>CAWUFW010001674.1:0-1334870 GCA_963921515.1 Calotriton arnoldi
GTTCAGACATGGCCATATGCAAACCGGGGTCTGACTCCTGTGCCTCATGGGAACAGTCCAGCCCGAACTGCCAAGCCATGTCTTCCCTGGACCAGGAAACAAAGCATCCTGGGGACGCGGGTTTCCTGGCCATTCAGCGGTCATCAGCCAGGGCTAGGCTTGAATCCAGTGGCAAAGCGAGCAAGGGACCCGCGCCTGGGCATACCCTGCCAACTTAGGGCGAACAAAGCGATACACTGTTAAAGGGGATGATGGACGGAGCGCCTGAGCAAATCAAACACTCACCCCCCAGTCAACTGATCTGGGTTTAATCCATCAATGGTTCTTTAGCTCACTCCACCACCCCAGTTCAGACATGGCCACATGCAAATCCCTCAAGGTCTGACCCTGTGCCTCATGGGAACAGTCCAGCCCGAACTGCTGCTCGAATGTCTTCCCTGGACCGGAAACAAGCATCCTGGGGACCGGTTTCTGGCCATTCAGCCGGCCATCAGCCAGGCTATGCTCTGAATCCAGTGGCAAAGTGAGGCAAGGGACCCACGTCTGGGCAGTATTATTAGTAAAACAATTAAGGAATTACTAACAGTGAAAATCACACAGAGAAAGGAACAAGAAAAGGGTTGGTTTAATACAGACTGTACTAAAGCCCATTCTAATTTGAAGAAGGTTTTACATAAGAAGGATAGTACACAATGTGAAAAAACATGGCTAGGTCAGCATATAAGTATGCAATAAAAGAACGGAAAAAGCACTAAAGGACGAGGCATGGACATCTCTGATTAAAGCTAGTGCCTTGAAAGACAACACTGCGTTCTGGAAAGTGGTTAATGCTCCTCTTTAAACCCTATAGATCGGCCCACAGTTGAGGTTGCCATTACCGAAAACTCTTGGGTAGACCATTACACAAACTTATATAATGACACACAGGATCAGGACTTTGGAGTTTTAATGGAGAGAAACTTGTTAGTTTCTGGTGAGCAGACGGATGTTTTTCCCATAGACTTATATTTTTCTTTGCAGGAGGTGATATGTGCTATTAATGATAGTATTAAGCGATACCAAAGGGGATGATGGACGGAGATTTTGAGCTAATCAAACACTCACCCCCAGTCAACTGATCTGGGTTTAATCCATCATCATTCTTTAGCTCACTCCACCACCCCAGTTCAGACATGGCCATATGCAAATCAGTCTGACCCTGTGCCTCATGGGAACAGTCCAGCCCGAACTGCCAAGCCATGTCTTCCCTGGACCGGAAACAAGCATCCTGGGACCGGTTTCTGGCCATTCAGCCGTCATCAGCCAGGCTAGCTTGAATCCAGTGGCAAAGTGAGCAAGGGACCCACGTCTGGGCATACCCTGCCAACTTAGGGCGAACAAAGCGATACCAAAGGGGATGATGGACGGAGCGCTTGAGCTAATCAAACACTCACCCCCAGTCAACTGATCTGGGTTTAATCCATCATCATTCTTTAGCTCACTCCACCACCCCAGTTCAGACATGGCCATATGCAAATCAGTCTGACCCTGTGCCTCATGGGAACAGTCCAGCCCGAACTGCCAAGCCATGTCTTCCCTGGACCGGAAACAAGCATCCTGGGACCGGTTTCTGGCCATTCAGCCGTCATCAGCCAGGCTAGCTTGAATCCAGTGGCAAAGTGAGCAAGGGACCCACGTCTGGGCATACCCTGCCAACTTAGGGCTAACAAAGCGATACTCAAAGGGGATGATGGACGGAGCGTTTGAGCTAATCAAACACTCACCCCCAGTCAACTGATCTGGGTTTAATCCATCATTATTCTTTAGCTCACTCCACCACCCCAGTTCAGACATGGCCATATGCAAATCAGTCTGACCCTGTGCTTCATGGGAACAGTCCAGCCCGAACTGCCAAGCCATGTCTTCCCTGGACCGGAAACAAGCATCCTGGGACCGGTTTCTGGCCATTCAGCCGTCATCAGCCAGGCTAGCTTGAATCCAGTGGCAAAGTGAGCAAGGGACCCACGTCTGGGCATACCCTGCCAACTTAGGGCGAACAAAGCGATACCAAAGGGGATGATGGACGGAGCGCTTGAGCTAATCAAACACTCACCCCCAGTCAACTGATCTGGGTTTAATCCATCATCATTCTTTAGCTCACTCCACCACCCCAGTTCAGACATGGCCATATGCAAATCAGTCTGACCCTGTGCCTCATGGGAACAGTCCAGCCCGAACTGCCAAGCCATGTCTTCCCTGGACCGGAAACAAGCATCCTGGGACCGGTTTCTGGCCATTCAGCCGTCATCAGCCAGGCTAGCTTGAATCCAGTGGCAAAGTGAGCAAGGGACCCACGTCTGGGCATACCCTGCCAACTTAGGGCGAACAAAGCGATACCAAAGGGGATGATGGACGGAGCGCTTGAGCTAATCAAACACACACCCCCAGTCAACTGATCTGGGTTTAATCCATCATCATTCTTTAGCTCACTCCACCACCCCAGTTCAGACATGGCCATATGCAAATCAGTCTGACCCTGTGCCTCATGGGAACAGTCCAGCCCGAACTGCCAAGCCATGTCTTCCCTGGACCGGAAACAAGCATCCTGGGACCGGTTTCTGGCCATTCAGCCGTCATCAGCCAGGTTAGCTTGAATCCAGTGGCAAAGAGAGCAAGGGACCCACGCCTGGGCATACCCTGCCAACTTAGGGCGAACAAAGCGATACCAAAGGGGATGATGGACGGAGCGTTTGAGCTAATCAAACACTCACCCCCAGTCAACTGATCTGGGTTTAATACATCATCATTCTTTAGCTCACTCCACCAACCCAGTTCAGACATGGCCATATGCAAATCAGTCTGACCCTGTGCCTCATGGGAACAGTCCAGCCCGAACTGCCAAGCCATGTCTTCCCTGGACCGGAAACAAGCATCCTGGGACCGGTTTCTGGCCATTCAGCCGTCATCAGCCAGGCTAGCTTGAATCCAGTGGCAAAGTGAGCAAGGGACCCACGTCTGGGCATACCCTGCCAACTTAGGGCGAACAAAGCGATACCAAAGGGGATGATGGACGGAGCGCTTGAGCTAATCAAACACTCACCCCCAGTCAACTGATCTGGGTTTAATCCATCATCATTCTTTAGCTCACTCCACCACCCCAGTTCAGACATGGCCATATGCAAATCAGTCTGACCCTGTGCCTCATGGGAACAGTCCAGCCCGAACTGCCAAGCCATGTCTTCCCTGGACCGGAAACAAGCATCCTGGGACCAGTTTCTGGCCATTCAGCCGTCATCAGCCAGGCTAGCTTGAATCCAGTGGCAAAGTGAGCAAGGGACCCACGTCTGGGCATACCCTGCCAACTTAGGGCGAACAAAGCGATACCAAAGGGGATGATGGACGGAGCGCTTGAGCTAATCAAACACTCACCCCCAGTCAACTGATCTGGGTTTAATCCATCATCATTCT
Source organism: Calotriton arnoldi (assembly GCA_963921515.1). Classification (NCBI taxonomy): domain Eukaryota; kingdom Metazoa; phylum Chordata; class Amphibia; order Caudata; family Salamandridae; genus Calotriton; species Calotriton arnoldi. Next base: position 3,448 of record CAWUFW010001674.1, read on the forward strand.
TTAGCTCACTCCACCACCCCAGTTCAGACATGGCCATATGCAAATCAGTCTGACCCTGTGCCTCATGGGAACAGTCCAGCCCGAACTGCCAAGCCATGTCTTCGCTGGACCGGAAACAAGCATCCTGGGACCGGTTTCTGGCCATTCAGCCGTCATCAGCCAGGCTAGCTTGAATCCAGTGGCAAAGTGAGCAAGGGACCCACGTCTGGGCATACCCTGCCAACTTAGGGCGAACAAAGCGATACCAAAGGGGATGATGGACGGAGCGTTTGAGCTAATCAAACACTCACCCCCAGTCAACTGATCTGGGTTTAATCCATCATCATTCTTTAGCTCACTCCACCACCCCAGTTCAGACATGGCCATATGCAAATCAGTCTGACCTTGTGCCTCATGGGAACAGTCCAGCCCGAACTGCCAAGCCATGTCTTCCCTGGACCGGAAACAAGCATCCTGGGACCAGTTTCTGGCCATTCAGCCGTCATCAGCCAGGCTAGCTTGAATCCAGTGGCAAAGTGAGCAAGGGACCCACGTCTGGGCATACCCTGCCAACTTAGGGCGAACAAAGCGATACTCAAAGGGGATGATGGACGGAGCGCTTAAGCTAATCAAACACTCACCCCCAGTCAACTGATCTGGGTTTAATCCATCATCATTCTTTAGCTCACTCCACCACCCCAGTTCAGACATGGCCATATGCAAATCAGTCTGACCCTGTGCCTCATGGGAACAGTCCAGCCCGAACTGCCAAGCCATGTCTTCCCTGGACCGGAAACAAGCATCCTGGGACCGGTTTCTGGCCATTCAGCCGTCATCAGCCAGGCTAGCTTGAATCCAGTGGCAAAGTGAGCAAGGGACCCACGTCTGGGCATACCCTGCCAACTTAGGGCGAACAAAGCGATACTAAAGGGGATGATGGACGGAGCGCTTGAGCTAATCAAACACTCACCCCCAGTCAACTGATCTGGGTTTAATCCATCATCATTCTTTAGCTCACTCCACCACCCCAGTTCAGACATGGCCATATGCAAATCAGTCTGACCCTGTGCCTCATGGGAACAGTCCAGCCCGAACTGCCAAGCCATGTCTTCCCTGGACCGGAAACAAGCATCCTGGGACCGGTTTCTGGCCATTCAGCCGTCATCAGCCAGGCTAGCTTGAATCCAGTGGCAAAGTGAGCAAGGGACCCACGTCTGGGCATACCCTGCCAACTTAGGCGAACAAAGCGATACCAAAGGGGATGATGGACGGAGCGTTTGAGCTAATCAAACACTCACCCCCAGTCAACTGATCTGGGTTTAATCCATCATCATTCTTTAGCTCACTCCACCACCCCAGTTCAGACATGGCCATATGCAAATCAGTCTGACCCTGTGCCTCATGGGAACAGTCCAGCCCGAACTGCCAAGCCATGTCTTCCCTGGACCGGAAACAAGCATCCTGGGACCGGTTTCTGGCCATTCAGCCGTCATCAGCCAGGCTAGCTTGAATCCAGTGGCAAAGTGAGCAAGGGACCCACGTCTGGGCATACCCTGCCAACTTAGGGCGAACAAAGCGATACTAAAGGGGATGATGGACGGAGCGCTTGAGCTAATCAAACACTCACCCCCAGTCAACTGATCTGGGTTTAATCCATCATCATTCTTTAGCTCACTCCACCACCCCAGTTCAGACATGGCCATATGCAAATCAGTCTGACCCTGTGCCTCATGGGAACAGTCCAGCCCGAACTGCCAAGCCATGTCTTCCCTGGACCGGAAACAAGCATCCTGGGACCGGTTTCTGGCCATTCAGCCGTCATCAGCCAGGCTAGCTTGAATCCAGTGGCAAAGTGAGCAAGGGACCCACGCCTGGGCATACCCTGCCAACTTAGGGCGAACAAAGCGATACCAAAGGGGATGATGGACGGAGCGTTTGAGCTAATCAAACACTCACCCCCAGTCAACTGATCTGGGTTTAATCCATCATCATTCTTTAGCTCACTCCACCACCCCAGTTCAGACATGGCCATATGCAAATCAGTCTGACCCTGTGCCTCATGGGAACAGTCCAGCCCGAACTGCCAAGCCATGTCTTCCCTGGACCGGAAACAAGCATCCTGGGACCGGTTTCTGGCCATTCAGCCGCCATCAGCCAGGCTAGCTTGAATCCAGTGGCAAAGTGAGCAAGGGACCCACGTCTGGGCATACCCTGCCAACTTAGGGCGTAACAAAGCGATACCAAAGGGGATGATGGACGGAGCGTTTGAGCTAATCAAACACTCACCCCCAGTCAACTGATCTGGGTTTAATCCATCATCATTCTTTAGCTCACTCCACCACCCCAGTTCAGACATGGCCATATGCAAATCAGTCTGACCCTGTGCCTCATGGGAACAGTCCAGCCCGAACTGCCAAGCCATGTCTTCCCTGGACCGGAAACAAGCATCCTGGGACCGGTTTCTGGCTATTCAGCCGTCATCAGCCAGGCTAGCTTGAATCCAGTGGCAAAGTGAGCAAGGGACCCACGTCTGGGCATACCCTGCCAACTTAGGGCGAACAAAGCGATACCAAAGGGGATGATGGACTGAGCGCTTGAGCTAATCAAACACTCACCCCCAGTCAACTGATCTGGGTTTAATCCATCATCATTCTTTAGCTCACTCCACCACCCCAGTTCAGACATGGCCATATGCAAATCAGTCTGACCCTGTGCCTCATGGGAACAGTCCAGCCCGAACTGCCAAGCCATGTCTTCCCTGGACCGGAAACAAGCATCCTGGGACCGGTTTCTGGCTATTCAGCCGTCATCAGCCATGCTAGCTTGAATCCAGTGGCAAAGTGAGCAAGGGACCCACGTCTGGGCATACCCTGCCAACTTAGGGCGAACAAAGCGATACCAAAGGGGATGATGGACGGAGCGCTTGAGCTAATCAAACACTCACCCCCAGTCAACTGATCTGGGTTTAATCCATCATCATTCTTTAGCTCACTCCACCACCCCAGTTCAGACATGGCCATATGCAAATCAGTCTGACCCTGTGCCTCATGGGAACAGTCCAGCCCGAACTGCCAAGCCATGTCTTCCCTGGACCGGAAACAAGCATCCTGGGACCGGTTTCTGGCCATTCAGCCGTCATCAGCCAGGCTAGCTTGAATCCAGTGGCAAAGTGAGCAAGGGACCCACGTCTGGGCATACCCTGCCAACTTAGGGCGAACAAAGCGATACCAAAGGGGATGATGGACGGAGCGCTTGAGCTAATCAAACACTCACCCCCAGTCAACTGATCTGGGTTTAATCCATCATCATTCTTTAGCTCACTCCACCACCCCAGTTCAGACATGGCCATATGCAAATCAGTCTGACCCTGTGCCTCATGGGAACAGTCCAGCCCGAACTGCCAAGCCATGTCTTCCCTGGACCGGAAACAAGCATCCTGGGACCGGTTTCTGGCCATTCAGCCGTCATCAGCCAGGCTAGCTTGAATCCAGTGGCAAAGTGAGCAAGGGACCCACGTCTGGGCATACCCTGCCAACTTAGGGCGAACAAAGCGATACTAAAGGGGATGATGGACGGAGCGCTTGAGCTAATCAAACACTCACCCCCAGTCAACTGATCTGGGTTTAATCCATCAGCATTCTTTAGCTCACTCCACCACCCCAGTTCAGACATGGCCATATGCAAATCAGTCTGACCCTGTGCCTCATGGGAACAGTCCAGCCCGAACTGCCAAGCCATGTCTTCCCTGGACCGGAAACAAGCATCCTGGGACCGGTTTCTGGCCATTCAGCCGTCATCAGCCAGGCTAGCTTGAATCCAGTGGCAAAGTGAGCAAGGGACCCACGTCTGGGCATACCCTGCCAACTTAGGGCGAACAAAGCGATACCAAAGGGGATGATGGACGGAGCGTTTGAGCTAATCAAACACTCACCCCCAGTCAACTGATCTGGGTTTAATCCATCATCATTCTTTAGCTCACTCCACCACTCCCAGTTCAGACATGGCCATATGCAAATCAGTCTGACCCTGTGCCTCATGGGAACAGTCCAGCCCGAACTGCCAAGCCATGTCTTCCCTGGACCGGAAACAAGCATCCTGGGACCGGTTTCTGGCCATTCAGCCGTCATCAGCCAGGCTAGCTTGAATCCAGTGGCAAAGTGAGCAAGGGACCCACGTCTGGGCATACCCTGCCAACTTAGGGCGAACAAAGCGATACCAAAGGGGATGATGGACGGAGCGCTTGAGCTAATCAAACACTCACCCCCAGTCAACTGATCTGGGTTTAATCCATCATCATTCTTTAGCTCACTCCACCACCCCAGTTCAGACATGGCCATATGCAAATCAGTCTGACCCTGTGCCTCATGGGAACAGTCCAGCCCGAACTGCCAAGCCATGTCTTCCCTGGACCGGAAACAAGCATCCTGGGACCGGTTTCTGGCCATTCAGCCGTCATCAGCCAGGCTAGCTTGAATCCAGTGGCAAAGTGAGCAAGGGACCCACGTCTGGGCATACCCTGCCAACTTAGGGCGAACAAAGCGATACCAAAGGGGATGATGGACGGAGCGTTTGAGCTAATCAAACACTCACCCCCAGTCAACTGATCTGGGTTTAATCCATCATCATTCTTTAGCTCACTCCACCACCCCAGTTCAGACATGGCCATATGCAAATCAGTCTGACCCTGTGCCTCATGGGAACAGTCCAGCCCGAACTGCCAAGCCATGTCTTCCCTGGACCGAAACAAGCATCCTGGGACCGGTTTCTGGCCATTCAGCCGTCATCAGCCAGGCTAGCTTGAATCCAGTGGCAAAGTGAGCAAGGGACCCACGTCTGGGCATACCCTGCCAACTTAGGGCGAACAAAGCGATACCAAAGGGGATGATGGACGGAGCGTTTGAGCTAATCAAACACTCACCCCCAGTCAACTGATCTGGGTTTAATCCATCATCATTCTTTAGCTCACTCCACCACCCCAGTTCAGACATGGCCATATGCAAATCAGTCTGACCCTGTGCCTCATGGGAACAGTCCAGCCCGAACTGCCAAGCCATGTCTTCCCTGGACCGGAAACAAGCATCCTGGGACCGGTTTCTGGCCATTCAGCCGTCATCAGCCAGGCTAGCTTGAATCCAGTGGCAAAGTGAGCAAGGGACCCACGTCTGGGCATACCCTGCCAACTTAGGGCGAACAAAGCGATACCAAAGGGGATGATGGACGGAGCGTTTGAGCTAATCAAACACTCACCCCCAGTCAACTGATCTGGGTTTAATCCATCATCATTCTTTAGCTCACTCCACCACCCCAGTTCAGACATGGCCATATGCAAATCAGTCTGACCCTGTGCCTCATGGGAACAGTCCAGCCCGAACTGCCAAGCCATGTCTTCCCTGGACCGGAAACAAGCATCCTGGGACCGGTTTCTGGCCATTCAGCCGTCATCAGCCAGGCTAGCTTGAATCCAGTGGCAAAGTGAGCAAGGGACCCACGTCTGGGCATACCCTGCCAACTTAGGGTGAACAAAGCGATACCAAAGGGGATGATGGACGGAGCGCTTGAGCTAATCAAACACTCACCCCCAGTCAACTGATCTGGGTTTAATCCATCATCATTCTTTAGCTCACTCCACCACCCCAGTTCAGACATGGCCATATGCAAATCAGTCTGACCCTGTGCCTCATGGGAACAGTCCAGCCCGAACTGCCAAGCCATGTCTTCCCTGGACCGGAAACAAGCATCCTGGGACCGGTTTCTGGCCATTCAGCCGTCATCAGCCAGGCTAGCTTGAATCCAGTGGCAAAGTGAGCAAGGGACCCACGTCTGGGCATACCCTGCCAACTTAGGGCGAACAAAGCGATACCAAAGGGGATGATGGACGGAGCGCTTGAGCTAATCAAACACTCACCCCCAGTCAACTGATCTGGGTTTAATCCATCATCATTCTTTAGCTCACTCCACCACCCCAGTTCAGACATGGCCATATGCAAATCAGTCTGACTCTGTGCCTCATGGGAACAGTCCAGCCCGAACTGCCAAGCCATGTCTTCCCTGGACCGGAAACAAGCATCCTGGGACCGGTTTCTGGCCATTCAGCCGTCATCAGCCAGGCTAGCTTGAATCCAGTGGCAAAGTGAGCAAGGGACCCACGCCTGGGCATACCCTGCCAACTTAGGGCGAACAAAGCGATACCAAAGGGGATGATGGACGGAGCGTTTGAGCTAATCAAACACTCACCCCCAGTCAACTGATCTGGGTTTAATCCATCATCATTCTTTAGCTCACTCCACCACCCCAGTTCAGACATGGCCATATGCAAATCAGTCTGACCCTGTGCCTCATGGGAACAGTCCAGCCCGAACTGCCAAGCCATGTCTTCCTGGACCGGAAACAAGCATCCTGGGACCGGTTTCTGGCCATTCAGCCGCCATCAGCCAGGCTAGCTTGAATCCAGTGGCAAAGTGAGCAAGGGACCCACGTCTGGGCATACCCTGCCAACTTAGGGCGAACAAAGCGATACCAAAGGGGATGATGGACGGAGCGCTTGAGCTAATCAAACACTCACCCCCAGTCAACTGATCTGGGTTTAATCCATCATCATTCTTTAGCTCACTCCACCACTCCCAGTTCAGACATGGCCATATGCAAATCAGTCTGACCCTGTGCCTCATGGGAACAGTCCAGCCCGAACTGCCAAGCCATGTCTTCCCTGGACCGGAAACAAGCATCCTGGGACCGGTTTCTGGCCATTCAGCCGTCATCAGCCAGGCTAGCTTGAATCCAGTGGCAAAGTGAGCAAGGGACCCACGTCTGGGCATACCCTGCCAACTTAGGGCGAACAAAGCGATACCAAAGGGGATGATGGACGGAGCGTTTGAGCTAATCAAACACTCACCCCCAGTCAACTGATCTGGGTTTAATCCATCATCATTCTTTAGCTCACTCCACCACCCCAGTTCAGACATGGCCATATGCAAATCAGTCTGACCCTGTGCCTCATGGGAACAGTCCAGCCCGAACTGCCAAGCCATGTCTTCCCTGGACCGGAAACAAGCATCCTGGGACCGGTTTCTGGCCATTCAGCCGTCATCAGCCAGGCTAGCTTGAATCCAGTGGCAAAGTGAGCAAGGGACCCACGCCTGGGCATACCCTGCCAACTTAGGGCGAACAAAGCGATACCAAAGGGGATGATGGACGGAGCGTTTGAGCTAATCAAACACTCACCCCCAGTCAACTGATCTGGGTTTAATCCATCATCATTCTTTAGCTCACACCACCACCCCAGTTCAGACATGGCCATATGCAAATCAGTCTGACCCTGTGCCTCATGGGAACAGTCCAGCCCGAACTGCCAAGCCATGTCTTCCCTGGACCGGAAACAAGCATCCTGGGACCGATTTGCATATGGCCAGGTCTGAACTGGGGTGGTGGAGTGAGCTAAAGAATGATGATGGATTAAACCCAGATCAGTTGACTGGGGGTGAGTGTTTGATTGGCTCAAGCGTTCCGTCCATCATCCCCTTTTGTATCGCTTTGTTCACCCTAAGTTGGCGGGGGTATGCCCAGACGTGGGTCCCTTGCTCACTTTGCCACTGGATTCAAGCAAGCCTGGCTGATGACGGCTGGAATGCCAGAAACCGGTCCTAGGATGCTTGTTTCCGGTCCAGGGAAGACATGGCTTGGCAGTTCGGGCTGGACTGTTCCCATGAGGCACAGGGTCAGACTGATTTGCATATGGCCAGGTCTGAACTGGGGTGGTGGAGTGAGCTAAAGAATGATGATGGATTAAACCCAGATCAGTTGACTGGGGGTGAGTGTTTGATTGGCTCAAGCGTTCCGTCCATCATCCCCTTTGTATCGCTTTGTTCGCCCTAGGTTGGCGGGGGTATGCCCAGACGTGGGTCACTTGCTCACTTTGCCACTGGATTCAAGCAAGCCTGGCTGATGACGGCTGGAATGCCAGAAACCGGTCCTAGGATGCTTGTTTCCGGTCCAGGGAAGACATGGCTTGGCAGTTCGGGCTGGACTGTTCCCATGAGGCACAGGGTCAGACTGATTTGCATATGGCCAGGTCTGAACTGGGGTGGTGGAGTGAGCAAAAGAATGATGATGGATTAAACCCAGATCAGTTGACTGGGGTGAGTGTTTGATTGGCTCAAGCGTTCCGTCCATCATCCCCTTTTGTATCGCTTTGTTCGCCCTAAGTTGGCGGGGGTATGCCCAGACGTGGGTCCCTTGCTCACTTTGCCACTGGATTCAAGCAAGCCTGGCTGATGACAGCTGGAATGCCAGAAACCGGTCCTAGGATGCTTGTTTCCGGTCCAGGGAAGACATGGCTTGGCAGTTCGGGCTGGACTGTTCCCATGAGGCACAGGGTCAGACTGATTTGCATATGGCCAGGTCTGAACTGGGGTGGTGGAGTGAGCTAAAGAATGATGATGGATTAAACCCAGATCAGTTGACTGGGGGTGAGTGTTTGATTGGCTCAAGCGTTCCGTCCATCATCCCCTTTGTATCGCTTTGTTCGCCCTAAGTTGGCGGGGGTATGCCCAGACGTGGGTCCCTTGCTCACTTTGCCACTGGATTCAAGCAAGCCTGGCTGATGACGGCTGGAATGCCAGAAACCGGTCCTAGGATGCTTGTTTCCGGTCCAGGGAAGACATGGCTTGGCAGTTCGGGCTGGACTGTTCCCATGAGGCACAGGGTCAGACTGATTTGCATATGGCCAGGTCTGAACTGGCGTGGTGGAGTGAGCTAAAGAATGATGATGGATTAAACCCAGATCAGTTGACTGGGGGTGAGTGTTTGATTGGCTCAAGCGTTCCGTCCATCATCCCCTTTGTATCGCTTTGTTCGCCCTAAGTTGGCGGGGGTATGCCCAGACGTGGGTCCCTTGCTCACTTTGCCACTGGATTCAAGCAAGCCTGGCTGATGACGGCTGGAATGCCAGAAACCGGTCCTAGGATGCTTGTTTCCGGTCCAGGGAAGACATGGCTTGGCAGTTCGGGCTGGACTGTTCCCATGAGGCACAGGGTCAGACTGATTTGCATATGGCCAGGTCTGAACTGGGGTGGTGGAGTGAGCTAAAGAATGATGATGGATTAAACCCAGATCAGTTGACTGGGGTTGAGTGTTTGATTGGCTCAAGAGTTCAGTCCATCATCCCCTTTTGTATCGCTTTGTTCGCCCTAAGTTGGCGGGGGTATGCCCAGACGTGGGTCCCTTGCTCACTTTGCCACTGGATTCAAGCAAGCCTGGCTGATGACGGCTGGAATGCCAGAAACCGGTCCTAGGATGCTTGTTTCCGGTCCAGGGAAGACATGGCTTGGCAGTTCGGGCTGGACTGTTCCCATGAGGCACAGGGTCAGAATGATTTGCATATGGCCAGGTCTGAACTGGGGTGGTGGAGTGAGCTAAAGAATGATGGTGGATTAAACCCAGATCAGTTGACTGGGGGTGAGTGTTTGATTGGCTCAAGCTGCTCCGTCCATCATCCCCTTTGTATCGCTTTGTTCGCCCTAAGTTGGCGGGGGTATGCCCAGACGTGGGTCCCTTGCTCACTTTGCCACTGGATTCAAGCAAGCCTGGCTGATGACGGCTGGAATGCCAGAAACCGGTCCTAGGATGCTTGTTTCCGGTCCAGGGAAGACATGGCTTGGCAGTTCGGGCTGGACTGTTCCCATGAGGCACAGGGTCAGACTGATTTGCATATGGCCAGGTCTGAACTGGGGTGGTGGAGTGAGCTAAAGAATGATGATGGATTAAACCCAGATCAGTTGACTGGGGGTGAGTGTTTGATTGGCTCATGCCGCTCCGTCCATCATCCCCTTTTGTATCGCTTGTTCGCCCTAAGTTGGCGGGGGTATGCCCAGACGTGGGTCCCTTGCTCACTTTGCCACTGGATTCAAGCAAGCCTGGCTGATGACGGCTGGAATGCCAGAAACCGGTCCTAGGATGCTTGTTTCCGGTCCAGGGAAGACATGGCTTGGCAGTTCGGGCTGGACTGTTCCCATGAGGCACAAGGTCAGACTGATTTGCATATGGCCAGGTCTGAACTGGGGTGGTGGAGTGAGCTAAAGAATGATGATGGATTAAACCAAGATCAGTTGACTGGGGGTGAGTGTTTGATTGGCTCAAGCTGCTCCGTCCATCATCCCCTTTGTATCGCTTTGTTCGCCCTAAGTTGGCGGGGGTATGCCCAGACGTGGGTCCCTTGCTCACTTTGCCACTGGATTCAAGCAAGCCTGGCTGATGACGGCTGGAATGCCAGAAACCGGTCCTAGGATGCTTGTTTCCGGTCCAGGGAAGACATGGCTTGGCAGTTCGGGCTGGACTGTTCCCATGAGGCACAGGGTCAGACTGATTTGCATATGGCCAGGTCTGAACTGGGCTGGTGGAGTGAGCTAAAGAATGATGATGGATTAAACCCAGATCAGTTGACTGGGGGTGAGTGTTTGATTGGCTCAAGCGTTCCATCCATCATCCCCTTTGTATCGCTTTGTTCGCCCTAAGTTGGCGGGGTATGCCCAGACGTGGGTCCCTTGCTCACTTTGCCACTGGATTCAAGCAAGCCTGGCTGATGACGGCTGGAATGCCAGAAACCGGTCCTAGGATGCTTGTTTCCGGTCCAGGGAAGACATGGCTTGGCAGTTCGGGCTGGACTGTGCCCATGAGGCACAGGGTCAGACTGATTTGCATATGGCCAGGTCTGAACTGGGGTGGTGGAGTGAGCTAAAGAATGATGATGGATTAAACCCAGATCAGTTGACTGGGGGTGAGTGTTTGATTGGCTCAAGCGCTCCGTCCATCATCCCCTTTTGTATCGCTTTGTTCGCCCTAAGTTGGCGGGGGTATGCCCAGACGTGGGTCCCTTGCTCACTTTGCCACTGGATTCAAGCAAGCCTGGCTGATGACGGCTGGAATGCCAGAAACCGGTCCTAGGATGCTTTTTTCCGGTCCAGGGAAGACATGGCTTGGCAGTTCGGGCTGGACTGTTCCCATGAGGCACAGGGTCAGACTGATTTGCATATGGCCAGGTCTGAACTGGGGTGGTGGAGTGAGCTAAAGAATGATGATGGATTAAACCCAGATCAGTTGACTGGGGGTGAGTGTTTGATTGGCTCAAGCGTTCCGTCCATCATCCCCTTTGTATCGCTTTGTTCGCCCTAAGTTGGCGGGGTATGCCCAGACGTGGGTCTCTTGCTCACTTTGCCACTGGATTCAAGCAAGCCTGGCTGATGACGGCTGGAATGCCAGAAACCGGTCCTAGGATGCTTGTTTCCGGTCCAGGGAAGACATGGCTTGGCAGTTCGGGCTGGACTGTTCCCATGAGGCACAGGGTCAGACTGATTTGCATATGGCCAGGTCTGAACTGGGGTGGTGGAGTGAGCTAAAGAATGATGATGGATTAAACCCAGATCAGTTGACTGGGGGTGAGTGTTTGATTGGCTCAAGCGTTCCGTCCATCATCCCCTTTTGTATCGCTTTGTTCGCCCCTAAGTTGGCGGGGGTATGCCCAGACGTGGGTCCTTGCTCACTTTGCCACTGGATTCAAGCAAGCCTGGCTGATGACGGCTGGAATGCCAGAAACCGGTCCTAGGATGCTTGTTTCCGGTCCAGGGAAGACATGGCTTGGCAGTTCGGGCTGGACTGTTCCCATGAGGCACAGGGTCAGACTGATTTGCATATGGTCAGGTCTGAACTGGGGTGGTGGAGTGAGCTAAAGAATGATGATGGATTAAACCCAGATCAGTTGACTGGGGGTGAGTGTTTGATTGGCTCAAGCTGCTCCGTCCATCATCCCTTTTGTATCACTTTGTTCGCCCTAAGTTGGCGGGGGTATGCCCAGACGTGGGTCCCTTGCTCACTTTGCCACTGGATTCAAGCAAGCCTGGCTGATGACGGCTGGAATGCCAGAAACCGGTCCTAGGATGCTTGTTTCCGGTCCAGGGAAGACATGGCTTGGCAGTTCGGGCTGGACTGTTCCCATGAGGCACAGGGTCAGACTGATTTGCATATGGCCAGGTCTGAACTGGGGTGGTGGAGTGAGCTAAAGAATGATGATGGATTAAACCCAGATCAGTTGACTGGGGGTGAGTGTTTGATTGGCTCAAGCGCTCCGTCCATCATCCCCTTTTGTATCGCTTTGTTCGCCCTAAGTTGGCGGGGGTATGCCCAGACGTGGGTCCCTTGCTCACTTTGCCACTGGATTCAAGCAAGCCTGGCTGATGACGGCTGGAATGCCAGAAACCGGTCCTAGGATGCTTGTTTCCGGTCCAGGAAGACATGGCTTGGCAGTTCGGGCTGGACTGTTCCCATGAGGCACAGGGTCAGACTGATTTGCATATGGCCAGGTCTGAACTGGGGTGGCGGAGTGAGCTAAAGAATGATGATGGATTAAAACCAGATCAGTTGACTGGGGGTGAGTGTTTGATTGGCTCAAGTGTTCCGTCCATCATCCCCTTTTGTATCGCTTTGTTCGCCCTAAGTTGTCGGGGGTATGCCCAGACGTGGGTCCCTTGCTCACTTTGCCACTGGATTCAAGCAAGCCTGGCTGATGACGGCTGGAATGCCAGAAACCGGTCCTAGGATGCTTGTTTCCGGTCCAGGGAAGACATGGCTTGGCAGTTCGGGCTGGACTGTTCCCATGAGGCACAGGGTCAGACTGATTTGCATATGGCCAGGTCTGAACTGGGGTGGTGGAGTGAGCTAAAGATTGATGATGGATTAAACCCAGATCAGTTGACTGGGGGTGAGTGTTTGATTGGCTCAAGCGTTCCGTCCATCATCCCCTTTGTATCGCTTTGTTCGCCCCTAAGTTGGCGGGGTATGCCCAGACGTGGGTCCCTTGCTCACTTTGCCACTGGATTCAAGCAAGCCTGGCTGATGATGGCTGGAATGCCAGAAACCGGTCCTAGGATGCTTGTTTCCGGTCCAGGGAAGACATGGCTTGGCAGTTCGGGCTGGACTGTTCCCATGAGGCACAGGGTCAGACTGATTTGCATATGTCCAGGTCTGAACTGGGGTGGTGGAGTGAGCTAAAGAATGATGATGGATTAAACCCAGATCAGTTGACTGGGGTGAGTGTTTGATTGGCTCAAGCGTTCCGTCCATCATCCCCTTTTGTATCGCTTTGTTCGCCCTAAGTTGGCGGGGGTATGCCCAGACGTGGGTCCCTTGCTCACTTTGCCACTGGATTCAAGCAAGCCTGGCTGATGACGGTTGGAATGCCAGAAACCGGTCCTAGGATGCTTGTTTCCGGTCCAGGGAAGACATGGCTTGGCAGTTCGGGCTGGACTGTTCCCATGAGGCACAGGGTCAGACTGATTTGCATATGGCCAGGTCTGAACTGGGGTGGTGGAGTGAGCTAAAGAATGATGATGGATTAAACCCAGATCAGTTGACTGGGGGTGAGTGTTTGATTGGCTCAAGCGTTCCGTCCATCATCCCCATATGTATCGCTTTGTTCGCCCTAAGTTGGCGGGGTATGCCCAGACGTGGGTCCCTTGCTCACTTTGCCACTGGATTCAAGCAAGCCTGGCTGATGACGGCTGGAATGCCAGAAACCGGTCCTAGGATGCTTGTTTCCGGTCCAGGGAAGACATGGCTTGGCAGTTCGGGCTGGACTGTTCCCATGAGGCACAGGGTCAGACTGATTTGCATATGGCCAGGTCTGAACTGGGGTGGTGGAGTGAGCTAAAGAATGATGATGGATTAAACCCAGATCAGTTGACTGGGGGTGAGTGTTTGATTGGCTCAAGCGTTCCGTCCATCATCCCCTTTGTATCGCATTAATGATAGTATAGCCGGAAAAGCCCCAGGACCAGATGGTGTCCCTGTAGATGTATTTAAATCCAATCTGGTATTCTGGGGTCCTCTGTTAACTCAGGTATTAAATGCCTATAGTCAGCAACGTTTAATATCATCTTGGTCAGATTCCATCGTGGTCCCCATTTTTAAAAAGGGTGATCGAAATAATCCGGTGTGTTATCGCCCCATCTCCTTGCTGGACTCGACCCTTAAAATTACAGGCCGAATAATTTTAAATCGTTTACAATCATGGGTGGAAGAAAATGGGGTCCTTTCTAGATTACAGTACGGCTTTATTACGGGCTTAGGAACGGTGGAACAAGGATTGAACTTAAACTTAGTAATCGACAAATACACACGTGCAAAGCAAGGAAAGTTGTTCCTAGCATTTGTCGACCTAAGTTCCGCGTTCGACTGCGTGAATCATAACAAATTATGGGGCATACTGAAAGAACTAGGGATGGCTCCCCCGCTTTTAATTTTTATAATGCAATTGTATAGTGAGGCTGGAGCCAGGGTTCGTTATGGAAAACAGGGCGAATGCACAGCTAAATTTCCTATTAGAAAAGGCGTAAGGCAGGGCTGTGTGCTCGCCCTCTACTTTTTAATTTGTACATAAATGATTTAGGACAATTTTTAGAAGGACAGTGTCAGGATCTTCCCCAAATTAATAAACAAGCTGTGCCAGCGTTGATGTACGCTGATGACGCAGTTTTGATGGCGCGTACTCAATTAAGTTTGCAGAAGATTTTAAATAATTTTGTTTTATTCATGAATGAGAGGGGCCTTAAAGTCAACATTTCCAAGACTTTTATTATGAAATGTGGAAAAACTAATATTAGATGCCGTGATATATTTATTGAAAACTCAAAGATAGAATGTATTAATAGTTTCTCTTACCTTGGTATACAATTTGATTATCGAGGTACCTGGGCCCCGGCGGTAAAGAGAAGAAATTTACTATTTATAAAAACAATTGGAGCTCTCACTAATTTCGCAAGGAGGTTGGGCAGAAGACCAATCCCAGAATTGATTGTTATATACAAGGCTAAATGCGTGACTTCGGCCATTTACGGAGCAGGTATATGGGGTTATAAAGATGTGAATTCTATCCAAATAACAGAAAACTCGTTTTTAAAATATCTATTGGCTATCCCAAACAGTATAGCAAATTTTATTTGTCATTCTGAACTTGGTCTGCAATACATTACTGACTTAATTAGAATAGAGCCTATTTTATTATGGCATAAAGTATGGGTAACAGAGGAGATGAGCCTTAATCGTGAGGTTATCAAGGACTGTCTGGGTCTGACCAGGACAGCGAGTATACCTTGGTTAAATTATATCAAAAAGTTTATGACTGATATTGGCCACTTAGAATATTTTGAGCAACCAGATACACTGTTTAAATTGAGCAGAAAGTCCCTCAAAGTAACATGTTTGGCCCATATGCAAGCCAATAGGTTAGCACTAGAGATCATAAAAAAGTCTGTCATGGATAACCAAATGATGCTTTCTTGTTATGCTATTCAACCGTACTTAGTACATGTATCTGGGTCCTATGAAAGGATGTTATTAACACGATTCCGATTGGGAATCTTCCATAGGTTGATAAGTTTTCCAAACACTAATGACTGGTCAAGAACTTTAGATGTATGCCCATGTGATGGCATCTCTAATCAGTCTACCATACATGTACTTTTTTCTGCAAATTTTATCAGTACCCTAGAAATAGATTTTTAAAACAGATCTTAAAAAACTGGGACTTAGACAATGCTGACCTGCTTTACTTGTACTACAGCTTTTAGATGGTGAACTAATTGTTTTTTGTGTATCCTCATTTTTAAAATGTGTTATGAATTATAGGAAACTTTTATGATTATGATAAATGTATGTATTGTTTTTACTGTGCAAAACATTTATCCCCAGAGTGTGCTTCTTTTCTCTATTTCCATTGCTGTGCTTTTATGATTTATGAATTGAATCGAATAAAGCTTTAAACAACAACAACACAACTGCATGAGTGTTGGGCCTAGCCAATTATAAAGCAGCAGACTATTACATGACTCAACTATAAGTCTTTCCATATTGTTACAAGCACACATTCATTTGACTCTACCTTTTCAAATCATCATCATATCTAAAAGAAATATGTATACAATATTTCTGGAATATAGTGAAACCTAGAAACTGAGACATGTAATAGATCTGCTTGAGTGATTGCATAACTCCATGGATAGTGCTTGGGTGATTGTATGAGTGCAAGGGTAGTCACTGGGTAATTGCAGGAGAAGATGAAAAGTGACTTGCTAATTGCATGAGTGCAGATATAGACGTTGAGAACACAGATAAGTGTAGAAATAGCAACTGAAGGTATAGATGAGTCATTAAGTAGTGCCTAGGTGAATAGATGAGTGCAACAGTAGGGCCTGCATGATTCTATGACTGCAAGAGTAGTGTGTGGGTTATTACATGAGTGCATAGATACATCCTGCATGATTGCATGACTGCAGGGGTAGTACATAACTAGTGCCTGGGTGATTGCATGACTACAGGGGTAATATATGGTGTACATAGCAAGTGAGTGGGTGATTTTATTAGTTCATGAGTAGTGCCTGGGTGATTACTGAACTTCTAAGATGCTGCCTGAGTGATTACAGGAGTGCAAAGGTAGTGACTGGGTGATTATAAAAGTGCATGAGCACTGGCTGAGTGATTACATAAGTACAAGAGTAGTGCCTGCATGATTGAAACAGTGGAAAGATAGTGGCTGGCTGATTGAAGCACTGTATACCTAATACATTCATAATTGCATGAGTACAGGGGTAACGTCTGGGGGTTAAAGGAATACATAGATAACACCTGGGTGATTGCATGACTACAGGGGTAATATCTGGGGATTTACATGACTACATAGGAAGTGACTGGGTGATTTTATAAGTGCATGGGTACTTCTTGGCTGATTGCAGGACTACTGAGTCACTGCCTAAGTGAATAAAGGAGTGCAAAGGTAGTGCCTGGGTGATTTCATAACACCATGACTACTGACTGAGTGATTCGTGAGTACAAGGGTAGTACCTCCGTGATTGTAGGACTCCAACGGTAGTGCCTGGGTGATTATATTAGTGCATGAGAACTGACTAGATGATTGAAAGAGTGCATGGGTAATACCTGGGTGATTGCATGTCTGCATAGATGGCACATAGATGATTGCATCAGTGCAGCAGTAATACCTGAGTGATTACAGCACTGCATATGTAGTGCTTGCATCATTGAAAGACTGCATGGTGAGTACTTGGGTGTTTTTATAATTGCATAAGTGTTGGGCCTAGCAAAATATAAAGCAGCAGACTATTACATGACTCAACGACAAGTCTCTCCAAATTGTCAGAAGCATGCATACATATGTCTCTACGTTTTCAAATCATCATGATATCTAAAAGAAATATGCATACAATATTTCTGAAATATAGTGAAACCTAGAAACTTAGACATGTAATACATCTGCTTGAGTGATTGCATAGCTCCATGGGTAGTGCTTGGGTGATTGTATGAGTGCAAAGGAAGTCACTGGGTAATTGCAGGAGAAGATGAAAAGTGTCTGGCTAATTGCATGAGTGCAGACATAGACGTTGAGTGCCCAAATAAGTGTATAAATAGCACCTGAAGGCATAGATGAGTCATTAAGTAGTTCCTAGGTGAATAGATGAGTATAACAGTAGGGCCTGTGTGATTCTATGACTGAAAGACTAGTGTGTGGGTTATTACATGAGTGCATAGATACACCCTGCATGATTGCATATCTGCAGGGGTAGTACATAACTAGTACCTGGGTGATTGCATGACTACAGGGGTAATATCTGGTAGATTCCCGGAGTACATAGCAAGTGAGTGGGTGATTTTATAAGTTCATGAGTACTACTTGGGTGATTACTGAACTATTAAGATACTGCCTGAGTGATTACAGGAGTGCAAAGGTACTGACTGAGTGATTTTTAAAGTGCATGAGTACTGGCTGAGTGATTACATAAGTACAAGAATAGTGCCTGCGTGATTGAAAGAGTGGAAAGATAGTGGCTGGCTGATTGAAGCACTGTATAGCTAATGCATTGGTGATTGCATGAGTACAGGGGTAACATCTGGGGAATTAAAGGAGTACATAGGTAACACCTGGGTGATTGCATGACTACAGGGGTAATATCTGGGGATTTACATGACTACATCGGAAGTGACTGGGTGATTTTATAAGTGCATGGGTACTTCTTGGCTGATTGCAGGACTACTGAGGTACTGCCTGAGTGAATAAAGGAGTGCAAAGGTAGTGCCTGGGTGATTTCATAACACGATGACTACTGGCTGAGTGATTACATAAGTACAAGGGTAGTGCCTCCGTGATTGAAGGACTGCAACGAAAGTGCCTGGGTGATTATATGGATGCATGAGTAGTGGCTACATGATTGAAAGAGTGCATGGGTAATACCTTGGTGATTGCATGAGTGCATAGATAGTACCTAGATGATTGCATCAGTAATGCCTGAGTGATTACAGCACTGCATATGTAGTGACTGGATGATTTAAAGACTGCATGGGTAGTACTTGGGTGTTTATATAACTGCATGAGTGTTGGGCCTAGCCAAATATAAAGCAGCAGACTATTACATGACTCAACTATAAGTCTCTCTATATTGTTACAAGCACACATACATATGACTCTACATAACTCAACCATAAGTCTCTCCATATTCTTAAAATCATGCATACATATGTCTCTACCTTTTGAAATCATCATCATATCTAAAAAAATATGTATACAATATTTCTGAAATATAGTGAAACATAGAAACTGAGACATGTAATAGATCTGCTTGAGTGATTGCATAACTCCATGCTTAGTGCTTGGGTGATTGTATGAGTGCAAGGGTAGTCACTGGGTAATTGCAGGAGAAGATGAAAAGTGACTGACTAATTGCATGAGTGCAGACATAGACGTTGAGAGGCCGGATAAGTGTATAAATAGCACCTGAAGGCATAGATGAGTCATAAAGTAGTGCCTAGGTGAATAGATGAGTGCAACAGTAGGGCCTGCATGATTCTATGACTGCAAGAGTAGTGTGTGGGTTGTTACATGAGTGCATAGATACACCCTGCATGACTGCAGGGGTAGTATATAACTAGTGCCTGGGTGATTGCATGGTTACAGGGGTAATATCTGGTGGATTACTGGAGTACATAGCAAGTGAGTAGGTGATTTTATAAGTTCATGAGTACTGCTTGGGTGATTACTGAACTACTAAGATACTGCCTGAGTGATTACAGGAGTGCAAAGGATGTGAATGCTTTATTTTCAAAGTGCATGAGTACTGGCTGAGTGATTACATAAGTACAAGAAAAGTGCGTGTGTGGTTGAAACAGTGGAAGGATACTGTCTGGGTGATTAAAGCACTGTATAGCTAAAGCATTGGTGATTGCATGAGTACAGGAGTAACGTCTAGGGGATTAAACGAGTACATAGTTAACACCTGGGTGATTGCATGACTACAGGGGTAATGTCTGGGTATTTACATGACTACATAGGAAGTGACTGGGTGATGTTATAAGTGCATGGGTACTTCTTGGCTGATTGCAGGACTACTGAGGTACTGCCTGAGTGAATAAAGGATTGCAAAGGCAGTGCCTGGGTGATTTCATAACACCATGACTACTGGCTGAGTGATTACATGAGTACAAGGGTAGTGCCTCCATGATTGAAGGACTCCAACGGTAGTGCCTGGGTGATTATATTAGTGCATGAGTACTGGCTAGATGATTGAAAGAGTGCATGGGTAATACCTGGGTGATTGCATGACTGCATAGGTAGTGCCTGTATGATTGCATAAGTACAGGAGTAATGCCTGAGTGATTACAGCAGTGCATATGCAGGTACTGGATCATTGAAAGACTGCATGGGTAGTACTTGGATATTTTTATAACTAACTGCAAAGCAACACTTCACTTATCTTTCATAAAATTCTCCCCATATTTCTAAAGCAGTCAATGCATATGTCTGTACCTTTTCCTACCAGATTCATATATAAAAGTAAAAAACAAATAAATGTATACATGTGTTTTATACATCTATCATCTTCAGACACATAACACATACCATAATATATATGAACAAGTAGACACATATCTCACTCACAACACCATGTACAACTCAAATCTTCACAGAGTACACTTCAATTTTCAAACAGACACTTAAAATTATGCGGTATATATAACTTTCCTCACATCATAGAAATTACTCTAATAAATATCATCTCTAAAACATCTCAAACCACACTTTCAGGCTGCTGCTTAACCATTCTATAACTACTTTTAATATTACACCTATCCAAATACAAATAAGGAACCCTTCACATATCTTTAGTAAAAGTCTCGCCATATTACTAAAAGCATACATACATATGTCTGTACCATAACACTATCAATTCTTCTGTTTTATACACTCACTTTTATTACCCTTTACTTTAATTTATTCTTTGTCTTTTTCTCTGCTACTATCACGCATACCCTGTTTCTGGTAAACTATATCTTCTTTCTCACAGTTAATTTCTTAATCATCTATCATGTCGAACCTACAAACCTTTGGGTTTACAGATGAGGACTTTACGTCAATGGTAGGGACCTCTTTAGGTTTTTGCCAATCAACAGCTACAAACCTAGATAAAAATGAAGACATTACACAATTGTTTGCACTAAAAAAGAAGATAAAACGTATAGAATTGCACGGCCACTATATGTTAGAATACCTCAAGGCAGGAGTGATCCCTCAGGGATTAAGAGTAAAGAACATACCAGGACTATTTGTCCAGATCAAACTATTCCTTGAAAGGTGGTCATTAATTGCTAATCGCTGTTCTCGCGATCTCATGATGTTGATCGTAGAGACAGCAAAAGAGGTAATAGAACAACTAGCCTTAGAAATTTTAGAGCTAGAAAGTTAAATCAAAGGCACTTTAGCTGTGGAAGATGCTAAAAAGAAACTGGAGGATATAGATAGAGACCTTCATTCTTACACAGAATATCTCACAAAAGGAAAAATGGACAAGCTAAAAAAGATATACGATTCTTTAGTAAGGAAAACACCTACCCGTATTGAAGCGACAACTATTATGTACAATCCGATCTGACTACCAATGAACAACCTGCACGCAGACAATATAATCGAAAAGTCACGACTTTTTCCGATACTTCGAATTCCGATAATGAAAATCCCAGTTACCAATTTGATCAACGTGGTAATCAATATAATTCACGACCTCAAAGAGCATCTCAATCTTTTTTAGGGAGACGCTATACCAGGAGGGGCAATTGGCAGCCACAATACCAGCCGCGATTCAGGGGAAATCAACAGATGGACCACAACCAGTATCTTGTGACACGAAATGCACAATACTGGAGAGAATAAATAAGATCCCTATTTTCAACCTTAGTACGTCTAAGCTCTCACCAGCCACGCATTCTCTACTTGCTAAAGGTCTATCTTATGTTCCTCACTCAGGATTGAACAAATTCGAACTGTTTACTGACCTGATGGCCTTCTTACGCAAACTACGACTTAAAGTCTTTTTTCCAAAGACGATAACACAGTGACACATCACACCATGTCAGGCTTGGCCCCCACGTCCTCTTTTACTTCAGCTTTGGACCAATTACCCCTGGAAATAGCTGTCTTCGAACAAGTGGTATATGAAAAAATTGTTTCTGCCACCAAACATGTACCTAAAACCCCATACAATCTAAACAACGATGAATATCAAGTCATGATTGAATTAAAAACGACTCCTTCCATCACTATCAAAAATTGCGATAAGGGGGGTGGCATAGTAGTCCTCAACACCTCCACATATGTTTTTAACATGGAAAAGATGATGTCTGACACTATATTTTACCAACGGATTACACGGGATCCTACTAAAGCCATTGGTAAAAAGATACAACAACTGACACTTTCGGCCTTTAAAGATAATCACATATGTGAAAAAGAGCTGACATATCTAAATGTACAGAGTCCCAAAATGGCCAGCATTTACGGTGTACCTAAGATACACAAAAATTAAACAGATCCACCGTATAGACCCATTGTAACTACCATCGATTCTGTCACAGAACCAATATCGAAATATATCGATGCTATTCTTCGTCCACATGTACCAACCACACCATCGTATGTCCAAGATACCAGAGACATCATTAATCGCATAGAAAATACCATCTTCTATGCGAATGCACATACCCTAGTTACCTTGGACATTGAAGGGCTCTACAGCAACATCCCCATACAAGGAGCGTTAGAAGCTGTAAATTGGTTTATGCTAGACAAAAACTTTCAATGCTCGAGGATTTTTATCCTCGAATGTCTCCAAATAGTGTTGGAAGACAATGTTTTCGAATTCAATGGCAACCTTTACAAGCAGGTCAAGGGAGTCAGCATGGGGGCCCCTTGTGCCCCCACGGTGGCAAATATATACATGACCAAATTTGAACAAAGATTCATCTATAATGAAATAGCGCCATTTTCTGAATCTTTAAGCAAATGGTCACGTTATATAGATGATGTCTTCTACATATGGTCAGACACGTCGGATAATCTAGCCAACTTCCTTGAATGGCTCAATCTATGCGACAACAATATCCGCTTTACAGGTAATTTCAGCAATAACCATGTCGAATTTTTAGACATCACTATCAAAGACGTTGAAGGTTTACTAGGTGTAGATCTCTATACTAAACCCACAGCACGCAATACGCTGCTTCCCTACACTAGTTTTCATCCTTCCGCCCAAAAAAACAGCATCCCATTTGGGCAATTCCTCCGTCTTCCATGGAACTGTACAAGTATCACAGATTGTGACTCCAAAGCAATCATCATGAAAGAGAAGTTTCTGACTCGGGGTTACCCCAAAAAACTTGTAAGAGACTGTATGAAAAGAGCAAGATTTTATGATAGACAGCACCTTTTGAAAAATAGCACGATCAAAACTAACGATTCTACTGTTTTTGTGACCAGACACTCCATGCTAAATGAAAGGATCAGACAAGCTGTCTGTTCTAGTTGGCATATTCTCAATATCAACAGACCATCTTCTGAGAAACTTCCTAAACCTCTATTCGCCTATCGGCGCAATAGTAACTTGAAAGACCATGTTGTCCACTCTAGAATGAAAAATATCACTGTGGAAACCCAACTATCAGTAGATGGCCTTAGGCCTGTCATAGGCAATTTCCACTGCAATACTTGTAAATCATGTCCCCAAGCAATAGAAACCTTAGAATTGCGATTTAACAGCCATGTTATTAAATCCACATGTATGAACAACTGCAAAACAAAAGATATAGTCTATTTGTTGCTATGTCCTTGCGATTTAGGTTATGTTGGGGAAACTTCGAGAACCATGAGCACACGTCTCACTGAGCATAGATCTGCAGTCAGGACCAAGAAAATCACAGCCCCTTAAGTGCAGCATTACCTAGACAATAACCATACGCCAGAGGAAATACGCTGGTTTATATTAGAAAAAATACGCAATAAACTAGGCATTAACAATGAGGCTACAAGAAAACGTAGAGAAGTCTATTGGATTTTTTTGCTTGGCACTGCCACCCAGGGACTTAACATGGAGATCCCTTGGCAACAAGCAATAAAATCCAATCATTGAACACTGAATTGCCACGTCCTGACATCCCGAATCAGTTCCTTCCCTATATTTGGGTTATTCTATTCTCCCTGTACTTTAAGCTGAAAGTTTTCATCTGCTCATCTTCTGTCCATGCCTTACCATCTGCATGGTACCAATATATGAAATATCGTTGTTTAATATATAGCAATCTTCTCAACTTTGTCTCACTTTAGCTTTTAGTTCTAATTCATACACCCCTTGTCCCGTGTTAGATTATCTCTATGGTTATCATCACATTAAACACTGTAGTTCCACAAAAAGAAAACATGGAATAGTTTGGTTGCAGACGCCAAATGAGTACATGGCCCATACCCCTTAGAATATTATCTGTATCCAAAGAAGTTGCGCTAATAATCGGGCGGCTACATGACCATTGTGGGTGTGTTACTTTCTATCATCTCGCACACCACGATGGCCCTTTCTACTTCCAACATGGCCGCCAAATCAACCTTTCGCGTACGGCTACGCCATGCCGTTTGACGGCCCAGTACTTCTAAATCTGGGTGTTCACGTTCACCCTCTTCCGGTATTTTTACCCGTGGAAGGATGGCGTTCTTCCTCTGTCACGCTGCCCGGAGGCTGCATCGCATTTGGACTTTGACTAGCGGTAAGCCTTATACATGTATACATCGATATGCATGTCTTGAGATTTTAGAGTTTTTGGCCAGCACCTAAAGAGTAATTAAGGATCGCTTTATATATCCACATATATGCAAAACGGCGAGGTGCTTTGCCAGCTCATACAGCACTTTTCTTTGTAAGTTAGGTTTACCGAATCTTGCGATATGCATATTGTAGCTGATAATTGCATCATTATTCATAAAGTTAATTTTCAGTAATCTTTCCATTTCATTTTCCTCCATAAGGTTTATCGTGACAGAATTAACCTTATGGTTTCTTTTAACTATATATTGATATTATCGTTTATTCTTTATCTTATTGGATTTTTGCGACATGGTCTCCACCATTACCTTTCTGTATTATATTTGTTCCTTCATAGATCAGGACTTGATCCTTGAGTTCCTCCCAGTGCATGAATACATCCATTCAGGACAAATTTAATTATATGCTAGCTCCGGATGGTAAGTGCTAATCGATATGCAAGCACGCTATCTTTATGCATAATTCCTTCGGCATATAATCACCCGTTCTCTACTCTGTGTTTACACATATTATATTTTTTTCAATACAGCCATAGTGCCTATCAGTTTCCTTGGCCTTATCTTCTGCCGTTAGGACATCACCATGCTTGGCAGTTGGCACTCGTAACCTTTCATTTTTAAGCTGAGATCCATCACAGATCTCACACATTCTGTCATTCTACAGAAAATAAGGTATTCAACCAGTGTCTCAACTTTTTAGTTCATATAATATTTACTAAATCACTGCTCCAAGTAGATTCAAGGTCCTCTAACAATGGTTTCATGTATTTTTTCAGGATATTCCAATCCTCACTGCATTGGAATTGCATCTTTACTATTTTTTACGTGACAGCAAGACATATGATCTAAAATTCTGGTAATCATCTACTATTATAACTCTTTAGGATAATTTCTTTCTGGATAATTATTTTGCCAATATTTCGTTTTCTATCTGAATTTAAGATCTAAAGCACCATTTATTTACACACTTGCAGGTGTCTATATGAATATTTGGAAATTGGGTCTTTCTTTGCCCTATGTGGCTGTGTCACTTGCTACACAACTGTGGGATTCTTTTCCCTCGCCTCATCTTTTTCAGCTTATCCTTTCAATCCCCATTTTATCTCAAAGTATTTTTAGATGCATCGGCAATGGGCAGTTAACATAGGTTTTGTTGTTGTATTCATTTTTTCCAGTGGTTACTGAGATGGAATCCTGAAGAAGGCTTTGCCGAAAATCGCGTTGTTCCAACTTACCACCAGTTTTTTCTAAACATAACGTATTCTATCATTTATGAAATGAGTATTTAGAAGCTTTTCTGAAATTATTTCATGTCCAGAATCCAAACATTTGAACCAAAACATGTACTTATAATATGTAATATGTACTGACTGAATTCTTTCCAAAGTATCAGCAATAATAACCTGCATGAATATCTGTAAAGTACTTATAATTTATCCTTCATGTATAACTGCTACTCATTCTGCAATTTTTAAACAAAAGATAACAAAAAAATGTATAAAATATATTTTTATATATAATAAATATGACAAAACGTTGACAGTACATGTGCATGTGTGTTTACAGAACCTTTGTTATGCATTGCCCTTTGCCTTGTTAGCACTAAGTATCTATCGCCTTGCCTAGGCTTTGTTTTTTCAATTGCCATAACACTATCCAAACTTTAAAAATTCACAGAGCAAACTTACAATTTCAAGCAAACATCAAAAATTATTCAGCATATTTCAACTGTACCTCTCTAGAAACTAAAAAATAACCTAATTAATAACACCTTATGTAAGCATCTTTCAAACCACACTTTTATGCTACATCTTCACCATTCTACTAGTACTCACAGTCTTGAGCCTACCACATAAAAAGCAACAACAGCTCTTTGTTATACATCATGCACCTTCAAATGTATAAGACATATGAAAATACATATACAAGTAGAAACATACTTGAGACAGAAGTCCATACACACATTAAAAGGTGACAGACTCCACTTCCAAATTTAAACCAACAGCTAAAATTATGCGGTATACTACAAATGTACATATCCACACACTAAAACAAACTACCATAATCACTAATCCATCTTCCAATATACACATTTTACTATACAGAATCTTTTTCAAACAGCATTTAACTACAATAAAACCAACTACAACACACATCTCTACATTTAATAATATATTTCAAACATCACAGTTTTTGAATACTTGTTAAAGTTTAAAAATAAACCTAATACATTATACACCTCACACATTTATCTCACCTTCCAAATCAATTTGTAGAATTTAAACTATCACAAACTCATAAAAGATTCTCTTATGCACACAATCAATGTAATGCACCAGTCTCAGCAAGGTAAAACCAGTAATGGCAAAGTTACCCTCTCTTTCTCCACACAAATACATGTAAGTAACAAATCACATTGCTTCCTACATTATTTCAAACTATAAAACACATTTCTATTGGTTAAACATATGAACCCTTACCAACTGACTTCTAAAAGTGCCCAAACTGGTGTTGGAATTTTTGGAATCGCGATTGCACCGTGCACCAATGCGAGGGAACCGCGAATCCATACGGGAGTTGAAAATTATATTACAAATAAAAATACCACTATTTTTTAAGAACACACCACTTCTAAAGATACTACTGACTTGGGAAATCTTACTTTAATAAGATTTCACTTATATATTAATTAGAAT
Source organism: Calotriton arnoldi (assembly GCA_963921515.1). Lineage (NCBI taxonomy): Eukaryota > Metazoa > Chordata > Amphibia > Caudata > Salamandridae > Calotriton > Calotriton arnoldi. Next base: position 30,313 of record CAWUFW010001674.1, read on the forward strand.
AACACATTTTAAGTCCACAGTTAAGTTTCAACCCTTCCCCCATTCTCCTTAATGCCAGTTTCCATAGTAACAGTTCATGGAACCTTCAACTGAACTCACAGGTCACAAGTTCACCATATTTTCAAGTTCACCACCAATGTTACAAATGCAAACAGCAGGTGTGGTTGACATTTTCAAAATATGAGCTTATCCTATCTACTGTACCTTTCAAACTTTTTTTACTAACCAATAAGAAACATGCTTTTTAAAGAAAGTAACATGCACCCTATTTTTGACTGTACAATGTTCTTAAACAGCCAATCAATTCTCTACTTTTTTAAAAACAGCATATTGTCTACCATTTTACATACCTCTCATTCTACCAACTGACTACATCAGCTACAGACATCTTTTCATTACTTCCAGACATCCCTTCAAGATGCTTACAGTATGGATTGACAAGATATTGACAAAGACCTAGCTTTGCAAAATGTGGACATTAAATGGATTGCACAAAGAGTATTAAAGTGGCACCAATTGATGCCTTTGGTTAAAACCTTTTTGCATCTCCAACACCCTGACCTCATGATTGTGCACTGTGGTGGCAGTGACCTAGGCACATTGACTGGGGTAGGTCTGGAAATGCTAATGAAGGACACCTTTGCACAATTGATGTTGCTTTTACCTCAAACTGTCTTTTGTATACTCTAACATATGCCACAGACAGAAATGGAAGTGGTCAAATCAATTCTGTCCACAGATTGAGAAAGCTAGAAAGAATGTCAATAAAGCTGTTTCTGCTTACCTCAGAGACCATAGGATGGGCTAAATATATATCAACAATCCACGTTTTGATATGGATGACATCTACAGAAGTGATGGAGCACACTTCAAAGATCAAGGAAACAGAGTCTTTCTCAACAACCTAAAGCTCTGCATCCGCACTTACATGTAGCTACAACAAACTCACAATGAAAACAAGGGCTCTTTTAGAGCCACCCTATAACATAATACTAATTATATATTTTTTTAAACATACATATTTTCATTTATTTTTTTGTGGATTCGTGCACCCAACGCAAATTCACAAAACAAAAGCATGAATTCAATGCACTACAACACAACACACTTTTCAAGTTTAACTATTAATTTTATATTTTATATATTTTTTTTTTGTAAAACATATGTTTATTTGCATTTTAGTAAATCAACAACAATTGCCATGCAATCACAGGGGTCTCATTGACATATCAATCAGCACAACAGCGCCTGCGCAATTAAAAGTTTGGGATTGTCTCCCACATGCTGCAGCTTCAAACTGTGACTGGTGGACATGCTAAAATAAAAGAACAGTTCCTGAAGGTTCAAGGTCTAGGGGGTCCTTCCCAGCACATAGTGAGAATATAGACCAGTCTGTCGTGTCACTTTTGATACTTCGTCTTTCCAACCCCAAATGAGCTCAATCAATAAGAAGGCAACTGAAAAAGGAAATGTAACAATAAACTCAATAATCCCCCCAAAACCCTCCCCCCTCCCACTAACAAGGTGTGTGGTGGCGACTCAAATGGAGAAGTCTAGTATGTGGCTGGGCATCTGAGTTGGTTATTAGAACTGGAAGAGATGCATGTCTCTAACAGTCGGGGGGCAGACCGCCAGCGGCAGCCCCTGTGTAAGGAAGGTGACTAATGGGCCCCACTTGTATTCAAAGCCTTTGTAATCGTCACGGAATATATCCGCCATTCTTTCTAGGCAAAGGAGCTTCCACAGGCGGCCATGCCATAGTGAAATGGCGGGGGCCGTCTTCTTCTTCCACGCGGCTGCAATTGTTATCTTCGCAGCTCCTATACAGTGAGTGATTACAGCACTGCATATGTAGTGCCTGCATCATTGGAGGACTGCATGGCGAGCACTTGGGTGTTTTTATAACTGCATAAGTGTTGGGCCTAGCAAAATATAAAGCTGCAGACTATTACATGACTCAACGACAAGTCTCTCCATATTGTCAGAAGCATGCATACATATGTCTCTACATTTTCAAATCATCATGATATCTAAAAGAAATATGTATACAATATTTCTGTAATATAGTGAAACCTAGAAACTGAGACATGTAATAGATCTGCTTGAGTGATTGCATAACTCCATGGGTAGTGCTTGGGTGATTGTATGAGTGCATAGGAAGTCACTGGGTAATTGCAGGAGAAGATGAAAAGTGTCTGGCTAATTGGATGAGTGCAGACATAGACGTTGAGTGCACAAATAAGTGTATAAATACCACATTGAAGGCATAGATGAGTCATTAAGTAGTGCCTAGGTGTATAGATCAGTGTAACAGTAGGGCCTGCATGATTCTATGACTGCAAGACTAGTGTGTGGGTTATTACATGAGTGCATAGATACACCCTGCATGATTGCATGACTGGAGGGGTAGTACATAACTAGTACCTGGGTGATTGCATGACTACAGGGGTAATATCTGGTGGTTTACTGGAGTACATAGCAAGTGAGTGGGTGATTTTATAATATCATGAGTACTACCTGGGTGATTACTGAACTACTAAGATACTGCCTGAGTGATTACAGGAGTGCAAAGGATGTGAATGCTTTATTTTCAAAGTGCATGAGTACTGGCTGAGTGATTACATAAGTACAAGAAAAGTGCGTGTGTGATTGAAACAGTGGAAGGATACTGTCTGGGTGATTAAAGCACTGTATAGCTAAAGCATTGGTGATTGCATGAGTACAGGAGTAACGTCTAGGGGATTAAACGAGTACATAGTTAACACCTGGGTGATTGCATGACTACAGGGGTAATGTCTGGGTATTTACATGACTACATAGGAAGTGACTGGGTGATGTTATAAGTGCATGGGTACTTCTTGGCTGATTGCAGGACTACTGAGGTACTGCCTGAGTGAATAAAGGATTGCAAAGGCAGTGCCTGGGTGATTTCATAACACCATGACTACTGGCTGAGTGATTACATGAGTACAAGGGTAGTGCCTCCATGATTGAAGGACTCCAACGGTAGTGCCTGGGTGATTATATTAGTGCATGAGTACTGGCTAGATGATTGAAAGAGTGCATGGGTAATACCTGGGTGATTGCATGACTGCATAGGTAGTGCCTGTATGATTGCATAAGTACAGGAGTAATGCCTGAGTGATTACAGCAGTGCATATGCAGGTACTGGATCATTGAAAGACTGCATGGGTAGTACTTGGATATTTTTATAACTAACTGCAAAGCAACACTTCACTTATCTTTCATAAAATTCTCCCCATATTTCTAAAGCAGTCAATGCATATGTCTGTACCTTTTCCTACCAGATTCATATATAAAAGTAAAAAACAAATAAATGTATACATGTGTTTTATACATCTATCATCTTCAGACACATAACACATACCATAATATATGAACAAGTAGACACATATCTCACTCACAACACCATGTACAACTCAAATCTTCACAGAGTACACTTCAATTTTCAAACAGACACTGAAAATTATGCGGTATATATAACTTTCCTCACATCATAGAAATTACTCTAATAAATATCATCTCTAAAACATCTCAAACCACACTTTCAGGCTGCTGCTTAACCATTCTATAACTACTTTTAATATTACACCTACCCAAATACAAATAAGGAACCCTTCACATATCTTTAGTAAAAGTCTCACCATATTACTAAAAGCATACATACATATGTCTGTACCATAACACTATCAATTCTTCTGTTTTATACACTCACTTTTATTACTCTTTACTTTAATTTATTCTTTGTCTTTTTCTCTGCTACTATCACGCATACCCTGTTTCTGGTAAACTATATCTTCTTTCTCACAGTTAATTTCTTAATCATCTATCATGTCGAACCTACAAATCTTTGGGTTTACAGATGAGGACTTTGCGTCAATGGTAGGGACCTCTTTAGGTTTTTGCCACTCAACAGCTACAAACCTAGATAAAAATGAAGACATTACACAATTGTTAGCGCTAAAAAAGAAGATAAAACGTATAGAATTGCACGGCCACTATATGTTAGAATACCTCAAGGCAGGAGTGATCCCTCAGGGATTAAGAGTAAAGAACATACCAGGACTATTTGTCCAGATCAAACTATTCCTTGAAAGGTGGTCATTAATTGCTAATCGCTGTTCTCGCGATCTCATGATGTTGATCGTAGATACAGCAAAAGAGGTAATAGAACAACTAGCCTTAGAAATTTTAGAGCTAGAAAGTAAAATCAAAGGCACTTTAGCTGTGGAAGATGCTAAAAAGAAACTGGAGGATATAGATAGAGACCTTCATTCTTACACAGAATATCTCACAAAAAGAAAAATGGACAAGCTAAAAAAAGATATACGATTCTTTAGTAAGGAAAACACCTACCCGTATTGAAGCGACAACTATTATGTACAATCCGATCTGACTACCAATGAACAACCTGCACGCAGACAATATAATCGAAAAGTCACGACTTTTTCCGGAACTTCGAATTCCGATAATGAAAATCCCAGTTACCAATTTGATCAACGTGGTAATCAATATAATTCACGACCTCAAAGAGCATCTCAATCTTTTTTAGGGAGACGCTATACCAGGAGGGGCAATTGGCAGCCACAATACCAGCCGCGATTCAGAGGAAATCAACAGATGGACCACAACCAGTATCTTGTGACACGAAATGCACAATACTGGAGAGAATAAATAAGATCCCTATTTTCAACCTTAGTACGTCTAAGCTCTCACCAGCCACGCATTCTCTACTTGCTAAAGGTCTATCTTATGTTCCTCACTCAGGATTGACCAAATTCGAACTGTTTACTGACCTGATGGCCTTCTTACGCAAACTACGACTTAAAGTCTTTTTTCCAAAGATGATAATACAGTGACACATCACACCATGTCAGGCTTGGCCTCCACGTCCTCTTTTACTTCAGCTTTGGACCAATTACCCCCGGAAATAGCTGTCTTCGAACAAGCGGTATATGAAAAAATTGTTTCTGCCACCAAACATGTACCTAAAACCCCATACAATCTAAACAACGATGAATATCAAGCCATGATTGAATTAAAAACGACTCCTTCCATCACTATCAAAAATTGCGATAAGGGGGTTGGCATAGTAGTCCTCGACACCTCCACATATGTTTTTAACATGGAAAAGATGATGTCTGACACTATGTTTTACCAACGGATTACACGGGATCCTACTAAAGCCATTGGTAAAAAGATACAACAACTGACACTTTCGGCCTTTAAAGATAATCACATATGTGAAAAAGAGCTGACATATCTAAATGTACAGAGTCCCAAAATGGCCAGCATTTACGGTGTACCTAAGATACACAAAAATGAAACAGATCCACCGTATAGACCCATTGAAACTACCATCGATTCTGTCACAGAACCAATATCGAAATATATCGATGCTATTCTTCGTCCACATGTACCAACCACACCATCGTATGTCCAAGATACCAGAGACATCATTAATCGCATAGAAAATACCATCTTCTATTCGAATGCACATACCCTAGTTACCTTGGACATTGAAGCGCTCTACAGCAACATCCCCATACAAGGAGCGTTAGAAGCTGTAAATTGGTTTATGCTAGACAAAAACATTCAATGCTCGAGGATTTTTATCCTCGAATGTCTCCAAATAGTGTTGGAAGACAATGTTTTCGAATTCAATGGCAACCTTTACAAGCAGGTCAAGGGAGTCAGCATGGGGGCCTCTTGTGCCCCCACGGTGGCAAATATATACATGACCAAATTTGAACAAAGATTCATCTATAATGAAATAGCGCCATTTTCTGAATCTTTAAGCAAATGGTCACGTTATATAGATGATGTCTTCTACATATGGTCAGACACGTCGGATAATCTAGCCAACTTCCTTGAATGGCTCAATCTATGCGACAACAATATCCGCTTTACAGGTAATTTCAGCAATACCCATGTTGAATTTTTAGACATCACTATCAAAGACGTTGAAGGTTTACTAGGTGTAGATCTCTATACTAAACCCACAGCACGCAATACGCTGCTTCCCTACACTAGTTTTCATCCTTCCGCCCAAAAAAACAGCATCCCATTTGGGCAATTCCTCCGTCTTCGACGGAACTGTACAAGTATCACAGATTGTGACTCCAAAGCAATCATCATGAAAGAGAAGTTTCTGACTCGGGGTTACCCCAAAAAACTTGTAAGAGACTGTATGAAAAGAGCAAGATTTTATGATAGACAGCACCTTTTGAAAAATAGCACGATCAAAGCTAACGATTCTACTGTTTTTGTGACCAGACACTCCATGCTAAATGAAAGGATCAGACAAGCTGTCTGTTCTAGTTGGCATATTCTCAATATCAACAGACCATCTTCTGAGAAACTTCCTAAACCTCTATTCGCCTATCGGCGCAATAGTAACTTGAAAGACCATGTTGTCCACTCTAGAATGAAAAATATCACTGTGGAAACCCAACTATCAGTAGATCAATCAATCAATCAATCAATCAATCAATCAATCAATCATGTCACTTATAAAGCGCACTACATACCCGCGAGGGTCTCAAGGCGCTGGGGGAAGAGGGGGGGTGGTGCTGCTACTGATCGAAGAGCCAGGTCTTGAGGAGTTTTTGAAGGCCAGTAGGTCTTGGGTCTGTCGGAGGTTGGTGGGGAGGGTGTTCCAGGTCTTGGCGGCGAGGTGGGAGAAGGATCTGCCGCCGGCGGTCGTTTTCCGGATGCGGGGGACTGTGGTGAGGGCGAGGCTGGTCGAGCGGAGCTGGCGGGTGGGGGTGTAGAAGCTGAGTCGTCTGTTGAGGTAGGCTGGTCCGGAGTTGTGGAGTGCTTTGTGTGCGTGGGTGAGGAGCTTGAAGGTTATCCTCTTGTTGACAGGGAGCCAGTGCAGGTCTCTCAGGTGGGGTGTGATGTGGCTGCGTCGGGGGATGTCGAGGATAAGACGTGCAGAGGCGTTCTGGATGCGTTGCAGCCGTCTCAGGAGCTTAGCCGTCGTTCCTGCGTAGAGGGCGTTTCCGTAGTCCAGCCTGCTGGTGACGAGGGCCTGGGTGACTGTTTTTCTTGTTTCGGTGGGGATCCACTTGAAGATCCTGCGGAGCATTCGGAGGATGTTGAAGCAGGATGAGGAAACGGCGTTGACCTGCTTAGTCATGGAGAGGGTGGGGTCGAGGATGACCCCTAGGTTGCGTACGTGGTCGGTGGGTGGTGGGGCTGTTTCCAGTGATGTTGGCCACCAGGAGTCATCCCAGGCTGAAGGGTTGGAACCAAGGATGAGGACCTCCGTCTTGTCCGAGTTCAGCTTCAGGCGGCTGGTCCTCATCCATTCGGCGACGTCCTTCATTCCTTCGTGGAGGTGGGCTTTGCGGTGTGAGGGACTTTGGTGAGGGAGAGGATCAGCTGGGTGTCGTCGGCGTAGGAGATGATGTTGAGGTTGTGCTGTCGGGCGACGTGGGCGAGGGGTGCCATGTAGATGTTGAACAGCGTTGGGCTGAGGGAGGAGCCTTGGGGTACGCCGCAGATGATCTTGGTGGCCTTGGATCGGAAGGGGGCGAGGCGGGCGCTTTGTGTTCTGCCGGAAAGGAAGGATGTGGTCCAGTCCAGGGCCTTCTCTTGGATCCCGGCGTCGTGAAGGCGTGTTCGTAGTGTGTGGTGGCAGACCGTGTCGAAGGCGGCTGATAGGTCCAGGAGGATGAGGGCTGCTGTTTCTCCGTTGTCTAGCAGGGTCCTGATGTCATCGGTGGCGGCGATGAGGGCGGTTTCGGTGCTGTGGTTTCTGCGGAAGCCGGACTGGGAAGGGTCCAGGATGTTGTTCTCCTCGAGGTAGCGGGTCAGTTGTTTGTTGACGATTTTCTCGGTGACCTTCGCGGGGAACGGGAGCAGAGAGATGGGTCGGAAGTTCTTGAGGTCCTTGGCCTTAGGCCTGTCATAGGCAATTTCCACTGCAATACTTGTAAATCATGTCCCCAAGCAATAGAAACCTCTGAATTGCGATTTAACAGCCATGTTATTAAATCCACATGTATGAACAACTGCAAAACAAAAGATATAGTCTATTTGTTGCTATGTCCTTGCGATTTAGGTTATGTTAGGGAAACTTCGAGAACCATGAGCACACGTCTCACTGAGCATAGATCTGCAGTCAGGACCAAGAAAATCACAGCCCCTTAAGTGCAGCATTACCTAGACAATAACCATACGCCAGAGGAAATACGCTGGTTTATATTAGAAAAAATACGCAATAAACTAGGCATTAACAATGAGGCTACAAGAAAACGTAGAGAGTCTATTGGATTTTTTTGCTTGGCACTGCCACCCAGGGACTTAACATGGAGATCCCTTGGCAACAAGCAATAAAATCCAATCATTGAACACTGAATTGCCACGTCCTGACATCCCGAATCAGTTCCTTCCCTATATTTGGGTTATTCTATTCTCCCTGTACTTTAAGCTGACAGTTTTCATCTGCTCATCTTCTGTCCATGCCTTACCATCTGCATGGTACCAATATATGAAATATCATTGATTAATATATAGCAATCTTCTCAACTTTGTCTCACTTTAGCTTTTAGTTCTAATTCATACACCCCTTGTCCCGTGTTAGATTATCGCTATGGTTATCATCACATTAAACACTGTAGTTCCACAAAAAGAAAACATGGAATAGTTTGGTTGCAGACACCAAATGAGTACATGGCCCGTACCCCTTAGAATATTATCTGTATCCAAAGAAGTTGCGCTAATAATCGGGTGGCTACATGACCATTGTGGGTGTGTTACTTTCTATCATCTCGCACACCACGATGGCCCTTTCTACTTCCAACATGGCCGCCAAATCAACTTTTCGCGTACGGCTACGCCATGCCGTTTGACGGCCCAGTACTTCTAAATCTGGGTGTTCACGTTCACCCTCTTCCGGTATTTTTACCCGTGGAAGGATGACGTTCTTCCTCTGTCACGCTGCCCGGAGGCTGCATCGCGTTTGGACTTTGACTAGCGGTAAGCCTTATACATGTATACATCGATATGCATGTCTTGAGATTTTAGAGTTTTTGGCCAGCACCTAAAGAGTAATTAAGGATCGCTTTATATATCCACAAATATGCAAAACGGCGAGGTGCTTTGCCAGCTCATACAGCACTTTTCTTTGTAAGTTAGGTTTACAGAATCTTGCAATATGCATATTGTAGCTGATAATTTCATCATTATTCATAAAGTTCATTTTCAGTAATCTTTCCATTTCATTTTCCTCCATAAGGTTTATCGTGACAGAATTAACCTTATGGTTTCTTTTAACTATATATTGATATTATCGTTTATTCTTTATCTTATTGGATTTTTGCGACATGGTCTCCACCATTACCTTTCTGTATTATGTTTGTTCCTTCATAGATCAGGACTTGATCCTTGAGTTCCTCCCAGTGCATGAATACATCCATTCAGGACAAATTTAATTATATGCTAGCACCGGATGGTAAGTGCTAATCGATATGCAAGCACGCTATCTTTATGCATAATGCCATCGGCATATAATCACCCGTTCTCTACTCTGTGTTTACACATATTATATTTTTTCAATACAGCCATAGTGCCTATCAGTTTCCTTGGCCTTATCTTCTGCCGTTAGGACATCACCATGCTTGGCAGTTGGCACTCGTAACCTTTCATTTTTAAGCTGAGATCCATCACAGATCTCACACATTCTGTCATTCTACAGAAAATAAGGTATTCAACCAGTGTCTCAACTTTTTAGTTCATATAATATTTACTAAATCACTGCTCCAAGTAGATTCAAGGTCCTCTAACAATGGTTTCATGTATTTTTTCCGGATATTCCAATCCTCACTGCATTGGAATTGCATCTTTACTATTTTTAACGTGACAGCAAGACATATGATCTAAAATTCTGGTAATCATCTACTATTATAACTCTTTAGGATCATTTCTTTCTGGATAATTATTTTGCCTATATTTCGTTTTCTATCTGAATTTAAGATCTAAAGCACCATTTATTTACACACTTGCAGGTGTCTATATGAATATTTGGAAATTGGGTCTTTCTTTGCCCTATGTGGCTGTGTCACTTGCTACACAACTGTGGGATTCTTTTCCCTCGCCTCATCTTTTTCAGCTTATCCTTTCAATCCCCATTTTATCTCAAAGTATTTTTAGATGCATCGGCAATGGGCAGTTAACATAGGTTTTGTTGTTGTATTCATTTTTTCCAGTGGTTACTGAGATGGAATCCTGAAGAAGGCTTCGCCGAAAATCGCGTTGTTCCAACTTACCACCAGTTTTTCTAAACATAATGTATTCTATCATTTATGAAATGAGTATTTAGAAGCTTTTCTGAAATTATTTCATGTCCAGAATCCAAACATTTGAACCAAAACATGTACTTATAATATGTAATATGTACTGACTGAATTCTTTCCAAAGTATCAGCAATAATAACCTGCATGAATATCTGTAAAGTACTTATAATTTATCCTTCATGTATAACTGCTACTCATTCTGCAATTTTTAAACAAAAGATAACAAAAAAATGTATAAAATATATTTTTATATATAATAAATATGACAAAACGTTGACAGTACATGTGCATGTGTGTTTACAGAACCTTTGTTATGCATTGCCCTTTGCCTTGTTAGCACTAAGTATCAATCGCCTTGCCTAGGCATTGTTTTTTCAATTGCCATAACACTATCCAAACTTTAAAAATTCACAGAGCAAACTTACAATTTCAAGCAAACATCAAAAATTATGCAGTATATTTCAACTGTACCTCTCTAGAAACTAAAAAAATAACCTAATTAATTACACCTTATGTAAGCATCTTTCAAACCACACTTTTATGCTACATCTTCACCATTCTACTAGTACTCACAGTCTTGAGCCTACCACATAAAAAGCAACAACAGCTCTTTGTTATACATCATGCACCTTCAAATGTATAAGACATATGAAAATACATATACAAGTAGAAACATACTTGAGACAGAAGTCCATACACACATTAAAAGGTGACAGACTCCACTTCCAAATTTAAACCAACAGCTAAAATTATGCGGTATACTACAAATGTACATATCCACACACTAAAACAAATTACCATAATCACTAATCCATCTTCCAATATACACATTTTACTATACAGAATCTTTTTCAAACAGCATTTAACTACAATAAAACCAACTACAACACACATCTCTACATTTAATAATATATTTCAAACATCACAGTTTTTGAATAATTGTTAAAGTTTAAAAATAAACCTAATACATTATACACCTCACAAATTTATCTCACCTTCCAAATCAATTTGTAGAATTTAAACTATCACAAACTCATAAAAGATTCTCTTATGCACACAATCAATGTAATGCACCAGTCTCAGCAAGGTAAAACCAGTAATGGCAAAGTTACCCTCTCTTTCTCCACACAAATACATGTAAGTAACAAATCACATTGCTTCCTACATTATTTCAAACTATAAAACACATTTCTATTGGTTAAACATATGAACCCTTACCAACTGACTTCTAAAAGTGCCCAAACTGGTGTTGGAATTTTTTGGAATCGCGATTGCACCGTGCACCAACGCGAGGGAACCGCGAATCCATACGGGAGTTGAAAATTATATTACAAATAAAAATACCACTATTTTTTAAGAACACACCACTTCTAAAGATACTACTGACTTGGGAAATCTTACTTTAATAAGATTTCACTTATATATTAATTAGAATAACACATTTTAAGTCCACAGTTAAGTTTCAACCCTTCCCCCATTCTCCTTAATGCCAGTTTCCATAGTAACAGTTCATGGAACCTTCAACTGAACTCACAGGTCACAAGTTCACCATATTTTCAAGTTCACCACCAATGTTACAAATGCAAACAGCAGGTGTGGTTGACATTTTCAAAATATGAGCTTATCCTATCTACTGTACCTTTCAAACTTTTTTTACTAACCAATAAGAAACATGCTTTTTAAAGAAAGTAACATGCACCCTATTTTTGACTGGACAATGTTCTTAAACAGTCAATCAATTCTCTACTTTTATAAAACAGCATATTGTCTACCATTTTACATACCTCTCATTCTACCAACTGACTACATCAGCTACAGACATCTTTTCATTACTTCCAGACATCCCTTCAAGATGCTTACAGTATGGATTGACAAGATATTGACAAAGACCTAGCCTTGCAAAATGTGGACATTAAATGGATTGCACAAAGAGTATTAAAGTGGCACCAATTGATGCCTTTGGTTAAAACCTTTTTGCATCTCCAACCCCCTGACCTCATGATTGTGCACTGTGGTGGCAGTGACCTAGGCACATTGACTGGGGTAGGTCTGGAAATGCTAATGAAGGACACCTTTGCACAATTGATGTTGCTTTTACCTCAAACTGTCTTTTGTATACTCTAACATATGCCACAGACAGAAATGGAAGTGGTCAAATCAATTCTGTCCACAGATTGAGAAAGCTATGAAGAATGTCAATAAAGCTGTTTCTGCTTACATCAGAGACCATAGGATGGGCTCCATATATAACAACAATCCACGTTTTGATATGGATGACATCTACAGAAGTGATGGAGCACACTTCAAAGATCAAGGAAACAGAGTCTTTCTCAACAACCTAAAGCTCTGCATCTGCACTTACATGTAGCTACAACAAACTCACAATGAAAACAAGGGCTCTTTTTAGAGCCACCCTATAACATAATACTAATTATATATTTTTTTTAAACATACATATTTTCATTTATTTTTTTGTGGATTTGTGCACCCAACGCAAATTCACAAAACAAAAGCATGAATTCAATGCACTACAACACAACACACTTTTCAAGTTGAACTATTAATTTTATATTTTATATATTTTGTTTTTGTAAAACATATGTTTATTCGCATTTTAGTAAATCAACAACAATTGCCATGCAATCACAGGGGTCTCATTGACATATCAATCAGCACAACAGCGCCTGCGAAATTAAAAGTTGGGGATTGTCTCCCACATGCTGCAGCTTCAAACTGTGACTGGTGGACATGCTAAAATAAAAGAACAGTTCCTGAAGGGTCAAGGTCTAGGGGGTCCTTCCCAGCACATAGTGAGAATATAGACCAGTCTGTCGTGTCACTTTTGATACTTCGTCTTTCCAACCCCAAATGTGCTCAATCAATAAGAAGGCAACTGAAAAAGGAAATGTAACAATAAACTCAATAATCCCCCAAAACCCTCCCCCTCCCACTAACAAGGTGTGTGGTGGTGACTCAAATGGAGAAGTCTAGTATGTGGCTGGGCATCTGAGTTGGGTATTAGAGCTGGAAGAGATGCATGTCTCTAACAGTCGGGGGCAGACCGCCAGCGGCAGCCCCCGTGTAAGGAAGGTGACTAATGGGCCCCACTTGTATTCAAAGCCTTTGTAATCGTCACAGAATATATCCGCCATTCTTTCTAGGCAAAGGAGTTTCCACAGGCGGCCATGCCATAGTGAAATGGCGGGGGCCGTCTTCTTCTTCCACGCAGCTGCAATTGTTATCTTCGCAGCTCCTATACATGTCCACATGATGGCCCTATCAGCCCTGGTCTGGTGTGTTAGCGAGGGGTCTCGAAGACCTTGTTTGGACCCCTTCCATGGTGGTTGGTATGGGATACCCCAACATAGTTTTAAGTTGGGCTAGGATTTCTTCCCAGAAAGGACGTATAGTGGGGCAATCCCACCAGATGTGTTGGAAGTCCCCCAAGAGGCCACACCCCCTCCAACATCTGTCTGACGAGTTCGGAAAGATACGTTTAAGTTTCGCAGGGTAGAGGTACCAGTCCATTAGAGTCTTAAAATGGGCTTCCCTGAGTTCCAGAGAGTGATTAAATTTTGATATATCGGAACAGAGAGCTGTCCATTCTACGTCTTGTATTTCGCGCTGTAGTAGTCCCTCCCACATAGACATATACCTCGGAGACATGGTGTGTGAAGAGGAGAGTAGGTAGTCATAAAGGAAGGAGATCACACCCTTCATTGACCCCACTGTTCTCACATACCTCTCAAACCCTGTTTTCTCCCTTGTGGCGTTATCCCGTATGCGAGGGGAGAGCACCCAATGTCGTAATTGCAGGTAGTGGAAGTGTTCTTCTGGGGGTAGGTGGAAGTCCCGTCTACAGCTATCAAAAGTTAAGATGTCATGATTGTGGAAGAGGTGATCAAGCATAAGGCAGCCCCCCTTTCTCCAGGCATCAAATGGGCCCTCCTTTAGGGCTGGCGGAAAGGCCGGGTTGAAGTGAATCGGGGTGTAAGGGGATGGGAATGTGGTCCACGCTTCATTCCCCGCTAGGGAGTCCCATACCTTTAAAACCGTGCGAGTGGGTGTGCTAACGTATGCGTTTGTCGGGCGGTCCTTCTTGTGTTTCCAGATCAAATCCCACACCGTCCTCCCCGTCACCCCCCTATCCATGTGGAGCCAATGCTTCCCCGATTCCCGTTTAAACCATTCAGTCACAATCCTCAATTGCGCCACTTTATAATAGAGACCGATGTCGGGTAGTCCCACCCCCCCTTTGGATCTAGGTTTCCGCAGGATGGAGAAAGATAGTCGGGCCCGCCCCCCCTGCCATATAACTGTGTAAAGAGGGATTTAATCGTGGGCAGAAAAGACGAGTCTAATTCTATGGGCAAGGCTTGAAATAGATACAGCAATTTGGGTAACAGGGTCATCTTGATTGCATGAATGCGACCAAGCCAGGAAATGAACAGCAGTTTCCACCTTTTAAGATCATTCTTAATTCGGCTGAGCGTTGGTGGGAAATTGGCCTTGTACAGTCCCTCTACTCGTGGTGTTAGTTGGATCCCCAGGTATTGGAGAGAGTGGCCCGACCATTGGAGGGGGGATTGTGATTGGATAGTGAGTACTTCGTCATCAGGGAGGGTGAGATTGAGTAGAGATGACTTCGCGAGGTTGACCTTAAACCCCGCTAAAGCTTCAAATTTGGCTAATTCCAATTGTAGGGCAGAGAGCGATCGCGCCGGCTCTGCGAGAGTCAGGAGGACATCGTCCGCAAAAAGCGAGATTTTATGCTCATCCCCTCCAAAGGGAATGCCCTGTTTGTCTACATTGTTACGGATGGACATTGCGAGGGGCTCAATACTCAATGCAAAGAGCAGGGGTGATAGGGGGCACCCCTGCCTAGTGCCTCTCGTAAGGGAGAACGGAGCTGACAGAACTCCATTGACTTGGACCTGGGAACGGGGCTGCGAGTAGTTAGCCTTGATCATGCGGATGAAGCCATCTGCGAAGCCGAAGGCCCGCAGGACCCAGAATAGGAACGCCCAGTCCACCCGATCAAACGCCTTTTCGGCGTCAAGTCCCACCAGGACTGCTGGAATCTTCTGTTTGTTAGCTCTCTCAATTAGGTGAATGGTACGCCTAATATTGTCGTGAGTTTGTCTCCCTTGGATAAAGCCGGATTGATCGGGGTGTATTAGATCTGGCATCAGATCTTGTAGCCGTTTGGCGAGGATGGTGGAATACAGTTTCGCATCTAGATTCAGGAGAGCAATTGGACGGTAAGACGAACAGAGTTGGACATCCTTTCCAGGCTTGGGGATAACCGTGACGACTGCTTCGGCCATGGAGGGAGTCACATCTCCCGTCTCGGCCATCTGGTTGAAGAGGCTCGTGAGGTGCGGTATGAGATCTGGGGCAAACGTTTTATAGAAGAGGGCCGTAAGGCCATCTGGCCCAGGGGCTTTATGAATTTTAAGAGCAGAGATGGCCGAGCTCACTTCGTCCCGCGTGATGGGAACTGAGAGAAGCTCATTCGTAGCCGGTGAGATTCGGGGGAATCATAGGGCCTGAAGATAGCTATCCTGCATGACTGCATCTCTGATATCTGCGGCGTATAGCGATTTATAGAATGCCCCAAATACGTCTGCTTTCCCTCTATCGGTATGAGTCAAGACGTTATTCTTATCTCGTATGCCCCCGATGTATTCCCTTTCGCGCTTTACTCGCAATTGCCGTGCTTGGTGTTTGCCAATCTTGTTCCCTTGAGAGTAGGAAGCATGGCGCAATTTTAGGAGGGTGTATTCTGCCCTATTATTATAGATCGCTTTCAATTTCCTGCGCAGAGATGTGAGAGCCCGTAGTGTATTCTGGAGGGATTAGCCTTGTGAGCCTTTTCCGCCTTCTCTAGCTCCCCCTCCAGATCCTCCCGCTCCCTCGCCCGTTGTTTATTCAAGTTGGAGTTGAGTGCTATACATTTCCCTCGGAGGACTGCCTTGAAGGCGTCCCAAGTGGTACCCGGGGAGGTATCCTCTGGTTTGTTCATTTGGAAGTATTCTGTGATTGCTTCCCGTAGTTCGGTGCGCAATACGCTGTCGCGGGTGAGAGACATCGGGAAGTACCATTTAGGCGTCTGAGTCGGGGAAGATCCCCATTGTAAGCATATTGATAGGGGACAATGGTCCGAGATAGCGAGGGGGAAAATCTTAGCCTCCGTAAGCTTGCCCACTAGTCGTTGATTGATAAAAATATAATCCAATCGGGAGTATGTGTGGTGCACATGTGAATAAAATGTATAATCTCTGGATTGGGGGAACAAGGTGCGCCAGGCGTCCCGCAGACCAAAGTCCTGCAGTCGTTGTTTAATGGTCGCAGGGAAGGAACCCGTTTCGGATCTGTGAGATTGTGTACAGTCGATGTCAGGCTGCCAGGTGAGATTGAAATCCCCCAAGAGAATCGTCGGTCCCTCCACAAAGTGCTCCATTTTATCTAGGAGGGAGTTCAAAAAACTCGTCTGGCCCGTGTTCGGCGCATATGCTACTATAAAAGTGCAGAGTGTGCCCTTCAGAGTGCCCTTCACCATGACCATCCTTCCTTCCTTATCTGACTGAATATCTAGTGGTTGGAATTTCGTTGAGGCATGAAACAGCAGTGCCACGCCCCTATGCTTAAAGTGTGCTGAGGATCTGTAAATAAGCAGGTATGATTTATGTTTGAGTCGTAATTCGTCTGTTTTCTGTAGGTGTGTCTCCTGGAGGGCCACTATATCAAAATGGTGGTCTGTGATGTACTTCCAGACCTTTTGCCTCTTCTGAGGGGAGTTGAGGCCCCTAACGTTCCATGAGGCTATGGCAATTACCATCTTTCCCAGTGGAGCCCCCTCTTCTCTCTGTTATTTTCGGGCCTTCTCGTCTGCCCATCCAGCCTCGTGAGTTGAGAGATCCCCGGATTCTGCAGTAGTCTAAGAACCTTTACTCTTTCCCCCATATATTGAATGAATGGAAAGTGCCAGCACCACACCCAAAACCCACCCCCTCCCCAAACCCCCAAAAGAACGAGGAAAAACATAGTCCCCAACAATACCAACAGGAACAAGCGTCGAGTGGAAGATGGATGCTCGACTATTGGCAAAGCCACCCACTCAGGCGGGTGTCTGGATGGCATGGCCAGTGATCCTGGCCGCAACCATCTCGGGAAGTCCTCAGAGTTGCAGGTCGCCGAGCAAGGAAGGCTCTGTTAAGAGGCACTGGTCGGTCTTGTTCAGCTCAAGAGTCCTCAATGAGGTACCCCGCTACCTTAGCAAGAGTCCGAGGCAGGAGTTCTGGGGAAATATGTGCAGCTTGGTGACCTCTCTAGCAACGAGGCCCGGGCAGTCCAATCCAGGGGGGCCCCCAGTCCGGCGGCGGCTCCGCATCCAGGCCGCCCGCCGCGACGTCACGGAGCGTTCGACATCAATGGTGTGTGAACCACCTTAAAACATTGCAGCTTCCTAGGATTACTTGTGGCCTCCCTTCGGTTTGGTGGTCCATCGCAGTGTCCCAGCGCCGGTTCGGCCTCTCCCCCTGTTTGTGTCTCGCCGTGCCTCAGAGTCGGCCGGAGGGAGGCCCAGCAGCTTCAGGCCCTCTGCTAACTCGGTAACGTGACGTTGCTTGTTGTTATATTCAAAACTCAGGCCAAAGGGATAGGTCCATCGATATCGTACATGATCTTCACGAAGCTTTGACGTGATGGGCCTGAACTGTTGGCGTCTCGCCAGGGTAGGCGGAGCCAGGTCTTGATAGACACTACACGTGTGACCCTGGAATGATATGGAGCTCTTTTTCCGTGCGGCCTGAAGGATCTCTTCTTTTACCTTATATGAATGGAACTTAGCAAGTACGTCCCGTGTCCTCTCCCGCTCCCCAGTGAATGGACCTCCAACACGGTGCGCCTGCTCCAATTTAATCTTGAGAATTTTTGGGCTTAGTATCTCCGCAAACAGACCCTCAAGAAAGGCCGTGAGATCCGGTCCCTCCGCTCCCTCCACCAAGTCTCGGAGTCTGATGTTGTCCCGTCTCGCCCTATTTTCCAAGTCTTCGGTTTTCAATTGGGTAAGGTAGAGCTGGTTTTGGAGATCGCGGATGTGGTCATGTGCAGCCTTGGCTTCCTGTGCTACCTCCTGGGACTGTGTCTCCAACTCCACCACCCTCGTGCCCACCGAGTCCACGTCCTGCTGTAGCGTGACTAAGCGGCCGTTGAGATCCGTCCTCAATTGTTCAATGGCAGCCTTAATGTCCTGGCTAAGCTCTGCCCGCAGCTCTGATTTAAAGTCTCTCAGGGAAGCCATAAGGTCGGCTTTCGTAAGGGCCATGACGTCTGTAGGGTCGTCACAGACCTCTGGATGCTGTTTAGCCGTGGGAGGAAAAAAGTTGGAAACCTTGTTGGAGACCTTGGGTAGTGTCCTCTTTGGCGGCATAGGAGCGAGACCCCCGCACTCTATCGTCTCACCCCAAGCTTCGAGGGTGCGGTCCGTGTGGGAAGTGAGCGCTGCAGCGCAGCGTAAGCCCTGCAGCTATCTTCGTGTCGAGAGCAGCAGTAGTGTCGCCAGGCACCGCTCAATCTAGATACCCCGACAGAGCGTGCATAGTAGGTATCGTGAGGCAATCCCAGGCGTGGAGCCGCAGCCGGCGTCGTGGGGGGAGCTCAGAGCACGGGGGACCTCCCCACAGAGGCCAGGATCGCCCCCGCTCCGGGCGCCATTTTAAGGTCAGGCACGGAGTTTCCCCAGGGGCCCAGGTGCTCAAACTCGTGGGAAAAGCTCTCTTTTCGTTGTCCCCTCGTACCTGGAGAGCGGCCCCTCCCGCTGCAGCCGATGCGGGTGCGGAGAGGTGGAGGATTGCTAAACTTGCCCCCGTCACGTCGCAGAACAGCCCAGCAGATCGTATCGCGACTCCGAAGGATACGCTGCCGATCTCTCGAGTCCCGCAGCCGCAGACAGCAGCAGAAGGGCCCCACAGTCGGGCCGACGCGTCCTCCATCCAGCGGCGGGTCACCCCGGTGCCCCACTCAGCATTGGCATCCTCCGCGAGTTGCAAGGCCGGCGGGCGCCATTTTGCGGGAGAACCTCTCCGGAGATCCGACAGGCCTCGAGGTCGCTCAGCACAGAGGTGCCTGAAATGGCGTCGCCGGAGCCCCGGTCACAGCGTCCCTATGCTCTTGGACCGGTTAGCCATCCCCGGATCAGCTTTCCCGATGTATCGGCAACCTTAGGTAGCAGTCGGGATCCCGAGAAACAGGCGCGGGCCGGGAGCCGAGATGGGCTACGACCGTTCGGCCATCTTGCTCGGCCACGCCCCCCCATTTTATATATTTTTAACAACTCTATCAATTGTAATCTTGTTATTAACTTCAATCACAGTACCTCTTTAAAACAGCTTCACAAATGCAGCTCGCAAACTTACCATTCGCGATCGCGAACTTACCGTTTGCGATCGCGAGCGGGGAAAAAATCCTGCTGCACATCGCGAAGCGGAGTTTTCTGCACTCCGCGAGCTCCACGGAGTGCGGAGTGCAGAAAACTCCGCAAACTCCACGAATGGAGCGAAGTTAACCGCCCAGGCCTAGTCAATATCTCTGCCTTCAGCATACCTTTTGCACCCAAAAACATAGCTGTGTCCAACAATCCATACTGTAAGCATCTTGAAGTGATGTCTGGAAGTAATGAAAAGATGTCTGTAGCTGAGGTAGTCAGTTGGTAGAATGAGAAGTATCTAAAATGGTAGACAATATGCTGTTTTTTAAAAAGTGGAGAATTAATTGGCTGTTTAAGAACATTGTACACTCAAACATAGGATGCATGTTACTTACTTTAAAAGGCATGTTCGTTATTGGTTGGTAAAAAATGTTTGAAAGGTACAGTAGATAGGATCAGCTCATATTTTGCAAAAGTCAACCACACCTGCTGTTTGCATTTGTAACCTTGTGTGCTGAACTTGAAAATATGGTGAACTTGTGACCTGTTTGTTCAGTTGAATGTTCCATGAACTGTTACTATGGAAACTGGCATTAAGCAGAATTGGGGAAGGGTTGAAACTTAACTGTGGACTTAAAATGTGAAATTGTAATTTATATATAGGTGATATGTTATTAAAGTATAATTTCCCAAGTCAGTACTATCCATAGAAGTGGTGTGTTGTTTAAAAATAGTGGTATTTTTATTTGTAATATATTTTTGAACTCCCGTATGGATTCGCGGCTCCATCGCGTTGGTGCACGGTGGAGTCGCGACTCCAAAAAATTCCAGAACCAAATAGGGCACTTTTAGAAGTCAGTTGGTAAGGGTTAATATGTCTAACCAATAGAAATGTGTTTTATAATTTGAAATAATGTAGGAAGCAATGTGATTTGTTACTTACATATATTTGTGCGGAGAAAGAGAGGGAAAGTTTGCCATTACTGGTTTTACCTTGCTGAGAGTGGTGCGTTACATTGATTGTGTGCATAAGAAAATCTTTTATGAGTTTGTGATATTTTAAATTCTACAAATCAATTTGGAAGGTGAGTTAAAAATTTGAGGTGTATTATGTTTATTTTTAATCTTTAAAAATTATTGATGAACTGTGATGTTTGAAATATATTATTAAATGTAGAGATGTATATTGTAGTTTGTTTTATTATAGTTAAATATTGTTTGAAATAGATTTTGTATAGGAATATGTGTATATTGGAAGATGGATTAGTGATTATGGTAGTTTGTTTTAGTGTGTGGATATGTACATTTGTAGTATACCGCATAATTTTAGGTGTTGCTTTAATTATTGGAGGTGGAGTCTGTCAAGTTTTAAGGTGTGCATGGACTTCTGTCTCAAGTGTGTCTCTACTTGTATATGTATTTTCATATGTCTTATACATTTGAAGGTGCATGATGTATAACAAAGAGGTGTTGTTGCTTTTTATGTGGTAGGCTCAAGACTGTGAGTAGTAATGGTGAAGATACAGCATAATAGTGTGGTTTAAGAGATGTTGACATAAAGTATTATTGATTAGGCTTCTTTTTTATGTTTCTAGAGAGGTACAGTTAAAATATGCCACATAATGTTTGGTGTTTGCGTGAAATTGGAAGTTTGTTCTGTGACTTTTTAAGGTTTGGATAGTGTTATGGTACAGACATATTCATGTATGCTTTTAGGAATATGGTGAGACTTTTAGTAAAGACATGTGAACGGTTCCTGCTTTGTATTTGGGTAGGTGTAACATTATAAGTAGTTGTAGAATGGTAAAGTAGCAGCCCGAAAGTGAGGTTTGAGATGTTTGTAGATAGGTTATTTATTAGAGTAATTTGTATGATGTGTGGAAAGTTATATTTCATATATACCGCATAATTTTCAGTGTCTGTTTGAAAATAGAAGTGTAGTCTGTGAAGTTTTGAGCTGTGGATGGTGTTGTGACTTAGATATGTGTCTGCTTGCACATATATTATGGTATGTGTTATGCGTCTGAAGATGATAGATGTATAAAACACAGGGATTAATATATGATGCTGCTAGCAAAAGGTACAGATATATACATACATGGTTTTAGAAATATGGGGAGACTTTCATCAAAGATAAGTGAAGGGTTGCTTTGCTGTTAGCTATGCTCAATACTTGATTAGTACAAGAATAGTGAAGCAGTAGTAGTAGAAAAGTGATGTTTAAGATATGTTGGGAGAGTAATTATTGATTATGGTACCTTATAAGAGTCTGTGTAAAAGTTTACTTGAAATTTGCCGCATAAATTTAGGTGTGTTTGAAATGTTAAGTGTAGTCTGTCAAGTTTTAATGCCTTTATGGTTTTGTGAGTGTGGTTATGTTTCTACTTGCACATGTATTCTAATATGTGTAATGCTTTCGGCAATAGGTATAGATAGAAGCATGCATTCTTTTAGGAATATGGTTAGAGTTATGGTAGTGACATGTGATAGGTTGCTGCTTTATGTTTGACTAGGCCCAATATTCATAGAATGGTGAAGCTGTAGAATAAAAGTGAGTTTTAAGACATGTTGGCAGAAGGGATTACTGATTAAGCTAATTTCTATGAGTCTGGGGAAAGGTAC
Source organism: Calotriton arnoldi (assembly GCA_963921515.1). Classification (NCBI taxonomy): domain Eukaryota; kingdom Metazoa; phylum Chordata; class Amphibia; order Caudata; family Salamandridae; genus Calotriton; species Calotriton arnoldi. Next base: position 52,687 of record CAWUFW010001674.1, read on the forward strand.
ACTTGAAACACACTGCAGAAATGTAGGTGTGTCTTTGAAATGTAAAGTTCAGTCTACTTGTTTATGTCAGTTATATATGATGATGATTTCAAAAGGTAGACATATATGCATGTATAGTTTCAGGAATATGGTGAGATTTATAACAGACTCATGTTTAGCTTTTATGCTTTATTTTGAGTACCCCCAATACCCTGAGTAGTTACAGATTTTTTTTAACCTGCAGTACAAAAGTGTACACCATGTCATAGACCTGACTTTTGTGCTGCAGTTTCAGTATTCTGCTACTACTCAGGATGTTGCACTCCTCCAATCACTCAGGTACTACTGCAGTACTACTCCAATCTCCCAGGCAGTACACATGCACTTATAAAATCACCTAGGCACTTTCTATGTACTCCTGTAATCTCCCAGATATTACTCCTGCAATCATGGAATCACCAGGCATTACCTATGTACTCCTCTAATCCCCCAGACATAACTCCTACAATCATGCAATCACCAATGCGTTAGCTATACACTGGTTTAATCACGCATGCACTACCCTTGCACTCCTCCAATCACCCTGTCAGGATCTATGCACTACTCTAATCACTTAGCCAGTGCCTATGCACTTATAAAATCACCCAGGCGCTACCTTTACACTTTTGCAATCACTAAGGCACTACCACAGTATTGCTCTAATCACCCAGGCAGTACCGATGCACTTATAAAATCACCCAGGCACTTTCTATGTACTCCTGTAGTCCCCCAGATATTACCTCTGAACTCATGCAATGACCAATGCATTAGCTATACACTGGTTCAATCACCCAGGCAATACCCTTGCACTCCTCCAATTACCTTTTCAGGATCTATGCACTCCTCCAATCACTTAGCCAGTATGCATGCACTTATAAAATCACCCAGGCACTACCTTTACAAACCTCCAATCACTGAGGCACTACCACAATAGTACTCTAATCAGCTAGGCAGTATCAATGCAGTTATAAAATCACCCAAGAACTTCCTATGTACTCTTATAATCCCCCAGATATTATCCCTTAACTCATGCAATCACCCAGACATTACCTATGTACTCCTCTAATCCCCCAGACATTACCTCTGCAGTCATGCAAACACCAATGCATTATCTATACACTGGTTCAATTACCCAGGCAATACCTTTGCACTCCTCCAATCACCCTGTCAGGATCAACGCACTCCTCCAATCACTTAGCCTGTGCCCATTCACTTATAAATTCACACAGGCACTATCTTTGAACTCCTCTAATTACTCAGGCATTTCATCAGTATTGCTGTAATCACCCAAGCAGTACTCATGCAGTTATAAAATCACCCACTCACTTGCTTTGTACTCCAGTAATCACCCAGATATTACCCCTGTAGTCATGGTATCACCCGGGCACTAGTTATGTACTACCCCTGCAGTCATAGAATCATGCAGTGTCTACCTATGCAGTCATGTAATACCCCACACACTACCCTTGCAGTCATAGAATCACCCAGGCCCTACTGTTGCACTCATCTATTCACCTAGTCACTTCTTAGTGACTCATCTATGCCTTCAGGTGCTATTTATACACTTATATATGCACTCAACCTTTATGTGTGCACTCATGCAATTAGCCAGTCACTATCCATCTTCTCCTGCAATTACCCAGCAACTACCTTTGGAGTCATACAATCACCCAAGCACTACCCACAGAGTTTTGTAATCACTCAGACAGATCTATTACATGTCTCAGTTTCTAGGTTTCACTATGTTTCAGAAATATTGTATATGTATTTCTTTTAGATATGATGATGATTTGAAAACGTAGAGACATATGTATGCAAGCTTTTAACAATATAGAGAGACTTATAGTTGAGTCAAGTAATAGTCTTCTGTTTTATATTTGGCGAGGCCCAACACTCATGTAGTTATAAAAACACACAAGTACTACCTATGCAGTCTTCCAATGATCCAGTCACTACATATGCAGTGCTGTAATCACTCAGGCATTACTCCTGCACTCATGCAAACATCCAGGCACTACCTATGCACTCATACAATCACTAAGGTATTACCTATGCACTCTTTGAATCATGTAGCCACTACTCATGCACTTATATAATCACTCAGGCATTAATAACGTTGTACTCTTTTAATCACAGAGGCACTAGCCTTGTACTTATGTAATCACTCAGCCAGTAGTCATGGTGTTATGAAATCACCCAGGCGCTAACTTTGCACTCATTTATTCACTCAGGCGTTACCTCGGTAGTCCTGAAATCACCCAAGAAGTACCCATGCACTTATAAAATCACCCAGTCGCTTTCTATGTAGTCATGTAAATCACCAGATATTGCTCCTGTAGTCATGCAGTCACCCAGGCATTACCTATGTACTCCTTTAATCCCCCCAGACGTTACCTCTGTACTCATGCAATCACCAATGCATTAGCTATACAGTGCTTTAATCACCCAGGCACTATCTTGCACTCTTTCAATCACAGAGGCACTACTCTAGTACTTATGTAATCACTCAGGCAATACTCATGCACTTATAAAATCACCCAGGCACTATCTTTGCACTCCTGCAATCACTCAGGCAGTACCTTAGTACTTCTGTAATCACCCAGGCAGTACTCATGGACTTATAAAATCACCCACTCACTTCCTATGTACTCCAGTATTCCCGCAGATATTACCCCTGCAGTCATGCAATCACCCAGGCACTACTTATGTACTACTCCTGCAGTCATGCAATCATGCAGGCTGTACCTATGCACTCATGTAATAACCCAGGCACTACCCTTGCAGTTGTAGAATCATCCAGGTCCTACTGTTGCACTCATCTATTCACCTAGGCACTACTCAATGAGTCATCTGTACCTTTAGGTGCTATTCATACACTTATCCAAGCACTCAATGTTTATGTGTGCACTCATGGAATTAGCCAGTCACTATCCATCTTCTCCTACAATTACCCAGTGACTACCCTTGCACGCATACAATCACCCAAGCACTACCCATGAAGTTATGCAATAACTCAGGCAGATCTATTACATGTTTCAGTTGTAAGTTTCACTATATTCCAGAAATATTGTATACATATTTCTTTTAGATATGATGATAATTTGAAAATGTAGGGACATATGTTTGCAAGCTTTTAACAATATGGAGAGACTTATAGTTGAGTCATGTAATAGTCTGCTGTTTTATATTTGGCTAGGCCCAACACTCATGTAGTTATAAAAACACCCACGTACTACCCATGCAGTCTTCCAATGATCCAGTCACTATATATGCAGTGCTGTAATCATTCAGGCATTAGTCCTGCACTCATGCAAGCATCCAGGCACTACCTATACACTCATGCAATCACCAAGGTATTACCCATGCACTCTTTAAATCATGTAGCGACTAATCATGCACTTATATAATCAATCAGGCACTAACGTTGCACTCCTTCAATCACGTAGACACTCCCCTTGTACTTATGTAATCACTCAGCCAGTAGTCATGCTGTTATGAAATCACCCAGGCACTACCTTTGAACTTATCTATTCACTCAGGCTCTACCTCATTACTCCTGCAATCACTGAAGCAGTACTCATGCACTTATAAAATCACTCACTCACTTGCTATGTACTCCAGTAATCCCCCAGGTATTACCCCTGTAGTCATGGAATCACCCAGGCACTACTTATTTAGTACCTTTGCAGTCATAGAATCATGCAGTGTCTACCTATGCAGTCATGTAATAACCCACACACTACCCTTGCAGTCATAGAATCACCCAGGTCCTACTGTTGCACTCATCTATTCACCTAGGCACTACTCCATGACTCATCTATGCCTTTAGGTGCAATTAATACACTTATCCATGCACTCAACTTGTATGTGTGCACTGATGAATTAGCCAGTCACTATCCATCTTCTCCTGCAATTACCTAGTGACTACCTTTGGAGTCATACAATCATCGAAGCACTACGCATGGAGTTATGCAATCACTCAGGCAGATCTATTACATGTCTCAGTTTCTAGGTTTCACTATATTTCAGAAATATTGTATACATATTTCTTTTAGATATGATGATGATTTGATAAGGTAGAGATGTATGTATGCATGCTTTTAACAATATGGAGAGACTTATGGTTGAGTCATGTAATAGTGTGCTGCTTTATATTTGGCTAGGCCCAACACTCATGCAGTTATAAAAACACCCAAGTACTACCCATGCTGTCTTCCAATGATCCAGGCACTACATATACACTGCTGCAATTACCCAGGCATTACCCCTGCACTCATGAAATCACCCATGCACTACATATGCACTCATGCAATCACCCAGGTATTACCCATGCACTCTTTCAATCACCCAGCCACTACCCATGAATTTATATAATCTCTCAGGTACTATCCTTGCACTCCTTCAATCATGCAGGTACTACCCTTGTACTTATGTAATCACCCAGCCAGTACTTATGCACTTATAAAATCACCCAGGCACTACCTTTGCACTCCTCCAATCACCCAGGCATTCTCTTAGTACTCCTGCAATCACCCAAGCAGTACTCATGCAGTTATACAATCACCCAATGATTTGCTCTGTACTCCAGTAATCCTCCAGATATTAACCCTTCAGTCATGCAATCACCTAGGCACTAGTTATGTGCTACCCTTGCAATTGTAGAATCATCCAGGGTCCTACTGTTGCACTTATCTATTCACCTAGGCACTACTCAATGTATTTCTTTATTTATAGATGACAATATTTGTGTATAATTATTTTAAAAATATTAAATATTTTTTAGAAAGATAATAAACTTTTCTTTTTTTATAGAAATTCTCCATAATTATTAAGTAAATTCAGTATGACAAGAAAAGTTCAAAAGAAAAGACAACAAAGAAAACAGAACTATTTAAAGGATAGAGAAAAGCAGAAAGTAGAAGTACAGCATGTGACGTTGAAGAAAAAGTCTTCTGGTAAGAGAACGAAAGAAATTGTTAAAAGTCTTTTAAAAAATGTAATCGACTTTCAAAATGGGGAAAATAGAAAGAAAAGTACTACAAGCAATCAGGAGGAAAAGAAAAAAGGAGAAATTAATGCAAAATCAGGTTATAGGAAAACAATCCATGTTGAAGAAAGGATGAAAGAATATAAAGGCATTAGGAAGAGAATGTATAAAAGTAGAGTACTACAAAATTTATTGAAAGAATACAAAAAATATAAAAGAAGAACAACATTTTACAAGAAGAAAGAACAGATTGAAAGTGTAGTCGAAAAGGCTTTGAAATTGAAAAGAAATGTGTTTATATTAGTATTGAAGAGAATGAAAACATTGAATAAAACAATGCACTTTATGAAGGAGAAAAGTAAAAGAAAACGACTGGTTAATAGAACTAACTTTTGCAAAAACATTTCGGGTGAATGGAGGCACACTTCTAGTACTGAACCTTTTTTTAATGAAGAAAGCTATTTTCAACAAAATATATTAGTTCATGCAGTTGATACCAGGGGTCGTTGTTATAAGGTTAAAAACGGTTGTCCAACTGAAAAAGAAAAGACGGTTCCTAGAAATGTGGAAGAAGTAATAGCTGAAGAAGTTGAAGGGAGAGGTACACAAGCTCCAGTGTATAAGTGGGATTGTAGTAGTATTTGTAGTATACGACAGGAATCTATGGATATATTACGAAATTTCTTACGAGATAATGGTAAAAAAAGTGGTAACCAAAGATTAAGATGTTGCAAGGACTAGATCCTTGTAAGGTGAGAAAATATACTAACTTGCAGGGTCATTCTCTGGCTTGTCTTTCTAGAAAAGTGTGTTGAAGTACTTTTCATTAACCCTGGGCGGAGTTCGCGGAGTTGCACTACGCGAAGCTACACGAAGTGCAAAAAAACTCTGCCGCACTACGCGGAGCTACGCGAGCAGCAGAGTACAATAAAAAAATGCTGTTCGCGTTGATTGCACAGTGCCGGATGCTTGTAAGCACTGTGCAATCATTGCGAACAGCACCATGCACAGCGCAAGCTTACCTTTTCTGCCGCTCAAGTCGATTTTTATTCGAGCGGCAGCTTTCTCAACGCGAACGGGCAGTTTCTCAACGCGAGCGGTCGCGAGCATACGCGACCACTCGCAATGAGAAACCTGACCCCCCGCATTGAAAAATCTCGCCAGGAGGTTTATTTTCCACGCTCGCGCTCGCCAACTTGATGTTGGCGATCGCAAATGAGGACAAATGTCGCCGGGAGGAAAAAAACTCTGCTCCGCTGCGCGAAGCGGAGTTTTTGGGAAATCCGCGAGCTCTGCGTAACGCTGAGTGCGGGAAACTCCACAAACTCCACGAGCGGAGCGGAATTCACCGCCCAGGCCTACTTTTCATCATTTAGGAATGTTAGCAGTACATCACTCAGAAATGCGGAAGTTAGTAAGAAGATTGTACTATGTAAAATGTCCTGCATTATCTTTAAGTGAAATAAACACAGCTCTTTTGCATAGTTCAGTATTGGATTAAAAAAAGTTTCTCATGATATACAGTTTTGTTTCTTTGGTCCTGAAGAGGCGTGTAGAGAAAGTGAGAGTTTGATAGGTGTAGGTGTTGAAGAAGAGGTGGAAGATAGCAATACTGAGAAGTTTGCAGAAGAAATTTCAAAGTTTAAGGTACTTTCTTGTGAAAAACCAAACTATGTTTGTATTTGCTGTCGACGTACTCACTATAGAAGTCAAACTAGGAATGTTGTTATGTATTTAAAAAGTGAAAAGGAAAACAATGATAAGTGGGAGCAATTTGGTGCTTATTTGTTGGTGGAAGGTCGTTTTGAGTTGGGTAGGGATCAACATATTTGTAAATATTGTTACAACAAATTAGAAGAGAACAAAATGCCAGCTAGAGCTGTACATAATAACCTAGAGTTGGTAGCTATTCCTCCAGAACTGGTAGATTTAAATACGTATGAGTCCATTCTTATTCAATCTGTGCACCCATTTCAGGCTATAGTTCGTATGGAGCCTAAAACAGGTAAGCTGCCTCCAATAGATTTACAGAGAGGTTTAAAAGGAAGAGTTGTGTATTTACCTTTAGATTTTAAGAAAAATATTGAAACTGTTGGTGTAGAGAGAGAGGAAAGGGAACCTGTAGTTATTCTAGTTAATGGTGTACCAACAAAAAGTCGGAAAATATGGCAAGAGTTAGTAGATGTCACCAAACTTCAAAAGGCTACATTATATCTTATACAAAACAATATTTATTATAAAAATGTATATGTGGAAGAACAAGAAATATCTTTAGAAGATGATAGAGAAATTTCAACTGGCCAAATCAAAAAGTGGACAACTCCAGGAGTGAAGAAATTTACGAACATTACAGTATACATCCTCTACATTCAAAAGAAGTGATTGGAAACACTATTGAATTATTCCAAATTAAGAAAGCAAATGGAACTCCCATGAGTGTCTGGGTAATAAGTTTAGAAGCTCATTGTTTTCCACAGCTCGTCCCCACTGGAAAAGGTGGACGATATGATGAACGACCAGTACAGATTCCAGCTTCAGAATATCGTACAACAAGATTATACTCGGACAGTGTGTTCCATATTTATTTCATCTTCTGTTTGAAAGTGACTTGCTTGGACTTTCATATGCAGTGAAACAGATATTAAAAACAGGAGTTCATCTTACACATGTTTCTGCAAAGGAATTCTTGGACAAAGTTCAACAAAGAGATGATCATTTAGAATCTCAGTTAATTAATTTGATGGCGTGTCAACCTGATACTAATGAGTATTGCTATCATCGTCACGGAAACTTAAATGTATGTTAAGAAACTTAGGAACCCCTACATGGTTTGTTATGCTTAGCTGTGCTGAATACGCATGGGAGGATTTACTTGAATTTCTACGAGAAGCAAATTCAAATATTAAAAACATTGAATTGAAGACTGCTGGAGAACTGTGTTTGTTGGATCCTGTAAATGTGTGCAATTATTTTAATCATACGTTTCAAGCTATGATGTCTTTTATCTGCAATAAAAAAAATCCACCTCTTGGAGAAGTAACTGGAGAAAGGAGTACCAAGCCAGAGGTGCTCCTCATATACACATGTTATTATGGATCAAGAATGCAACTAAATTTGGAACCGATTCTGATGAAACTGTTTTGTCTTTCATTGAAGACTGTTACCTGTGCCATTCCAAAATAAGGAAAACAGCTTAAGACAACAAGTTTTATGGTTTCAAAGTCATCGATGTGGAAAGTATTGTTGACGGAAATACAGATCAAAGGGAACATTTTATACAAAATGTCGTTTTGGATTCCCACGTCCAGTAATTTTAAAAGGAAGAGTCAACAGTTTCATGTCAGCAGAAAGACATACTATAACTCGAACATCTCCGAAGAATACTTACAACATAAAAAGTAAGCCTGGGCGTAGTTCGCGGAGTTTTGCTACGCGGAACTTCGCGAAGTTACACAAAAAACTCAGCGAAGTTCCGCAAGTGGCGAAGTGTAGTGCGAACTGCTGTTCACGCTGGTCTTTCTGCTGCTTGGGTAGAAATTCTACCCGAGCGACAGCTTGCGCTCGCGAACTTAGCGTTTGCGAGCGCGAGCTGGAAAAAAACTCCGCTGCACAACGCGACACAGGGTTTTCTTGCACTCCGCAAGCTCCGCGGAGTGCAGAAAACTCAGCAAACTCTGCGAACGGAGCGGAGTTCAACGCCCAGGCCTAATAAAAAGAAGTGAAGATTCAAAGTATATTAATGACTACAATCCAGTGATTTTGACAATGTGGGATGCAAACATGGATATCCAGTATGTTGCAGATAATTCGATTGCTGTTGCTCGTTATGTTACATCATATATCACCAAATCTGAAAAGACGGAGTTGAAAGAAATGTGGGAAGAAATTTCACAAGAGAAGACTCTTAGTAATAAATTGTACAGCTTTAGTTTGAAGATGCTTTCCCATCGAGAGATTGGATCCTACGAATGTTCGGATCGGTTGACATCTGCTAGTTTATATACAAAGTCAAGAGGAATCATTTGGGTAAGTCTAGGTCTTGCTGCAATACGAAATCGAGTTTTGAAATTCCTACAAAAAATTGAATACTTAGCTTTGAATGAGCCGGAAAGTACAGATATTGTTAAAACAATATGTTGGATAGGTACTATCTTAAAAGGAGTCCACATCTAGAAAACATATGTCTCTATGAAGTACTGCAACATTATAGTTTTAAGCAAAATGTTACAGAAAATATAAATGAAGAAAAATATGCCGTAATTGGATGTGATGGATGTTTGGTAAAACATGCCAAAGGAAATCGTATTAATCGCAGGAAATTCAGTTGTGATACTCCAGATAAAAGGGATTTTTTTTCTATTTAGCACTTCTGCAACTGAAATGGAATTACTTGGAGATTTTGACTGCTATGAAGATTCTTTTAATGCATGTAGAGATAGCATTGAATGTACAATTTTTCCAAATTATCTACAATTGTTGAATGAAGAGATTGAACAAGAAACTACTATTGCAGCTGAAATAGCTAAAGACAGTTCTCAAGATAGTCAAAGTTCTGCTCCACTAAGTCATGATCCACTAGGACAACCAATTCTTGAAAATGAAGCAGCAATAGCCATGAGTGAAGTAGAAATGGCAATGCAACAAGCACAACAGGATATTATTGAGTTGGAAAAGAAATATTGAACAGAAAGAAATATATCTACAAGTGACACAACAGGTACAGCATGGTTTACTGCATGAAAAAAAAGAATGCCAATGCACATCATTTAAACCTATTCGAATGTATATCAGTGGGCAAGCTGGGACAGGAAAAAGTTTCTTAATTAAAGTTTTGACCAGTTATCTACACAAAACCACTGAATCACATTTATCTTGTGTTGTAACTGCTCCAACTGGATTAGCAGCACATAACATTAAAGGGATTACATTACATCGATTACTCATGCTACCAGTTGAACATGTAAATAAGTTGGAATATCACAAGCTATCTGGAGAAGCTTGTTATGAAGTTTCAAGAGTACTCAAGAAAATGAAACTTCTAATTATTGATGAGGTGATCATGGTGTCAAACTTAATGCTTGCCTTTGTGCATTTAAGAATGCAACAGATTTTAAAAACAGATTACGATGTTCTATTTGGAGGAAAACATGCAATTGTATTCAGCGACCTACTACAACTTACTCCTGTAAAAGGGCAACCTGTTTTTAAAACACTTGTCCATGAAGACACTAGGAAATCTTTGGGAAGTATTGGAAATGTCAACATTTGGTCTCATTTTGAATATAAAGAACTTATTATGAATATGCGATAAGCAAGTGATGAACATTATGGAAACATTCTTCAAGATATTAGAATTGGTGTTTTGACTGAAGATGGTAAAGAAGCTTTACAAAGTCTGCTTTTATCAAACTTTTGTTGCAAATGAAAACATAGCACCTGAAATAATGTACAAAAAAGTCTTTAGTTTGCCTAATGCCTACACTGCAAAAGTGTTCTACGCTCAATCAAGAACTTTTGAAATTGGAAAAACAACCAATAGTGAAAATGGAAGCTATTTATAAGATGGAAAACAAAGGAGTTACTATTCTTCTCTCAGAGAAATTAAAGTCAAAATTGGATTCTTTGGAAAAGTCGGTGTCTAAGACTGCAGGCTTAGAAAATACTTTATATGTATGTGTAAATTGTTGGGTAATTTTACGGCGTAATTTGAATGTAGAAGAAGGTTTAGTAAATGGAGCAATGGGAAAAGTTGTTGGTTTTCTAAATTTTCAGAATAGTGATGGAATTGAATTTTTGAAGATTACATTTGATCAGATTGAAGAGGTAAAACAGATTGGACGTTGTGCTGTTCGTTTATTGCTTGTAAAAGACTTGTATGTTCGTAGAAAACAGTTTCCTCTTTCTTTAGCATATGCTGTAACCATTCATAACTCTCAAGGTTTAAGTGTAGACAGTGCTTTGGTAAATATTGTAAGTACAATGTTTAAAGAGGGCATGGCATATTTTGCATTGTCTCGAGTAAGAACATTATCTGGTTTGTATTTGATTGATTTTGATGAGAAAAAGGTTAGTGCTGATGCAAATTGTGTAAGAGAGTATAATCGGTTAAGAAGACTGTATGCTCCTAACTTAGGTGAATATCCTGTATATCAAAAACGTGTAGTGTGTCCAAAACAAAATATGATAAACATTCTAGTGAGGTTCAAAAAAAGAAAACAATTCAAGAGAATGATGAAGCTGCAAAGAAAATGAAAATGGACACTGTTGATGATATTGTAGGATACCAGTTAGAAAATAGTTCAGGTATAAACTGCTATGCTACAGTAATTGTGAATGTTGTGTTCTATCCAGAAGATCATCATCATGAAATTATGGAAAATCAAGAAAAAAGATTCTGTTCTTTATTACATTATATTTTTTAAAAGTTGGTAACTGATAGAACTAAAATGCATACTGCTTCTGGCATATGATGTCTTTTGGATATATGTACTGATTCATTGCAATTTACACTTAATGTACAACAAGATGCACAAGAATTTCTTATGTTTATGCTTGCAGCATTGGAAGATGAAGGAATAGAAATTGAAAATGTGTTTGGACTAAGTTACAGATGGGATCATACATGTGAAGAGTGTTCATTTTCTTCTACCACTGAAATAGACACTGAACGATTCATATAATTGACAATCCCAGATTGCAAAACAGTGTCTTTTAACAAATTAGTAAAAATAGCTAATCAAGATATGAAATGCTCTCATTGCAAATCAGAAATGTTGTCACCATTATTTATAGACAGATTTGGACAGTATCTCATTTTAATGCTACAACGTTGTAGAGCAGATGGAAGAAAATTGGAAACCAAAATAAAGATTTTTGTGGCAAGTCAAGTATCAATTTCAGGAAGAACTTTTAAAAGCAGTGGCTATTATTTTTCATGATGGACCTACTACAACATCTGGACACTATACTGTGTATTTAAAGTGCAATAAAGGATGGACTCATTGTAATGATGCCCATTTGGAATTCAAATGTTGGTTGCCTTACGAATTACCAAATTCATATCAAATTTTTTTGATGCCAAAGTTTTGAAAACATCATTCCGCTATTGGGAAGATGTGATCACAAATTAACGAGTTTATTTTGGATATTTTCAATGCAAATGGTTTTGGAAACATTAATCGGCCTATTGGGAAGATGTGAACAATTACTGTTTGGATTATTGTTTGTGCTAATTCTTATTGCATTTGCAAAATTGTGTTTGAAAGAAGTAGTTTATATATTTGATCTTTATATTATACGCGATGTAAATGAGAGTGTATATTTTACAAAATGTACTTGAAAGATGTAAAAGATTTACTGTAGTTGAAGAATGTAATTTACAAACTGTAGATAGGTAAACAGATAGTTGCACTTGTAAATATTTTCAACGCAGATTTGTTTTTTTTTTTACAATCTCATTGATTGAATTTTCTTCCCCGCTGTTGCATGATGATCTACATTGAAATCACTGTGTATGGTGAAATTCAGTAGAATCTGAGAACAGCAAAAAATGGAAACTGAATATGTTATGTAATTCTAAAATTATGTTGTGTTCTTAAAACTATATTACATGCAATAACACTTTTTCTTATTTTTTTTTACAGAAGGTAATACTAAAGTTTGAAAAGATTTTAAATTCAGTTTACAACAAAACTACTGTAAAATAGTTCCACTGAGTTTTGTATCTTCTTTAATAAAAAAGTTAAGATGAAATAATGTAATAAGCATGATAATATGAACTAATTTTACAGTGACTTTTACTGCACTCATCCATTTTTTCAAATACTACCCATGCATTCATCTATACAGATAGGCACTGTTCCCACACTCCTCCCATCACCCATGCACTATCTATGCACTTCTGCAATCATGTAGCCAGTACCCATACACTTATAATATCACCCAGACACTACCTATGTACTCCTTCAATCACCCAGGCACTATCTGTACACGCATGCAATCAGCTAGACATTACCGATACACTCACCCAGGTATTACCTATATACTTCTACAATTTTCTAGACATTACCCCTACACTAATACAATTACCTATGCATTCCTCTAATCCTCAGACATTACACTTGCCCTCATGCAATCATTCAGACATTACCCCTGCAGTCATGCAATCACACAGACTTTACTCATGCACTCTTCCAATCACCCAGGCACTTGCCATGCACTTATGCAATCACCAAGGCATTACCTATGCACTCCTTCAATCAGTTAGACTGTACCCATGCACTCCTCCAATCACCCAGACATTACCTGTGCACTCATGCAATCACCCAGGCAATATGTATGCACTCCTTCAATCACTCAGGCAGCACCCATGTACTCCTCCAACCACCCACACATTACTCCTGCATTCACGGAATGACCCAGGCATTACCCATGCACTCCTTCAATCACTCAGGCAGTACCTATGCACTCCTCCAATCACCCAGACATTATCCCATGCACTCATGCAATCACCCAGGCATTACCCATATACTCTTTCAAACACTCAGGCAGTACCCATGCACTCCTCCAATCACCCAGACATTACCCCTGCACTCGTGCAATTACCCAGGCATTACCTATGTACTCCTTTAATCACTCAGGCAGTACCCATGCACTCCTATAATCACACAGGCCCTACCCTTGCACTCATGCAATCACCCAGGCATTAACCATCAACTCCTTCAATCACTCAGGCAGTACCCATGCACGTCTCCAATCACCCAGACATTACACCTGCAATCATGCAATCACCCAGGCATTACCCATGCACTCCTTCAATCACTCAGGCAGTATCCATGCACTCCTACAATCACCCAGGCACTACCCATGCACTTATGCAATCACCCAGGCATTACCGATGCACTCTTTCAATTGCTCAGGCAGTACCCATGCACTCCTCCAATCACACAGACATTGCTCCTGCACTCATGGAATCACCCATGCACTACCCATGCACTCATGCAATCACCCAGGCAGTACCCATGCACTATTCTATTTACCCAGGCACTACTCATGCACTTATGGAATCACCCAAGCATTACCCATGTACTCCTTCAATCACTTAGGCAGTACCCATGCACTCCTCCAATCACCCAGACATTACCCCTGCACTTTTTCAATTACCCAGGCACTACCCACGTACTTTTTCAATCACTCAGGCAGTACCCATGCACTCCTCCAATCACCCAGGCACTACCCATGCACTCATGCAATGACCCAGGCGTTTCCCATCCACCCCCTCAATCATTCAGGCAGTACCCATGCACTCCTCCTATCACCCAGACATTACACCTGCACTCATGCAATCACCCGGGCATTACACATGCAATCCTTCAATCACTCAGGCAGTTCCCATGCACTCCTTCAATCATCCAGGCACTACCCATGCACTTATGTAATCACCCAGGCATTACCTATCCACTCTTTCAATCACTCAGGCAGTACCCATGCACTCCTCCAATCATCCAGACATTACTCCTGCACTCATGGAATCACCCAGTCACTACACATGCACTCCTTCAATCACTCAGGCAGTATCCATGCACTCTTCCAATCACCCAGGCACTATCCATGCACTTATGCAATCATCCAGGCATTACCCATGCACTCCTTGAATCACTCAGGCAGTACCCATGCACTCCTCCAATCACCCAGACATTACCTGTGCACTCCTGCAATCACCCAGGCATTACCTATGCACTCCTTCAATCACTCAGGCAGTACCCATGTACTCCTCCAAACGCCCAGACATTGCCCATGCACTGATGCAATCACCCAGGCATTCCCAATGAACTCCTTCAATCACTCAGGCAGTACCCATGCACTGCTCCAATCACACAGACATTACCCCTCCACTCATGCAATCACCCAGGCATTACCCATGCACTCATTCAATCACTCAGGCTGTATCCATGCACTCCTCCAATAACCCATGCATTACCCATGCACTTATGCAATCACCCAGGTATTACCCATGCACTCATACATGCACTCAGGCACTTCTGCAGCACTCATGCAATCACCCAAGCACTACCCATGCAGTCTTCCAATCATCCAGGCACTACTCCTGCACTCATGCAATCACCCAGGTACTACTCATGCAGTCCTACATGCACCCAGGCACTACCCATGCACTCTTCCATGCACCCAGGCATTACCCATGCACTCCTTCAATCACCCAGACATTACCCCTGCAGCCATGCAATCAGCCAGTCACAAGCTATGCACTCCTCCAATTACCCAGGCACTATGCCTGCAGTCATCCAATCACTCAGGCAATCTTTTTGCACTCATCCATTCCCTCAAGCAAAACCCATGCACTCTTGTATGCTCTCAGACTCTACCCATGCACTCATTTAATCACTCAGACAGTACTCGTACTTATTCATGCACTCAGGCACAAACGATGCACTCTTCCAATCACCCAGGCACTACCCAAGCACTCATGCAAAAAGCCAGGCACTACCCATGCACTCATGCGATCCCTCAGGTGCTACTGCTGCACTCATTCATTCCCTCAAACACTATCCATGCACTCATCCAATGACTCAGGCAATACTGCTGCACTCATTCATTCACTCAGACAGTACTTATTCTCTCATACAATGACTCAGACATTACCCTTGCAGTCATTCATAGAACACATACAAGTTTGTCTATTTCTAACCAATTAGGCGGTTCTAAAAAGAACCATTTGTTTTCTTCTTTTTTGTTTTAAATTATTTTTTTTAACTCTTTTATTAATTTTTGGGGTGTTTTTTTTAAACAAAAGATGGAAAAAAACAAAGAAATGAACTAAAAAATCTTTTTGAAACATTTTGCAATTAGAAACTCATTGCAAAAACAACAAAAAATTAACACTGATGATTCTTTGCAGCAACAACAACAGCTTCAACAGATTGCTTGCCTGCACAAAGAAGTTTCTTGCACTTTATGCAGTGCTGTTCCAGTCCTGCACACTCTGGAACAATTTGTGTGGATGCAGTGGTTCCTGCAGAAGTACTAGGTCCTGCGACCTCATCATCATGCTGTGACTCTTGCATTTGGAGCCGATGTTGTTCACGCGCAAGACGGTTTGGGTGCATGGTCTGAAGGTGTTTCAGCATAGATGAAGTTCTGCAGGAATACTTCTTTTCTGATCCACGAGATAAAACTTTCTTGCACACAGTGCAGGTGACTTTGCGCGCATTCACCTTCTTCTCTCCTTCTGGGATAGAGAAGAAAGCCCACACAATACTCTTTCGTTTTCTTATTGGGTTCTTCCAGCGCCTCTTCATCTGTAGGAATATCCTGAGGTGGATTTTGAGATGCCATTTCCTCTCTTGGAAAAAAACATCAAAAAAATCAAATAAAGAGGCACAGAAAACAAAAGAGGTGTTTCTTGAAAAGATGCTCTTGGAAGAATGAAAAACATTGGTGGGGTCCTTCAAGCTCTAGAATAGAAAGCTTCTAAACCAATAAAATTGTTTCTTTTGAAGTCACATGGGATTTGCGCACCCGGGTCAAATCCCGAAAAATATATTTAACAATAATATATCTTTATTACAATTACAAATATATGATATTTACAGTTATATTAAGTAATCTCTTGGTATAATATATATAATAAAGTTATATACATATACTTTTAAAACTTAAAGATTTGCAATGGATTTGCGCACCCGGTGCGACTCCGGAAATACGCACGTGACGTTGCGTGGGGTCCAGAACCGCGCACCCTCCACATACGCAATGCGCATCGTATACGACTTAACCAATATGGCGGCAAAATTCTTGGGTTCGCACAACCACCGTGACTGGTAAACGATCGGTACGCGAATCCAGTTTAAAAAAAAAAAAAGGTAAATGCTTATTTTAGAAAGGAGAAAACATCTCATTATTTTTATAAAAATTTGAAAAAACATTTTGGGGACATTACAATTAGAAAATAGCATTTAAAAAACCTTTGAAATTCACTGAAAAAACCATAGGTTTCAGGGACGTTATAGTTAGAAATTAGCATTTAAAAAACCATAGAAATTCACTGAAAAAACCATAGGTTTCAGGGACATTATAGTTAGAAATTAGCATTTAAAAAACCTTAAAAAATCACTGAAAAAAACACAGGTTTCAGGGACGTTAGTTAGTTGAACATTTCACTCGTACAAAACCAGAGAAATTTGGCCGTTATAGTTAGTTGAGCTAATTATAACTCGCGCCCCCGCAATGTACTGCTGATGACATCACATATTACATCATTCATGACATGGTCAGTTACATAACTGATGACATCACTGATGACATCTCAAATGACATCACTGATGACATCACTGATGACATCATCCACGTGATAATCTGATGCACCTCCTCGCACCCTAATATAATCTTTGATACATCCACTCTAAATTACATACTGCCATTCTCAAAACCATAGACACACCAACATCAATAACTACATACACACTCACTGATTCTTAGATCTACACACACATCCACTCACTCACCCATACAGTCACTCATACATGCAGTCACTCATCAATACAGCCACTATCATATGCACTCATACACCTATACAGACAGTCCCACACCGCCACCGTGTGGTGGGGGAGCGACCCTTGACCTTGCCAGGTAGGTCGCTCCCCCACCACACAGCTCCGCCTGTGCTGTCTGCCCGCTGCTCCTGTAGGTAAGATCGCCCTCCGCTTGTGGCCCCGGTGCCAGTTTTGTCTGCTTGTCTCCCCTTTTCCTTTCTGTGCCCCTCGCTGCCCCACTGTTGTTGTGCCCGTGATTTGCCTGCTCTCCCCCCGTTTTTCCTTCTGTGCCCCTCGCTGCCCCACTGTTGTTGTGCCCGTGATTTACCTGCTCTCCCCCCCGTTTTTCCTTCTGTGCCCCTCGCTGCCCCACTGTTGTTGTGCCCGTGATTTACCTGCTCTCCCCCCGTTTTTCCTTCTGTGCCCCTCGCTGCCCCACTGTTGTTGTGCCCGTGATTTGCCTGCTCTCCCCCCGTTTTTCCTTCTGTGCCCTCGCTGCCCCACTGTTGTTGTGCCCGTGATTTACCTGCTCTCCCCCCGTTTTTCCTTCTGTGCCCCTCGCTGCCCCACTGTTGTTGTGCCCGTGATTTACCTGCTCTCCCCCCGTTTTTCCTTCTGTGCCCCTCGCTGCCCCACTGTTGTTGTGCCCGTGATTTACCTGCTCTCCCCCCGTTTTTCCTTCTGTGCCCCTCGCTGCCCCACTGTTGTTGTGCCCGTGATTTACCTGCTCTCCCCCCGTTTTTCCTTCTGTGCCCCTCGCTGCCCCACTGTTGTTGTGCCCGTGATTTACCTGCTCTCCCCCCGTTTTTCCTTCTGTGCCCCTCGCTGCCCCACTGTTGTTGTGCCCGTGATTTACCTGCTCTCCCCCGGTTTTCCTTCTGTGCCCCTCGCTGCCCCACTGTTGTTGTGCCCGTGATTTACCTGCTCTCCCCCCGTTTTTCCTTCTGTGCCCCTCGCTGCCCCACTGTTGTTGTGCCCGTGATTTGCCTGCTCTCCCCCCGTTTTTCCTTCTGTGCCCCTCGCTGCCCCACTGTTGTTGTGCCCGTGATTTACCTGCTCTCTCCCCCCGTTTTTCCTTCTGTGCCCCTCGCTGCCCCACTGTTGTTGTGCCCGTGATTTACCTGCTCTCCCCCCGTTTTTCCTTCTGTGCCCCTCGCTGCCCCACTGTTGTTGTGCCCGTGATTTACCTGCTCTCCCCCCGTTTTTCCTTCTGTGCCCCTCGCTGCCCCACTGTTGTTGTGCCCGTGATTTACCTGCTCTCCCCCCGTTTTTCCTTCTGTGCCCCTCGCTGCCCCACTGTTGTTGTGCCCGTGATTTACCTGCTCTCCCCCCGGTTTTCCTTCTGTGCCCCTCGCTGCCTATCGCCATTCCCGCCGCTGCGTCCCTGCGGCCCCGCCCCCTGACTGCCCATTCGCTGCCCCTGCCTCCCGCCTCCCAGCTGCTCCTCCCTCCCACCTCCCCATAAATGGCGGCCGCTGCACGCGCCGCGCAGCGGACGTGCGCAGCGGGCGCGCCGCTGGCGCGCCGAAGGCGCGCCTAAGGCAAGCCCGTCTGCGCCCGTCCGCGACTGGACCGCGCCCAGCGCCAGAACCCCTGGATCCCACCGATGCAACACCACTCGACGGACCTACGACGCCGCCACACTCACCGCACTCAATGCCGGCCGGAACCCTGCCTGCTACCGAGCCTCACCGAGACGCACCCACGGACCCTTCACCTGCCAAACCTGCCGGTTCACCTGCCCCCTGACGTGCACCACCTCCGCCAAGTCGAGCAACAGCAGCAACCACCTGAAATGCATCCTGCTGAACACCCGCTCCGTCCACAGGCACGCCGTGGAACTCTGGGACCTGCTCGACGCAACAGCACCGGACGTCGCCTTCCTCACCGAAACCTGGATGAACGCCTCCTCAGCGCCTGACATCGCCATAGCCATCCCGGATGGATACAAGATCACCCGGAAGGACCGCGTCAACCAGACGGGAGGAGGCATCGCCATCGTACACAAGAACACCATCCGCATCTCGACTAACTCCGACGAGACCTTCACCGCCGCCGAACACCTACACTTCCAGATACACACGGACCCCAAGACCACCCTCCGAGGCACCCTCATCTACAGACCCCCGGGACCACGCACACTATTCAGCGAAGACATCGCAGACTTCATCAGCCCGCACGCCATGCCCTCCGCCGACTACATCCTCCTAGGGGACCTCAACTTCCACCTGGAGAACAACAACGACAGAAACACCACCGCCCTGCTGGACAACCTCGCCAACCTCGGACTCAAGCAACTGGTGAACACGCCCACCCACTACGCCGGCCACACGCTTGACCCCGTCTTCTCGTCCAGCAAGCACATCTCCTTCAGCCACGCCACCGGACTCCACTGGACCGACCACAGCTGCGTCCACTTCAGCTTCAGAAAGACTGCGACCCACCACCACCCGCAACAGGCTCCCCGCCGGAGCTGGAGCAAGATCACCGCCGAGCAGCTCACCGCCTCCCTCAGCCAGAACACACCCACCGACACAACGGACCCAAACGAAGCAGCCAGCAACCTCGCCAAGTGGCTGACCGCCTGCGCCGACGACCTCGCACCACTAAAAACCCTCCCAGCAGACCCGGAAGCAAGAAAACCCCTTGGTTCACCAACGAACTCAAGGAATCCAAGAAGAACTGCCGCACTCTCGAGAAAACCTGGCGACTCGTCCAGACCACAGACAACAGGACCGCCCTCAAGCACGCCACCCGCAAACACCACCAGCTGATCCGTGCCACCAAGAAGTCGGCACTCAAAGAACGACTGGACAACAACGCCCATGACAGCAAGGAACTTTTCAGCATCGTCAAAGAGTTCTCCAACCCCAGCGCCGGAAACAACGACATCACCCCTCGCAAGACCTCTGCAACTCACTCTCCGCGTTCTTCCACCGCAAGATCACCGACATACACAACAGCTTCGACGCACAAACAACGCACCCTACCGCCGAACCAATGCCCGCCACCACCACCCTCTGCAACTGGACCCCGATCAACACCGAAGACACCACCCGCACGATGAACTCCATCCACTCCGGATCACCAACCGACCCCTGCCCACACCACGTCTTCAACAAAGCCGACGCCACCATCGCACCCCATCTCCGGGACATCATCAACTCCTCCTTCCACACCGCCACCTTCCCGGAGAGCTGGAAGCACGCCGAGCTTACCGCCCTCCTGAAGAAACCAACGGCGGACCCCACCGACCTCAAGAACTACCGCCCCATCTCGCTCCTTCCGTTTCCGGCCAAAGTCATCGAGAAGACCGTCAACAGACAGCTTGCCGCCTTCCTCGAGACGAATGGATCCTCGACCCCTCGCAGTCCGGGTTTCGGGCCAACCACAGCACCGAGACCGCCCTTATCGCAGCCACCGACGACATCAGAACCCTAACCGACAACGGGGAAACAGCTGCCCTCATCCTCCTGGACCTCTCCGCGGCGTTCGACACCGTCTGCCACCGCACCCTAGTGAAGCGCCTCAGCAACATCGGAATCCGAGAGAAAGCACTGGAATGGATCATCTCGTTCCTCGCCGGAAGAACCCAGAGAGTCCGCCTCTCCCGTTCAGATCCGAAGCCACCGAAGTCATCTGCGGCGTTCCACAAGGATCCTCACTCAGCCCGACCCTCTTCAACGTCTACATGAGCCCCCTCGCAGCCATCGCACGCCGACACAACCTCAACATCATCTCCTACGCCGACGACACCCAGCTGATCCTCTCCCTCACCAACGACCCCACCACCGCCAGAGCCAACCTGCACGACGGGATGAGAGACGTCGCCGACTGGATGAGGAACAGCCGCCTTAAACTGAACTCAGACAAGACGGAAGTCCTCATCCTGGGCTCATCACCCTCCGCCTGGGACGACTCCTGGTGGCCCCCGGCCCTGGGCACCGCACCCAAGCCAACGGACCACGCACGCAACCTGGGCTTCATCCTGGACTCCTCCCTATCGATGACCAGACAAGTCAACGCCGTCTCATCTTCATGCTTCAACACCCTGCGCATGCTCCGCAAGATCTTCAGATGGATCCCCACTGAAACCAGGAAGACCGTCACCCAGGCACTCGTCACCAGCCGACTGGACTATGGGAACACCCTCTACGCCGGAACCACAGCCAAACTTCAAAAGAGACTCCAGCGCATCCAGAACGCCTCCGCACGACTCATCCTGGACATCCCCCGACACAGCCACATCACCGTACACCTGAAAGACCTGCACTGGCTCCCCGTCAGCAAGAGAATCACGTTCAGACTCCTCACCCACGCACACAAGGCCCTCCACGACCTGGGCCCAAAGTACCTCAACGACCGCATGTCCTTCTACACGCCCACACGCCAGCTACGATCAACCAGCCACGCCCTCGCCACCGTACCACGCATCCGCAGAACCACCGCCGGAGGAAGATCCTTCTCCTACCTGGCGGCCAAGACCTGGAACTCCCTCCCCACTCACCTTCGGCGAACCCAGGACCATCTCGCCTTCAGGAAGCAGCTCAAGACCTGGCTGTTCGAGCAGTAACTTACCCCCTCCCCCAGCGCCTTGAGACCCTCCCGGGTGAGTAGCGCGCTCTATAAATGCCGTGATTGATTGATTGACTCACCTATAGAGTTACAAACACAACTACTCAGTCATGCAAAGAATCAATCACACTCACATTTATTCACCTATACAGTTATACACACACCACCTCACTTATTCATACAGATACTAACACATACTTACTCTCTTATAAAATCACTGACACAAGCACATACTCATCCATACAGCCAGTCTCGCAATCACTCACTCTCACATATAGTCATTTATATAGTCCAACACTCACATATACTGTCTTTCAAATATGTAGATACTCACACATGTACCACTGAGACATCCATTCACTCACCAACACACCCATACACACACTCACCCACCCATACACCCTTTACAGATGTAATATTGAACCCATACACCCAGTGAATCACTCACTCACACATGCCTCAGACATTGCTGCCTTCATCATTAGTCAGGCAGTCGACGTGACAATCTTAACTGAAACCTGGTTCACTGAGTCCTCTTCCTCTTACATGGATCTACTGGTGCCTCCCAATTATAACATTGTGAGGCTAGACAGACTAAATAAAACAGGAGGTGGTATCGCGTGCATATATTGCTCTGAGCTCTCTGTAACCCAACTTCAGTCCGACACTCTTGAGTCCTGTGAATACCTCGGTCTCGCTATAAGAACTGGAGATAATCAAAGGTGCAATTTGCATGCGCTCTACCATCCACCAGGTAAAAATGCCCCTTTCATAGACCAGTTAATGGAGATCATCACGGCTAACTCTAACATTCACACTAATGATATATTCCTAGGTGACTTTAATTTACATTGGGACGATAGTAATGACAAACAGGTCAACATACTCAAAGATTTCTTAGCAGACCTAAACCTTACTAAAGCCTGCTCACTGCCAACACACTCAAAAGGGTCAACTTTGGACTGGGTGATCTCTAGAGATAAGGCTACAACTATTCACTCAATTGTTGCATGCGATTGGTCGGATCATCATGCCATAACTTTCCATATATCTCCCATAAAAAAGAATAAGACCACGCAACCTGTCAAACTTAAACAGTGGATTGGGGACACTAAAGACACTAATGTTAAGCAATTAGTAGCACATTGTGAGAAGGATCTAAACCCGCCCAAGAACATGATGAATGTAAGCGAACTCACGGATCATTACAACGCATCTATGACGAATATAGTCAACACCACCATGCCGCTAAGACTGAAAAGAATTCCAGAGAAAGATAAAAATCCCTGGTTTAATGGGACACTAAATGAAGAAAGGCGGAGGCTGAGACTAGCAGAAAGAAAATGGAGACAGTACCCATCATCTCCCCAGCTAAAATCTCTCAGGAAAACTAGAAATGACTACAACAAAAACATTCTCAGATCCAAAAGGAATTTTTAGATCGGAACTGGATTATGCTAAAAACAGACCACGGAAACTCTTCGAGATGCTAAAACAACAATCCAATAAGTTGGCCAAATCTGCTCAGGAATCAACAAAAACCCAACTGAGCTGTGAGGAATTCTCAGCCTTCTTTACAGACAAAGCCAACTCTCTAGAAAGGGAACTCAGGATGGCAGCAGACAACCTCTCTAGTCCATTGACAGTACAGAATGATGTTACCATGCACACCGCTCAAGCAATGACAAAAAGTAAAGCACAATGGTCAGCTTTCAAGTTATATGACCAGAATACCATTGCCAAAATTCTCTCAGATATAAAACCAAATAACCACTACAATGACCCCTACCATCAAAATGCCTGAAAAGAATCAACCACACCGTCGTCCCCATATGGACAACAAGAATCAATGCCTCACTGTCCCAAGGCGCCTTACCAGATTGCCTAAAAACAGGTCAAGTTCTCCCCATCATTAAAAGACCTACAGGGAACCCGGCAGACCCAAACAACTTTCGCCCAGTGACCAATATTCCACTTCTAGCCAAACTTCTTTTAACTCTTTTATTAATTTTTGGGGTGTTTTTTTAAACAAAAGATGGAAAAAAACAAAGAAATGAACTAAAAAATCTTTTGAAACATTTTGCAATTAGAAACTCATTGC
The DNA here is from genome assembly GCA_963921515.1 of Calotriton arnoldi. NCBI lineage: Eukaryota > Metazoa > Chordata > Amphibia > Caudata > Salamandridae > Calotriton > Calotriton arnoldi. The sequence continues at coordinate 76,916 of CAWUFW010001674.1, forward strand.
AAAAACAACAACAAAATTAACACTGATGATTCTTTGCAGCAACAACAACAGCTTCAACAGATTGCTTGCCTGCACAAAGAAGTTTCTTGCACTTTATGCAGTGCTGTTCCAGTCCTGCACACTCTGGAACAATTTGTGTGGATGCAGTGGTTCCTGCAGAAGTACTAGGTCCTGCGACCTCATCATCATGCTGTGACTCTTGCATTTGGAGCCGATGTTGTTCACGCGCAAGACGGTTTGGGTGCATGGTCTGAAGGTGTTTCAGCATAGATGAAGTTCTGCAGGAATACTTCTTTTCTGATCCACGAGATAAAACTTTCTTGCACACAGTGCAGGTGACTTTGCGCGCATTCACCTTCTTCTCTCCTTCTGGGATAGAGAAGAAAGCCCACACAATACTCTTTCGTTTTCTTATTGGGTTCTTCCAGCGCCTCTTCATCTGTAGGAATATCCTGAGGTGGATTTTGAGATGCCATTTCCTCTCTTGGAAAAAAACATCAAAAAAATCAAATAAAGAGGCACAGAAAACAAAAGAGGTGTTTCTTGAAAAGATGCTCTTGGAAGAATGAAAAACATTGGTGGGGTCCTTCAAGCTCTAGAATAGAAAGCTTCTAAACCAATAAAATTGTTTCTTTTGAAGTCACATGGGATTTGCGCACCCGGTCAAATCCCGAAAAATATATTTAACAATAATATATCTTTATTACAATTACAAATATATGATATTTACAGTTATATTAAGTAATCTCTTGGTATAATATATATAATAAAGTTATATACATATACTTTTAAAACTTAAAGATTTGCAATGGATTTGCGCACCCGGTGCGACTCCCGGAAATACGCACGTGACGTTGCGTGGGGTCCAGAACCGCGCACCCTCCACATACGCAATGCGCATCGTATACGACTTAACCAATATGGCAGCAAAATTCTTGGGTTCGCACAACCACCGTGACTGGTAAACGATCGGTACGCGAATTCAGTTTAAAAAAAAAAAAAAGGTAAATGCTTATTTTAGAAAGGAGAAAACATCTCATTATTTTTATAAAAATTCGAAAAAACATTTTTGGGACATTACAATTAGAAAATAGCATTTAAAAAACCTTTGAAATTCACTGAAAAAACCATAGGTTTCAGGGACGTTATAGTTAGAAATTAGCATTTAAAAAACCATAGAAATTCACTGAAAAAACCATAGGTTTCAGGGACATTATAGTTAGAAATTAGCATTTAAAAAACCTTAAAAAATCACTGAAAAAAACACAGGTTTCAGGGACGTTAGTTAGTTGAACATTTCACTCGTACAAAACCAGAGAAATTCGGCCGTTATAGTTAGTTGAGCTAATTATAACTCGCGCCCCCGCAATGTACTGCTGATGACATCACATATTACATCATTCATGACATGGTCAGTTACATCACTGATGACATCACTGATGACATCTCAAATGACATCACTGATGACATCACTGATGACATCATCCACGTGGTAATCTGATGCACCTCCTCGCACCCTAATATAATCTTTGATACATCCACTCTAAATTACATACTGCCATTCTCAAAACCATAGACACACCAACATCAATAACTACATACACACTCACTGATTCTTAGATCTACACACACATCCACTCACTCACCCATACAGTCACTCATACATGCAGTCACTCATCAATACAGCCACTATCATATGCACTCATACACCTATACAGACAGTCACACACCGCCACTCACCTATAGAGTTACAAACACAACTACTCAGTCATGCAAAGAATCAATCACACTCACATTTATTCACCTATACAGTTATACACACACCACCTCACTTATTCATACAGATACTAACACATACTTACTCTCTTATAAAATCACTGACACAAGCACATACTCATCCATACAGCCAGTCTCACAATCACTCACTCTCACATATAGTCATTTATATAGTCCAACACTCACATATACTGTCTTTCAAATATGTAGATACTCACACATGTACCACTGAGACATCCATTCACTCACCAACACACCCATACACACACTCACCCACCCATACGCCCTTTACAGATGTAATATTGAACCCATACACCCAGTGAATCACTCACTCACACATGCCTCAGACATTGCTGCCTTCATCATTAGTCAGGCAGTCGACGTGACAATCTTAACTGAAACATGGTTCACTGAGTCCTCTTCCTCTTACATGGATCTACTGGTGCCTCCCAATTATAACATTGTGAGGCTAGACAGACTAAATAAAACAGGAGGTGGTATCGCGTGCATATATTGCTCTGAGCTCTCTGTAACCCAACTTCAGTCCGACACTCTTGAGTCCTGTGAATACCTCGGTCTCGCTATAAGAACTGGAGATAATCAAAGGTGCAATTTGCATGCGCTCTACCATCCACCAGGTAAAAATGCCCCTTTCATAGACCAGTTAATGGAGATCATCACGGCTAACTCTAACATTCACACTAATGATATATTCCTAGGTGACTTTAATTTACATTGGGACGATAGTAATGACAAACAGGTCAACATACTCAAAGATTTCTTAGCAGACCTAAACCTTACTAAAGCCTGCTCACTGCCAACACACTCAAAAGGGTCAACTTTGGACTGGGTGATCTCTAGAGATAAGGCTACAACTATTCACTCAATTGTTGCATGCGATTGGTCGGATCATCATGCCATAACTTTCCATATATCTCCCATAAAAAAGAATAAGACCACGCAACCTGTCAAACTTAAACAGTGGATTGGGGACACTAAAGACACTAATGTTAAGCAATTAGTAGCACGTTGTGAGAAGGATCTAAACCCGCCCAAGAACATGATGAATGTAAGCGAACTCACGGATCATTACAATGCATCTATGACGAATATAGTCAACACCACCATGCCGCTAAGACTGAAAAGAATTCCAGAGAAAGATAAAAATCCCTGGTTTAATGGGACACTAAATGAAGAAAGGCGGAGGCTGAGACTAGCAGAAAGAAAATGGAGACAGTACCCATCATCTCCCCAGCTAAAATCTCTCAGGAAAACTAGAAATGACTACAACAAAAACATTCTCAGATCCAAAAGGAATTTTTAGATCGGAACTGGATTATGCTAAAAACAGACCACGGAAACTCTTCGAGATGCTAAAACAACAATCCAATAAGTTGGCCAAATCTGCTCAGGAATCAACAAAAACCCAACTGAGCTGTGAGGAATTCTCAGCCTTCTTTACAGACAAAGCCAACTCTCTAGAAAGGGAACTCAGGATGGCAGCAGACAACCTCTCTAGTCCATTGACAGTACAGAATGATGTTACCATGCACACCGCTCAAGCAATGACAAAAAGTAAAGCACAATGGTCAGCTTTCAAGTTATATGACCAGAATACCATTGCCAAAATTCTCTCAGATATAAAACCAAATAACCACTACAATGACCCCCTACCATCAAAATGCCTGAAAAGAATCAACCACACCGTCGTCCCCATATGGACAACAAGAATCAATGCCTCACTGTCCCAAGGCGCCTTACCAGATTGCCTAAAAACAGGTCAAGTTCTCCCCATCATTAAAAGACCTACAGGGAACCCGGCAGACCCAAACAACTTTCGCCCAGTGACCAATATTCCACTTCTAGCCAAACTTCTTTTAACTCTTTTATTAATTTTTGGGGTGTTTTTTTTAAACAAAAGATGGAAAAAAACAAAGAAATGAACTAAAAAATCTTTTTGAAACATTTTGCAATTAGAAACTCATTGCAAAAACAACAACAAAATTAACACTGATGATTCTTTGCAGCAACAACAACAGCTTCAACAGATTGCTTGCCTGCACAAAGAAGTTTCTTGCACTTTATGCAGTGCTGTTCCAGTCCTGCACACTCTGGAACAATTTGTGTGGATGCAGTGGTTCCTGCAGAAGTACTAGGTCCTGCGACCTCATCATCATGCTGTGACTCTTGCATTTGGAGCCGATGTTGTTCACGCGCAAGACGGTTTGGGTGCATGGTCTGAAGGTGTTTCAGCATAGATGAAGTTCTGCAGGAATACTTCTTTTCTGATCCACGAGATAAAACTTTCTTGCACACAGTGCAGGTGACTTTGCGCGCATTCACCTTCTTCTCTCCTTCTGGGATAGAGAAGAAAGCCCACACAATACTCTTTCGTTTTCTTATTGGGTTCTTCCAGCGCCTCTTCATCTGTAGGAATATCCTGAGGTGGATTTTGAGATGCCATTTCCTCTCTTGGAAAAAAACATCAAAAAAATCAAATAAAGAGGCACAGAAAACAAAAGAGGTGTTTCTTGAAAAGATGCTCTTGGAAGAATGAAAAACATTGGTGGGGTCCTTCAAGCTCTAGAATAGAAAGCTTCTAAACCAATAAAATTGTTTCTTTTGAAGTCACATGGGATTTGCGCACCCGGGTCAAATCCCGAAAAATATATTTAACAATAATATATCTTTATTACAATTACAAATATATGATATTTACAGTTATATTAAGTAATCTCTTGGTATAATATATATAATAAAGTTATATACATATACTTTTAAAACTTAAAGATTTGCAATGGATTTGCGCACCCGGTGCGACCCCCGGAAATACGCACGTGACGTTGCGTGGGGTCCAGAACCGCGCACCCTCCACATACGCAATGCGCATCGTATACGACTTAACCAATATGGCAGCAAAATTCTTGGGTTCGCACAACCACCGTGACTGGTAAACGATCGGTACGCGAATTCAGTTTAAAAAAAAAAAAAAGGTAAATGCTTATTTTAGAAAGGAGAAAACATCTCATTATTTTTATAAAAATTCGAAAAACATTTTTGGGACATTACAATTAGAAAATAGCATTTAAAAAACCTTTGAAATTCACTGAAAAAACCATAGGTTTCAGGGACGTTATAGTTAGAAATTAGCATTTAAAAAACCATAGAAATTCACTGAAAAAACCATAGGTTTCAGGGACATTATAGTTAGAAATTAGCATTTAAAAAACCTTAAAAAATCACTGAAAAAAACACAGGTTTCAGGGACGTTAGTTAGTTGAACATTTCACTCGTACAAAACCAGAGAAATTCGGCCGTTATAGTTAGTTGAGCTAATTATAACTCGCGCCCCGCAATGTACTGCTGATGACATCACATATTACATCATTCATGACATGGTCAGTTACATCACTGATGACATCACTGATGACATCTCAAATGACATCACTGATGACATCACTGATGACATCATCCACGTGGTAATCTGATGCACCTCCTCGCACCCTAATATAATCTTTGATACATCCACTCTAAATTACATACTGCCATTCTCAAAACCATAGACACACCAACATCAATAACTACATACACACTCACTGATTCTTAGATCTACACACACATCCACTCACTCACCCATACAGTCACTCATACATGCAGTCACTCATCAATACAGCCACTATCATATGCACTCATACACCTATACAGACAGTCACACACCGCCACTCACCTATAGAGTTACAAACACAACTACTCAGTCATGCAAAGAATCAATCACACTCACATTTATTCACCTATACAGTTATACACACACCACCTCACTTATTCATACAGATACTAACACATACTTACTCTCTTATAAAATCACTGACACAAGCACATACTCATCCATACAGCCAGTCTCACAATCACTCACTCTCACATATAGTCATTTATATAGTCCAACACTCACATATACTGTCTTTCAAATATGTAGATACTCACACATGTACCACTGAGACATCCATTCACTCACCAACACACCCATACACACACTCACCCACCCATACGCCCTTTACAGATGTAATATTGAACCCATACACCCAGTGAATCACTCACTCACACATGCCTCAGACATTGCTGCCTTCATCATTAGTCAGGCAGTCGACGTGACAATCTTAACTGAAACATGGTTCACTGAGTCCTCTTCCTCTTACATGGATCTACTGGTGCCTCCCAATTATAACATTGTGAGGCTAGACAGACTAAATAAAACAGGAGGTGGTATCGCGTGCATATATTGCTCTGAGCTCTCTGTAACCCAACTTCAGTCCGACACTCTTGAGTCCTGTGAATACCTCGGTCTCGCTATAAGAACTGGAGATAATCAAAGGTGCAATTTGCATGCGCTCTACCATCCACCAGGTAAAAATGCCCCTTTCATAGACCAGTTAATGGAGATCATCACGGCTAACTCTAACATTCACACTAATGATATATTCCTAGGTGACTTTAATTTACATTGGGACGATAGTAATGACAAACAGGTCAACATACTCAAAGATTTCTTAGCAGACCTAAACCTTACTAAAGCCTGCTCACTGCCAACACACTCAAAAGGGTCAACTTTGGACTGGGTGATCTCTAGAGATAAGGCTACAACTATTCACTCAATTGTTGCATGCGATTGGTCGGATCATCATGCCATAACTTTCCATATATCTCCCATAAAAAAGAATAAGACCACGCAACCTGTCAAACTTAAACAGTGGATTGGGGACACTAAAGACACTAATGTTAAGCAATTAGTAGCACGTTGTGAGAAGGATCTAAACCCGCCCAAGAACATGATGAATGTAAGCGAACTCACGGATCATTACAATGCATCTATGACGAATATAGTCAACACCACCATGCCGCTAAGACTGAAAAGAATTCCAGAGAAAGATAAAAATCCCTGGTTTAATGGGACACTAAATGAAGAAAGGCGGAGGCTGAGACTAGCAGAAAGAAAATGGAGACAGTACCCATCATCTCCCCAGCTAAAATCTCTCAGGAAAACTAGAAATGACTACAACAAAAACATTCTCAGATCCAAAAAGGAATTTTTTAGATCGGAACTGGATTATGCTAAAAACAGACCACGGAAACTCTTCGAGATGCTAAAACAACAATCCAATAAGTTGGCCAAATCTGCTCAGGAATCAACAAAAACCCAACTGAGCTGTGAGGAATTCTCAGCCTTCTTTACAGACAAAGCCAACTCTCTAGAAAGGGAACTCAGGATGGCAGCAGACAACCTCTCTAGTCCATTGACAGTACAGAATGATGTTACCATGCACACCGCTCAAGCAATGACAAAAAGTAAAGCACAATGGTCAGCTTTCAAGTTATATGACCAGAACACCATTGCCAAAATTCTCTCAGATATAAAACCAAATAACCACTACAATGACCCCTACCATCAAAATGCCTGAAAAGAATCAACCACACCGTCGTCCCCATATGGACAACAAGAATCAATGCCTCACTGTCCCAAGGCGCCTTACCAGATTGCCTAAAAACAGGTCAAGTTCTCCCCATCATTAAAAGACCTACAGGGAACCCGGCAGACCCAAACAACTTTCGCCCAGTGACCAATATTCCACTTCTAGCCAAACTTCTTGAAAAATGCGTGCAACAACAACTGAGCCATCACATCACTAATTTCAGTCTATTGGACGACTGCCAATCTGGATTCAGACCAGGCCACAGTACGGAAATGGCAATCCTACATATAGTGGATGATGCATTACAGGCTCTGGATCACAATGAAACTTGTTTACTAGTTCTGCTTGACCTGTCTTCTGCTTTTGACATGGTAAATCATGAAAAATTAATAGCACGGCTTGAAGACAAGATGGGATTATCTGGAAATGTGCTGAAATGGTTCAAATCCTTCCTACTGAACAGAACGTAAAGATTCTTTGTCAACCAGGCGCTATCCCCGCCTTCCCCAAATTTGATTGGAGTTCCACAAGGCTCTACTTTACCTCCATCACTATTCAACTTATATGTCGAACCCCTTACAGAAATTCTCCAGAATGCCAACATATCCTATCACATGTACGCAGATGACACTCAGATCTACATTAAGATCTCTTCGCTGGAGGATATCAAGACAATTAATAATGCCTTAAAGATGCCATTACATAGGTTAACTAGCAATCATTTGAAACTAAATGCACAAAAAATGGAATTCCTATTAATATCCCCTCCAAAATGCTCCAAAGATGTGGAGAAGTGGACCAAACAGATCACAGCACTAAATTGCACCCCTGTCCTAGTTGAAACGACCAAATCACTAGGAATCACGCTGGATAAGAACCTAGACATGCAAGCCCACATCAAATCAATGGTGAAAAGTGCCCGTTTTCACCTGAACTACCTTAGAAAAGTGAAACCACTCATTACTACTTCAGACCTCAAATTGGCAGTTCAATCATTAGTCATATCAAGGATTGATTATGGTTGTACAACATTAACAGGACTACCTAAGATCTCCACAGCACCACTAAAAGCCTGTCTCAATGCGGCCGCAAGACTCATTACAGGTTCAAGAAAATACAACCACATTTCTCCACACTTGAAGGCGTTAAACTGGCTACCATATGAAGCCAGAATTCAGCTTAAACTGGCATGTGTTACCCACAAAGCTCTCCACTACAAAACGCCAATGTACTTAGCCCAGAAAATTGAGCTATCCGGTGGAGGCAGACCATCCTGAAGTGCCTGAGACCTGTTGCTGAAACCTCCCATCTTTCAGAAGAAGAAAAAGTATGACAGAGCATTCTCCGGAGCTGAGCCCAGAATCTGGAACTCACTCCCTCCAAACATTAGAAAGATTCCAAACACATCGACCTTCAAGAGGGAAGCGAAGATCTTCCTAATAAGTAAATTCTTACCCTAAAACAACAACTGATCATCATCCACATCGTGGTCTGATGCTAGGCGCTGCCTTGTCCTCGCAGTTATAGATTCATCCTGCCCAAGAAAGATCACAGAGACATCATAACAGTCATCACCAATGATCGAAGAGTTAGTGCCAAGTAGATCTGATATAGGAATTTGCCTCAACAGGACAGTAACGTATGTAAGAATAAACTTCCCAGATAGATACGAAGGCACCTGGGCAGTACAGTACTACAATTAATGGATCCTACTCTTGTTATTTTTGTAACCAATACGAAAGGTACGCATCGGAAACATATATATAATAATACTGCTATATTTGCTGTAATGAAAACTATTGTACAACATGTAAATGTAAAGCGCTCTGATACCCATGGGTCATGTTTGCGCTATATAAAACACTATAAATAAAAAAATAAAAAATCCATGCACAGTCACACACCCCCCCAACCACCCACACAGACACACATACAGATACTCAGACAACCAATGAATAACCCATATAGACACTCATGTAGCTACTCACCAACCCATGCAGCCGCTTACACACCAACTGACAGACTGATACAGACATTCACACAGTTTAGTCACTAACCCATGCATTCAATAAGACACATTTAATCATTCACTTATACAGTCAGTCATGCACCTACTAAATCATCCATTCAGACACTCATACACGCACTCATTCTTCAATACATCTTGGCCTATATATATATAAAACATGTTTAAACTTTTCAGAAACACAGTCACTGGATGATGTCATCAGTGATGTCATTTGAGATGTCATCAGTGATGTCATCAGTGATGTCACTGACCATGTCATGAGTGATGTAATATGTGAGGTCATCAGCAGTGGACTGCGGGGGCGCGAGTTATTGTTAGCTCAACTAACTATAACGGCCGAATTTCTCTGGTTTTGTACGAGTGAAATGTCCAACTAACTATAACGTCCCTGAAACCTGTGTTTTTTTCAGTGAAAAAAAATATATATATATATCCTGGTTGACTGAGGTATAGAGGTATGCACCCAGGCAAGGCAGGAATCAACCCTCTAATTAGGGTAAATAAGATACACACTAACTTTATCTGTGCTCAACCTCTGGTAGCTTTGCACAGAGCAGCCAGACTAAACTGAAGAGGCAATGTGTAAATTATTTGTGCAATGCACACACACACACACACAGTAACACAATGAATACACCACAAAACGACTCCACACAGGTTTAGAAAAATACATTTTTGTATTCTGAACAAAATGACCAAAACAACAAAAATGCAATGTATAGTAGGTGAGATATTGAATTTTAAAGGAATAAATGCTGTAAAGTGCTTAGAAGCAAGTAGTAGTAAAAAGGTAACTTTAGGTTGCATTGGACCGGATCAAAGTCAAAGTTCAGGGCAACTGCATGGAAGCGCAGGCTGGCTACAGGACCCACGCAGTCCACCGTAAAAAAGCACCTTTCCTGGTTGCAACTGCAAGCAACAAACTGTGTCAATCTCCTCCATGCAGTGAAGGCAATATGTCGGTTCAAATTTATGCAGTTTGGTCGATGTATTGAAGTCTAGCCTCGTGGCCGGGACCTCGGATCAGCGCTGCATCGTCATTAAACCTCGCAGTCAGGTCAGCAAAAACAGGAGGTAAAAGGCAAAAAGTCTGGGAAAGACCACCCTAAAGATGATAGGTCTAATACTCCCCGTGCCTACAAAAAAGAATGTGGTAATAATGTAAACTACTATCATTATATAAATATATATATATCCAAAGCAATCCTGCCCTTATTTCTCACAAAAGCAGGCACCGACAGCCAGGAATCCAAGAAAGGTATTTCTTTTTTAGCAGCGAATAACATAGGACAACGTGTTTCGGTGGACACTGCCTCCTTGATCACATCACATATATATATTACCTACTGGCAGTAGGTAGTTATAGTTAGGACCAAAGTTTCTATAAGAAAAGCGTTTTTTGTGTTGCCAATAAATTTTGCGACACCTGACGAATCTTCACGAACTTTTCACAAAACGTTCCCTTTTTTGTTCAGCTACTGATCCAGGGTGATCTGTCAAGCGTGGGAAGGGTTTTCCCCATGTTATGTTTATGGGGGATTTTTCATTGTTTATACACGGCTACAGCCCGTACCGCTGGATGAAATTACACCAAATTTAGCAGAAAGCCAGATGTTGGCCCAGAAAGCGTGCTTTTTGTGATTTGGTGTAAATCCGTTCAGTAGATTCAGAGATATTTAAGTTTAAAAAATATAGATATCTAGGAGCTCAACAGCCTACTGAAACCCTACTGAAATTTGATTGGCTGCCAACACTTCAACCAGGAAGTGTTGGCAGCCCTCTTGGGACCAATATACATGATAGCACCCTATTGAAATGCATTGTAGTGAATGGCAGGTTTTAAGGGAAACAAAAAGGAGAATGTATAAATGGTGATAACAGATTAGAGTTACAAAATAAATCATTTGTTGATGGTGCCATACTAATTTAGGAATTGTGCTGTGTTTTAACGTGATTTTACCTTGTGAAAAAGCCTTCTGCTTGGATTTCAAGAATCATGTTTGAGAGAAAACTGTGTTCTCATCATTTCCCCGTAGAGGGTATGGAAGGTGCTCCAGAAGCTAAAATGAAAGCATATTTTCTATAAATTCACACTATCATTCTCAGCCATATGAAAATCAAGTCTGGCAGTTGACTCCCTTTTGTTCTACTGCAGCCTCCCAGACTGTTCTAAAGAACAACTAGAGTGCTAACGGTGTTACTTATGACAAAAGTATGGCATTCCTGAAGCCATGTTGGTTGAATCAAACTGGTAAAACTTAAAACATTTAAATTAGAAAGGAGAAAAATGAGGGCGTTCAGCTTGTCATAGAAATTATAGTTAGTGCTGTAGAAAGAAAATTAGGATATATTTTAAGTGAGTTCTCAAATATCTCCCCCTTCTATTTCATTAAAACATTCTGACATGCAGACTGAAACATGCATTTTCAATACATGCAGACTGAAACATGTACTTTCAACACTAGCAGCAGACTGCCAGTTAACTCTCTGGTGAACAGCAGTTTTACTACAGTGTTCTAATGAGCAACTCGAGTGCTAACATTCTGAATTCATGCCAAAGGTGTGGCACATATGAATGCCATCTTGAGGAAATCAAAGTAGAAAACTGAAAGCATTTTCTAGTGAGGATACTGCAGAAAATGATCAAATTTGGGAGCTTCGTAACAAATAAGTCCCCCAAGATGTCCACTGGAGAAAAAAAGAGCCCAAATATACCACAAATATCACCCAAATGTAGCCCAAGTGTAGCCCAATGACAAAAGTGTGCAAAACACTTGAATCTTTTGTTTTTTGCAGTTGTACATAGCACAAACTTAACCCAAAGGTATGGGAGTGTTTTACATGAGAATCAGTTACATAATACAAGGACACATTCGTTTTGGTTTTAGACATGGGAAGATTAAGTGATTTGCCCAGAATCACACGATGTTGAGCTGACACCAAAACTCAAACCTGGTTCCCCAATTGCAAAGTCTGCAGCTATGGCTGTAATGCCACATCCTCTCCCTTAAATGCAACATATAATCAAGTGATCAACTGGATAAAAAAAAGCATAAAGATAGCAAATCATTTAAAAGTGCTTTGTTGCTATTAGAGAACTCAGAAAATGTGTCCTAATTGTGGTTGTTTAGAGCACTAACCATAATTTCTGTGGGAATAAGACCCTCTCATGGAGGAGGGTGCAGAGGCAATAAGTTGACCACACAGTGCAGGCGGAAGGGGCAGTGGACCATGGAGGGCAGCGAAAAGGGGGGCAGGGGCAACAAAACAACCATGCAGTGCAAGCAAGAAAGACTGTGGCAATATAAAAAACCATTGAGGGCAGAGGGAAGAGGCAGTGGCAGTACAACCATACATGCCAACAGACCCGATTCAGGCAGGAGACTCCCGATGTTTTTAAGCCCAAAAGGCCTTTATTCTATTTGCCTCCTGCTTAAAATCTCCTCTTTTTCAATGAAAGTCAATGGGAAAAATCAATTACCCAGGCTTTTTTCAAAATCTCCCTCTTACCAAGTTCAAAATGTTGGCAAGTTTGGTACATTGGACCACGGAGGGCAGGAGGAATGGGGCAGGGGCACCAAACTGACCTTACAAGGCAGGCATCAGGGGTTGCAGCAGCACAATACATCACACAGGGCAAGCAGGACGGCAGTGCAGCAAACGGACCATGGAAAGCAATGGATAGGGAACTGGGCCATGCACATGGACAACAGAGAACAGAGGAGAAAGAGGCAAGGGCAGCAAGCTGACCATGGGGGACAGACAGGAGGGACAGTTGCAGCATAATGGATCATGACGGGCAGGAGGGAGGGGGAGGATAATGACAGCAGGCCAAATAAGGCAGGAGGAAGGTGATAGGGGTCAGCACATGGAAAACAGAGGGAAGGGGTCAAGGAGGCAGGGCAGGAGCAGCAAGCTGAACATGGAGGGCAGATGGGATGGGCACTGGAAGCACAAAACACCATTGATGGCAACATTGAGACTATATTGGCATGCAAAGAAACAATTTAGGGAAGGTGGGAGGGGGTCAGGGACAGCAAGCTGACCACTAAGGGCAGGTGGGAGGGGCTGTGGCAGCACAGAAGACCATGCATGGCAAGCGGGAGGTTAGTGGCAGCACAACAGCCATGGTGGGCAAGAAGGAGCGGGCAGGTGCATGCACAAAACACCATGGATGACAGAAGGGAGGGGTAGGGGCAGGACACACACAAAAGTGGGCAGGGGAAGGAACTTCACAACAGACCATGCAGGACAGACAAGAAAAGCACTTGCAGCACAACAGAGCATGGAGGGCAGAAGGGAGTGGCAGCAAAATGGACCATGGAGGACAGGTGGGAGGGGATGGGGGCATGGAACTTGGACAGGCAGGGTGGAGGTGGCAGGGACAGATGGCAGCCATCTGACCATGCTAGGCAGGAGGGAAGGGCAGTGGCAACTCAACAGAACAATCATAGTAGATATGAGGGTGGCAAGTCCATGGAATATGGTGGTCAGAAAGGAGGGAGTAGGGGTATGCACACAGACATCGGAGAGCAGGGGGAAGGAGAGTAGGAACAGCAAGATAAGCACAGAGGCTAAGCAGGAGGACAATGATACTGGATATAGTTGGGAAACGGAGGGCAGGACGAGTGGGCAGGGATATTGAGCTAAATGAAAGGCAGTAGCAGCACATAGGACCATGCAGGGCAGGAGGGAGGGGCCAGTGAATGGACTCAGACAACAGAGGATAGGGATGTGGTGAATGGGAAGCAAGCTAACTGTTTAGGGCAGGTAGGAAGGGCAGTGGCAGAACAACTGCATCACACAGCAGTAATGAGGGAGTGGGTCATGGACAATGGATGGCAAGGAGGAGGGGCAAGAGCAGCAAGCGTGGGTGGGGGCTGTACAATGCCTGGCCCTGCATTCAACCCCACCCACAATGTGCATTGCAATGGGCATCTTACTTCACGTTAAAAAAAACCTTAGAAAATCACTGAAAAAAACTAAGGTTACAGGGACATTATAGTTAGGAAATAGAATTAAAAAAAACCTTAGAAGGTGACTGAAAAAAACAAAGGTTAGAGGGACATTATAATTATGCACAGATTTCACTTGTAGAAAGCCAGTGAAATTCAGCAGTTATAGTTAGCTGAGCTAACTATAACTCACGTCCCCCAATGCACTGCTTGTGACCTCACATATTTCTTCAATCATGACATGGTCAGTGACATCACTGATGTCATCTCAAATGATATAATTGATGGCATCACTGATGACATCATCCACAAAATCACTAACGCACCCACTCACACCTCCATAGAACCTTTCATACACCCACTCCCATGCAACTATTCACAAACCCATTCACAGACCCATGCCAGTACTTACACACCCACTTACTGATTCACAGATCTACATACGCATCCACTCACTCACCCATACAGCCACTCATATACCCATTCAGTCACTAATAAAGCCACTGACATATCCACTCATACACCCATAAAGCCATTCACACACTGAGTCAGTCACCCAAACAGCTACTCACACACCAGGTCACTCACCCATACAGTCAATTGCAATGCCACTTACTCATCTATACAGATACACACATACCCACACATTTACTCATACAGATACTAACACATACTCATTCATGTATACAGTCACTGACAAAAGCAGACACTCACGATACAGCTACATTCACTCACTCACACATACAGTCAATCATATATATCATCACTCACCTAAATGCCTTTCACATACCCAGTTTCTCACCCATATAGCAATGACACATCACTTACTCACCCATACAGCCAAACATTCACTCACTCATACAGCCCCTCACACATGCACTCACTCATTCACGCAGGCAGTCCCATACCCTCTCAGCCACTTACGCAAATACTCAGACAACCATACAGGCACTCAGACAACCAATCACTGACCAATATAGCCACTCATGTACACACTTATACACCCATGCAGCCACCTAGACTCCAACTGACAGACTGATATAGAAATTCATACAACCAGTCACTCACCCATACATTTACTGAGACATCTAATCAATCACTTATACAGTCAATCACACACCCACTGAATCACCCATACCGGCACTCATACACTCTCTGATTCACCAATACACCTTGGTATATTTATCATGAGTGATGCAATATGTGAGGTCTTAAGTAGTGCATTGCAGGTGTGCGAGTTATAGTTAGCTCAGCTAACTACTGAATTTCACTGGTTTTGTACAAGTGAAATCTGAGCCTAACTATAATGTCACTGTAACCTTTGTTTTTTTCATTGAATATGTATATATATTATATATTTATATATATATATATAAAACCTACTGCCGGTTGCCAGTAGGTAGTTATAGTGAGGACCATGTTTCCATAGTAAAATAATTTTTTGACTTGCCTATATCTTTAGCGCTGTTTGACGAATCTTCACAAAATATTCCCAAAAACGTTTACCAGGGATTGTAGTTGTGCATGGAAAGTTTCAGTGGGATCAGTCAAGCAGAGGTCGGGAAAAATGGGGGTAAATAAAAAGTGCATTTCCTATGTTGATTCCCATAGACTCTTTAAACGCGCCTGCAGCCTGAACCGTAGGACTGAATGACACCAGATTTGCCAGAAACCTAGCTTTTAGTCCGCAGAGGATGCTTTTTATTTGGTGTGAATCCATTCCGTAGTTTGTGAGAAATTAAAGGAAATCCAAATTTGTATATCTAGGATTGCAAACTCTTTGCAAATAATGACAAGCTCATACAGAGATCTGCAGAGCTCTGATTGCTGCCAACATTTCAACCAGGGAGTGTTGGCAGCCATCTTGGGACTTGGCTTCAGCCGATTCCCACAAACAAACATGAAAAAATAGAAAAGGGTGCAGGCAGGGTAGGATTACCCTGACCCCCAAGCCTTGGTCTTGGTGACCGGGAGGCCAGGGCAAAAAATGTTTTTTTAAATGTTTGCAACAAATTAGCAAAGTTGCTGCAAAAATGAAAAAAGTGGTTTTCCAGGGTAAGCAGCCCTGGAGCTTTAATTTAAAAAATGGTGCAGGGGCACCGCAAGGCCCACTATCTCCCCAGGGCTAAATAGAAAGAAATGGGGTGCCTCAAAAACCTATTTCCTGACTATACCATCCCTGTAACCTTTGTTTTTTCCTGTGAATTTCTATGTTTTTTAATATTATTTCCTAACTATAATGTTGCTGTAACCTTTACTTTTTTTAGTGAATTTTGGAAAAAAATCAAATTTTATTTTCTACCTGTAAACTGTAACCTTTGATTGTGGGTGTGTGAGTGGCTGTATAGGCTGGATAGTGGGTGTGTGGGTGACTGTATGGATCTGTGAGTGGGTATGTGAGTGGCTGTATGGGTCTGAGAGTAGGTGTGTGAGTGGCCATGCAAGTATGTAAGTGGCTGTATGGGTTGGTGAGTGGATGTTTGAGTGGCTGTGTGGGTTTATGAGTATTTGTTGGAGTGGCTATATGGTTTTATGAGTGTGTGTGTGAGTGTCTGTATGGGTCTGTGAATGTGTGTGTGAGTAGCTGTATGGGTCAGTGACTGGGTGTGTGAGTGGCTGTATGGGTCTGTGAGTGGGTTGATGTGTGAGTCTATAGGTTTCTGCCTACCCACAGCCTTCCCGTTTGCTTTTTCCACATCTGTCTTATATTCCTTGTGACCATTTCTCCCTGGCATGAATGGTCGTGCCTCTTCTTGTGTTTAGCCCTCCCCCAGAGCATGGACCAAGTACTTGTAAACATCCAGTGCTCCCATTTTAGGACCCTCTTTTCTTTCATCACTCTACACAGTGCTCGTGGTTTTACCAGTTCGTGTCCTCCTACCCACCTTCATGCCCCACCCACAGATCACCCCCTCCCTGCCAGTGCTTTTCCCTTTGTTGCTGCTTTTTGCTTCCCCACTACCTCCCTCACATCTCTGCTTGCTCCCTCGCACCTGCCGGTGCTTGCCCCATCCTCAAATCACCCCAACCACATCACTGCTTTAAACTACCTTTGTAGTCTGTTTCATTATAGTGAGTGGTGGTGTACTGCCTTCTAATGTCCTGTTAGTCTATAGCTGACATGCTGATTGGAGCATGTGTGCATGCCTGCTATTACTTGGCACAAATGTAGTCTCTGTTTATTTTCCTCATGTGTGGGTGCTAGCTTTCTGTGCGTTTACACCCTATGTGGTCATTCCCCAATAGTGTTTATAGCTATAAAATCAAACTTCAAGTAAGTCAAGTGTGCGGTATCAAATGGCATGTCAGAGCTTTTAAAGTACCTCTGTCTTCTGCTGTACTTGCATTGCCACATTTCTCCTGTGGGAAATGACTGAACTGTTTGTGTCTCACCTTGTTGTTTCACATTTCATAGGATGGGACTCTATTTCTTCAAATTTCTTCCATCAGGACACTTTTGTACTTTTTACGCCTTCACCGGTGAAGTGTTTACATGCACCCTTGTTGCTTAGCTCGAATTCTCATCAGAGAAGCTTTGTCATCAATATCTGTGTGCCCCTCAGTGTGCATAAAAAAAGAAGTACTATGCCAATGAGATGTACTTACTCATGTTCATAACTGTAAACCAGCCTAACACTGTGATTCTTTCTGTTTTTTTGTACAGTTTTTTATGTGCTACGTATATTTTGTCATGGCAAATATTTACGAAAATGGCATGATTTTTAGAAAATGTTAATAACATATATACACATATTGTAATTAATGTTTGAGGCCAGTAGTTCACTAATATAACATGTAAAGTGAGATTCTCATAAGTAGAATTTCATTGAGAAGACACTTTTATCATTCTTGAAAGGAAGTCCCCACCCAGTGTTCTTTTCTTCACAATTGCAATGCTCAGATTGGATGTATTTCTTGCAGCATTTACTAATTACAATATTAGGATATCATTTTGCACTTTTTTGGGATAAATGTTCAAATTAAAATGGCATCTGGTGGCAGTGGAGAGCAGAATGCACACCCTGAGGAGCACAACTCATCTGATGAGGAACCCCCCATGTAACTGTAAGTCCATCTCCTGGGAATGTTTTACAATTCCCTCCGGGGAAAAGAAGGCAGTGGCGAAGTACGTGAAATGCTCACTATGCAAAAAGACCCTGTTCAGGGGTACATCAAAAAACTACTCGTACGGCACAACAAGTATGTTGGCTCATCAGAAAACATACCATAACAAGCACTTGATCAGCGCCCAAAAGGAGCGCACTGAAGAAGATGCATCAACTTCAGGTGCAACACCGATTACACCAGGGGAGCCTATGCCTGCAGAAGTTGAGCAGCGTTTCCCAGAGAAGTCCCCAAAGCTTTGAAAAATAGGCACATGTTGATTGGGCTGTAAAAAAGCACTAACAGTGGGGGACCAATCAGTTGACACAGTTCTAGAGGCAGCTATGAACCACACGTGTTAATTTATTTTCCCATTAAAGTGCACTTGTGACCTCAGTTTTGAGTTTTTTCTGTAAATATTTTTTCCAGTTACCATTTTTTTAAACAAAAAAAATACAAAATGTTAAATAACTAGAAAAGAAAGTACTAAAAAATGCAAAAAAAGGTTCTCGTTACCACCCTTCTTGGTTTAAAAAAAGATAAACTGTGAGTGTGTGTATCTATAAGAAAGAGTATTAATGAGTGAATTTCTGTGTTAGTAAGTGGTTGCATGAGTGAGTAAGTGGATATGTAAGTGAGTGGGTATGTGAGTGAATGAGTAGGTGTAACAGTGTGGCAGTGGGTGCATGGGTTTGTAAATGACTGTGAGTTTGTATGAGTATTGAGTGGCTGTATTGGTGAGTGGCTGCTTGTGTGAGTGAGTGTATGAATGTGTGAATAGGAGCATTAGCGGCTGTTTGAGTGAGTGAGTGGATATATGAATGTTTATTTGCGTGAATGTGTGTGCCTGTTAGTAGCTGTGTGGAAGAGTTAGTGGTTGTGTCAGTGACTGCATGGGTGTGTGAGTGGGTGAGTTAGTTGCTGTATGGGTGACTGACTGCATGCGTCAGTCACTGTATAGATGGGTGAATGGATCTGTCAGTGCATGTATTGGTGAGTGAGTAATTAGGTGTAGCAAACTGTATGGTTATATGAGTGCATATGTTAGTAACTGTATAGGTGACTGAGTGGGTGTATGAGTGACTATTTGGGTGGGTGAATGTGTGTGTTAGTGGCTATATAAGTGCATGACTGGCTCTGTTAGTAGCTGTTTGGGTGAGTGACTGAGCATGTTATTGACTCTATGGCTGATTGGGTCAGTGTGTCAGTAACAGTATGGGTAAGTGAGTGGGTGTGTCAGTTACTCAATGGGTGAGTGAGTGGGTGTGTGATAGGCTGTATGGTTGAGTAAGTGCATGTGTTAGTGGCTGTATGGGTCAGTGAGTGGGTGTGTCAGTAACTTTATGGGTGAGTGAATGAGTGGGTGTGGCAAGCTGTACAGTTGTGTGAGTACATGTGTTAGTAGCTATATAGGTGACTGAGTGGGTGTATCAGTGATGGTTTGGGTGATTGACTGGCTATGTGAGTGGCTGTATAAGTGTGCAAGTGGCTGTGTTAGTAGCTGTATGTGTGAGTGACTGCATGTGCGATTGTATGGCTGAGTAAGTCGGTTTGTCAGTAACGGTATGAATGTGTGGATGTGTCAGTCACTCTATGGGTAAAGGAGTGGTTTTGTGATAGGCTGTATGGTAAGTAAGTGTGTGCGTTAGCGGCTTTATGAGTGAGTGAGTAGGTGTGTCAGTGACTTTATAGGTGTGTGACTGTGTGCATGAGTGGCTGTACAGATGAGTGAGTGGCTGTTCTAGTACCGGTATAGGTGAGTGAGTGGATATGCTAGTATATCTGTATAGGTGAGTGGCTGTGTCAGTAACTGTATGGCTGAGTAAGTATGTGTGTCAGTGACTGTATGGCTGAGTGAGTGAGTGGCTGTGTGACAGGCTGTATGGCTGAGTGAGTGTGTATTAGTAGCTGTATGGGTGGGTGACTGGATATGTCAGTTACTGTATAGGTGTGTGACTGGGTAAGTAAGTGGCTTTATAGTTAAGTGAGATGCTGTATTACTAGGTGTATGGGTAAGTGAGTGGCTGTGGTAGTATCTCTATGGCTGAGTGAGTGGGTCTGTCATTAACTGTATGGGTGAGTGAGTGGGTGTATGAGTAGCTGTATGGGTCTTTGAGTATGTGTCTGAGTACCTGTATGGGTGAGTTAGTCAGTGTGTCAGTGACTATATGGGTGAATGAGTGGGTGGTGTGTCAGTAGCTGTAAGGGTCTGTGAGTGGGTATCTGATAACCTGTATGGGTGAGTTAGTCAGTGTGTCAATGATTGTATGGGTGAGTGAGTGGATGTGTGAGTGGCACTATGAGTGTGGGAGTTAGTATGCTACTGGCTGTATGTATGAGTGGGTGTTTTCATAGTAGTATCGGTGAGTGACTAAGTGTATGAATGAGTGTATGGTTGAGAGAGTGTGTGTGTTACTAGCTGTATGGGTGGGTGAGTGGGCATTTCAGTGATTTTATAGGTGTGTTACTGAGTGTGTGAATGGCTATATATGTGAGTCAGTGGCAGTGTTAGTAGCTGTATGGGTGACTAAGTGGGTGCATTTATGTCTACATGGCTGATTTAGTGGGTCTGTCATTAACTGTATGGGTAAGTAAGTGGGTGTGTCAGTGGATGTATAGGTCTGTGAGTGGGTATGTGAGTGCCTGTATCATGAGTGAGTGCATGTGGTAGTATATGTGTTGGTAACTCACTTGGTGTGTTATTCAGTGTGTCAGCAAGTCAGTGGGTGGGTGACTGGGCATATGAGTGGCTCTATCAGTGTGTGTCTAGATTAAGCCTGGGCGTAGTTCGCGAAGTAGCGCTACGCGAAGCTACGCAAAGTGCAGTTCGCACTACGCGAGCTACGCGTAGCACTACGCGAACTGCGTAGTGCACTGTTCGCAATGATTGCACAGTGCCGGATGCTTGTCCGCACTGTGCAATCATTGAAAACGGCATCTTGCACAGTGCGAGCTGTCTTTACTGCCGCTCGAGTAGATTTTTACTCGAGCGGCAGCTTCTCAACGCGGACTGGTAGTTTCTCATCGCGAGCGGTCGCGAGCATACGCGACCACTCGCAATGAGAAACCTGACCTCCCCGCGTTGAGAATCTCGCCGGGAGGTTTATTTTCACGCTCGCGATCGGCAACTTGATGTTGCTGATCGCGAACGAGGAAAAAGTCTCGCCGGGATGTAATTTTGCTTGCTCGCGGTCGCCAACTTGACGTTGAGGACCGCGAGCAAGCAAAAATGACCGCTGCACTACGCTACGCTACGCGTGTTTGCACTGTGCTATGTGCAATTCGCGTCGTGCGAAGTAGCGCAAACTTCGCAAACTACGCGAGCGTAGCGTAGTGCTTTGCCCAGGGTTAGTCTAGATATCTCAGTTCCTCTATGACACTGTAACTCAGTGTATACCTTGACAATGTGAGTTTGTATGACTATGCAGAAAGAGGTAACGGGGAAATTACTTTACTCCAATTAAAAACATAAAGAATTTAAATATAGGTTAGTATTACTTTTTGCTAAATTTCATGACAAACATTTAGTTTCTGACAATTTCATTCACAAAGTTGTGACACGAGACTTGCGTGTCACAGAGGAGTTGCACAGCTCCATGCACATTTGAATCCAATTTAGACTCGTACTAATAATTGTAGATACCCCTGAGGAAGGTCAACAAGACCGAAATGCATTGGGCGATATAAAATAACAGATGAATGAAGTTTCTACACGTGCCTATGAATAGGCCCGGATGGGCAATTCGAGAGCAATTAGTATGCGTGAAAATTTTGAACTTTATTTCTGTGACGTGACGGATTAACATGAATAGAACATTGAATAAAAATTGGATGAACTCAAGTTTACTACTGAGTACGAGTCTAAATTGGATTCAAATGTGCATGGAGCTGTGCAACTCCTCTGTGACATGCAAGTCTCGTGTCACAACTTTGTGAATGAAATTGTCAGAATCGTGCACTAAAAGGAACGGAGTGCACTTGGAGTGTATGCACGCTAAATTTGAGTAAAACGATAAGATTAACATTAAGGAGTAAACACAGGGTGTGCTGCAGACTTTTTGCAATGAAACATTTAGTTTCTGCAATGCATAAATTCATGCTATTAACTAAACACTAGTATAAACCAAAGAGAGAGCGAGGAAATTGTGGGGAAAGTCCCTATCCCCAATTCTAGTATAAACAAAAACAATGTGGACAAACCCACTGAGAAGGAAGTGATCAGGACTCACTGTTATGATGAACAATGCCAGGGAACCACTAGGTTTTCTTAAAAGACCCCTCACACACCAACCTAGTTGGTGTCATGCTTCATCATTGGGGTCTCAACCGGGTGGCCGAATGCCCCCTGGTTGTGCTACAACGCCTGATTACAGCGGAGCTGGTGTGGTGTACTTGTGTGAAGTGGTGTAGTGCAGATTAAAAATATCTCTGGGACTCCTTGCCAAATGTGTTTATTAGTGGCGGCCCAGGATACAGCTAAAATCAAATGGCGCAACTAATAAAGTGATTTACTTTTAGTTGTCAGAAAAAAGGTCTACATGTTTCAGCCCAAGTTGAAAAATAGGTGGGCTTTCGTCAGGACCGGGTGAAGAGTGCGTGAGTGGCAAAAAGTGAATGTCCAACACACGCGCTAAGGTGTGTGGTAGTGCTTAGTGGTGTCGGTATACTTACGGACCCACTTTGAAAACACTAAATTAAGGTGTAATCAGAGGTTCAGGGCCCGGGAGGGGATCCATCTGTAGTCACACTTTCGTCAAGACGGCAATCCCGCTGAGACCTAATGTGGTCTCCTGTGGTCCTGGCTGATGACCAGTCCCTGTGTGTAGCGGGTTTAAATCGATGAAACTAAACACTAGACATTTCTTATGCTGTAAAAGTATTTTGCATTATCGTAAACATTTCATTTTTCCTTTTTTACTGTTTTAATACTTGTACACCATAATCAATATACTGTAAAAAGTTTCATCCTTGAACAGTGGGGGAAAACAATCATGAAGATTGTAAAAAAATATTTTCTTAGTTTAGCACCTGCTCTCCTTGTTTTGTAAATGTTGTAAATAAAATGTTGCTGCCTTTTCCATCATTTGCCAATAAAATGGCATCTGGTGGCAGTCAAGATTAGTTGCCACACCCTGTTGAACACTGTTCTTGGGAGATGCAACCCTTATCAAAGCAGCAATCAATTGCATGGAAGTTTTTCACTACTCCCTCCATGCAAAAGAAAGTGGTGGCAAAGCATGTGAAGTGCTCTTTATGTGACAAAACCCTCTCCAAAGGTAGGTCTTACAAATATTCATGTGGCACACTAAGTATGTTGAAACATCTAAAGAAGTACCACTCCAAGCATTGTTGAAAAAGAAAATCCATAAGCATAAGTTAGTATCACAATTATAAAATTCCAGAATAAAAACAGTACACATTACTTATGCTGTAATAGTATATCACATTAAAGTAAAACATTTCATTTTCCATTTTTTTCTGTTCTAAGCTTTTTACCTGTACACCATAAACAATGCCTTACCTCATAAGCACCTAGTACCCAGTCCTATGGCCTACGTACAACTCTGGGTGTGTAAATGGATGTGTAAGTGCCTATGTCACCTTATTACTAGCTGTCTTAGTATCTCTATGGCTGTCTGTGTATATAACTGCCTGCATACATTACCTATTGGCTCTTTTACTGAGTGTTGAGATATATAACTGTGTGTGCAAGTGGCTCTGTTACTGCTGGACACACAAGTGATGTAAGGGCATGTGACTGCATGTGTGAATGCTTCTGTCACTATCTGACTGGGTGAGCGAGTGCCTCTATGCTGTTGTCAATAGGTTTGTGAGTCACAGTATGCATAGACAGCCTCTGTAGATGCAAGCAGGCCACCTATTTAAAGGCCTGCTGGTCTGTATGAGTAACTAGGAGTATCACTACTTCAGTGCATCAGTCCCTCTCTGGCTATTCCACTAGATGTGAGAGTAACTAAGTCACAATGTCTTTATCTCTATATAAGTGGCTGTATAGATTACTTACTTGCCTCTATTAATGACTGTTGGTTTTATAAATGTGTATGCACTGGGTGCAAAATGGGCGATGGAAAAGGAGCTCTTCCTGAAGGCTCCGAGGATAAGGGATCGGCATCGGCATGAAACCCTGGGAAATCCTGCCCATCCAACCTTATCTCCAAGCAAGCAAACTGAGGAAAGATACCAAGCTAAGTTTTTATGTGACTAAACAAGATATGTAGCTGCGATCTCGATTTCCGGCCCCACAGAGCAGATGATCCTAAGTTCTGATCTCCGGCCCCTCGGAAGAGGATACTACGTGTCGATCGCAGGCCCCACGACTGATGATCCAGTGCGGGACGACTTCTTCTACTGCAAGGATCTCCACGAGGCTGGATTTTAACCTTCAACCTTCAGGCCTCAGTCTCTCTCTTCGTCCCCATGACAGCTGAACCCAAGAGAACGATCTGACTCTGGAAGCGACCACATCCTCTGCCCTCCGACCGAGACCAGATACCTGGTGTGGCTCTCTTCTGGTGTCAGGACATTCGACAGCCAACCCTACGGGGTCGATCCAGCACCGGAGGTGACTTCCTCATCCTCTGCCCTCCACCCTGGTGCCGAGGTCAGATAGGGACCATCTGATGCGGACACCTGGTCGAGGTAAGTGCATAGCACTGAGCAGGGTGATCCCCCCGCCCCGTCCACTGGGTCCCGTTCAGATCCCCAATGAGGCCAGCTTGGCAGTGTTGCTCCGCCACCTCCGCTGCTGTCACCTGGACAATGCAAGGGTGAGCCACGGAGCAGGATGTGCCTCCCTCCCCGTCCACTGTGACCAGATCAGATCTTTATTGAGGCCAGTTTGGCTGAGCTGCTACGCCGCCTCTGCTGTTGACACCGGGACAAGTTAAGGGTGAGGCTCGGAGTAGGGTGAGCCCCCCTGTCTGCTGGGCCCTGCTTGGATCCCCAAAGTAACCAGCTCAGCTGAGCTGCCACGCCGTCTCTCTGAGAGGCCTCTTCTGCCTATGAGCCAGACCTGACTCGACCCGAGATAGAGTGTGCCCCCATCTGCTTCTCCTCAACCTGATCTGGGTTTTGAGCCGCGAGGGCGCAGACTACCATCAGAGCAGGTTGCTCAGGCTTGAGATTGAGCTGATCAGACCAGTGCTGCCCCCTGCGATCTGGTCCTGGTGCGACGCACCACACTGTTACATTGTTGCAGGGAGCACATGCCCATTAGTTCAAACCCGCCTCCCTCCTCCGCTACTCAGGCCGGAGCGGGCTGCCTTGCTTTTCCGGAGTCATCCGGATGCTGCGTCTAGATCGTGTGGACACCACAGGAGAGCCGACTCCCTCTGGCACATATACATCATATGTGTAATTTATGTGAAAGCGCTGAGCATATAGCTCATAAGTGTTATCTAAGTGGAGGCGCTTTGCTCCTACAGTGTGGACCGCGCATCCAGTTGTTGCTGAATATTTTGGCCCTGACTTCCATTTTACTCTCCACACTGCTCCTCACTCTGTTAGCTATACGGCTGTCTTAGATGCTCTTCTCTCTGGTATCCATACGGCCAACTTAGACTACTCACTCAATTCCTCTATCTACTATTATGGCGGCCATCTTGGAACGACATAGCACACTGCTGTGCCTCCTCGAATCTCTATAACCATCTTGTCAGATGTGGGTTTATGCTGCTGTCCACCTGAATTCTCATTACATTTAACACTCTACGCCTGGGGAATCACTGGACAACCTCTTTTGATGTTCTTCACTCACCTCCTTACTATTGTAACAACCTTGGCTACTCACACAGCTCTTCATGATCCCAATGTGTTGGCCATCTTGGAATGGCTAGGGTCTTTTCGGTCAACATCCCGAGCTACCTTACTGGAGAGTCTTTGCACTTCAACAAAATCAAAGTTATCTTCTAATACTGTAACAACTTTGCTCACTCAGACAGCTCTTCATTATCCCATGTGGCGCATATAGATTCTAAATCATGTCCTCCTGCACTCAGACCAGTCCGGACTGCAGGCTGGAGTGGCTAGGTCTGAATAGTTGCATAATTAATTACCCACCCAACCTATCAAAAAACGCGGCAAAATCCCTCAAAGACAGATTGCTTAAATCTAATCCAGAAACCCTTATCTCTATCCATATTTCTGCCTAAAAAAGGAGCTATTGCAAACGATCTGATTTTCTATACTAAAAGAAGAGCCCAGTGGAGGAAGGCTTTCTACTCACTTCTCAGGAACTCCTCTGCTAAGAAATTTCCTCATGGCTTAAGACTCTCTGCAGCCCCGTCACCCGCACTCACAGCGTCTGCTACCATATCCATCTACAATAATGGGACTATCCTCATACAAGCCTCTGATCACAATTTAGAAATCTTTGATGAAAGTTTCTCTGTCATTAAAAATTCCCTTATCCATAGTGACCCTCTCAAACCTTCAATGGACTCTAGCCCATTAACCATTCCTCAGGACCTCCAAGAAGTCTCCTTACATAGCCCCACTCACCTGGTGACTCCCCCTGCTACGTTGAACAACACACATATGGCCTTAGCTCCACCGCATCGAGGATGCGCTTACTCACCCAACTTGTCCCGACAACCCAGACATCACAAACTTCACTCTCTGATGGCTGGGTTCATTGATAGCCATAGCATTGATTACCTCTCTAACACCTCTTCCCTACCCATACCTCCTTGTACTAACCTAGATAATGCTATCTTGCCTATATCTTCGCTGCAGGCTCACCCAATCTCCACCATGAAGTCTGATCTCTCTAACCACAATAACAGCAATACACCTCACTCCCTTGCAATTCCCCAAAGCTTGACCCTAACTCCCCTACCGCCAAGCTCCTTCACCACTCCAAAACATCCTCCCACTGCTGCTCCCATCTGACCAACACCGCCTGAAATCTTCCTCAGGGGACGGCCTCTCTCCATATCCTCCCCATTTGTGCCACGCCTACTTCCACTCTCGAGAATGGCCCCTCTCCGTCCCGTTCCAAGATCTTTGATCCTCAACCCTGTCCCGCATCTAGACTTAAAGAAATCAACGGGGCGCTTCAAAAACTCAAAACTGACATACAAAAGCTCATAAACCTCACCTCAGAGCTGGCCCTTGACTTATCGTCCAACAAGGCTTTGCAGCTGATCTTGCAAGTGACCAACCAATACCCTAAAATACCAACTCTTCCCTCTGAGTTAAGAAATGACACTAAGCAGACATCTCCCGGCCGGAACTGGAGTACCATTCCCTACCCTAACGCCCACTTCAGACCCATTAGATCCAAGAACCACTTATCTGTCCCGGACATTCTCTCCTTCCTCCTAGCCTACAACTCAACTCAATCGGACAACCCAGACACACCTGAACCCACTCAAACTACACCACTAAATCCTCCTGGAATCACTAGAGATTACTCAGTCAACGAGGGCCTATTCAAACTATTCCACTTGACCCGCATAGAGCTCCCAGATATAACTCTAATGCCTTAAACACTGCTAACCTTATGCAAGTTCACATTACACCGCCTACGCCCACAGGCGCCAAACCACACCTGAAATGCATGTTGCTCAACTGCAGATCAGCTGTGAAACATGCCACGGACATCACTGAACTCATCCTAGATCAGGAACTCAACCTCCTAATCCGCACCGAAACTTGGCTTAATAACTCCTCAGGACCTGTCCTTGTCATCCTAGTCCCTCCCAGCCACAAGATTATCAGACGTGATAGAGCTAAGACATCTGATCGAGGCTTCGCCTGTATATACCATAACAGTCTCTCTGCAAAGCAATCTTCCTCTGCAATTCTCTCATCTTGTGAATATCTCTACGTAGACATCATCAGCAAACACACTCACACACCCACTCACTGATTCTCGCTGAAGGTGGTAACTGTGGTTTAATACCTGATAACGAAAAAGACATTCTTCATTTCTCGCCCTCACCTCTTGGGGATCAATTAAACCTGATTAAATATTCTATGGACCTGGGATTTGCCAATGACCTCTGTTCACCACCCATACCATTTAGCAGTACATTTAACGGTCGTGGGTTGTGTTCAGCCATAGATTATCTATTAATATCAAACAGATACGCTGATAGAATGCACAACTTCAAAACTCATAGGGGTATATTCACAAGAACGTGTGATAACTAACGCAAGAGTAGCGTAACGCAACTTTCAATATTGCAGCCTATCGCGGGAAAATAACCCAGTGTCAACGTGGAATTCACAACAAGGCAGTAGCATGCAATAGTCACCAGATAACGCGTCAAATGTCAGCGTGAAAATCAACGCCACCCCGAAAAAATGCGAAACGCAAACGCAAAAAAACATGCGATGAGGCCAATCGCGGTACAGAAATCAGCGAACACCAGCCACAGGCCTGCAAATCCCACGCGTCCAGCAGGAAAAAGCACCATAAAAGAAAGAAAAAAAAAGCTCAAAAACAATTCAAACTGCGTAGCAACATGGATGCACCCGGACCGAGTGCAGAGGACAAGCCGAACACCACAAGCCCCACGGAGGACCAGCCAGGAAGCCCACGTTCGGGGAAGGGCAAGGACAGGATGAAGAGGAAGACTGTGTTCAGTCCGCAGGAAGACCGGATCATCGTCACGGAGGTGACCGAACACCATCAACAACTGTTCGGCACCTCCACTGCGGCACCGGCAACCCAAACCGAAAAATGGCAGGGCATCCTTACCAACGTCAATGCAGTCGGAGTGTCGAGGAGGTCACTGGAGGAGGTCAAGAGGTGCTGGCATGATCTGAAAAGGCAGACCAAAGATAAGCTCACCGCCAACAGGGAGGCAGCAACGGCTACTGTAGATGGGAGTCAAGCGACACAGGAGGAGCTGGATGAGTTGGAGCAAATGGTGGCCACAGTCAGCAGCGAGGAGACGGTGGCAGGATTGGGGGGCCTGGACACAGCACGATACGACCTGACCCAACAGCAACAGGGTGAGTAACGACTAGGGACGGGGGGGACAGGGGGAGATGGGCACAATGGCACACATGCACAATTACGTGTAGCACACAGCACACCCACAATGACCGTGGAACATGTCCCTGATTGCCTTGGCACACTGCAGCACACATAAAAAATGCCCCCATCCACAATGTGCACAGAGGGGCCCCCCCTATCACCAATATCACAACCGGCCCATGCACATGTGCTGAATCCAGCAAAGCAGCGGCTCTGTGACCCAAACTGACTATGCAAGTAACACTGCATGTCCGATAGCATGGCAGCAGCCCAAAGAAAATGACATGACCCACCAATTGACATGGAGGTAGCCCAGTGCGGATCACATCGGTAAAGGAGCAGGTCACACTCCGACATGTCCACGTGCACCCACAACCCATGCTGTCCAATACACGCAGCAGACGAACAATGCACCAGGCCACAAAATCTGTCCGAGAGCACATATGACCCAAGTCAAAAGCAAATCAGGCCCCAAAAAGCAAACAATTCAAAGGCAACCCCGCCTCAAAGGGAGAAGGCTACATGAAATCAGAGCTGCAGGGGCAACTCCCCCACAATCAATCAATCAATCAATCAATCAATCACAAGATTTGTAAAGCGCACTACTTACCCGCAAGGGTCTCAAGGCGCTGAGGGAGAGGAGGGGGGGTGTTGCCGCTACTGGTCGAATAGCCAGGTCTTGAGTCGTCTCCTGAAGTTCAGCAGGTCTTGGGTCTGTCGTAGGTTGAGGGGAAGGGTGTTCCAGATCTTGGCGGCGCGGTGAGAGAAGGATCTTCCTCCGGTGGTGGTTCTCCAGATGCGCGGGACGGTGGCCAGGGAGAGGTCGGCGGAGCGGAGTTGACGGTTGGGAACGTAGAAGGAGAGTCGACTGTTGAGGTAGGCTGGGCCGGTTTTGTGGAGTGCCTTGTGTGCGTGGATCAGGAGTTTGAAGGAGATTCTCTTGTCGACGGGGAGCCAGTGCAGGTTTTTCAGGTGGGGGGTGATGTGGCTGTGGCGTGGAATGTCGAGGATCAGGCGTGCAGAGGCGTTTTGGATTCTTTGCAGTCGTTTGATGAGCTTGGTCGGGGCTCCTGCGTAGAGGGCATTTCCATAGTCGAGTCTGCTGCTGACGAGGGCCTGGGTGACTGTTCTTCTCGTGTCTGTCGGGATCCACCTGTAGATCTTGCGGAGCATGCGGAGGGTGTTGAAGCAGGAGGAGGAGACTGCGTTGACTTGCTTGGTCATGGTGAGCGTTGAGTCGAGGATGACTCCCAGGTTGCGTGCGTGGTCGGTTGGTGTCGGGGGTGCCCCTAGTGACGAGGGCCACCAGGAGTCGTCCCAGGCTGATGGGTTGGAGCCGAGGATGAGGATCTCCGTCTTGTCTGTGTTCAGCTTAAGTCGGCTGCACTTCATCCAGTCGGCGACGGCTTTCATTCCTTCGTGGAGGTTGGATTTGGTGGTGAGGGGGTCCTTGGTGAGGGAGAGGATCAGTTGAGTGTCGTCGGCGTAGGAGATTATGTTGAGGTCGTGCTGTCGGGCGATGCGTGCGAGTGGAGCCATGTAGATGTTGAATAGTGTCGGGCTGAGGGAAGATCCCTGGGGTACGCCGCAGATGATCTCAGAGGCTTCGGATCGGAATGGGGGGAGGCGGATGCTCTGGGTTCTGCCGGAAAGGAAGGAGGTGGTCCAATCCAGGGCCTTGTCTCAATGTAGCACACACACATAGCAATCACAGAACATCAGCAATGACGGCAATGTGGTACAAAGTGCAACACCAGCACCACAGGACAGAGCTCACAACAGGTTCCGCTTGTGCGTAGTAACTGTCCACTCACATCTGGCATTGCCTGACACTGTGTGATGATAATGTACGGGTACTACCACACATCCGTCATGTAGTCGAAAAACACACTGACTGCCATCAAATAGCCAGCTCCCCCAAAACAGTCACAATGTACATTGGCATGCAGTCTGAATGTAAACATCTGCAAATCATCAACATACATGTGAAACTGTTAACCTGCATCTCCCCTTTACATTGCAGAGGGACAAACAACACCTCCTGCAGAGCACACCACACTTCCCATTATTGAAGATGGAGAGGACAACCTGCACATATGTCAAGACACCCTCCAACGGATAATGGACAGCCTCTGCACCCCACCCCCAGGAGCAGGGCAGGCCAGCTGCCTCGAGGTGACCCCACCACCTGCACAGACCACACAGCAGGAAACACACACCACCACGGCTGTCTTCCATGACCCCGACCAATACATGGAATTCCAACGGCATGTGTTGGGTTGCCAGGTGGAGTTGGCTGATCAGCTGCGGGTGGATTTCGAGCTCGTGGCAGCCAAACTCGATGCCATACGTGGGAGTTTGAGTCCCATCAGGGACCACGTACAGTCCCTATCAGACACCCCCTGTACGCACCATGCTCCGCCACAGACCTTGGCTTACCTCGCTGGTGCCATGAATCGAATACAAGAACTGTCAGGTCAGACAGGCACCAGCCATGACAGCACAGAGTTGGCACAGATGCGGAGGCCAATGGAGACCATGGAGCAGATGCAGGCTGGAAGTATGTCTGCCATGGCTGGACACCAGGGAGTAGTAGCTGGGAACTTCAATGCCCTGCAGTACTTCATCTTGCCATTGCTGCCACTGAGCCATTCCCAGATGACTGCAGCGGGAACATCGACACACACAGCTCCGACCCCTGATGTGTCCGTGGCACACTGTGTTGCTGCCCCATCACCTACGCAGTCTGATGTGTCAGTGGCACACAGCGATGCAGCCATCACCCCGCCACACACACCGGACACAGAACCTGTATCAGGGGAGTGAGAAGGGGATGGGAACTACTGTGTGAGGAAGGAGGCAGTAGCATCCATCACCGCCATATGGCCTGTCCATGCCTGGTTATGACCTATGCATCATGCCCTGGGAAATACCTCCTACTGACCCCCGGAACACTCTGCGACATTCACCCGGACCCCGACACGGACTGCCATTTCTTCACCGCTGGCCAATTACACAGCAATCCAGCTGCGGACTGCACTCTCCCTCTTCCTAATCACTGTGTAATCCCCAGAGGACTCTGGTTGGCCCACCACTGGGCATCCATGTGATGTGGGCTTGGATGGCCATGTACAGCTCCAGCTCCGTCAATCACCTGAATGTGAATAAAACATTCAAAATCACACAGATGTGTCATCACTATGTTCACTCACGTATGGAAGTATGGCTGGATGTGGGGACGATGATTGCACATGAAGGTATACCCTGGTAACTGACATCTATGTGCATGTGTGTCCCTGAGACACATGGCCAATTGGATGACTGTGAAGGTGAGTACTAGCTGTGTCCCCATTGCACATCAACAACAATCACACAACCCCCCAAAGTAGGCACACGTCCATGTGTTGAATAGGGCTGTGTGTAGGACTGACCCAAACAAAAGCAGGCCAGGAGTGGTGTCCTACACCACATGTGACAACAGAACTTCACGTCGCATACCTACTCACAAACATCTGTGTGGACACATTCTGTGGTGAGATATGACATTGCTCCACATGATCAGTGGTTGGACACCATACTCACATTGCTGACGTCACGTTAGTGCACATGTTGTTCAGCACATATCCAAAAACAATGTCTGGCTCACAGAGGTGGAGCTTGCCAAAGGGACACACCCACATTGCACATGTGTCTGTCAGTTCCTCCCTGTGTAGGGACGATGCTCATTGTGGCACACGAGTGGACAATCTAAACAACACATCTCACAGTTAGACACCAGTGGAGTGGCATAGACTTTATTGGCATGTGCTTGTCAGTACGGACGAGGCAACGGCCACAGCAGGCAGGGACATGCTTAAGACACTTACACGCAGCATGGGTACATGTCGAGGTTCAGAAAATGTCGGGGCTAAAATGGACAACATTCATCACAGATGGCAACGCTCACAGCCCACCTTGCCTTGCTGGATGAGTCGTGTTGTTTGGCGTCTGTCCATTGCCCCGTGTGAGGGGGCACGACTCACTGCACATGGGATCTGCATAGTGCTCTGCCTCCGGAGTGCGCCGATTGTCTGCTCTGCTGACAGTGATCAGGTGTGAGGGTTCAACAGGTTCACATGTCGTGCTACATTGCCATGTGCGTGCTCTCCCCCAGCAGTGTGTCCGTATTGGCAACGTTGCCAAACGACGCTGTGTTGCTCCGACCATGGACCTGCGTCACCTTGCACAGGTGTGTGTACACATGCGTTGTTCCACGCACATGCAACCAGAGCCCGAACGAAGGCAGACGTGTCCTCTGTTGTGGTGGGATATGTGAGCAATACCCACGATGCAACAAGTTGTTGGACCATGTGCTGTGGGTGGCAATCGGATGTGGCTGCAGGAACGTAGTTACTTGTCCATGAACGCCCGTGCAGCTTCATGTGCAATGTGTTCCAATAGTACGTCGTTGTCGTGTTCAAGGAACACCAGGGTGAGCCTATCCATTAGGTGGTCCGGGCAGGTGTGCTCAGCCCACGCCATCTCACCGATCCGCACCACAGCCCAATAGGGGAGCGCCTCGATGTGGTCACTGCACACGAGACATTGTGCAATCTCCCATGCACAACTACCAATATATACGCAGTATGTCAAGGCATCCCATGCACGGCTGTCTCGGTTATACTCCTGTTCGTGATC
This sequence comes from Calotriton arnoldi, assembly GCA_963921515.1. Lineage (NCBI taxonomy): Eukaryota > Metazoa > Chordata > Amphibia > Caudata > Salamandridae > Calotriton > Calotriton arnoldi. The sequence goes on from CAWUFW010001674.1 coordinate 110,930, forward strand.
CAACAGGGGGCGCAGACACAAGTCATAGTCCAATTCATCAACAGTTGTGTTGGATAGGCATACATCCATGGGACACTCGAATGTGCATGTTCGGCAGTGGAACCAGGGCTGGACGCAGTGTTAAAGATTGCAGGAATCGCTGTTAGCATGAGCTGAAAGCCATTTTGTACTTGGCAGCCATTTTAGTTAGCCATGTGCTCGCCATGTGCTTTCTCCCTCTTCCAGAGTCTTGCACATGCTCAGAGAGGCCTAGCTGGTAGAATGCACCTGCTCCTAGTATAGAACTGTCAGGCTATTCTTACTCATGTAAGCAGTTTAGTCTCCCTCCCACTTTGTGGAGCAAGCAAATTTTGTATACCCATATTAGTCAATAAGCATGCTTGTATGTGCTAGGACCTCCCTTGATTTTATGCTGACTATGTAACAAATACATATATAAGGACCCTGTTCTCTGCACTCATTAGAATGCCTCCTACAGTGGCCTGCGGGTACCGTAAGATGCAATCTCCCTCATCTGAGGTTAATAAAACATGTTTTTTGATATTACAGCTTCTGTGCCAATCTCTTCTTTGTTGGTCTTAAGGACCAGATGTATCAGTGAACCCCTAAGAAGGTTTTTATTTCTACAAATGGCGCCCGAACAGGGACCTCATCTGTGCAGCGGCTATCCAAGGGAGTGGTCTTGAAGGGAGACAGGAATCTACTGAGGAGTACAGGACAGGAATCTACTGAGGAGGTACCCTGCGCACGGAGATTGTTTGTCTTCCAGCCCAGTATATTTCTGGTCTTCCTGATCTGATCCTCCAAGTGTTTGCCGCTCCCGACTGAGAACTTCTTTGGCGTGAGTATTTTAAAACGACCGTTAGGTCACTCAGAACTTGGCAGTTGGAACCTGGACACCATTTGATTGGTAAGAGCCGTTTTGCGGCACTTGCTGTTGGTTTGATGCCTTTGATTGGTAAGGTAGTTTTAGTAACACTTACTGTGGCTTTGTTTGTATGATTGGCCAATTTTGGAATTTGTTTTGTAATTATATATGCATTGCAATACATATAGGCGGGTAATGAGGAGATTTTTCTCTATTTGAAATTGTTTGAACAGCGCAACGTACAAAGAGTACCTTAAGCGCTACTTTGATTATAATACTGCATATTCTGCACTATTTTTGGCATGCCTGTTTCCAGTACACTTCGCAGAAAGTGTTGCTGTTTTGGAGGTACCGATATGGATTTAGTAAGTACTTAGTTGACTCCCTCAGAGGGGATACCTAAATAGGTTTACGTATAGTAAAAAGATATTTCTTCCTTGGTGACTAAGTACCCCATGGAACTAAATATGTACATAAAACGGATCCGGATCTGCGCACTTAGTAACATTCATAAGTGGTGATATGCAGAGCGCTTTTTGAGTGTTCTACCAGCCAAAACTGGCGAATTTGGTGTATTTTGGCTTCTTGACCATGGAACAGTTTTTTGGGCTACTTTTGAGAGCTCTTCTTGTAAATATGACTTACAATTAGTATTTACAAATAGGTTGGTCTTGCGTACAGTTTGTAAGCTGTCTTAAAGTCCTAAGTATTGATTTGTGGGTTAAATGTGTGTTTAAATGTCTATGTGGGGTTTGTGGTTTGACATTGGTAATACTTGTGTGAGTACTCTTTGTGTAAGAATGGCTAGCTTTAAGCGCGCTGTGTTGTGTGCTCTGCGTATATGACCCCCTTCTGTAAATGTCTGAATGAGCTCAATGAGTTTGTTTATGTTTTTTTGCTGTCATCATTCTGTTATGCAAAATGTCATTTAGTTACTTACATATTAAATAAAAATCCAGAAATGAATTATATAACATACGCTAAACAGCTGCATGTTACTATTAAATTGACAGAGTAAGACACTGTACATGTGTGCAAATTGCCACAATGCTAAAGATAAAATTAGAATTCATATTCAATAGGATTAAAATAGGCCTCATACAGAGGAAGAAAAACGAAATTGTGTGTTTTGTAATCAATAGACTAAAATACACATGTTACAGCATTTTCCTTAAATACATTGTATTAGACATTAAAAGGCATGTACATCATATGAGTGAATTTGGTCGTTGCTGAACTAAATACACATTATAGAAAGATAGATTTGACTGCATTGAAATGCCTCAGTTTTTAAATAGACTGTGACATGCTTTTCTTTCAGCACCCGAGAAAAACGCTTTCCAACAGCTGTGTTTAAACTGACTAACTGAAAAGAAACTGTTTGACACAGCAAATGGGGATTTAACTCTGTCAGGGTATTTCAAATAATAAAGGGGTTTTTTCCTGAGAAAGGCGTGAAAATTCGACGCCTGCTGACAAACAACAGCTGCATAAATAGCATATGGCTATTCCTGATCACGGCCACAGACAGGAATGCTGAGTCAGCGAAATTTTAAGTCAGTGTACAACTGGTATACAGGCCTGCATTATTTTAAAAGTTTCAAAACACCAGTTTCATTATTTTGGATAACAGAGAACAAAATTGAAAGTAGGGATTTCCTTTCTTAATGCCTTCTTTACATAAGTACATCTGTGGTTCTGATGTTAAATGATAACTGTCCTTTTAAAAAGTGGCGCAGACTTTTCCTGTTTCAAGTAAGGCTTCTGTGCTTAGGGTTATGAATGAATGCGTTTAAATATAATAGGCTACGAATGAAGCTTGCTTTTCCAATATGGAATCATCAAAATGGATGGTTTTGATTAAAAAAAAAAAATTTAATTATATGAAAAAAATATATTGTTAAACATAAATGCTTTAAATTCGTTTTTTCATCTTTATAAAGCCTAATCATCATACTGTGAATTCCTAGTATCAAAGTTGAATTTAAGCAGTGCTGTACCGCAATAAGAAGGGAACTTAAATGTGAAATGTCACTTTACCCAGCCGTACAAAACTCATTTTTATAAGGGTATATCTTATACATTTCTGATTTCCCATTCCTGGGCTATCTAGAGAACACTCTGGGGGTTCCTATTATGCAAAAATATTGTAGGATATTCATTTTTAAGTGCCCCTACCACCTAAGTCGAAATTGAGCTAAATTCACAATTTTACAAGCAGTTCTACCACTCAAGGCAGTTTTAACGTGCTCTCAGGCTTCAATAAAGTATATGCAAGTATAAAACAAACAGCTGATCTCTGTATTACTAGACTGCACACCACACACTATACACAAATGAAAATAAGTATACAGAAACCAGCAGACGTTATTATCCTACCTTTAAATTACTGGCAAACGGATCGGACAGGACTGCCTTTTAGCTGTGATTCTCCAGAGTTGCTTTGCATTACGAAAACCGCATGGCAAGTCTTGCACAAACAAAATGAACAGCTGCTGAACGGGTCAAAGGTCGGAGTTCTGCATTTAGCAACTTAGCAGGGTGAAGGGTAATGTTTGCTGGGACACTTCGACCTTCGAAAAGTTTTTGAAAGACGAGATGATAGCGCAAAGAGAGAAAGAGAAGCTTTGCTTCCTATTTTTGGCAAACACACGTTTTGCGCAGTCATATGAAACGAAGGAAAGGCAGCCTTCAGTTGAGCATTGATCTGCCATGTATATAAAAATAATGGTTTTAGTTTAAAGAATACTGTGTAGGGGCTACGATAAGGAGGAAATGGATTTTAGTTTGCATTCATGCGCCCTCATGTTAATCTAGTACAATTGCTCAAGAAATTGATACATTGGTTTGTTTGTGCCCAGTTGCTACAAATAGGGGTTGAAAGTGTTGACAGAAGTAAAACCTGTTTCAGGTTTTCCTACTGTCAAAATGGGGGAAGGAGGCTAGCTCCTCTACAAATTAAGGGTAGGCAAAATTATGTTTTCTCTCTTCTTTTTCTTACTTTTTTTAGTCTGTCTAAGCTGTCTGTGAAATAGCCATGAGACATTTCATTGGCTATTCAGTAATACTGTTTTAAAAATTGTTAGCATTAATAAAATGATAAAATCTATGTTATGTTACTGCCCATCCTGTATGAAAGAATGAGTAGAACAGATTGATGTTCCCTTATTTGATCTTTAAGGAAAATTGTATAGTGGGGGTTTCTGTTAAAAAATCTCAGGTGGCAACACTATTATTGTTTATGTTATTCTCATGTTCTATACAGTTTTGCAAGGGCATTGCTAGTCTTTTATTAGCTAGTCTCTGTCAATTAGCTGACAGCCCTTATTAGAGCTGGAGATAGGGGTTTTTTTCCTTTTGAAAATGATGTTGCATAGTCCAGATCGTGAAAAGTACAATGCAGGAAAGACGCTCATGTGATCCTTAGCAAACATTTTGAAGGAAAATATTGTTTTATAGGAGTTTGTTTGTCATAACATGTTCTGCTGGAGAAAATGTACTCACTATGTTGAAGTTTAGTTCTTTTTGCAATAAGAATCCCTGTTAAATTAGCAGTTTTAGATTTTCCTGCTGCACCTATAACATGAGAGCATGGTCCTAAGCATAACATGTAAGAGAAATTATTTTACAAGTGTCTGCAGTCCTGTACAAGTAATGTAAAATCTATGAGTAAAAGTGTAGAACATTTCCTTTTTCTTGAGGGTTCTTCAGATTGGTAATATAGGAATACACCAATGTAAGTATTTGGAGTATGTCTGTATTGTTTTTCTCTTTTTCTCAGAATTTAGTAAATGAACACAGACTTCCTTGGCTGTTTGGGATTGGGTGATGTATTACTCTTGTCTGTTCACCAAAACGTTCCTTTTATACTTGCCAATAGGTCCAGGGTTTTCTACTCTCAGATAGATGAAGTGGCTCTTGGGTGCCTTGCTAATGTATGGGGCGCCCCGAGACTAAGGAAGTATTCTGAGACTATCCTCTCTGTTGTTAGATTATTTCTGTGCCTTGTCTAAAGACCTCTTGTTCTGTCCACCAATAGATATTTGCTGCCTTACAACCATTGCCAGAGGGGCCCGGACATCAGATCCAGCCTGGGAGTCAGCACCAGTCCAGCCTACAGTCAAAACGAAAGGAACCAGCATAGGCGTTGCTGGCAACTAGGACCTCAGTGAAGGCGGAAGCACTGGGACGTGAAGTGTGTACCCCTGCCACTGTCTTGGGCGAAAGACGGGGTTACAAATCAGGATGGAGAAATCTTTGTGTGGATCCAGTTTTTGATGCCCAGCTGAGAGAGTCACAGAACGACAAGGACGGCAAGGAGGCTTTTGCTTGAGGTGACCCCTTTGAAACAAGGGTTGCTTCAGGCCTTTGAGTCCTGGTCCCAAGTGAATGCAAGTCTACGCCTTTGTTTGTTGATCAAGAGATGCCCGAGCACACTGGGTACAATTTGTGGCCCTAACAAAAGAGCGGTGCGCCAGAGGTGCAATACAGGAGTTAGGGAAGGACTTGAGTTTAGGGTACAGGTGCTGTGCCCTTGGTGCCTGTTAGATTAAAGTGAAGAAAACTGGTGCACTGCCTGAGACACTGGACAGGATCATTGAGGGTATTTGCCCTGGGGGGTGATTGCCCTATCCTGAAAGAAAGACTTTTCCTTCTCCGTGATTCTTGAGTTGCGAGTTGTGCAGCTCCACCGTGGGAACAACAAGAGCCTGCCTGTGAGGCTCAAAACGGACACAGGGAGAAGACTCCCTCTGGTTGGTTGGTTCTAGAAATTCCCAAGGACTCTTTTTTTTGTTAGTAATGTACCCCTTTGGTCGTCCCATTTTTGAGGAGGAGCAGCCCTTTGCGGCTCCTTGTCCTAATTCCTATGGCCCTGTGTGGTCCTCCTGGTCCCCCGGAGCCAGGATTGTTTTTGTAATAATATGTCTGATTGCTTTAATATTTTTTAAGAGTAATGTTTATTCTGCACGAGAAAAGTTCATCTGAGCATGTTACTTTACTCTTTCCTTAAGTATATTAATTGATAATTTAGCCCTCATAAAAAATACTGAGAAAGTCTATTGAAAATGTTTTTATTAGGTATGTGCTGTTGGCTATTTTGAAATTGACATAAATAGTCACTGAAATACATCAGAGCCCTGAAACTTAAAATTAGACTAGATGGTTTTGGTATTTGCTTTCTGCTTAGGATTGGAAAATATTGAGATTTCTGTTTGAGATAATAGTCATTATTCTCTCTTGCTACCTGTATGACCCAATGCTCTGTTCACTTTGTACTCCTGCTTATACCTTGTATATACCTGCTTAATGAAATGTTTAGAATGTAAATGCCCACCTAGCATAGGATATTGATGAATTTATGAGAAGAAAATGTGCAAAATATTTTCTATGTCTCTACTAGATCATGGGAATGTCTTTAGCTCATGCTAAAAGGATCATCTGTTAAAGATTGCAGGAATCGCTGTTAGCATGAGCTGAAAGCCATTTTGTACTTGGCAGCCATTTTAGTTAGCCATGTGCTCGCCATGTGCTTTCTCCCTCTTCCAGAGTCTTGCACATGCTCAGAGAGGCCTAGCTGGTAGAATGCACCTGCTCCTAGTATAGAACTGTCAGGCTATTCTTACTCATGTAAGCAGTTTAGTCTCCCTCCCACTTTGTGGAGCAAGCAAATTTTGTATACCCATATTAGTCAATAAGCATGCTTGTATGTGCTAGGACCTCCCCTTGATTTTATGCTGACTATGTAACAAATACATATATAAGGACCCTGTTCTCTGCACTCATTAGAATGCCTCCTACAGTGGCCTGCGGGTACCGTAAGATGCAATCTCCCTCATCTGAGGTTAATAAAACATGTTTTTTGATATTACAGCTTCTGTGCCAATCTCTTCTTTGTTGGTCTTAAGGACCAGATGTATCAGTGAACCCCTAAGAAGGTTTTTATTTCTACAGCAGGTGACGTGGGCAATGCGGAAGCTGAGCCTGTAACTGATCCGCAGCACTGCCAGTGGCAGTGCGCCCAGTAAATGCAGCATACGTGCACGGTACTGTTCCACGTGACGGGGGTTGTGCATGTGCCCGGTATGGTGCGTCTCGTGAACCGCCACTCTTCTGAACAGTGGCAGTTGTGTGGAGGATATGCCACAGCTCTGAGCAATAATTCGAATGTGTGTGCAACGGTGTGGGTAATGGGTTGCTGTTTCCGTGAGTGTCAAGGGCATCCAATGCGGGGGTACCACAGGCAGGGGCTTCTGTGTGTGGGCTGTGGGTAAGTCGGATGGTTCATTTGCGGAATGCGTGGTGTGGGAGTCGTCCCTATCTGCCATTGCATCTCTATCAGGGTGTTCCAGGCGCGTTCTGGAGCAAGGTCAGAGGTGCAGGTGTCCTCCCGCCTTCTGCATTGGGACAATGGTGCTTTCATCCCTGATGTTTGTCTGACTACTACCTGCGTTTTCGGAATGTGATGTGGCTTTAGCGCTGAGATTGGGACACGGCCTTGGGCTCATGGTGTACGGATGGTGATGCACACACACATGTTGGCATGTGTAGCCAGGTGCCCGAGCGGCCTTGCGCTGCTTGTGCTATCTCACTCTGTCTCTCTCCCTCGCTCTCTCCCTCTCTTTCCTTTGTTGGGCGCATGGCACACCTTCTTCTCTTGGATTTGGTCTTCCAGGCTGTGTGCTATGGATTGTCCAGTGAGGAGCCGCTAGGACTCATCCTAAGGGTTGTTTCGGCTTTTGTTTGTATGGTGTTTTGTGTTGGTGATTGCATTGCTGTATGACTGATTCTCCATTTTCTGGCCACGCATGTATGTTTATTTTCCTGCTTGTGCGACATCAGGCGAAATGTTTGTTTTGGGATTCGTGGTGTTGGTGTGCAGTTTCTTAGTCCGGGGTTGGGGGTGGTCCGGGGGGGGTGTTGCGGGCCTGGGTGTGGTGTTGGTGGGTGTTGTGGCCCTCTTGGGTGTCCGTGCTGCATGTTCACTTGCTTGTGGGCATCTGTTGTCCTTCATGTGTGGCTCTGGGCTGTGCTCCCTTTTGTGGTGTAGGCTGTGGTCGGACTTTACACCAGGTCAGAGCAGGTGTAGATTTCCTGGTGCTAACGCCGCTTATCGCCAGTTTTGTGTCTTTATCACCGATGTGGCTGGTCGTTGTGAATGTTGAGGTGTGATGTTGTCGCACCTTTTGGCACGGGAACGCCCACTCTGCATCTCATTAGCGATAGTTGCGGGGGTCCTCTGTGGCGATGTTTTTTGCGGCTGCTATCGCGGGTAAACTGGTGCTGTGGGCTGTTAACACCGGCTTGTGAATGGGGAGGTAAATTTATCACGACTTTGGCTGCGATAAAGTGCCGTTAATTCGGCGATAGCTCCTTGTGAATATGCCCTATATTGTTGGTTTCAGCGATCACTTTCTTATCAGTGTCACCTTAGATTTGCCGGCTAAAGTGTTATCTAAAAGACAAATGGTCGTCCAACCCGTACAAGATATTGCCATCAATAGATCCAATGGATACACAATTAAATGGGCGGGCGTAGATTCACTACAGCTAACCAAGTCACTTTTAAGCTGTTGCAAAACAGACTTTTCTGTCTGCCTTGATGAGACTGCCGCGGATTCTGATATCTTTAACTCCTTCCGAAAAATCTCACAGGCCGTACAAAGTAAATTACTATCAGAATCTAAAAAAAACCCTAATAGTAAGATGGGCTGGTTTGATTCTAAATGTAGCAAAGCGCACGCAGCTTTGAAAACCGCCCTACATAAGCCCATCAGAGATCAGGAAGTCCTAAAAAGGGCTAGAGTAGCGTACAAAACATCTCTCAAAGAGCGAATAGGCCATAAGAAATTAATTGTGGCTGGCCCTTAAGCAAGCGTCAGACTCAAAAGATATAAAAGGCTTTTTGGAAGGCCGTGAATGCCCCGTTCTTGGCCCCTAAAAACTCACCCAGTATTGAAATCACGATTGGGGAGAACCAATGGGTGTCCCACTTTTCCAGACTATACTGTCATAATGTAGACCTCCATCATGGTGAGGATTTTAGAACAGGCCCCTTAAGTTACCTCCCAATTGGTATCGATTTCAACGTGGATGAGGTGATCCTAGCCATTAATGCGAGCACGGGAGGAAAAGCCCTGGGACCAGACAGCATACCAGTGGACCTATATAAATCCTGCCCTTTGCTGTAGGGTCCACTTCTAACCTTGGCCTTAAGGGCCTGTTGCACACAAGGATTCACTTCGACCTGGATGGAGTCCATACTTGTCCCCATTTTTAAGAAAGGTGATCGTAACGACCTGGTCTGCTACAGACCTATATTGCTTTTGGACTCCCTTGTGAAAGTGGCCGGGCACGTTATTTTAAATAGATTACAGATGTGGGCAGAGGACACTGGTGTAATCTCGGAGCTACAGTATGGATTCCGTAAAGGTTTAGGTACAGTGGAACAGAGCCTAATCCTAAGTCTTTTATTGGGAAAATATACACAGGCTAAACGGGGGAGCATTTATCTGTGTTTTGTTGATTTGAGTTCGGCCTTTGATTGTGTTAATCACCAGAAGTTGTGGAGTATACTAGAGCCCATGGGGGTGGAAACGCCACTTATTAACTTTTTAAAACAGTCTTATCTAGATGCTCGGGCAAGGGTCCGTTACGGGGAAACAGGCGAACTTAGTCACAATTTCCCAGTCAGGAAGGGGGTAAGGCAGGGGTGTGTGTTAGCCCCCCTCCTTTTCACCCTCTATATAAATAGTTTGGGTGCCAGCTTATTGAGGGAATGCCAGGACCTACCTAGTATTGGCAAACAGCCAATTGGAGCATTGTTATATGCTGATGATGCAGTTCTTTTATCCCGCACACAAATTGGCCTGCAGAAAATTGTCTTGAGCTTTGCATCCTATATGTCAAGTTTAGACCTTAACGTAAACATCTCCAAAACATTCACTATGAAATGTAGTAAGCCCAATGTTAAGTGTCGTGATATCTTCATAAATAATAAAAAACTTGAATTAGCTAATTACTTCTCATACTTGGGAATCGTTTTTGAAAGAAGGGGATCATGGGTGAGAGCCATTGACACCAGAAAATTGCTATTTGCCAAAGCCGTAGGAGCCTCGATAAACTTCGCCAGGAAGCTAGGAAAGCGTCCTATTAATGATTTGTTGACAATTTATAAAGCCAAATGTAGCTCAATTGCATTGTATGGAGCTGGTATCTGGGGTCATGCAAATGTAGAGTCCCTACAGCAAGTTGAGAACAAGTTCCTAAAATATCTCCTAGCCGTTCCGAATAGTACAGCCACGTATATTTGTCACGCCGAATTGGGACTGTCATACCTGTCCGACCTAATTAAAATCCAGCCTATCTTATTATGGCATAATGTTTGGACTGGTACTGCAACTGGTCTCAATCTGGACGTGATAAACGACTGTTTGAACTTGCAAAAGGTCCGTCGCATTCCTTGGCTTGCATATGTCAAAAATGTTATGAATGACTTAGGCTGTCCTGAGTACTTTGTTAATCCCGACAGTCTGATCCCTGTCACAAGGAAGGAATTAAAGCTGTCATGCATCAACCATCTGGAGATGATCAGATTGTCCTCTAATATCATGAAAACATCTGTCAGAGCAAATCAATTGCTTCTGACCCAACCGGGGATACAACCCTACCTAACAAAAACACTAGGGGCCCGATTCACAGAACTAACTTAAGACAAAATCCTAAACTTACTACCATTTTGGTATTCACAGAGGGCACTTACTCATTATGGTATTCACTGAAGACACTTACTTACTTATTTTGAGTAACTTACTCATTTTGAGTAACTTACTCATTTTGGTATTCACAGAAGGCACTTACTCATCAATGAGTAAGTGCCTTCTGTGAATACAAAATGAGTAACTTACTCATTTTGAGTAACTTACTCATTTTTATTCACAGAAGGCACTTACTCATCAATGAGTAAGTGCCTTCTGTGAATACCAAAATGAGTAAGTTACACAAAATGAGTAAGTTACTCAAAATGAGTAAGGTACTCAAAATGAGTAAGTAAGTGCCTTCTGTGAATACCAAAATGAGTAAGTGCCTTCTGTGAATACCAAAATGGTAGTAAGTTTAGGATTTTGTCTTAAGTTAGTTCTGTGAATCGGGCCCTAGGAAACTATGACAGGCTGCTACTGACTCGCCTACGTTTAGGCAATTTCCATAACATGGTTGCATTCCCTAAGATAAATGACTGGTCACGCTCTCTATGCTCATGCCCTTGTGATGATATATATGCACAGTCTACAATTCTAGCCCACCACTTACCTCCAGTAAGCGCCACAGAGCTGCGTTGCAGAGTGGTGTAAAAAGGGGAGTGGCCTGGGCCACCTCTCTGCAACGCAGCGCAGTGGCGCTTACTGGAGGTACCTGGTGGGCTAGTTGGCCCCCAGGGACCCTCAGGAATGAAGAGGAATTAATTCCCCAACTTAAAACGCGCCACAGGGCGTGTTTGCACACATGTCACCTCAGGCCCCGCCCCCTCCCTTCACCACTGTGCAAACGCACCCACTGGCACGTTATAAGTTGTGCAATTAATTTCCCTTGAATACTGAGGGTCCCTGGGGGCCAACTAGCCCACCAGGTACCTCCAGTATGCGCCAGGGAGCTGCCTTGCACAGAGGTGTTCAGAGGCCACGCCCCTTTTTACACCTCTCTGCAATGCAGCTCTGTGGCGCTTACTGGAAGTACCTGGTGGGCTAGTTGGACCCCAGGGACCCTCAGGATTCAAGGGGACTTAATCCCCCGACTCAAAACGCTCTACGGGGCGCGTTTGCACAGTGGTGAAGGGAGGGGGCGGGGCCTGAGGTGACATGTGTGCAAACACGCCCTGTGGCACGTTTTAAGTTGGGGAATTAATACCCCTTCAATCCTGAGGGCCCCTGGGGGCCAACTAGGCCACCAGGTACCTCCAGTAAGCGCCACAGGCCTGCGTTGCAGAGAGGTGGTCCAGGCCAAGCCCCTTTTTACACCTCTGTGCAACGCAGCTCTGTGGCGCTTACTGGAGGTACCTAGTGGGCTAGTTGGACCCCAGGGACCCTCAGGATTCAAGGGGACTTATTCTCCCAACTTAAAACGGCCACAGGGCTTGTTTGCACACATGTCACCTCAGGCCCCCCCTCCCTTCACCACTGTGCAAACGCGCACTGTGGCGCGTTTTGAGAGGAAGTTTTAATCCCCCTGCCCTATTATGTACTAGGGCCTTACAGAGGAGGTCATGCTAATCACAGGGGTACCCCAACGCATAGTGTTCCCTCGTGTATGTAGGTGTTTTCACTGTATTCTAAGTGTCTTTTAGCATAGCACTGGCTCTAGGCCTGGTTAGTCCGAGTCAGTTACCACCAGTACCCGTCTGAAAAAGTTGTGGGCACAGGATGATTTTGCAACAAGGCCTCTTTCTGCTCCTCTGTTGGTTCTTTCTGCACATGTCTTGCTTCTTCCTGCACTTTTCTTCGTCTTTGTGGACTTCTGTTGCTTCTTTCTGCATTTATTTTGCTTCTTTCAGTGCGTTTTTTCTTCTTTCTTCACATGTCCTACCTCTGTAGGCATAGTTCGAAACCTGCATTTAAAAAACCTTTGAAATTCACTTAAAAAACCATAGGTTTCAGGCACGTTATAGTTAGAAATTAGCATTTAAAAAACCTTTGAAATTCACTGGAAAAACCATAGGTTTCAGCCACGTTATAGTTAGAAATTAGCATTTAAAAAACCTTAGAAATTCACTGAAAAAACCATAGGTTTCAGGGGCGTTATAGTTAGTTGGACATATCACTCGTACAAAACCAGTGAAATTCCCCCTTTATAGTTAGTTCAGCTAACTATAACTCGCGCCCCCGCAATGCACTGCTGATGACGTCAGCCATATATTCCGTGAGCCATATATTGCCCTGGCGACCGCCACCCCTGGGGGCAGGTCCTGCTATCTCCCAAAGTGCCCTCCCTTGGGATATAGTTATTTACTTTTTCTTGGTGAGAGCTGTGACAGCACCTGCCAAGCAAAAGCAAACACTCTGCTTCCAGCAATAAGAATCTGTCAAACCACACCTGCTTGCTGTAAACATAGTTTTCATCTCTTTCCCTGCCTGTAGACATGCAGCCAGGGAAAGAGATGAAAGTATTGCACACATACGCAGAGAGCTGCATTTCCAGCAGCTCCCTATGTGCAATGGCAATGCAGTTCTTGCAGGAGGCAGAGAGCTGGCTGAGACTGCGGGGGCTTGAGGCTCCCCCTGTGGTCCCCAACATGGAGACTGTGTTCCTTGTGTGGGACGAGGGCACCCAGTGAGACGTGGCCACCCTTCCCCATTGATTTGTGGCCTGGCCCTGGGGATGGATCCCTAGGGCAGAAATTTGCCCGGGGAGGGGGCCATTTGATCCCCATCCCCATTCAATTGTGGCCAGGCCCCGGAAGATGGGGTCCCCTGGCCGAAATTGGCCCATGGAAGGAGGCCACATGGTCCCCCTCCCCTTTTTTCATTATTTGTATGCAAAGATCTTCCCCTTATCTCATGTAGATGGACAGCTTAGCAAAAGGTCCTCGAGTGCATTTCCAGTCATTTTGGTGATGCGTTATTGATGCTGAGGAATACGAGGACATCTCCACCAAACAAAAAAACATTTTAGTCAAGAGGAAACACCCCCTGCTTGGTGGAGATTCCCTTCTTTGTAGTGTCGTCAACTTCTCTTGAAGAGGATTCACATTAACATAGATATGTGGATGAAAATGCTCGAGGAACAATCCCATTGCCAAAATTACATGCACACAAGGTCACTGGAAACATTACCTCCTGGTCCTTTATGCAGCTGTAGTGAAGAATATGCATGAGACATTTACCCAACGAAGTAGCACTTACTAATTAACCAGATAAAAGTACTCCAGTTGGGTAGACACTTTCAGCAAAACTGGGGGCTCTTCTGTGAAAAAATGAGATTCCAGGCTTTCCCAAGTGTGCATTTTACAGAAAATAAACTTCAACAAGAAGTCCTTATAAATATAAACATAGCAGGTTCCCCAGTTGAAGCTCCACTTCAGTAAAGCACAAATGTTCATAACTTCTTGTGCTTGATGAAAGCAAATCAAATATGTTTCCTCTCATATTCCACATTGAAAAACAATCTGAAGTCATTAATGGAGGTGAATGCATTATTCATTTAATGGAGCGTAATCTGATCTGTAGTGACTGTAATGAATGGTTTCTTTCTTGTCATCTTCTGGTGAGAGCAGAGTCCATGGTTCTCCCTTTTAAACATCCTAAGCAAGCAAATGTGCAAAATCCATTGCACCACTCAAACACTCACTCACAGATGTGATGCACAGATGTACTTGCACATCCACTCACAGACCCACACAGCCACTCCCACACCCACTCCCAGAGCCATAGCATCATACATAAACCCAGTCACAGACCCATACAGGCACTCACACTTCCACTCACAGAACCACACAGGCAATCACACACTCACTCACAGACCCACACAGGCACTCACACACCCGCTAACAGACCCATATCACCACTCACATATCCACTTACAGATACACACAGGCACTCACACACTCACTCACAGACCCACAGAGCCACTCACCGACCCAGTCACAGACCTACATAGGTAATCACACACCCACTCAGAGACCCATGCAGGCACTCATGCACCCACTCACAGACCCATACAGGTACTCACAGACCCATAGCACCACTTAAACTCCCATTCGCAAACACATACAAGCACTCACACACCCACTCAAAGACATACACAGCCACTCACACTCCCGCTCACAGACCCATAGTACTACTCACAGACCCAGTCACAGACCCACAAAGGCACTCACACACCCTCTCACTGACCCATACAGCGACGCGACTCATACACCCAATTACCAAACTATACAGCCACTCACACACCCATTCTCAAAGTTTACAGGCTACAGATAAGATTTATTTATTTTTTAAAGTTGAAATTTCTTTGAAAAAGCAAAGGTTACAGGAATGCTACAGTTAGGAAACAGAATTTTAAAAACCATAGAAATTCTCTGAAAAAAACAAAGGTTACAGAAATGTTGTAGTTAGGAAATAGTATTAAAGAACAACTTAGAAATTCACTGAAAAAAGGTTACAGGGACGTTATAGTTAGGCTCAGATTTCACTCATCAATGCCAGTGAAATTCAGCAGTTAGACTTACCTGAGTTAAATATAACTTACACCCCCGCAATGCACTGCTTATGACCTCACATATTACATCACTCA
The DNA here is from genome assembly GCA_963921515.1 of Calotriton arnoldi. Taxonomy (NCBI): domain Eukaryota; kingdom Metazoa; phylum Chordata; class Amphibia; order Caudata; family Salamandridae; genus Calotriton; species Calotriton arnoldi. Next base: position 126,081 of record CAWUFW010001674.1, read on the forward strand.
TGACATGGTCAGTGACATCACTGATGACATCTCAAATGATATCACTCATGACATCATTCACAGAACCACTTACACATCCACTCACATCCCATTGTACATCTCATATACCTACTCCCACTCCCACCTAATCACTCACATACCCATTCACACACCCATACAAGCACGCACATATCTACTCACCAATCCATAAAGCCACTCATATATCTACTCACTCATACAGCCACACACAGAACCACTAACTCCCCCTTACAGCTACTTATGCACCCACTCACTCACCCATACAGCCACTCACACACATACTCACTCAACCATACAGTCACTCACACAGCCACTCACTCACCCATACAGTTACTCACATACCCATTCACTTATTCATACATATACTGACACATGTAGTCACTCACCTATACAGTCACTAACATAAGAACACAATCACCCATACAGCCACTCTGAAATTTACTCACTCACCCATACAGTCACTCATACACCCACTAACTCACCCATACAACACTTATGCACCCACTCAATCAGCCATACAGTGACTCAGATACCCAACCACTCACCTATACAGCCTCTCACATACACAGTCATTCACCCATACACCACTGACATACCCACTTACTCACACAGCCACACACACAGTCACTCACTCATACAGCCACTCACACACCCACTAACACACTATTACAGCCACTCACTCACCCATACAAACACTCACACACCAATCGTGCCAGGCACCTACTCACACATGGATACACAGTCACACAGCCATTCACATAATATGTGTTACAAATAGTATCAATCATTAGTAGTACACAAAGTTTACAAATTTAACGTTTGAAATATCTTACTGTATATCGTTAACACTCAGAAACATTTAGAAAACACTCACAATCACAAGGGGCGGGCTCTTGTACTACAGTAGCAAATCTCGTCCAAGCGATGCGGAGCAGTTTGCTTACCTGATGAAATATGCAAGCAATAGAGCGAAGACGAAAGTCTAGGTCATGGACATAAAAATAATTCCTTTCAGTAACAACAAGCATTGGCATAGCCAATAGGTTTCGCCTTTGGTACCTTATAAGTGTTCAGCCGCAGCTATTGGCTTTGCCAATGTTTTTAAGTCATGTTGTAGAGCTTCGCTTTTAATTTGCTTATTTGCACTGTTTTTTAACTGATTGGTGAAATTTTTTTAACTTTCGCTCTTACCTTCTTTTGTAAACCTGCACTCTCCGGTCCGCCGCGGTATTTCCATTTGAGCGGAGAGAGTCTTTCTGCCTAATGCTTTTTGGCGCTCTAGCCTAATTGTTACTTCCGGGTGGGAGGAGTATAAAAACAGATGGGCTATCGAGCGCACAGCGGCCGCCAGCTCTGTTGAAACGCTGCTGACACCTAATGCTATTTTAAATCTTATTGTAGTGCTTCGCTTTTAATTTGCTTATTTGCACTGTTTTTTAACTGATTGGTGAAATTTTTTTAACTTTCGCTCTTACCTTCTTTTGTAAACCTGCACTCTCCGGTCCGCCACGGTATTTCCGTTTGAGCGGAGAGAGTCTTTCTGCCTAATGCTTTTTGGCGCTCTAGCCTAATTGTTACTTCCGGGTGGGAGGAGTATAAAAACAGATGGGCTATCAAGCGCGCAGCGGACGCCAGCTCTGTTGAAACGCTGCTGACACCTAATGCTATTTTAAATCTTATTGTAGTGCTTCGCTTTTAATTTGCTTATTTGCACTGTTTTTTAACTGATTGGTGAAATTTGTTTAACTTTCGCTCTTACCTTCTTTTGTAAACCTGCACTCTCCGGTCCGCCGCGGTATTTCCGTTTGAGCGGAGAGAGTCTTTCTGCCTAATGCTTTTTGGCGCTCTAGCCTAATTGTTACTTCCGGGTGGGAGGAGTATAAAAACAGATGGGCTATCGAGCGCGCAGCGGACGCGCGCAGCGGGCCCGCCGCGGGCGCGCCAAAGGCAAGCCCGTCTGCGCCCGTCGGCGCTAAGACCGCGCCAGGCGCCAGGGATGTTGTTCAGCCCGCTAAGGATCACAGAATAAAATGTCATTACTCCGGTGAGGAATTACGTATGCTGAATAACAAGCCAAAAAACTGTATAGGCTTAGACCTTTGCAATTTGCCCATAATACATCATGGTAACTGCTCCACTTGTGGCTTTGTGTTCCAGCCTGACCTAGCATCACAGGTTTCTCCTTCCTCAAATTCTCTTTTAATATCAAAGCCTCTAGACATCACACGGTGTGCTTTAGTTAATGCACGTTCACTGCCCAAACACAGACTAGAGATCGCCGAGCTGATTGAGGCTAAACAGTTGGATATACTTTTTATCACTGAAACCTGGGGTGATAAAACGACAGGCCCTGACTTTTATCATGCTGTCCCTCAGGGTTTCAAGGTATTCAGGTTTGATAGAACAGAAAATAAAAAAGGTGGAGGAATTGCTATGATTTATCGTGACAATCTAAAAGCCTGCTGCGAGCCCATACCTAACATTGATTGTGAAGCTATCTCTTTCAATGTAAAAATTGACAATAAATTCACTTTTAAAGGGATATTACTATATCGACACTCCAGGTAGCAAAGCAAGCTTTCTAAATACAGTTAAATCACTCCTTGAAGTATGTGCGACTGAGAAATCAACACATATTCTAGGTGATTTCAATTTTCATCTGGAAGATAGCTCTGACACCAATACGGATACCTTAAATGAACTCATGGCAATGATAGGTCTTAGACAAATTGTCACAGGCCTTACTCATCAGGCAGGGCATACCCTTGATGGTATTTTTACCAATAATGACTCTACTTCACTCAAAGAAATCTTACCTTTGACCTGGACAGACCACTCAGCTATCATTTTCGATCTATATAACTCTTCTACTTTGCTAAATAATAGTTTTAAACATTGATCTTCAACCTACCGTAGCTGGAAACTAATTGAAAGCAAAAGGCTGAATGGTCAATTACTGGAAAACCAATTTGAGCCTTCAAAAGACGCAGAAACTGCCTCTTTGCAATTTAACAATTGGCTTGCACAAGCAGCCGACAAATTAGCCCCCTGAAAAAAGCAGCAAACAAAAGAAAATCACCTACCTCCCCATGGTTCTCAGAGACTCTCAGAGTAAAAAAACAAGAATGTAGGCGACAGGAAAGGCGTTGGAGAAATGATTACAACGCTCAGGACCTTGCCATTTATAAAATTCTTTTAACTGAATATAAAAACCTAATTAACGCAGAAAAATGCACATATTTTACTAAACAAATTTATCAGGCAAAGAATTTCACTAGAGAACTCTTTCAAGTGGTTTCAAAACTATCAGGTCCCCCAGAAACAAATTTTATTGAACCATCACAAAAATTCTGCGACTCTCTAGCACAACATTTCCTAAGGAAAGTGAAGGAAATCTACGACATTTTTGGCACAAATATTAGCATAGATAACGATACTCTCATTAATATCTGTCCTTCTAACGCCTCTAGCTTCTCTAAATTTGAATTCATCACTAATGATAAGGTTACCACTCTTATCCAACAGACGAAATCAGGCTCCCCTATGACTCGCTTCCCCCTAGTATCTTCAAGCAAGCCTCCGAGATGCTAGCTCCTTGTCTCGTCAATATTTTTAACACTATGTTCTCGTGTGGTGTTTTTCCTACCATATGGAAAACGGCTTCGATAGCACCTTTATTGCAGAAACCTAGTCTCGATCCCACACAACCTAATAATTATAGACCTATCTCTCGTCTACCTTTTCCCGCTAAATTAGTGGAGAAAATCATGAATGAACAGCTGACTGATTATTTACAAAAAAATAATTATCTTGATGAGACACAGTTTGGTTTCAGAACAGAACATAGTACCGAATCAGCTTTAATTAAAGCCACAGATGAAATTAGAGCAACTTTGGATTCAGGGGGAGCGGCCGCCTTGATTTTACTTGATCTTTCCGCGGCGTTTGACACCGTCAACCATGATCTTTTGTTAAATCGTCTAAAATCCATTGGCATTTCAGATAAATCACTTACATTACTCTCATCCTTTCTGTCTGGTTGAACACAATCAGTAGCTTTGGGAAGCTATGAATCCCCGTCGTTCGTCCTCCCCTGCGGAGTCCCTCAGGGATCATCCTTAAGCCCCACACTATTTAACATTTATGTATCTGAACTGCCGAAACTCATAAGAACCTTCGGGCTGGCAGTGACATCATACGCAGACAATACCCAAATTGTCTTATCTTTATCCAAAAACTCCGCACCACAAATGCAAAATTTTAAGGATTGCATGCTTGCAATCAGTTCATGGATGAACTCTCATTGTCTGAAATTAAATTCAGACAAAACAGAAGTCATCACATTTGGCAATTTCCTACCTAATTGGTCACAAAGCTGGTGGCCGGATGAACTGGGATCGGCTCCGATTCCAGTCACCAAAGCTAAGAACCTTGGCGTGATTATTGATGATAAACTTAATTTTAAATCACAGGTAAATGCTGTCTCTTCATCATGTTTTTTCTTGTTAAAAACCATTAAAAAAGTACTCCCGTTCATTCCCATGGACAGCAGAAAAACAGTGATCTCTTCTTTGATCCTGGCCAAGTTAGACTATTGCAATGGTCTTTACATCAGCCTACCTGAGAAACAACTCAATAAGTTGCAGATGATTCAAAATGCAGCGGCGCGTCTTTCTGCTGGGTATTCCTAAGTATTCATCGGTCAGAAATCATCTACATAAACTGCATTGGCTCCCAGTTAGGAATCGCATTATTTTTAAATCTCCCTGCACTACCTACAGAGCACTCCAGAACACTGGCCCCATTTTTTTAAGGCGCCTGTTCTATTGGTACATTCCAAAAAGGCATCTACGCTCCGAAGGAGCTAAACTTCTAGCAACTCCGAGAGTTTTTAAAGCCACATGGGGTGGCAGTAGTTTTAGGGCAGCTGCCCCCAAACTCTGGAACGAACTCCCCTTTGCCATCAGATCCCTTCCAACTCTACTTGCATTCAGGAAGGCCTTGAAAACATGGCTATTTGATAAATAGTCATCTTTATCTTTACAGAAACTGGCATAGTCCACGGGCCAGCGCCAAGACACTCTCGGGTAATCGTGCGCTTAACAAATTTATTAACATAACATAACATAACATGATTTAATTAGTGATGTCGTCAGTGATGTCAATTGAGATGTCATCAGTGATGTCATGAGTGTTGTCACTGACCATGCCATGAGTGATGTAATATGTGAGGTCATAAGCAGTGCATTGCGGGGGTAAGTTACAGTTAGCTCAGGTAGCTCTAACTGCTGAATTGTACTGGTTTTGTATGAGTGAAATCTATGGCGAACTATAACGTATATATATATATACATATTCACTGGAAAAAACACAGGTTTCAGGGACTTTATAGTTAGTTGGACATTTCACTCGTACAAAACCAGATAAATTCGGCCGTTATAGTTAGTTGAGCTAACTATAACTCGCGCCCCCGCAATGCACTGCTGATGATGTCACATATTACATCATTCATGACATGATCAGTGACATCACTGATGACATCACTGATGACATCTAAAATGACATCACTGATGACATCATCCAGTGACTGTGTGTTTCTGTAAAGTTTAAATATGTTATATATATATATTAATGCCAAGGTGTATTGAAGAATGATTGCGTGTATGAGTGTCTGAATGGATGATTTAGTAGGTGCGTGACTGACTGTATAAGTGAGTGATTAAACGTGTCTTACTGAATGCATGGGTTAGTGACTAAACTGTGTGAATGTTTGTATCAGTCTGTCAGTTGGTGTGTAAGCGGCTGCATGGGTTGGTGAGTAGCTACATGAGTGTCTATATGGGTTATTGATTGGTTGTCTGAGTATCTGTACGGGGGTCTGAGTGTCTGTGTGGGTGGGGGTGTGTGACTCTGTGCATAGATGTGTGAGGGGGTGATTCCCTGAGTGTATGGGTTCAAGAGTGCATCTGTGAAGGGCTGTATGGGTGGGTGAGTGTGTGTATGGGTGTGTTGGTGAGTGAATAGATGTCTCAGTGGTACATGTGTGAGTAACTACATATGTGAAAGGCAGTATATGTGAGTGTTGGAGTATATAAATGACTATATGTGAGAGTGAGTGATTGTGAGAGTGGCTGTATGGATGAGTGTGAGCTTGTATCAGTGATTGTATAAGAGAGTAAGTATGTGTTTGTATCTGTATGAATAAGTGAGGTGGTGTGTGTATAACTGTATAGGTGAGTAAATGGGAGTGTGATTGATTCTTTGCATGACTGAATAGGTGTGTGAGTAACTCTATGGATGAGTGGCAGTGTGTGAGTGTCTGTATAAGTGTATGAGTGCATATGATAGTGCTGTATTGATGAGTGACTGCATGTATGAGTGGCTGTATGGGTGAATGAGTGGATGTGTGTGTAGACCTAGGAATCAGTAAGTGGGTATGTAGTAACTGGTATTGGTGTGTCTATGGTTTCAAAAATGGTAGTCTGTATTTTAGAGTGGGTGTATCAAAGGTTATATTAGGGTGTGAGGAGGTGCGTCAGATTACCACGCGGATGATGTCATCAGTGTTGTCATTTGAGATGTCATCAGTGATGTCATCAGTGATGTCACTGACCATGTCATGAATGATGTAATATGTGGCATCATCAGCAGTGCATTGCGGGGGCGCGAGTTATAGTTAGCTCAACTAACTATACCGGCCGAATTTCTCTTGTTTTGTACGAGTGAAATGTCCAACTAACAATAACGTCCCTGAAACCTGTGGTTTTTTCTGTGAATTTCTAAGGCTTTTTGAATGATAATTTCTAAATATAACGTCCCTGAAACCTATGGTTTTTTCAGTGAATTTCAAAAGTTTTTTAAATGCTAATTTCTAACTATAACGTCCCTGAAACCTTTGTTTTTTCAGTGAATTTCAAAGGCTTTTTAAATGCTAATTTTTAACTATAACGTCCCTGAAACCTATGGTTTTTTCAGTGAATTTCAAAGGTTTTTTAAATGCTAATTTCTAACTATGGCTACAGAGGTAGGACAAGTGCAGAAAGAGGAAGAAAGGCGCAGAGAGAAGCAAGAGACATGCAGAATGAGGCAACAGAAGTCCAGAAGGACGAAGAAAAGTGCAGAAGGAAACAAGAGATATGCAGAAAGAACCAACAGAGGTGCCGAAAGCGGCCTTGTTTCAAAGTCATCCTGTGCCCGCAACTTTTTGTTGACTGGTACTGATGGTAACTGACTCTGACTAACCAGGCCCGGAGCCAGTGCTATGCTGAAAGACACTTAGAATACAGTGAAAACACCTACATACACTAGGGTACACTATGGGTTGTGGTACCCCTGTGATTGGCATGACCTCCCCTGTAAGGCCCTAAAACGTAATAGGGCAAGGGGATTAAAACTACCTCTAGCTCAGAGGTGCAGAAAGAGGCAAGAGAAGTGCAGAAAGAAGCAACAGAGGTACAGAAAGAGGCAAGAGTGGTGCAGAAAGGGGTCTTTTTTCCACATATTATGGGCTTGCCCCAAGATACAGAATTACTGGAGGGGCCTGAGCCGTGTCATGGAGGCCGTAGTGGGCGACCAGGTCCCGTTAGAACCCAGGTGGCATATCCTTGGCGTCACTGGAGAAATCACGTGGCCGCAATGGGCCAAGTTGTGGCTAGCATTAGCAGGGGGGGTTGCAAAGAGGAACATTGCACGAGCATGGGGGGCAATGGAACCACCGACAGTGACAGCTTGGATATGCGATATGGACTGGTGCCATAATGCGGAGCGGGTGGTTTACCAAAGTTGTGGGTGCCCTTGTAAGTGGGAGAAAATATGGGGGGGCCTGGTCATTGTACAGAAGTCTGTGATGAGACCTTTGGGGCAGGAGGCAAGGGCTACCATGGGAAAGTGTCCCACTGTATTTAACTCAGCTTAGTGCTGAATTGTGTAATATGTACCTTAGTGCTATATGCTACTGCGTCTGCTAACTGGCATGTCTTTTACATCTCTTGTATTTGTATCTTGAGAATTGCTTGTGTCTGAAGCTTGTTTTCTGTTTTAATGAAAAAGATTTTTAAAAAAAAGAGTCGTGCAGAAAGATGAAAGAGAGGTCTAGAAAGAGGCAAGAGAGTTGCACAAAGAGGGAAGAAGGGTGCAGAAAGAGCCAGGAGAGGTGCAGAAAGAAGCAGCAGAGGTGCCGAAAAAGGCAAGAGAGGTGCAGAAAGAAGCAAGTGAAGTGCAGAAAGAGGCAACAGAGGTGCAGAAAGACGCAAGAGAGGTGCAGAAACAAGCAAGAGAAGTGCAGAAAGAGGCAAGAGAAATGCTGAAAGAAGCAACAGAGGTTTAGAAAGAACCAAGAGAAGTGCAAAAAGAGGCAAGTGAGGTGCAGAAAGAAGCAAGAGCAGTGCAGAAAGAACCAACAGAGGTGCAAAAAGAGGCAAGAGGGGTGCAGAAAGAGGTAGGAGAGGTGCACAAAGAGGCAAGAGAGGTACAGAAAGAGGCAGGAGGGGTGCAGAAAGAAGCAAGTGAGGTGCAGAAAGAGTCAAGAGAGGTGCAGAAACAGGCAAGAGAAGTGCAGATAGAGGCAAGAGAATTGCTGAAAGAAGCAACAGAGGTGTAGAAAGAAGCAAGAAAAGTGCAGAAAGAGGCATGTGAGATGCAGAAACAGACAAGAAAGGTACAGAAAGAGGGAAGACGAGTGCAGAAAGAGACAACAGAGGTGCAGAAAGAAGCAAGACAGGTGCAGAAAGAAGCATGGAAAGTGCAGAATAAAGCAACAAGGGTGCAGAAAGAGGCAAGAGATGCAGAAAGAAGCAACAAAGGTGCAGAAGGAGGCAAGAAAACTGCAGAAAGAGGCAAGAGAGTTGCAGAAACAGGCAAAAGAGGTACAGAAAGAGGGAACAGAGGTGCAGACAGAGGCAAGAGAGGTGCAGAAACAGGTAAAAGGGGTACAGAAAAAGGCAAGAGGGGTGCAGAACTTTGGAAGAGAGGTGCAGAAAGAAGCAAGAGCAGTGCAAAAGAACCAACAGAGGTTCAAAAAGAGGTTAGTGAGGTGAAGAAGGAGGCAAGAGAACTGCAGAAAGAGGCAAGAGAGTTGCAGAAACAGGCAAAAGGGGTGCAGAAAGAGAGAACAGGTGGGCAGACTGAGGCAAGAGAGGTGCAGAAAGAGGGAAGAGGGGTGCAGAAAAAGGCAAGAGGGATGCAGAAATTTGGAACAGAGGTGCAGGAAGAAGCCAGAGCAGTGCAGAAAGAACCAACAGAGGTGCAGAAAGAGGCAAGTGAAGTGCAGAATGAAGCTAAAGAGGTGCAGAAAGAACCAACAGAGGTGGAAAAAGAGGTAAGACAGGTGCAGAAAGGGGTACGAGAGGTGCAGAAAGAGGCAAGAGGGGTACAGAAAGAGGCAGGAGAGGTGCAGAAAGAGGAAGACAACTGTAGAAAGAAGCAACAGAGGTGCTGAAAGAGGCAAGAAGGGTGCAGAAAGAGACAAGACAGGTGAAGAAAGAAGGAACAGAGGTACAGAAAGAGGCAAGAGTGGTGCAGAAAGAAAAGAGGAAAGAGAGGTGTAGAAAGAGACAAGAGAGTTGCACAAAGAGGGAAGAGGGGTGCAGAAACAGGCAAAAGGGGTGCAGAAAGGAGAAAGTGAGGTGCAGAAAGAGGCAAGAGAGGTGCAGAAAGAAGCAAGAGAGTTACAGAAAGAGGCAAGTGTAGTGCAGAAGGAGGCAAGAGAACTGCAGAAAGAGGCAATAGAGGTGCAGAAAGAAGCAAGTGAGGTGCAGAAAGAAGCAAGATAAGTGCAGAAAGAAGCAACAGAAGTGCAGAAAGAGGGAAATGGGGTGGAGAGAGAGGCAAGAGGGGTGCAGAAAGACATAAGAAGGGTATAGAAAAAGGCAAGAGAGGTGCAGAAAGAGGCAAGAGGGGTACAGAAAGAAGCAAATGAGATGCAGAAAGAGGCAACAGATGTGCAGAAAGAGGCAAGAGAGGTGCAGAAAGTAGAAGAGATTTGCAGAAAGAGGCAAGAGAAGTGCAGAAAAAGAAAGAAATGTGCAGAATGAAGCAACAGAAATGCAGAAAGAGGCAAGAGAGGCGCAGAAGGAAGCAGGAGTGGCTTGCACACCATTAGTACCAATTTAACACCCACATTTAGCAATAAGTAACAGGTGACCATTCTAGGTTTGCAAAGGGCCTTCCACCACGCTGTAACACTTGTCGCTGCACTTTTGGTAACGTTCGAGCCGTTTGAGCTAGAAACAATGCTTTTTTTGTTCAAATCTGCAGATTAGGGAGCAGACGATTAGTTATGTGGCTAAAGCAGAAAATGTATAATTGTGCGAAAATCGGTATAGCCAAACAGTTGCATAATTCCAATGGCCCTGCTCATACCTCGGACTAGGTCCACAAGTGCTCCTCAGTGATTCCTTCTTTTTTTGTCACACTGAGTTCATAGATGAGCTTCTATGGAAACGAGGAAGACTAAACCTGACGTTACCACTCCACAAAACAGACTACCATACCACATAATTACTCTCCATAACACATAATCCCACTCTACATAATTCCTATACACTAAATACCACATACTTTCTATCCACATAATTTCACTGCACAACATACCACATAATTCCACTACACACAACGTACATCCACTCCACTCCAAAAAACATTATTAAAAAACGTTTACATTTACAACGCCAATAGCTCTTATTCTCGCAAATGCGAAACATATTACATTGCCAACACTTCTTTAACTAGTAGTCGCATTTGCAGAGTGGTGGAGAAAGGGTGCTGGGCCTCCGACCAGAGCTCAGGAATTCCGCTGCGTAGGACTTACAGGAGGTACCAGGAGGGCTTCTTGGCCCCCAAAGTCCCTCAGGAGGAAATTGGACTTCATCCCCCATCCCGTAGTCTGCCAAGAGGCGTGTTTGCAGAGTGGTGAAGAAAGGGGGGCATGGCCTCCGTAGACGTCTTAGCAATCCCACTGTGTGGGGCTTACTGGAGGTAACAAGAGGGGTAGTGGGCCCCCAAGGACATCTTTGGGGGCCAACTACCCCTCCTATTACCTCCAGTAAGTCCCACACAGCAGGATTGCTAAGTTCTCATAGCAGGCCACGCACCCTTTGCCCACCACTCTGCAAACGCGCTCCCTGGCGCGCTCTTGGATGGGGATTGAAGTCCCCTTTGCTGCTGGGAGTCCTTTAGGGGCCAACTAGACTACCTCTTACCTCCAGTAAGCCCCACACAGTGGGATTGCTGAGAGGTGGAAAAAAGCCATGCCCCCTTTCCCCACCACTCTGCAAATGCACCTCCTAGCGCGTTCTAAGTTGGGGTATTAAGTCCCATTTATTCCTGAGGGTCCCTGGAGGCCAACTAGCCCACCAGGTACCTCCAGTAAGCACCACACACCTGGATTGCAGAGAGTGGTCCGAGGCCACGCCCCCTTTTACACCACTCTGCAAACGTGACTCCTGGTGCACTGCTGCTTGGGGGATGAAGTCCACTTGTGTCCTGAGGTTCTCAGGACACAAGAGGACACAAAGGTTGCAGGGATGCTATATATATGTGTATATATATATATATATATATATCCTACACACTCCTCCTCTGGTTGAGGATGGAAAAACGGGTCGCACTCCTGTCGAGTTTCTTCGCACTTGGATTTATTTCCTCCCTTGCATCAATGGGAACAAAGGCATCAAATAGATCAACGCGTTTCAGTATTACACAATACCTTGTTCACGATCACATGGGCACCCTTGTGACAGTTATTTAAATACTTTTGAACTTCTTTTACATCATTTCCTGTGAAGGATTACAAGGGCCCCTACGATTTCTGGGAGTTGTAGTTTTTCTAATGTTTTGTAGTTTTTACTATGTTTTCCGTGATGAGTATGCACCAAACTTATGTGAATACAAAAAAAGAAAGAAACAAACAAAACAGTGTATGATTAAAACCAATTAAAAACCGTGCATTATTCAATTCATTTAGTGTCCTCTTTTATGTGTCTTTATTTCCTTTTTTCTATCTTTTCTCTCCATGCATTCGGATGGCCAAACTCGTATCTCCCTATTTTATTCAGATTCGGAGACTCGTCCGTTTCATTTTATGCATTTTTACTTTCAACTTTCTTAACCCTCTAGTGGGTATTGTTAGTGTTTCATTTTCTTATGATTTTTTATTCTTATACTTTTCACTTTATTTTTCAGGGTTTATTTGACATCCGATTCTGTGTGTATGTATTTTAACTTTAGTGATAAACTATTATATTTCTGTTCAAATTCATATTCGAGGGTCAGTCAAATTTATTTCATAGATGAATGTAAAGTTCTTCCGATTGGTTGAGGCCATACGGATTCATTGTTCGTAAGTTGAGAATATGGCGTGATTCTTTCTGGCGTAGGAGTCGTTCTCGGTTTCCCCCGTTCCTTTTGGGGGACTGTCTCGATTCCATAAAATTTTAACATTTTCCAATCACTTTGGTGACATTGTTCCATATGTTTTGCGATTGCATTTGATCTGTCTTTGTTGGACGTTGCTCTTACATGTTCCATTATGCGTTTTTCAGTGCACAAATTGTACTTCCGACGTACTGGAGTGGGCAGGGGCATTCTATCACATATACAGTGAATTGCGTCTTGCATGTTATTAGTTCCCTTATCTCCCAAATTCTGTTGTTGGCAAATTTTACTTTCTTGACTGGTTTCGCGATCTGGCACACCTTACATGAATGGCATTTTATGAAGCCTTTGGTGTTTAGCCAAGATGTATCCTTCTGGTTCCCTTTGAAATGGCTATGTATAAATTGGTCTTTCAAGTTTTTTGCTCGGCGATAAGTTATTGCCGGATATTTTCCCACCAGTTCACACACTGTTTCATCCATTTGTAGGATTTTCCAATTTTTTCTGAGAATTTTTCTTAACTCATGATTTTCATTGGAAAAATTCGTGATTAGCCTGATGGGTTCTGAGACTGTTGTTCCATTCATTTTTTCTTTATTCAGATTTAAGCAGTCTTCCCTGTTTTTTTTATTGGTTTTCAGCCAGCATCTTTTCACAATTTTTTGATTGTATTTCCTGTCTTCAAATCTTTTTGCTGTTAATTTGCTATGTCTCTGCCATTCATCTTCTTCACTGCATATTCTTCGAATTCGCAGGAATTCCCCATACGGGATGCTGGATATTAAAAGATGATTGATGAAAACTGGTGGCTTCTAGAGTTGAGTTTATTGCAGTACTTTTTCGGTGGAGTGTAGTTTCGATTTGATTTTCTTTAACATAGATCTCCATGTCTAGGAAGTTTACACGGTTGTTGCTGATTTCATATGTAAACTTTATATTTTCATCACTAGCATTTATTTTTTCAAAGTATTTCTGAAATTCCTGTGTTGTTCCATCCCAGATAATTAGGAGATCATCTATATAACGGATCCAGCTAATGATTTTATTTGCTGTTCCTTCATTCTCTGCACTCAATGCCACCTCTTTCTCCCAGACAGTATGTTATCATGTCCAATAGCAATTCATTGTGATCTTTATACTGAATCTTTCTCTCTTCCAGAAAGTAATTACATGCTTTCAATCCCATTTTGTTTCCTATGTTTGTGTACAAGCCTATCACATCCATTGTCACCAGTTGATAATTTTCTTGCCATGGTGTCATTTGCAATATTCGTAGTACATCATTGGTATCTTTCACGTATGAACTGAGCCCAGTAACATACGGCGTTAGAAAATGGTCAATGTAATTCGCCCATGGTTCTAGCAATGACCCCTTTGCCGATAGGATTGGTCGGCCTGGTGGCTTTGTTTGGTCTTTGTGTATTTTCGGCAGAAAATACATTGTCGCGGTGACTGGGTAATCCACCGTTAGATATTTGCGTTCCTCCTCATCCAGTAGTTTTCTTGATGTCCATATCTGAAGCTTTTCATCAAGCTCTCTCTTAATGTCCATTGTCGGGTTGATTTTTAATTTCTCGTAATATTTTGATTCTCTTAGCTGGCGGTGTGCTTCCGTTGTATAGGCTAAGCGGTCCCAGACCACGATGTTCCCGCCTTTATCCGCCATTTTTATTTCTACGGATTTATCCTGTGAGAGGCTTGATAGTGCTTGTCTTTCAATCTTTGTTAGATTATCTTTGAATTTGGTACCTTTTATTTTATACAGATCTTGTATGACCGCCTCCTGGAATTTGTTCCCTGGTGTTAATTGCGGATAAAATTTGGATTTGGGTTTTTTCCCACTTAGGCCTGCCCCCATTTGTGGGCAAGCTGTTTGTAGAGAGATATCCTCATCTTTTTCAGCGTTCAAGTTCAACAAAGTTAAGAAACTGGTTGAGTCTTTTGCTTGCAGTGTTGACACAGTCTGTTCTGTTGGTTTGATGTTCTTTGGAACATATTGATTTTCCTTGAAGAATTTGGCGAGTTTAATTTTCCTAATGTATAGATACAAGTCGATTCTTACTTGTGCCAGATTCATTTTCTGTGTTGGGCAGAAGTTAATGCCACGTTTTAATAGTGAGATTTTCAGCCTCCGTTATTTCCCTTTTTGAAAGGTTCACCACCTGTAGTTCGTCCGTTGGTGATTCGTCTATTGTCGAATCCTTCTCTGTCGCATGCTCCGAGTCTCCGTTCCTTGTTTCTCCGAGGTGCCGCTGGCGCCTTTTTCCTCTTCTCTTTGGTTTTTTGCCTGCCATTGTCGTCCTCGTCCCCTTCCTCTTTGTTGCTGATATGTTGGGCGGCTTTGTTCCCACTGCCTTTGTTGCAGAACGAGGCGCATGTCTCCTAAAAAGTCAGCTTGGTACCATCTGTTGACGCGGGTTGTTCCCCTCACTCAAGTCTGTCGATGTTAGTGAGGAGATGCTGCTGGAGATATTTGCCGCATTGCCCCATGATGTTTGTTGTTTGAATGAGTCGAACTTGCGTGCGAACGTGAATATGCGTCCTTCTGCATAGTCACATGAGTCTCTTACGAATTTCGAATGCTTTCGCTGTCTCACTGCCTCTTCATGCTTGTCAATCTGATCTTCCAGTTCCTCTTTGAATTTGGTCATGTCTCCATTTAATTTTAAAAGAGCCAGTTCTTTTTCTGCTCCATAAAGTTGCTCTTTAATTTTGCCCAAATTAATGTCAATATGTTTCACTAGTATGTTTACCAAACCCAATGATGATTGTAATATAAAGTCTCCCCACTCCTGTAGTAATTCATTTGAGGCGTCTTGATTGTTAGGCATCAGCATAATTCTTAAACCTCTTGGTACCATTTTCATTTCTAGATATTTCTTTAAAGTTATTAGCTCCCATGATTTGTTTATTTCTTTTCTACTGAGTTTCTCCCATGTTCTCAATTTACTTTTTGTATCCGTTTTTCCTGTTGTGTTACCAACATCTGGTTCTTTTGTTGCATTGCCTCTTTCAAACATTGTTGTAATCAGTTCACTTCTCTTGGCTTCCCTCTTTTCCATGATGACACTACGTATCCCAATATTATGTAGGTGAACCCTTTCAAATTTTAAGGGAACGTTTGTATTTTCTTACCACTGCTATGCTCGACAATCAGTCAACAGGCTGGAACTTCTAACATTTGATGGATCGCTTGTTTGCTTGAAACCTCATTGCGAATAATTCCTGTTACAGTGTTGCAGCCTTACTGACATTAAACCGACATTACGCGTATTTGCGTTTCATTGAGTCGCCCCTGTTCACTTTCATTCCGAGTAATAACAACTTTAACTTTCACACGCTTACCTCGGTTTTCGTTCCGAGTTCATGTGACCTTTTTCTTTTTTCTTTCGTACTCGTTATCGGGCACACTTTGTCGGTGTTCACTGTGACCGGCTGTCATAAATTTCTCATATTGGTTCCGTGTTGCCGGTTAATTACAGCGCTCCTTATGGGTGCGTCACCCCGCGGCTGAATTACATTGACCATTTTCTAACGCTGTATGTTACTGGGCTCAGTTCATACGTGAAAGATACCAATGATGTACTACAAATATTGCAAATGACACCATGGCAAGAAAATTATCAACTGGTGACAATGGATGTGATAGGCTTGTACACAAACATAGGAAACAAAATGGGATTGAAAGCATGTAATTACTTCCTGGAAGAGAGAAAGATTCAGTATAAAGATCACAATGAATTGCTATTGGACATGATAACATACTGTCTAACCAAGAACATATTCCTATTTGGTGAAGAAATCTATCGACAAAACAACGGAACCGCGATGGGTTTTTCATTCAGCCCAAGCTATGCTTGTCTAGCAATGGGATGGTGGGAGAAAGAGGTGGCATGGAGTGCAGAGAATGAAGGAACAGCAAATAAAATCATTAGCTGGATCCGTTATATAGATGATCTCCTAATTATCTGGGATGGAACAACACAGGAATTTCAGAAATACTTTGAAAAAATAAATGCTGAGGCAAGATGGCGGCCGGTCAGTCGGCCGAGTGAGCTGAGCACCTACCCTCTCCTGCTAAGACCCGTTCTGAAAGTGATTCTGGACACCGCAGCGTAGAAGGCAATGGCGGGATAAACACCCTTTTTTTTGACGAAACTTACTTTCTGGATTGAGCGGATGCTCTGGAGATTGCGGTCCTGCCTGTGGGGGGTCCCGTTCCCCTGTCGATTGGCGTCCCGAGCTCCTCTCTGTCCGGCTGCTCTACCTCTCTTGCCGGTACTCACGGAGAGAGCCGCAGCGATGCCACCGAAGACTGCCAGCAAAGCAATTAGGGGGCGCGGCATGACTACCGGCCCGGACAACTCTGCAAAATTAGCTCCTGCTGGCCCCGTTGATGGAGGAGGCTCTGTTGCTGCTAGCCGCCGATCTGGTATCGAGATGTTGGGCTCAGGCGAGCAGCAGAAACCGGCCAAGGACGGAGCTGATACACGCGGTAAGCAAACAGTACCTGCATTGTTTAAGGCTCAGTCGGCAAGAAACAAAGTGACGAGGAGTCCCGCTGGTGGTGCCGAGTTACCTCCCACGGGGAAAATCAGGAGCTTGAATGTCTCAGCGCAGAGGGAAACGGCGGCACAGGTTGCTCTGACCCAGGATACCACCTTGAATCATGGGGGGCAGAACAGGGGATAACAGGTCTCCCTGATGCTATCTCGGGCTCAATTGATGCTAATTCTGGCGAGACGGGGGACAGTGAGAAGCCTCTCCTTTGGCAATAACAGACTGCTATACTTTAACACAGCAAACACAGCAATCCCAATGTATTCTGGGAAATGGAGTCCACACATGTGATGGCCTGGAAATAGGGAGTATGGATACAGCTCTATCTAGTAAGCCGGCTATCCAGAAAGAAGGCAACAAATTCATTTGCAGAGAGGAGGATGTCACGATAAATGCTTTTCTTTGTCATATCATTCAAGCTCCTCGGAAGAGGATGGCCAGGATAAAGATTGGGCAGGGGAAGTGGAAGGGAGTGACACCAGTAGTGTACACTGGGAGGAAGAGGGGGACAGATCTTTGCTTAATCCTGGAATGGTTAAGAAACTTCCCGCTCTTACAGTACTAGCTAATAGGGCCGAGGCGACTACCGGCAGTATGGTCTGGGATTACTCCTACTCGTCAAACCTGGGAGAGACAGCTAATGAAGGAAAGGGAGAGGTATCCGCAGAGACTGGTAGCATATCCAACGACACTGAGGAAATCACGCTCTCCACGATATACCAAGTGATTATGGCCCATCGGGAGGAAACAAGGGCTGAGAGTTCCCGGACACAAGGGGCATGTAGAAAATTGCAAAATTCCATCCGGAGAATGGCCAAGACCTGTGCAGACTTTGCAACCAGAATCGGAGAGGCGGAAACCAGGATCTCCCAATTGGAAGATGAGTTAAACTCGCAGAAGAAGAAGACCGAATCTCTGCAATCTTTAAGAGACGATACTTTGCTGAAACTGACCGACTTGGAAAATAGCGCCAGACGGAACAACTTGCGAGTTTTAGGCATTCCCGAGGGAAAGGAGGGGTCGGATGTCCGTCAGTTCGTGATCGATCTTTTTGAGGAGGCCTTTCCTGAATTACTGCAATGGGACTGGAAGACTCAAATCCAAAGGGCCCATCGCTTTCCTTTTAATCAGCGGAGAGCAGGAGGGCAATCTGGTAATTAACCACGTGCTATTTTGATCTCCTTGAACAATTTTTTGGCCAGGGAGTCTTTATATGATCTTGCCAGACCGGACCGGAAAAGAGCAGGGAAAGGCTGCGACTTCTTTGTCCGTCCTGACTTCTGTCAAAAGACTGTTGAAAAGCGCTGGCTTCTGCGGCAATTAATTCCGGAATTGCAGGCAAAAGGGGCGCAGGCCTTTCTCATTAATCCTGCGAAATTGAAGGTGGTCTCTCAAGGGCGCACACAGTATTTTCAGTCAGAAATTCAGGCCAAAGAACTTCTAAGGTCACTAAAAACTCCTTAGATTTCCCAGGTGTCTATATCCAGTTTGGTACATAGATGGTAATCGTCTTCTTTAAGCCTCGAACTCTAATGACTTCATGGACCTTTTATGCTAGGGCCTTTTCACGGGAGGTGGGGCTGGTTCCTGATCTGTCTTTTTTGTTTCTCAGATTCTATTCTTTGGTTGCCCATAATCGCTTTTTTCTTTCTTATGTAGTATACATAGATTGAGCTTAAAGGTCTAGCAGTATGGAGGGGCGGGTGTGTTAGCTCAGCATCACCAGGGACAGTTGGTCCCCATGCCTCGTATGGTGGGGGGTAGGTGGGGGGAGTAGGGGAGGGTTCCAATAGGGGGGGGCAGAGGGGTGGGGGGCAGTTGGGGGGAGGGTGGGGGGTAGGTGTGGGGGATGTGTGGACGGGGGCATAATGTTGTTTTTAATACTTTTTCACGATCTACGGTGTTTAAGGAAACGGGTAAATACTGGTACCGCTGGGAATAGCTCTCAGCTTCATTTGTTCAAGCTTATTGAAGAAACTGGCTTTTTCAAAGATGACTGGTAGAAGGGCCGGAATTTCTGTATGTTCATGGAATATCTGTGGTTTAAATGACAGGAAAAAAAGGGGGTTATTTGCCAAGTGTGTACATTTTATGAGGATTGATATACTATGCTTACAGGAAACTCATATCCCTAGTAGTAAAAGTGGCTGGTTGAAGGAAATCGGTTTGGATTTGTTGGCATATACACGGCAAAGCACCACTATTAGGGGGGTGGCCATCTATGCACGACGGGGTTTAGGGGCATGTCAAAGAGCTAAGGAGGATCAATTTGGGCGCTGGGTGATCATCGAATTTAGAATCAATGGTGCCCCCCTCACAATTTGTTCTATTTATGGATCAAATCTGGATGATCCGGAAGTCTTGAATTATTTAAGTATTGAACTTGCCACATGGCCATATCCGCTAATTCTCTGCGGAGATTTTAATATTCATTTGGAGGGCAATTTCGATCTGTCTAGTGATTCTCTATATCATGGGCGGAAAATCAGGACTTTTAAGGCTTTACGGGGATTAGTCAGGGAGCATGGGCTGGCTGATTTATGGTACAGACATAAACGGATGGACTTGGGATATACTTTCTATTCCGCCCCTCATAATAAGCTGGTCCGCCTTGACTATGTCTTTGTGTCACGCCAGATGGCAGAAGTAACCAGTATTAACATAGCCCCTAGGGTTATTTCAGACCACAAACCTATAGTGGTGGAACTTCCATTAAATGGATTTGTCGAGGTACCGAGGTCATGGACCTTTGAACGCAAATTATTGTTGGATCAGCTGTATTGTAAACATATGGCCAAGTGGCTGGCAGAATTTTTTGATTTTAATAGAAACTCGGCATTCAGACACGATAGTCTGGGACGCTTTCAAGGCAGCCGTTCGTGGAGAGACTCTTAATTATTCCTGCTACCGCCGAAAGGTGCTTAAGGACAAATTGAGGGATTGGGTGCAACAACTTAGGCTGGCAGAGGTGCAGATGATGCAGAAAATCTGTGGTGGGCAAAATATTGAAGATATTGAAGAATGTCAGCAGTTAATTGCCGTTATTAAGGCTAAGATACACCAGCATTTTAGTGAAAAACTTGCTATTAAATATGCACAATATAGAACTGAAGCGTATGAACTCGGAGAAAATACTGGTCGGGTTCTGGCCAAGCGATTACAACAGAGGGAGGTCTCAAATAGAATTAATAGAATTCAAGATCAGTCTGGCCAAATTCAGGACTCTCCGACAGGGGTCCTGAAGGTATTTCAGAAGTTTTATCAACAGCTCTATACTGAGAGAGAAAATGAAGGGGCTGATGGATGTGGGGTTGATCCTCTAGAGGAATTTTTGAAGATCTTCAAACCACTAAAGTCACATCAGATCAAAATTCGATTCTTGTGGCTCCCAATTACTTGGGAAGAGATAGTAGCAGCTATAACTTCCCTAGCCTCTGGTAAGGCTGTTGGTCCGGATGGGATCCCTCTTGAATTTTTTAGAACATTTCGGAACTTATTAAAATCAGATTTAATATCTTTATTTCAGACAGCACAGCGGGGTCGTATTCCTGATTCTTGGAGGAGGACTACTATTGTTGTATTCAAAAAGAAAGGCAAACCAGAATTAAATCCATCATCGTATAGACCCATCTCATTCATTAACGCCGACAGCAAGATCTATTCAAAAAGTTTAGCATCTAGATTAGGTAATATTATTAATCCTTTGGTTTCCCTACGACAGCACAGGTTCATTCCTGGGCGGGACACGACTGATCATGTCAGGAGGGCTATCTCCCTTCTTGATTGGGCACAGGCCACGGGGTATCCGCTTGGGATGATCCTGTTGGACGCCGAGAAAGCGTTCAACAGGGTCTCCTGGCGGTTCCTGTGGTCCGTCCTACGATGGAAGGGGATAGCTAATGAATTTATTCAGGCAATCCAGGCTCTGTACCTATCACCGGTGGCCGGGATTCGTATTTCAGGGCAGGAGTCTAATTCGTTTAATATAAGCAGGGGTACTAGGCAAGGGTGCCCCTGTTCCCCTCTCTTGTTCTCATTGTATATTGATCCTTTTCTGCAGAAACTAGAACAATGTAGTAACATCTGGCCAGTAAAGGTAAATGATATCGAATATAAGATACTGGCCTATGCCGACGATATCGCAATATTAACATCTGATATCATTTTGGCATATCCGGCAGTTAAAGATCAGGCTGAGCGTTATGGTATTCATTCAGGGTATAAATTAAATACAGACAAGACTCAGATTCTCTATTCTGGAATGGAGTCTTTTCCGGACTTGCCAATTGTGCCAATAGCAACATATCTCGGGGTAAAGCTTACTGTAGAGGTTGATCAAATCCCTGATATAAATATTGGCCCCATGATCGATACAACTAATCAGACACTGGAAAGGCTAGACCATCTTCATTTGTCCATGTATGGGCGAAGTAATGTTATCAAAATGACGGTATTTCCAAAATTTTTGTACCTGTTCAGGACTATTCCCTTAGAATTTCCCACTTCATGGTTTAAAAGGATCGAAAGGATGTGCTGCAGGTTTTTGTGGAGCTATCATAGATCCAGGAGAGCGGCCAAGTGGTCGACCCTCCCAAGACTGCGAGGCGGGTGGGCCATTCCAAATTTTCTGCTTTATTATTGGGCATGTATGTTGCAACATATGGGGGTACTTTTAGTCGGAGACAGGTCCCAATGCTCAGAGGCTGCCAGACCAACTATTTATGAAATAGCTATGGGGGATAATGCTAAACAATGTCTGGTTAAGGTTTTAGAACCTAGTTATTATAAAAAGACTAGATTTAAGATAATCGAGGCCGCCTATCTGATTTGGAGAAAGATACGTCGCAGATTTCAAATCTCCAATATCAATAGATATACGCCATTTTCGTCCATTGGGATCTTACCGGCAATCTTTCAAGATCCAACCGCATATAGATGGGGTAATTTTGGGATTAGTACGGTGGGGGATTTGAGCCATGAAGACCAATTAGCCTCCTTTTCCTTTCTTCAATGAAAATATGGCTTGGACAAACGAGATATCTTCAAATTTTTACAGATTCGTAGCTTTTTAGATAGTAGAACACAAGGCATGGTTTTAAAATATGGGAAGGTACCAATAATCGAATCAATTCAAAAGAAATCTCGGATAGGTGGAATTTATCAGACTCTGTTGGAGACTCTCCCTGATGATCTATTAATCCAGAATGATAAATGGGATCGGAAATTTGGGAAGGAGGGTATTAACATTGAGGATTCACTTGTATTAGCCAGCCAGACTCTTCTAGCTGGAAGCCATCGGAGTCAACATTATATGTCTATTTTCGATCTTTATTATACACCGGCAAAAATTGCTAAATGGGGAGGGAATACGGGCGGGTCATGTAGTAGGTGTGGTTTGCTATCAGCAGATACTGTTCATATGTTTTTTTCTTGCCCTATGTTAGCGACATTTCTACAGAATGTCGAACATTTCCTAACAAAAGTCTTAGGACTTCCAATTTCTATCACTCCAGATTTGGTTATTTTGGGAGTAGCGGGCAATATGAGCTGGTCGCGGGCTATCACTGGGTTTGTTTTTATATCAATGGCCATAGTCCGACTGTGTATTACTTCCCATTGGATCAGTCCTGACCCCCCCACTTTTTGTAACTGGCGCTCCCGGCTTCTTGCAGTATATAATCTTGAAATGCCAGCTTATCGGCTGAAAGGGCGAAGGAGACGGGAAAAGGGACAAAAGATGTGGGCCCCTATAACAGATTGGCTACAGTAACATGCATAGCAACTAAATATCAATCTGTAGGCATATCTCCACTCGCCAATATGCAAATATGTTACCATCTTTAGTCTGGTGCTTCAAGTTTTCATGATTATAACTATGATTTCAATTTTCTGGCTTGTAAACAGTTAAAAAAATTGTAAAGTGGATCAATGTGTAAATATTTGTGTAAATATGCATATCCATAATGTGCCAGTATGAAATGTGGATCTATGTTCTTTTGTTCTGTTTCCTTTTTCTTCTTCTGTGGCTTTTTTCTTTTTTTGTTAACAACAACAATAAAATATTAAAAAAGTAAAAAAAATTATAAAAAAAAAAAAATGCTAGTGATGAAAATATAAAGTTTACATATGAAATCAGCAACAACCGTGTAAACTTCCTAGACATGGAGATCTATGTTAAAGAAAATCAAATCGAAACAACACTCCACCGAAAAAGTACTGCAACAAACTCAACTCTAGAAGCCACCAGTTTTCATCAATCATCTTTAATATCCAGCATCCCGTATGGGGAATTCCTGCGAATTCGAAGAATATGCAGTGAAGAAGATGAATGGCAGAGACATAGCAAATTAACAGCAAAAAGATTTGAAGACAGGAAATACAATCAAAAAATTGTGAAAAGATGCTGGCTGAAAACCAATAAAAAAAACAGGGAAGACTGCTTAAATCTGAATAAAGAAAAAATTAATGGAACAACAGTCTCAGAACCCATCAGGCTAATCACGGATTTTTCCAATAAAAATCATGAGTTAAGAAAAATTCTCAGAAAAAATTGGAAAATCCTACAAATGGATGAACAGTGTATGAACTGGTGGGAAAACATCCGGCAATAACTTATCGCCAAGCAAAAAACTTGAAAGACCAATTGATACATAGCCATTTCAAAGGGAAACAGAAGGATACATCTTGGCTAAACACCAAAGGCTTCATAAAATGCCATTCATGTAAGGTGTGCCAGATCGTGAAACCAGTCAAGAAAGTAAAATTTGCCAACAACAGAATTTGGGAGATAAGGGAACTAATAACATGCAAGACGCAATTCACTGTATATGTAATAGAATGCCCCTGCCCACTCCAGTACGTCGGAAGTACAATTTGTGCACTGAAAAAACGCATAATGGAACATGTAAGAGCAACGTCCAACAAAGACAGATCAAATGCAATCGCAAAACATATGGAACAATGTCACCAAAGTGATTGGAAAATGTTAAAATGTTATGGAATCGAGACAGTCCCCCAAAAGGAACGGGGGGGAAACTGAGAACGACTCCTACGCCAGAAAGAATCACGCCATATTCTCAACTTACGAACAATGAATCCGTATGGCCTCAACCAATCGGAAGAACTTTACATTCATCTATGAAATAAATTTGACTGACCCTCGAATATGAATTTGAAAAGAAATATAATAGTTTATCACTAAAGTTAAAATACATTCACACAGAATGAAACACTAACAATACCCACTAGAGGGTTAAGAAAGTTGAAAGTAAAAATGCATAAAATGAAACGAACGAGTCTCCGAATCTGAATAAAATAGGGAGATACGAGTTTGGCCATCCGAATGCATGGAGAGAAAAGAGAGAAAAAAGGAAACAAAGACACATAAAAGAGTACACTAAATGAATTGAATAATGCACAGTTTTTAATTGGTTTTAATCATACACTGTTTTGTTTGTTTGTTTCTTTTTTTGTATTCACATAGTTTGGTGCATACTCATCACGGAAAACATAGTAAAAACTACAAAACATTAGAAAAACTACAACTCCCAGAAATCGTAGGGGCCCTTGTAATCCTTCACAGGAAATGATGTAATAGAAGTTCAAAAGTATTTAAATAACTGTCACAAGGGTGCCCATGTGATCGTGAACAAGGTATTGTGTAATACCGAAACGCGTTGATCTATTTGATGCCTTTGTTCCCATTGATGCAAGGGAGGAAATAAATCCAAGTGCGAAGAAACTCGACAGGAGTGCGACCCGTTTTTCATCCTCAACCAGAGGAGGAGTGTGTAGGATTGCAAGCGGCGTGGTTCAGCCGCGAGGTGGCGCACCCATAAGGAGCGCTGTAATTAACCGGCAACACGGAACCAATATGAGGAATATATATATATATATATATATATGTGTGTATACATACATATACACATGCATATATATGCATTTATATGTATATATATATATATATATATGTATGTATGTGTATATATACATATGCACATACATACATACTGGCGGTTGCCATTAGGTAGTTATATTTAGGACCTAGTTTCCATAGGGAAAGCTCTTTTCTTTTGCCAATATCTTTGGCACCGTTTGATGAATCTTCGCGAAATTTTTAAAACTAATCAGGTGCTCAGTAAGGGTGGGCGGCAAATTCCGTTCCGCTCGCGGATCTTGTGAAATTTTGGCATTTTCGCGTTCCGCGCGGAACGCAGAAATGTCGAAACTTCCGTGATCCGCGGCGGAACGGAATTCGGGTGCAAGAGAAAGCACTGAAGCAGGTGCCCGAGTTGAAGCTCAAATTCTGTAACGCATTAATCAGCACAAAAAATTCGTGAGCAAGGTCGAGGCTAAGCAGGAGTGCTTTCTGCCCATATCTACCGTCAAACATTAGCTGTAATCCCCGATGGAGGTCTTTGCATCCTTGATTTTCCCGAGCGCAATCCCCGTGTAGGTCCAGTGACCAGGAGGTTCTTCCTCCTCATCTGCTGCTCAGATCCTGCTCTGACCCTTTATAAACAAGAGGCATGTGAACAGGCTTAGAAGCCCCACCCGTTTGCCCCTGCCCCACATACACTAGTGGTATGCACCGTCTTCCCGCCCTTTCCCCAGAATGATGGCCAGCTTATTCAAAGGACCCCGGCGCTTTCGGCGCGGTGGCAAAGTTACAGACACACAGGTCACTGGGGTCAATTCTTCTGGACCTTTACGCAGCTGTAGTGTAGGAAAGGCACTATACATTTAACCAACGAGGTAGCACTTACCGATTAGCCAGTAGAAAGTACTCCAGTTGAGTAGAGGTATTGCACAAAATGGAGGCATCTTCGTGGATAAATATGCAGGGCAGGTGTGCAGAATTCGTGAGCGTGGTTAAGCAGATGTGCCTTCTCTCCATTTCCAACGTGAAAAGTTAGCTGTAATCCCCGATGGAGGTCTTTGCATCCTTGATTTTCCCGAGCGCAATCCTCGTGTAGAATTCGTGAGCGTGGTTAAGCAGATGTGCCTTCTCTCCATTTCCAACGTGAAAAGTTAGCTGTAATCCCCGATGGAGGTCTTTGCATCCTTGATTTTCCCGAGCGCAATCCTCGTGTAGAATTTGTGAGCGTGGTTAAGCAGATGTGCCTTCTCTCCATTTCCAACGTGAAAAGTTAGCTGTAATCCCCGATGGAGGTCTTTGCATCCTTGATTTTCCCGAGCGCAATCCTCGTGTAGAATTCGTGAGCGTGGTTAAGCAGGTGTGCCTTCTCTCCATTTCCAACGTGAAAAGTTAGCTGTAATCCCCGATGGAGGTCTTTGCATCCTTGATTTTCCCGAGCGCAATCCTTGTGCAGAATTCGTGAGCGTGGTTAAGCAGATGTGCCTTCTCTCCATTTCCAACGTGAAAAGTTAGCTGTATTCCCCGATGGAGGTCTTTGCATCCTTGATTTTCCCGAGCGCAATCCCCGTGCAGAATTCGTGAGCGTGGTTAAGCAGATGTGCCTTCTCTCCATTTCCAACGTGAAAAGTTAGCTGTAATCCCCGATGGAGGTCTTTGCATCCTTGATTTTCCCGAGCGCAATCCTCGTGCAGAATTCGTGAGCGTGGTTAAGCAGATGTGCCTTCTCTCCATTTCCAACGTGAAAAGTTAGCTGTAATCCTCGAAGGCGGTCTTTGCATCCTTGATTTTCCCGAGCGCAATCCTCGTGCAGAATTCGTGAGCGTGGTTAAGCAGGTGTGCCTTCTCTCCATCTCTTCCATAGTGTAGGAAAGGCACTATACAGTTACCCAACGAGGTAGCACTTACCGATTAGCCAGTAGAAAGTACTCCAGGTGACTAGAGGTATTGCACAAAACGGTGGCATCTTCGTGGATAAATATGCAGGGCAGGATTCAACGGGCGCAGCAAATTCTCCGCGAGCACGCGAAATTCCGCGTGCTCGCAGAGATTTCTTGCCGTTTCGCGGAATTTTGCGGAACGCAACTCCGCAAATTCCGCCCACCCTTAGTGCTCAGGTCAGCTCCTGTCTTGAAAGTTTTGGGGTGATTCGTCAAGCGGGAGCCGAGAAAAAAGTGGGGTCCCAAAACACATTTTCTCCATGTTAATTTTTATCGGAAACTGTTGACGCAGCTCCAGCCCAAACTGCTGAAAGGAATTACACAAAATTTCGCAGAAATGTAGCTCTTTGTTCAGATTGCACTCTTTTTGTTAAATGGTGTAAATTCATTCAGTAGTTCCTGAGAAATTAATATATTTACAAATATAAATATCTGGTGGCCGCAGTGGATCCTCAAACCTTCCAGATCACGAGCCTTAATCTGTATGACTGCCAACAGTTCCAACCAGGATGTGTGAAAAGAGGCAGGGTAGAAACACCTTGACCCCCTAGGACTGCTCAGGCGGTCTCCCGCGCTTCGTTTTGTTGAAGCCCCCTTTTGGGCCAGGACCCAGGGGAAATGTTTAATCATGATGCGGTGGCCCGCAGGTGTCCCCACAGCCCTGGGGACCGCCACCTCCCCAGGGCTATTCTAATGATATGCGGAGGTCCACACGGGCCCCCAGAAGCACCGGGGTCCGCAATCTCCATGGGGTTTTAAAAAAAACAAATAGTGTAGGGGGGCTCCTGCCCCCCATGCTGCCATGGGGACCACGCCCTCCCCGGGGCTTTCTTGATTAATGGGCAGGGTGTCTCGCAGGCTCCCCCAAGACCTGGGGACTGCCACCTCCCCTGGGGCTTCTTTTAAAATAGTGTGGGGGGCTATTGCCCTCCCACGCTGCCCCAGGGACTGCCACCTCTCTGTGGCTTTATCAGTGGGCAGGGGGGCCTCGCAGGCCCCCATGCCCCATTGAATGCCAGCTCCCCGGGGCTACTTTTAAAACACGAAGTGTGGGGGGCTCAAGCCCCCCACATTGCCCCAGGGACCACCACCTCCCCAGGGAATACATCAATTAAGTGCACGGTCTATTACAGACCCCCGGCCCTGGGGACCACCACCTCCACGGGGCTTTAAACCTATTGGGAGGGGGGTCGCGCGGCCCCACTCCATGGCCCTGAGGACCGCCACCCCCCCCAGGGCCAGCTCCGGAACATTGTAGTTTGCTATGGCATGGCGGGAGCACTGCTCCCGCCATGCCATAGCAAACTTCTGCTTCGCTACATGGAAGCGAGAGTAGGAAAACTCCTCTCACTTCCATGAAGTGAAGCAGAATTGCTTTTGGGCAAAGGGAGCTGCATGTCAGCAGCTCCCTTTGCCCAAAAGCAATGCTGGCTCCGGCAGGAGGCAGGGAGCTGGCAGGGACCGCACAGGCATTGGGGCTTCCCTGGCGGTCCCCAACCAGTGGCCAAGCCCCGGCGGATGGGGTCCCTGGGGCCCAAAATGGCCCAGGTAGGGGGGCCACAGAGGCCCCCCTATTCATTTAAAAAATATAATGGATTGGCTAAGCCCCGGGGGATGGGGCACCCGGGGCCAAAAATGACCCTTCTCCCTTTTACAATTATTATTTTTTTTAAATGGCTGGGCCATGGGGTCCCCGGGCCGATATCGGGCAATGGAACTGGAGGGCCTTCATTATTTTTTTTTCTTCTGTGATAGGAGTCGGAACCCTATTGCGGATCTCAGCGCGACCCCCAGTGTAACGTCCCAGTGGATTTGTGGATCCATCTTAAATAAATAATTTCCTAGTATAGAATTCAGAAGGTAGTGTTGCATTTGTGAACTTTTTTATAGAGCTGGTGAGATTGAAGTATCACATTACATTTGATAGAGTTAGTAATAGTATAAAAAAAAAAAAAAAAGTAAAAGTTGCAAAGTGTATTGTGTTGCAGTACATTGAATTTGTGCTTTTGTTTTGTGAATTTGCGACAGGTTCGCGAATCCGGAAAATATTTAAAAAGAGTATGTTTGTTAAAAAATAAATAAGATTCTCTGTTGGGTTATAGGGTGGCTCTAAAAAGAGCCGGTGTTTTCATTTTGACTTTGTTGGATCTACATGTAAGTGCGAATGCACAGCTCAAAGTTGTTGAGAAACACTCTGTTTCCTTCATCTGTGAAATGAACTCCATCACTTCTGTAGATGTCATGCATATCAAAACGTAGATTGTTGTTATATATGGAGCCCAACCTATGGTCTCTGAGGTAAGCAGAAACAGCTTTATTGACATTCTTCCTAGCTTTCTCAATCTGTGGACAGAATTGATTTGACTACTTCCATTTCTGTCTTTGGCATATATTAGAGTACGAGGCAAAAGCAACATCAATTGTGCAAAGGTATCCTATATTAGAGTATGAGGCAAAAGCAACATCAATTGTGCAAAGGTGTCCTTCATTAGGATTTCCAGCCCTACCCCAGTCAATGTACCTAGGTCATTGCCACCACAGTGTACAATCATGAGGTCAGGGGGTTGGAGATGCAAAAAGGTTTTAACCAAAGGCATCAATTGGTGCCACTTTAATCCTCTCTGTGCAAACCATTTAATATCCACATTTTGCAAATCTAGGTCTTTGTCAATACCTCTCTGTTCAGCATACCTTTTGCAGCAGAAAACCTATCTATGCCCTACAATCCATACTGTAAGCATTTGAAGGGATGTCTGGAAAGATTCAAAAGTTGTCTGTAGCTTAGGTAGTCAGTTGGTAGAATGATAAGTATCTAAAATAGTGGAGAAGATGCTATTTTTGAGAAAACCGACAACTGATTGGCTGTTCATCAACATTGTGCACTCAAAAATAGGAAGCATGTTACTTTCCTGAAGAAGCATGTTTCTGATTGGTTATTAAAAAATGTTTGAAGGGTACAGTAGATAGGATAAGGTAATATTTTGCAAAAGTCAACCACACCTGCTATTTGCATTTTGTAAGCTTGTTTGCTGAATTTGAAAATGTGGTGAACTTGTGACCTTCTGGTACAGTTGAATGTTGCAGAAAGTGTTACTATGGAAACTAGGATTAAACAGAATGGGGAAGGGCTGAAACTTAACTGTGGTTTTAGAATGTGAAATGGTAACTTATATGTAAGTGATATGCTACTAAATTAAGTTTTCCCAAATCATTAGTAGTATGTTTAGAAGTAGTGCGTTGTCAAACAATAATACTAATATTATTGGAAATAGGTTTTTGAACTCCTGTAAGGGTTCGAGGCTCCATTGCGATGCTACACTGCGGCACCGCGGAGGAGTTGCGACTCCAGTAAATTACAGAACCAGTTTGGGCCCTTTTAGAACACACTAAGAAAGGGTTAATGTGTCTAACCAATAGAAATGTGTTTCAGAATTTGAAATAATGAAGGAAGCATTTTGATTTGTTACTTACAATTATTTGTGTGCAGAAAGAGAGGGAATGTTTGCCAATATTGGTTTTACCTTGCTGAGAGTGGTGCATTACATTTATTGTGAGAAAAAGAAAATCTTTTATGAGTTTCTGATATTTCATATTCTACAATACTATTTGAGAGGTGAGTTACAAATTTGGAAGGTGTGTTATATATTGTGTAGTAGTGCTTCAGTCTTTGTAGTGATATTTTTAACTTCAAAAAGCATTATTTTTAAAGTTTGGAAATGATTAGAGAAGTGTGATGTTCAAAATATGTTACGAAATGTACGAATGTGTATTGTAGTTTAAGTTATTGTACTGAAATGAAGATTGAAATAGTTTATGCATAGTAATATGTGTGCTTTGGTAGATGGATTAGTGATTATGGTACTTCGTATGAGCCTCTGGAAAGGTATAGTTGAAGTACACCGTATAAATTTAGGTGCCTGCTTGAAATGAGAAGTGTAGTCTGTCAAGTTTAAAGGACTGTATGGTCTTGTGACTGAGGTATGTCTCTACTTGTACATGTATTTTCACACATGTTATGGATGTGAGGATGCTAGATGTGTGGAACACGGGTATACACTATTTGTCTGTTTCTTTTATGTATGATGGCACTAGCAAAAGCCACAGACACATGCACGCATGCTTTCAGGAATATGGTGAGACTTACAACAGTAGCATGGGAAGGATTGCTGTTTTATATTTGGCTAGGTCCAACATTCTGAGTAGTCGCTGAATAGTGAAGCTGCAAGAGAAAAGTGAAGTTTAAGACATGTTGGCAGAAGGATTATTGATTAGGCTACTTCGAATGAGTCTGTGGAAAGGTACACTTGAAGTACGCCGTATAAATATAGCTGTCTGCTTGAAATGGGAAGTGCAGTCTGCCAAGTTTAAAGGACTTCATGGTCTTGTGACTGAGTTATGTCTCTACTTGTACATGTATTTTCACAGTTGTTATGCATCTGAAGATGCTAGACGTGTGAAACACAGGTATACATCTATTTGTATGTTTCTTTTATGTATAATGCCAGTAGCAAAAGGTACAAACGTATGTATGCATGCTTTCAGGAACATGGTGAGACTTACAACATTAACATGGGAAGGATTGCTATTTTATATTTGGCTAGGCCCAACATTCTGAGTAGCCACTGAATAGTGAAGCTGCAAGAGAAAAGTGAGGTTTAAGACATGTTGGCAGAGGGATTAGTGATTAGGCTACTTCGTATGAGTCTGTGGAAAGGTACACTCGAAGTACGCCGTATAAATGCAGGTGTCTGCTTGAAATGGGAAGTGCAGTCTGTCAAGTTTAAAGGACTGCATGGTCTTGTGACTGAGGTATGTCTCTACTTATACATGTATTTTCACACGTATTATGCATCTGAAGATGCTAGACATATAAAACACAGGTATACATCTATTTGTATGTTTCTTTTATGTATGATGCCACTAGCAAAAGGTACAGACACATGCATGCATGCTTTCAGGAATATTGTGAGACTTACAACAGTGATGTGCAAAGGGTTGCTGTTTTATATTTGGCTAGGCCCAATACTCTGAGTAGGTGCCGAATAGTGAAGCTGCAAGAGAAAAGTGAGGGTTAAGACATGTTGGCAGAGGGACTAGTGATTAGGCTACTTCGCATGAGTCTGTGGAAAGGTACCCTTGAAGTACGCAGTATAAAATTAGGTGTCTGCTTGAAATGGGAAGTGCAGTCTGTCAAGTTTAAAGGACTGCATGGTTTTGTGACTGAGGTATGTCTCTACTTGTATATGTATTTTCACACGTGTTATGCATCTGAAGATGCTAGACGTATAAAACAAAGGTATACAACTATTTGTATGTTTCTTTTGTGTATGATGGCACTAGCAAAAGGCACAGACACATGCATGCATGCCTTCAGAAACATCTGTCTTGTCTCTTTCTGCACCTCTGTTGCTTCTTTCTGCACTTCTCTTGTTTCTTTCTGCACCTCTTTTGCTTCTTTCTGCAACCCTCTTACTTCACCCCTTTTCCATCTTTCTGCACCTCACTTGCCTCTTTCTGCATTCTTCTTATCTCTTTGTGCACATCTCTTGAGTCTTTCTGCATCTTCTCTTATCTCTTTCGGCACCTCTCTTGCCAATTTCTGCACCTCTCTTGCTTCTTTCTGCATGTGTCTTGTTCGTTTCTACACTTATCATAACTTTTTCTGCACCTCTTTGCCTCTATCTCCACCTCTTTTGCCTTTTTCTGCAACTCTGTTGCTTCTTTTTGTATTCCTCTTGCCTCTTTCTGCACCATTCTTCCCTATTTTGCACCTCTGTTGCCTGTTTGTATACCTCTCTTGCCTCTTTGTGCATTCATTTTGCCTCTTTCTGTATCTCTTTTGCCACTTTCTGCACCTCTCTTGCCTTTTTCTGCACTTCTTTTGTCTCTTTTGTCTCTTTCTGTACATGTGTTGCGTGTTTCTGTACTCTTCTTACTTCTTTCTGTACATCTCTTGCTTCTTTCTCTACCTCTTTTAGTTCTTTTTAAACAAAAGGGAGATGGGAGCACACTGCTTCACCTCCCATTTCGTGCCCTCAGCACTAACCTGCACCAACTTTGGTGAAATACTTCAGCCCAAACTCAAGTAAGCATTTAAAATTAACTGCATTTACCATAATGCTAGGGGGTGAACTGTGCTGGGAGGTAAAGCAGTGTGCTCCCATCCCCCTTCTCTTTTAGTTCTTTGTACACCTGAGTTGCTTGTTTCTGGAGCTTACGTGCTTCTTTCTGCACTTCTCTTGCTTCTTTCTACACATTCATTACTTCTTTCTGTACCTCTTTTGCCCTTTTCTTTACCTCTGTTGCTTCTTTCTGTATGCCTCTTGTCCCTTTTTTCACATCTCTTGCCTTTTTTGCACCTCTGTTGCTTCTTTGTGCACTCCTCTTGCCTCTTTTTGTACCCTTCTTCCCTGTTTCTGTACCTCTGTTACTTTTTTCTACACTGATCATGCCTCTTTTTGCACCCCTCTTCCCTCTTTCTGCACCTCACTCACATGTTTTCGCACCTCTCTTGCCAATTTTGTGCACGTCTCTTGCTTTTTTTTGCATGTCTCTTGTCACTTTCTGAACCTCTCCTTCCTTTCCTGTACTTCTTTTCCTCTTTTTGCACCTCTGTTGCCTTTTTGTGCACCTCTGTTGCTTCTTTCTGTACTCCTCTTGCCTCTTTCTTTCCCCTTCTTCCCTCTTTTTGCACTTCTTCCACCTCTTTGTGTACCTGTCTTGCCTCTTTCTGCATCTCTCTTGCCTCTTTCTACACATTTCTTCCTCTTTCTGCAGTTGTCTTGCCTCTTTCTGCACTTCGCTTGCTTGTTTTTGAACATCAGTTGTTTCTTTATACACTTTTCTTGCTTTTTTCTTCTCCTCTCAAGCTTCTTTCTGCACCTCTCTTGCCTTTTTCTGCACCCGTCTTCCCTGTTTTGCTCTTCTCTTGCCTCTTTTTGCATCTCTCTTGCCTATTTGTGTACTTCTCTTGCATGTTTGTGCACCTCTGTTATTTCTTTGTGCACCCCTATTGCCTCTTTCTGCATTTCTTACATTTTTTAGTAGCTGTGTTGTTCTTTGTGTATTTCTTTTCACTGTATCTAAAACTTTCTTTTTCTTTCTGTACCTTTCTTTCTCTTTTACCGCCTTTTTTCTCTTTCTGCAGTTCTCTTGCTTGTTTCAACACTTTTGTTTTTTTATTTATTATAAAGAGAATAGCAATGTAAGTAATTGCTTACTAGTTATTATGATTATTGACATGTAATTAATTTAATATTGTTAATTGATGTAACAAACTATTGAAACTGTTCTTTGTTTTTTAGAAATTATTTTGTTTGGATCACAAATTGAAGATGGCAAGAAAACATGAAAAGAGAAGACAACAATAAAACAGTACTACTTAAAGAAAAGTAAAAAGAGTGCATTAGAAAAAGAAAGACAATAATAATGAAAGGAAAAAGAAAAGATTTACAACAAAGCACAAGGAAAAGAAGAATTGTAAAAAAACATTCGTTTTTGGAAATGCAACACATGTTATAAGAAGGCAAAAATAATTTAAAGAGATTTATATACAAATGTTTATAAGTAGAGCAATTCAAAATGTATTAAAAGATTGTAAAAAGTATAAAAAGATCAGCAGCATATAAGAAGAAGCAACACATTGAAAGTGTAGTAGATACTGCTTTTGAATTGAAACGAAAATTATTTATATTAGATTGAAGAGAATTAGAACATTGGATAAAACAATGGTGTTTATGAAAGAGAAAAGCAAAAGAAAAGACTTGTTAATAGATGTAACTTTTGTAAAACTTTTACTGGTGAATGGAAGCACACGTCTAGTACTGAGCCTTTCTTTAATGAAGAAAGCTATTTTCAACAGAACACATTAGTTCATGCAGTTGATACTAGTGGTCAATACTATCAGATGAAAGATGGTTGTCCCATTCCAAAAGAAAAAATGGTTGTTAGGAGTGTGGAAAAAGAAATAGCTGAAGAATTTCAAGGGAAGCGTACACAAGCTCCTGTATGTAAGTGGGATTGTAGCAGTATTTGCAGTATTCGACAGGAATTGACATATTACGAATTTATTTATGCGAATATACAAAAAAAGTCTTAAACAGAAGATTAACATGTTACAAGGACTAGATCCTTGTAAAGTAAGAAAATATACTAACTTGCAGGGTCATTCTCTGACTTGTCTTTCAGGAAAAGTGTGTTAAAGTACTTTTCATCATTTAAGAATGTTAGCAGTACACCACTCAGAAATGCGGAAGTTAGTAAGGAGACTCTTGCATCATGTTTAAGTGAAATGAACACAGCTCTTTTACACGGTTCAGTATCAAATCTACAAAAAGTTTGCGATGATATACAGTTTCCTTTTTTTTGGTTCACAAGAGTAGTGTAGAGAAAGTGAGAGCTTGAGTGTAGGTGTTGAAGAACATGGGAAAGAGATTAGTATTGATGAGTTTGCAGAAGAAATGACAAGGTTTAAGACATTTTCGTCTGAAAAACAAAACTATGTTTGTATTTGTTGTTGACTTACTCACATTAGAAGTCAAACTAGGAATGTGGATTTATTTTTAAAAAGTGAAAAGGAAAATAATGATAAGTGGCAGCAATTTGGTGTTTATTTGTCAGTAGTAGGTCAGTTTGAATTGGGAAGTGATCAAGTTATTTGTAAATACTGTTACAACAAATTAGAAAAGAACAAAATGCCAGCTAGAGCAGTACATAACAACTTAGAGTTGGTAGCTCTTCCTTAGGAACTGGCAGATTTCAATGCATATGAGTCCATTCTTATTCAATCTGTACACCCATTTCAGGCCATAGTTCGTATGGAGCCTGTGAGAAGTTGGCCTGGTATATGCTGTCCACTAATTAAAGTGGGCACCCTGTACCAGTCCAAACAACCCTTATGGTGATTTAAGAGGTCAAAGATAACCTTAGAAAGCTATCCAAGTGGTAGCTGTGGACAGCAGCCTTCAGGCTTAGTCTTGAAGGAATGTTAAGCAGCTTGTTCTACCAGAATGCAACCTTATGGTATTGGTTAAATGAAAGGAGAACCACACAGTAGTTATAAAAATATGTATTTATTAATATAACACACTCTAAATACTTCACAGTATCTGCTGCATGCAGATAAACACAAAGCACACAATACAGTAGCACAAAAACAATCGTAAGTAGCACTAATACACAGTGGGCTCCAGGGGGAGACCAAACATATACTAAAATAGTGGTATAAGAACCACGACTCGAGTCAAGACAGTGTCTAGAGGATGTAGAATTGCTGGGACCCCAAGGAACCACCCAAGGTGAGTAAGCAGGGACCCCACGGGGGACTGTGCTGTGTGGGAACACGACCTCGTGCGCTGTACAATTCTATGGGAGAGTCGCGTTTGCAGTTTTAGGACCCTTTCCAGTGGATTACGAGGAAGCCCTTTGGATCATAGGAGGTTGGAGAGCCACCCCACCTGTGGATACCATAGTGCCAGAGTTACCTATCCCAGGGAAGCCAGGTGCATAGGGCTGAAGTCGTGTCGGAAACCGCTGTGGATCTCAATGGAGGACTTCAAGGAAAGTGTCCGTTGGAATCCAAAGGTGGATTTGGGATGAAGAGCACCTGAAAGCAGAGGGGACAGACTCTGGGTCACTCAGGAGTAACTGGGGCTCGGTAGACAGATGCCCACCGATGTCGGGTGCTTCAGGGGCATTGAGGGGGTTCTTGACTCTGCAGTCACTGGGACCAGGAGATGTTGAGGACAACCAGGAGCCGGATTCAAGCTGTCCCACAAAGGATGTCAAATACTGAGGGGTTGGTGTCCAGCTGGAGCACCAACAAGCCTTGGCAGCAGCAACCCACAAAGATGGTCAAGAAAGGTTACGGTTCAGACCAGCAAGGCCTAGAAGACTCACCAAACCCAGGGGAGTCAGGGTGAGCTTGGAGCAATCAGGGGAGCCCAAGAAAAACAAAGATGACCCTCAAGAAGACCCACAGGCCAGAGGCACAGGAGTCGCGAGAGGACCTCAAGCAGAATTACAAAGCAACAGCCCACAGAGCACTCAGTGCAAGGAGGCCAAAGTTCTTTGGTGGAAATGGTGCTAGAGGTTGGAGCTTCTCGGAGCCCAGTGCACTTGGTTTGGGAATGCCAATAAGCATATGCATTTGTAAAAGTACATAGTGCACAGGGGTACAGGTATTGCAGCCCCCACGAGGGATTCTGACCTCAAACTTGGTGAGGGGGCAGCTCAGACCTTGAGGGATGAGAAACCCTCCTCCTGTGTTGCTGGAGCCTTCAAAGTCTTCAGGAACTCAGGATCAGCAGACTGGTCAGTTGCGTTATGATGCCTGTGGTTGCAGGGGAGTGACTCCTTCACTCCAAGGGAGATGTCTTTGATTGTCCTTGATGCTCCACAGGTCCTACACAGAGCCTGTATGGTGCACAGGCTCAGACAATGCTTTGGACAGAGTGGGAGACAAAGTCGGGCCCAAACGAAGTCCAAGTCCAGAGTGTCCAGAGTATCCAGACGATCGTAAGTCAGTGGTTTCTTGTTCAGAATCTTGTCCACATCGAATCTAGGGTCCTACAGCCAGGTAAGCCCTTTTGCACCCACGGCAGAGGGTTGGACAGATTTAGGGGACCCTCCCAGGGGAGGGTCTGGACATTGGGGAGGTTACTCCCATGTCCTTTGTCCAGTTTTGAGCCAGAACAGGAGCCAACGGCTCCCAGGACTGGTTTGAACTGGACTATGCACTGGGACACCAAATGTGCCCCTCATGCAGACGTTCGGTCACTGGCAAGCACACCCACCCAGGCCTAATACACTAAATCCTGTCTGGGAGGTGGTCACACCTCCCTGTGACAGGATGCCTATTGTTCTGCCTTTCCCTGCTCAAGCTTGGCTCAGCAGCAGGAGGGCAGAAATGTGTCTCTGGTCGGCATCAACCATTTTGGGCTGCCCGGGACTAGAAGGCTGGTACCGGGAACACCAAGGACCTCACAAAGCTCGTTTCTGAGGGGTGGAATCATACCTCCCACGCCCGTTACTGGTGTGGGGGTATGATTCCACAATGATTGACACCAAACACGATAGGGTTACTTTCAGCCATTTTAGAGTTGGTCATCACGCGGTTGCATAATGCCACTCTATATGTCGTAAATGGCTGTAGCACTAACAGCCCGGGAGAATGGACTCTGTAGGCTGCAGGGGTGTCCTGCTTATGCAGTGGCACCCTCTCACTTAGAACGAAGCACCCTGCCTTCAGGATTGTCAAGTCCTGTATAGGGGGGACTTATAGGTTTTAGGTGTAGTGACCCTTAGATATAGTAAACCTATATCCTAAGTAAGTGGTGCATGCGCCAACTTATACAGGCTGCAATGGCAGGCCTGTAGATCCATTTTGCATGGTCTCCCATGGGTGGCATAACACATGCTTAAGCCCATGGGAGGCCTCTGGGTACATGTGTACCATATACTAGGGACTGATAAGGGTACCCCAGTATCCATTATGGAGTATACCTAAGTATATGACATAACATTTCAGGGAGAAAGCAGATAGACTGGGGTCCTGATTAGCAGGATCCCAGTCAGGCTAGTCAAAAATAGTGTAACATGAAGCAAAAAGTGGGAGTAACCATAAGAAGCAGATCCTACTTTCCTACAGAGCCTCAAACAGGTAAGCTGCCACCAACATATTTACAAAGAGGTATGAAAGGAAGAGTTGTGTATACCTTTAGATTTTAAGAAAAACATTGAAACTGTTGGTGTAGACAGGGAGGAAAATGAGCCAGTTGTTTTTCTAGTAAATGGTGTACCAACAAAGAGTCGAAAGATATGTCAGGAGTTTGTAGATGTTAATAAACTTCAAAAGGTTATATTAGATCTGGTACATAATACTATTTATCATAAGAATGTAGATGTTGATGAACAGGTAATATGCTTAGAAGATGAAACAGAAATTTCAAGTGTCCAAATAGAAAAAGTGGACAAGTCCAGGAGTGAAGAGATTTATGAACATAATACTATACATCCTCTACATTTGAAAGAAATTATAGGAAGCAGTATTGAATTATTTCCAATGAAGGAAGCAAAGGGAACTCCCATGAGTGTATGGGAAAAAAGTTTAGAAGCTCGTTGTTTTCCACAGCTATTCCCCACTGGAAAAGGTGGACAATATGATAAACGACCAGTACAGATTCCAGCTTCAGAATACCACTCGACAAGATTGTACTCTGAAGATCCAAGATTTCGATATTGCATTCCATATATATTTCATCTTCTCTTTGAAAGTGATCTGTCTGCACTTTCATATGCAGTGAACCACATATTAAAAACAGGAGTTCATCCTCCACATGTTTCTGCAAAAGAATTCATGGACAAAGTTCAACAAAGGGATGAAAATTTAGAATCTCAGTTAATTAATTTGATGGAGTGTCAACGTGATACCAATAAATGTTGGTTTTGTCGTCACAGTGAAATTAATTGTATGTTAAGAAACTTAGGTACACCTACATGGTTTGTAACACTTAGCTCTGCTGAATATACTTGGGAGGATTTACTTGAATTTCTAAGAGAAGCAAATTTAAATGTTAAAAATATTGAATTAAAGACACCTGGAGAACTCTGTTCCTTGGATTCTGTAAATGTCTGCAGGTACTTTAACCATAGGTTTCAAAGTATGATGCCATTTATCTGCAATAAAAATATTCCTCCTCTTGGAGAAGTTACTGATTTCTTTTGGCGAAAAGAGTACTAAGCCAAAGGTGCTCCTCATATGCACATGCTATTATGGATAAAGAATGCTCCAAAATTTGAAACTGATACTGATGAAACTGTTTTTTCTTTCATCAAACAGTATGTTATGTGTTTCATTCCAAGAGAAGGAGGAGAAAGGTGCTTGAGACAACAAGTTTTACGGTTTCATAGTCATCAATGTGGGAAATACTGTCGATGAAAATACAAGTGTAAAGGGAAATTTTATACAAAATGAAGTTTTGGATTCCACTGTCCTATAATTTCTAAAGGAAGAGTAAATAGCAGAAAGGCATACAATAACTCAGAAATCTCTGAAGAATACATACAACTTAAAAAGAACAGAAGATTCAAAGTACATTAATGACTACAATCCAGTTATTTAATGTGGAATGCAATCATGGATATTCAATATGTTGCAGATAATTCAATTGTTGTTGCTCGCTATGTTACATCATATATAACCAAATCTGAAAAGACAGAGATGAAAGAAATGTGGGAAGAAATTTCACAAGAGAATAGTCTTAGAAAGAAATTGTACAGCTTTAACTTGAAAATGCTTTCCCATCAAGAGATTGGATCCTAGGAATGTTCGGATCGCTTGAGCTCTGCCAGTTTATATTCAAAGTCAAGAGGAATCATTTGGGTAAGTTTAGGTCTTGCCTGCACACGAAATAGAGTATTGAAATCTTTACAAGAAATCGAATACTTAGCACAGAATGAACCAGAAAGTACAGATATTGTAAAAACTAATATGTTGGATACATACTATCCCAAAAGGAGTCCACATCTCGAAAACCTATGTCTGTATGAAATACTTCTACATTACAGCTTTAAAAGAAAAGTTATAGAAAATATAAAAGAAGAAAATATGCAGTAATTGGATGTGATGGATGTTTAGTAAAACATGCCAAAGGAAATCTTATTAACCACAGGAAACTCAGTTGTGAAAGTCCGGATAAGAGGGCATTTTTCTGTTTAGCACTTCTGCAACTGTTCAAGTCTTGGTGTAGTGAAATGGAATTACTTGGAGATTTTGACTGGTATGCAGATTATTTTAATACAACTACAGATAGCATTCAGCGCACAATTTTTCCTACATATCTACAAATGTTAAATGATGAGATTGAACAAGAAAGTACTATTGCAGCTGAACTAGCTAGAGAAAGTTCTCAAGCCAGTCAAAGTTCTGGTCCACTGAGTCAAGATCCATTGGGACAACCAATTATCAAAAATGAAGCTGCAATAGCCATGAATGAGGTAGAAACTGCAATGCAACAAGCACAACACCATATTATTCAGTTGGAAAAGTTAGAAGAACAACTAAATATTGAACAAAAAGAAATATATCTACAAGTCAAACAACAGATACAACATAGTTTGCTGCACAAAATAAAGAATGCCAATGTTCATCATTTAAACTTATGCTAATGTACATCAGTGGTCAAGAAGGAACAGGAAAAAGTTTCTTAATTAAAGTTTTGACCAGTTATCTACACAAAACTACAGAAATACATTTATCTTGTGTTGTAACAGCTCTGACTGGATTAGCAGCGCACAATATTAAAGGAATTACTTTACATTGATTACTTATGCTACCTGTTGAACATGATAATAAATTGGAATACGAGAAGCTATCTGGAGAAGCTTGTTATAAAGTCTCAAGAGTACTGAAGAACATGAAACTTTTAATCATTGATGAGCTGAGTATGGTCTCAAACTTAATGCTTGCCTTTGTACACTTGAGAATGCAACAGATTTTAAAAACAGATTACGATGTTCTGTTTGGAGGAAAACATTTAATTGTATTCGGAGATCTACTACAACTAATTCCTTTAAAAGGACAACCTGTTTTTAAAACACTTGTCCATGAAGACACTAGGGAATCTTTGGGAAGTATTGGAAATGTGACCATTTGGTTACATTTTGAATATAAAGAACTTGTTAAGCATATGCGACAAGCAAGTGATGACGATTATGGATATATTCTTCAAGACATAAGAATTGGTGTCTTGACGAAACATGGTAAACAAGCTTTAGAAAGACGGCTACTAAGGAACTTGTTTACAACTGGAAACACATCAGCTGAAGTAATGTACAATATGCTTGGAGAGAAGAAGTCTATAGTTTGCCTAATGCCTACACTGCAAGAGTGTTCTACATTTAATCAACAACTTTTGAAACTGGAAAAACAACAAATAGTGGAAATTGAAGCTATTGATAACATTGAACCCCAGGGAGTGACTATTCTTCTTACAGAGAACCTACAGGCTAAATTGCATTATTTGGAAAAGTCTGTATCTAAAACTGGGAGCTTAGAAAAGACTTTACATGTATGTATAAACTGTTGAGTAATTTTACGGCGTAATTTGAATGTAGAAGAAGGTTTAGTAAATGGAGCAATGGGAAAAGTTGTTGATTTTGTAAAATTTTAGAATAGAGATGGAATAGAATTTTTCAATATAAAATTTGATCAGATTAAAGAGGTAAGACAGATTGGGCATTGTGTTGTACGCTTTTTGCTTGTAAAAGATTTGTATGTTCACAGAAAACAGTTTACTCTGTCTTTAGCTTTTGCAGTAACTATTCATAAATCTCAAGGTTTAAGTATAGACACTGCTTTTGTAAATATTGCAAGTACAGATTTCAAAGAGGGAATGGCATTTGTTGCATTGTCTCGAGTAAGAACATTGTCTGGGTTGTATTTGCTAGATTTTGATGAGAAAAAGGTTAGTGCTGCTGCAAATTGTGTAAGAGAGTACAATCGTTTAAGAAGACCTTATACTCCTGATTTAGGTGAATATCCCATATATGAGAAATGTGTAGTGTGTGTTCAAAATGGAAATATGGCAAACATTCAACTGAGGTTCAAAAAAGAAAACAATTGAAGAGAAAATTGAAGGTGTAAAGAAAATGAAAATGGAAACTGTTGATGACATTGTAGTATACCAGTTGGAAAATAGTTCAGGTATCAACTGTTATGCTAATGTGATTCTGAATGTTGTGTTTTATCTACAAGATCTTCATCATGAATTCATGGGAAATCGTGAAAAAAGATTCTGTTCTTTACTACATCATGTATTTCAATAGTTGGTAACTGACAGGAGTAAAATGCATACTGCTTCTGGCATTCAGCATCTTTTGGATATATGTACTGGTTCTTTGACATTCACTCTCAATATACAAGATGCACAAGAATTTCTAATGCTTATGCTTGGAGTATTAGAACATGAAGGAATACAGATTGAAAACTTATTTGGACTAAGTTACGGATGGGATCATAAATGTGAACAGTGTTCATTTACTTCTACCACTGAAATACAAACAGAACAATTCATTAAATTGAAAAAACAGCCAATGAGGACATGAGATGTTCCCATTGTAGATCAGAGATGTTGTCTATATTACATATAGAAAGATTTGGAAAATATCTGATTTTAATGCTACAACGTTGTAGAGCAAATGGAAGAAAATTGGAAACAAATTTTTTTTTTTTTAATGCAAGTCAAATATCTATTTCAGGAAGAACTTTTACAGCAGTGGCTGTTATTTTCCATGAAGGACCTACTACAACATCTGGACACTATACTGTGTAATAAATGATGGACGCATTGCAATGATGCCCACTTGGAATTCAAACCTAGATTGCCTTATGAATTACCAAATTCCTATTTGTTATTTTTGAAGCCAAAGTTTTGAGTTCATCATTCGGCCTATTGGAAAGATGTGAACAAAAAGTAGACAGCACTGCAAACTATTAGTATTTATAATTAGTGTTTGGATTTTTATTTGCACCAATTGATATTACATTTGGAAAGTGTTTAAAATCAAATAGTTTATATATTTGTTGTCTATATTGTACCAGATGTAAATGAGAGTCTATATTCTGGCAAATGTATTTGAGATAAATAATACAGTTAATGTACATGAAGAAAGTAATTAACAAAGTACATATTCATAATGATGTACTATGCTGATTTTTTTTTTGTACAATCTATTTGATTGATTTTTTCCCTGCTGTTCAATGATGATACTAATTGAAATTACTGTGTATGGTGAAGTTAAGTGGAATCTGAGAACAGCAAAAAGGGAAACTGAAAATGTTATGTAATTCTAAATTTATGTTGTGTTCTTAAAAATATAATATTATAATTTCTGTAATATATTATTATTAAATAACAGTCTTTCTTCTTTTTTATAGTAGCTACCGTTGAAGTTTGAAAACTGTTTTAATGCTGTTTAGGACAATACTACTCTAAAATAGATCTACTGAGTAATGTATCTAAATTACTTGAAAGGTAAGAATACATAATATAATATGCATAATAACCATGGAAAAATGTTTAAAATTAATTATGTTCTTTGTTTCTAATATAATTAATGTTGATCCTTTACACTATTTGAAAACTATCATCATATTTGTGAGGAGCAGTATCACACTTACTTTTTAAAAAACTGCATAGAGCAGTAAAAGTGCTTTAGTTGCAAGTTATTTACTCGTCATTAGACAGGACAGGTATGTATTGAACTCCCTATCCAATGACTTCTCAGATACATACATAGATAATATATGCACTAATAGAATTATCTAGCAACTACCCATCCACTCATTGAATGAAACAGATAGTAAAAATGCACTGATGCAATCACACAGGGTCTACTTGTACAGTCATTCAGTACTATCTATGCAGTCATAGAATCAGCCAGACATTGTTGTTGCACTCAGCTATTCATCTAGCCACTAGCCATGCACTCATTCATTTACTGATGCTCCACTCATGCACTCATCCAATCAGCCAGGCACTCATCCTTTCACGCAGAAACTACCCATGCACTGATCCATTCTCTCAGGCACAACTCAAGCACTAATAGGATAACGCAGGCATTACGCTTGCATTCTTCCATTCACATAGGCACTATCCATGCACTCATCCAATCACCCAGGCAGTAACTCTGCACTCATGCAATCACTCAGGCACTATTCTTGTACTCAACCATGCACACAGGCATTACCCATGCACTCATCTATACTCTCAGGAACTACCCATGTACTCATCCAATGGCCCAGGCATTGGCTTTGCATCCATACTTTCACTCAGGTATTTCCCATGCACTTATCCAA
The DNA here is from genome assembly GCA_963921515.1 of Calotriton arnoldi. Taxonomy (NCBI): domain Eukaryota; kingdom Metazoa; phylum Chordata; class Amphibia; order Caudata; family Salamandridae; genus Calotriton; species Calotriton arnoldi. The sequence continues at coordinate 170,704 of CAWUFW010001674.1, forward strand.
TCACCCAGGCAGTACCTTCCTTTGTACTGATCCATTCACTCACGCAGTACCCATGCACTCATCTAAGTACCCAGGCATTAACCTTGCAATCATAAAGTCTCTCAGGTACTACACATGCAGTCATCCAATCACCTAGGCAGTGCTGCTTCACTCATGCAATAACCCAGGCACTACGCATGCACTCATGCAATCGATCAGGCACTACTGTTGCACTGAACCATTCACTCAGGCACTACCCATGCACTCATGTTTTCTCCTACAAACTACCCATGCACTTATCCAATGATCCAGCCATTACCCTTGCACTCATCCTTTCACACAGGCACTACTCATGCACTCATCCAATCAGCCAGGCTCTACACTTCCACTCATACAATAACCCAGGCACTGCCCATGCACTCATACAATCATCCTGGCACTATTCTTGGACTGAACCATTCAGTCAGGCACTACCCATGCACTCATACATTCTCTCAGGCACAATTCATGCACTAATGCAATAACCCAGGTATTACCCTTGCACTTATCTTTTCAGTCAAGCACTATCCATACACTCATCCAATCACCTAGGCAGTACCTCTGCACTCATGCAATAACTCACGCCCTATTCTTGTACTCAACCATTCACGCAGGCCTTACCCATTCACTCATCCATTCCCTCAGGAACTACTGATGCAATCATACAATGACCCAGGCCCTTCTTTTGCACTGATCCATTCACTCATGCAGTACCCATGCACTCATCTAAGTACCCAGGCATTACCCTTGCACTCATAAAGTGACTCAGGTACTACACATGCAGCCATCCAATCACCCATGCAGTACTGTTGCACTAATGCAATCAACTAGGCAATACACATGCACTTATGCAATCACTCAGGCAGTACTCTTGAACTCAACCATTCAATCTGGTACTACTGATGCACTCATCTTTTCTCTTAGGCAGTACGTATGCACTCATCCTATGACCCAGGCATTACCTTTGCACTCATCCTTTCATACAGGCACTACCCATACACTCATCTATTCTCTCAGACACAACTCATGCAATAACCCAGGAAATTTTCTTCCACTTATGCGTTCAGTCAAGCACTATCCATGCACTCATCCAATCATCTAGGCAGTACCTCTGCACTCATGCAATCACTCAGGCAATATTCTTGTACTGAACCATTCATACAGGCATTACCCATGCACTCATCTATTCTCTCAGGCACTACCAATGCACACATCCACTGACCCAGGCACTATCCTTGCACTGATCCTTTCATTCATGCACTACCCATGCACTCATCTAAGCATCCAGGTCTTACCATTGCATTCATGAAGTCACTCACATACTATACATACAGTCATCCAATCACCAAGGCACTACCCCTACACTCATGCAATCACCCAGGCAATACACATGCACTTATGCAATCACTCAAGCAGTACTCTTGCACTCAACCATTCAGTCTCATACTACTGATGCACTCATCTTTTCTCTTAGGCAGTATGTATGCACTCATCCTATGACCCAGGCATTATCCTTGCACATATCCTTTCAGTCAAGCACTACCCATGCACTCATCCAATCATCCAGACAGTACCTCTGAACTCATGCAATCACTCAGGCATTATTGTTCTACTCAATCATTCAGTCAGGCACTACCCATGCACCCATCCATTCTCTCAGGCACTACCCATGCACCCATCCAATGAACCAGGCACTACCCTTGCACTGATCTTTTTACCCATGCACTCATCTAAGCATCTAAGCATTACCCTTGCACTCATGAAGTCACTGAGGTACTACACATGCACTCATCCAATCACCCAGGCAGTACCCATGCACTCATGCAATCACCCAGGCACTACCCATCCACTCATGCAATCACTCAGGTAATACTCTTGCACTCAACCATTCACTCAAGTACTACCCATGTACTCATGTTTTCACTTAGGCACTACCCATGCACTCATCCAATGACCCAGGCACTACCTTTGCACTCATCCTTTCACGTAGGAACTATGTCTGCACTCATCCAGTTACCCAGGCAGTAAACCTGCACTCATAGAAACACTCAGGCACAACTCTTGCACTCATCATTTTACTCAGGCAGTAACCATGCAATCATCCAATCACCCAGCACTACACCTGCACTCATACAATCACCCAGGCACTACCCATCCACTTATGCAATCACTCAGTCAGTACTGTTGCACTGAACCATTTTCTCAGGCAGCACCCATGTACTCATTTTTTATCTTAGGCACTGCCCATGCAGTCATCTAATGACCGAGGCATTACCTTTGCACTCATCCTTTCATGCAGGCACTACCCATGCACTCATCCAATCACCCGGGCAGTACACATGCACTCATACAAACACTCAGGCAGTGCCCATGAATTCATGCAATCACCCAAACACTACACATGCACTCATGCATTGACCTAGGCACTACCAATGAACTCATGCAATCATTCAAACACTACTCTTACACTAAACCATTCACTCAGGCATTATGCATACAGTCATCCATTTACTCTGCCACTATTCATGCACATATCAAATCACCCAAGCACTATTCTTTCAGTCATTCATTCATTCACTTACGTATTATGCATGCGCTCATCCATTCACTGAGACACTACTTTTGCACAACTCTAACATTCATCACACACACATTTATACAAGCAATCCCTTTCACTACACACAATTTTTCTAATTTTAACCAGTATATGTGGTTCCGTGAGAGCTGTTTTTTTAAACAATTTTGTATTTTTTTTGTATTTTCATATTTTGTTAATTTTTTGGGGTGTTTTTCAATTTTTTAAAAGAAAAAAGAAAAGTTAAACAGTCCAACTGTGGTGTTTCTTTAAAACGAAGAAACACATGGAGCACTTATTTGCTTTCAGGAGATTTTTGATGGCATCAATGGAGAGTTCTCCAACACAAAGAGTGGTCAAACACTTCCGACAATGGATGCCTGCATCCACCAATTCCGGAACAATCAGAGGTTTTGGAGTGGTCAATACAACCCCTGCAGAAGTAGATAGTTGACTACCATCATCACTGACAGCTTGCTCAGTCTTCTGGCGCTCCATTATCTCTCGTGCTAGACGAAGAGGATGGATAGTCTCAAGGTGCTTCTTCATTGAAGAAGTGCCGCACAAGTACTTCTTCTCCGATCCTCTGAAGAGGACTTCCTGGCAGAAGCTCTAGGTCACCTTCTGAGCATTCCCCTTTTTCTCTCCCTCCGGCACAGTAAAAAAAGCCGACACTATGCTCTCCTTCTGCTTTTTTACTGGCTCCCCCACCTCTTCCATCTCCTCCTGCTGCTCCTCTTCAGGAAAAGCTGATGCCATTTTCCAAACTCAAAAATGACCAACACCAAAGAAAATAAAGAATTAGCAGAGCCTAAAAAAAAGGTAGTCTTAAAAGCAGACACACCCAAAATGAAAGGACTGGAACAGTCTTACTATGTCAAATGGAGTCGCGTACGGGTCGCGCACCCATCGCGTATGCGTCGCGCACTTGTAAAATGTACTAAATGTAATATAAAACTGTAAATTGCTATTAGGATATTGTGTTTCAAAGTATTTCAATGGAAAGTCTTTATGCAAAACAGATATTTAAACTTCAAACATTTATGTTTCATAATTTTAAAAATAACGCCGGAGTCGCGACCCCTACGTGATCCCGGAAATACGTGCCGGCAGGATTCGCGACCCCTAGGCATCTGGTGCGCAATGGTGCTGTGTACATAAAAAGTGTTTTAAAAAGTGTTTTAAACATCTTAAAAATATTGTACAAGAATACTAATACTAATTTTTTGAATTTATTAATAAACCTCTTTGTTTAAAAAATATATTATTTCAGTTTTAAGTATGTACTTTAGACTTACATTCATGTAACAGACTTGCACACCCAACGCGAAGATCCGCGACCTGTGCGTGATACCATCGCGTCCAGAGAAATCTGTTAAAAACATTTTAAAACAAATTTATAACTTCTATATTACTATTTTTATGTACTCAGTAATAAACCTCTTCATGAATAAAATATATTAATTTGTTCTAAATATGTATTTTAGAGTGATATTCGTATAACGGACCTGCGCAACCACCACATAGGTTTGCGTACGGTGCGCAACCTTTTTGTAAGTTAAAAAAAATATATATAAAGAAGATATTTATCACAATAAAAGAATAAAACATCTTTCATACTATTATAAGCAATCATACAAAATAAAAACAGTAAAAAAAATGCAAAAAAATTATATACAAATTTTCTTTTTGTATTAAAAATTCTGTTATATATCACACTGTGCAAAATTAGAAACAATAAAACAATGTTACAATTTTGTAAAAATTTAAATTATTCAAATAAATAACACTATAAAACTTTAATCAGCTATGTTATATATATTTTTAAAAAGTGATTATAACTTTTTTAAAGATTATAAAAATACATAGAAAATCATAGAAAAAAAGAAAAATTGTTACAAACATCTTTTTATAAATAAAATGGTTTGAAAAACCTTAGAAATTCACTGAGAAAAACCACAGATTTCAGGGACATTATGGTTAGGCTGACATTTCACTAGCACTAAACCAGAGAAATTCAGCCATTATAGTTAGCTGAGCTAACTATAACTTGCGCCCCGCAATTCACTGCTGATGACATCACATATTACATCACTCATGACATGGTCAGTGACATCACTGATGACATCACTGATGACATCTCAAATGACATCACTGATGACATCACTGATGACATCATCCAGTGACTGAGTGTTTCTGTAAAGTTGAAATATGTTTTATATATATACACCAAGGTGTATTGAAGAATGAGTGGGTGTATGAGTGTCTGTATAGATGATTTAGTAGGAGCATGACTGACTGTATAAATGAGTGATTAAACATGTCTTACTGAATGCATGAGTTGGTGACTAAACTGTGTGAATGTTTATCAGTGAATATATATATATATATGTGTGCACATATGTGTATATATATGTGTATATATATATATATATATATATATCACTGAAAAAAGTCCGGTAGTTTAGGGCTTTACCATGCGGCGGTCCGAAGCGGAATTTGGCATTCCTAAATATCGTTTGACGAATTTCTCTGGTTTTGAACGAGTGAAATGTCCAACTAACTATAACGTCCCTGAAACCTACGGTTTTTTCAGTGAATTTCTAACGTTTTTTAAATGCTAATTTCTAACTATACCGTCCCTGAAACCTATGGTTTTTTCAGTGAATTTCAAAGGTTTTTTAAATGCTAATTTCTAAGTATAATGTCCAAAAATACTTTTTCTTAGTTTTTTAATTGTTATAAAAAAATGTAATGTTTTCTGTTTTCTAAAATATAAATATACATTTTTTTTATTTTATTTTTAAAAAGTGGATTCGCGTACCGATCGTGTACCTGTCTTGGTGGGTGCCCGAATCCAAGCCGCCATATTGGTTAAGTCGTGTAGGATGGGTGTTTGGTATGCGACGGGTACCCGAATCTCGGCCCCGCGTAACGTCACGTACGTAGTTCCGGGGTCACGCCAAGTGCGCAAATCCATCGCAAATCTTTAAGTTTTAAAAGTATATGTATATAAGTTTAATATGTATATTATAGCAAGAGATTATTTAATCTAATTATAAAAATCATATATTTGTTATTGGAATAAAGATAAATTATTGTTGAATATATTTTTCGGGAATCGCGCCGGGTGCGTGCTGGTTGCACGCCGGGTGCGCGAATCGCATGTGACTTTAAAAGAAACAATTTAATTGGTTAAGAACATTTTAATTCTAGAACTTGAAGGACCCCACCCATTTTTTTCATTCCTTCAAGAGCATCTCAAAAGACACACCTATTGTTTTCTGATCCTCTTCTTTGCCTTTTTTTGGTGTTTTTTTTTCACTAATTTAAAAATGGCAGCTGGAAATGATCCTCAGCAGATTCCACCTGAAGAGGAAGAAGACCTGGAGGAACTGGTGAAGAAAAGATTTGAAAGTATCGTGTGGGCTTTTTTCTCGATATAACCAGGAGAAAAGAAAGTCAATGCCCAAAAAGTTACCTGCACCATTTGTGGGAATGTTCTCTCACGAGGTTCAGAGAAAAAATATTCCTGTGGGACATCCTCGATGTTAAACATTTGCAGACTATCCATCCTCGGCTTCTCACAAGAGAACAGCATCGACGGGAAGAAGAAAAGCAGAGAACCGAGGACAACACTGTTGGACCAAGCACATCATCTGGTTCTACCACGACTAGCACTCCAAACATCATCCCTGAGTTTGCTAGAGTGGAGCAGCGCTATGTGAACTATCACAAAATTCTATGTTTTGGTGAGCAATCACTGGATGCCATCCTGGTTGCTATTAGGAACCACTATTGTTAATTTTTTTTTTCTTTTCAAATGCAATGACTTCCTAATTGCATAATTTTTAAATAATTTTCGCTGTTGGTTCTGTTTAGTTTTTCATTTCTTTTCAAAAAACACCCAAAAAAATGTAAAAAAGAGTTAAAACAAATATATAAAACAAAAAGAAGTAAAAAAAATAGTTCTTTTCAGAACCGCCTATTTGGTTTGAAAAAGAAAAATTTGTAAGTGTTGTATGAATTGTGGCAAGTGGAATATATGGAGAAGTGTACAGGTAGTGTATATATGATTGAAGGAGTGCGTGGGTAATGCCTGGGTGATTGCAAGAGTGCAGGACTAATGTCTGGGTGATTGTAGGAGTGCATGGCTAGTGCCTGAGTGATTGCATGAGTGGAGAGGTAATGTGTGGGTGATTAGAGGAGTGCATGGGTAATGTCTGAGTGATTGCATGAGTGCAAGGGTAGTGCCTGGGTGATTTGAGGAGTGCAAGGCTAGTGCCTGGATGATTTTGTAAGTGCATGGGTTATGCCTGGCTGATTGCATGAGTGCAGAGGTAATGTGTGGGTGATTGGAGGAGTGCATGGCTAGTGCCTGAGTTATTGCATGAGTGGAGAGGTAATGTGTGGGTGATTGGAGGAGTGCATGCGTAATGTCTCAGTGATTGCATGAGTGCAAAGGTAGTGCCTGGTTGATTGGAGGAGTGGAAGGGTAGTGGTTGGTGATTTTGTAAATGCATGGGTTATGCCTGGGTGATTGCATGACTGCAGATGTAATGTGTGGGTGATTGGAGGACTGCATGAGTAATGCCTGAGTGATTACATGAGTGCAACGGTAGTGCCTGGGTGATTGGAGTAGTGCATGGGTAGTGCATGGTGATTTTGTAAGTGCATGGGTTATGCCTGGGTGATTGAATGAGTGCAGAGGTAATGTGTGGGTGATTGGAGGAGTGCATGGGTAATGCCTGAGTGATTGCATGAGTACAAGGGTGGTGCCAGGGTGATTGGAGTAGTGCAAGGGTAGTGTGTGGTGCTTTGGTAAGTGCATGGGTTACGCCAGGGTGACTGTATGAGTGTATGGGTAATGCATGAGTGATTGCATGAGTATATGGGTAATGCATGGGTGATTGCATGAATGCATGGATAGTGCCTGGGTGATTGGAAGAGTGCATGAGTACTGCCTGAGTGATTGAAAAAACACATGGGTTATGCCTGAGTCACTGCATGAGTGCATGGGTAGTGCTTGGGTGATTGCATGAGGGCAAGGGTAATGTGTGGGTGACTGGAGGAGTGCATGGGTACTGCCTAAGTGATTGAAGGAGTGCATAAGTAATGTCTGGGTGATTGCATGAGTGCATGGGTAGTGTCTGGGTGATTGGAGAACTGTATGGGTAATACCTGGGTGATTCCATAAGTGTAGGAGTAATGTCTGGATGATTGAAGGAGTGCAAGGGTAATGCCAGGGTGATTGCATGAGTGCACGGGTAGTGCCTGGGTGATTGGAGAAGTGCATAGCTAATGCCTGGGTGATTCCATAAGTGTAGGAGTAATGTCTAGATGATTGAAGGAGTGCATGGGTAATATTTGGGTGATTGCAAGAGTGTAGGAGTACTGTCTGGGTGATTGCAGGAGTGCATGGGTACTGCCTGAGTGTATAAAGGTGTGGATTGGTAATGCCTGGGTGATTTTGTAAGTGCATGGGTAATGCTTGAGTGATTGAAGGAGTGCATGGGTAATGCCTGGGTGATTGGAGCAGTGCATGAGTAGTGCCTGGATGATTGGAGGAGTGCATGGGTACTGCCTGATTGATTGAAGTAGTGCATGGCTAATGTCTGGGTGATTCCATACGTGTAGGAGTAATATCTGGATGATTGAAGGACTGCAAGGATAGAGCCTGGGTAATTGCATGAGTGTATGGGTAGTGCCTGGGTGATTGGAGGAGTGTATGGGTACTGCCCGAGTGATTTAAGAAACACATGGGTAATGCTTGAGTGATTGCATGAGTGCATGGGTAGTGCCTGGGTGATTGTAAAAGTGCATTGCTAATGCCTGGGTGATCCCATAAGTGTAGGAGTCATGTCTGGATGATTAAAGGAGTGCATGGGTAATACCTGGGTGATTGCAAGAGTGCAGGACTAATGTCTGGGTGATTGCAAGAGTGCATGGCTAGTGCCTGAGTGTTTCCATGAGTGGAGAGGTAATGTCTGAGTGATTGCATGAGTGCAAGGGTAGTGCCTGGGTAATTTGAGGAGTGCAAGGCTAGTGCCTGGATAATTTTTTAAGTGCATGAGCTATGCCTGGGTGATTGCATGAGTGCAGAGGTAATGTGTGGGTGATTGGAGGAGTGTATGAGTAATGCCGGAGTGATTGCATGAGTGCAAGGGTAGTGCTTGGGTGATTGCAAGAGTGCAGGACTAATGTCTGGGTGATTGCAGGTGTGCATGGCTAGTGCATGAGTGATTGCATGAGTGGAGATGTAATGTGTGGGTGATTGGAGGACTGCATGAGTAATGTCTGATTGATTACATGAGTGCAACAGTAGTGCCTGGGTGATTGGAGTAGTGCAAGGGTAGTGCATGGGGATTTTGTAAGTGCATGGGTTATGCCTGGATGATTGCTTGAGTGCAGAGGTAATGTGTGTGTGATTGGAGGAGTGCATGGGTAATGCCTGAGTGATTGCATGAGTACAAGAGTAGTGCCTGGGTGATTGGAGTAGTGCAAGGGTAGTGCGTGGTGATTTGGTAAGTGCCTGGGTAACACCAGGGTGATTGTATGAGTGCAGAAGTAATGTGTGGGTGATTGGAGGAGTGTATGGGTAATGCATGAGTGATTACATGAGTGTATGGGTAATGCCTGGGTGATTGCATGAATGCATGGGTGGTGATTGCATGAATGCATGGGTAGTGCCTGGGTGATTGGAAGAGTGCATGGGTACTGCCTGAGTAATTGAAGAAATGCATGGGTTATGCCTGAGTGCATTGGTAGTGCCTGGGTGATTGCATGAGGGCAAGGGTAATGTCTGGGTGACTGGAGGAGTGCATGGGTACTGCCTAAGTGATTGAAGGAGTGCATAAGTAATGTCTGGGTGATTGCATGAGTGCTTGGGTAGTGCCTGGGTGATTGGAGAACTGTATGTGTAATACCTCGGTGATTCCATAAGTGTAGGAGTAATGTCTGAATGATTGAAGGAGTGCATGGCTAATACCTGGGTGATTGCAAGAGTGTAGGAGTAATGTCTGGGTGTGTGCAGGAGTGCATGGGTACTGCCTGAGTGATTAAAGATGTGCATTGGTAATGCCTGGGGGATTTTGTAAGCGCATGGGTAATACTTGAGTGATTGAAGGAGTGCATGGGTAGTGTCTGTGTGATTGGAGGAGAGCATGGGTAGTGCTTGAAAAAATGGATGACTGCAATAAAAGTGACTGTAAACATTACTTCATATTATTATGCTTATTACATTATTTCATCTTACCTTCTTTATTGAAGTAGATACCAAAGTCATTGAAACTATTTTACAGGAGTTTTATTGTAAACTGAATTTAAAATCTTTTCAAGCTTGAGTATTGCTTTCTGTAAAAAAAGAAGAAAAACTGTTTTTGCTTATAATATTATAGTTTTAATAACACAACATAATTTTAGAATTACAGAACATATTCAGTTTCCCTTTCTTGCTCTTCTCAGATTCTACTGAATTTCACCATTCACAGTGATTTCAATGTAGATCATCATATAACAGCGGGGAAAAAAATACAATCAATGAGATTGTAAAAAAAAAAACAATCTGCGTTGAAAATATTTACAAGTTCAACTATCTGTTCACCTATCTACAGTTTCTAAATTATATTTTTCCACTACAATAAATCATTTATTTCTCTGAAGTACATTTCTGAAATATACATTCTCATTTACATCGCATATAATGTAAAGATCAAATATATAAACTATTTCTTTCAAACACAATTTTCCAAATGCAATAACAATTAGCTCAAACAATAATCCAAACAGTAATTTTTCACATCTTCCCAATAGGCCGAATAATGTTTCCAAATCAATTTTCATTGAAAATATCTAAAATAAATTCATTTATTTGTGTTTACATCTTCCTAATAGGCGGAATGATGTTTTCAAAACTTTGGCATCAAAAATATCAGATATGAATCTGGTAATTCGAAAGGCAACCTACATTTAAATTGCAAATGGGCATCATTGCAATGTGTCCATCCATTATTGCACTTTAAATACACAGCATAGTGTCCAGATGTTGTAGTAGGTCCATCATGGAAAATAATAGCCACAGCCTTAAAAGTTCTTCCTGAAATTGATAGTTGACTTGCCACAAATTTTTTATTTTTGTTTCCAATTTTCTTCCATTTGCTCTACAACGTTGTAGCATTAAAATGACATATTTTCCAAATCTTTCTATATATAACGTTGACAACATTGCTGATTTACAATGAGAGCATTTCATATTTTGTTTAGCTGTTTTTACTAATTTGTTAAAAGATACTGATTTGCAATCTGGTATTGTCAAGTATATGAATCGTTCAGTGTCTATTCCAGGGGTGGAAGAAAATGAATACGATTCACATTTATGATCCCATCTGTAACTTAGTCCAAATAAACTTTCAGTTTCTGTTCCTTCATCTTCCAATACACCAAGCATAAACATAAGAAATTCTTGTGCATCTTGTTGTATATTGAGTGTAAATGGTGAAGAGCCAGTACATATATCCAAAAGATGCCGAATGCCAGAAGCAGTATGGATTTTACTTCTATCAGTTACCAACTTTTGAAAAACATTATGTAGTAAAGAACAGAATCTTTTTTCGCGATTTTCCATAATTTCAAGATGAAGATCTTCCAGTTAAAACACAACATTCACAATTACATTAGCATAGCAGTTGATACCTGAACTATTTTCTAAATGGTATCCTACAAAATCATCAACAGTGTCCATTTTCATTTTTTGGTAGCTTCATCATTCTCTTGAATTGTTTTCTTTTTTGAACCTCACTAGAATGCTTGTCATATTTTCATTTTGGACACACTACACGCTTTTCATATACAGGATATTCACCTAAGTTAGGAGCATACAGTCTTCTTAACTGATTATACTCTCTTATACAATTTGCATCAGCACTAACCTTTTTCTCATCAAAATCAATCAAATACAAACCAGATAATGTTCTTACTCAAGACAATGCAACGTATGCCATGCCTTCTTTAAACACTGTACTTCCAATATTTACCAAAGCACTGTCTGCACTTAAACCTTGAGATTTATGAATGGTTACTGCATATGCTAAAGAAAGAGGAAACTGTTTTCTACGAACATACAAGTCTTTTACAAGCAAAAAATGAACAGCACAACGTCCAATCTGTTTTACCTCTTCAATCTGATCAAATTTAATCTTCAAAAATTCAATTCCATCTCTGTTCTGATAATTAACAAAATCAACAACTTTTCCCATTGCTCCATTTACTAAACCTTTTTATACATCCAACTTACGTCGTAAAATTAGCCGACAGTTTTTACATACATATAAAGTTTTTTCTAAACCAGCGGTCTTAGACACTGACTTTTCCAAAGAATCCAATTTTGTCTGTAATTTCTCTGAGAGAAGAATAGTAACTCCTTCGTGTTCCATTTTATCAATGGCTTCCATTTTCACTATTGGTTGTCTTTCCAGTTTCAAAAGTTCATGATTGAATGTAGAACACTTGCAGTGTTGGCATTAGGCAAACTATAGAGTTTTTTTCTCCAATTTTTTTGTATATTATTTCAAGTGCAATGTTTTTATTTGGAAACAAATTCGTTAGTAGCCGACTTTGTGAAACTTCTTTACCATGTTGTGTCAAAAGTCCAATTCTTATATCTTGAAGAATGTTTCCATAGTGTTCATCACTTGCTTGTCGCATATTCTTCATAAGTTCTTTATATTCAAAATGAGACCAAATGTTTACATTTCCAATACTTCCCAAAGATTTCCTAGTATCTTCATGGACAAGAGTTTTAAAAACTGGTTGTCCTTTCACAGGAATCAGTTGTAGTAGATCGCCAAATACAATTACATGTTTTCCTCCAAATAAAACATCATAATCTGTTTTTAAAATCTGTTGCATTCTTAAATGTACAAAGGCAAGCATTAAGTTTGAGACCATGCTCACCTCATCAATAATTAGAAGTTTCATTTTCTTTAGTACTCTTGAGACTTCAAAACAAGCTTCTCCAGATAGTTTATGATATTCCAACTTATTTTCATGTTCTACTGGTAGCATGAGTAAACGATGTAATGTAATCCCTTTAATGTTATGTTATGTTGTGTTATAAGTTTTGTATAGCGCACAGCTGCCCCAGCAAAGGGGCTTCCCAGCGCTGACCGGCAGGAATTGGGAGGCTACTAACAGAAGGCAGAGCCTAAATCAAAGGGAAAAGGTGAGTATTAATGGCCTTGTGGAATGCCAGGGAGTTGTCCATACTGCGGATGTGCACAGGCAGAGAGTTCCAAAGTTTACCCTCCAGGGCGCGGAAGGAACATCCTCCTGCATGCGCCCTCCTCACCCGGGGAACAACCGCCAGATGCTGGCCCATAGATCGAAGTTGGCAAGTGGGTGTATAGGGTAAGAGCAGGTTTGCCAGGATACCTGGAGAGGAGAGATTCATAATTTTGAAGGCGATGCAGAGGGACTTGAACTCGACACGCCTAGCCACCGGCAACCAATGTAGTTGGCGGATGGTGTTAGTCGTGGAACAAGTTCTAGGAAGGCCAAGGAAAGTTCTAGCAGCCGCATTTTGAACCATCTGCAGGCGTAGAATTTCAGCCTTGTTAACCCCCAGGTAAAGAGAGCTGTCATAATCTAACCTGGACATGATGGCGGCCTAAATGATGACTTGACGAATGGAAAGATCAAAGAAATCCAGCAGCGGTTTGAGCCCACGCAGGAGTCCAAAACAGGTCCCCGCGACTTTTTTGATTTGGACCTGGAAACTGAGGGCTGAGTCTATCCATACACCCAGATTTTTAACCACCTGTTTTGGGGCGGGTGCACATCCCAAGGTCGCAGGCCACCAGCGCTCGCTTCACAGCTCAGAGCCTTTCCCTACCAGCAAGACCTCAGATTTGCTGGCGTTAAGGTGGAGGCAATTGGCAGTCATCCACTCTGCGACAGCAGCAATATCGCTCCGGAACTTAAGAGCATCCTGCGTGGAGTTGTCAGAGAGTGCTACTACCAACTGAGTATCATCAGCATATGATACTACTGTTAGTCCTCTGCTCCTGGCCATGGCTTCTAACTGTTGGACATACAGGTTGAATAGCGTGGGGCTCAACCCAGAGCCCTGTGGAACCCCTTGTTTGACAGTATGTATCAGGGAGGCGAAAGGGGGGCCGCCACCTGGAAGGTTCTCTCAGAAAGAAAAGAGGCGAACCATCCCAGGGCCAGGCCCTCGATGCCAGCCTCCTCCAACCATTGTAGCAGAATCTGGTGGGATACCATGTCGAACGCGGCGCTGAGATCTAATAAAATCAGCGCCAAAGTGCGTCCTGCATCTAAAGCTACCTTCAGATGTTCGGTCACAGCTAGGAGAGCAGACTCTGTGCTGTGACCCGGGCGGAAACCATTCTGAGAGGCGTCAAGCGTGCTGTTGTTTTCCAGGAATCCTGTCAGAATGGAATTGATGTAAGCCTCAGCAATCTTGGACACCCATGGCAGGAGAGAAATGGGGCAAAAGTTCTCTGGTTTGGCGGTATCTAATGTAGGTTTCTTTAACAGAGGGACCACCCTGGCTTGTTTCCAAGCCCAACTGACACAGAGGTGTAAAGAGCAGAGGCAGAGATTTAAAAAATTGCTCAGGCTTAAGCGGATCTGCTGGAGAGCCAGATTTAACCCTACTACATAACGTCCGCAACTTATCCTGGGAGATCAAAGGGAAGACAGCGAGAGTGCGGGTGGAGAGGGGTCTATGAATGGGACCTAAACTCATCAGGGGGAGGGGGAAGGTCCTGTAGATGTTTTCTACCTTCTTGATAAAGAAGGTGGCAAGATCCTCACATTGCTGGTCAGATGAGATCAGAGGGGCTGACTATGACCCTACCGCTTTAAGATCTTTAAGTATAGAGAAAATACTTTTAGCGGGATTGCTGCTACTCCTGATTTTGTCCGCAAAGTAGGACAACACAAGATAAATGTGATTCAGTGGTTTTCTGTAGATAACTGGTCAAACTTTAATTAAGCAACTTTTCCCTGTTCCAGCTTGACCACTGATATACATTTGAAAAGGTTTAAATGATGTGCAGTTGCACTATATTTTTTCATGAAGTAAACCATGCTGTACCTGTTGTGTCACTTGCTGATATATCTTTTTGTTCAAAATTTAGTTGGTCTTCCAAGTTTCCCAACTCAATTATATCCTGTTGTGCTTGTTGCATTGCCGTTTCTTCTTCAATCTTGGCAATTGCTGCTTCATTTTCAAGAATTGGTTGTCCTAATGGATCTTGACTTGGAGGAGCAGAACTTTGACTATCTTGAGAACTGTCTCTAGCTATTTCAGCTGCAATAGTAGTTTCTTGTTCAATCTCTTCATTTAACATTTGTAGATAATTTGGAAAAATTGTGCATTGAATACTATCTTTACATGCATTAAAAGAATCTTCATAGCAGTCAAAATCTCCAAGTAATTCCATTTCAGTACGCCAAGGCTTGAAGAGTTGCAGAAGTGCTAAATAGAAAAATTCTGTTTTATCTGGAGTTTCGCAGCTGAGTTTTCTATGATTAATAAGATTTTCTTTGGCATGTTTTACCAAACATCCATCACATCCAATTACTGCATATTTTTCTTCATTTATATTTTCTGTAACATTTCTCTTAAAACTATAATGTTGTAGTACTTCATAGAGACATATGTTTTCCAGATGTGGACTTCTGTTGGAATAGTACATATCCAACATATTTGTTTTAACAATATCTGTACTTTCTGGTTTATTCAATGCTAAGTATTCAATTTCTTGTACAGATTTCAAAACTCGATTTCGTGTTGCAGCAAGACCTAGACTTACCCAAATAATTCCTCTTGACTTTGAATATAAACTTGCAGAGGTCAACCGATACGAACATTCGTAGGATCCAATCTCTCGATGGGAAAGCATCTTCAAACTAAAGCTGTACAATTTGTTACTAAGACTCTTCTCTTGTGAAATTTCTTCCCACATTTCTTTAAACTCTGTCTTTTCAGATTTGGTTATATATGATGTAACATAACGAGCAACAGCAATCAAATTATCTGCAACATATTGGATATCCATGTTTGCATTCCACATTGACAAAATCACTGGATTGTAGTCATTAATATACTTTGAATCTTCACTTCTTTTTATGTTGTAAGTATTCTTTGGAGATTTTCGCATTATAGTATGTCTTACTGCTGACATAAAACTGTTGACTCTTCCTTTGGAAATTACTGGACGTGGGAATCCAAAACAACATTTTCTATACATTTTTTCCCTTTGACGTGTATTTTCGTCGACAATATTTTCCACATCGATGACTTTGAAACTGTAAAACTTGTTGTCTTAAGCTGTTTTCACCTCCTTTTTTTGGCATGGCACATGTAACATGGTCTTCAATGAAAGACAAAACAGTTTCATCAGAATCGGTTCCAAATGTAGGTGCATTCTTGATCCATAATAGCATGTGTATATGAGGAGCACCTCTGGCTTGGTAATCCTTTCTCCAAAAGAAATCAATAACTTCTCTAAGAGGTGGATTATTTTTATTGCAGATAAAAGACCTCATAGCTAGAAACCTATGATTAAAATTTCTGCACACATTTACAGGATCCAAAGAACAGAGTTCTCCAGCAGTCTTCAATTCAATGTTTTGAACATTTGAATTTGCTTCTCGTAGAAATTCAAGTAAATCGTCCCATGCGTATTCAGCACAGCTAAGCGTAACAAACCACGTAGGGGTTCCTAAGTTCCTTAACATACATTTAAGTTCTCCGTGACCATGATACCAATACTCATTAGTACCACGTTGACACGCCTTCAAATTAATTAACTGAGATTCTAAATGATCATCTCTTTGTTGAACTTTATCCAAAAATTCCTTTGCAGAAAGATGTGTAAGATGAACTCCTGTTTTTAATATGTGGTTCACTGCATATGAAAGTCCAGACAAGTCACTTTCAAACAGAAGATGAAATAAATATGGAATACACTGTCGAAATCTTGGATCTTCTGAGTACAATCTTGTTGTACGATATTCTGAAGCTGGAATCTGTACTGGTCGTTCATCATATCATCCACCTTTTCCAGTGGGGAAGAGCTGTGGAAAACAACAAGCTTCTAAACTTTTTTCCCATACACTCATGGGAGTTCCCTTCGCTTTCTTCATTTGGAATAATTTAATAGTGTTTCCTATCACTTCTTTTGAATGTAGAGGATGTATACTATAATGTTCATAAATTTCTTCTCTCCTCGAGTTGTCCACTTTTTGTATTTGGCCAGTTGAAATTTCTCTTTCATCTTCTATGGATAATTCTTGTTCTTCCACATATACATTTTGAAGTTTGGTGACATCTACTAACTCCTGCCATATTTTCCGACTCTTTGTTGGTACACCATTAACTAGAATAACTACAGGTTCAGTTTCCTCTCTCTCTATACCAACAGTTTCAATATTTTTCTTAAAATCTAAAGGTAAATACACAACTCTCCCTTTTAAACCTCTTTGTAAATCTGTTGGAGGCAGCTTACCTGTTTTAGGCTCCATACGAATTATATCCTGAAACGGATGCACAGATTGAACAAGAATGGACTCATAAGTATTTCAATCTACCAGTTCCGGAGGAATAGCTACCAACTCTAGGTTGTTATGTACAGCTCTAGCTGGCATTTTATTCTCTTCTAATTTGTTGTAACAATATTTACAAATACAATGATCACTACCCAACTCAAAACAACCTTCCACCAACAAATAAGCACCAAATTGCCCCCACTTATCATTGTTTTCCTTTTCACTTTTAAAAAACACATCAACATTCCTAGTTTGACTTCCATAGTGAGTACATCGACAACAAATACAAATATAGAAACTACCTTAAACTTTTTCATTTCTTCTGCAAACTTCTCAGTAGTACTATCTTCCACCTCTTCTTCAACACCTACACTTATCAAACTCTCACTTTCTCTACACTCCTCTTGAGGACCAAAGAAACAAAACTCTATATCATCAGAAACGTTTTTTACATCCAATACTTAACCATGCAAAAGAGCTGTGTTTATTTTACTTAAAGATAATGCAGGACTTTTTACATAGTACAATCTTCTCAGTAACTTCCGCATTTCTGAGTGATGTACTGATAACATTCTTAAATGATGAAAAGTACTTCTACACACTTTTCTAGAAAGACAAGCCAGAGAATGACCCTGTAAGTTACTATATTTTCTCACTTTACAAGGATCTAGTCTTTGCAACATCTTAATCTTTTGTTTAACACTTTTTTCACCATAATCTCGTAAGAAAATTCGAGATATATCAATAGACTCCTGTCGTATACTACAAATACTACTACAATCCCACTTATACACTGGAGCTTGTGTACATCTACCTTGAACTTCTTCAGCTATTGCTTGTTCCACATTTCTAGGAACCATCTTTTCTTTTTCAATTGGATAACCATTTTTAACCTCATAACACCGACCCCTGGTATCAACTGCATGTACTAATGTAATTTGTTGAAAATAGCTTTCTTCATTAAAAAAAGGTTCAGTACTAGAAGTGTGCTTCCATTCACCCGAATTTTTTTTGCAAAAGTTAGTTCTATTAACCAGTTTTTCTCTTTTACTTTTCTCCTTCATAAACTGCATTGTTTTATTCAATGTCTTCATTCTCTTCAATACTAATATAAACAATCTTCTTTTCAATTCAAAAGCCTTTTCGACTACACTTTCAATCTGCTATTTTTTCTTGTAAAATGCTGATCTTCTTTCATATTTTTTGCAACCTTTCAATACATTTTGTAGTACTCTACTTTTATACATTCTCTTCCTAGTGTCTTTATATTCTTTCATCCTTCTTTCAATATAGATTGTTTTCCCATAACCTGATTTTCCATTAATTTGTCCTTTTTTTGTTTCCTTCTGATTGGTTGTACAACTTTTCTTTCTCCTTTCCCCATATTGAAAATTCATTACATTCTTAAAAACTCTTTTAACAAATTCTTTAGTTCTCTTACCAGATGTTTTTTTCTTCAATGTCACATGTTGTACTTCATCTAATTTCTGCTTTTCTCTCTCCTTTAAATAGTACTGTTTTTGTGTTGTCTTTTCTTTTGCATTTTTCTTGTCATACTGAATTTTTCTTAATAATTATGGAGAATATCTGAAAAAAAGAAAAGTTTAAATAGTTTTGTTAAATAATTTTCTATTATGAAAATAATTATATACAAACATTCTTATGTATAAATAAAGACATATTTTTAATTGCACTCCAAACCTATATCAGGCAATGCATAATTCCTACAATTAGAAGAAATCACAAGCTATACAACAGAATCACAGAGCACAACTAAAGGATTTCTCTACTGCTACCCAAATCAAATCTAAAGTGCAGTCTGTCAACTTTTAAGGCCTGCATAATGTTGTGATTGGGGTATGACTCTACTTGCACATGTATTCTCGTATGTGTTATACATTTGAAGATGCTTCACATATAAAACAGAAGTATACATATATTTGTATGCTTTTTTTATATATAGTACACTAGCAACAAGCACAGACTCATACATGCATGGTTTCAAAAAGATAATACAATTTACAGCAAAAACATGTAAATGGTTGCTGCTTTGTGTTTACCTATACTCAATACCTAACTATTACTCCTTCCTATATCCTTCTTCTTTCTTTCCACACCTCTCTTCTCTCTTTGTTCACCCCTGTTCTCTCTTTCTGTACTTTTCTTCACTGTTTCTACACCCCTCTTGAATGTTTCTGCACTACTTAAATCTGTTTCTACAACTCTCTTCCTCTTTGTGTACCCCTAGTGCCTCTTTTTGCACCTCTATTGCTTCTTTCTGCACCTCTCTTGCTTCTCTCTGCATCCCTGTTGCCTCTATCTGTACTCCTGTTACCTCTTTCTGTACCCTTCTTCCATTTTTCTGCATCTCAGTTGCCTCTTTCTGCACCAGTGTTTCCTCTTTGTGTATCTCTGTTGCTTCCTTCTCAACTTTTCTTGCTTCTTTCTGCAACTCTGTTGCTTTTTTCTGTACCCCTGTTACCTCTTTCTGCACCCTTCTTCCCCCTTTGTGCACCTCTGTTGCCTCTTTCTGTTCCCCTCTGCCCTCTTTCTGTACCTCTCTTATCTCTTTCTACACCTCTCTTGCTTATTTCTGCACTTCTCTTGCTCTTTCTCTATTCCACTTCCCTTTTTCTACACCTCTCTTACTTTTTTCTCCACTACTCTTGCTTCTTTCTGCACTTCTATTACCCTTTCTGCACTCCTCTTACCTCTTTCTACATCCTTCTTCCCTCTTTCTGCACTTATCTTGCCTTTTTCTACACCACTGTTCCCTTTTTCTGCACCTCTCTTGCCTATTTCTGCAACTGTCTTGCCTCTTTCTGCAGTTGTCTTGTCTTCTTCTGCACCTCTGTTGCTTCTTTCTACACCTCTCTTGCAAATGTTTACACCTCTCTCGGTTCCTTCTGCACACCTCTTGCCTTCTTCTACACCTCTGTTGGTTCCTTCTGCACTGCTCTACGGTCTTTCTGCATTTCTTTTGCCTGTTTGTGCACTTCTCTTGCCTCCTTCTGCACCTCTGTTTCTTCTGCCTGCACTTCTCTTGCTTCTTACTTATTTATTTTGACTATGTTCAATACTTAACTACTAGTAAAATGGTAAAGCAGCAGCAGCAGAAAAGTAATGTTTAACATATGTTAGGTGACAAATTAGTTATTATAATACTTTCTAAAACTCTCTGGAAAACTTCACTTGAAGTGCACTAAATAAATCTAAGTGTCTCTTTGAAATATGAAGTGCACTCTCTCAACTTTTAACGTCTTCATGGTCTTCTGTTTAAGATATGTCTGATCTTGTACATATATTGTGATATGTCTTATACATCTGAACATAGTACACATATAAAAGACAACTAAACATCTATTTGTATGTTTCTTTGATATATGATACTACTAACAGAAAGTACAGACATATGCATGCATGTTTTTAAGAACATTGTGAGACTTACACCAGAGACATATGCTATATCTATTACTAGGCCCAATACCCTATGTAGTCATAGTGCCTGAGTGATTACATGCGTGTAGGTGTAGTGTCTATGAAATTAGAGGACTGCATGAGTACTACCTGAGTGATTAAAGAACTTCATAGGTAATGCTTACGTGGTTCCATAACTGCATGGGTAGTGCCTGGGTGATTGGAGGAGTGCATGGGTACTGTCTGAGTGATTGAAGAACTGCATAGGTAATACCTGGGTGATTATATGAGTGCAAAGACAATGCCAGCATGATTAGACTAATACACAGATGCTGACTTGGTACATCGAAGAATACATGGATAGTGCCTGACTGATTGGAACAATGCATAGATAGTACCTGGGTGATTGCATAGTGCAAGAGTTCTGCCTGGGTCATTACATAAGTGCATGTGTAGTGGCTGGATGATTGAAGCACTGCTTTTGTAATGCCTGTCTGATTGCATGAGTTCAGGGATAATGCCTAGGTGATTGCATGAGTGTAGGGATAATGCCTGGGTAATTGCATGAGTGCAGAGGTAATGTCTAAGGGATAACAGGAGTACATAGGTAATGTATGGGTGATTCATGAGTTAAGGGATAATATCTGGTACATTATAAGAGTACCTAGAAGTACCTGGGTGATTTTATAAGTGCATCGATACTGCCTAGGTGATTAGAGTAGTATTGTGGTAGTGCCTCAGTGATTGAAGGAGTGTAAAAGTAGTGCTTGGCTGATTTTAAAGGTGCATGGGCACTGGCTAAGTGATTGGACGAGTGCATAGATCGTCAAAAGGTAATTGGAGGAGTGCAAGGGTGTTGCCTGGGTGATTGAACTAGTGTGTAGGTAATGCATTGGTGATTGCATGAGTTCAGAGGTAATATCTGGGAACTTCAGGAGTACATAGAAAGTGCCTGGGTGATTTTAAAAGTGCATTGGTACTGCCTGGGTGATAGGAGTAATACTGTGGTGGTGCCTCAGTGATTGGAAGAGTGTAGAGATATTACCTGGGTGATTTTATAAGTGCATTGGCACTAGCTAAGTGATTGGAGGAGTGCATAGATCGTGAAAAGGAAATTGGAGGAGTGCAGGGGTATTGCCTGGGTGATTGAACCAGTGTATAACTAATACATTGGTGATTGCATCATTGCAGGAGTTATGTCAGGGGGATTAGAGGAGTACATAGGTAATGCCTGGTGGTTCTATCATTGCAAGGGTAATATCTGAGAGATTACAGGAGTACATAGGAAGTGCCTTCGTGATTTTATAAGTGCATGTGTACTGCCTGGGTAATTGGAGTAGTACTGCAGTAGTGCCTGAGTGATTGGAAAAGTGCAACATGCTGAGTAGTAACAGAATACAGGGGTAGTGCTTATGAAATTGGAGGACTGCCTTAGTGATTGAAGAAGTGCATAGGTAATACTTGGGTGATTGCATGAGTGCATGCATAGTGCCTAGGTGATTGCAAGAGCGCATGGGTACTCTCTGAGTGATTGAAAAACGGCATACATAATACCTGGGTGATTGCATGAGTGCTAAAATAATGCCTGTGTGATTAGAACAATGCACAGATTGTGCCTTCATACATCAAGGAATGCATGGGTACTGCCTGACTAATTGCAACAATGCATAGGTAGTACCTAGATGATTGCATGAGTGCAAAGGTTGTTCCTGGATGATTGGAAAACTCCATCGGTAGTGCTTGGTTGATTACATGAGTGCAGAGGAACTAGCTGAGTGCATCTATCAAAGCAACAATAATGGCTCAGTGAATGCATCATTACATCTGTACTGCCTGGGTGATTGGAGGAGTGGAGAGATAGTGCCTGACTAATTGCATAAGTGGCGGAGTAGTGCCTGACTGATTGAAGAACTGTACATATATTGGCTTGGTGCATGATTTTGTGCATGGGTAGTGCCTGGGTCATTGCAGACTTACAGCTGAGACATCTCTTCATGTTGCTGCTTTATATTTGACTACACCCAACATCTTAAGTAGTCGAAGAATACTGAAATAGCAACACAAAAGTGTGGTTTATAGCATGGTGTACAGGATCCCCATTCTCTAACTCCTCAGGGTATTGGGCCTACCCAAATAGAAAACATCAAACCAACGCATATCTCTGTTATAAATCTTACCATATTCATAAAGGCATGTATGCATGTGTCTCTACCTTTTACTAGTACTTTCATTTATAACAGAAACATACATAAAAAAAATATCTCTCTTCTATACATGTAGCATCTTGAGATGAATAATACATATGAGAATACATATGCAACTAGGGAATTCATCAATCACATGACCATGCAGACCATAAAACAGACACCTAGATTTATGTGGCATACATTAAATAAAGTTTTACATAGAGTCCTTTAAACCACCATAATCAGTTATTCCTCACCCAACATATATTAAACATCTCTTTACTGCTCCTGCTACATAACCATCCTACTACTACTACTCAGATGTACAGCCTAACAAAATACATAGCAACATCCCTTCACATATCTCTATTGTAAGTCAACCCATATTTAAACAAGCATTTGCAATGCAATAGGTCTCGCATTTGCGAAATTTTAAGCTATTGGCATTGTAAATGACAATGCCTTTTATTTATATGTTTTCAAAACCAACACATAGATAAAAGGTTTGTCATTTACAATGCCAGTAGCTCAAAGTCTTGCAAATGCTAGACCTATTGCATTGCAAATGCTTGTTAATATTTGCACCAATGACAGCATGCCTTTACAGGGAGAATGTATCTCCAGTCTGAGGTTGAAACTGCTGGTGCATTCCAGTGGCCGATTATGTGCTACACAGATCCACACAACACAACACAAAACAACACAATCTGAAAGCAATGGGCTTGGACAATGTCCAAAATAATAAACCATAACAAAGTGTGAAGAAGTAAATGTAGCCTGCCACACTAAATGCAGTTTTAAACTATGATACAATGGAGGAAAAAGACACAAGGATGGATTCCGTAAAACGTTGTCACTCATCCAGGAGCAGGATTCCCCTCTATGATAAGCAACCAAATTGTGTAAGCTCAGGTTTCAGTTCACAATCTTTACCCAGGGAGAGGGACAGGACACAAGAGTAGCTTGTGCTGTCGCTTTCTGTCCTCGCCTGTCCTTGCTGATGTTACAGCTGCCTCCCAGGAGTCCTGTGGGTGTAGTAACGTGTCCCGTGAAGCCAGCAGGCTCACACCCATGTTGCTCTTGGGAGCGGCAGTGACCTGCACAGCTCTTAAAGGGGCCATGAATATCAATGCATTCAATTACATTTTTAACCACAGTAAGGGGTGGAAATGTAATTGGAGTGAAGTCATTTGCAACGCTGATCATGGTTGGACATTCCCCCGGGCCTGCACCATGTTAGGACTTGACAGCTGAAACAGTTTGCACACAAAGAACTGCATAACTGTCACTGCATCCCTCATGAATAAGTGGCGAAGCAAGATAGGTGCTTGTGTCACCCCAGGAGTGCACAATATATGCTAGAAGCCGTTTGGGTAAAAAATGCAAATGACGCACCTCATATCGCATTTTGATAAAAAACGAATTTTTTCCTATCTACACCAGAGTAAATGGCCCAAACAGATTGTGAATTCGACCCATGGAAGTGATCCCTGAAAATAGTTAGATAGCACATTGTTTATTACAACCTATTTGTGAAACACTTGGTCTAGAACAGTAGACTGGGAACCTTAGGCCTAAACTGCACAATCCTGTCTTAGGGCAAGTTTCTTTATTGGTAAGTCCAAGAGCGGAAATAACGGCATTTTTCCCCACTGTGCTGTTTCGGTTGCCAGTGAAAAGCAGCATGTAGCTCACAGTTCAGAAGCACATGTTTGCAGGTTTCCTCGCTGTGCACATTGCTCATCTTAACAAGCATTTGCAATGCAATAGGTCCGAATGCATTGCAAATGCTTAAGTTTAAAACTGAGCGCAGCGTCGCTTGAAGGACACCGCACTCGTTCTTTTTTTTTAACTTTATCACTGAGTGCGGTGTCCTTGAAGCGGGCACTGCGCTCAGTGTTAAAGTTAAAAAATATATAAATAAACCGAGCGCGGTGTCCTTGAAGAGGCTCCACGCTCAGTTTTAAAGTAAAAAAAACACAAAAAAGAGCTCAGTGTCTCTGAAGTGGACGCCGCGAAAGACGCCGCGAAAATATAAATAAATAAAGTGAGCGCGGTGTCCCTCGCGGGCACCGCTCATTAAAGAAATTAAAAAAACATACAATTTAGAGGGCATAGCGCTGCAGCATCGCGATTCGTGGACAAATGACAAAAAGAAAGTGCCTACCAAGTAATTGAAGGCGACAGTCTAACGCCGCAAGCAAACGATCCAGTCCGGGTGGGCGGGGGCAAAAAGAGACAGGGCGGTAACAAGGAGGGACTAAAAAGCCTCACTCACAATCCAAAGCCAGCGTTTAGCATCAACGATGATGCAAGCCAATGGAAAGAAGGGGCGGAGCCTAGACTCCACTTCTGAAATTGGCTTGATTACAAGAAGCCTCGCAGAGCGAGCAGCGCAGAGCGAGCAGCGCATGCGCGCTGCATCGCAGGTCTGCGAGACCTAAAAAGCATAGATGCATGAGTCTCTACCTTTCCCTAGTACCATCATATATAAAAGAAACATAGAAATAGATATATACCTGTATTTTATACATCAACCATCTTTACATACATAACACTTATAAAAATAAATTTGCAAATTCAAACATACCTCAGTCACAAGATAATGCACTTAAAAAGCTGCACTTTTCATTTCAAGTAGAGAACTAAAAACAAATGGTATATTTCAAGCACTTCAGTGCACAGGTAGTGCCTGGGTGATTGGAGGAGTGCAAGGATAGTGTCTAGGAGATTTTATATGTGCATGGGTTGTGGCTAAGTGATTTTATAAGTGCATGAGTACTGGCTGAGTGATTACATAAGTACAACAGTAGTGCGTCTGTGATCGAAAGAGTAGAAGGATAGTGCCAGGGTGATTAAAGCACTGTATAGCTTATGCATTGGTGATTACATGAGGACAGGGTAATGTATCAGGGATTAAAGGAGTACACATGTAACACCTGGGTAATTGCATGACTACAGGGGTAATATCAGGGGATTTACATGACTACATAGGAAGTGACTGGGTGATTTTATAAGTGCATGAGTACTTCTTGGGTGATTACAGGACTACTAAAGTAGTGCCTGAGTGAATAGATAAGTTTAAAGGTAGTGCCTGGGTGATTTCATAACAGCATGACTACTGACTGAGTGATTACATAAGTACAAGGGTAGTGCCTCTGTGATAGAAGGAGTGCAACAGTCGTGCCTGGGTGATCATATAAGTGTATGAGTAGTGACTACATGATTCAAAGAGTGCATGGGTAATACCTTAGTGATTGCATGAGTGCAGTAGTAATCTGTAAGTGATTACAGCAGTGCATATGTAGTGCCTGGATCATTTGAAGACTGCATGGGTAGTACTTAGGTTTTTTTATTACTGCATGAGTGTTGCGCCTAGCCAAATATAAAGCAGCAGACTATTACATGACTCAACCATAAGTCTCTCCATATTGTTAAAAGCAATCATACATATCTCTCTACCTTTTCAAATCATCATAATATCTAAAAGAAATATATAAACAATATTTCTGGAATATAGTGAAACCTACAACTGAAACATGTAAAAGATCTGCCTCAGTGATTGCACAACTCCATGGGTAGTGCTTGGGTGATTGTAAGAGTGCAAGGGTAGTCACTGGGTAATTGCAGGAGAAGATGGATAGTGCCTGGCTAATTGCATAAGTGCACACATACAGGTTGAGTGCATGGATAAGTGTTTAAATAGCACCTGAAGGCATAGATGAGTCAAGGAGTAGTGCCTAGGTGAATACATAAGTGCAACAGTACGACCTGGGTGATTGTACGACTGCAAAGCTAGTGCCTGGGTTATTACATAAGTGCATAGGTAGACTCTGCATGTTTCTATGACTGCAGGGGTAGTACATAACTAGTGCCTGGGTGAGTCCATGACTACAGGGGTAATATCTACAGGATTACTGCAGTATAACCAAGTGAGTGGGTGATTTTATAATTGCATGAGTACTGCTTGCGTGATTGCAGGAGTTCCGAAGGAATGCCTGACTAATTGGAGGAGTGCAAAGATAGTGCCTGGGTGATTTTATAAGTGCATGGGTACTGGCTAAATGTTTGGACGAGTGCATAGATTCTGAGAGGCTGATTGCAGGAGTGTAAGGGTAGTGCCTGGGTGATTGAACCACTGTATAGCTATTGCACTGGTGATTGCATGAGTGCAGAGGTAATGTCTAAGGGATTGCAGGAGTACATAGGTAATCTCTGGGTGATTCATGAGTTAAGGGATAATATCTGGGCATTATAAGAGTACATAGGAAGTACCTAGGTGATTTTATAAGTCCATCGATACTGCCTAGGTGATTAGAGTACTATTGTGGTAGTGCCTCAGTGATTGGAGGACCGTAAAAGTAGTGCCTGGGTGATTTTATAAGTGCATGGGCACTGGCTAAGTGATAGGACGAGTGCATAGATTGTGAAAAGGTAATTGGAGAAGTACAAGGGTATTGCCTGGGTGATTGAACCAATGTGTATCTAATGCATTGGTGATTGCATGAGTTAAGAGGTAATATCTTGGGACTACAGGAGTACATAGAAAGTGCCTGGGTGATTTTATAAGTGCATTGGTACTGCCTGGGTGATAGGATTAATACTGTGGTAGTGCCTCAGTGATTGGAAGAGTGTAGAGGTAGTGCCTGGGTGATTTTATAAGTGCATTGGCACTGGCTAAGTGATTGGAAGAGTGCATAGGTCATGAAAAGGTAATTGGAGGAGTGCAAGGGTATTGCCTGGGTGATTAAACCAGTGTATAGCTAATGCATTGAAGATTGCATGAGTGCATGCATAGTGCCTAGGTGATTGCAAGAGCACATGGGTACTCTCTGAGTGATTGAAGAACGGCATACATAATACCTGGGTGATTGCATGAGTGCTAAAATAATGCCTGTGTGATTAGAGCAATGCACAGATGGTGCCTTCGTACATCAAGGAATGCATGGATACTACCTGACTAATTGCAACAATGCATAGGTAGTACCTAGATGATTGCATGAGTGCAAAGGTTGTGCCTGGATGATTGGAAAACTGCATGGGTAGTGCTTGGTTGATTACATGAGTGCAGAGGAACTAGCTGAGTGCAACAGTAGTGGCTCAGTGAATGTATCAGTACATCTGTACTGCCTGGGTGATTGGAGGAGTGCAGAGATAGTGCCTGACTATTTGCATAAGTGGCGGAGTAGTGCCTAACTGATTGAAGAACTGTACATATAGTGGCTTAGGGCATGGATTAGTGCATGGGTAGTGCCTGGGTCATTGCAGACTTACAGCTGAGACATCTCTTCATGTTGCTGCTTTATATTTGACTACACCCAACATCCTAAGTAGTCGAAGAATACTGAAATAGCAACGCAAAAGTGTGGTTTATAACATGGTGTACACTTTTCTAGTACAGGTTCACCATTCTCTAACTGCTCAGGGTATTGGGCCTACCCAAATAGAAAACATCAAACCAAAGCATATCTCTGTTATAAATCTTACCATATTCATAAAGGCTTGTATGCATGTGACTCTACCTTTTACTAGTACTATCATTTATAACAGAAACATACATAAAAAAATATATATCTCTTTTATACATGTAGCATTTTGAGATGCATAATACATATGAGAATACCTATGCAACTAGGAAATTCATCAGTCACATGACCATGCAGACCATAAAAGTTGACACACTACTCTTAACATTTGGAACAGACACCTAGATTTATCTGGCATACATCAAATAAATTTATGTCTGGGGGATTAAAGGAGTACATAGGTAATACCTGGTGATTCCATGATTGTAGGGGTAATATCTGGGAGATTACAGGAGTACATAGGAAGTGCCTAGGTAATTTTATAAGTGTATGTGTAGTGCCTGGGTGATTGAAGTAGTACTGCAGTAGTGCCTGAGTGATTGGAGGAGTGCAAGGGTAGTGTCTGGGTGATTGAATCATTGTATAGCTAACGCATTGCCTGGGTGATTGAATCATTGTATAGCTAATGCATTGGTGATTACATGAGTGCAAAGATAATGTCTCGGGGATTAAGCAGTACATACATAATGTCTGGGTGTTTGCATAAATTGAGGGATAATATCTGGGGGATTACAAGAGTACACAGAAACTGCCTGGTTGATTTTATAAGTGCATGGGTTCTACCTGAGACATTGGAGTAGTACTGCGGAACTGCCTGAATGAGTGAAAAAAGTGCAACATCCTGAAAGCATGCATGCATATATCTCTACCAAAACACTATGCACACTTCAAAAATTCACGGAACAAACTTCAAATTTAAAGCAAACACCAAAAATTATGTGGCATATTTCAACTGTACCTCTGTAGAGACTTATAAAAACTAGCGTAGGTATGCCCAGACGTGGGTCCCTTGCTCACTTTGCCACTGGATTCAAGCTAGCCTGGCTGATGAGGGCTGTTAGCCCAAAACCGGTCCCAGGATGCTTGTTTCCGTTCCAGGAAAGACATGGCTTGGCAGTTCGGGCTGGACTGTTCCCATGAGGCACAGGGTCAAGACTGATTTGCATATAGCTGTGTCTGAACTGGGGTGGCGAAGTGAGCTAAAGAACGGTGATGGATTCAACCCAGATCTGTGACTGGGGGTGAGTGTCTGAAAAGTTTCAGTGCTCCGTCCATCATCTACTTGTGTTTGCCTTGTTCGCCCTAAGTTGGCAGGGTATGCCCAGACGTGGGTCCCTTGCTCACTTTGCCACTGGATTCAAGCTAGCCTGGCTGATGAGGGCTGTTAGACCAAAATCCGTCCCAGGATGCTTGTTTCTGGTCCAGGGAAGACATGGCTTGGCAGTTCAGGCTGGACTGTTCCCATGAGGCACAGGGTCAAGACTGATTTGCATATAGCTGTGAATGAACTGGGGTGGCAAAGTGAGCTAAAGAATGGTGATGGATTCAACCCAGATCTGTGACTGGGGGTGAGTGTCTGAAAAGTTTCAGTGCTCCGTCCATCATTTCCTTGTGTTTGCCTTCTTCGCCCTAAGTTGGCAGGGTATGCCCAGACGTGGGTCCCTTGCTCACTTTGCTCACTTTGAACTGAAATTGTATAATTGACTTTATACCTGTATACAAGTCAGAAGGCTATCATGACATATTAAATCAGCAAAACATACTAAAGTTATTAAACTGTTTTGAAAATTTGAAAGAACTCAACTCAACTCATAATCACTCATGGCTGTTTGCTTTGTCTCAGATGATAAAGCCAACACAGAGTACAAAATCACAAGAACATCAGAGTGTGGTACTAAAGATACTAAACATTAAAGACTTCTTAACCGACTGGGGAATCATAATCAGACAGCCGGAGAAACGTAAATATCCACATATTTTGAGAACTGCCAACAGACGTACAGAATACGAAAAACAACCATTAAGTACCAGATTCCCATACAAAGGTGCGGAAGATAACATCAGATTTGAGAACTTTCAAATCATCACAAGGAAAGAACAGGATAATAATGGAATTCCTGCTGATGCTCACGTTTAGGGGAGAGGCAGTATCTATATGCGGCCAAGAAGTATTCCTGAAAGATCTAACATAAGGAAAGTCCAACAAAGTGAGTTTTCAATACTGTCCTGGAATATAGCGGGTTTTGAGCGACAATTAAAAAAGGCCGGGGACAAAATGATGAGCTTTCTACAAGATCAATGTGTAATATGTTTACAGGAAACCTGGCATTCCGGGAATTTAAATATACAACATTTTATAACACATGAAATTCAGGCAAAAAAAAACGCCTTCGGAAGATCGAGCGGAGGATTGTCGATTTCAATAAGTACCAAATTATGTCTGATAAGTAAAAAACTCAAAACATTATCTAAATATATACTGCCAGTTATTTTAATACATCAAAACCTTACTAAATGTTTGATAATTAACATTTATTTCCCTCCTCAATTAGTGAAAAATAAGTGCAGCTATCAAGCGACGCTGAACGAATTGGAAAAAATAATGGCAATGAATGAACACATGGTAGTCATACTAACAGGAGATTTTAATCAGACTCTGTTGCCCCTGGCGGATAATCTTGTAACCGGGGATGAACCAGATATGGTTTACAATATTCCGCAAGTAGTATTTCCTTCACAAAACAAGGTAAAAAAGATTGGTACCTCTTGTAGAGATACATATGTCTTGTTGATGGATCTAGGATATAGAGCTCTCAATGGAAGATTAAAAGATGATCAACCAGCTTCCTTAACATTCCGTGGGCCGATGGGGTCTTCCATTATAGACTTTACATTTATCCAGTACGCCCATTTTTACTTATGTAAAAAGTATGCCATTATACCTAGAGCCGAGAGTGACCATGATCCTCAAAGGTTAGTCATCAGCATCAATCATGATCATTGGGAGACTCACATAACGGCTAATAGTGGAAGGCTGACCGCTGTAAATGGGAAAAGACTTATCTGGAACAATAAACTACAAATGAAGGCATCGAAACTGGAAACAACCATGACCGCCTGTACCAAAAAAGACAGGATTGTATTGAAGTCTTGTGACAACTGGTCGGATGCCTGGCAATCTATTCTAAAAAATATATTGTCTAGTCTTGTGGCAAGTATGCAAGAGCCGCGATTAAATGTCAATGTAACAAAGAGTGCAAAATTAAAGGAATCAAAGAGAATCTATCGTAAGGAGATGCGTTATATCTTAAAACCTCCAATATCGAATGAGAGGAATATGAAAATACAAGACATAAAGAAAGTATTTAAGAATAGGAACTTACAGATAAAGCGCGATAGTGTGGATACCGCTTATGCTAAATTTTATCATGCTATTTCGTCCAGGAATGAGCAAGCTTTTTGGTCCCTGGTGGGACATGGCACAAATTCGCATAAACAGCCAGATGATTTTTTGTCTCAAGTCATAAGTGGGAAAATCATATCAAATCTTTATACAAATCATCTGTTATAAGCGAATATATGACAACTAACGTGGATGGTTCATTTGCAGAAATAACTGAAGATGAAATTGTCAAATTAATAAAGAGTTCTCGTTCATCCAGGGCAGCAGGACCCAATGGTATCCCTATTGGCTTGATAAAATTTAACATAACGTTTTGGAGTGCGTTGTTAAAACAGTTGTTCCTACAGGTAATTAATTGCGGAATGATACCATCTTCCTGGAAAGGAGCGATCATTCATCCGATTTACAAGCGAGGCCCAAAAGAGGATCCGTCCAGCTATAGATTAATAGCGTTGCTGGATTTTGAAGGGAAACTGTTTGCGAAGCACCTCCAGAATAAATTGAGGGCATGGGCAGAGGAAAAATCATTAATCCCAATAACGCAAACTGGATTTTGCTTTTGGGTGTTCGACCCTGGATAACATTGTTTCACTGGCCATGATGGGAAAAAAGGCATGCTTGCGGAAAATAACATTATACGCCTGCTTTGTGGACTATTCCACAGCATTCGACAAGGTCAACAGGCAAAGGTTGTGGAACAAATTAATAGCATGGGAGGTTGATTTGAACCTTTTAAATTTTATTATTGGCCTGCACTCGGATACATGGGTCAGGGTGAAGCTGGCTCATGATAATACACTATCTCCAAAAATGGATACCACTAACGGTCTTAAACAAGGCTGTGTCCTTGCGCCTTTATTATTCTCCTTGTACATTGCAGATATCGACTCAATGTTAAGTTCAGATATGGGTGTGGCACCTAAATTAGGGGACAAAAAATACCATACCTAGCAAATGCCGACGATTTAGTAATTTTATCCTTAACTCCTAATGGATTACAGCATCAACTGAACCAACTAGACATATACAACAAAATGAATGGTTTGATAGCTAACTTATCTAAAACAAAAATTGTTACATTTGGACGGTCTACACAATTAAAAATGTGGACTTTAGGAGACAATCCAATTGAGGTAGTGGACCAATATAACTACCTTGGCGTAACATTCGACAAAAAGTTATCATGGTTAAGCCATACGGTCAGCAAACGTGTAAAATCTATAACTATTACAAAATTAATTGCGAGATTTAGGAAACTGTGCGGAGGGAATGCAATTATCCCATCTTTAAAAGCTTTACAGATGAAAATGATTCTGTTTCTGTTGTATGCATCTCCTGCCATGAACAAGAAAGTCATTTGTGATCTTGAAAAATGTTTCATGAAAAGCGTACGTACCATACTCCATTTACGACCGGCTACTCCACATTGTATGATACGGTTGGAATTTGGCCTAAAATCTCTGGAAATGCTGCATAAGATCAGTTGTGTTAACTACATTATCGATTGTGCTAAGGCCGATTCATGTACATTGAAACATCTAATAATGGAGGTACTCCGGAGTAATAAAGTAAGCGATCTGCAACTTTCTATTATAATGATGGAAATAGACTCTTATGAACTGCCTGATATTCAGGAGATGGGACGAATGACCAGGGATGTCTAACATTAAAGCTAACACAGTGGAATTCAGATCGCCTACAAGCCGGGAAATATAAACACACAGACTTAATAATTGACAAATATACCTTGCAGGCTCAAGAATACTTGGGATGGAATGTGACCAGTTACATTAAATGGAAATACGTAAGGTTTAGACAACTCTATATTCCGATAGGGGAGTTTGAAGGGACTTGGAATAAGGCGCTTAAAGATACTCAGGGATGTCGGCTTTGTGGAACCGGCAGGAAACTCTTGAACATTTAATATGCATCTGCCCAAGACTTTTGCCCACACGGAGGTTATATTTAAGCCCCATGTTTAATAATTGCCAAAATAAGAACAACTACAGAGGCTATATGTTATTGTTGTAGGCTCACAGGGGAAAGTGCAATTAGAAGGATGGTACAGTTTTGAGAACATGCTTATAAAACATTACTCAACTAGATGATTTTTATCGGCTCTGTATATAGATGCAAAGACAGGTATTACGACCTATGTATATCTTCTTTTTAGGATACTACGCATGGTAAATATGTGATTGTTTTATTCAATTTTTATGCCTGCTTATTTTCTATTTATTGTAATCAAATGATTAATGCAATAAAGTATTTTACTAGTACTAGTGTCTGTACTGGGGTGGCAAAGTGAGCTAAAGAACGGTGATGGATTCAACCCAGATCTGTGACTAGGGGTGAGTGTCTGAAAAGTTTCAGTGCTCCGTCCATCATCTCCTTGTGTTTGCCTTGTTCGCCCTAAGTTGGCAGGGTATGCCCAGACATGGGTCCCTTGCTCACTTTTCCACTGGATTCAAGCTAGCC
This sequence comes from Calotriton arnoldi, assembly GCA_963921515.1. Lineage (NCBI taxonomy): Eukaryota > Metazoa > Chordata > Amphibia > Caudata > Salamandridae > Calotriton > Calotriton arnoldi. The sequence goes on from CAWUFW010001674.1 coordinate 204,724, forward strand.
TGGCTGATGAGGGCTGTTAGCCCGAAACCGGTCCCAGGATGCTTGTTTCTGGTCCAGGGAAGACATGGCTTGGCAGTTTGGGCTGGACTGTTCCCATGATGAACAGGGTCAAGACTGATTTGCATATAGCTGTGTCTGAACTGGGGTGGCAAAGTGAGCTAAAGAACGGTGATGGATTCAACCCAGATCTGTGACTTGGGGTGAGTGTCTGAAAAGTTTCAGTGCTCCGTCCATCATCTCCTTTTGTTTGCCTTGTTCGCCCTAATTTGGCAGGGTATGCCCAGACGTGGGTCCCTTGCTCACTTTGCCACTGGATTTAAGCTAGCCTGGCTGATGAGGGCTGTTAGCCCAAAACTGGTCCCAGGATGCTTGTTTCCGGTCCAGGGAAGACATGGCTTGGCAGTTCGGGCTGGACTGTTCCCATGAGGCACAGGGTCAAGACTGATTTGCATATAGCTGTGTCTGAACTGGGGAGGCGAAGTGAGCTAAAGAACAGTGATGGATTCAACCCAGATCTGTGACTTGGGGTGAGTGTCTGAAAAGTTTCAGTGCTCCGTCCATCATCTCCTTGTGTTTGCCTTGTTCGCCATAAGTTGGCAGGGTATGCCCAGACGTGGGTCCCTTGCTCACTTTGCCACTGGATTCAAGCTAGCCTGGCTGATGAGGGCTGTTAGCCCAAAACTGGTCCCAGGATGCTTTGTTCCGGTCCAGGGAAGACATGGCTTGGCAGTTCGGGCTGGACTGTTCCCATGAGGCACAGGGTCAAGACTGATTTGCATATAGCTGTGTCTGAACTGGGGAGGCGAAGTGAGCTAAAGAACGGTGATGGATTCAACCCAGATCTGTGACTGGGGGTGAGTGTCTGAAAAGTTTCAGTGCTCCGTTCATCATCTCCTTGTGTTTGCCTTGTTCGCCCTAAGTTGGCAGGGTATGCCCAGACGTGGGTCCCTTGCTCACTTTGCCACTGGATTCAAGCTAGCCTGGCTGATGAGGGCTGTTAGCCCGAAACTGGTCCCAGGATGCTTGTTTCCGGTCCAGGGAAGACATGGCTTGGCAGTTCGGGCTGGACTGTTCCCATGAGGCACAGGGTCAAGACTGATTTGCATATAGCTGTGTCTGAACTGGGGTGGCGAAGTGAGCTAAAGAACAGTGATGGATTCAACCCAGATCTGTGACTGGGGGTGAGTATCTGAAAAGTTTCAGTGCTCCGTCCATCATCTCCTTGAGTTTGCCTTGTTCGCCCTAAGTTGGCAGGGTATGGCCAGACGTGGGTCCCTTGCTCACTTTGCCACTGGATTCAAGCTAGCCTGGCTGATGAGGGCTGTTAGCCCGAAACCGGTCCCAGGACGCTTGTTTCCAGTCCAGGGAAGACATGGCTTGGCAATTCGGGCTGGACTGTTCCCATGAGGCACAGGGTCAAGACTGATTTGCATATATCTGTGTCTGAACTGGGGTGGCAAAGTTTGCTAAAGAACGGTGATGGATTCAACCCAGATCTGTTCCTGGGCATGAGTGTCTGAAAAGTTTCAGTGCTCTGTCCATCATCGCCTGGTGTTTGCCTTGTTCACCCTAAGTTGGCAGGGTATGCCCAGACGTGGGTCCCTTGCTCACTTTGCCACTGGATTCAAGCTAGCCTGGCTGATGAGGGCTGTTAGCCCAAAACCAGTCCCAGGATGCTTGTTTCCGGTCCTGGGAAGACATGGCTTGGCAGTTCGGGTTGGACTGTTCCCATGAGGCACAGGGTCAAGACTGATTTGCATATAGCTGTGTCTGAACTGGGGTGGCGAAGTGAGCTAAAGAACGGTGATGGATTCAACCTAGATCTGTGACTTGGGGTGAGTGTCTGTAAAGTTTCAGTGCTCCGTCCATCATCTCCTTGTGTTTGCCTTGTTCACCCTAAGTTGGCAGGGTAGGCCCAGACGTGGGTCCCTTGCTCACTTTGCCACTGGATTCAAGCTAGCCTGGCTGATGAGGGCTGTTAGCCCGAAAACGGTCCCAGAATGCTTGTTTCCGGTCCAGGGAAGACATGGCTTACCAGTTCTGGCTGGACTGTTCCCATGAGGCACAGGGTCAAGACTGATTTGCATATAGCTGTAAGTATAAACATACTTGTGACAGAAGTCCATGTACACCTTTAAACTTAACAGACTCCACTTCAAATTTTAAACAAACACCTAAAATTATGCGGTATACTACAAATGTACATATCCACACACTAAAACAAACTACCATAATCACTAATCCATCTTGCAATATACAATTATCACTATACAAAATCTATTTCTTACAAAATTTAACTACAATATAACAAACTACAATACACATCTCTACATTTAACAATATATTTCTAACATCACAGTTCTTGAATAATATTTAAAGTTCAAAAATAAAGCTAATACATAATGCACCTCAGAAATATATAACTCACCTTCCAAATTGATTTGTAGAATATGAATTATCAGAAAGTCATAAAAGATTTTCTTATGCTCTCAATAAGGTAAAACCAGTAATGGCAAACTTTCCCTCTCTTTCTCCACACAAATAAATGTAAGTAACAAATCACATTGCTTCCTACATAATCTCAAACTGTAAAACACATTTCTATTGGGTAGACATATTAACCCTTACCAACTCATTTCTAAAAGTGCCCAAACTGATTCTGATTTTTTGAAGTTGCGATTCCACCGTGAACTAACTCGATGGAGCCGCAAATCCATACTGGAGTTCAAAAATATATTACAAATAAAAATACCACTATTTTTTAATAACACACCACTTCTAAAGATAGTACTGACTTGGGAAATCTTACTTTAATAACATTAAACTTATATATAAATTACAATTCCACATTTTAAAACCTCCGATAACATTCAACCCTTCCCCCCTTCTGCCTAATGCCGGTTTCCATAGCAACAGTTCATGGAACATTGAAGTGAACGGTCAGGTCACAAGTTCACCATATCTTCAAGTTCACCACCAATGTTACAAATGCAAACAGCAGGTGTGGTTGACATTTGCAAAATATGACCTTATCCAATCTACTGTACCTTTCAAATATTTTTTACTAACCAATAAGAAACCTGCTTTTTAAAGAAACTAACATGCACCCTATTTTTCAGTGTACAATCTTCTTAAACAGCCAATCAATTCTCTACTTTTTAAAAAACAGCATGTACTCCACAATTTTAGATACCTCTCATTCTACCAACTGACTACCTCAGCTACAGACATCTTTTCATTCCTTCCAAACATCCCTTCAAGATGCTTACAGTGTGGATTGTTGGACACAGCTATGTTTTCAGGTGCAAAAGGTATGCAAAAGGTATGCTGAACGCAGAGGTATTGACAAAGACCTAGCTTTGCAAAATGTGGATATTAAATGGATTGCACAGAGAGGATTAAAGTGGCACCAATTGATCCCTTTGGTTAAAACCTTTTTGCATGTCCAATCCCCTGACCTCATGATTGTGCACTGTGGTGGCAATGACCTAGGCACATTGACTGGGATAGGTCTGGAAATGCTCATGAAGGACACCTTTGCACAACTGATGTTGCTTTTACCTCAAACTGTCTTTGTTTACTCTAATATATGCCAAAGACAGAAATGGAAGGGGTCAAATCAATTCTGTCCACAGATTGAAAAAGCTAGGAAAAATGTCAATAAAGCTGTTTCTGCATACCTAAGAGATCATAGAATGGGGTCCATCTGCAATAACAATCTACGTTTTGATATGGAGGACATCTACAGAAGTGATGGAGTACACTTCACAGATCAAGGAAACAGAGGCTTTCTCAACAACCTAAAGCTCTGCATCCGCACTTACATGTAGCTACAACAAACTCATAATGAACACAAGGGCTCTTTTTAGAGCCCCCCTATAACATAGTAGTGAATATAAAAAAATGTTCACATACATTTAAAAAAAAAAAAGAAATTGTGGATTCGTGCACCCAACGCGAATCTGCAAAAGCATGAATTCAATGTTCTACAACACAATACACTTTTCAAGTTTATTTTCAAGTTTAACTATTATTTTTTAATTTTATATATTTTTATCAAATCTATCAATTGTAATCTTGTCATTAACTTCAATCACAGTACCTCTTTAAAACAACTTCACAAATACAACACTACCTTCTAATTATATATTACAAAATTATTTATTTATGGTGAATTCACGAATCCAACGTGATGTTACAAGGGGGGCCCGCGTTGGGGGCGCGACTCCAAACTCCCAAAAAAAAAACACCCCACTACCATTATTCGGTGTACACCTGGGGACCCCATTCCCCGGGCCTGCCACCATTTATTTTTGTAAAACAATTATGGAGGGGGACCGCGTGGTCCCCCTCCTCAGGCCAATAATGGCCCTGGGGACCCCATCCCCCGGGGCCCGGCCTTATTTATATATTTTTTTTTCAAAAATAACAAAAGGGAGGGGGGCCGCAGTGGCCCAGGGAAAGGGGGCCCCATCCCCCGGGGCCTGGCCTCAGCGTTGGGAACCGTGGGGGGCCCCAATCCCCCACAGTCCCTGCCAGCTCCCTGCCTCCTGTGGGAGCCGGCATTGCTTTTGGGCAAGGGGAGCTGCTGACATGCAGCTCCCCTTGCCCAAAAGCAATTCTCTTTTGCTTCGTTGAAGTGAGAGCAGGTTTCCTGATCTCGCTTCAACGAAGCAAAGCAGTGTTTGCTATGGCAGGGCAGGAGCCATGCTCCCGCCCTGCCATAGCAAACAGCAATGGCCCTTGGGGTAGGCACCCTGGGACATTGCAGGAGCTGGCCCTGGGGGTGGCGGTCCCCAGGGCCATCAAGGTCTCCAGGAGGGGGGCTGCATTGCCCCCTCATCATTTCAACAGCCCCGGGGAGGTGGTGATTCCAGGGCTTGGGGGTGCCCACGAGGCCCCCGCAAATAGTTAACAAAAGCCCCGGGGAGGGGGCGGTCCCTGTGCCTTGGGGGGGCCCGTGAGGCCCCTCCACCCACAAAATAAAGCCCCAGTATGTGGCGGTCCCCGGGGCTGGAGGGGGCTGTGTGCCCCCATGCATAATTAAATAAAGCCCCGGGGAGGTGGCAATCCCCGGGGCTTGGGGGGGCCTGGGAGGCCCCCCCATATTTAATTAAACAAGCCCCAGGGAGGAGGTGGTCCCCGGGGCTGGGGGGGCCCCTGCTATATAATTTCGGCATTACCCCCGGGACCTGGCCCATTTGGGGGCTCATTAAAACGAAGCGCGGGAGTCCGCGCTTCATTTTTTTTTATTTTCTCGGCAGAATTTGCGCACCTAGAGCGAATTCTGCAGATTTATTACAAAACAAATTCTTTTTTGGGGCCTGGGGATCCCTGTGGGACCCTCTGAGCAGACCTAGGGGGTCAGGGTGTTTCTAACCTGCCCCCTTTTCTTCATTTTTTTCACTTTTTTTTCCTGGCTGCCAACACATTCTGCTTTGGAGTGTTAGCAGCCAATCAGAATGAAGCTCGTGCTCGGGAGGAGTCGCAAATTCTCCTCGGTGCTCAGATATATACATTATTATTGTTTGAATTTCTCAGCAACTACTGAACGGATTTACACCATTTTAAAAAAAGGTCGCTTTCTGGACCAAAAGCTACCTTTTTGCCAAATTTGGTGTCATTCCGTTCAGCAGTTCGGGCTGTAGCAGTGTCTAAAGTTCCTATGGAAATTAACATGGGGAAAACGTGTTTTGGGATTCCCCCTTTTTTCTGGGCCCCCACTTAACGAATCATCCCGAAATTTTCAGGAGCTGACCTGAGTGAACCATTAGTTTTGAAAATTTCGTGAAGATTCATCAAACGGCGCCAAAGATATTGGCAAAAGAAAAAAACGCTTTTTGAATAGAAACAAGGTACTAACTATAACTACCTACTGGCGACTGCCAGTAGGTAATATATATATATATATATATATATATATATATATATATATATATATATATATATATATATATATATATATATATATATATATATATATATATACACATATATATCGGGTGACGCGTTTTGACCTGCCATACTGATATGTTTGGCTTTGACAACATCTCAGAGTGCAGGCCTTTTATTGTGTTGGATTCAGTGGAATTCCTCTGGAGCATAATAGATAAACATATATTTCCTACTGGCGGTCGCCAGTAGGTAGTGACAGGTAATGTTCTAAATAAAGTGTGCCCGTGGTTAAAGTTGTGCATGGAATGTTTCAGGGTGATCTGTCATACGGGGTTGAGAAAAAGGGGGGGGGCAAAAAAAGTGCATTTCCCATGTTAATTCCCACAGGGATTTTGAACAAGACTGCAGCCCGAACCGCTGTACGGAATTACACCAAATTTGGCAGAAAGGTAGCTCTTGGTCCAAAAAGCACACCTTTTATTAGGTGTAAATTTTTTCAGTAGTTTTTGAGTTATTAAAAGAAATTCAAATTTCGATATCTTGGGTCGCAACTAAGTCGTAAATAGTTTGCGATGCTTTGCAAATTCACACGCTAACAGAAATGCTGTGATTGGCTGGCCGCAACCTGTGTAGAAAGTTGCGGCCACCATTTTATATAATGGGGCATGGCCCAGAGGACCTCAAAATAAAGGTTGAAATATATATAAGGGCTCAGGATAGAGGAACCCTGACTCCCGGGGACTGATAGAAGGGCCTTTGAGGGACCTCATATGTGTACAACATGTCAAAAAGCAGTTTTTTCCATGTATGATATTTGCAAAGATGTCGCAAAGCTCAGCGTGGCCCCATGTAATGTTGCAATGAATTCTTGAATATCGCCCAAAAAAGTCTACCACATTGGGCTTCTTTACTGGAGTGCAAGGAAGGGTTAAGAAACACTGACCATTTAGAAGTGGGATAAGAAAAGTAAAATATGAAAGGGATGGATTGATTTTCTATCTTCGCCAGTATTACAGAGAGCAGTGTACCATTCTTATGCTTAGTTTTTACAGTCATACTGAGCCAAAAGTGTAACTTAGAGCATAAAAAACCCCAATGAACCAAATCAATTTACAGTTATGGGAATTACAGTAGAGTTTGGAAAAATATATAAAGTTAAAGGTATGTGTATAGATGAAGTTAATAAAAGTGTGTACGATATATTTAGTTTTGGGAGTGTGTGAAAGAATCAGTGAGTGGGTGTTTGAGTGTTTTTATGGATTTATAAATGTGTGTGAGTGTCTCTATGGGTGTGTGAGTGAGTATGCAAGTGTATCAATGAGTCTAAGAGTAAGTGTGTGAGAAGTCCTTTAATCATGTGTTGTACTGGAAATGTAGAGTGTGTGTGTGTGTGTTGTTTTCCTGCATGGTCGAGTTTTACTATGTACAGTTTTAATCTTCAGTTTTATTATTTACTAGTAACACCTAAGGTAGGGTATAGGTAAGTCATAGGGCAGGGTGATATGTGCTTAGAGTGTTAGATGTGCATTTTAAAGTCTCAATTGACTAATATGTGTAGTTTGAGACCCCTAGACATAGCTAAATATGCAGTCTTTTACCCATAATGCAAGTTGTATACATATTTACTAAAGCAGAGTTACTTACCATGCCAGTAAGAGAGAGATAGAGGCACATAAATATTCAGTGGCATGACCTTACAACACTTATGTATGCAGCAGTAACAGAATAGTTATATACTCCAACGCTCACTAATACAGCCAGTAAGCAATCCATGCAGACATGTACATGCACATATAGAGTCCCATAGAGATATTAAGACACCTAGGGTCACATGCATCAAAATTTGTTATTGCGATTCCTAAATTGCGATTTTTAAGAAATCGCAATTTAGGAATTGCAATTGCTTATGCATGTAGGAATCGCAAAAAAATTGCAATTCCTACACATTCCTTAATTGCAACTCGCAAAATGCGAATCGCAATTAAGGAATTGCTTCCCATTCATTCCTATGGGCCTAGACACACACCAGGGCATGGATGTGTGCAACATGGAACTTTGAAAAACATGGAACATGGAACTTTGAAAAATGCACTGTTGTGCATTTTTCAAAGTTCTTGCGAATTACCATCAACTTTGAATTGATGGTAATTTGCATTTCTTACTTTTCAAAATCGCAAATATTTTTGGGTTAATGCATTGCATTTAGGGAATCGCAATTTGTGATTCCCTAAATGCAATCGCAATTTAAGTAATCGCAAATTTAGCGATTACTTAAATTGTGATTTCTGCATTTGGGATAATGCATCCCAAATGCAAAAATACCGGTCGCAGAGGGGCTGCCCCTTTGCGACCGGTATTTTGAATGATGCATGTGCCCCCTAGTCATATAGTGATATATTCCCTTACACATCCAGTGACACACCCAGAGAGGGACTGATATACTTATTTAGATATGTACCGGAAGTAGTGATACTTCTAATCACCCATGCAGACAAGTATCCCTAAACATATGTGCTGTGCCTGTTGTGATGTTTTCCTGCTTAGTCAAGTTGACATTTAAAAATCCTTTACAAGGTTTAAACCTCTCTTGTACTACATATAGGTAATTCCTAAGGTATGGTGTGTGTAGGCCATAGGGGAGGTTTCTATATGCTTAAGAGGTGAGACAAGGTTTATAGTCTACAAGTAAAAAACCGAGAACAGAAAAAAGGGAAAATGCCATGTTTTACTATAGCGTGATATACTACTACAACATAAGCAATGTGTACTGTTTTTATTCTTGAATGTTGCAAATGTAATACTATATTTATGTTCTTTTTATTTTTCTACAGTGCTTGGAGTGGTATGTCTTTAGAAGTTTCAAAATACTTGTTGTGCCACAAGTTTATTTTTAAGATGTACCCTTGGAAAGGGTTTTTTTCAGATAAAGAGTACTTCACATGCTTTGCCACCACTTGTGAAAAACTCCCATGCAATTGATTGCTGCTTTGCTGGTGGTTGCTAATCCAAAGAGTGGTGTATATGTGTATATGTTGTGCGGTATTCAACAGGGCATGGCAACTGATCTTTACTGGCACCAGATACCATTTGATTGGCAAATGATGGAAAGGGCAGCAAAATTAAATTTTCAAAAGAAAGAGAGCAGTTGCTCAAATGAAAAGAGGAGGTGTTTTTTTTACAGTCTTTATAATTGTTTTTTTCCCCACTGTTCAAGGATGAAACTTTATATACTATTTTGACTATGGTGTACAAGTATGAAAGCTGAGAACAGTAAAAAAGGAAGAATTAAATGTTTTCCTATAGTGTGAAAAACTACTGCAGCATAAGAAATGTCTAGTGTTAGGTTAATAGTATGAACTTATGCATTACGGAAACTAAAAGTTTGTCATTTATGGTCTTTATGTTTTTGAACAGATGAGTGACACGATCTATTGTAGTAAAGTAATTTCTATTGACTTCTTTCTGTGTAGTTCTACAAACTCACATTGTCAAGGTATACACTAAGGTATAGTGTCATAGAGCCACTGAGACATCCAGACACACACTGATAGAGCTACTCATATGCCCAGTCACCTACCCTTGCAGCCACTCACACACCCACTCACCCACCGACACACTCAATAGCACACAAAGTCAGTTACCAACACATATACTACCACATGCACTCACTCACCCATACAGGCACTCTATAGGAAAGTGCCTCTTTTGACATGGTTATCCCCTACTTTTTGCTTGATGCCTGCTGTAATATTTTGAACTGTGAGTGCACTGGGTCCCTGCTAACCAGGATCCCAGTGCCAGATCTCTTTCCCCTAAACCACGTTTGGCACAACTTCAGCCACCCTTGTAAGTCCCTAGAAAATTGTACCCCTAGTACCTAGGACATGGGCACTGAGGAGGGTCCCCTAGGGCTGTAGCTTATATTATGCCACCCTGGGAACCCCTCGCCAAGACCATGCACACTGCCATCACAGGCTGTGAGTCTTGGTGCAGAAAAAACCGAAGAGTCAACATGGCACACAGCCCTGTGTGCCATGCCCTCACACACTGCATGAGATACAGGTAAGTCACCCCAACTGCAGGCCTTACAGCCCTAAAGCAGGGTACACTATATCCCAAGTGTGGACATGTCTGCATGAGCAGATATGCCCCTGCAATATCTGAGCCAGTCTTGGATATTGTAAGTGCACAGGAAAGCCATAAAGAGTACATGGGCTGGATACTTGTTTTCCAGCTCCATGATAGCTTCACTGTATCATAAAAACTGATGCGCATCCAATTCCTAGGGCTGATGAACTGATTGACAGGTTGGGAGCAGCCAAATATCTGAGTACCCTAAGATGTTTGGTACCAAACAACTCATTTTAATAAATCCTCACTGATGCCAGTGTGGGATTTATTAATAAACGCACACAGGAGACCCTCTAGAGGGTCCCATGAAACCTACTAAGCTCTGGCGTGGTCTCTGACTACTCATAGCCAGTCTGCCACCACCAGACATGTTTCTGACCTCATGGGGTGAGAGCCTGCACTCTCAGAGGCCAGAAACAAAGCCTGCTCTGGGCGTAGGTCCTCCACACCTCCTCCAGGCCGGAAAGCCTTCGATTACGGGAAGCTTCAAAGGCGTTGCCGCTTTTGAATTTCAGCCTAGACTTCCCCAGATAGTGGGGATGCCAACCCCCATGTCATGCTCAACATTAGATGGGAGGACTAGCAGGAAAATTAGCTAGATGAGGAGGAGTATTCACATTTAACCAGCACCACCCCTAAGGCGTGGCAGGCAATGTGAACCCCTCTCGTCAAAATCCACCATCTTGAGATGGTGGAGAAACAACCTATCAGGGCTAGGGTAGTAACCCTTCCCATAGCAAGTGGTCACTTAGAGGATGTAGGCACCCTAACAGTATCAATCCCATTGGCTACTTCCTGTCTCCACCTGTAGCATCTCTAAATTGAATATTTAGGTGGCATCCCTAGACCTTTAACCTAGATTCGACAGACAAGAAGAAGAAAAGGACAAAGCAGACCCCCTGCTCAAGAACTGAGCCCTGCTGCAGAAGAAAATTGGCACCAAACCCTGCCTGCTGCTTTTTGGACTCTGCAATCGAAGTGTGCTGTGTTGTCCTGGACCTGTGCAGACTCCATGAACCCCAGAGCTCCTCCAGCCTTTGAAGAATTGTCAGGAACTTCCCTTGGAGTGAATGCATCACTCTGCTGCACACCGCAGGCACCGATCCTTTTTGGTTTGTTGACATGCTGCTCCCCGATAACTTCGATGCAGCACCCACACCAAAAGAAGTACATCATCTTCGGAGGGTCAGATCAGGCCTAGCTGTAATGAAATCGCTTCTCCAAGTTGCCTGTTCCTGACTGCGAGGACTTCTTAACGCACAACGCCCGGCTGACCTATCTGCTCCCCGCCGGCCTCTGTAACGATGAACCAGCCATGCTCCCATAGTCCTGCAATCCTTTTGACTTCCTCCGTCCAGTGGTACCCACCGGACTTACATCTAAGTCCTCCTGTGCAGTGTCTTTCCTGGTGGCCCCCTTCATCGTAGCACACCAGCTACCAACACCTTCAGAGCCCTGCTCCCAGCCAAATCCGGGATGCTCCTGATCTTCTGCTAATGGAAAATTGGACCTAGTCCTACTATCGACCTGCACTGAGAAACTGAACTTTGTGAAAGAATTGCCTGATTTTATATGCATCTTTCTGCTTTTCCTCATTTACTTCTATGGTGCATAATTGTGCACAACAGCGATATATTTTAAGAACACTCAAAAAATCATAAATCCTGAAGTACTTACTGTAGAAGATCAAAGTTCTTGGTTTTCAAATGTACATACAAATCAATACTATTTTCATAAATTCTCTTGGATCTTTTCTTGAGTGTGTGTCTCATTTATTGCCTCTGTGAGTATAACAAATGCTTAGCAATTCCCTCTTCTAAGCCTAACTGCTCATCCATACTACCACAAAAAGAGCATTAATATTATCTACTTTAACCTCTGTGAACCAGTAAGGGATCCCCTGGTCTCTCTGCACAGTGTACTTCATTTTATTATACTATATAGAGAGCCAGGTTCCTATATTGTTGGCAGCATTGGGATAGAAGACTTTGCATTTGTTGGAACCACTTTGTCAATCAGTGACCACATGAGTAAATCCAAAAATTGTCTTTAGTCTAGTTGTGATTTTTTTTCAATTGGTCTATTTTTTCTAAGTTCCTAAAATTATTGCTAGGGCCTTGGCTAAGTTCCTGAAACTAAGTAGTTAGAAATGTAAAAGTCTATTGCTATACTTAGGAAAAAGTATTTGGTGTTCGATTTAACTTTATAAAAAGTTTCCAACTTTAGTAAAAGAAAATTGTGATACCGATAACCAGACTCAGGAGCTCGACCTGACCCCTTACATGGACCTGTCCTATGCCAGGCTAAGGGCCCTGTGTAAGGATTATGGTATCAATATGGCAAACATGCTAAAAAAGACAAGCTTAGAAGGCTTTTAGCAGAGTTGAGTTTGAAAGAGATCATCCAGAACTGGTATCTTAATTTGATGACAATGAGACTGCTGAGGATGATACTGAAGCTCAAACTGAGGAGGTGGCTAAGTCCATCCACTCAGAGCCAAGTGAGGATCCTTCAGAAAAGGATCTCATGCTGGAAAAGGTTGACCAGGATATTGAACTTAGAAGCTCAACTCCTGAACATAGAAAGGCATAGAAATGAGATGGGCTTAGGACCTATCGCTGGTGGCAGCAATTTTAAAACTAGGAAGAGGGATTGTCCCTAAATATTCAGAGGGTGATGACATCACCAAATGGTTCACTGCTTTTGAGAGAGCCTACCTAGCTAGAAGGATAGCCAGAAGAAATTTGTCTCCTCTCTTGTGGGAACTATTCTCTGCAAAATGCAGGAATTGACTCCTGACATTGAAAGAGAAAGATGCTGAGTCCTGTGTCCTCATGAAGGGTACCCTGATTAAGGGCTTTGGACTCACTACTGAAGAATACAGGATAAAATTCAGGGAGACTCAAAAAGCCTAGAGTCAGTCCTGGGTAGAATTTGTTGACTTTTCAGTGAAAATACTAGGTGGTTGGTTAACAGGTAACAATGTGCAGGAATATGATGGGCTATCTAATTTGATGGCGAAAGAGCATCTTTTAAGTAGTTGTTACAATGCGAAGTTACATCAGCATCTGGTAGACCTAGGTCTACTTTCTCCTCTAGAGTTGGGGAAGAAGGCAGACAACTGGGTCAAAATAAGGGTTACCAAAACTACCACTGGTGGGGATGACCAATAGATAGAGGCCAAAAAGACCCCCCTCCAGGAAAAAGATGGTGACCAAAAAGATAAAACCAAAAATTACTCTTCTTCAGGCCCATAAAAACCTGCTCAGGAGGGTGGGCCCAGAAACTCTTCACAGTCCGAGGGTGGGTACCAGATAAAGAACTGGGATCCCAAGAAGGCTTGTGTAGTAACCACAACAAACAGTCATTAACTAAGGGTATTTTATTGTGTAAACATGGAGTACAGCATCCCACAGACAGTTGAGCGGTGCCAGTTCATGCCCGTCTCCTCAGCTGACCGTAACTGTCAGTCATCAGAGCGTTCGCGACCTGCGTCGCACCGAACCACCATGAGCCATGACACAATACAATGCTCATGTGGAGACTACTCGGGCAAGCAAGATGTTACATTTCTCTTTTCCACATACAATGCATAGACAGAACAAACTAAGAAAATGGAAAACATAGTATTTGAGAAAATGTTAAATGAACCTTGTCTATGGAAAATATTATGATTGGAAAAACACATTCCTTTTTAACAAAAATATCAAAACTCTAATTATAGTTCATACTGGCACAAAATAACATACTTTGTCTGGGAAGAATATATCTCATGCCATATATATTTCATATAATACAGCCAGAAATTCTTCTAAAAATAAATAAGACAAATAACACATAATATATCCTACCCACCTCAAGCCACTATTGTGCATATGTTAAGTTATGAGTTATTTTTAAATAAAACAAAAGTTACCCACATCTCAGAGGCATCCTTATATGCCTTTCACTTCTCCGAACGGTATGTAAAGATACCTTGTCCTTATTTGTCAAATCTTGTTTTTAGAGTACGCCTTTTCCCATTTGCAGTTCTTGTGTCCTGGACACCTTGAGATAGCATATTAGTATCTACTTTTACAACTTTATTCATGTTCCACAAGTTGCGTCCATTGACGCGCACAGTACTACCACAAATCTTTTCAATTCTCATGGGCTCTGAATATTTCAATTCACCTCTTGTTACAAAAACCACCTTCTTTTTTAATTTTTATTCACCACCATTAGTTAAATATAAACAGATAAATAAATAAATGAGGAAATACAGCCAGTTATAAATAAGTTATATTGAGAGAGTAAAAACATTTTTCAGCATTTCATATCTTACATTAAAAATAGTGTTAATTGCCAATTTTCATAATCCAAGGGGTTGCAGATCATTCATACTGTCACTCAGCCAGCCTCACTATCCTTTTTCTATTTGTGGATTGGAGCCCAAATACATTTTCCTACTTTTTCGCCCTCCATCCCTTTTTTTCATATATCCCCTTTTCGAGATTATAAATAGATAAGAGCCACGCAAGCCATTGTTAAAAACGTGGGGGGGTGGCTCCAACCATGCAGAGGAGATACATATTCTTGCTACTGCCATAGCCAGAAAAACTAAATATTGTTGTGCCCTTAGTGCTTCTTGCTTTGTGACCCCCAGTAGCATTAACTCAGGTGTAAGTGTTATTTTAATCCTCAAAGACTGCGCTAAAAAGGTTTCTAAATCTTTCTTCAGGGTTTCTAAAATCGGACTGTCCCCCCCCATTGAGCAATCTTGGCTGGTGTATAATATAACGAGAACTTTTTTTTGTAGTGTTGCGCTTGCAACCCAGCCAAGCTCAAGATGGAGTGGCCTAGTGTTAGTGAGTCAAAAAACTCGGCACCATCTATGCCTAGTTTTTGCTTCCATTTCTCGCAGTGTTTCTCTAAATCATCAGACATAATTCAACTCAGTCCTCCATATATTTGACTAATAGTGCACCTCTCTTGATCCCTAATCACCTCCATTATAGGGTCCTTGCCAAAAGCTCTTTCACCCCCTTTCTTTTTGGCTATATAGCTCCGCACCTGCAGATAATTAAAGAAGTCTTTCTGGTCAAACCTAAAAGATAGCTGGACTTTCTCAAGTGGCAATATTCCATTCGCGTTGAGGAGATCCCCAATCTTCCACACTCCAAGATCTTCCAAACGCACCATTATACCATCATGGAATGTTTCTGGAAATTATGGATTCCTAAAAAGCTGAGTGTAAAAATTCATCCTCCCTAACCCTAGCTTTGTCCTTACAGCCGTCCATACGGAATATGTGCCCCAAGGGTCTTAAATTTAACCTTTTTGTAATAGCTGGGTTCCATTGTACTTCAGCAGTCAATTATGAGCCTCTTTTCCTAATAGCAGTTCATATATGTCTGTTGGGCCATCGCTTCTCCACTGATCCACGACCTTAACCCCAAGCAAACCCTGCATAAACTGAAGTGCTGCTGTCCAATAATACATTCTTAAGTCTGCCCAACCCCCTCTCTCCTTGGGAAGGATCATGAATCTAAGAGCCCTCCTAGTCTTCCCATGCACCCATATAAAATTTAGGGGGGGGGCAGAATTTGCGTAGTCGCGCTACGCAAAGTTCCGCGAAACGGTAAAAATCTCCGCGAGCACGCAAAAGTTCCGCGAACACGCAGAATTGCTTGTTCTGCCCGTTCGCGATGCTTTTTTCCTGTTCACGAACGCTGTTTGCGTGCTCGGGGAGAAATATCTTGCGAACACGCGTTTTGAAAGCGCGAACAAGCAAAAAATTCCGCGAAGCAGCAGATCGCAGAATATTTTGCAATTTCGCGTTCTCCGCGGAACGCGAAATTACCCAAATTCCGCGAGCGGAACGGAATTTACCGCCCAGGCCTAATAAAATTATTAACCATCTTTCCCATCCCCTTGAACCAATGGCTTTCGAACTCCAGGGGTATTGTTCTAAAGAAGTATAGAATCTTTGGGAGGAACATCATTTTAATGATATTGCAGTGATCCACAATTGACAAATGCAAATTACTCATTCTGTCAAGATCTTTATTTACTTTCTGAATTACCAGGGTTAGATTTACCTCCACCGTTTGTTCCAATTCTAATGTTATAGTTACCCCTAAGTAAACTGCTGATTACGTCACCCGAGAGTCAGATAGTTGGACCCTGCTATTCGTTAAAATGTGGGTTTTTTCCTGATTGAGCGAATACCCTTACACCCTCCCAAAGTCTCTTGCCTCCTTCTCAATCTCCATTAAGGCTAAATGAGGGCCTTCGCAGAGTTCGCGGAGTTCCGTGTAGTGCAAAAAAAACCTCCGCTACGCGGAGCTTTGCAAGCGGCGGAGTGCGTTTGATAATTGCCGTTTGCGGTGATTTTCAGTGCCAGGTGCTTGTCCGCACTGTGCAATCATCACGAACGGCACCATGCACAGCACAAGTGGGCGCTGCTTCCTTTCTGCCGCTCATGTAGATTTTTACTCAAGCGGCAGCTTTCTCAACGCGAACGGATGGTTTCTCAATGTGAGCGGTCACGAGCATACGCGACCACTCGCAATGAGAAATCTGACTGCCCGCGTTGAGAAATCTCGTTGGAAGGTTGATTTCCCATGCTCGCGCTCGCCAACGTGATGTTGACGATCCCAAATGAGGAAAAATCTTGCCGGGAGGTAGATTTTCCTCGCTTGCCAACTTGACGTTGACGAACGCATGAGAGGAAAAAAACTCCGCTTTTTGTTTTTCGGAACTCCGCGAGCTCCACGTAACGCGGAGTGCGGAAAACTCTGCAAACTCTGCAAGTGGAGCAGAGTTCACCGCCCAGACTTAGTTAGGTGTCACTATCGCAAGATCCTCAGCATACCTCCAGATTTTGGAATCAAGGCCTTCAAGCCGAATAGGCTGAACTCTCAATTTGGCATCGATTTTTCAGATCAGGGGATCTATGTAAAATGCAAATAAAAGAGGAGCACAAGGACACCTCTATCTAGTCCCCCATGTGAAACTGATAGAATCTGTTTGACCTCCCATTAGCCAAAGCCAGGCTAGGACCCGGATGGTGGTGGGGGTCCCGAGCACAGGTCTCATCACCTAGACCTTTCGGTCTGTTAGTATCACAGAGTAGGTGGGTGGAGGGGGGTGGGTGGATGCAAGAGTGCGAAGGAGGGGATGTGTCTAGAGGGGCACCCAGGGAGGTAATAAAATGGGGAAAAACACTGTTATGTGAGGAAATCAAGAGGATGAAGGAGAGAGGGAGGATGAGGGGGAACAGCATCAAACAGCATAATTAAAATACAAATTGCAGCAGTAAATATATGTGGGTTGAATGATAACGGGAAGCAACAGAAAGTTAAAGAAGATTTAAGAGTGCTTTGTGCCGATATAGTGTGCCTGCAGAAGACGCACATTGGGGGAGTGAGAAAAAATGTATTAGAGCAGATGGGGTATTAGTTAGTTGCATATACCACACAAGGAACTAGAACCAGGGGGGTGGCCAACTTG
The DNA here is from genome assembly GCA_963921515.1 of Calotriton arnoldi. Classification (NCBI taxonomy): domain Eukaryota; kingdom Metazoa; phylum Chordata; class Amphibia; order Caudata; family Salamandridae; genus Calotriton; species Calotriton arnoldi. Next base: position 222,244 of record CAWUFW010001674.1, read on the forward strand.
GCTCTTATGTATGACAGTTAAAAAGTATGTAACTGACAGATTTGGTCACTGAGCAATTGCGGAATGCCATTACTTTGAGTTTAAATTTACTATCTACTCTGCTTACGGATCCATGGGGAATGACCCTGACATTTAAAAAAAAAATTCTGGGTGGCCAATACCGATAATACTCTGGGGCGATTTGAACATTAACGGCTTGGGTGGATTATGGAATGGGAGACTCGGCAAGGATGCTGGTCGAAAAAGTAAGGTTTATAGAGCCCTTACACACTTGGTACAAGATAACAGGCTTCTAGATGTTTTGCCATATTTAAAGCCTGATGACGGGGGCAGTATGTTTTTTCTGCCCCGCATAAAGTAGTAGCATGCCTGGACAGTTGTTAACTACATGCACTATACAAAAATACCTCAGTGTTCTGTCAGACCACAACCCTCTGGTCTTGGAAGTTACCTGTACAGGGGTGGAAATGCCAAAACGAACCTGGACATTTGAGAGGGGCTTGTTGCGGGACCCTGATTATATTAAACATGTGAACAAATGGATCGGGGAACTTCTGGAGTCAATAGGGGAAGCGGCGGGGATGGAGTGATATGGGACGCTGTGGTAAGGGGGGAGACACTTAATCAATCAATCAATCAATCATGTCACTTATAAAGCGCACTACATACCCGCGAGGGTCTCAAGGCGCTGGGGGAAGAGGGGGGTGGTGCTGCTACTGATCGAAGAGCCAGGTCTTGAGGAGTCTTCTGAAGGCCAGTAGGTCTTGGGTCTGTCGGAGGTTGGTGGGGAGGGTGTTCCAGGTCTTGGCGGCGAGGTGGGAGAAGGATCTGCCGCCGGCGGTCGTTTTCCGGATGCGGGGGACTGTGGCGAGGGCGAGGCTGGTCGAGCGGAGCTGGCGGGTGGGGGTGTAGAAGCTGAGTCGTCTGTTGAGGTAGGCTGGTCCGGAGTTGTGGAGTGCTTTGTGTGCGTGGGTGAGGAGCTTGAAGGTTATCCTCTTGTTGACAGGGAGCCAGTGCAGGTCTCTCAGGTGGGGTTTGATGTGGCTGCGTCGGGGGATGTCGAGGATAAGATGTGCAGAGGCGTTCTGGATGCGTTGCAGCCGTCTCAGGAGCTTAGCCGTCGTTCCTGCTTAGAGGGCGTTTCCGTAGTCCAGCCTGCTGGTGACGAGGGCCTGGGTGACTGTTTTTCTTGTTTCGGTGGGGATCCACTTGAAGATCCTGCGGAGCATTCGGAGGATGTTGAAGCAGGATGAGGAAACGGCGTTGACCTGCTTAGTCATGGAGAGGGTGGGGTCGAGGATGACCCCTAGGTTGCGTACGTGGTCGGTGGGTGGCGGGGCTGTTCCCAGTGATGTTGGCCACCAGGAGTCGTCCCAGGCTGAAGGGTTGGTACCAAGGATGAGGACCTCCGTCTTGTCCGAGTTCAGCTTCAGGCGGCTGGTCCTCATCCATTCGGCGACGGCCTTCATTCCTTCATGGAGGTGGGCTTTGGCGGTGTGGGGGTCTTTGGTGAGGGAGAGGATCAGCTGGGTGTCGTCGGCGTAGGAGATGATGTTGAGGTTGTGCTGTCGGGCGACGTGGGCGAGCGGTGCCATGTAGATGTTGAACAGCGTTGGGCTGAGGGAGGAGCCTTGGGGTACGCCGCAGATGATCTTGGTGGCCTTGGATCGGAAGGGGGCGAGGCGGACGCTTTGTGTTCTGCCAGAAAGGAAGGATGTGGTCCAGTCCAGGGCCTTCTCTTGGATCCCGGCGTCGTGAAGGCGTGTTCGTAGTGTGTGGTGGCAGACCGTGTCGAAGGCGGCTGATAGGTCCAGGAGGATGAGGGCTGCTGTTTCTCCGTTGTCTAGCAGGGTCCTGATGTCATCGGTGGCGGCGATGAGGGCGGTTTCGGTGCTGTGGTTGCTGCGGAAGCCGGACTGGGAAGGGTCCAGGATGTTGTTCTCCTCGAGGTAGCGGGTCAGTTGTTTGTTGACGATTTTCTCGGTGACCTTCGCGGGGAACGGGAGCAGAGAGATGGGTCGGAAGTTCTTGAGGTCCTTGGGGTCTGCCTTGGGTTTCTTGAGTAAGGCGGTGATCTCGGCGTGCTTCCAGCTTTCCGGGAAGGTTGCTGTCTCGAAGGAGATGTTGATTATTTTCCGGAGATGGGGCGCGATGGCTGTACTGGCTTTGTTGAAGATGTGGTGAGGGCACGGGTCTAGCGGTGAACCGGAGTGGATGGTGTTCATGATCTCGCTGGTGTCCTCGTCGTTGATGTTGGTCCAGGAGAGCAGGCGGTTGGTGGTTGTGGGGGCAGTGGTCTCGGTGGTTGCCGGGGCGGTCGTGGTGTTGAAGCTGTCGTGGATGTCGGCGATTTTGCGGTGGAAGAAGGTGGCCAGTGAGTCGCACAGGTCTCGCGACGGCTGGATGTCGTTGGTGTTGGAGCTGGGGTTGGAGAGTTCCTTCACGATGTTGAAGAGCTCTTTGCTGTTGTGTGCGTTGTTGTCTAGGCGGTCTTTGAGTGAGGCCCTTTTGGCGGATCTGATGAGGTGATGGTGACTGCGGGTGGCGCTCTTGTGGGCGGCGTAGCTGTCCGCTGTCCGTTCGTGGAGCCAGATCTTCTCCAGTTTTCGGCATGTTCGTTTGGAGGCCTGGAGGTCTTCGGTGAACCAGGTGGCTTTCTTGCTGGTGTGGCTGTTGGGCGGATTCTTGAGCGGGGCGAGGGTGTTGGCGCAGTCGTCGATCCACTGTCTGAGGTTGCGGGCGGCGGTGTCGGGGTCGGAGGGTTCGGCGGGTGGGCTCAGGGCGAGGGTTGTGGTTAGCTGGTCTTCCGTGACTCTGCTCCAGCAGCGGCGAGGCATTTGTTCGGTGAGGTGGTGCGTGGTGGGCTTCCTGTAGGTGAAGTGGATGCAGTGGTGGTCAGTCCAGTGGGGTTCGGAGGTGTGGTTGAAGGAGACGTGTGGGCTTGCGGAAAAGATGGAGTCGAGCGTGTGGCCGGCGGCGTGGGTGGGTGTAGTCACGAGCTGTCTGAGTCCGAGGGTGGCGAGGTTGTCGATCAGGGTGGTGGAGTTGGTGTCCTTGTTGTTCTCGAGGTGGAAGTTCAGGTCCCCGAGGAGGATGTAGTCCGTGGAGGCGATGGCGTGTGTGCTGACGAAGTCAGCGATGGAATCGCTGAACTGTGGTCGGGGTCCGGGGGTCTGTAGATGAGGGTTCCTCTGAGGGTGGTGTTGGGATCGGTGTGGATCTGGAAGTGCATGTGTTCGGCGGTGCTGAGGGTGTCGTCGGTGTTGGTTGAGACTCTAAGGGTGTTCCTGTGGACGATGGCGATGCCTCCTCCGACTCCGTTGGTGCGGTCCCTGCGGGTGATCTTGTATCCGTCCAGGATGGCAATGGCGATGTCGGGGGCTGAAGCGGGATTCAGCCAGGTCTCCGTCAGGAATGCGACGTCTGGGGAGGTTGAGTCGAGAAGGTCCCAGAGTTCGATGGCGTGTTTGCGGGCGGAGCGGGTGTTGAGGAGGATGCATCTGAGGTAGTTGGGTTCTTTCCTGGGCGGTGGTTTGGCGGGGCGGGTGCTGGCGAAGCTGCAGTTCCGGCAGGTGAAGGGCCCTTGGGTGCGCTTCGGGGTGGCCTGGTAGCAGGCGTGATCTTTTCCGGGGTTGAGTGCGTGTAGGGTGCTGGCGTTGTATCGGCGTCTGTTGATGTGGCGGGCGCGGGGGATGCCCGGACCAGGGGGTCTGGCGCTGGGCGCGGTCACGGCGCGGACGGGCGCAGACGGGCTTGCCTTAGGCGCGCCTTTGGCGCGCCAGCGGCGCGCCCGCTGCGCACGTCCGCTGCGCACGTCCGCTGCGCGGCCGCACAGCGGCCGCCATAAATGGGGAGGTGGGAGGGAGGAGCAGGGAATGGGGCAGCGAATGGGCAGTGAGGGGGTGGGGCCGCAGGGGCGCAGCGGCGGGAAACAGGCACAGAAGGGAAAACAAGCACAATCAGGGCATCAAGGGGGCACAGAAAGGAAAAAAAAACGAGCACAATGAGGGGCAGCAAGGGGGCACAGAAAGGAAAAACTAGCACAATGAGGGGCAGCAAGGGGGCACAGAAAGGAAAAAACGAGCACAATCAGGGGCAGCAAGGGGGCACAGAAAGGAAAAACGAGCACAATCAGGGGCAGCAAGGGGGCACAGAAAGGGGAAAAACGAGCACAATCAGGGGCAGCAAGGGGGCACAGAAAGGAAAAACTAGCACAATGAGGGGCAGCAAGGGGGCACAGAAAGGAAAAACGAGCACAATCAGGGGCAGCAAGGGGGCACAGAAAGGAAAAAACAAGCACAATCAGGGGCAGCAAGGGGGCACAGAAAGGAAAAACGAGCACAATCAGGGGCAGCAAGGGGGCACAGAAAGGAAAAACGAGCACAATCAGGGGCAGCAGCAGGGCACACAGACGGAGCTGTGTGGTGGGGGAGCGACCTACCAGTCAAGGTCAGGGGTCGCTCTCTTCACCACGCAGCGGCCGCCATAAATGGGGAGGTGGGAGGGAGGAGCAGGGAATGGGGCAGCGAATGGGCAGTGCGGGGGCGGGGCCGCAGGGGCGCAGCGGCGGGAAACAGGCACAGAAGGGAAAATGAGCACAATCAGGGCATCAAGGGGGCACAGAAAGGAAAAAAAAACGAGCACAATGAGGGGCAGCAAGGGGGCACAGAAAGGAAAAACTAGCACAATGAGGGGCAGCAAGGGGGCACAGAAAGGAAAAAACGAGCACAATGAGGGGCAGCAAGGGGGCACAGAAAGGAAAAACGAGCACAATCAGGGGCAGCAAGGGGGCACAGAAAGGGAAAAAAACGAGCACAATCAGGGGCAGAAAGGGGGCACAGAAAGGAAAAAACTAGCACAATGAGGGGCAGCAAGGGGGCACAGAAAGGAAAAACGAGCACAGTCAGGGGCAGCAAGGGGGCACAGAAAGGAAAAAACGAGCACAATCAGGGGCAGCAAGGGGCACAGAAAGGAAAAACGAGCACAATCAGGGGCAGCAAGGGGGCACAGAAAGGAAAAACGAGCACAATCAGGGGCAGCAAGGGGGGCACAGAAAGGAAAAAACGAGCACAATCAGGGGCATCAAGGGGGGCACAGAAAGGAAAAAACGAGCACAATCAGGGGCAGCAAGGGGGCATAGAAAGGAAAAACGAGCACAATCAGGGGCAGCAGCAGGGCACACAGACGGAGCTGTGTGGTGGGGGAGCGACCTACCAGTCAAGGTCAGGGTCGCTCTTCACCACGCAGCGGCCGCCATAAATGGGGAGGTGGGAGGGAGGAGCAGGGAATGGGGCAGCGAATGGGCAGTGAGGGGGCGGGGCCGCAGGGGCGCAGCGGTGGGAAACAGGCACAGAAGGGAAAACGAGCACAATCAGGGCATCAAGGGGGCACAGAAAGGGAAAAAAAACGAGCACAATGAGGGGCAGCAAGGGGGCACAGAAAGGAAAAAACTAGCACAATGAGGGGCAGCAAGGGGGCACAGAAAGGAAAAAACGAGCACAATGAGGGGCAGCAAGGGGGCACAGAAAGGGAAAAAAACGAGCACAATCACGGGCAGCAAGGGGGCACAGAAAGGAAAAAACTAGCACAATGAGGGGCAGCAAGGGGGCACAGAAAGGAAAAACGAGCACAATCAGGGGCAGCAAGGGGGCACAGAAAGGAAAACGAGCACAATCAGGGGCAGCAAGGGGGGCACAGAAAGGAAAAAACGAGCACAATCAGGGGCAGCAAGGGGGCACAGAAAGGAAAAACGAGCACAATCAGGGGCAGCAAGGGGGCACAGAAAGGAAAAACGAGCACAATCAGGGGCAGCAAGGGGGCACAGAAATGAAAAAAAGAGCACAATCAGGGGCAGCAAGGGGGCATAGAAAGGAAAAACGAGCACAATCAGGGGCAGCAGCAGGGCACACAGATGGAGCTGTGTGGTGGGGGAGCGACCTACCAGTCAAGGTCAGGGGTCGCTCTTCACCACGCAGCGGCCGCCATAAATGGGGAGGTGGGAGGGAGGAGCAGGGAATGGGGCAGCGAATGGGCAGTGAGGGGGCGGGGCCGCAGGCGCAGCGGCGGGAAACAGGCACAGAAGGGAAAACGAGCACAATCAGGGCATCAAGGGGGCACAGAAAGGAAAAAAACGAGCACAATGAGGGGCAGCAAGGGGGCACAGAAAGGAAAAAACGAGCACAATGAGGGGCAGCAAGGGGGCACAGAAAGGAAAAACGAGCACAATCAGGGGCAGCAAGGGGGCACAGAAAGGGAAAAAAACGAGCACAATCACGGGCAGCAAGGGGGCACAGAAAGGAAAAACGAGCACAATGAGGGGCAGCAAGGGGGCACAGAAAGGAAAAACGAGCACAATCAGGGGCAGCAAGGGGGCACAGAAAGGGAAAAAAACGAGCACAATCACGGGCAGCAAGGGGGCACAGAAAGGAAAAACTAGCACAATGAGGGGCAGCAAGGGGGCACAGAAAGGAAAAAAAACTAGCACAATGAGGGGCAGCAAGGGGGCACAGAAAGGAAAAACGAGCACAATGAGGGGCAGCAAGGGGGCACAGAAAGGAAAAACGAGCACAATCAGGGGCAGCAAGGGGGCACAGAAAGGGAAAAAAACGAGCACAATCACGGGCAGCAAGGGGCACAGAAAGGAAAAACGAGCACAATGAGGGGCAGCAAGGGGGCACAGAAAGGAAAAACGAGCACAATCAGGGGCAGCAAGGGGGCACAGAAAGGGAAAAAAACGAGCACAATCACGGGCAGCAAGGGGGCACAGAAAGGAAAAACTAGCACAATGAGGGGCAGCATGGGGGCACAGAAAGGAAAACGAGCACAATCAGGGGCAGCAAGGGGGGCACAGAAAGGAAAACGAGCACAATCAGGGGCAGCAAGGGGGCACAGAAAGGAAAAACGAGCACAATCAGGGGCAGCAAGGGGGGCACAGAAAGGAAAAACGAGCACAATCAGGGGCAGCAAGGGGGGCACAGAAAGGAAAACGAGCACAATCAGGGGCAGCAAGGGGGCACAGAAAGGAAAAACGAGCACAATCAGGGGCAGCAGCAGGGCACACAGACGGAGCTGTGTGGTGGGGGAGCGACCTACCAGTCAAGGTCAGGGGTCGCTCTCTTCACCACGCAGCGGCCGCCATAAATGGGGAGGTGGGAGGGGGAGCAGGGAATGGGGCAGCGAATGGGCAGTGAGGGGGCGGGGCCGCAGGGGCGCAGCGGCGGGAAACAGGCACAGAAAGGAAAAAAAAAACGAGCACAATGAGGGGCAGCAAGGGGGCACAGAAAGGAAAAAACTAGCACAATGAGGGGCAGCAAGGGGGCACAAAAAGGAAAAAACGAGCACAATCAGGGGCAGCAAGGGGGCACAGAAAGGAAAAACGAGCACAATCAGGGGCAGCAAGGGGGCACAGAAAGGGGAAAAAAACGAGCACAATAAGGGGCAGCAAGGGGGCACAGAAAGGAAAAAACTAGCACAATGAGGGGCAGCAAGGGGGCACAGAAAGGAAAAACGAGCACAATCAGGGGCAGCAAGGGGGGCACAGAAAGGAAAAAACGAGCACAATCAGGGGCAGCAAGGGGGCACAGAAAGGAAAAACGAGCACAATCAGGGGCAGCAAGGGGGGCACAGAAAGGAAAAACGAGCACAATCAGGGGTAGCAAGGGGGCACAGAAAGGAAAAACGAGCACAATCAGGGGCAGCAAGGGGGCACAGAAAGGAAAAACGAGCACAATCAGGGGCAGCAAGGGGCACAGAAAGGAAAAACGAGCACAATCAGGGGCAGCAGCAGGGCACACAGACGGAGCTGTGTGGTCGGGGAGCGACCTACCAGTCAAGGTCAGGGGTCGCTCTCTTCACCACGCAGCGGCCGCCATAAATGGGGAGGTGGGAGGAGGAGCAGGGAATGGGGCAGCGAATGGGCAGTGAGGGGGCGGGGCCGCAGGCGCAGCGGCGGGAAACAGGCACAGAAGGGAAAACGAGCACAATCAGGGCATCAAGGGGGCACAGAATGGAAAAAACGAGCACAATGAGGGGCAGCAAGGGGGCACAGAAAGGAAAAAACTAGCACAATGAGGGGCAGCAGGGGGCACAGAAAGGAAAAAACGAGCACAATCAGGGGCAGCAAGGGGGCACAGAAAGGGAAAAAAAACGAGCACAATCAGGGGCAGCAAGGGGGCACAGAAAGGAAAAATCAGCACAATGAGGGGCAGCAAGGGGGCACAGAAAGGAAAAACGAGCACAATCAGGGGCAGCAAGGGGGCACAGAAAGGAAAAACGAGCACAATCAGGGGCAGCAAGGGGGCACAGAAAGGAAAAACGAGCACAATCAGGGGCAGCAAGGGGGGCACAGAAAGGAAAAAACGAGCACAATCAGGGGCAGCAAGGGGGCACAGAAAGGAAAAAACGAGCACAATCAGGGGCAGCAAGGGGGCACAGAAAGGAAAAACGAGCACAATCAGGGGCAGCAAGGGGGCACAGAAAGGAAAAACGAGCACAATCAGGGGCAGCAGCAGGGCACACAGACGGAGCTGTGTGGTGGGGGAGCGACCTACCAGTCAAGGTCAGGGGTCGCTCTGAGACACTGAGTTATTCTTTGAAGCAGAATAAGAAGCAATCTCAACTCCTAAGCGAATTATACAAGGCATTGGCGGTCATTGAGGAGGAACTTGTCGGGGCTATTGCTAATAGGATATGTATAGAGGAAATGTTATATAAACTATCCCTAGCAAAGGCGGTCGTTGGTGTTCAGCACTAGGGCTATAGGAGACAAATTCCGCAGATTTTATGAGAAGTTATATGGAAAGGAGGGGAGCCCTGAGAAGAGCTATATAAAGGAGTATTTAGATTCTTCTTCAACTGAGTAGTTTTCCCAGGAAGATGCAGAATCAATTGATGCTCCATTCTCAGGGCAAGAAATACAAAGAGCACTAAAAGATCTTCCCTCCGGAAAGGCTGTGGGTCCCGATCAAATCCCGCTAGAGTTCTATAAAACTTTTTTTTCAACCTTGAGGGCCAATTTAATGTATTTAGCGTGTCAGGTCCAGAGGGGGTGGCTCCCCCAGAGTCATGAGTCTGGGCTAATATGGTAATTTTTCTGAAGAAGGGGAAACCTTCAAAGGAGATGGGGTCTTATAGACCGATAACTCTCATTAATAGTGACACCAAGATTTTTTCTAAAGTGCTAGCCAGTCGGTTGAGTTATATAATAGGGAAGGTGACATTCCCCAGGCAGCATGTATTTATTCCAGGCAGGGGAACTGCTGACCACATTTGCAGAGTCGTTACAGTATTTGATGCTGCTTGAGTCTCCAGGGACCCTATGGCGCTAATTCTGCTTGATGCCGAAAAGGCGTTTGATAGGGTCTCCTGGGAATACCTGTGGGCCTTTCTCGAGCGGGTAGGGATCAGGAAAAAAACACCTGCCTAATACAAACAACATCTCCCACTTCAAAATGTTTCACCAACACATTCTTCTTTTTGTCCTAAAACAGCTTTTACCTAACTTGTGCACCTTCAACCTTGTTCCTTATAACCATGTCTAACTCAGACAATGATGAATTTTGTTTCAGCCATTTAAACATCCAAGCTGGCTTAAACTCAGTTAAAGGTTTTCTATCACACAGTAATTCAAATGGAGAAACACCAGAAGTGGAATATGGTGCTGTTCTATAAAACCAAAGCATGGTCCTCACAGCTACTGGTATCACACATTTGTGTACGATTGCCCAGTGCATACATTCACCTAATACTCTTTTCAGGTGCTCAACCATGCCATTGGTTTGTGGATGGTAAAGTAAACTCTTGAGATGATTGATGCCAATTTCTTTGAAAAACTTTTCCATTTCATTTGAAACAAATTGAACTCCTTTATCAGAGACTATTGTTTCCAAAAACCCCTCTCACATGAAAACCTCCTTTAAATTTTCTAAAACTGCTTTGCAATCAGGTTCTCCAATAAATTTCACTTCCTGCTATCTGGAGTAATAATCAACCAGCACTAGAGCAAACCGTTAGTGAAGAGATAAAGAATTAAAAGGTCCCATGAGATCAATCCCCAATGTTTCCCAGGGTTTTGAAGGCAGCAGAATGGGAGTCAAAGGAGGATTAGATCGCCATAACACCTTGTCACTCCTGGAACAAATTAAACAACCATTTACCATACTATAAATGTCTCTATTCATCTGAGGCCATCAAACGTATTCACTTACTCTACGCTTCATAAGAGTGGCGCCCAGATGCCCTTTATGCGCCTCTGTTAATTTCACCATTTCAGGAGGGACTATTATCTCTGATCTCATTACTAACCCATTTTCTACTGGCAATATTCATCACATACCATGACATAAGGTTGTATGGACACATCCACATACCTTTCTTTTCCCTCAGCAATGAATTTTGCTATCGATTTCAGGTCGCTATCCTGTTCAGCAGCATCTTTCCATACTTTTTTCTGAAACAGAACACATTTTTAATTTCAACTGCCGCTATTATTCAATCATTTAAATCTTCATCCTTACATGAGCCTGAATTGGCCTTTTGGTTCACTGTCTCTCCTATATTTATAGGAACATATGAGAAGAGTCTGCTCAAATGTTTATCCCACCAGAGATATGTTCATCATTAAACTGAAATTGGAGCAACTTAGTGGACAATCTAGCTATTCGGGGAGCATTGTTCCTATTAGATGTATCTCCCAATATGCATACTAAAGGTTTATGATCCACTTGTAGAGTAAACCCTCTACTCCACAAATAACATCTACATTTTTCAATCGCCCACCAGCATGCCAGAAGTTCCTTTTCAATGACCGAGTAGTGTAGCTCAGCAGTTCTAAGCACTCTCGATGCAAACCCTATTGCCCATTCTTCACTGTCAACTTTTTGTGTCATAACCACCCGTAAACTATGACTACTTGCATCTACCATCAGAATGCTTGGTACAGTGGGATCATATGCCTTTAAAGCTTTAATTTCACTCAGTTGTTTTTTCAACCATTCAAAAGCTGTCTCACAACCCTCATCCTATTTGAATTCAGTGTTTCTTTCTAACAGATTTGAGATCAGTCTGATTCTAGTGGGGTACTTAGGGAGTTTTATTCTTTAAGCATGGAGTACATCATCCCACAGACAGTCCAGTGTCAGCTCATGGCCGTCCCCTCAACTGACCATAACTGTCAGTGGTCAGAGCGCTCATGACCTGCGTCACACTGAACCTCCATGAGCTATGACACAATACAATTCTCACACACAGAATACTCATGCAAGCAAGATACTACAGCTTAGTGTTTTGATTGCTAGACAACTGGATGCTGAACTGGTGACTCTAACTGTAAAAACAGAAAGAATGCCTGTAGCACACCTGCAGTAAATACAGTTGTAAGTCTCCAGATGGGATCGCAGGTGAGCCCTGACCTAGTCAAGGTGCTCACTGAGTTAACTCTAGTCTCAGAGTGAGGGGTGGATGTAGCTTACCTGGCTGTCTGGCCCAGTAACCTGGAAAGATACAAACAAGAGCCAAATATTAATAGGATTAAAGGTGACACTGGGGCCCATTATCACCAGGGTGACTGAGCAACTGGTGTCCTCAGATCAATATCTACTTGGAGAGACCTATACAGTCCTCAGCGCTGACAATCAGGCTAAAGTGCATCCAATGGCCTTGGTGAACTTAGATTAGGGAGGGGTTAGTGACCCCAAAAGGGTAATGGTATGTCTGCTATCCCTGTACAGTGTCTGCTTGGAAATGATTTGGAGTACTCAGCATGGGTTAAGGTAGAAAAGAAAACCCATGCAGCAATGCTGGGAATGCCTGAATGGGTGTGTGTTAAAACCAGAGCACAAAGTTGCACACAGGGTGAAAAAGAAGTGTTAGAGCCCGTAATTATGGACTTGCCTTCCAAGAGTAAGGGCAAGAAGTCTGGGAAGACAGCTTCTGTAGAGACACCAGATCAAGTCCCCTCTCCTCAGGGAGAACAGTTGGCAGCCCCAGACAGGACTGAGCCTCAGGAGCTTAGGTCTTACACAGCAGAGCTCTTGGGCCCTAGGGGACCCTTTAGGGATGAACTGTGCCAGGGGCAGAGGACCTGTCCCACTCTTGAAAGCCTGAGGCAGCAAGCTGCTAAACAGGTAAAGGGAAGTGCCAGTGGTTCCCAGAGGACTTGTTGGGAGGACGGACTCCTATACACTCAGGATAGACACCCTAAACCTAGTGCCCCTAGGAGAGCGGTAGTGTCTCAGCAGTTTAGGGAATGTATCCTAACATTGGCCCATGATTTTCCCCTAGCTGGGCTTCTTAGCCAGACAAAAACTTGGAGTAGGTTAGTCAATCACTTCTACTGGACAGGAATGTCCCAGAAAGTGAAGGAGTTTTGCAACTCATGTGCCACCTGTCAAGCCGTTGGCAAGACAGGCAGCCATCTAAAGGTCCGCTTAATTCCACTCCCAGTGGTTAGGGTACCCTTTGAGAGGGTTGTGATGGACATTACTTGGCCCCTTGACCCTCACACCGCATCAGGAAACTGTTTTAGACTAGTGGTAGTGGATCATGCCACTAGGTATCCTGAGGCAATTCCCCTAAGGACAGCCACTGTGCCTGCAGCTGCCAAAGCCCTCCTTGGTATTTATACTAGGGTTGGATTTCCTAAGGAAGTAATATCAGACAGAGGTGAAAACTTTATGTCTACATACTTAAAGCATATGTGGACTGAGTGTGAGGTGACCTAAAGGGTTCACTACACCATAACATCTGCAAGCAAATTGGCTTGCTGAAACATTCAACAAGGCCCTAACAGGTATGATTTGTGGACTCCTCTAAAGCCTCAAAAGGACATGAGATGTTTTACTATCATGCCTGATTTTTCTTAATGAGAGGTGCCACAAAAGGGAGTAGTGTTTTCTCAATTTGAAATTTAGTTTGAACACACTGTAAGGGGACCACTTTGTCTTGTAAAAAAAAGGATGGGTGAGACCTCTCAAAGAACCTAAGCAGGATTTCATGGATTAGGTTCATGGCCTTTGTTCCAGGATGGCTGAATACATGAAACAAGGTAAAAAGAAATCTTGAGGCCAGCCGAGAGCTCCTAAATCTCTAGTATGACTAAAAAGCTGCCATGGTGGAGTTCCAAACACGGCAAAATGTATGGATGTTAGAGTCTGTGGCACCTAGGGCCCTCCAGGACAAATGGACACAGACCAACCATATCCTTGAGAGGGGAGGGCACCTATCTGGTGGACCTTGGTAAATTAAGCAATGCAGCCTCTCACTTCCTTACCCAGTCACACACATATACAATGACTCACCCATCCATACAGCTACTAACATACAAACTCACTCACCCATACAGCAGGTCACACTCCCACTCACTCAGCCATACAGTCACTGCCACATCCACTCGCTCACCCACATAGTCACTGACACACATACTCACTCACCCATATTTACAGTGACACACCCAGTCACTCAGCCATACAGTCACCAAAATAGCGGTTCACTCACCTATACAGATACTAGCACAGCCACTCACTCACCTATACAGGTCCTAGCATATACCTATACAGTCACTCACACACCCAGTCACATATCTAAACCATCACTGATATACCCAATCACTCACCCATACAGCCACTAACACACACACTTACTCAACATACAGATTTCACACACCCACTCTCTCACTCACTCATGGAGTTAGTGACACACCCACTTACTCACCAATACTTTTACTGACACAACAACTCACTCAGCCATACTGTCACTAGCACACCCATACAGCTACTAACACAACCACTCACATACTTATACAGCCACTTACATACCCACTCACCCACCCAAACAGTCCCTAATAGATCCACTCAGTCACCTATACAGCTACTAACACACACACTCACACAACCATACAGTTTGACATACTCACTCACCCATAGACACTGACAGACCCACTCACTCACTCACCCATACAGTCACTGACACACACAGTCACCCATACAGCTACTAACTCACCCACTCATACACCCATATAGTCACTAACACAATTACTCACTCCCACATACAGCTACTAAAACACACACTCACTTACCCATACAAACATTCATGTATCCACTCACTAACCCAGTCACTCATGTACCTATTAACACTTCCATGTACCCACTCACATAAGCAGTCACTCACCAATACAGCCACTCATGCACACGCTCACCTACCCATTACAAACTCAGTCATTTAAGAACCCCTGTACCCACTGTCACACTCAATCATTCACCTACATACCGACTCACTGAAACACTTACACATCCACTTACTTGCTCATGCACTCACTTACTCACTTGCACAAAAACTCTTTCTTATGTACCCACACACACAGTTGCTCTTTTTTTCAACCAAGCAAGGTAGTTTTAATGATAACCATTTCTTTTTTTCTCAGAACTTTTTTTGTTTGTTTTTTAACATTTTGTATTTTTTTGTGTTTTTTTAAATAAGATTGCAAATGGAAAAAACTAAAAACTGGGGTCAGAAGTGCAATTTAATGGAAAAAGAAAATTAACACTTGTGGTTCTTAGCTGCCTCTAGAACTGCGGCAACTGATTGTTCCACCACCTTTAACACTTTTTACAGTCCAAACAAAATGTGCCTGTTCTTCGGAGCTCTGGGGATTTCTCTGAGAAACGCTCTGGCATGAGTGGTGTTGCACCTGAAGTTGATGCATCTGTTTCTATGCGCTCTTTCTGGGCTCTGTTCAAGTGCTTCTTGTAGTATGTTTTTAAAATGAGTCAACATAGTTGTTGTGCCTCAGGAGTATTTTTTGATGTACCCCTGGATAGGGTCTTCTTGCAAAATGCGTACTTCACGTGATATGTCACTGTCTTCTTTTCCCCATGGGGGATTGTAAAAAAATCCCAGGCGATGGACTTGCACTTCACTTGGGGTTCCTCATCAGATGAGTTGTTCTTCTCAGGGTTTTATTTTTTAAGTTTCCCAAAATGGTGCTTAATGATATCCTAATATTGGAATGAGCAGGTGCTGCTAGAAAACCTCTAATCTGAGCACTGCAAGTGTGAAGAAAAGAAAACTGGGTAGGGACTCCCTTTCTAGAATGATAAAAGTGTCCTGCCCAATGAAATTCCTTTTTCATAGTCATGTGATATTCGCAAATGCCAATGTGTCCACGAATACCAACATGGTCGCGAAAATGGTTACTGGAAAAAAACAGTTTTGGACTACAAAATTAGCTATGAAAATCTCACATTACATGTTATATTAGTAAACTACTGACCTCAAACATTAATTACAATACATGTATATGTTATGAACACTTTCTAAAAATCACCCCATGTTCACGAATATTCGTGATGCTGGAATATATACGTAGTGCAACTTAGTATGATGAATTCTAAAATGTGAAAAAATTGAAAAGAAAAGTCTTTTGGGCACATCTGTTTCTTGATGCAGAAGAAAATGATTCTGGGTTCTTCATTGCCAAGAAAAGCAGGACATTTCCACCAAACAAACAAGCACTTGCTTCATATAGTTAGAAGAAAGTACAGTTGTTTGGTGGAGATTCACCTCTTTATAGTCTTGTTGTCTTCTCTATAGCAGGATTCATGTTATCACAGATTTGACACTTGAGGAACAATAACATTGTCAAAATGCAGAAAAGGTCACACAAGACATTTCCTCGAGATCCATTATGCAGCTATAGTATAGAATATGCACCTGTTTTTTACCAAACGAGATAGTTCTTACTAATTAACCAGTATAAACTACTCAAGCTGGTTAGTCATTTTGTGCAAAAGTCTGGCCACTTGTTGGATAAACAGGCAGATGATGTTCCTTTCTGGGCCTGATACACATTTCACAGAAATTAAACTTCAACAGGAAGCACTTACAAATATAAACATAGCAGGTGCCCGAGTTGAAGCTCCACTTCTGTAAAGGACAAATGATCCTGACTTCCTGGGCTAGACAAAGGCAAATCAAGTGTGCTCTCTCTGCAATTCCACATTCAAAGATGATCTGAAATCCTTCATGAAGGTGAATGCCATGTTGGTCCGTTGTTCTCCATTTAAATGACTACGAGTATACAAATGTGAAAAATCACTGGAAGTTCACCCATTTGGCCTGCCCTGTTCACCTTTGTAGTATGCTTTGGGCCTCCTGCCTTATTTCAGGATGATGGGCAGTTTACCAAAAGGCCCACCTGCGTGAACCCCACCGATTTTCGTGACGTCTCCTTGATGCTGAGGAATATCAGGACATGTCCACCAAACAAAGAAGCACTTACCTAATATAATTAAAAGGAGTTACCCTTGTTTGGTGGAGATTTACCTCTTTGTAGTCTTGTTGTCTTCTCTATAGAAGGATTCATATTATCACAGATTTCTGGATGAAGACACATGAGAAAGAATCACGTTGCCAAAACATGCAAAAGGTCACTGGAAACATTTCCTCGTAGTTCATTATGCAGCTGTAGTGTAGCATATGCAGGAGATATTTACCCTATAAAGTAGCACTTACTAATTAACCAGTAGAAAATACTCCAGTTGGGTAGACATTTTGTGCAAAACTATGGATAAAGGGGCAGGTAAAGTTGTGTTCTGGTGCAGTCAATCACACAGCTACTGATTTAACCATAAAGACCTCAGACACTCACTCACACACCCATTAAGCCACTCACTCACACACCCACAAAATCACTCACTAACCCAGTCACCTAGCCACACAGCCACTCACACACCAAGTCACAGATCTATACAGCCACTGTAGGAAGCTGGCTCCCTATATAGTGTACTAAAAAGAAGTACACTGTGCAGAGATTCCAGAAAATCCCCAAATGGTACACAGAGGTAAAAATAAATAATTTTAATGCTCTTTTTCTGATATCCGAAAAGGAGTCACTTGAGGAGCTTATGAAGTGCACATCTGGCTCTCCAGAGGATCCCTGCCCACCTCAATTTCTCAGAATGGTGGCCTCCAGTGTAAATCCATTGTTGAATCAAATCTGGATTACCTCTCTGAAATCAGGGATATTCCTTGCAGTATGGAAACAGGCGTTCCTGCTGTCACTGCTTGAAAAGCCCAATGCGGACCCGGGAGTGCTTAGCAATTTTAGGCCCATCTCATTGCTATCGGCACCAGCGAAAATCCTAGAAAAGATGGTTCAGTGCCAATTGGCCTCATTTGTAGAAGCCAATGATTTGCTGCATGATACTCAATCCTGCTTCTGTGCAGAGTACAGCAGGGAGACCGCACTACTGGAAGTGTCCGAAATGGTCTGAGAGACGTTGGACGGTGGTGCTTCCACTGTGGTAGTACTACTAGATCTGTCAGCAGCGTTTGATGCGATAGCTCACCTGACCCTGCTAAGTGGAAGATTAAATCATTTCGGCTTTCAGGGCATGGTGCTAGCCTGGCTGTGGTCTTTCTTAGATGATTGATCTCAATGGGTCTTCCTCCGTCCATTTTCATCTTCATCCAAACCGTTGGTTTGTGGAGTGCCACAGGGCTCGGCTCTGAGCCCGTTGCTTTTTAATCTATATTTAGCCCCTTAGGACACTCTCATTGAATCCTGGGGAGTGAAGGTTGTCTTTTATGCGGATGACACACAGCCAGTATTTTCATTTAGAGAACACTTTGTAGCAGCTTTTCTTAACTTCAAAGAGTGCTTGAAAGATATCTCAAAGTGGATGACACACAGCTAGTATTTTCATTTAGAGAACACTTTGAAGCAGCTTTTCTTAATTTCAAAGAGTGCTTGAAAGATATCTCAAAGTGGATGCACAACAATTTCTTGAAACTAAATGCAGACAAGACTGAGGTACTCTTTTTCAGTCAGGCGTCGCCTCCTCCAACCAGCCTCTGGTGCCTTTGGATTTGAATCCTCCACCAACACCGGTATTGTCTGCAAGAAACCTTGGAATCAGGTTTGATGAAGATCTTTCTTTTGCGGCTCAAATCCGGCATATTTCCTCAGCCTGTTTTGTTAAGTTAAGGCCTGTCAGAAAGTTATTGTGTTTTCTCCCAGAGGAGAGCCAAAAGATCATTGGCCATGCACTGGTGACCTCGCAGTTGGATTATGCCAATAGTTTATATCTGGGGCTTCCAGCCTTTCTGACCTGCAGATTACAAATTATTCAGATTGCGGCAGCTAGGATCATTCATCAGGTCCCTCTTCACCATCGCATCTCCCCCCACCTGAGGCAGATCCATTGGCTCCCTATGGCCAAGAGGGTCATGTTTAAAGCCCTGACTTTGACCTTCAGGGCCTTAAGGGGCACACAGCTACAATATTTCAGTAAAAGGCTTAGCTTGTACCACAAGGAGCGAGCCCTGAGATCTAATCACCTGTGACTTCTTTCCATTCTGAGGTATGCCAAAGCTCAACGAGGTGGCAGGTCATTATCTGTACAGACAGCTAAGCTCTGGAATGTACTGCCCACCTACTTACGCCTGCCCGAGACAGAACAGGGATTCAGGAAGGGCTTAAAAACATGGATCTTCTGTCAGGCGTAGACTGCGTTGGTCAGCATATTCTTCAGTCTTGCTTTAGCGCTGGGACACCTCAGTTGACCTAGCTGTGTGCTGTACAAATGGCTTTGATTGATTGATTGATACAGCCACTCACACACCCACTCACAGATCTATACAGCCACTGTAGGAAGCTGGCTCTCTATACAGTGTACTAAAAAGAAGTACACTATGCAGAGATGCCAGAGAATCCCTATATGGTACACAGAGGTAAAAGCAAATAATTCTAATGCTCTTTTTGTTGTAGTGTGGGCAAGCAGTTAGGCTTATCAGAGGGTAGTGCTAAGCATTGTTGTCACACACAGAGGCAATAAATGAGACACACACTCAAGAATAAATCGGACCATGTTTTGGGCATCTTGGCGTGGCACCCTTCCCCAATTTAGACACCCTTAAAGGAGTCCAGTAGGCCCTGTGGAGACAAAAAAGATCGTTCCTCCTTAAATTTGAGTGCAGAATGTTGCAGGATACTTGCCATAGGTCTTCTAGCTCCGTCCCCGGCAAGTTCCTTCCCCACAGGTCCATTGGTAATCTGAAATCGCCATCTGAAAGATCCACCAGGAGCCAGTATCAATTAGCCACTTCTTTTCTCCCTTTGATATTGCCAGCCATCAAAGTCTCTAGTTCATTCGAGGAGCCGATGTCCACCCCAACGGAATTATACCAGCTTTTTATTTGCAGATATTTGAACTTGGATAACTTATTGTGGTAATCTCCTGCCATTTATTCCAGGGGATCAAACACCCATTGTTGACTATCTGATCCCATTTCAGTACCTCTGCCACCCTTAAAGAAGCGTCCTGGCTATCCTTGGTCTACTCGGGAGAACCCGGAGCATCCCAAATAGGGGCCAACCCACTGTAATAATTAAGCTTTGTCTCCTTTCTGATTCTGTACCATGTGACAGCAAATGCTTGTAAAGTCTTAAGGCGCACTTTTAAAAAAAATCTAGGATCTCTGTATTTATATGAAACCTTGTGCCCCCTCCTTTCACCTCCGATAACATCGCCCTGATCATTTTCCCAATGTCTGATTCATCTGGTTCATTCAAAAGCATTCTTCCATTTTTTAAAGGAAAACCCAAGCATAATAAGACAAGTCCGGTAAGCACAGACCCCCCTTGTCTTTCTTTCGTCTGAGCTTTTTCCACGCGATCCATATCCCTTTAGAGGCCCAAATAAAACTAGAGATCTTAGCCTAGACCTTTTTGAGCCACTCTTCCTTACTTAAAAGCCATAGGTATATTTTGGAACAGGAAGGTACATTTTGGGAGGATCGACATTTTAACAAGATTCACTCTTCCGATGGTTGTCTCACAATGGTTGCGCTTGACTGAGTAGACCACGGAAAGAGAAGTTCTGTGGAAAGTGCTTTGCCCTTGGCCCAAAACAAAGATGTCTGGTTGCCGCTTTGTCAAGGGGGGCACCAGAGTGCTTTTATTTTTTTCTTTGTTTTTTCAAAGCGAACGAGGACTAACATTTTTTTTTAAAAAGAATACATCGGAGACCAATTTGTAAAAATAAAGTCCATATTTATTTATTTTTAGAGACCAAAAACACATTTCTAAGGTAAGTACTTTTTGAGTTATGATTTTTAAAGGACTCAGAAAATATATCACATTTGTGGGCAATTGCGCACTGTTAGAATCAATGGGAAGAAAATTGCATAGAAAATCATGCAATGCTTTCGTGAAGTCCACCTTCTCGTTTTAGATCGATGTTGGGCCAGGTCCAAAATTTCCAGCAGAACTTGGGGAGCATCCTAGATCGGTTAGGAGCAGAGTGCTGAGGGTCTTAGAAACTGGTGCACAAAGACGCCGGGGCCACTTGAAAATGCACTGCACAGGTGGACTTACAGGTACGTCCGGGGGGTCTCCTTGGAGGGAGGAGGTCGAAGGGCCTGGGGACTTCGAGAGAAGAGCTGGCTAGTGGCTGCTGGAGCCCGTAGGCTGGGTGCAGAGCAAATAGGTCAGCCATGGGTTGTACGTCTTCAGGGTCGCTGGGGTCAGGAGCAGGCAGTTGGAGATGTGCTTTCTCCGGACAGCTGGGCCACTCAGGGTGTGAATCTTGGGGGTCTCAACATCCCTTAAAGAGTGCTTGCTTCTGGTGCTTTAGGAGTCCGGTGTGGACTCTTCTTCTCGGTTTTTACCATTGGGGTTCCGGTACGCTGGGTATTGCTATGGCGCAGCTCCGGTAGTTCCTGGTGCCTCCAAACTTGGTGGAGAGGCAGATCAGACCCTCTAGAGTTGTTGTACCTCTTCTTGCTTTGGTGCTTGCTGCATAAAGGTCGTCAGGGAGCAGCAACTTGACAAACTGGACTTCATGGCATCGGTGTCTGTGGTGTGCAGGGGAGTAATACCTTCACTCCAAGGTAGCTTCTTGGCGATTTCTCAAAGGCTGGAGGTGTTACTGGGTTCTTGGAGTCCCTTCAGGTTTCAAGACGCCACAGCAGCAGTGATTGTCGAATCTGTCTTGCAGCTGGCAGTGTTTGGCATGTTTTCTTTCTGCAGCAGGGCTCCTGCACTTACCTATCCCTGATTGGAGGTTTTCTCACCATCTCAAGATGGTGGAATTCTTGGATAGGTGTTCACCTCAACTTTCCAATCCAAGGGGTGGTGCAGGCTAAGGGGGGACCCTCCTCCTCATCTAACTAATTTTCCCACCTTTCCTCCCTTCAAAAGTGGAGTAAGAAAGGAGGCTTGGCCTCCCCCACTATCTCAAGGCTCATGGGTTGGGTTTCAAAGGCGGCCTCGCCTTTGAAGCTTCCCGCCCTGGAAGGCCATGCTGTCCTGGAGGAGGTGTGAAACATCCCCGTCCAGAACAGATATTGTTTCTGTCCTCTGACAGTGATGGCTCTCACCCCACGAGGTCAGAAACATGTTTGTTAATGGCAGGATAGAGAAAACCAGCCAGAGACCCCACTAGTGTCTGGTTGTGTCAGTGGGTGCATGAGAGGTTGAGTGGGGGTGTGAGTGGGTATGTTAGTGGTTCTGTGGATGATGTCATCACTGATGTCATTTTAGATGTCATCAGTGATGTCACTGACCATGTCATGAGTGATGCAATATGTGAGGTCATAAGCAGTGCATTGCGGGGCATAAGTTAAGTTATAGTTAGCTCAGGCGTGAGAAACTAGGACCTATTTGCATTTTTCCCCCACTTTTTGCCCCCATTTTGACTACTAAATGCTGGTTTTCAGACTCTGATTGTGCCCTTGGCTCTGCTAACTAGATTCAGGGCCTGTGATCTGATTAGAAGTATATGGCAATTAGGTATAATTACAATTGGTACTGACAACCTACCTGTAAGTCCCTAGCATTTGTTAGGGCATGTAGGTCCAGAGGGCCAGTAGATCTAGTGTATTTAAGTGTGCACTACTGTGGTGCCTGCTGTCAATTTAAAAGCAAGCCCTGCCTTGCAGGCTTCTTTTAAACTCAAATTATGTGCAATTTAGACTTTGGAATTAAAGATACTTCCAAAGTCTCAAACTACCTCATTTGTACATATAAGTCAGTCCTAAGGTCTCCCCTAGGTGCTCCAAGGGTAGGGTGCCTTGTAACAGGGATATGATAAAAGAGGTTTTATATGCCCTGGTGAGGGAAAAACTGCCTATTTTGTTTTTTCCCCATTGTAGCACAACAGCTCCATAGGCTAACATGGGAATACTTTATTATAGTGCACCTACTGAAAGAAAGGAGCAAAAATTTACTTCAAATTATCAAATGATAATTAGGATAGAGCAAAAAAATTGCCACTGTTAGATTTATTATAACTATCACAGAAACGAGGATATAGAACTATTAGTTTCTGCAAGCCAAAATCCAGCCTTCCAGGGGTGGAGCAGCCAAACTGGTCTTCAAAGAGGGAATGACAGTTATATATACATATATATATATATATATATATATATATATATAATATATATATATATATATATATATATATATATATATATATATATATGTATGTATATATATATAATATAATATATATATATATATATATATATATATATATATATATATATATATATGACAGCAACTCCTTTCGCTTTTCCAATTCACCACGGAAGACAGGAGCTCGGACCACAATTTCGTGCTGCAAGTATTTTTATTGTTGTCTGCTCAACACAGCCATGACGCGTTTCGAGCCCGTAGGCCCTTGATCACATGACGCGATACACTGCCGGTACTGGGCTTTTAAGCCATTTTTTTACCTTTACATTTTTTCTTTTTAAAGTGACAAGTGCAAAATAGAGATACATATGTATTAACGCAAAACAGAAAAGGAGTAGACATAGTAAAATTACTGCAACTGGGTAAACGTTTACACCTTCATATACAAATTGTTATTTTCTATTGTATATATATTGTTTAAAATTCTGTTTCAATAAAAACAAACCATTCATTTTAAATATGATAAATAAATAAATACATAAATGTAATATCATATTAAAATCATTGTATAGATGACACAAAACTATAAAAAGCCAATGTATAAATTTGCCTCCTTTACTAAAAGTGCACACATTTTGTATTTTAGATGGTGTTTGTGTGTGCATAGAAAGGCCTTACTAATTGCTCTGTTGGTTAGGTTTGTATTACCCGATATTAATGATGGTATTTTATACTAAATTCCTATACTACTGTTCTTGATATTTGCGATAATTCATACAAGTGCATGTGCCCTATATTTATAATTGTGTTGTGATATGTAAAATCACCAATAACAAAATTTAAAAACCCATAAAACCGAACTGTGATAATTTAAAAAAGGGGAGATAAAGGGATTGATTTTTTAAGACAGGGCACTGTAAATTATTTTAAATCACTGTACGCTGATTGTTTGTTTCTGTTTAAGACTATAGGCTGTTATTATTGCTCTTAGAGGCATGTATAGAGATCCTCTGTCCCGTTGAGACCCGCTGGCTGTTTACTATCTAATTCCAAGATATATCTTGTTTCTAATTTTCTAAGGGCTTTTTCTCTATTTCCTCCCCTTTTGTTTTGTGGCACACAATCTATCAAAAAATATTTGAGATCTTTTGGGTCTCCATTGTGTGACTCCTCAAAGTGGCGTGCCACAGGATAGGACTGGTCTTTATTTTTATAGCTCTCATGTGCTGGAGAATCCTCTTGTGGCCTTGGAGAACTGTGCTTCCAACATAGCGTAGGCCACACGGACACTCCAGCACATAGATTACAAAATCTGTTTTGCATGTCAAATTTCTGAAAATAGGTTTTTCCTTATCACTAAAAGGTATTTTATAGGAAGATTTATTTACCCCATATTGACACGCTTTGCAGGATGTGCATTTGAAAAAGCCCTTTCTTTGGTTTAGCCAGGTAGTGTTTTTTGAAAGGTCCCATGGATCATTGTGGACTAACTCATCTTTCATGGAAGGTGCTTTGCTGTACGTAATTGCCGGTCTACTTGGCAATAGATGGCCTATAGTTGGATCACTTAATACCAGAGGCCAATTTTTTCTTATAATAGAATTGATTATTCTTGCTTGTTTGCTATAACCAATTATAAACCTAAAAGTATCCAAATTTTGTATTGGGTCTTGTTGGTTGTTCACTGTGTTGGCCCTTGTTTGTGTTGTTAAAAGGCTATCTCTACTGATTGCATTGCTTCTTTTTATTGCATTTGCAATCGTTTTTTAGAATAACCTCTTTCAAGAAACCTTTTTTGACTGGCTATTTGTGCCAACCGTAAATCATCATCATTGCTACTTATGCGTTTCAGCCTAAGCATCTCACCATACGGTATACTTCGTATAAGGTGCTGAGGGTGAGCGCTTGTAGCATGTAAAACTGCATTTCCGGCAGTTTTTTCCTATGCAGTCTGGTGGCAATTTGTCCTTTTCTGATGTAAACCTGTACATCCAAAAATTCCACCGCCTCATCACTTATGTTGGCCGTGAACTCCAAATTGAGTTTATTGGTATTAAGATTATTGATGAATCTTTCCGCATCCGGCCGGGTCCCCTGCCAGATGATAAAAAGATCATCAATATATCTTAACCATATTTTGATGTTAGTGTTGACTGTGTTTTCATGTTCTTTGAGGAGGACCAGCTCTTCCCACCAACCCATATGGAGACATGCGTAGCTAGGGGAAAAGCTAGCCCCCATTGCTACACCACATAATTGCTGATATAACATATTCCGATACATAAAAATATTGTTATTTAAACAGAACTCAGTCATATCTCTAAGCATTTTACTGTGATGGATAAAATTTGATGGTCTCTGGTCTAGAAAATATTTGAGTGCCCTCATACCATCCTGGTGATTAATAGAAGTGTATAATGAGGAAACATCTAATGTGATTAGAAGATAGTCTATGTTCCATTCACAGTTCTTGATTTTGAATAAAAAGTCTCCTGTGTCACGGACGTATGACGGTAGACGTTGCACATACTCCTGTAGAAAATAGTCCACATATATTGATGTTCGTTCTAAGAGACTGTTTCTTGCCGAAATGATCGGCCTTCCTGGTGGATTGATAGAATCTTTATGTATTTTTGGAATAAGATACATTATCGGTGTTACCGGGTGGTCATTTTGTAAATATAAATATTCTTCTTGTGTCAGTAGTCCTGCATTTTTCCATGCAATCAATTTCATCCTATAGATATTGTAGGTGTTTCTCTGGGTTAACTGGTCACATTTGCGGTAACATTTTTTATCTTGCAATTGTTTCATAGCCTCATTGTTGTAGTCAGATTTGTTCCATAGGACTAAATTTCCACCTTTATCTGAGTTGCGGATAATCAATTCGGAGTTCGTTTTGAGTTTCTTCATTAATGAGTGATATTGGATCTCCGTTTTGTTTTTCTTTGTTCTTGTTATCCTCTGTATTCTGTGATTGAGTTTTTTAATTTCACCTACAACATGTTCCTGGAATATTTCAATTGCATCCCGAGACATTATTGGATTGAAATGAGAAGTTGGTTTAAAATGTGTTGCTCTCATACCACCATCACTTAAATTATATGGACCTTTATTCTGCATTGTAAATTGAGTAGAGGTCATATTTTCATCTAGTAACTCCTGCATTGTGTCTAGAGCTGACTTATCTGTGCTTGTCTGACCGAAAGGTGGAGATGACATAGGCAATAAATCTTGTTGCTTGTTTGTCTCAGGCTCTAAAAGTTTCTTTTGCACGAAATGTTTTTTAAGTTTCAGTTTTCGTATGCTTTTGTAAATGTCCATGCGAGTTGAAGCATAATTGAACGAGCTTTCAGGACAGAATGACAGTCCTAACGATAACAGTTGCTCTTCCGCTTTTGTTAAATCAATATTTGCCAAGTTGATTATTGTAGGGCTTGTTGCTAGGTCTGTCGTCTCCAATTCCTGCGGATTTGTCCTCTCTTTTGGGAGCGCTTACGTTTTGCTGCTCTCCTCTCTCGGCGTTTTGTAGTTGATTTTTTGTTTGAGGTTTTCCTTGATTCCTGGGGCGCAGAGTTTGCCTGCGTTCTATGCATAAAAATCAACTTCCTCCACCAATGAGATTTTTGTTGGCATTTGTTGTCCGGTATAGTTTCGGGAATCCTGTTCTGTCTCACTCTCCAGCGCGGAGCTAAGATCTGAAGTAGATGCTGTTTCCATTCTACCAGCTCCGCCTGCTATATTGGATTTAGGTCCCAGTGTCGTGCCATATTTAGATGCCTTAATTGAGTCAAATTTCTTCGCGAAAGTAAATATACGACCACATTCGTAATCCATACGATCTCTGTGAAATTTAAAAGCTTTTCTTTCACGAATAATGTCCTCCTCTTTTTTCAGTCTTTTGATCATTTCATCCTTTAGTTTGGTTAGTTCCTCATTTTGTCCCATTCCCAATAGTTCGATATTTAGGTTGTCGATTTCTTCCTGTAATTTTGAACGATCTTTTTCAGCATATTTCACCAGGATGGTTACCAATTTTTAGATGAGTCCAGATTTGTTTCAGCCCACTCCTTCATCATATCTGGATCTGGGTTCTCATAGCTGGGGGCTGTTAAAATACGTAACCCCCTAGGTATCCTCCCTACATCTAGATAGCGTTGCAGGGATTTAGCCTCCCACCATTTGCTCTGTTCTGATTTCATTTTCTTCTCCAATTGTTTAACTTTTTCTTTGAGACTGATATTTCTGCCTCCTTCTGATGGATTCTGGGAGATTGAGTGCATGGTGGGTGCTTTTGAGTCATTAAACATATCAGCTGCCGCTGCCTCCCTGTCCTTCAGCGCGTCTGCTGACATGGTAGTAGTGTTTGTTCTGAGCTTTGACTAATTAATAAAGATTCAGGCAGGTGGTGGAACAAATAGACACTCCGTGTGTCTTTGAAGTTCTACAGCAACTGCCACGCACACCTCTGACCCAGCGTTACAAAGTATCAGACCCTCTCCCACTTGCCCTCGGATTTTCAGCGCCCTTCACATCAGAGATGCGTGTTCGCCTACCTTGGGTGTTTTGGAGATCGATAGTCTTTTCCACGTGCTGCTGGGGTGCTTAGCCGGTATAATCCTCCCGGATTACTCGATTAGAAGCTCTTGCTCGAGCCACGTCTCCCTTGAAACAGCTATGCCCAATTGTCCAGAGGGGTCCGAGAATAGATCGGAGGAGCCAAAACCGACTGAAAATATGACAGCAACTCCTTTCGCTTTTCCAATTCACCACGGAAGACAGGAGCTCGGACCACAATTTCGTGCTGCAAGTATTTTTATTGTTGTCTGCTCAACACAGCCATGACGCGTTTCGAGCCCGTAGGCCCTTGATCACATGACGCGATACACTGCCGGTACTGGGCTTTTAAGCCATTTTTTTACCTTTACATTTTTTTCTTTTTAAAGTGACAAGTGCAAAATAGAGATACATATGTATTAACGCAAAACAGAAAAGGAGTAGACATAGTAAAATTACTGCAACTGGGTAAACGTTTACACCTTCATATACAAATTGTTATTTTCTATTGTATATATATTGTTTAAAATTCTGTTTCAATAAAAACAAACCATTCATTTTAAATATGATAAATAAATAAATACATAAATGTAATATCATATTAAAATCATTGTATAGATGACACAAAACTATAAAAAGCCAATGTATAAATTTGCCTCCTTTACTAAAAGTGCACACATTTTGTATTTTAGATGGTGTTTGTGTGTGCATAGAAAGGCCTTACTAATTGCTCTGTTGGTTAGGTTTGTATTACCCGATATTAATGATGGTATTTTATACTAAATTCCTATACTACTGTTCTTGATATTTGCGATAATTCATACAAGTGCATGTGCCCTATATTTATAATTGTGTTGTGATATGTAAAATCACCAATAACAAAATTTATATATATATATTATCTACTGGCGGTCGCCAGTAGATAGTTATAGTTACAACCTATTATCCATAGGAAATCCGCGACATTCTATTTGAAATAACTCTCTTGCCGGTTGACGTATCTTCGCAAAATTTTCAAACTTTGTGGGGCGCTCCGGTCCGCTCCTACCCTGAAAGTCTCGGGGGAATTCGTCAAGCTGGGGCCGAGAAAAAGGGGGTCCCAAAACGCGTTTTCCCCATGCAATTTTCCATAGGAAACTTTAGACACGGCTACAGCCTGAACTGCTGAACGGAATTACACCAAATTTGGCAAAGAGGTAGTTCTTGGTTCAGAAAGAACCCTTTTTGTTAAA
This sequence comes from Calotriton arnoldi, assembly GCA_963921515.1. Taxonomy (NCBI): domain Eukaryota; kingdom Metazoa; phylum Chordata; class Amphibia; order Caudata; family Salamandridae; genus Calotriton; species Calotriton arnoldi. The sequence continues at coordinate 250,444 of CAWUFW010001674.1, forward strand.
TGGTGTAAATCCGTTCAGTAGTTGCTGAGAAAATCAAAAGTAAAAAGATAGATATATCTAGGGCCGTGGATCCTCCCGAGCACGAGCTTTATGTTAATTGGCTGTCAACACTCCAAATCAGGAAGTGTTGGCAGCCATTTTGTCCCTCGGTAGAACCGAGGGATAGAAACAAGTGCGCAAAGCGCACAAAGGGGGCAGGGTAGAAACACCCTGACCCCCTAGGTCTGCTCAGGGGGTCCCACAAGGACCCCCTGGGCAAAATGTTTTTAATTTTTTTTTTAAATCGGCAGGATGCGCTCAGGGAGGGCCAAGTCCCGGGGGCATGCTGGGGGGGGGGTTAATTTTATGTGTGGGGGCCTCTAAGGGCTCCCAAGCCCCGGGGACCACCACCCCCGGGGCTTTATGTATACGGTGCGGGAGGGCTCTGAGCTCTCTCGCAGCCCCGGGACAACCACCTCCCCGGGCTTCTTTTTAAAATTAAGATCCTGTGTGGGGGCTCCAGCCCTCACACGCCCCGGGACCACCACCTCCCGGGGCACTAAGAAAAATTAAAATGGGGGTCCGTTTGGACCCCAAGCCCCGGGGACCACCACCTCCCGGGGCTTTCAAATGTAGGGAGGGGGCCGCGCGGCCCCCTCCTGGAGCCTGTGGTGGCCCTGGGGACCGCCACCCCCAGGGCCAGCTCCTGCAGTGTCCCGGGGTGCCTACCCCCGGGACACTGTTGCTTGTAATGACAGGACGTGAGCCTCGCGGCTCCCGTCCTGTCATTGCAAACTAGCTTTGATATTGGAAGAGAGAGCAGGAAACCTGCTCTCTCTTCCAATATCCAAAGCCGATAGCTTTTCCACATGGGGAGCAGCATGTTAGCTGCTCCCCATGTGTAGCAATGCCGGCTCCCGTAGGACACGGGGAGCCGGCGGGACTGTGGGGGCTTGGGGACCCCCACAGTCCCCAACGAGAGGCCAGGCCCCGGGGATGGGGTCCCGGGGCCATAAGTGGCCACGGAGGGGGCCACGCAGCCCCTCCCCAAAGTAAAAAAAGGAATTTTTTTAAAAAAGTGCAAGGCCGGCCCGGGGATGGGGTCCCCGGGGCCTTAATGGCCTGAGGAGGGGGGCCACGCAGCCCCCTCCAAATAAAAAAAGAGGCCATGCCCCGGGGATGGGGTCCCCGGGCCAATACAGGCCCAGGGAAGGGGGCCACGCGGCCTCTTCCCGTTTTTTTAATTTTAATTTTAATAAAGGGGGTAAGGCCCTGGGGAAGGGGTCCCCAGGGCCTAAAAATAGGAAAAAGGAAGGGGGCTACACAGCCTCCCTTCAGGGGAAAAAAACAACAAAAACGATCGGGCCCGTAGGCCCCGCCCCTTCCTTCACCACTCTGCAAACGCGCCCTGGCGCGTTTGCAGAGGGGAATCGATCCCCTTGAATACTGGGGTCCCTGGAGCCAACTAGCCCACCAGGAACCTCCAGTATGCGCCAGGGGCTGCCTTGCAGAGAGGTGTACAGAGGCCACGCCCCTTTTACACCTCTCTGCAACGCAGCTCTATGGCGCTTTGGAGGTATATGGTGGGCTAGTTGCACCCCAGGGACCCTCAGGATTCAAGGGAGTTAATCCTCGACTTAAAACGCGCCATGGGGCGCGTTTGCACAGTGGTGAAGGGAGGGGGCGGGGCTTCAGGTGACATGTGTGCAAACAGGCCTCGTGGCGCGTTTTAAGATGGGGAATTAAATCCTCTTCAATCCTGAGGGTCCCTGGGGGCCAACTAGCCCAACAGGTACGTCCAGAAAGCGCCACAGAGCTGCGTTGCAGAGAGGTGTAAAAGGGGTGTGGCCTCTGTACATGTCTCTGCAACGCAGCCCCTGGCGCATACTGGAGGTTCCTGGTGGGCTAGTTGGCCCGTAGGGACCCTCATGATTCAAGGGGACTTAATCCCCCAACTTAAAACCGCCACGGGGCGCGTTTGCACAGATGTCACCTCAGGCCCCGCCCCTCCCTTCACCATTGTGCAAATATTCCTCTAAAATCAGCCGAAATACGAATTCTGATTTACTCACCTGTTATCAGGAGAGACCTCAGTGCTGCATCTTTCAGCCCAGTACTAATCCTGAAAAGTAATTTTAACCGTACTTACCAGTAACTTGAATTTCCTTACATAGGCTAACATTGACTGGTTTCACTTGGAAATTCTTCTAAGTGTGGAGTTTTGGAACTTTAAAATATTCCTCTAAAATCAGCCGAAATACGAATACCGATTTACTCACCTGTTATCAGGAGAGACCTCAGTGCTGCATCTTTCAGCCCAGTACTGGTCCTGAAAAGTAATTTTAACCGTACTTACCAGTAACTTGAATTTCCTTCCATAGGCTAACATTGACTGGTTTCACTTGGAAATTCTTCTAAGTGTGGAGTTTTGGAACTTTAAAATATTCCTCTAAAATCAGCCGAAATACGAATTCCGATTTACTCACCTGTTATCAGGAGAGACCTCAGTGCTGCATCTTTCAGCCCAGTACTGATCCTCAAAAGTAATTTTAACCGTACTTACCAGTAACTTGAATTTCCTTCCATAGGATATCATTGCCTGCTTTTTGCTGAAAAAGTTTCTAAGTGTTGATTTTTGAAACATACAAATATTCCTCTAAAATCAGCCGAAATCCGAATTCTGATTTACTCACCTGTTATCAGGAGAGACCTCAGTGCTGCATCTTTCAGCCCAGTACTGATCCTCAAAAGTAATTTTAACCGTACTTACCAGTAACTTGAATTTCCTTCCATAGGATATCATTGCCTGCTTTTTGCTGAAAAAGTTTCTAAGTGTTGATTTTGAAACATACAAATATTCCTCTAAAATCAGCCGAAATCCGAATTCTGATTTACTCACCTGTTATCAGGAGAGACCTCAGTGCTGCATCTTTCAGCCCAGTACTGGTCCTGAAAAGTAATTTTAACCGTACTTACCAGTAACTTGAATTTCCTTCCATAGGCTAACATTGACTGGTTTCACTTGGAAATTCTTCTAAGTGTGGAGTTTTGGAACTTTAAAATATTCCTCTAAAATGAGCCGAAATACGAATTCCGATTTACTCACCTGTTATCAGGAGAGACCTCAGTGCTGTATCTTTCAGCCCAGTACTGGTCCTGAAAAGTAATTTTAACCGTACTTACCGGTAACTTGAATTTCCTTCCATAGGCTAACATTGACTGGTTTCACTTGGAAATTCTTCTAAGTGTGGAGTTTTGGAACTTTAAAATATTCATCTAAAATCACCCGAAATACGAATTCCGATTTACTCATCTGTTATCAGGAGAGACCTCAGTGCTGCATCTTTCAGCCCAGTACTGATCCTCAAAAGTAATTTTAACCGTACTTACCAGTAACTTGAATTTCCTTCCATAGGATATCATTGCCTGCTTTTTGCTGAAAAAGTTTCTAAGTGTTGATTTTTGAAACATACAAATATTCCTCTAAAATCAGCCGAAATACGAATTCCGATTTACTCACCTGTTATAAGGAGAGACCTCAGTGCTGTATCTTTCAGCCCAGTACTGGTCCTGAAAAGTAATTTTAACCGTACTTACCAGTAACTTATATTTTCTTCCATAGGAATCCATTGTCTGGTTTTCAGCAGAAAAGTTTCAGTGTCGATTTTCACAAACTACAAATATTCCTTAAAAATCGCCTGTATGACTTAAACGCATTCTTTCAACTGTTTACAGGAGATGCACCAGTGCTGGATCCAGGATCCAACACTGAGTAAGAAAAAGTAACGATAACAGTTTTTACCTGCTAAGTGAATTTCCTTCCATAGGATAACATTGGTGATTCTATGAGAAAAAGTTTCATGTCAACTTTTAAAATACAATAATATTCCTTAAAAATCACGACTGTAACCAAAACGCTTTTACTCAACTGTTTACAGGAGATGTACCAGGACTGAATCTAGGGTCCAGTCCTGTGGTTAGAAAAGTAATCCATAAAGTAACTAATTGCATTTAACTAGAAATTCACATTGAGCTGAATGTTGCATTGTGTTTGAAAATGTGTTGCCCATTGCAACAACTGTAACTACTGTACTTAAAAGTCTATTGCCTATGTGCAAAGTATTTAAACTAAAGTAATTCATTCTGAGAAAGTATTTTTGTAATGTAATGTATAATGTAATTACAATGTAATTTAAAAAATAAAATATGTAAAAGAAATTGTTTCTAAAAATGTAGTAAATTAGTATGAAAAAAATTTATATAAAAATTAATACATTTAAAAATTGTCATTTAAAAACCTTTGAAATTCACTGAAAAAACCGTAGGTTTCAGGCACGTTATAGTTACAAATTAGCATTTTAAAAACCTTTGAAATTCACTGAAAAAACCATAGGTTTCAGACACGTTATAGTTAGAAATTAGCATTTAAAAAACCTTTGAAATTCACTGAAAAAACCATAGGTTTTAGGGACAGTTATAGTTAGTTGGACATTGCACTCGTACAAAACCCGTGAAATTCCCCGTTATAGTTAGTTCAGCTAACTATAACTCGCGCCCCCGCAATGCACTGCTGATGACGTCACATATTACATCACTCATGACATGGTCAGTGACATCACTGATGACAACACTGATGACATCTCAAATGACATCACTGATGACATCATCCACGTGATAATCTGATGCAGCTCCTCACACCCTAATATAACCTTTGATACACCCAATCTAAATTACAGAGTGCCATTCGCAAAACCATAGACACTCCAACACCAATAACTACATACCCACTCACTGATTCTTAGGTCTACACACACACATCCACTCACTCACCCGTACAGTCACTCATACTTATGGTCACTCAGTACAGGACTATCATATGCACTCTTACTCCTATATAGACACTCAAACTCCGCCACTCATCCATAGAGGTACTCACACACCTAGTCAGTCATGCAAATAATTAAACACACTGCCATTTACTCACCTATACAGTTATACACACACCAGCTCACTTAATCATACAAATACTAGCACATTGTTACGCTCTTATACAATCACTGATACAAGCACACACTCATCCATACAGCCACTATCACAATCACTCACTCTCGCTTATAGCTATTTATATACTCCAATACACATATATACTGCCTTTCACATATGTAGTTACTCACACATGTACCACTGGGACATACATTCACTCACTAACACACTCTTACACACACTTACCCACCCATACAGTCTATCACAGATGCACTCTTGAAACCATCCACCCAGTGAATCACCCACTCACACATCTATGCACAGTCGCACACACCCCATCCACACAAACACTCAGGCACCCATACAGATACTCATAGAACCAATCAATAACCCATATAGACACTCATGTAGCTATTCGCAAATCCATGCATCCACTTACACACCAACAGACGGATACAGACATTCACACAGTTTAGTCACTAACCCATGCATTCAGTAAGATACGTTTAATCACTCACTTGTAGATTCAGTCACGCACGTACTAAATCATCCATTCAGACACTTATACACCCACTCATTCTTCAATACGCCTTTCCCTATATATATTAAACATATTTAAACTTTACAGAAACACACAGTCACTGGATGATGTCATCAGTGATGTCATTTGAGATGTCATCAGTGATGTCATCAGTGATGTCACTGACCATGTCATGAGTGATGTAATATGTGACGTCATCAGCAGTGCATTGCGGGGCGCGAGTTATAGTTAGCTGAACTAACTATAACGGGGAATTTCACGGGTTTTGTACGAGTGCAATGTCCAACTAACTATAACTGTCCCTAAAACCTATGGTTTTTTCAGTGAATATATATATATATATATATATATATATATATATATATATATAAATATATATATATATATAACCTACTGGCGGTCACCAGTAGGTAGTTATAGTTAGGACCACGTTTCCTTAGGAAAAGCATTTTTTATGTGCTTATAACTTTGGCGTCGTTTGGACGAATCTTTACGAAATTTTCCAAAAAGTTCCTCTTTTCATGTCAGCTCCTATCCTAAAAGTTTGGGGGATTCGTCAAGGGGGGCTAAGAAAAAGGGGGATCCCAAAACGTGCTTTCTCCTTGCAATTTCCATAGGAAACTTTAGACAAGGCTACAGGTCAAACTGCTGAACGGAATTACGCCAAATTTGGCAGAGAGAAAGGTCTTGGTCTAGAAAGCATGCTTTTGTTTAAATTGGGTAAATCCGTTCAGTAGTTTTAGAGAAATATCAAATTTTCCAGATATCAATATTTAAGAATTCTGACATCTGATTGGCTGAGGCGTTACGACCACGAGCTTGCGGCTCATTGGCTGCGAACTGTTGAAACTAGGAAGTGTTTGCAGCCATTTTGTGATTCAGTCCATCAGCTCACAACTCTCCCTCTACAAGGCATCATGTCCGTAGTTCTACCTCTGCGAGGCAACACTAAAAATATACCGCAGCTATGTCTGTGCGAGATACCCCTTTCACGGTCCCTCTCCCCACATCACCAGCTCGCGGCTATGCCTTTAGAGGCCAATCCGTCGGCTCGCAGCTCTGCGACTGCGAGATGTGAGCCATTTTGTGACTCAGTCCGTCAGCTCGCATCTCTCCCTCTAAAAGGCATCGGATCCGTAATTCTACCTCTGCGAGGCAATACTGAAAATATCCTGCAGGTCTGTCTGTGCGAGATACTCCTTTTACGCTCCCTCTCCCCACATCATCAGCTCACGGCTATGCCTTTAGAAGCCAGTCCGTCGGCTCACAGCTCTGTGTCTGCGAGCCGTCGGGCCCGCAGCTCTACCACTGTGAGCCACCTCGTTAGCTCGTAGCTGTGTCTGTGCTAGGAGGCCTGCTGAACGGAATTACGCTAAATTTGGCAGAGAGAAAGGTCTTGGTCCAGAAAGCACGCTTTTGTTTAAATCAGGTAAATCCGTTCAGTAGTTTTAGAGAAATATCAAATTTTCCAGATATCAATATTTAAGAATTCTGACATCTGATTGGCTGAGGCATTACGACCACGAGCTTGCGGCTCATTGGCTGCGAACTGTTGAAACTAGGAAGTGTTGGCAGCCATTTTGTGATTCAGTCCGTCAGCTCACAACTCTCCCTCTACAAGGCATCAGGTCCGTAGTTCTACCTCTGCGAGGCAACACTAAAAATATACCGCAGCTCTGTCTGTGCGAGATACCCCTTTCAAGGTCCCTCTCCCCATATCACCAGCTCGCAGCTATGCCTTTAGAAGCCAATCCGTCGGCTCGCAGCTCTGCGACTGCGAGCTGTGAGCCATTTTGTGACTCAGTCCGTCAGCTCGCATCTCTCCCTCTAAAAGGCATCGGATCCGTAATTCTACCTCTGCGAGGCAATACTGAAAATATCCCGCAGGTCTGCCTGTGCGAGATACTCCTTTTACGCTCCCTCTCCCCACATCATCAGCTCGAGGCTATGCCTTTAGAAACCAGTCGGTTGGCTTGCAGCTCTGTGTCTGCGAGCCATCGGGCCCGCAGCTCTACCTCTGTGATCCACCTCGTTAGCTCGTAGCTGTGTCTGTGCTAGCAGGCCTGCCGGCCCGTTACTCTCCCTCTGTGAGTTAGCCCTTCGGGTTGCAGCTCGGAGGGCTCGCAGCTGTATCTCTGTGAGCCAGCCCGTTAACTGATAGCTGTGTGTCTGCTAGCAGGCCTGTTAGCCCGTTGGTCTCCCTCTGCGAGTCAGGCCACAGCTCTCCCTCTGCGAGACAGTACGGTGCTGTGCTTTTGCGAGCCAACGGCTCATAGGTCTCCCTCTGCGAGCTGAGCCCACGGGCCGCAGCTCTTCTTCTGCGAGCCTGCCCGACGGCCCGCAGGTGTCCCTCTGCTAGCCGAACCGCAGCTGACACTCTGCGAGCCGAAATTGGGAATATAAGACGGCTCTAAAAAGAGCCCTTGTGTTTATTAGTTGGAGCTACATGTAAGTGTGAATGCACAGCTTCAGGTTAATCAGGAAAACTCGGTTTCCCTCATCTGTGAAGTGTACTCCATCACTTCTGTAGATATCAGCCATATTAAAACGTATGTTGTTGTTGTAAATCGACCCCATTCTACGGTCTCTGAAGTATGCAGACACAGCTTTGTTGACATTCTTCCTAGATTTTTCAATCTTATGACAAAATTGGTTTGACCATTTCCGATTCTGTCTTTGGCATATATTGGAATATACAAAGACAGTTTGAGGCAAGAGTAACATCAATTGTCCAAAGGTGTCCTTCATAAGCATTTCCAAACCTACCCCAGTCAATGTGCCTAGGTCGTTACCACCACAGTGCACAATCATGAGATCAGGGTGTTGGAGATGCAAACAGGTTTTAACCAAAGGGAGCAATTCGTGCCACTTCAATCCTCTCTGTGCAAACCATTTAATGTGCACATTTTGTAAACCTAGGTCTAAGTCAATACGTCTCTGTTCTGCATACCTCCTGAACCAGAAAACATAGCTATGTCCTATAATCCACACTAGCATTTTGAAGGTCTGGCTAGAAGATACTGATAAATGTCTGTAGCTCATGCAGTCCATTCGTAGAATAAGAGATATGTTTAAACATGGGGAACTACTTTTTTTTACATACAAAACGTTAACCGATTGGGAGATGAAATGTATTGTGTCCTAAAAAGTATGGTGTATATTGATGAAAAGCATCTTTGTGATTGGTTAATAAAAAAGCAGTTTATACGTGGAGTACATATTATAGGATGAAATTTGCTCAGCTCAACCACACCTGCTAATTGTATTTGGAAGTTGCAGTTCAAACTTGAAAGAATGGTGAACTTTTGACCTCCACGTGCCGTTAAATGTTGGAGAAAATGTTGCAAAAAATATAGGTATGTTTAAAAAAATGAACTTTTAACCTGCACGTGTCGTAGAATGTTCTAGAAAGTGTTGATACAATACCTTGAACTTTTCACCTGTATGTGTCCTTAAAAAAACTGTTTATATGGAAAGTTCAAAAATAACCAATAAAGAGAGGTTTTGCAATCTTAAAAAATAAGGAACTATTCTGATTTGTTCTTTACATGTACTTATGTGTGGAGCAACAGGGAAATTGTGCCATTACTGGTTCCATTCTTGATGAAAGCGGTGCATTACATGTACTGTGTGACAAGAAAAGAATTGCATGCGTTTGCGACATTTGAAATCTGCATACCAACTACGAAGGTAAATTAGAAATTAAGAAGGTGTGTTATGTGTTTTGTAGTAGTGGTTAAGTATTTGAGTCGATATTTTTAACTTTGAAAGTATTTTTTATTTCTAAATAACATAGTGTTAGTAAAGTCTGGTGTTTTATTGGTTCTAAAATATGCATAATGTGTAACTAGTTGTTAAACAAGTACTTTATATATGTTTAGGAGATTTTCACAAAGAAAAAGTGTAAGTTGTCATCTGTAAAGATCATGGGCTATATTCTCAAGACTAGCGATAACATTATCGCCGCTTTAGCGACAGTTTCCTGCCGCTAAAGCTGGCGATAATGTTATCGCCATTCTTGTGAATAAGGCCCTGTATGGTTTTGAAAATTTCGATGTAGCATTAATTTCGATTTGTATATCTATTCCGGCGAGATAAACAGAATGTGGGACGTTTGGAAATTATGCTCAGTCTGGAAATAGTGGAGAAGGGGTGATAGTAGAAAATTCCGGTGTTATTAACTTAACAGAGATGGAAAAAAAAGAAGAAATGTTATGTGCACACTTTGTGGTCTCATTTTTTACACTGAGAGGTAGATTTCAATGTCATTCAAGGCTGGTGTGGTACTGTGAGGCTTTACATTTGGGTGTTCTTAGGAAATCTAAGTTGTTGGGGAGCGTTTCTTCAGAAGTCATTTTTTTACATATGTGAGAGATAAAAATAAATGAAAATGTTCTTTGTATATTTTCTGTATGATTTTGTTCACAGTGGTAAAGTAAATGTGATTATTGGTGATAGTAATTGTCACGGTGTGTTCCTCTGCTGAATATACGCAGGCATTTAAGGGGTCCGGATGTTATCAGTAGTAGGCTCCGACATTCCTTTAAGAGAGCCGCCAAATTTTTCATCCCAGTTAAAGCTGTTAATATACGTATAGTAAAGGGATGATACATAAAAAGTTTGGAATTACACCTTCATTTACACTGTCTACCTTGCACCACCATTTTGTGCCCCCAGCAGTACTGTTTATAAAAATAATCTAATACAGCTATTTGTATTATAAAAATAGCACTTATAGGTTTATTGGCATATTGGTAGAATGTGTACTATATAAAGAATGTTGCAATCAGTTTCAATGGTATAGAAATGCACTGTATTATGCAGGAAATATTACATATGCATAGGTTGTGATGTCATTTTTTACTGTAAGGTACATTTGAGTATAAGTGAAAACAGGTGATATACTGCGAACCCATTCAGAATGTGCACAGATTACATAGAGAGTAAATGGACAAAGTAAACGTGCACGTTGCTTTGTGTATGTATGCATGGTTTGAATCATTTGATGATACTTTAAGACATAATCTAAACACTATTTCTGCTCTACAATTGGGTATAGTGCACTGTGTTAGTAGTTAGTGACTAGATGCTGGTAAAGGGATTATTTATTGCTCGTTCGTACGAAATAAAGGTGGAGAGGGGCGTTTCTTTACAAGAGATATTTTATAAATGTGTGAGAGATAAAAAACAATTAAAAATGTTTTTAGTAAATTTTCTGTACGATTTTTTCACACTAGTAAACTAGCTGTCATTATAAGTGATGAAAATTGTTAGGGTATGTCTCTGTGCTGAATATACGTAGGACTTTAAGTGGGCTGGGTCTTACCGGTGCTGAACACTACTACCCCTTTTACACACCCGCATTTTTTTCATCCCACTTAAAACCCTCAATATATGTATATTAAAGGAACGGTACAATACAAGTTTAGGGATTACACCTCTGTTTCCTCTCCTCATGTGTCACCCCAATTTTGTGCACCAAACAGTAGTGTTTATAAAAATTAAGTAAGAGAGCTATATCTAGTATGAAAATAGCACTTATACCTTTATTAGCATGTTCATGGGATCTGTAGTGTAAAGAGAAGGTCGTAATCAGTTTCAATGGTACAAAAGTGACGTGACATATGTTTGAAAGATTACATGGTTTTAGGAGTAAGGTATAGAGGTAACAAATAAGCAGTATCGTTTGTTAAGTTTAAACGAGTATGTAGTTTTGTAAATCAGATACGGCGTTGATTTGTGCAGCACACACTACACCCACAATGACCCTGGAACATGTCCCTGAATGCCTTGGCACACTGCAGCACACATCCAAACGCCAAGTAGGCCCCCATCCACAATGTGCAGAGAGTGTCCCCTCCCTATCACCAATATCAAAACCTACCCTTGCACATATGCTGAATCTAGCAAACCAGCAGATCCGTGACCCACACTGACTATGCAAGTAACACTGCATGTCGGATAGCATAGCAGCTGCGCAAAGAAAATGACATGGCCCACGAAGCGACAGGTACAGAGCCAATTGCGGATCACATCCTCAAAGGAGCAGGTCACACTCCGACGTGTCCGCGTGCAACCACAACCCATGCCTTACAATACACGCAGCAGACCAACAATGCACCATGCCACAAAATCAGTCCGCGAGCACACATCACCCAAATCAAAAGCAAAACAAGCCCCGAAAAGCACACAATCCAAAGGCAACCCGTCTCAAGGGGAGAAGGCTACACGAAATCAGAGCTGCAGGGGCAATTTCCCCACAATGCAGCCCACACACATAGCAATCACAGAACATCAGCAATGAAGGCAATGTGGTACAAAACTCCCCTCATACGGGTTCTGTGTCCGGTGTGTGTGGCGGGGTGATGGCTGCATGGCTGTGTGCCCCTGACACATCAGACTGCGTAGGTGATGGTGCTGCATCAGATGTCGTCCAGCACCTATGCAAAAACAATATCTGGCTCACAGAGGTGGAGCTTGCCAAAGGGATACACCCCCGTTGCACATGCACCAGTCAGTTCTTCCCTGTGTTGGGACGAGGCTCATTGTGGCACACGAGTGGACAATCTTTACAACACACCTCACAGTTAGACACCAGTGGAGTGGCATAGGCTTTATTGGCATGTGCGTGTCAGTACGGAGGAGGCAACGGCCACAACAGGCACGGACATGCTTAAGACACTTACACGCAGCATGGGTACATGTCGAGGGGCAGATGATGTTGGGGCTGAAATGGACAAGATTTATCACATATGGCAACGCTCACAGCCCACCTTGCCTTGCTGGACGAGTCATGTGTTGTTTGGCATCTGCACAGTGCCACATGTGAGGGGGCACGACTCACTGTATGTGGGGTCTGCATGGTGCTCTGCCTCCGGGTGCGGCTATTGTCTGCTCTGCCGACAGTGATCAGGTGTGAGGGTCCGACAGGTTCCCATGTCGTGCTACATCACCATGTGTGTGCTCTCACCGAGCAGTGTGTCTGAATTGGCAACGTTGCCAAACGACGCTGTGTTGCTCGGACCATGGACCTGCGTCGCCTTGGACAGGTGTGTGCACACACGTTATTCCACGCACATGCATCCAGAGCTCGACCGAAGGGAGACGTGTCCTCTGTTTTGGTGGGATATGTCAGCAATCCCCACTGTGCAACAAGTTGTTGGGCCATGTGCTGTGGGTGGCAATAGGATGTGGCTGCAGGTACGTAGTTACTCGTCCATGAATGCCCGTGCAGCTTCATGTGCAATGTGTTCCAATAGTACGTCGTTGTCGTGTTCGGGGAACACCAGGGTGAGCAAATCCATTAGGTGGTCCGGGCAGGTGTGCTCAGCCCACGCCGTCTCACCGATCCGCAACACAGCCCAATAGGGGAGCGCCTCGATGTGGTCACTGCACACGAGAAATTGTGCCATCTCCCATGCACAACTACCAATACATGCGCAGTATGTCAAGGCATCCCATGCACGGCTGTCTCGGTTACACTCCTATTCGTGATCCAACAGAGGGCGCAAACACAAGTCATAGTCCAATTCATCAACAGTTGTGTTGGATAGGCAGACATCCATGGGACACTCGAATGTGCATGTTCGGCAGTGGAACCAGGGCTGGACGCAAGTGACGTGGGCAATGCGGACGCTGAGCCTGTAACTGATCTGCAGCACTGCACGGTACTGTTCCACATGACGGGTGTTGTGCATGTGCCTAGTATGGCCTGCCATTGCGTTGGTGTGTCTCTTAAACAGGCACTCTTCTGGACTGCGGCTGTTGTGTGGAAGATATGTCACAGCTCTGAGCAATGATTTGAATGTGTGTGCAACGTTGTGGGACATGGGTTGCTGTTTTCGTGGGTGGCAAGGCCATCCCATGCGGGGGTACCACAGGCAGGGGCTTCTATGTGTGGGCTGTGGATAAGTCGGATGGTTTATTTGCGGAATGCGTGATGTGGGAGTCGTCCCCATCTGCCATTGTATCTCTATCAGGGTGTTTCAGGCGCGTTCGGGACCATCGTCAGAGATGCAGGTGTCCTCCCGGCTTCTGCATTGGGGACAATGGTGCTTTCATCCCTGATGTTTGTCTCACTACTACTTTCGTTTTGGGAATGTGATGTGGCTTTGGCACTGAGATTGGGACACAGCCTTGGGCTCATGGTGTACGGATGGTGATGCACACACACATGTTAGCATGTGGAGCCAGGTGCCCGTGTGGCCTTGCGCTACTTGTGCTATCTCACTCCGTCTCTCTCCTCGCTCTCTCCCTCTCTTTCCTTTGTTGCGCGCATGGCACACCTTCTTCTCTTGGATTTGGTCTACCGGGCTGTGTGCTTCGGATTGTCCAGTGAGAGCAGCTAGAACTCGTCCTAGGGGTTGTTTCTGCTTTTGTTTGTCTGGGGTTTTGTGTTGGTGGTTGCATTGCTGTATGACTGATTGTCCATTTTCTGGTCACGCATGTATGTTTATTTTGCTGCTTGTGCGACATCAGGCAAGATGTTTGTTTTGGGATTCGTGGTGTTGGTGTGCAATTTCTTAGTCCGGGGTTGGGGGTGGTGCCGGAGGGGTGTTCCAGGTGTGGGATGGGGTCCTGGGGTGTTGGCGGTGGGTGTTGTGGCCCTGTTGGGTGTCTGGGCCGCATAATGAGTTGCTCCATGGCATCTGTTGCCCTTCGGCTGTGGCCCTGGGCTGTGCTCCCTTTTGTGGTGCTGGCTGCCGTCTGACTTTACACCAGGTCAGAGCAGGTGTAAATTTCCTGGTGCTAACGCGCCTTATCGCCGGTTTTGTGTTTTTATCGTGGATGTGGCTGGTTGTTGTGAATGTTGAGGTGTGCTGTTGTCTCGGCTTTTGTCACGGGAACGCCTACTCTGCATCTCATTAGCGATATTTGCGAGGGTTCTCTGTGGCGATGTTTTTTGAGGCTGCTATCGTGGGTATACTGGTGCTGTGGGCTGTTAACAGCGGCTTGTGAATGGGGGGTAAATTTATCACGAGTTTGGCTGCGATAAAGTGCCAATAATTCGGCGATGGCTCCTTGTGAAAATGTCCCTTAATCTTTCCCCCTCTCCATCTCCATGTCAGTGGTTTTTGTTGCTCTCTAACAGTTGATCTGTACTTGTTTATGTACATCCAGAATAAAATGTAAGCCTGTACCATATCTTTGCTAATATGGTGCAGTGTTATGCTTGCTAAGTTGCCGATAGAAGTGTTAAACTAATAAGGGTAACGTTTACATGTGCCATTTAGTTGAGAATATCACTCTAAGTATACAGATAACAATTTTACAAAATAGTATCTACAAAGTTATCTGTAGTGGGTTGCAGAGGAAGTGGTGTGGGACGGTGGGGTGCTTGGGACTGGGGGGTCGGGCGGGGGGCATGGGGAAAAGTAGGAGGTAGTGGAGTCACATATAAAATGGGAAGGTGAATCGAAATAATTCAATAAATACGTGCTGTATGTCGGATGACACTACCTGCCACCCTACTGTTCCCTTATTCCGCTCCAGTACCATGCAGCATTTCTTCTGCAAGCCGCCACTGGAACTTATATAATTGTATGTGATTATTTTGACATATTGAACAGATATAACAAATAATTGAAACTTTTTTTCATTCTCAGAAAATTATTTTGTTTGGATTAAAAATTGAAAATGCCTAGAAGAGCTGAAAAAAAGGAAATACAAAAAGGCAATCTACTTAAAGAACAGCCAAAAATGTGGATTAGAAGACAGTGAGAGTACTACAAAAAGAGTTTCTTCTGGTAAAAACACTAGACAATTTCTAAAAAAGTATTACGAACATTTAATGAAAATAACATCACACAAAGGAAAAAGAAAAAAATTTCAAGTAAGGAGAAGCAGACTTGGACTTCAAATTGCAAGAAAAAAAACATGATAAGGAAAGAGTATTTGTTACCCATAGACAAAAACAATTTCAAGAAATTCGTCAAAGAGTTTTTCGAAATAGAGTAATTCAGAATTTAATAAAAGGATGCCGCAAATATAAAAAGAAAGTGCTGCAATTGAAACAGAAACAGCGTGTTGAAAGCATAGTGGATACTTCTTTTAAGTTAAAACAAAAATATTCATTTTCATTTTGAAGAGGATGAAAGTGTTGGATAAAACAATGAAAATTCTGAAAGACAAAAGTAAAAAAAAAAGACGTGTGAACAGAAGCAACTTTTGTAAAATCTTCAGTGGAAAATGGAAACATGCATCTAATAGTGAACCTTTTTTTAATGAAGAGAGTTACTTCCAAGAAAATAGTTTACCATTTGCAGTTGATACTGGAGGTCGTTGCTACGAAGTTCAGAATGGTTGTCCTGTTCCAAAAGAGGAAATGGTTACTATTAGTGCAGAAAAGTTAATAGCTGAAGAAGTGCAAGAGAAACGCAGACAAGCTCCTGTGTATAAGTGGGGTTGTAGCAGTATTTGTAGTATTCAACAGGAATCTATTGATATAATGCGAATTTTGTTACGAGAATATACACAGAAAAGTGTAAAACAGAAGATTAGGTTGTTACAAACACTAGATCCTTGTAATGTAAGAAAATATACTGAGAAACATGGGCATTCTGTGGCTTGTCTTTCAAGAAAAGTGTGTAAAAGTGTTTTTCATCACTTAAGGATGTTAGCAGTACACCATTCAGAAATGCGGAAGTTTGTAAGGAAACTGTACTATGTAAAAAGTCCTGCATTATGTTTAGGTGAACAAAATACAGCTCTTTTATAAGCCTGGGCGGTGAACTACGCTACGCTCGCGGAACTTGCGTAGTTTCGGCAATCTCGCGATTCGCGTAGAACGCGAAGTTACCGGGCACTACGCAATTTGCGGCGTAGCGTAGCTGTTTTCTTTCTTCGCACGCTCAATATACGTTCTGCGTGCGCGGTAACGACCTACCGTGATTCTGCATTCGCCGACGTGACTTCCTATCCGTTCGCGGGCGCCACGAGATTTGGAATCCAGCCGCACGATCCAGCGAGAGTGTGCGAACGCGAACACGTCATTCGGACGCGCGATCTGACTTCCGGCGGCAGTGTTGGTAAGATCGCGATCCCGAACACGAAGAAACTACAATCTGGCGAAGAAGATCTCTCGAGCACCATAAATCCTTCTCGAAAATGATGATTTTGCTCTAAAAACTCCTCAGATTGTGATTTGGCTGTAGTTTTTGGTGCAAGGAGTCCTTTTTCTTTTTTACTTTTTTTCCAAGAGGAAGGAAGTGCCCCTGATTCTCAAACTTCCTGTTCCTGTCCAGCAGGCTCCTCCCAGTGCTTTGTCCATGTGCAGTTCATTTTCATTTGGATTTGGAGCTGGAAGGATCACTTTTTGTGTCTGTCTGCTGCATCATATCATTGGATTGGATTTGAGGACTTTTGGATTTGAGATTTTACAAGTAAGTTGGAGAATTGGTGTACTTGTTTGTTTGATTGGGGCTTGTTTGTACCTACATTTTTGGGGGATTTCCATCGTTTTTAAACTTTATTGTTGTGGCCTCTAGTTTCAGTGGGGGCCTAGTTGTTTTTATTTGATTGGAATTTCAGCCAGAAGGCCCAGACTAGAGCCAGAGGTACCCATGGGTGCATGTTTCTGTGGTGTCTGTTGAATTTAAACATCATGTAGGGCATGCATGGATGTCATTGGATTGAATTGTTAAATGTGGTTTTTGTGGTGTATTTCACTTTTTGGGTGTAATATATATACCTTTGTTGGATGTGTGTGTGTGCTTGTTGTGTAACTTTCCAACCTTTTGTAGCCCTGTGTATTTTCGTTTTTGCATTTTTGTATTAAAGCTGTGTTGTTTAGCACTGCAGGCCTCCTTTGTCTGGTCATTATTATAGGCCTGCTTGAGTTCATTGTTTTCCATGGCCTGTTGTGACTGTGAGTGACAACGTGGCTTGGGGCCATTTTGTGGTGGTAGTTTAGTAGTGTGCTGCTTTTTCCATATAGGCCTGCATGTCTTTTCTTTGTTCCCCTTGGCTTATGCTTGTTGTGTGAACTTGTGGGTGGCCTGGCCATGTGGTGGCGGCCATTTTGTGGGACCAGCCACTGTGCTTTTGCCATAGGCCTCCAAGCTTGCGGCCTAGTCTGCCAGTAGGCCCAGAGGTAGTCATCCTCATGGGTGCATAAAAACTGTTTCTGTGTTGTCTGTTGGATTGTTGTAAGTGTAACATCATTTTGGCCATGGATGGCATTGGATTGAATAGCAAAATGTGGGTTTTGTCGTGGTATTTCAGTTTTGGGGTGTGTGTTACATCAATAGGCCTTTTCAGCCACTAGGTAACCCTGTGCGTTCAGCTCGCGGACTTTCGGCACCTCCGCACTGTGCGACAACGCGGACTTACACTTTTTCTCTTCTTGCGCGCTCAATATACGTTTCCGCGCAGCGATAACGACTTTTTGTGACGATCGCGATGCCGAACACGCAGAATTGACAATCTGGCGAAGAATATCTCTCGAGCGCATAAAACCTTCTCAAAAATGATGATTTAGTTCATTTTGCACAAAAAACTCCTCAGGTTGTCATTTAGATGTAGTTTGGTGAGCAAGGAGTCACTTTTTTTTGTTTTACAATTTTTTTCACGAGGAAGGAAGTTGCCCAGAGTCTCCAACTGCCTGGTCCTGTCCTTTGTCTTCACTTTGTTGTTATTTCGGGTGGCCTGGCCATGTGGGTGGCGGCCATTTTGTAAAGCCAGGCATTGTGCTTTTGCCATAGGCCTGCATTGTCTGTCTTGTGTTCATTTTCTTGTTGTTGTGGCTGGCCTGGCCATGTGGTGGCGGCCATTTTGTGGGACCAGCCACTGTGCTTTTGCCATAGGCCTCCAAGCTTGCGGCCTAGTCTGCCAGTAGGCCCAGAGGTAGTCATCCTCATGGGTGCATAAAAACTGTTTCTGTGTTGTCTGTTGGATTGTTGTAAGTGTAACATCATTTTGGCCATGGATGGCATTGGATTGAATTGCAAAATGTGGGTTTTGTCCTGGTATTTCAGTTTTTGGGTGTGTGTTACATCAATAGGCCTTTTCAGCCACTAGGTAACCCTGTGCGTTCAGCTCACGGACTTTCGGCACCTCCGCACTGTGCGACAACGCAGACTTACACTTTTTCTCTCCTTCGCGCGCTCAATATACGTTTCCGCGAGCGCGATAACGACTTTTTGTGACGATCGCGATGCCGAACACGCAGAATTGACAATCTGGCGAAGAATATCTCTCGAGCAGTATAAAACCTTCTCGAAAATGATGGTTTAGTTCATTTTGCACCAAAAACTCCTCAGGTTGTCATTTAGATGTAGTTTGGTGAGCAAGGAGTCACTTTGTTTTTGTTTTACAATTTTTTTCACAAGGAAGGAAGTTGTTGGGTGGCCTGGCCATGTGGTGACGGCCATTTTGTGGGACCAGCCACTGTGCTTTTGCCATAGGCCTCCAAGCTTGCGGCCTAGTCTGCCAGTAAAGTAGGCCCAGAGGTAGTCATCAAGGGTGCATAACAACTGTTTATGTGTTGTCTGTTGAATTTTGCCATCATTTAGGCCATGGATGTCATTGGATTGAATTGCAAAATGTGGGTTTTTTTGGGAGGGTCTATTTCACTTTTGGGTGTGTTAAGTAAATGCCTTTTTTGCGTGTGTAATTATAATTATGTGTTGTTGTTGTAGTGGCTGTCTAACTTTCCAAACTGGTTTTAGCCATGTGGATTTTAGTTTTTGCATTAAAGCTGTGTGTGTTTTATCAGGCATCCTTTGTCTGCCCATATATAGTAGGCCTGCTTGAGTTCATTGTTTGCCGTGCCTTGTGCCTGTGAGTCACCATGTTGCTGGGGCCCATTTTGTGGTGGTAGTTAGAAGTGTGCTGTTTTTGCCACATAGGCCTGCGTGTCACTCTTTCCATTGTTCCTCTTGTCTTACTGCTTCCAAATCCATCCCCATTGCTAGCTGCAGCTCCCTGATGCTGCATACATCCCACGTGATGCACAAATTTAGGCCAAACATGCTCCACTACATTTTAGTTTTTGTTCTTTACTATTCTTATTCTTCCAGAGTGTACACACTACACAGTAGCCATGAAAGCCCTGGCCTTGTTGTCAAAGTCTCATAAATGGCTACACTGTGGGGTCGATTCCGATTCGGGCCGGAAAAAGCACCGACCGACTCGGAGCCGGAAATTATACCGACCGACACGTACCTGTGGCGCCCGACACGCCAAGTACGATGCAAGGCGTGCAAAATCTGACCGACACGTACCGAACCCAAGCCGAACGACCAAGCCGCACGGAAAACAGCAATCCGGCCGGAAAAACACGCAAATTGAACCGACCGACACGCACCCGGAACAAATCCGACCGAAACGTACACGCCGAACTCCAAACCGCAAAGTACGATGCAAGGAGCGAAAACCACGACCGAGTCGGACGGAGGACAAGCCGCACGACCGACACGCATACAAAACCGAGCCGAAGCAACACAAAACACCGCGACCGACGCGTACGCAGCATAGAAAACTGCACAAACACAGCGTGAACGAAACGGAGAACACCGTACGAGACAAATGCAGGGTCCGACTCGGTCACAAGAACGTTTCCAACATGCACAGACAGTACAAAGGAAAAATCACACAAAAAAGGCCAAACAAGCAATTACAAAGCCAATAAATACTGGGGGGTGGGGACAGAGAACAAAGACACACCGACAACTCCACCCATATAAAGGACACAAATCACAACCATGATCCTTTGCAAATGCCATTCCACTGCCAGCACCCAACAGACAGCAACCACACACCCACAGCTCATCCCTCACACAAGCCACACACCATCAGCACACCAACAAATACCTACCTCACATACACCCAGCAAAACACACACTCACACACCCTCACCTGCACACCAACACACACATCACTCACCATCACCACCCATCACCATGCCCCCCAAGAAGAATCACAAGTTCCTAGATTGTGAATTGGAAGTCCTGGTAGACGAGATCCTCAGGGTAGAGCCACAGCTGTTTGGCGCACTGGTCCAACAGACCCCCATCTCCCAGAAAACCAAGATGTGGGAGAGGATCATCAACAGGGTGAACGCACAATCACCATGTCTGCGCACAAAGACCGACATCCAGAACAGGTGGTATGACGTGCGCAGGAGGGTCCGGGAGCTGCTCAAGAAAGACTACCTCATCAGCCAATACACCGGCAGTGGCCCTCCTGCCAAGCCAGTATACCTCAGGTCCTGGGAGGAGAAGGTGCGGGCCATCGTTCCGCCAGTGAGCGTATATGGACTAGAGAACATCCCAGAGCCTGGTGAGTACACAACAAATGTACACAATATTCTGCCACAAAACACGCACACATCACTGTCAAGGGGAGAGTCAAACCATGCACTCATAGCAATTACACAGCAACCAGAACAGAATCATCCCAAAATGTGTATGTCAGTCAGATAAACACAACACATGCCATCAAAAAAGTTACATCCAACCGTGCCATCACATGTACAAACACAACTACAACTACAGCTAGGCAGTGGCACAAATAGAACTAACAAACACATCCAGACATGTAGCCACCACAACAACACCAACACACAGTGAAGACCACTGAAAGGAAGGAATTCTGTGTATGCTGGCCAAGTCAGTGTAGCCACTAGCATCATGGGAGTCGCAGTCACACATATTGCCCCCCCACAACTGTCCCATCAACAACACCATGAACCATGCGCACATCACAGGGAGTGGAGAAGGACTCACAAGATGGCTGACACTGGCAACTGCTGTGGGGAGCACAAGGCCCTGCTGGGAACTGTGCACCAACAAACAGCAGGACACCACTGACTGACATCCTGAGAGACAACTTCCACTCCCTGCAATGCAAGCACGTTCCATGGTGGGATATCTGGCTGGCTGGGTGGGAAGGAGGACTTGCAGCACTGACCATAGTCACAAGCACCTCCCCTCACACCCCCTCAACACAAACTCCACACAACCCACCTGGTAGAATGCAATGCCTCCCATCCTAACTCAATATCCCACAAAGAACCACCACCCTGGGTTATGTTGTGTGAAGCACAGGGACACTCTTGGGACTTTTAGCCAAACAACTGCCAGGACAACACTCCCAGCCATCCTGTCAGCACAGCCAGCCCACCCCACAGGGAAGCAGAGTCAGAGGAAGGAAGCATGGGCATGCTGGGAAGGGGGTGGAGGCAATAGCATGATGGGAGTCGTAGTCACAGCTCTACATCCCCCACCACATGGCCCAGCAAGCTCACACTCACGCATGCACATCCCACAGAGAGTGGAAAGGCCCATCAAAGATGTCTGACACTGTTGCTGTGTCGTGGGGAGCACAAGGGCATGCTGGGAACTGCACATCAACCAACAGCAGGACACCACTGTCAGCCATCTTGCCATTGCTCACACACCCACACATACTGAACTCCCCACAAAAGCAAGTAAGTATGGAAATGCTGGGAAGTGGGGTGGAGGCAATAGCATGATGGGAGTGGCAGTCACAGATATTGGTCACCCTCACAACTGGCCCATCAACACCACCCTGAACCATGCTCACATCACAGGGAGTGGAGAAGGACTCACAAGATGGCTGACACTGGCTACTGCTGTGGGGAGCACAAGGCCCTGCTGGCGACTGTGCACCAACAAACAGCAGGACACCACTGACTGACATCCTGAGAGACAACTTCCACTCCCTGCAATGCAAGCACGTTCCATGGTGGGATATCTGGCTGGCTGGGTGGGAAGGAGGACTTGCAGCACTGACCATAGTCACAAGCACCTCCCCTCACACCCCCTCAACACAAACTCCACAGAACCCACCTGGTAGAATGCAATGCCTCCCATCATAACTCAAGATCCCACAAAGAACCACCACCCTGGGTTATGTTGTGTGAAGCACAGGGACACTCTTGGGACTATTAGCCAAACAACTGCCAGGACAACACTCCCAGCCATCCTGTCAGCACAGCCAGCCCACCCCACAGGGAAGCAGAGTCAAAAGGAAGGAAGCATGGGCATGCTGGGAAGGGGGTGGAGGCAATAGCATGATGGGAGTCATAGTCACAGCTCTACATCCCCCACCACATGGCCCAGCAAGCTCACACTCACGCATGCACATCCCACAGAGAGTGGAAAGGCCCATCAAAGATGTCTGACACTGTTGCTGTGTCGTGGGGAGCACAAGGGCATGCTGGGAACTGCACACCAACCAACAGCAGGACACCACTGTCAGCCATCTTGCCATTGCTCACACACCCACACATACTGAACTCCCCACAAAAGCAAGTAAGTATGGGAATGCTGGGAAGTGGGGTGGAGGCAATAGCATGATGGGAGTGGCAGTCACAGATATTGGTCACCCTCACAACTGGCCCATCAACACCACCCTGAACCATGCTCACATCACAGGGAGTGGAGAAGGACTCACAAGATGGCTGACACTGGCTACAGCTGTGGGGAGCACAAGGCCCTGCTGGGAACTGCACACCAACCAACAGCAGGACACCACTGTCAGCCATCTTGCCATTGCCCTCACACCCACACACACTGAACTCCCCACAAAAGCAAGTAAGTATGGGAATGCTGGCAAGTGGGGTGGAGGCAATAGCATGATGGGAGTGGCAGTCACAGATATTGGTCACCCCCACAACTGTCCCATCAACACCACCCTGAACCATGCTCACATCACAGGGAGTGGAGAAGGACTCACAAGATGGCTGACACTGGCTACTGCTGTGGGGAGCACAAGGCCCTGCTGGGAACTGTGCACCAACAAACAGCAGGACACCACTGACTGACATCCTGAGAGACAACTTCCACTCCCTGCAATGCAAGCACAGACCATGGTGGGATAACTGACTGGCTGGGTGGGTGGGAAGGAGGGCCGGCTGTCAACCAAACACAACCAATGCAGACCATGTTCACACCCCAACAAATACATAGAAATGCCCAAATAATGCAGGACAATGTGCCACACCAATATCAACCCCTGACTGTGACGACTTAGGACAATGCAATGTACAGGCCCGCACCCAGAGGCACAGTCACATCTGTCAGGTGTGTCAACAATTGATGCCTGCAGAAACATAACATACATTGTGTGTGTCTCCCAAAAACAGGTGATGATGGGGACACAGCAGCAGACGCTGAGGAGTCCCAGTCCCAGGCTCAAGAGGATGCGGAGCACACTGGTGTCGTACAGCCTCTGCCCTCCTCGGACGAAGAAGACCAACCTGGCACATCCGGTGCAAGTCTACATGCAGCACCAGCAGGACCACCAGCTGCAGCACCAGCAGGACCACCAGCTGCACCCCCTGCACCCACCCCTCCAACGACTGTCAACACAAATACCATCCCTGCCGACATGGACAGAACAAGGAGCAACACCAGCACAGGGACCCTGGACCAACCTGGGGCCATGGACACCACCACCACCACCAACCTCCAAGGTGGACCAGGGTCATCTGTACGTGCCACTGCACGCACTGCACATGTCAGCAGGGGTGGTGGGAGGGGTGGGAGACAGAGGTCGCTGCTTGCAGAGGTTGCTGGTGTGCATGATGACCCACAACTGGTACGCATAGCTGATGCGTACCAGTCCAGCACCGGAGACCTCAGCCAGGTAGTGGGGCTCCTCAGAGACATGAAACAGCAGCAGGCTGCCCATCATGCCCGCTTGGACTCTCACATGTCCCACGTGGAGTCACACATGTCCCGTGTGGACTCACACATGTCCCGCGTGGAGTCCAAGTGGGATGCACTGCATGAGATGACGGCGGTGCACAGGGACATTTTACAATGCCTCCACCAGATGAACAGCAACCAGTCCACACCTCCCTGTGTGCCAACAACATCTGGTGCTGCCCAAACTGCAACTGCCACAGGGAGGGAGGATGACTCTGGCGGAGAGTCCCCTGCACCGCAGCAGCCTGTACTTGAGGGCCCCCCAAGAAGAGGGGTCGTCCGAAGAGGGACAAGTGAGAGGCCGATGGCCAAGCGCAACTCCCAGGAAGCCTGAACGTGTTCTGGATGTTCACCTTTGTGCACAGACTGTTCACCCGGTTGACGGCAACACTACTCCCACACATTGCATGGGGAGTACAAGTTGGACCAATGTCTCAGACAACTGTGGCCCCGATACTGGGGATTCTGTCTACCAGGACTTTCAATTCACCTAGGAACTTCTGATTGCAAGATTTATGTACAGCACTACCCATCCTATGCACTATTCACACAAATGTATCACAATAAACACACTAATACACCATACTTGCCTCTGTTGTGATTCCAACGTGGGAGCTGTTATGGGGATGATGAACTGCAAAATTACACTGTGTATGCGAACTGCAACAGCAAGTACAACACAGGCATGTGAGTAAAGGCAACGTGACACATATGAGGGAGACACACCACCAGGGCTACACAACACATACACACCTAGGCCATCTGACTCATTGCCTACACTGATGTTGCCAGGGAAGACGGTGCAATGCACAGACACCACACCCATTCCCAGTTGTAGTCAAGTAGCCCACAGGTGCAGTAAGCAAATGGCAGTCAAATGTGTGACCACAGACAACGCACATCACAAAGTGAAGCACAGGTTTATTACACAGTTGCAACATGTCGTAACCACTACAGATGCAAGGTAATCCCACCTGGCAGCGGGCACACAGTCAACAACTGTAGACGGAAGGAAGTCCATGGGTGTGGCGCACATCACCTGTAGGGACACAACAGCTACCACCCTGGAAGTGCAATCACGTCGTCGGTGGACACAGTTGACCAAACGAATCTGAAAGTACCCTGTGAAGGACAGAAATGACACACAGTCAAAAGCAATGGAGTACAGGACAGAACAGCAAAACTCATGCACAATACATGTTACAAGATACCCACCCAGAACCAAGTTAGCATGTCAACACTGTTGGGGAGTACAGCCCACCTGTAAGCACACATCGCAACACACATCCAGTCAAGTAGCCCATGGACACACTCCAACAGCACCAGAGCACCACCTACACATATCATGCCAACTCACATCATTGACATGACACCTCAGGATACTCACATTCAGCTAAAGAAGTTGGTGATGAGCTGTGTGCGGACATCACCCTCATCATCATCATCATCATCGTCACTGGCATCGTGGTCCAGGCCAGGATCCTCCACAGGTGGCGGATGTTGGTCATTGTCATCCTGGATGAGAGGCAACTCCTTCCGCACTGCCAGGTTGTGGAGCATGCAGCAGACGATGATAATCTTGCACACTTTCGCAGGGGCATATGGGAGGGACCCTCCGGTCTTGTCCAGGCAGCGGAAGCGGCTCTTCAGGAGACCAAATGTCCGCTCAATCACTCTCCTGGTCCGACCATGTGCCTCATTGTAGCGCATCTGGGCTGGTGTCACAGGGTTCCTGAGGGGTGTCAGCAACCACGGCATGTTGGGGTATCCCGAGTCACCTACGGACAGACAAGTGCACATTAGCTGACTTGGAAAAGTGGGCGGAATACTACAGATCAGATCACACACAATGGCACAAAGTCAGTACACACCGACAAGCCAGGCACGCTGGTTCTGCATCTGTGCCATCATCCTGGGGATGCGACTACTCCTCATCACAAAGGCATCGTGTGCTGAACCAGGGAAACGGGCACACACATGTGTGATGGTCATGTCTGCAAGACACACCACCAGTGCATTGACCGAGTGGTAGTGCTTGCGGTTCCTGTAGGCCTGCTCCTGGGCCTGTGGTGGTACCAAAGCCACATGTGTCCCATCAATGGAGCCAATGACATGCGGCATCCTCCCCAGGGCATAAAAGTCACTCTTCACGTCAGTGAGTCGTCGCAGTCTAGGGAAATAGATGTACCGGTTCAGGAATAGCAACATTGCCGCCAAAACATCACGGAGCACACGGCTCAACATGGTCTGTGACATCCCACCAGCAGTCGCCACAGTATGTTGGAAGGTACCGGTGGCAAAGAAGTGTAGGGCTGCCATCACCTTCACCTTGGGGGTCAGCGCTGTAGGATACGGCCGGCCAGGCTGCAAATGTGGGGACATCTGCACTGCCAAATCCTCAATCAGCTGCCTGGTGAAGCGGTACCGTCGGATGCTGTCCCGTTCCACCATCGTTGCCAGGTCTGGGAATGGTCGATGGCCAGCAGGAGCCCTGCAGTGCAGAGGAGAAGTAAGCAAGATTGTCAGTCACCCCACATATGCGGCATTGAACACACTCAATATCCCAACATACATCATTATGAGGCACAACTACATGAAGTGTGCAGTTCCGTAAGGACATGTATGGTACATACATGGCCAACATCTGTCAACACGGTCCAACAAGTGGCATCAATTAGTCCCAGGTTGGCCCATTGGATATCATGAGGCCGTGTCACAGTTCCCATCTCCTGCTGCCGTGTCACAATCACCCCCCACAGTGACATGTGAGGACAGATGTGCCCCAGGCACCACCGCTCAACGACAGGTACATTCCCAGGGACCCTGTATTGCCACATGGACACTGGCATTACATGGAGTATCATGTATACACCACAGCAAAACAACCATGACCCCCACAGGTAGTGGTCCCACTTGCCACGGCAGGACAGACATGGATGTCTGTGACACACACACGCACAACATCAAAGTCCATGCACACACAACGTGGATGTGGAGACTGTCTCCCATTGTGCACATGAAATCAGAGACATTGTAAACACTACATGCACACAGACTGTGGAGGACCATCACTATTGTGCCACTGGGAACCCTGGCTCAAACATACCGTCCCACATGGGACTCACGGGGTATGTGACATGACATACACATACCCCACCGTGAAATGTGACCATGGCACATGCACAGATATGAACAGTTGCACATCACAGTGGTCATGTACACGTAACACCCAGGATCCTGTCCCCATGAACACGTGCACAGCCTGGGGGTGGCTGCCCACAGGTGACACCCACAGGACAACATGTACACCAACATACACACAATAGGAAATGCAGCCTTACATGCCTTATGATAAAGTTTGGATAGGCTGTCGTGTTGTAGGTGTGCCCCTCACTCCCTGGGAGCTATCTGTGGCTGGCATATGTCCATCTGAGACAGGCATGGTGACATATGCCAGTCACTTGTACAGTGATGCGTTGAACAGCAATGGACCGATCGGTGCCCCCGGCCGGCCCATTGCATTCAACGTGTGCGGGTACGCGTTGTACCCCTGTACGCGTTGATCAGCAATGGACCGATCGGTGCCCCCGGCCGGCCCATTGCATTCAATGTGTGCGGGTACGCGTTGTACCCCTATACGCGTTGTACTGCAATGGACCGATCGGTGCCCCCGGCCGGCCCATTCAATGTGTGCGGGTACGTGTTGTACCCCTGTACACGTTGTACTGCAATGGACCGATCGGTGCCCCCGGCTGGCCCATTGCATTCAATGTGTGCGGGTACGCGTTGTACCCCTGTACGCGTTGTACTGCAATGGACCGATCGGTGCCCCGGCCGGCCCATTGCATTCAATGTGTGCGGGTACGCGTTGTACCCCTGTACGCGTTGTACCGCAATGGACCGATCGGTGCCCCCGGCCGGCCCATTGCATTCAATGTGTGCGGGTACGCGTTGTACCCCTGTACGCGTTGATCAGCAATGGACCGATCGGTGCCCCGGCCGGCCCATTGCATTCAATGTGTGCGGGTACGCGTTGTACCCCTGTATGCGTTGTACTGCAATGGACCGATCGGTGCCCCGGCCGGCCCATTGCATTCAATGTGTGCGGGTACGCGTTGTACCCCTGTACGCGTTGTACCGCAATGGACCGATCGGTGCGCACCCATTGACAATGGCCTTGCCTGGCAACGGACGCGTTTTCGAATTTCGAACGAGTCGGTTGCTGGAAATTCAGTTGGTCACCCACAACAATGTTGCAAAATCATGTATGTCATGAAGTTGAAGATTTGAAGGATGCTGTGGGCGTGTCTTGGTGCTGCTATTCCATGGATTGGCCAGATTCTGAAGATGCAAACGACTTGGACCTATCACTTTGGACACAAGGGACAGTATCTGCCTCTCCAGCACATATATATTGCTGGCTGTTCCCCTGAGAGCTCACTTGCCTGCACTACATGCTCCAGGACGACATCTGCCACTGCACTGCTGCTGTCTCTGCCCCTCTGGACCCTGCAATGGCTCGTACTGTGGAGAGAGCCCCAGCCTTCAGCCTTGAGGAGAACCAGGCCCTGCTGGACAGCCTACTTCCACAGTACAGCAAGCTGTATGGGACACCAGGGGAGCAGGTGAGTGTTCTGTGCACTGCCTTTCTGAATGTGCATATTGTCTGACTAGCAAGGCTGAAAGTCTGCACGCCACTGGCTAGCAGGCTCACTGAGTAGTTGTCACCCCCCATAGTGTGTAGTGACATGCACTGGACAGGTATGGTGCAGTGACAGTGCATTTGAACAAGGTTTTACTTCCCATGCAATGATACCATGTAGTGACGTCTGGCAAACTGTCCATGGGCAGCTTTGCACTGCCTGTGTACATCATGTGCCCCTGTGATTGAGACATGTATATACAACTGTGTCATGCACGGATATGTTGCATGTGTAGTAATGGCCTTTTCACTTTGTCATCCTGACAGGTTAATGCCCATCGGAAGCAGGAGATCTGGAAGGACATCGTCCGGGCTGTCCGGTCCGTGGGGGTCTACAAGCGCCGGATCCGCAACTGCCAAAAGAGGTGGCAGGACCTTCGGGGCTGGACCCGGAGGATTGCACGGGTCCAGCTGAAGCTGTCGCCTCCTCGCAGGAGGGGCGGAACACGGACCCTGACCCCCACATGCTCCAGATCCTGGCGGTGGTGTTTCCAGACCTGGATGGGCAGCTGAAGGCCACACAGCAGCAAGGAGGGGGTGAGTCAAAGACTGCACTGTGAACTCTGTATTACATGCTTTGTGCCCTCCTCTGGCCTGGTTCAACTGCCACAGTGCAGCAGTCATGTTGTCCAGGAGCCATGTCCCTCTATTGTGCACTGCCCACTCCTCATCTGATACCCAGGTGTGGCCCTTACATTCAGGGAATTGTGTCACTTGGGACTGTGTCCTTGCAGTTTGCTTCACTAAAGGTGGGGGACAGCATCTGTTTCCCTAACTCTGTTGTGGGCATCATGGGTGGGTCCATTGTTCACACAACGCCTGTGTTTCGGACATGTAATCTGCGTGTTGCTTTGATATGCGGTCCACTTGCTGAGCTGAGCCACCACATGTGCCTGGGGTATGTGGCACACGCCCATGCAGCGGGTGGGAACAATGTTTGGGCCCCAGGAGTGTGCAGATTACGTGTGTCACACATACATAGCCAGCTATCCACTGTCCAGGGCTCATCCCTCATTCATGTGGGGCAGGACAGTCATGCCTACTCCAGGCCATGCAATGCACTCTGTACTCCCACTCCCGTGTATCAGCTGACACATTGTGTGCAGTGATTTGACCCCTCAGGTGTCTGCCTCTGTGTCAGTGTGCTGTGGATTAGTTGCCAGGACTGCTGGGGTGTTTCTTGGTAGGGGCTCAGCATGCCACTGGAGATGTGACCATTGGAGACGATACTTGTGTGTCACATAGGTGTTTGATCAGCTGCCCGTGCAGACTGGGGTATGCGAATGTGAAGTTCAGGCAGCTGTTCCCCATTCACAGCAGATTGTGAGGGGCTCAGGTTCAGAGGGTAGTGTCACAGGTCTCCCATATGTCCAATAGGTATGACCTGGACAGATGAGGGTTAAGATGATGTGTTGTGGGGGGATGTACATGTGCACTTGTGCAGCTCCAGGACTTGCATTCCCCATGACCTACTATTGTGACACAGTGCAGAGTGTTGTTGTCTGGCTGCCAAGTCATACATCACTGAGACAGTGATGTATGACTTAGCAGTCATGCCTCCGCCATGGCATGTGTCTACTTATTGGTGATCCTGCAGGGGAGTGACATGTGCTACATGCACACCATTGTGGCGATGGCTATCAGGACATGGGTGCATCATGGTGTCTGTCGCTGGTATGCATCACATGCATTTCCTATTTGACTCTGGGCATCCCTTTCATCCGGAAACCTGTACTGACTCAGTGGCAAGAGCTGTGATGTGTGCATGTCCACATGCTACACCGTGTCCTCTGCACTGTCCAACTACTGTGTAGTTGGTGCATGTGTCCACACTGGGGTGTTGCAATCCAACAGACACCAGACAGATGGGTGCAAGGCCATGTGGGATGTGAGTGCCATGGTTGGCATCAGACTGACAATTGGCTGCTCCTGTTCAGTCAGGGCACTTTTAGCAATGTACAACTAATGATGCCAGGGCTTGCTCTGTAATGTGCTGTGCTCACAGTGGTGTGTGCGTTTGGTGCAGGTGACTGATGTCTGTCTGTTTCCCCATTGTTTGCAGATACATCCACGGCCACGGAAGGGGACAGCTCCACGGACCAGGAGGAGCCGGAGAGCCAGACTGGGTCAGCAGCCGAGGAGTGGTCGGAGGGACCCAGTGGCACGGAGGGCGAGGGGAGCCACACCGAGGAGTCCTCAGCACCATCCACCTCAGCTGAGGACCAGAGCAACTCGGAGGATGACTCCCTTATGGAGGCGGGTGTCAGCAGCCACCACACCCCAGCTAGTGTTGCTGTCCCCGCCACCACCAGCACCACCACCGCCCTCCCATCGGCTCCCATTCCCCAGGTCCGTGGAGGCTCCCATGTTCGGGAGCGTGTCTCCTTTGGGCCAGGCACCGCACCCCTGCCCCTGTGTCCCCTGCTGCCCTGAGTGAGGAGTCTGTGTACCTCCTTCGCCAGCTCCATGTAGGGCAGACAGCCATGCTGAGTGTCCTCCATGCGCACACCGCTCTGTTGACTCAGCTGGTGTCGTTCATGGAGGGCATCTCATCGGGCATGTCTGACCTACAGAGGGGCAATAGGTCCATGGACTCCTCCCTGACGGCAGCAGTGTCCCTCCTCAGACAGTCCCTCACCCCTGCTGCCTCTGCTCCATCCACACTCCCCAGCACCTTACCCGTCCCAAGCACACACACACCGGCACAGGCACACACCAGCACACACACATCCAGCACACAGACACACACGCCACAAACAAAACGCACACGCACGCACAGTCAGGGGACTGAAACCAGACTCACAGGGGATGGGGCCCTGGAACACACACACGCATCCACGAGCACTGCGCAGTCCTCAGTTGCCTCTCCCTCCAAAACACCCTCCCTTGCCTCACCTGCAACCCCAAAGACCCAGCGCCTCTTCCTCAGTGACCTCGGCCTCTTCCCCTCCGATCCAGCTGCTCCAGCATCCAGGGGGAAGAGGAAGCCCACCCACACGGAGCAGAGTGCCCCTCGCCCCCGGACACCCTCCCCCAGGCGCAGACAGACTGAGGCCCCCACCCGCAAGTCCCCCGGAGTCGTAAGAGCAAGACCCCGCCGCCACCCTGCAGCTCAGGCACCAGGTCTCCTTCCTCCATCCCTCAGGCCCCCACTCCACAGGTGCCCCCACCACACCCTGCCCCAGGTTCCCCCACCCACAGATATACCATCCCCAAGAGGATCCGGCCTTCTCCCCCTGGCACTTGCTCTCCCGGCACCACACCCCCGCTGCGCTTGTCTGTGCCACTGATGTGGTGAGGGTGTCCTCCCCCTCTGTCCAGCCCACCTTGCCTGTTCCCCATTCTCCTCCCCTGGTGGTAGGCACTGCAGTGGAGTCCACTACCACCCTGTCTGACTTGGGCACTGCAGTGGCGGACCTGTCCACTCCATCTGCAGGGTCCACTGCAGTCGTGCCGGCACCCACAACATCTGAGTCATGCCCCCCAGTTGAGCCGGCACACACCATGTCAGACACCTCCACTGCAGTTGTCAGTGGCTCTCCAGCACCCACCACCCCTTCCCTGCTTCCTCCTGGTGAGCCCTGATCCTGTCCCTGCGGTGCCTGGCCTGCCCCCCGGTTGCCCCTCCTAGTGGATTGTCCCTGGTTTTGTGCAGGCATGCGTAGGGTGACATCTGCCACTGTCACCAAGTTTGGACTTTGACAATGGACTGGCCATTGGCCTTTGTGTTTTTTCTGGACTTTGTTTTCATTCCACACATATGCTGAATAAAGCAACTTTCTGTTCTCTAGTGCTTATGCTTCTGATGTACATGTTGTTGATGATGCTAACCATGCCCTTGCTGCAGTGATGGTGATATTTGGTCTCATGATAATGAAGTGTTACTGTGCAGGAACCCATGTGGTCCAGGGGGAATGTGTCCTATCCTGTGGTGTATCCATATCATCCATAGCAGCATCTGAGGGTGTCATGTGTTCAGTATTTGGCAATGGGATTTCCTACTTAGATTAGCTATTTCACATCTGTGGCTTCCACCCCTGCACATCTGTTGTGCCTGCCATTGTTCAATTCATCTACTTCCCTGACCGTGTGGCCATCTCCACTGGACATGCAGGTTTGGGCATCAATGGGGAAGGACTCATCCGTGTAGTCAGTGCAACATTGCTATACAAGTGTGTTGGATCTGTGCTGATGATTCCGTTGGCACTTCCATGACCAGGCTGATGTGACGGGAGCCCTCATTTGGTGCTAATTGTTGATTGTGTGACCAAGTGCTCAGCTGACATGATGGGGCCCTACTGAGGCAACATATGGCACAGCTTTCCTCACACAGGAGTGGAGTCCCCTCATGGCAGTGTGTACACCTGTGACATTGCCTGCGCCCAAGGTGTGTGTTGTATGTGCATGTCTGTGTGTTCACTTCCGTTTAGCTGTGCATGCTGTGATCCCTAGTGTTGTACCTGTTTGTGATGCTTGCTGAGTTGACCTATGTTCCCCCAAAGTCTTCTCCCTGGGTTCTCTGTGATGTGGGTGCATGGCACATTACTGGTCATCAGGGTGTCACCCATAGGTGTGTTTGCTGTCAGGGCTGAGTTTGTGTGCAGATGCAGATGGGTCACAGTCAGGTTTCCCCTTGGCACTTGTTGTTTGCCCCTGTCATGTGATTTCCAGTTTGTGTTATCTTTCAGTGATTGTGACCAATGTTCCCTTTAATTTTTTTCCTCTGTGTGCGGCAGTGTAGGGTCTCTGTGCGCTGCAGCCATGGCTATGTGCGCCAGGAACCAGACTGCGCTTGTGCGCAGCGCCAAATATCACTCCAAACTTTTGCTTAAAATAACTGAAAAGACGGTGCATTTCCACACATACAACCCACGTTAAGGGGCTTAAGGCAGATTTGCACCAATGTGGCGCATTTTCCATAAGCATAGATATCAAAGAATGTGGCCCTATCATGTTTATGCTGAAAAAAGCTTTTACATTTTTTTTCCAGACTATCCATGATCAAATTTTACAAGAATATCGCAAAATTGAAAAGGTGAGTAGTAAAGATTTACAAAGGCATGTGGGCTTTTGTTTAAGTATTCATGTTAATCACAGTTCGTGAAGGGGCTGTGATTAACATGAATACTTAAACAAAAGGCCACAATTGCTCTCGCAGCCGCGCTTTACAGCCCTGCCAAGTGTCACACATCTCGCGTTACACTAACACATTTTAAGTCACATTACCGCATGTAAAAAGATTGTCACGCAAATCAGCTTACTAAAAGCTGAGTGTATTACCTGTTTTAATGCTTTGTAGAGTCGAATATTTTGTGAGGTTGTAGGCGGCGCACAGCAGTCAATGCGAGTGCTGTTATGCTTTGCTGGGACCGGGCTGGCTATTGGACTGTCTTTTGTTGGTGTTGCGTAGCGCAGGCTGACCTGGCTACCTCCCCGGCACCAAAAGGTCAGTAGTAGTGCACACGTGCGTGCAGCCATGTGGCCTGCAAGCACAACAAAGTTTACTATTGCCAGGCAGTCCGTCAGTGTCAGTGCAGCTAAAGGAAGAAGTTCAGCAGGTGCGTTGTGTGGACAGACAGGGACTGAAAGGCTCCAGTCGGCGCAGGGAGGATATTTTCAATTTCAAATTCCTGCTGCAGGCAGCCTTGGCCACCTAGAATTGCTGCTGCCGGAATTAAATTAAAGGAAAAGGAGTGTCCTCCTCAGCACGTGCTGCCTTCCCATGCTTGTGTGTGGGGGTGGTGTTCGCTGGGGGCTGTGTCCAGTCACGGTGAGAGGAGGTACGTATTCCATGTTTGATTTCTGATCACTTTTTTAGATGAAGTGCCAAAATTTAGCGCTATAATGCAGTGCGCAACATCACTTGTAAATTCTGCCTAAATAAAGAGACATTTGAGATTAAAATTGTCGATCCTGCATTGTTTTATTACAGCTTGTGCTAAAATGGGATTCTGGTTTAAACAAAGCAGTCGATGACGGAGATTCTCCTAAAGGATCAGAACATGTATTCCCAGTTAGCACCATCGCTTCCCGTTACAGGGCCTAAAGGAGCTGTAATTACCTACTTATAGTTATTAGAAAGTGAGATCTGGTCGACTGAGATCCGAGGTTGTTCTGGTATGCAGATATAAAAAAAGTTGAACACTAGAAGAAATACAGCATGCATGGGGCAAAATAAGCTGTGAGGTAGTGTACCATTCTCCCTAATTAATCTGGTCCAAACAGGTAGAGTAATGCTTAACTGTGAATGCACTAGACATTGAAACAGATGTAGAAAATCCTGACCCTGCTCTGAAATAAAAATACAGTCCTGCCAAGTATCACGCATCAGACGTGACACTAACGCATTTCAGTGTGGTGCTCCGCGTCACCGCACTGAAATGCATTGTCACGCATAATGCATAGTGGCAGTCTCAGGTGTACATGATGGCTGCAAATGTGAGTGTGGCAGCTGGCTGCAGGCACTGCCTGTGGTCTGCCTGCGCCTGCGCGCTGCTTCCGTGTTCTTGAGGCAGTGATCCCATCTAAGCTATGGCCTGCCAGTCCCAGGCTCTCTGCTACAATGTATCACCCGCGGCCGCGGTGCCGCGCGGCTCTGAGTCAGCCTGCCTGACGTCAAGTCTGTTGCACAATGAATAGCTAGGGCTCCGCAGGGGTATGTCACATCCTGCTGGCTCCGAGAGCGGGGAGTTTATTGTTCAGAAAGGTGCCAAGGCGGTCGTAAATAATTATGGGGCAGGCAGCGCTGTTGCTCGCACATGATGGCCCGGCCACACTGTGTTGTAGGCCATTATAATCAAGGCCGCCGCAGCATTCACTTAAAATTTCCGAGCCAGCCGCAGAGAGAATTGTGCAGTGACGGGTACGGAGCCATGACTGACCGTCACTGTCAGGTCCAGGTCTCCGTGAGGACAGCAGCAGCCTGGACCGAAGTATAAGTCAGATTGCCGTGGGGGTAGCTCACTCGTGGCATGAGCACCCAGCAGCCTTGTTGCAGTGCAAGTCACCGTCCGGCGACGTGCCAATCACGCTTCTGGCTGAAATTGCCGAGCCGACCAACGGAACAAGCCTGGGGTCCGAGTCAAGTAGACAGTAGAGTGAACAACAAGTAAGTAGACCACCCTCCCCATGTGACAGTACACAGTGCGTCAGAGATGTGTTAAATTTGGCAGCGCTGCCTGCAGTTGCAGTGGGAGGCTGCAGTGCTCACGAGACCTGACTGTTGTTTGTGAGTGTTGTAACTCACTGTCATGGATGATGTTGTGTTGGGGCCTCTCTCACTGGCGATGGAAGGTACACTGCACTCCGTGACCGTCACCCCGCCGCGAATTGCTGAGGAAGGGAGTGACTTTGCAGCGGCCTGGACTGGACCAATTGCTGTGGCTTGCGGCCTCACAACTGAGTGCGGCCGAGTGTGTTAATTAAATTTGCTTTTTAGTGGCAGCACGCGATCAGCTGCTGCAGTGCCAGTCGTATTAATAGCTGAAGTTCTTCTACCCTGTGCTATTTTTTATACTCTTTTGGACTGAGGTAAAACACTGGTCAGTCCTGAAATAGCTCATGGAAAATACATCTTGGTATCTGGTGAGATAGTCACTCTTAGAAAACATGTTTCCCCTGTAGCCCCTTTGAAACAATTTCAAGCATACAGTACCCCAGAAGCGGCTCTAGAAAGATGAGCGTTTCAGAAATAATAATCCCTAAGCGAGGGTGGGTGTTTGTGTTTTACACAGCATCTAATACGGGCAGGCACCTGTTTCCAAGCAATCCTATTTTGTAGGTAACGGAGCTGAGTACATGAAGATCAGGTGATTTGACAAGGATCACACAATATTGATAAGTGGAGAGACAGACCGTGACTCACGGAGGTTTCCAGATTCTGTGTAGGACAATTTATTCTTGGGGCAAGATCTTAGAGCTTCTTATTGCTCAAATACGTGTAATTTCATATATTTACATGTTTCCCTAGTCTTTGATACTTGATTTTGCGCACGAGAAAGTGTCACTCATAGTCCTTGAAATGTCACTCATAATTGCACTGAAATTATGAAAATGTCACACCTATCTATCTGAAACCTTGGCAGCTATGAAAAAACATGCTGTTCCTTCAAAGCTAGGTTTAAAGATTCACAATCTACCATTCAAATGGGTGCAATTTCTGATGTTTCCTTCGTCTTCATTGCTCGATTTTGCTCCTGAGAATGTGTCACTCATAGTCATTGAATGTCACTCATAATTTCACTGAAATTATGAAAATGTCACATAGGCAACCTGAAACCTTGGCAGCTATGGCTTTACTAACAAAAGAGTAGAGCAAGTTTAAAAACACAGCGTGTACTTTCTGAAAGTACACACTGTGTTTTAAACTTGCTCTACTCTTTTGTTAGTAAAGCGCGGCTGCGAGAGAGATTGTGGGCTTTTGTTTAAGTATTCATGTTAATCACAGCTCCTTCACGAGCTGTGATTAACATGAATACTTAAGCAAAAGCCCACCATCTTCCCCGCACTGCGCTTTACTAACAAAAGAGTAGAGCAAGTTTAAAAACACAGGGGCAGATTTACAATTAACTAACGCAGCACGGAGCAGCAAGTCATTTTGCTGCGCCATGCTGCGTTAGTTTGAAAGCACTGAGGATGCGACATATTTACAAGAATATGTCGCATCCTTGTGCTTCCCCTGCTCTGGCGCACAAACTGCAGCCATGCGCTGGCGCAGGCACCCTTGCACCATGGTGCAAGGATGCTCTGTCGTGGAGAGATAGTTTTTGTGCAGGAAGGGGAACCTTCCTGCACAAAAACAATCACTACAACCATTTTCCTCTTTCAATGCGTGCTGCAGAATGCAGCACGCATTGAAAGAGGAAACGAGGAGAAATGAAAACATTTCTCCTCGGTGTGTCTCGCTACGCCACCTCTAGGGTGGCGTAGCTTTCAGACGCATCTCCAGAGTTACGATTTCTCGTAATTCTGGAGATGTGTCTTGTTCCATGGGTGCTGCGTGGGAACACCCACAGCAACACCCATGGAACGCCCCTTCACCGCAAAGTGCTGCGTGTGAATGGGCCGTATTTACAAGGAGAGGAAAAGTCACGCAGGGTGGCTTTTCCTCTCCTTGTAAATATGAGCAGCCTGCGCCACCAGTACGTCACAAAAAGTGACGTACTGGTGGCGCAGGGGCTTGTAAATCTGCCCCACAGTGCTGGGACCCTAATACTGCCCCTCCCACCGGGAGTACATAAGCAGTACTTACCCAGCATCCCGCCTGTAAAACCAAGCCCACACAGGAAGGCCGGCCCCCCGGGAGGGAGGGACGGGCGTATGAATGGGACGAGGACAACGGGACCCGGAGTAATGAAGATTACCGGTAAGTAATAGAGCATTACCCCCAGGTCCCTTATGTCCTCGTCCCATTCATTGACAATGTGGAGAATACCAAAGCAGAAAAAAACCGGCCTTCCGAACCAGCCAGCATACCCAGGAAAACCCCACAAAGAGAGCACCCAGAGGGAGCAAAAACAAGGGGGGGGGACTGCAGGAGGCAACCGGCCAGCAAGGGACAAAACCCAGGACCGGAACCGAGCCAAGGAGAACAGAAGGCCACAGCCCAACAAGGAGGCAGCCAACCAGAGAAACAGACGGACCAGGCCCCAGGAAAGAACGAACAGCACCACCAGGGACGCCAAGGACAACCACCAAGCACCCAGCCCAGCCCAGAAGGAGAAGCCACAGCGAGAGCCCAGGAGCGGGCAAAGCCACAAAAGCCGGAACCAGGCTGTACAAGGCCCAAAGAGCCCGCAGGACCAAACCCCAACAAGGACAAAAAGGCCTCAAACCGAACCAGGGCCGGACACCAAACCACAGCAGGAGCAGTGGAAAAGACCCCAGGGAGCACAGAGCCCACCAGCCCGGAAGAAGCCCACGCAGAGCACAGGGGGAGGCCGACAGAGACCCAAAGCCCACAAAATCGCCGGACCACACAGCAGGCCCGGAACAAAACAAACAGAGGCAACCGCCCCAACGGAAACCGGAGGAAGCAGAGAAGCCAGAGGAATAAGCAGCACCGAACCCGAACAACCAGCAACCACAGAGGCAAGACAAAAACCACAGGACTGCACCCCGACAGGAGAAGGGGGTGGGAAAAGGGGCCCGCCAAACAACAGACACTCCAGGAACAGCACCCGGGGGAGCCAGGGAAGAGAGGAGCGGGCAGGACAACAGCACCAGGACAGGGGACGCCAGGCAAAACACACCCCAGAGCCGGCACAGAAGACACAGCAGAGCCAGAGCGGCCCAGGAAGCGCAACCGGAGGCCACGCCAGAAGCGCCAGAAAACCGACAGAGCAGGAGTGACCGGAGGCAACCAGGACATGCCAACCCAGAAAACCAGGGCCCCACACAGGCTGGAAAAGGCAAGACGCAGCCCAGCGGCAAACAAAACGGAAAGCCACCAGCCACAAGAAGGGCCAACAAAGGAGGAGCACCGGGGCAACGGGGGGGGACCCCGAAGCCCAACAGGAGCCAAGGAAACCGACCGAACCAGGTAGAAAAAACGCGGACACCCAACCAGAGGTGAAGCAAGCCCGGGAAGAGAACAGCCGGCAGGAGCAGGTCCAGAAGGGCACACAAGGGCAAAGCAGACACCACCAGGGAGCCACGCCCCGAAACCACAGAGCACAGGCCTGGACAGAGGGCCGAAGAAGGCGACCAACAGGGGCCGAAAAGCCCCCAGGAGCAGGGAACCCAAGCAGGCGCCACCCAGGCACCAGGCAGGCCCAGACACCGCCAAACGACGGGGAGGAGACCAGGAGCCCACAGGGAGCAACCGCAACAGGAACCCAGGCAAACCCCCAAACAAGGGGAACCACCGTGGCACGAACCCCGAACCCCCAGGGACCACCACAAAGCAGCGAACCGCCACACAGAACGCACCCCAGCCCAAGGCGAAGCCCCAGGGCAGGACAACAACCAACCCGGGCGCCCGGCATACCGGGGAAAAAACCCAACCCACAGCCAACAGCCAGGCCGTGAGAGGGCCGGAGCAACAAGGCCCCCCTCCTCCGGAGAACCAGCGGCAGAACAAACCGCACTGCCCAGGAAAGGAAGAGCCAGAGCCCAACCACACCAGCCAGAGAAAAGGAGGAGACAGGCAGGAGGCAGAAGCAACCAGCAGACAGGGGCAGCAGGAGGAGAAACCACAGAACGAGCAACACCACCGACGGAACCCGGAGACAGCTGCTCAGCAAAGGAGGAAATCCCCAATCCCAGGAGAAGGGCCCGAACAGTACCCAGCAAGGACAACCAAAGGCCGGGAGGGAAGACCAAGTGGAAACACACAGCACCCGGCAAGCACAGGCCGAGTCCCAAGCAGGGACGAACCAGGCCCAACCCGCCCGAGCACCGAACAAGCCAGGACAGGGGAGGCCGGGGAGACACGGCCGCAGGCCGCAGCAAAAGCAGGGAAACACAAGGACCATGCCAAGGAAACCACGGAAGCCAGAAACAGCACAAGAGAAAGCTGAAGAGACAAGGCCACCAAGACAGCAGCACCCAGCACAGAACACAGCCAACCCCGGAGCCCACCCAGGGCACAGCAGGGGAAGCAGGCAGCGACAGAGGCCACAAAACCGCCCAGGCCCCAGGACCAGCCTCCAGAGCGAAGATCAGGACACCAGCCCTCCGCCGGAACAGAGCAGCAAGGCAACAGGCAGAGAACAGGAGCGCAGAAGGGGGGAGCCGCGGGCAGCGAACACACAACCCACGAGCAAGAGGCAGAGACCCAACCACCAGGCA
Source organism: Calotriton arnoldi (assembly GCA_963921515.1). Lineage (NCBI taxonomy): Eukaryota > Metazoa > Chordata > Amphibia > Caudata > Salamandridae > Calotriton > Calotriton arnoldi. The sequence continues at coordinate 291,113 of CAWUFW010001674.1, forward strand.
ACAGCGACACAGCAAGAGCTGAAGAAGCAAAGGGCCGAAGGCCAAAGGCCCACGCAGCCAAACAGAGGCCGCACAGCTCGCACACAAAGGGAGCAGGCCGAGCAGAGCGGAAAACCCAACGACCCACCCAGGGCGTGGGCACGCAGCAGAACGACCCTCCGTGCGGAAAACGCAACCCAGCGGGAGCAGGAAAGCAGGGAGCGAACACGCAACCACAGAGCCCCTGGAAGCCCCCAGAAGCATAGGACCGGAGGCACGAACCCATGCCCCCCAGCAGCAAGGCCGGCCAAGCCGGGAGCAACAACCACCCCAGCGGGCAAGGAAGTCCATGCCCGACAAAATTCACGGCTCCAGTAGAACCGGGCCAGAACCAGAAGGAAGAGGAAGCCAGACCGGCCCACGAGGAGGAAACCAGGATAAAGAGAAGGGCCCAGAGTGCGAGGGACACAGAGAACCAGAGTCCGAGCAAGGCAGGCCCAGCAGGACAATACGCCAACAGGCAAAATACAGCAGAGTAATCCACGGCAACCCAAGAACTCTGCAGCACGCCCACGACATGCAGAAGCCAAGCACAGTGCCCCAGGAAAATGGAACAGCAACCAGAAAGCAAACACACACGAACCACAGAACAGAAGTGGGCGGTGACCCAGGTGGCTCGAACAGAAGCATGTCACAGCAAACACAGCCTGCACAGGGCAGCACGCTGCCACCCACCAGCCCCCAACACCGCAGCACCACCGTGCCAGGCGAAGAACAGCAGCCAGGCCAACAGAGAGCTCAAGAGCACCCCAGGAAGGAGCGCACCAGCACAGCACACGCCGGAACCCCTAGCAGGACGCCTCGGTGCCAAAACAGTAGTCGTAGGGGTTGGCAGACATACACAGCGCCAACCCGCCCCAAATGAAATTGGAGCGCCGCACAGAAGCACCAGCCCTGTCGCACAAGGACACAACCAAGCGCCCGGCAGGCGCCGGGAGAACAAGTGACCCACCCAGAATCACAGCCGACCCCGAGACACGAGCCGTGGCCCCAGCTCCATGGCCCCGGCGGCACCAGCCCCAAAGGTGGCTGCTCCAGCCGCGAGAGAAGGAGGCAGACATACAAGTGTCAGCGGAAACAAAGACATACCATAGGCAAGGAAGCAAGCACCCCACATGCCACCAGGCTGCACAGGCATCGAGATGCCACGCTGAACACCCGCAGAAGCAAGCCCATGACAAAGAAAGACAGGGAGTCTCCCGCCAAATGCCCCATGAGCACGTCGGACCACCATGGCTGCACAAGGGCAGCATAAACAAAGCAACAATAAAGGCAACACAACACCGTGCCAGCTGTTGCGCCACCAATGCAGAGGCCCACCCGACAGCAGCAAAGGCTGAGTGTAGCAACTAGTGTCTACACCTCCGCTGGGTGGGACGGAATGTGGAATCCAAGGGATGTGGATGGCACTACAGTGAGCCCACGAAAGTGCACACATAGCCACCATGCACCAGGAGCCAGACACAGCGAGCAGGACAAGCCGCCGACAGACCGAAATCCGCCGTCACAGCAAGCTGCCGAGTCCGCCCGGACTCTAAGGAGAAAGCGCCTTTATTAGTGCGATTCGCAATGTTGACGGATCATCACATTTCTCTCGGAATCATTGGAGCAAATAATGTTCAATTCAGTTCATTTATACTCCACTTTTATACATTTTCCCCAAAGCAGAAAGTGGAGGAAAGAACACTTGGTTGAACTGAAACTCTAGTTAGACACAACCTGCAGGTGCCTGGCTTGTCTCATGGGAGCAACCAAACACGGACCCCGCACCACGGATTCCCCCAAGGCCGCGGAGACAAGGAACAGCAGCATCAGGTACACTCACAGGAAGTGGAAAGAAAGCCGCTACGCGGGACTCACCCGGAGAGGGGGCCGAACACCACCAGCAGCAAGGCCCCCACTCCAACAGCGCGAAGCCAGGAACACTGCAAACGCGGCGCGTTCTCCAACCGGCCCAGCCAAAGGAAGACGCGCAGGCAACCCGGAAGCACCCGGGAGGGCACGCACCAGCCGCAGAGGGCCGGCCGGCCAAGAGGTTCACCGGCCAGGAACAGGCATGCCACCCAGCAAGCCCGGCAGGCCAGGGGACAGCCCAGGAAAACCCCGCGCCCGCACAGCCAGGCAGCCGGGCGGGGGGGAAGGATCTTCAGAGAAGAACGCCACTCAAGCCCAGCAGGAGCAGCACCAGCAACACCACGTCTATTCTGTCGACAGACAGAAAAAAAGAACAGGCGGGATGCTGGGTAAGTACTGCTTATGTACTCCCGGTGGGAGGGGCAGTATTAGGGTCCCAGCATGCCTCTGCTCTTTTTTTCTGTCGGGAGATGGTTATCTCCACATTGTCAATGAATGGGATGAGGACAACGGGACCTGGGGGTAATTGTTGCTTCTTTTTTCCTTCTCAGTGCCGTTGTGATGCACTTTCTGCCACTGGTACAATATTGTTCACATTTATTTGGTCTTGGGTAGTTTAGCGCTCTGCTGGCCCGTACTGATGTTCTTACACGGAATTGACATGTGAGACTGGGCCTACAGACGTGAAGACTGCTGACAAGAGGCTTGGATGGAGACCTTCTTGAGGTGGAGCAGAAACATTGTGGGGTTGCTCCCTTCCATGCTGTCACCTTCTGAAAGTCTCAGTATCTTTTTCTGCACGGAAGTGGGTTATTCAAGTCGGCCACTGTGACCTGGCAGGACCTCCTCCTTCTCCTGGATGACTCTTTCATTGATTGGCCATGGGGGATCTGTGCGATAGAATATTTGTGTGTGAGGACACCCTGGGTGAAGGTGTTTACTCTGCTCCCCTCCTATAGGCTACAAACAGCATGAATTATTGCTATGTAGCTTGAGAATATGATTTTATATTGCAGTGTCATCTACTTCCAAACGAAATTTAATCAATATGACGTAATTTTAGAAAGGAATACATTTATTCAAAGGAGCAGGGAGTGGGTGTTATTGAATGGGAATACCTACAAATGTAGGTGAGCAGCCACACACTTGCAAGTCTGTGGGAAGTCAAGTCCACTTGCATCCAGTTTCCCCCATCCTATACAGACCAAATCTTATTTTTACCAGGAACAGGAGTAAATGTGTGTGGGTACAGGAAGGGGTTTGTCCATGGGGGGAAAATGTTACTAGAGTACAAAAAAAATTAAAAGTGCAAGCACATTGCAACGTAAATTTCAGCAGCCTGTGTGAATGTTCGTCTGGGAGAAGCAGGCAATCTTTTCCGGCTTTTTTGGGTATTCATGGAAATACAAAGCGGAGGAGGGCTTTTATACAAGTTTGTCCATGTGTCTGTTGACCTGGAAGACTGTATCTTTGCATTTCTTGCCTTACCCCAGAATCTTATTGTAGAGTCGGTGGGGGTGTCCAATTCCTCCCTTTGTTGTTTGTTGTTCCCCTATAACAGTAGTCTCATCTCCGCACCATCTTAATGCCTGAATCTACCTCACTAAGTAAAACCCAAGCATAGACTGACACCCTTCGAGTGACTGCTAGAAATGTTATTATTTAATGTGTATTTTATTTTATCGTGTATTTAGTTGGGAAATATCCAAGTGTCACAAGCATGTGTCTTACAGTGAATATCACATTGCATTATGTGTTATGTTAATGCATGAAAAACATAGGGCCCGATTCACAAAGGTAAACTGAGACGAAAGTCTAACTTTACAACTTTCGGTATTCACAAAGGGCATTTACGAGTAGTAAAGTTAGACTTCTGTCTCAGTTTAACTTGAGTTTTGTCTCAGTGAGACTTAAGACCAAAACTTAAGTAAACTGAGACAAAAATCTAACTTTACTACTCGTAAATGCCCTTTGTGAATACCGAAACTTGTAAAGTTAGACTTGCGTCTCAGTTTACCTTTATGAATCGGGCCATAGTGATTTTCTGTGCTCGAAGCTGAAATAGAGGGGGATGCTGCAGTATTCCAGTTCTGGCAGCAATTATTCAGGTGGATCCAGGAATGAGCCTGCCCCAGTGAATTGTGCTAACTCTGTCCAGAGGCACAGAGGTCTCTTATTTTCAGTTCTAACTGGGCCCAACACAGATGTCTCACTTAAAGGCCATCAGCGCTCCTTTTGTTTGTGTCTTATCCTGCCTGGGAGCTTGTGAGAGTCACATACCTTAATGGCAATGCCAGTGACGAAACAATAGAGGTGGGCGAGCCAACAAATTATCAGGGAGAGCTGAGACAAAATCCTGGCTCAGATCTTAGAGCTTGTGCATGAGCAGAGCCCTGAAAATATTTGCTATGTAAATCATTCAACAAACATTATGTAAAATATGATATAGCCTCTTCAAAGTTCAAAAACTTGCATTTCTTTAACATGTAGAAACTTTGACATTAATAGGGCACATTATAGCACTGCACTGAGAAATATTTATTAAAGTGACAGTTTTGTACAACTGGTAGCCTGAACTCACATATGCGTGATAATGACAAAAAAAGACTTGGTGAAATAAAATATTTGCCTAAGATTACACAATTTAAGCGGGAAATCCGCGTTTTATTCAGGTTTACTGGTTTCACTTTGTACAAATCAGAAAGTAAATGGGAATCTATTTATTTTTCTTTATAATAAGGCTTTGTTTTTACCTCTTAGTGCATGGTTCTGTAGTTTTTGAAATATAGAGGGAACTCAGCCCGAAGGTATTGGAGCGCTTTGCATGAGCATCAGTTTACAAAAAGTCACATGCATTGTTTATAGGTATTGGGAGATGAAGTGATTTGCCCGGAATCACAGGATGTTGCGCCAACCACAAGACTTGAACCTGGTTCCCCACTTCCACAGTCAGCAGCTCTGACCATAATGCCACATCTTGGGCAGAGAGTGGGAGGCAGACAGAAGCCATATGAAAGCTCGGCTCGTTATGGGCTTGAGGTTCCAACAGGACCTCGAGCTGAGCCAGGCTTAAGGCTCGAGCCTGGTTCGAGTTTACAGACGCTCGCCCACCTCTACGTAACAAAGACATCTAGCTTTTCACTTAACACAAAATACCAGCCTGTGACCTGCGTGTTACACACTGTGGGGCAGATTTACAAGAACTGGCGCATCCCTGCATATTAGCAGGGATGCGCCAGTTAAATTGCGACACGTAAAAAAACCCTTGCGCCACCATGGATGCGCCACATTTACAATGCGGCGCACCGTGGCGCAAGGATAGACAGATGCGTGACGCATCTTTTCGGCGTAAGGGTAGCGTATTGCTGGAGTCGTGTCGCAAGTACGAAGCAACTCCAGCAATGGTTAGGAATGCCTATTCCTAACATGCTGCGTCACTCCTTACGCCTGCTTCAAGCAGGCGCAAGGTTTTGACGCAGTGGCGTCGTAAAAGTGACTCAGTGAAATCTTGTAGATTTCACTGTGTCACTTTTACGAGGCTCTCCTGCGTGGGAATGCCCACCCTGCATACATTATACCTGACGCAGGTATAATGTAGCGCAGGGCTTTACAACGTGACGCATCTCCCTAGATGCGTTACGTTGTTAATATTTTGCAACGTGGCGCATTGTTTACGACGCCTCTGTGTCACAGAAGTGACGCAACGGCGGCGTAAAGATGTCGTAAGGGGCTTGTAAATCTGCCCCTGTATTTTACAGCAGGCACATTAACCCTCGATGCTATTTTATGAAGAGTCCAACCTTTGACTCCACTGCACAATGATTTCTACAGCTAGTGCATTAACGACTAGAGTTATCGCTGCTGTGCCCTGGAACCTGCTGGGTACATAAAACTCTCGGAACTACATATCTTAATCCTGGTAAACAGTCTAAATATCGAGTTTTTTATGTCCACTTGCACTAATATCGAGTGCAGAATATCGTGATACAAAAATATCGACTGTCAGAATATCGTGGTCAAGAATATCGAGTCTAAGGTAAGTAATATCGTTTTTAACAATATCGAAGTCATTAATATCGTTTTAAAAAATAACGGTCATTAATATCGTTTGCAAAAATATAGTTGTTAAAAATATCTTTTTTTTAGTTAGTGTTATGTATTTTAGTATGCATTTTAAATGTATGTGTTCTATTTTTTTTGTCTAAGTATTGCATTTGTTTTTTAATATATCTGTTAAATTTTAGAAGTTATTAATTTTATTTTAATTAAATTTTTCGTTTTAGTTCCGTAGTGGGTTGTGGGTTTATAGGGGAATAGGGTGGGAAGTAATTTAATTATAATTAATTTATTAATAATTTTTAGAAGTTATTAATTTTATTTTAATTAAATTTTGCGTTTTAGTTCTGTAGCGGGTTGTGGGTTTATAGGGGAATAGGGTGCGAAGTAATTTAATTATAGTTAATTTATTAATATGTTTTAATAATTAATATTTATGTATTTAATATGTTGTATTGTTATATGTGAGAATTAATGTATTATTAATTATTTATTAATTGGTTGTTTTTGTGTCATTTTTTTAGGAGTGGGTTGTGGGTTAATAGGGAGTAGGGTGGGAAGTAATTTAATTATAATTAATTCATTCTTTTTTGTAATTAATTTATATTTATGTATTTAATAGTTTATATTGTTAATTGTGGTAATTAATTTATTATTAATTATTTATTAATTTGTTAATTATTATTAATTAATTGGTAATTATGTTAATTGTGTCATTTTTTTAGGAGTACGTTGTGGGTTGATAGGGGAGTAGGGTGGGAAGTAATTTAATTTTAATACATTTTTTAATATTTATAATATAATATTTATTTAATGTTATTTTATAGTGTTAATTGTGTGAATTAATTTATTATTAATAGTTTTTATTTTGCTTGTTAGTTGTTATTAAATAATTAATTAATTGTTAATAAATTATGTTAATTGTGTCATGTTTTACGACATTGGTGGTATCATTTATGGGGGAATATGGTGGGAGGTAAAATATTTATAATTAATTAATTATTTGTTAATTAATGCTAATTAATTAATTAAATTTTAAATATGCTAATTGTGGAATAATTTTGATGTGTGAGTTGTGGCGTTTATAGTTGTAAATGTTGGGAAGAATTTTTTTTTAATTAATTAATGATTTGTTGTTAATTGTTATTAATGTATTAATGTAAAATTAGTTATGGAAATTGTGTAAATATTTTCAGGTGTGTGTTTTTGTGTTTATTGGGGTAGAGGGTTGAAAGTAATATACTTTAAATAAATTAATCATTAGTTGATCAGTAATGTTCATTTATTAATTGATAAATATTGTTAGCAATTGTTTTGTTTTTATTTTGTTTGGGGACTTAGGTTCAATAGCTGTAATGTTTTGTTTTATCCCCTCTGCTATCCAACACTTTCCCTACTGTTGCACTTATTGGAGTGGGAATAGTAAATTATTCCCCTCCGCTATCCAAGACTTTCCCTACTGTTGCACTCGCTGGAGTGGGAATAGTAATTTTTACCCCTACGCTATCCAACACTTTCCCTACTGTTGCACTCGCTGGAGTGGGAATAGTAATTTTTACCCCTTCGCTATCCAACACTTTCCCTACTGTTGCACTCGCTGGAGTGGGAATAGTAATTTTTACCCCTACGCTATCCAACACTTTCCCTACTGTTGCACTCGCTGGAGTGGGAATAGCAATTTTTATGTCTCTGCTATCCAACACTTTCCCTACTGTTGCACTTGCTGGAGTGGGAACCGTAATTTTTTCCCCTTCGCTATCCAACACTTTCCCTATTGTTGCACTCATTGGAGTGGGAATAGTAAATTATTCCCCTCCGCTATCCAACACTTTCCCTACTGTTGCACAAGCTGGAGTGGGAATAGTAATTTTTACCACTACGCTATCCAACACTTTCGATACTGTTGCACTCGCTGGAGTGGGAATAGTAATTTTTACCCCTCCGCTATCCAACACTTTCCCTACTGGTGCATTCTCTGGAGTGGGAGTAGTAATTTTATCCCTTACGCTATCCAACCCTTTCCCTACTGTTGCACTCATTGGAGTGGGAATAGTAATTTTTACCCCTACGCTATCCAGCACTTTCCCTACTGTTGCACTCGCTGGAGTGGGAATAGTAATTTTTTCCCCTTCGCTATCCAACACTTTCCCTACTGTTGCATAAGCTGGAGTGGGAATAGCAATTTATTCACCTTCGCTATCCAACACTTTCTCTACTGTTGAACTCAATGTAGTGTAAAATGTAGTTTTAAAAAATAATAAATATTTTAATATTTTAATTTATAATATATATATTTTTTTTTAATGTTACAGGTGTATGTATATATATATATGTATTTATACTTTTTTATATATTTCTAACATTTTATAATTTATTAAAATAATTATTTCTTGATTATTATTAAGTAAATATATATATTAAATTTTATATATGTATGTTTAATTTATTTTTACATTACATTTAATACTTATAATTGTTAACATTTTCTAATAATTCTAAATATTTTTTTAAGTTATATGTATTATTTAATTTATTTTACATTATTTTTTATACATTAAAAAACGATATTTTGTACTTCGATATTTTTAATAACGATATTTTTTTCTCGATATTTTAGTACTTACCGTTATGAAGATAGGATGTCAATATTTTTGACATCGATATTTATGTCCCGATTTTTTGGGAACACGATATTCTGTCACTCGATATTTTGTCAGTGATCCCTTAATCCTATGAGATATTTTGAAATGCCGTCTGTCACTAATTAAGTAAGCCAGAAAAAACTTAGGGGCATATTCTCAAGGACTTATCGCCGAGTTAGCGGCACTTTATCGCAGCCAAAGTGGCGATTGATATATCGCCCTATTCACAAACAGGTGCTAACAGCCGATATTGCCAGTTTACCTGCGATAGCAGCCGCAAAAAACATCGCCACGGATGACACCAGCAACTAACGCTAATGAGATGTAGAGTAGGCGTTCCCGTGCAAAAACCCGCGACAACACCACTTTGCAACATTCTCAACAACCATCCAGATCGACGATAAGACCACAAAACATGCGATAAGGCGCGTTAGCAGCAGGGAATTAACACCTGCTCCTACCTGGTATTAAGTCAGTCCATAACCTGCACCAGAAATGGGAGCCCAGCCCACAGCCACACCAGAAGAACAACACATGCCATGGAGCTACTGATCATGCAGCCGGACACCCAAGAGGGCCACAACACCCACCGCCACCCCCCCCCCTCCAGGCCCCTCCCCCGGGGCCCTACCCCGGACAAAGATATTTGACATCAACTTTACGAAATCATTAACAAAACAATTCGCCTGATGTCGCACAAGTACAACAATTAACATTCATGTGTGGTCAGAAAAAGGAGAATCATTCATCTCTGAATTCCCAAACAAATCATTACATTCAAATCTAACTCAAAACAACTATTTGGAAGAGTCATGGCGGGTCTTCTCTGGACAATCTGTAAGTCACAGCCTGCAAGACAAAATTCAAGATAAGAAGGTGCGTCATGCGCTCATCAAAGGACAGAGAGAGAGAGAAAGAGAGAGAGAAAGAAAGGGAGAGAGAGAGAGAGAGAGAGACAGTGAAAGGAAGGCCCTTGGCACATACATGCCAACTGTTGTGTGTGTATCGCTATTGGTGCACCATAAGCCTAAGGCCTAGCGCCAAATGCAGCGCGAAAGCCACATCACATTTCCAGAATGCAAGCAGTAGTCAGACTAACATCAGGGATCAAAGCTCCTTTGTCTCAATACATAAGGCGGAAGGACATCTGCACCTCCGACCTTGGTCTTGCATGCGGCAGGCACCCCCTGAGAGAGATACCACAGCAGATGATGATGACTCCCACACTACGCACAGCCCGACGAAAGACCAACGTATATACACCCCACACACAAAAGTCCTTGCCCGAAGTTATCTTGCATGGAATGTCCTTCACACTTACTCCCACATTAACCCAGGCGTACAACCGTTGCACACTAAAACAACTCATTGCTCCGAGCTGTGGCATTTCATCCACAGAACTGGCGCAGGTCAGAACAGTGCCGCTTCAACCAGAGCCACCAACGCAATGGGAGAACATCCCGGGCACATGCACAACCCCTGTCACGTGGAACTGTACTGTGCACGTATGCTGCATTTGTTGGGGGCACTGCCACTGGCAGTGTTGCGCATCAGTTACCGTCTGCGCTTCCGTCTAGCGTACGTCACCTGCATCCAGCCCTGGTTCCACTGCCGATCATGCATATTCGAGTGGCCCATGGATGTCTGCCTATCCAACACAACGGTAGCTGAACTGGATTATGACTTGTGTGTGCGCCTCCTGTTGGCTCACGACCAGGAGTGTAACCGTGCTACCCGTTCATGGGATGCCTTGATATTTGGCGTATGTGCTGGCAGTTGGGCATGGGAGATGGCACAAGTCCTCGTGTGCAGTGACCACATCGAAGCGGTCCCCCATTGGGCTGTGTTGCGGATTGGTGAAACGGCGTGGACGGAGCACATCTGTCCGGACCAGTTAATGGATTGGCTCGCCCCCGTGTTCGTTGAGGCCGACAACGACGTACTCTTGGAACTGATTGCCCAGGAAGCTGCGCTCGCATTCATAGACGAGTAACTACATTCCTACAGCCACAGCTGCTTGTAACCCAGAGCACAGGTCCCAACACCTTCTTGCATCTTGGAGAAATGGTCACATATCCCACCACAACAGTGGACATGGCTGCATTCGCCTGGACTCAGAATGCGTTTGCGTGCACCTACACGTGTTGACACACACCTGTGCAAGGTGAGGCAGTCCCATGGGCGGAGCTGCACAGCGTCGCTTGGCAAGGTTCCTTACTCTGACATACTGCTGGAGGGAGTGTACACACATGGCAATGTAGTGCTACATGTGACCTTGTTGGACCCTTTCAGCTGCTCACTGTCAGCAGAGCAGACAGTCTGCGCAGTCCGGTGGTACAGCACAATGCAGATCCCTTGGGCTGTGAGTCGTGTCCCCTGACATGGGGCAATGAGCATACACCAAACATCACATGACTCGTCCAGCAAGGCAAGGTGGGCTGAGACAGTTGCCATCCGTAATGATTGGGGTTCATTTTTGCCTCCCCAGTTCTTGCACCTCTACATGTTCCCATGCTGCCTGTTAGTGTCTGAAGCATTGGTCTGCATGTTGTGGCCCTTGTCTTGCCCGTACTGACACGCACATGCGAATAAAGTCTACGCCACTTCACTAGTGTTCAGCTGTGATGAGTGTTGATTAGAATGACAAATCATGTGCCTCAATGAGCATTGTCCATACACAGGGAGGGACTGACTGATGCATTTCACTTAGGGGTGAGTCCCTATTGCCAGCTCCACCTCTGTAAGCCAGACATTGTGGTTGGGATAGTTGCTGGTGCTCTTAAGTGTCTTCAGCAATGTGAGTATTGTGTCCAACTTCTTGCCATGTGGATCAATGTGATCCATCAAAACAGGCTGTGTCCACACAGTTGAGTGTGAGTAGGTATGCGAAGAGATGTTCTGTTGTCACATGTGATGGGGGACACTACTTTAGGCCTGCTACCGATTTAGACATTCTTACACACAGCCCCATTTAATACATGGACGTGGGGGTACGTTGGGGGGTTGCGAGATTGTTGTTCATGGGCAATGAGGCCACAGCTAGTTCACACGTTCACAGTCATCTAATTGGCCATGTGGGTCAGGGTCAAACATGTGCATTGATGTCATTTCCCAGGGTGTACCTTTTTGTGCAATCAATGTCCCTACATTCATCCATACTCTTATACTTGATTGAACATAGACATGACACATCTGTGTGATTTGGAATGTTTTATTCACATTCTGTGGAGTGTCGGAGCTGGAGCAGTACATGGCCATGCAAACCCCACATAACATGGTTGCCCAGTGGAGGGCCAACCAGAGTCCTTTGGGGAATGACAATTTAATCAGAAGAGGAAGAGTTCAGTCCGCAGCCTGATTGCTGTGTCATTGGTAACCAGTGCGGATATGGCAGTCCATGTCAGGGTCCAGGTGAATGTCGCAGAGTGTTTCGGGGGACAGTGGAAGGTGTTGTTCCCGGGCATGATGCAGAGCGCTGAACCAAGCAGGTACAGGCCATATGGCGGGGATGGATGCTACAACCTCCTTTCTCAAACAGAGTCATTGCCATCCAGATCTTAGTCCTCTGATATTTCTTCTGTGTCAGGTGTGTCAGGTGTGTGTGGTGGTGTTATGGCTGCATCACTGTGTGCCACTGACACATCAGGTGGTGGAGGTGGTATGGCTGCATCACTGTGTACCACTGACACATCAGGTGGCGGAGGTGGTATGGCTGCATCACTGTGTGCCACTGATACATCAGGGGGCGGAGGTGGTATGGCTGCATCACTGTGTGCCACTGACGCATCAGGGGCGGAGGTGGTATGGCTGCATCACTGTGTGCCACTGACGCATCAGGGGGCGGAGATGTGTGTGTCGAAGTTCCTGCAGCAGTCATCTGGGGCAGGCTCTGTGGCAGCAATGGCGAGATGATGTTCTGCAGGGCATGGTAGATCCCAGCTACATCTCGCTGGTGTACAGCCGTGGCAGCCATCCTTCCAGCCTGCATCCGCTCCAAGTTCTCCATTGTCCTCCGCATCTGTGCCAACTCTGTGCTGCCATCGCTGGAGCCTGTCTGACTAGACAGTTCGTGTATCCGAGTAATGGCTCCAGCAAGGTCAGCCAGGGATTGTTGTAGAGCATGGAACGGACTGTGGGTGTCCGTTAGGGACTGTAAGTGGTCCCTGATGGGACTCATACACCCACGTATGGCATCAAGTTTGGCTGCCATGAGGTCGAAACCCACCGGCACCTGTTCAGCCAGCCCCCTCTGGCAGTCTGACACAAGGCGTTGGAATGCCATGTGTCTTTCCGTGAGGTGCTGGGAGCCAGCCGTGGTGGTGGGTGCTTCCTGCTGTGTGGGCTGTGCAGGGGGTGGGGTCACCTCGATGCAGCTGGGCTGCCCTGCTCCTGGAGGTGGGGTGCGGAGGCTGTCCACGAGCCGTTGGAGGGTGTCTGAGCAGATGGCCAGGGGTTCCTCCTCATCATCACTGAAGAGATGTCTGGTCTGCTCTGCTCTGCAGGAGGTGTTGATTGTCCCTCTGCAATGTAAAGGGGAGATGCAGGTTAACAGTGTGTTCGATGTATGTTGACGCATTGTACATGTTTACATACAGACTGCATGACAATGTACATTGTGACTGTTTTGGATGAGCTGGCTATTTGATGGGGGACAGTGGACATTTCGACTACATGACAGATGTGAGGTTGTACTCGTACATTATCATCTCACAGTTTCCTGCTATGCCAGATGTGATTGGCCAGTTTCTACGCACAAGCGGCACCAGTTGTGTCCTCTGTTCTGTAGTGAAGGTGTTGCACTCTGTACCACATTGTCGTCAATGTTGATGTGCTGTGATTGCTATGTGTGTGTGCTGCATTGTGGGAGAGTCACCCCTGCAGCTCTGATTTAGCGGCCCCTTATCCCTTTGGGGCGGTGTGCCTTTGACATGTGTGCTTTTGAGGGGCTGAGATGTTGGCGACTTGGCTCATTTGTGCTCTTGGACGGTTTTTGTACTCTTGTGCATTGTTTGTCTGCAGATGTGTTGTTGACGTCAGGGGTTGTATGTGCACCTGGATGTGTCAGAGTGTGACCTGCTCCTTTGAGGATGTGATCCACACTGGGCCACCTCAGTGTCGTGTTGTGCACCATGTCATGTATTTTGACTGCAGCCATGCTATTGGTCATGCAGTGTCACTTGCATTGTCAGTGTGGCTCACAGAGCCGCTGCTTTGCTGGATTCGGCACATGTGCATGGGTAGGTTGTGATATTGGTGATAGGGAGGGGGGCCCCTTTGTGCACATAGTGGACGGGGGCCTACTTGGTGTTTCTATGTGTGCTGCAGTGTGCCAAGGGTATGAGGGACATGTTCCACAATCATTGTGGGTGTGCAGTGTGCTACACATAATTGTGCATCTGTGCCATTGTGCCCATCTCCACCCGTCCCCCCAGTCCCTGGTCGTTACTCACCCTGTTGCTGTTGGGTCAGGTCATGTCGGGCTGTGTCCGGACCTCCAACTCCTTGCATTGTCTCCACACTGATGACTGTGGCCACCATTTCCTCCAGCTCATCCAGCTCCTCCTGTGGCGCAGGACTCCCACCTCCAGTCGCCGTTGCTGCCTTCCGGTTGGCAGCGAGTTTCTGCTCGGTTTGGCTATTGACATCATGCCAGCGCCTCTTGACCTCCTCCATTGACCTCCTCAACACTCCGACTGCATTCACGTTGTTCACGATCGACTGCCATATTTCCGTTTGTGTTGCCAATGACACAGTGGAGGTGACGAACAGTTGTTGGTAGTGTTCTATCACCTCCGTGACGATGATCCTGTTTTCCTGCGTAATGAACCGCGTCTTTCTCTTCCTCTTCTCCTTGCCCATCCCCGACCCCGAGGTTTCTTGCTGGTCGTCTGTGGGGCTTGTGGGGTTTGCGTTGTCCTCTGCACTCGATCCGGGTGCATCCATGGTGCTACGCAGTTTATTTTTTTTTATTTTTTTTTATGGTGCATTTTCCCGCATGACGCGTGGGAATTGCAGGCCTGTCGCTGGTTATCGCAGATTTATTTATTGTGGTTGGCCACATCGCAAGTTTTTTCGCGTTCGTGTTTCACGTTTTTTTGCCGTCGCGGTAATTTTATCGCGGTCATTTGACGCGTTAGCGTGTGACTATCGCATGGTACCGCCGTGTTGAGAATAAAACGTTAACACGGCGTTATTTTCCCACGATGGACTGCGATGTGCAAAGTTGCGTTAAGCTAATTTTGCAATAATTATCACACGTTCTTGTGAATATCCCCCTTAGTATCTCATTTCTCTTTGTTTTCTGGGGCAAAACCTTTAACAAATGTATACGTTTATTGTCAGCATCCGTTCCTCCAGCCTCTTGAGTCTTTTTGCTGGTACAACCTAATTCCAATATATGCGATCCCGATGTAATTATTTTAATTTACAGCACTGTATCTACTGGTCAGAATTTCGTTGAATATACTATGTAAATATAGAAGTTTAAGCACGTTTGTTACAGCATATTTTATAGTCAAAACTAAAATTCTCAGATTTCACTAAGCATGTCAGTTTGAGTAGCCTTGTCAGCTACCAGATTTCAGTGCGAGGATTTGGAATACATTTCAGAAAACGCGAGGGTTACGTTGTCTAATGCCTCCTCTGGTGGTGAAATGTAAACACAATACTTTTCATAAATGAAAACGAACGAGGTTCTCGTTTAAAATTAAAACAACGCCTCCGATAAATAGTTGTGAATTCAAACACAGATTATAAAGTACAAACTACTCATTTTCTTTAACTTAAAACTATGTAAGGGTTTAAGATTGTACTATTTTTCTATTCTTAAATTTACCGTGTTATAATATTCCAAAGGGTTAGAGGAACTCTCCTATAAGTGTATTAGATGATTTTTGGTTATTGCTGAAGAGTAAATTGATTCTTTTGGCATGTGACTCATTGCAGAAGGCTAACTCAGTCATTTGTAAATGTGGTTTCTTCAAAGGTCACTGTGGGAATGCCACTAGTGTCAATGTAAGGCTAAACATGGGTGGACATTTGCAACAGCGCAGCTCGACGTATTAAAGGCTTTTCAGCATCACAAAGCCATCGCCATGCGTGGGTGCATGGGTTTGCAAGAGTGAACAAGTACTGGCAAAGCCAATAGCTCTCAGCTAAACAAGAGCTACTGGCTTTGCCAAAATGTTTTAGCCAAGTTGTACACCAGCATGGCTGCTGTTCAGCATGGCTAAAAGTTAGTGGCACAAAGGAGAATGGTGTGGAGTGTAGTGTTGTAAAGTGAAGTATTGTGGAGTAGAGTGGAGTGTTATGGAGTGGCGTAGAGTGTTCTGGAGCGTTATGGAAGGAGACATTTGTCGTAGAGTGGAAGGGAGTAAAGTGGAGTAGAGTGTCATAGATTTGAGTGGCATAGAGTGTCGTAGAATGCTGTACAGTGGAGTGGAGTGTTGAGGAGTGTCGTGGAGTGTCGTAGAGTGGGGTGTTGCAGAGTGGCATAGAGTGGAGTAGAGTGGAGTAGAGTGTCGTAGAGTGGAGTGGCATAGTGTTTTGGACTGGTGTAGAGTAGAGTGGAGTGGCGTAGAGGTAGTTGCGTAGAGTGGAGTAGAGTGTTGTTTAGTAGAGTGGTGTAGAGTGGAAAAGCAAAGAGTGTAGGAGAGTGTTGTAGAGTGGAGTGGCATGGAGTAGAGTGGCGTGGCATAGATTGGGGTGGAGTGGCATAGAGTGAAATAGTGGAGTGGGATAGAGTGGAGTAGTGTGTCATAGAATAGAGTGAGTAAAGTGGTACTGAGTGGAGTAGAGAGAATTGTGTGTAGTGTCGCAGAGTTGAGTAGTGTGAGAGTGGCACAGAGTGGAGTAGAGTGTTGTAGAGTGGTGTGGAGAGACAGTGTCCGAGTGGTGTAGAGTTTAATGGAGTAGAGCATCATAGAGTGGAGTATCGTGGAGTGTCTTAGAGTGGAGTGTCGTAAATTGGAGTAGAGTAGCCTAGATTGGAGTGGCATAAAGTACAGTGGTGCAGAGTGGACTGGCATAGAGTGGCATAGATTGCAGTGGCGTAAAGTGGAGGGGTGCGGAGTGGTAGAGCATAGATTGCAGTGGCGCAGAGTGCAGTGGCATTGGCGTGGAGTGGCGCAGAGTAGAGTGGCATAAAATGAAGTGGAGTAGAGTGCAGTGTCACAGTAGATTATTTCAGAGTAGAGTGAAGTGGCGTAGAGTGGTGCAGTGTAGAGTGCAAAGCTGTAGAGTGGCGTAGAGTACAGTGGTGTAGAGTGCCGTGTCTCAGAGTGGAGAGATGCAGAGTAGAGTGATGTAGAGTGCAGTAGAGTGGCGTATAGTTGAGTGGTGCAGAGTAGAGTGCAGTGGTGCAGAGTAGAGTGGCAAAGAGTTCAGTGGCGGAGAGTGCAGTCTTGCAGAGTAAAGTGTCATAGAGTACAGTGGTGTAGAGTTCATTGGCAAAGAGCACAGTGGTGTAGAGTAGAGTGGTGCAGAGTAGAGCGGTGTAGACAGCAGTGGCTTAGAGTACAGTGGTGCAGAGTAGAATAGAGTGGCGTAGAGGGAAGTGACATAGAGCACAGTGGTGTAGAGTGGTGTAGTGTGCAGTGGCGTAAAGTGTTGCCGAGTAGAGTATTGTGGCATAGAGTGCAGTGGTGCAGAGTAGTTGGCATAGAGTGCAGTGGAGTACAGTGCATTGGTTTTGAGTAAAGTGGTGTTAAGTGGACTGCATTAGAGTGCAGTGGTTTGGAGGAGAGGGTGTAGAGCGCAGGGGCATAGAGGAGAGTGGTGCAGAGTAGAGTGGCATAGCGTAAATTGCAGTGACAGAGTGGAGGAGACTGGCACAGCGTGCAGTGGCATAAAGTGCAGTGGGACAAAGTACATTGTCTCAGAGTAGAGTGAAGTGGCATAGAGTGGATTGGTGCAAGGTAGATTGGAGTTGTGCAGGGTAGAGTGCAGTAGCATAGAGTAATGACATTGAGTGCACTGGCACATTGTGGAGTGGTACGGAGTGGAGCGCACTGGCATAGAGTGCAATGTTGCAGAGTAGAGTGGCATAGAGTGCAGTGGTGCAGAGTGGAGTGGCTATGACTGAAGTGGTGTAGAGTGCAGTGGAGAAGAGTGCAGTGATGCACAGTAGAGTGGCAAGGGCTCCTGTGGAATGTTATATAACTTATATGTGATAGTCTATGCACAATGGCAATTCTTATCGGAAGTGATGTCAGAAAAAGAACTCAGCTCATACATCAAGGATGCAGTTATCAAATATATGTTTATGTAGAAAATATATACATATTCAAAAATCTTATTATATTAGAACCAACAATACAATTCAAAATCTTACTATTTTAGAAAAACAATACAACATTTAGTGTAAGGTGTCCCAGTGAAAAACAGAACCTTCTTTATACAAAATACAAAAAGTGCAACAAGGATATTCACAAGGTTTCACTATGAAGTTCATGCGACCATTTAAACATTTAGAATCAATATTACAACACTGATCATCGTTGTGTGTGTTGTGTCATGGTTCGCATTAATCTATTGTCGACGGCGTTTCGACCCTTGATTGGATAAAGGGTCTCCTCAGGACCAAGAATATAAGGACACCTGTAAAAAGGGGAGTAAGGAGGGGATTTATTTTATAATGTGGTCAGTCTAAGGCCAAAGGTATGTGAGGAAGCGAAAGGGCTAATGGATAAACAATTACCTAAGGGTGATCCTGCACTGCCTAGTGTAAAGACTGTGGCACCGTGTAGAGAGTGAACAAAGGAACTTACAGGGAACCCAGCAAGGTGCTGTAAAGACGAAATGCACATAGAGTAAAAAAGATGAGCAAATCAAACTTTCTCAATTAACTATTGATGGAAAAAGGGGGAAGGACTTACCCCGTGTAAGGGAGAGGGAGGCAGGCAGCTGTATACAGTGGCCGGAAATACTCGGCGGTACAGGGCGCTTTGAAATGAAGACGCTGTATTAAACAAGGGGTGAGTCAGTGCGGGCAAAAATTAGCGATATAGCAGAGACCGAGGGAATAATGAAGACAGGAAGCCTACCTGTGCGCAAGGATAAAGGCACTCTGGACGGAGCGATGGAGAGAGATTAGGGATGAAGTAGTTCTCAGTATAACAGACAATCTGGAAAGCATAAGCGAACAGACAGTCAGATTGACCAAGGCTGGCGTCTGCACAAACTAGGATGAGGTTGTATTGAAAGGGGCCATACCATGATATCGTAGATTCTCTCCGCATAAATCCGGGGGAGCAGCGGCAAAAGGCACGTCTGGCTCGGTGCAATGACAGTAGCTGAATGTGCAACTATCGCATTTATACAACCACTAGGTGGCGTGGCAGACCTAGTTAATGGAGCCAGTTCATCGAACCAATCTGTTGTGCAGAGGATAATCTATAGAGTTAAACAAAAGACTGTGTAGGGCGGGCGTACAGAGCGTTGATTTAAAAAATAATGCATAAATGGAAGGCCGATTGGTGGTATTTACAAGAGGGGACTGGTCTGTTATAGCAGAAGGAGTAATACTGTCTGCGAGAATACTCTCGATGTGGAGTACATATCAAGGTAGCGAATGTGACAACAATGGAAGGATGCTGGTCCTGTGGCCTTAATCCTACAATGTATGTATAATAACGTGCCCCTGTCATACCATACGAAATCCTGACCCTATTTTTAAATTAAGACTTTGTAGATTCAAAGGCAAGAAAAGAGATAGAGCATAATTGTATTCATGAGCAGGTCAATTTCCTTCTCTGTGATCTATATGTATATTAAAAACGAACGGTATGGATGCATTCTAGGTTCTAATCATATGTGCATCTGTTAACATAGATATTAAGGAACTTACACAAGCAAATTATGTGCATATGGAGCATTTTCTGACTGTATTGACCCATGTAAAGAGCGTGCAATGTGTTTAAGTATTAAGAGTAGTGACGAAACCCCGCCATTCCTCAGCGGAGTTAAGTCCTTGTATGATGGAATTAGTACGCTCGATCCATTGGCATTCAGATCGTTGTAAGTAACGGGCTAGATCGCCACCTCTAGTGGGAATTGTTATTTTATCAATCACTTGCCATTTGATATCATCAGCTGTATGATTCATTTCTGCAAAGTGATTGACCAAGGGAGCATTGGGTACAGAATTTCTGATTCTACTGCGATGCTGTCCTATTCTTGCCTTCACAGGTTGTTGAGTCTGGCCAATATAGGGTAGATCGCAGGGACAGGTGATGCAATACACCACATTTCTGGTATTACAGTTGGCAAAGAATTCTAATGTATGTTTCACATTCCCATGTTCAAAAGATTTGGTATTATGTGTGAATGCACAGGCCACACAATTGCCACATTTGTAATGACCTTTAACTTCAGGTAAACCCCAAGCTGCATGCAAAGATCTGTTAGCTTGGACCGAAGTCTCAAGTGATGATCGGACGAGATGGTCTTTAACATTTTTACCGCGTTTATACGCAAACATCGGGGTTTCCATATTAGAGTCAATACTTTTAATGATATGCCAATTTTTTGTAATCAATTTCCGGATTTTATTTGTGTGTATACCAAAGGTGGTGACACAAATAAGTCTGTTTATCACGGGTTTTATTTTGGGGCCAATAAAGTCTCCTTGGGCAAAACCATGCTCTTTTTAGCGAATTTTTAACCAATTTATTAGGATAACCTCTGTTTAGTAATTTCAATTTGAGAGTATTAGCTTCTTTCATGTAATCCTCTTTTTGGAACAATTGCGACGTATTCGCAAAAATTGTCCGTACGGCAATCCGTCTCTGAGGGCACGGGGATGATGACTGTTGTAAGTGAGTAACGTATTACGTTCAGTAGGCTTCCTGTGTAAAGATGTGTAAAGCTTGCCTCCTTCATGTTGAATGTTTAAGTCAAGAAAGGCAATACTGGATTTGTGTATTGTAGAAGTAAAGGTGAGATGCTGATTAGAGTTCAAAGACAGAACAAAGTTCCTAAAGTCAATTAATGTGCCTGACCACATCAGGAAGATATCATCAATATATCTCTTCCAGCAAGTTATTCTCTCACGGTATATATTTGTGTCTGTGAGAACAAAAGAATGCTCTATGTAGTTTATGTATATATTCGCTAGACTGGGAGCAAAAATTGCTCCCATGCTAGTCCCAGAGCATTGTTGATAATAATCTCCCTCTGAGATAAAGTAATTCTGGGTTAGAGCAATTCGTAGAAGTGATATAATGAAGCTTGTTGGTATTCGCATGGGTCGTGGCCTAGTATCAAGGAGAGATTCTATTACTTGTATGCTCTCATCCTGGGGTATGTTGGTATACAAGGATGTTACATCCTTGTATACCAACATACCCCAGGATGAGAGCATACAACAGTCATCATCCCCGTGCCCTCAGAGACGGATTGCCGTACGGACAATTTTTGCGAATACGTCGCAATTGTTCCAAAAAAGAGGATTACATGAAAGAAGCTAATACTCTCAAATTGAAATTACTAAACAGAGGTTATCCTAATAAATTGGTTAAAAATTCGCTAAAAAGAGCATGGTTTTGCCCAAGGGAGACTTTATTGGCCCCCAAAATAAAACCCGTGATAAACAGACTTATTTGTGTCACCACCTTTGGTATACACACAAATAAAATCCGGAAATTGATTACAAAAAATTGGCATATCATTAAAAGTATTGACTCTAATATGGAAACCCCGATGTTTGCGTATAAACGCGGTAAAAATGTTAAAGACCATCTCATCCGATCATCACTTGAGACTTCGGTCCAAGCTAACACATCTTTGCATGCAGCTTGGGGTTTACCTGAAGTTAAAGGTCATTACAAATGTGGCAATTGTGTGGCCTGTGCATTCACACATAATACCAAATCTTTTGAACATGGGAATGTGAAACATACATTAGAATTCTTTGCCAACTGTAATACCAGAAATGTGGGGTATTGCATCACCTGTCCCTGCGATCTACCCTATATTGGCCAGACTCAACAACCTGTGAAGGCAAGAATAGGACAGCATCGCAGTAGAATCAGAAATTCTGTACCCAATGCTCAATTGGTCAATCACTTTGCAGAAATGAATCATACAGCTGATGATATCAAATGGCAAGTGATTGATAAAATAACAATTCCCACTAGAGGTGGCGATCTAGCCCGTTACTTACAACGATCTGAATGCCAATGGATCGAGCGTACTAATTCCATCATACAAGGACTTAACTCCGCTGAGGAATGGCGGGGTTTCGTCACTACTCTTAATACTTAAACACATTGCACGCTCTTTACATGGGTCAATACAGTCAGAAAATGCTCCATATGCACATAATTTGCTTGTGTAAGTTCCTTAATATCTATGTTAATAGATGCACATATGATTAGAACCTAGAATGCATCCATACCGTTCGTTTTTAATATACATATAGATCACAGAGAAGGAAATTGACCTGCTCATGAATACAATTATGCTCTATCTCTTTTCTTGCCTTTGAATCTACAAAGTCTTAATTTAAAAATAGGGTCAGGATTTCGTATGGTATGACAGGGGCACGTTATTATACATACATTGTAGGATTATGGCCACAGGACCAGCATCCTTCCATTGTTGTCACATTCGCTGCCTTGATATGTACTCCACATCGAGAGTATTCTCGCAGACAGTATTACTCCTTCTGCTATAACAGACCAGTCCCCTCTTGTAAATACCACCAATCAGCCTTCCATTTATGCATTATTTTTGAAATCAACGCTCTGTACGCCCGCCCTACACAGTCTTTTGTTTAACTCTATAGATTATCCTCTGCACAACAGATTGGTTCGATGAACTGGCTCCATTAACTAGGTCTGCCACGCCACCTAGTGGTTGTATAAATGCGATAGTTGCACATTCAGCTACTGTCATTGCACCGAGCCAGACGTGCCTTTTGCCGCTGCTCCCCCGGATTTATGCGGAGAGAATCTACGATATCATGGTATGGCCCCTTTCAATACAACCTCATCCTAGTTTGTGCAGACGCCAGCCTTGGTCAATCTGACTGTCTGTTCGCTTATGCTTTCCAGATTGTCTGTTATACTGAGAACTACTTCATCCCCTAATCTCTCTCCATCGCTCCTTCCAGAGTGCCTTTATCCTTGCGCACAGGTAGGCTTCCTGTCTTCATTATTCCCTCGGTCTCTGCTATATCGCTAATTTTTGCCCGCACTGACTCACCCCTTGTTTAATACAGCGTCTTCATTTCAAAGCTCCCTGTACCGCCGAGTATTTCCGGCCACTGTATACAGCTGCCTGCCTCCCTCTCCTTACACGGGGTAAGTCCTTCCCCCTTTTTCCATCAATAGTTAATTGAGAAAGTTTGATTTGCTCATCTTTTTACTCTATGTGCATTTCGTCCTTACAGCACCCCGCTGGGTTCCCTGTAAGTTCCTTTGTTCACTCTCTACACGGTGCCACAGTCTTTACACTAGGCAGTGCAGGATCACCCTTAGGTAATTGTTTATCCATTAGCCCTTTCGCTTCCTCACATACCTTTGGCCTTAGACTGACCACATTATAAAATAAATCCCTCCTTACTCCCCTTTTTACAGGTGTCCTTATATTCTTGGTCCTGAGGAGACCCTTTATCCAATCAAGGGTCGAAACGCCGTCGACAATAGATTAATGCGAACCATGACACAACACACACAACGATGATCAGTGTTGTAATATTGATTCTAAATGTTTAAATGGTCGCATGAACTTCATAGTGAAACCTTGTGAATATCCTTGTTGCACTTTTTGTATTTTGTATAAAGAAGGTTCTGTTTTTCACTGGGACACCTTACACTAAATGTTGTATTGTTTTTCTAAAATAGTAAGATTTTGAATTGTATTGTTGGTTCTAATATAATAAGATTTTTGAATATGTATATATTTTCTACATAAACATATATTTGATAACTGCATCCTTGATGTATGAGCTGAGTTCTTTTTCTGACATCACTTCCGATAAGAATTGCCATTGTGCATAGACTATCACATATAAGTTATATAACATTCCACAGGAGCCCTTGTTGTTTTTTCGAAACGTTACTTACCCAGGCTCCTTGTGAGTTGGGTCCTCTTGTTCTCTTTCTCGCACAGTAGAGTGGGGCAGAGTGCATTGGCACAGTTGAGTGGTGCATAGTAGAGTGGCGTAGAGTGCAGTGGCATAGAGTGTATTGGCACAGAGTGGCATAGAGTAGAGTGGTGCTGTGGCAGAGTGCAATGGCGTAGAGTGGCATAGAGTAGAGTGACATTGAGTAGAGTGGCACAGAGTAGAGTGGCACAGAGTAGAGTGGCACAGAGTGGAGTGGCGCAGAGTAGAGTGGCATATAGTTCAGTGGCATATAGTTCAGTGGCATATAGTTCAGTGGCATATAGTTAAGCAGCAGAGAGTGTAGTGTTGCAGAGTAGAGTGTTGCAGAGTGCAGTGGTGTGGAGCAAAGTGGTGTAGAGTGCATTGGTGTACAGTACAGTGGTGCAGAGAAGACTACAGTGGCACAGAGCTCAGGTATGTAAAGTGCAATGGCGTAGACCGCAGTGCTGTAGAGTGCAATAGCGTAGAGTAGAGTGCTACAGAGTAGAGTATAGTGGCGTACAGTGCAGAGTAGTTTGGCATAGAGTGCAGCTGCACAGAGTGTATTGGTTTTGAGTAAAGTGGTGTGGAGTGCATTGGCAAAGTGTTCAGTGGTACAGAGTGGAGTGCACTGGCATAGAGTGCAGTGTTGCAGAGTAGAGTGGCATAGAGGGCAGTGGCATATAGTGCAGTGGTGCAGAGTAGAGTGGAATGGCTATGACTAGAGTGGTAGAGTGCAGTGGCGAAGAGTGCAGTGATGCACAGTAGAGTGTGGTAGAGTGCATTGGCATACAGTTGATTGGTGCATAGTAGAGTGGCACAGAGTCCAGTGGCATAGAGTGCATTGGCGTAGAGTGGCATAGAGTAGAGTGGTGCAGTGGCAGAGTGCAATGGCATGGAGTAGAGTGGCATGGAGTAGAGTGGCGCAGAGTAGAGTGGCGCAGAGTAGAGTGGCGCAGAGTAGAGTGGCGCAGAGTAGAGTGGCGCAGAGTAGAGTGGCATATAGTTCAGTGGCATATAGTTTAGCGGCAGAGAGTGCAGTGTTGCAGAGTAGAGTGTTGTAGGGTGCAGTGGTGTGGAGTAGAATGGCGTAGAGTGCTTTCGGTGTACAGTGCAGTAGTGCAGAGACGAATACAGTGGCATAGAGTTCAGGTATGTAAACTGCAATGGCGTAGACTGCAGTACCGTAGAGTGCAATATCGTGGAGTAGTTTGCTGCAGAGTAGAGTATAGTGGCGTACAGTGCAGAGTAGTTTGGCATAGAGTGCAGTTTCACAGAGTTTATTGGTTTGGAGTAAAGTGGTGTGGAGTGCATTGGCATAGAGTGCAGTGGCATAGAGTGTAATGACATAGGATAAAGTGGCATAGAGTGCAGTGGCATAGAGTGGTGCGGTGTGGAGTGGAGTGGTGCAGGGTAGAGTGCAGTGGTGTAGAGTGCAGTGGCATAGAGTGGAGTGGCACAGAGTGGAATTTTGCAGAGTGAAATAGAGTGGCGTAGTGTGCAATGACGTAGAGTAGATTGCTTCAGAGTAGAGTGAAATGCCTTAGAGAGCAGTAGCATAGACTGTCATAGAGTGCAGTGGTGCAGAGTAGACTCGAGTGGCTTAGAGTGGATTGGCATAGAGTGCAGGTGCATAGAGTAGAGCAATGCAGAGTAGAATGTAGTGGCATTCAGTACATTGGCATGGAGTGCAGTATAGTGGTGTAGAGTAGAGCACAGTGGCATAGATTGCAGTGGTGCAGAGTAGAGTGGCACAGAGCTCAGTGGCAGAGAGTGCATTGCTGCAGAGTAGAAGTGGCCTAGAGTGGAGAGGTACAGCGTAGAGTGGAGTGGTACAGAGTGGAGTGGAGTGGTGCAGTGTAGAGTGGAGTGGTGCAGGGTAGAGTGGAATGGTGCAGGGTAGAGAGCAGTGGCACACAGTGAAGTGATGCAGAGTAGACTGGCATAGAGTGTAGTGGTGTAGAGTGCATTTGCATAGAGTGGCCTACAGTGGTGCAATGGTGTAGAGTGCAGTGGCTTAGAGTGTTGCAGCTTAGAATATAGCTGCATAGCGTGCAGTGGTGCAGAGTAGATTGGTGTACAGTGAAAAGGCAAAGAGTGCATTGGTTTTGAGTAAAGGTGTGTAGAGTGCATTGGCACAAAGTGCCGCGGTTAGAATAGAGTGTACTGGTGTAGAGTAGAGTGGTGCAGAGTAGAATAGAGTGGTACATAGTGGAGTCGTGCAGGGTAGTTTGCAGTGGCAAAGAGTAGAGGGAAGAGGTGTAGAGTGGAATGGCGCTGATTGCAGTGGTGTAGTGTAGATTTTGTATGGTATAGAGAGTGTGAGAAAGAGTTTCTTGGTATCAAAGGTAACTTGAGGGAGGTGTCTAGGTTGAGTAATTTTGAACCAGGTGAAAGGTCAATTCTGAGGACAGATGCTAGTGTAATGGGTCTTGGAGCAGGTTTGAAACAGTTAGTGGATGGTAAGGTCAACACCATACTATTTATCTCGAGAGATCTACGTGGAGCTGAGTAGGCATGGGCGGAAAACTACGCTACGTTTGCGGAGTTTGCGCTACTACGCGCTACGCGAATTGCACGTAGCACTGTGCAAAAACGCGTAGCGGGCATTTTTTGCTTGCTCGCGGTCCTCAACGTCAAGTTGGCGACCGCGAACAAAATCAACATCCCGGCGAGACTTTTTCCTCGTTCGCGATCAGCAACATCAAGCTACCGATCGCGAGCGTGGAAAATAAACCTCCCGGCGAGATTCTCAACGCGGGGAGGTCAGGTTTCTCATTGCGAGTGGTCGCGTATGCTCACGACCGCTCGCGATGAGAAACTACCAGTTCGCGTTGAGAAGCTGCCGCTCGAGTACAAATCTACTCGAGCGGCAGAAAACGACCGCTTGCACTGTGCAAGATGCCGTTTGCAATGATTGCACAGTGCGGACAAGCATCCGGCACTGTGCAATCAGTGCGAACAGCATTTCCCTACCGCACTACGGAGTTTGTGTAGCTACGCGTAGCGTGCGTAGTGCGAAGTGCACTTCGCGTAGCTACGCGTAGCGCCACTACGTGAACTACGCCCAGGGTTAGAGCTGAGGTCAATTACTCAGTGATTGAGAAGCATGCACTGATAGTCTACTGAGTTGCAAGAAAGTTGTGCAAGTTTGTGTGGGGTTGTCACGTTGAGGTGAGGATGGATCACAAACCTTTGGTGGAGATATTTGGTAAGAAAGGGATAGATGCAGTGTTAAATAGAATAAGGAGATGGGTAGTAGCGCTACAGGAATTTGACTTTGAAGTATTATAACTACCTGGAGCAATGAATACAGTGACAGATTGCTGCTCTAGATTATATGTGGAGAGTGATGGAAATAGTGAACAGGGTGAAGATGTGGACAAATTTGATGATGACAAGGTGAAGTTATGTCAGGTGTCAAGTGATATTGTACATGAAGAAGAGTGGAGGAATGAACAGGAGATAGATGAGGAGTTGCAGGCAGTAAAGTCTAAGGTGTTAGAGGTATGGTTGTTTACGGACAAAGTGAATAGTAATTTCAGGATTCTTTGGAATGTGAAGGATGAACTTTCGGTGGAAAATGGATTAATCATGAGAGGTGATAGACTAGTACCGCTAAGGGACGTCAGGTCGAGATTGATTGAAGTTCTCATGAAGGGCATCCTGGCACTTGCAAGGCCAAGGAAAGGCTAAGAGAAAGTTATTGGTGGCCCGGTATGGATCTCATGATAGAGAGGATAGTAAGGGGGTGACTAGAGTGCAAGAAAAACAACTACATTTTGAAGTGCAGGACACAACCCATGGTTGTTAGAGAAAGACCTTCGGGACCATGGACTGAAGTGTCATTAGATTTTGTTGGACCACTCAGGATGTCTACCAATGCCAAATTTATTATAGCATGCATAGACATGTATTCTCGTTGGCCTGAAGTCATAATAGTGAACTCAGTGGAAATAAATGTGGTGGCTGAATTTTTGGAAGAGTTGTTTGGTAGGGATGGTTTTCCGGAATCCTTATTGACTGATAATGGGGAGCAGTTGACCTCCAAGGTGATGGAAAGGTTTTTGTGGGAAAAAGGTGTAAAACACAAAAAGACGGCACTGCATCACCCAGAATCCAACGGCATAATTGAGCGCTTCATCAAAGTGATAAAAGAAAGCATCCAGCACTCTTTGGTTAATAATTGGATTTGGATGATGAAGCTCAGAACCAACATAAATGTGCATAGAATGACACCCCATTTCGCAACTGGTGCTACCACATTTTTCTTGTTTAAGAAACAATCTCCCAACAACCAGGTTGGCCCCAATCGGGTGAACCAATTAAAAGCCTTGGGTAAGAATGGCAGTAACAAGGACAGAAAAAACTGGAAAGAGAGAGAAACAGAGTTGGTGGAGAAAAGAAAGGAGAATTTTGACATAAGGATGGCTGTGAAGAGAACCGAGTGCATGCAGGTGATTCGGTGAGGATAAAAAAAACTGAAATGAGGGTCTGGGGGCCAAGTATAGTCAGCCCATAGAAGTTACTAAGGTGTTTAAGAATGTGGTGAAAACCAGTGATTATCGCATTTGGGCCTTGGGCCGTGTTGCAGTGTGGGAGTGTGCTAAAAATGGAAAAAGGGTTGATAAGTTGGTTGGAGATTTGAGCAAAGAGTTTCATCATCAACGCAGGAAAAGTATGAGGGTGGTGAAGAAGACTACTTACTTGAAAGATTATGTGTGATGTTTATGTACCGTTATACCTCTGCTGCATATCTGAAACTCCATAACTGCTTATGTTTGCCCTTTATTTAATAGTATTTTCCTTTGTGTATATAATGTACAAACATTTTGCCTTTTCTGTTCTATTTGTATATATTGATATGGGATGTGTGTGGTATTCTAAGTAGTATGATAAGCTGACATCAGCAGGACTCTTGTTCTGGAACATAATGTGGCTGCCAGGTGTGGGTGGAATGTATTCACTTGAATGTGAAAGGGGTGAATTCAGTAAGAGGAGTTCAGAGGCAACCGCCTGTTGGATGAGGCTTGTATAGAGGACTTCACAATAAATTACTTTGGATTCATCGTTGTGTGTTGGAGTGACTTTTACATTTAATGCTCTTTAATTTTCCTGGTACATTGACCTAATTGCGTACAATAATGTTTGCAGTGACTCCTGCACAGCCCCCCACTCTGGGCAGTTATGAAGCAACCAGGTACAGCGTGTGGCAAGATCTCTTTCCATTCATCGTCATAGTGTATGATGGACCATACCACGCAGTTGGTGGTCATTTGGCGGGGGCTGATAGCCATTTCCAAAGACTTCCTTCACAGCCAGGAAACATGCTGAACCTCATTGTTCTCCCCTGGCCACATGAATATCTTCTACATTCCTTCAGTGGCATCACCAATGTCAACTCTCAGTTGCTGTTTGACCCCGGTCATGCTCCTATGGAACTGGCCTGCAGCTTTTTCCGGACTGCTTATAGTCCTCTGCTGGACTGTTACAGAAGAACTGTTGTGTTTTTGCTGACCTGTTTATGTGTCATTTCTGAACAGGTGTTTCATGGTCATGGTGTAGTGCAGGGGTGGCTGGAGACAGTTAAAAGTGGTGGGGTGTGGTGCGATGCAGAAAAAGTTACAGATGCTGGCCCTCCGTCCAATGTCTCTTGAGATCATGAGGGTGATGGTGTGTTCACTCTGTGTTCCGAGAGTGAGCAGGAAAGAGAAGGAAGGTGGTTGTCTTCCTACGAAAGCCATTGTGAACCCAACCAATCCTGGAGCTGCTCTCATGCTGTTTTCAGCATGAGAGAAGTGCCAGGATTGGTTGGAGCAGGCTAACAGCACTCATTTTGAGGCTAGGGGCCTGTGCCTGCAATACCCTGGCTGTTTCACACCTCTGGGATTGCTGTGGTCTGAAGTGCATATGTTGGGCTGTCCGTCGCAAGACAGCCAGCCAATCCAACATGCGCACTCCACTCTGGCACTCCGATGCTTGTAAAGCCATCCTGCAATCAGCAGGAATCAGCCCCGCCCCTGTCCTCCCACTTGCGCTTGAACAGCATTGGCCCTCAGCACAGTGACAGATGTAATAAAATGGTAATGATGACCATTTTATTAATTTGCATTTACCTGTTGCACTTGCAGCAGGTGGGACACGCTCCTTCACCCTTTAGGAGGAACCATCACTGGCATAGTGAGAATCTTCCTCGAATGCCAGTCTGGTGTGATAATTGATCCTTGGTGGTCTGAAGTTACTCTAGTACCACAGTTTGCTGTGTCAACAAGATGTCTCGAACTAAATGACATACCAACAATATACCAGGAACAGAAGGCAACAGTGTTTTGTAATGATTAATGGAACAGGCTTGTGCGCTCACTGACAGTGTGAGGATGACCACAATGGCAACCATTTGCTCCTGATCTAGTGAGAAAAAGCCAGACCATGCACGGACAACAGGTTTTGTGTATCGTCAGGGCATTGGTGGCATTGAAGTGTATGTCGACAGTAGTCTTATACGAGTCTCGGTTGGTCCTCATCTTGATGTGAGCAAGAGAATTCCTGGTAGGACATCATGGATGTAAACTTCGAAGGTATGTTGGCAGGTGGTGTCTGCAGGGCATGGTTACACAGTTCATGAGCTTGAAATGGGAATGCAGTTTTCTTCCACTTCTTCTTTCCATCTTTCTTTCGGATGGTTTGTGTGTGCTATAGTTTTATCTATAGTGCAATGAGGCAACTTCTTTTGCTCTGTGTACAGAGCACCAAATGCTCTACATCTCTGACTATTGGGTGGTACAGGGATCATAGGAGGAACACAGCAGCAGGATAACTGACAAAAGGGTCAGTTCTTGTGACTTCGAAATGTCGTCCACCTACATCTGTTAAAGTTATTCAAATCCCTTGGTAACAGGGTGGTTGGAACACACTTGCTTTCTCCAACATTTGCTGATCTATGGTTTCTGGGAGCTTTGATTGATGATCTTGTGGAGACTTTGTCCTTTCTCAACTGTGCAGTGTTCAAAAGAACATTGGGCATCAAAGCTTATGTCTAGTAACCTATGTTTTCTACTCTGATCAAACTTAGAAAAAGGATGCAAAATCTAGGGCAGAATATTTGACCCGGTGGCCCAGTTGGGCATTGATAGTTTTCAGTTATCTTGATGGAAGAGCCTATGCAGGTGACATTGATCTTTGTTCACAACCAGCATCGATTAAAAGAGCTTGTGTGGAGGTTAATGATGAGTGGCAGGGAGCTTGCAGTGTGGGTCTATTGGTGGAGAGGCAGGAGCACCTAAAGCAGTTTATCTGTGGTTTTCCCTCTATGCCCTTGGTTCCCAAACTTTTTAAAACCACGACCCACTTTTCAGAATGAGAAATGCTTGCGGCCCACCTACCTTCCTTTAATGGACATGAGGAGGGGCAATTTTTTAATGTAACTAAAGTATCATGTGGTAGCACATTGTCATTCACAGAGAGCACATTTTCCATTAAAATGGCCACTAATTTTGCACACACATACAGTTTTACTGATAAAACTATAGAGCACACAAATGATTATGTGTCAAATATTTGTTATTTGTACAAATATAGTGCCTTGATTAGTTTTCATCCTCTTAAAATCTCTGCTTCCAGTACACAACAGAATTATTTAAAAAATTGCTTTATTTTTGCATTCTTGATTGCTAAATGCATACAGATCATTTATAGGTATTTAAGTTGCAAAGAACAAACATCCTACAGGATTATCCTTCACACTCCCTGTACCCCAACAAAATTGTCACATAATTCACTTTAAAACTCCTCTCACTTTGAGGTCAGAGAAAGAAAAGTAAACTCCAATCTCATATTAAAACGATAAGCAGCATTTTGTCATTAGTAATAGCCTGACATTTGACCTTTGTCTTAGAAGGTCTGCAAACTAGACAAGATATAAACAGAATTTAAAGGCATCTTTATGTATTGCTCGCACTTTCCCGACTCACCAAAAATCAGGTCGCGACTCACAGTTTGGAAAACGCTACTCTTTGCTTTAAGCTGAAATGGTTACCATGAAGATTGGAGCAGAGACGCGGGGATGCAAGGAGTGGCTTAAGTGTTGTTCACCCACTACGCCTAGGCTCCTAGAGGAGTCTTGGAGATGAGTCTCAACAGGAGAGAATCATGTTGCGAATGATGTCACGTGCACCCAAGTTTCTAAGCGTACAACAACAGCAGGGATGTCCCATGGGTGGTAATCCCCTGATTGCATTTTAGCATCATTTCGGACCAATGGCCTTCTTTAACATAGGTTATGGCTTAGAATTGGGTCTGCTGCTCTTTGCTGGCCCTTAAAGGGTGAAGGCTCAGGCATACCGGATCCTTTGACTCATAGCAGGTCTTCGGAGAGCGCCTTGAGCATGGACAAGGGACCTCGTAGGAGCGGCGTATTTGTTGTTGCTTTTTTTTCCCTTCTCAGTGCCGTTGTGATGCACTTTCTGCCACTGGTACAATATTGTTCACATTTACTTGGACTTGGGTAGTTTAGCGCTCTGCTGAACTGTACTGATGTTCTTACGCGGAATTGACATGTGAGACTGGGCCTACAGACGTGAAGACTGCTGACCAGAGGCTTGGATGGAGACCTTCTTGAGGTGGAGCGGATGCATTGTGGGGTTGCTCCCTTCCATGCTGTCACCTTCTGGAAGTCTCAGTATCTTGTTCTGCACAGAAGTGGGACTCAAGTCGGCCATTGTGGCCTGGCAGGACATCCTCCTTCTCGTGGATAATGCCACTCTTTCATTGATTGGCCATGGGGGATCTGTGCGATAGAATATTTGCGTGTGAGGACACCCTGGGTGAAGGTGTGAACTCTACTCCCCTCCTATAGGCTACAAACAGCATGAATTCGTGCTATGTAGCTTCAGAATATGAATTTATATTGCAGTGTCATCTACTTCCAAACGAAACTCAATCAATATGACTTAATTTTAGAAAGGGATACACTTCTTCAAAGGAGCAGGAAGTGGGTGTTATTGAATGGGAATACCTACAAATGTAGGTGAGCAGCCACACACTTGCCTGTCTGTAGGTAGTCAAGTCCATTTGCATCCAGTTCCCCCCATCCCACTCCCTAAATACCGACCGAATCTTACTCTTACCAGGAACAGGAGTAAATATGTGTGGGTACAGGAAGGGGTTTGTCCATGGGGGAAAATGTTACTAGAGTACAAAACAAATTAAAAGTGCAAGCACATTACAGTCTGTGAGAATGTTTGGCTGGGAGAAGCAGGCCATCTATTCTGTCTTTTTTGGGTATTCATGGAAATACAAAGCGGAGGAGGGCTTATATGCAAGTTTGTCCATGTGTCTGTTGACCTGGAAGACTGTGTCTTTGTATTTCTTGCCTTACCCCAGAATCTTATTGTAGAGTCGGTGGGGGTGTCCAATTCCTCCCTTTGTTGTTTGTTGTTCCCCTATAACAGTAGTCTCATCTCTGCACCATCCTAATGCCTTCTACCTCACGAAGCAAAACCCAAGCATAGACTGTCACCCTTCGAGTGACTGCTAGAAATGTTATTATTTAATGTGTATTTTATTTTATCGTGTATTTAGTTGGGAAATATCCAAGTGTCACAAGCATGTGTCTTACCGTGAATATCACATTGCATTATGTGTTATGTTAATGCATGAAAAACATAGGGCCCGATTCACAAAGGTAAACTGAGACGAAAGTCTAACTTCACGACTTTCGGTATTCACAAAGGGCATTTACGAGTAGTAAAGTTACACTTTTGTCTCAGGTTAACTTAAGTTTTGTCTCAGTTAGACTTAAGACCAAACCTTAAGTTAAACTGAGACAAAAATCTAACTTTACTACTCGTAAATGCCCTTTGTGGATACCGAAAGTTGTAAAGTTAGACTTTCGTCTCAGTTTACCTTTGCGAATCGGGCCCACAGTGATTTTCTGTGCTCGAGGTTGGAATAGAGGGGGATGCTGCAGTATTCCAGTTCTGGCAGCAATTATTCAGGTGGATCCAGGAGTGAGCCTGCCCCAGTGAATTGTGCTAACTCTGTCCTGAGGCACAGATGTCTCTTATTTTCAGTTCTAACTGGGCCCAACACAGATGCCTTACTTAAAGGGCCATCAGCACTCTTTTTGTTTGTGTCTTATCCTGTCTGGGAGCTTGTGGGAGTCAAATACCTTAATGGCAATGCCAGTGACGAAACAATAGAGGTGGGCGAGCCAACAAATTATCAGGGAGAGCTGAGACAAAATCCTGGCTCAGATCTTAGAGCTTGTGCATGAGCAGAGCCCTGAAAATATTTGCTATGTAAATCATTCAGCAAACATTATGTAAAATATGATATAGTCTCTTCAAAGTTCAAAAACTTGCATTTCTTTAACATGTAGAAACTTTGACATTAATAGGCCACATTATAGCACTGCACTGAGAAATATTTATTAAAGTGACAGTTTTGTACAACTGGTAGCCTGAACTCACATATGCGTGATAATGACAAAAAAAGACTTGGTGAAATAAAATATTTGTCTAAGATCACACAATTTAAGCGGGAAATCCGCGTTTTATTCAGGTTTACTGGTTTCACTTTGTACAAATCAGCAAGTAAATGGGAATCTATTTATTTTTCTTTATAATAAGGCTTTGTTTTTACCTCTTAGTGCATGTTTCTGCAGTTTTTGAAATATAGAGGGAACTCAGCCCAAGGTATTGGAGTGCTTTACATGAGCATCAGTTACATTACAATAAGCCACATGCATTGTTTATAGGAATGGGGAGATTAAGTGATTTGCTCTGAATCACAGGATGTTGAGCCAATCACAAGACTTGAATCTGGTTTCCCACTTCCACAGTCAGCAACTCTGACCATAATGCCACATCTTGGGCAGAGAGTGGGAGGTAGACAGATGCCATATGAAAGCTCGGCTCGTTGTGGGCTTGAGGTTCCAACAGGACCTCGAGCTGAGCCTGAGCCAGGCTTAAGGCTAAAGCCTGGCTCGAGTTTACAGAGGCTCACCCACCTCTACGTAACAAAGACATCTAGCTTTCCACTTCACACAAAATACCAGCCTGTGACATGCGTGTTACACACTGTATTTTACAGCAGGCACATTAACCCTCGATGCTATTTTATGAAGAGTCCAACCTTTGACTCCACTGCACAATGATTTCTACAGCAAGTGCATTAACGACTAGAGTTATCGCTGTTGTGCCATGGAACCTGCTGGGTACATAAAACTCTCAGAACTACATACCTTAATCCTATGAGATATTTTGAAATGCCGTCTGTCACTAATTAAGTAAGCCAGAACAAACTTAGTATCTCATTTGTCTTTGTTTTCTGGGGCAAAACCATTAACAAATGTATAAGTTCATTGTCAGCATCCGTTCCTCCAGCCTCTGCCTCTTGAGTCTTTCTGCTGGCACAACCTAATTCCAATATATGGGATCCCGATGTAATTATTATTTTTATTTCCAGCACTGTATCTACTGGTCAGAATTTCTTGGGAATATACTATGTAAATATAGAATTTTAAGCACGTTCGTTACAGCATCTTTTATAGTCAAAACTAAAATTCTAGGATTTCAATAAGCATGTCAGTTTGAGTAGCCTTGTCAGCTACCAGAGTTCAGTGCGAGGATTTGGAATACATTTCAGAAAAGGCGAGGGTTACGTTGTGTAATGCCTCCCTCTAGTGGTGAAATGTAAACACAATACTTTTTATAAATGAAAACGAACGAGGTTCTCGTTTAAAATTAAAACAATGCTTCCGATAAATAGTTGTATTGTAATTGTATTGTAATTGCATTTGTATAGCGCTTACTACCCCTGACGAGGCGTCGAAGCGCTTTTTCGGCGAGTAGCACGCTACTCCGGGACCCATAGAGGATTAGTGTTGAATTAGTATAGTGAAACATGCAAGTAAATTTTAAGTGGTGGATATGTTAGTCAGTTATTTGGATTCAGAAGGATAGCGGAGGGATAGAAGAGGGAAAAAAGGTTTGCATATATATAGCGCTTCTAACCCCTGATGGGGTGTTGAATTGCTTTTTTTTTTTTTTTTGGGCGAGTAGCACGCTACTCCGGAAACCCATAAAGGATTAGTGGTGAATTAGTATGGTGAAATATGAAAGTAATTTGAGTGGTGGATATTAGTCAGTTATTTGGAGTGAGAAGGATAGTGGAGGGATAGAAGGGAAAGAAAGGTTTGCATTCATATAGCGCCTGTTACCCCTGGTGGGTGTTGAAGCGCTTTGTTGGCGAGTAGCACGCTACTCTGGAACCCATAAAGGATTAGTGGTGAATTAGTATAGTGGAATATGGAATTAGTGAAGTGAACATGCTAGTCTGTTAT
This sequence comes from Calotriton arnoldi, assembly GCA_963921515.1. Taxonomy (NCBI): domain Eukaryota; kingdom Metazoa; phylum Chordata; class Amphibia; order Caudata; family Salamandridae; genus Calotriton; species Calotriton arnoldi. The sequence continues at coordinate 327,135 of CAWUFW010001674.1, forward strand.
TTTGATTGAAAAGGATAGTTGTGGGATAGAAGAGTGAAGGATTTCTTTTTGTAGGTCATAGCAGTAGGAGGAGGCTTTTTGATGAGTAAAAAGGGTTTTTGGAGGGGAAGAGTCAGAGGGAAGAGTTTAGAAAGGTTTGTCTTGGGCATTGGTACAGTAAAGGATGTGTCAGAAGATACAAGGAGGGGTAGAGTAGGAGATAGTCAAGAAAGGGTTATTTTGGGGAACATAGTAGTGGTATGGCGTTTGCGATAAATGAGAGAGTGGGTGTAGAGGATATAGTGATAGATGTATAGGGTGAGATAGGGTAGTGAATTGGAAAAAGTAGTAGAAAGAAGTTTGAGATGAGTCAAAAAGTTGGGCTAGAAGATATATTGAGGGAAGTATAGGCTGAGAAATAGGGTAGTGCATTGGAAATGCTAAATTAGAAGAAAGTGATAAATATATAGATCCATAAGTACATTGAGAGTATATAGATGCATAAAGGAGGTAAGTATATGCAGATTAAAAATATTGATAGAGGTAGCGGATGTGAAATAGGGTAGTGCATTAGATATGCTTTTTCAGGAGAAAAGTAATAGACACATTAATTAATGGGAAGATGGGCAGCATTCCTGGCCCTGGCCCGTCTCGAACAGGCTCAAACAGGCACTCACCCTTGTCCTCTCTGCCCTTAACAGGCTCAAACAGGCACTCACCCTTGTCCTCTCTGCCCTTAGCCTCGACGCCCGGGCTGAGACGCCCTAACCCTGGCCTTTGATACCCCTAGTAATCAGGTGACCCCGTCAGCCAATGGGAACCCTAGCCCTAATACTATCCAATCACAACACTAGCCCTAAAAGCTAGAACCAATAGGAGATCAGGACCTTACAGCCAATCTTAGCCCTACTCCAAGCATCCAATCAGTTCAAAAAACCCTGATCTCTATGTCCAATAGAGGCCCTAGCCCTACCAGTAGTCCCAACATTAGTCCAAGCAACCAATGGGACGGGAAGCCCTAGTCACTACTTCCAATAGAAAGCCTAACCCTACTCTTAGTCCCACACCTAGTCCAGCAACCAATAACACCAGAAGCCCTAATCGCTACTTCCAATTAAAGGCCTAACCCTAGTCCTAGTTCCACCTTAGTCCCAACAACCAATAAAACAGGAAGCCCTAGTCCCTGCTTCCAATAGAAATCATAACCCTAGCCCTAGTCCCAACCCTACATTGATTGAATCACAGATCCAGAAACCAATCAGAACCCTCAAATACCCAACCAATGAGGACACTAACTCAAACCAATAGAAACATCAGATACAACCACCAATCAGTGTATACATGTAGCAGCCACTAGCAGACTATATAAGGTCCCAGCAACCTCAGACAAGGTTTGCTGCCCAGGGAGTTGGAAGCTGCTTCTCCTGTCCAGAATCTCCTAGGAGACAGACAGGCTCAATCCACACTTTGGATTTCTGCAGGTAAAGGCCTCACAAACTTGAAATCTAACAATACTGTTTGAATACAACTTTACTCCCTCTCCTGGCCAAAAACGAAGTGCACAGTCCCTATTAAACACAGTTTAAACAGCTCACAGAAGCACCCTCTGATGTAGAAAATCCCTGTTGCTGGAGGGGGAGGCAGGGGGGCTGGTTTCACTGGCTTGATAACACAAAATGGTGGCTGGGGGTGCACTGTTTAACATACAGGTCTTAGCACAGAGCAAAGGAGAAATTTGGAGGGAAAACTCAATAGTCACCAGGAATGAGAGCGACAAACTACAGAGTTTGGACTGCAAATCCCACAATTCAGAATTCGAACACAGATTATAAAGTACAAACTACTCATTTTCTTTAACTTAAAACTATGTAAGGGTTTAAGATCATACTAATTTGTCTATTCTTAAATTTACCGTGTTATAATATTCCAAAGGGTTAGAGGGACACTTCTATAAGTGTATTAGATGATTTTTGGTTATCGCTGACGAGTAAAGTGATTCTTTTGGCATGTGACTCATTGCAGAAGGCTAACTCAGTCATTTGTAAATGTGGTTTCTTCAAAGGTCACTGTGGGAATGCCACTAGTGTCAATGTAAGGCTAAACATGGGTGGACATCTGGAACGGTACAGCTCGACGTATTAAAGGCTTTTCAGCATCACAAAGCCATCGCCATGCGTGGGTGCGTGGGTTTGCAAGAGTGAACAAGCATTGGCAACGCCAATAGCTCTCAGCTAAACAAGAGCTACTTTGCTAATATGTTTTAGCCATGTTGTACACCAGCGTGGCTGCTGTTCAGCATGGCTAAAGGTTAGTGGCACAAAGGAGAATGGTGTGGAGTGTAGTGTTGTAAAGTGTAGTGTTGTGGAGTGGAGTGTATGGAGTGGCGTAGAGAGTTGTGGAGTGGAGCTGAGTGAAGTTGAGTGTCATGGAGTGGTGTAGAGTGTTGTGGACCGTCGTGGAGGGAGTAAAGTGTCATAGAGTGGAAGGGTGTAAAGTGGAGTAGAGTGTCATAGATTTGAGTGGGATAGAGTGTCGTAGAATGCTGTGGAGTGGAGTGTCGAGGAGTGTCGTGGAGTGTCGTAGAGTGGGTTGTTTGTAGAGTGGCATAGAGTGGAGCAGAGTGTCGTAGAGTGGAGTGGCATAGAGTGTTGTGGACTGGTGTAGAGTAGAGTGGAGTGGCGTAGAGGTAGTTGCATAGAGTGGAGTACAGTGCTGTCAAGTAGAGTGGTGTAGAGTGGAAAAGCATAGAGTGTAGGAGAGTGTTGTAGAGTGGAGTGGCATGGATTAGAGTGGCGTGGCATAGAGTGGGGTGGAGTGGCATAGAGTGGAATAGTGGAGTGGGGTAGAGTGGAGTAGTGTGTCATAGAACACAGTGGAGTAAAGTGGCACAGAGTGGAGTAGAGAGAATTGTGCAAAGCGTCGTAGAGTTGAGTAGTGTCAGAGTGGCACAGAGTGGAGAAGAGTGTTGTAGAGTAGAGTGGAGTACAGTGTCAGAGTGGTGTAGAGTTTAATGTAGTAGAGCATCATAGAGTGGAGTATCATGGAGTGTCGTAGAGTGGAGTGTCGTAAATTGAAGTAGAGTAGCCTAGAGTGGAGTGGCATAAAGTACAGTTGTGCATAGTAGACTGGCATAGAGTGCAGTGGCGTAGAGTGCATTGCTTTTGAGTAAAGTGGTGTACAGTGCATTGGCATTGAATGCAGGGACATGGAGTAGAGTGGCATAGATTGCAGTGGCGTAGAGTGGAGTTATGAAGATTGGTAGAGCGTAGTTTGCAGTGGCGTAGAGTGCAGTGGCATTGGCGTGGAGTGGCGCAGATTAGAGTGGCATAAAGTGCAGTGGAGTAGAGTGCAGTGACAGAGTAGATTATTTCAGAGTAGAGGGAAGTGGCGTACAGTGGTGCAGTGTAGAGTGCAAAGGTGTGGCGTAGAGTGTAGTGGCGTAGAGTGCCATGTCTCAGAATCTGAGTGAAACAGAGTAGAGTGGTGTAGAGTGCAGTTGAGTGGTGTATAGTTGAGTGATGCAGAGTAGAGTGGCAAAGAGTACAGTGGCAGAGAGTGCAGTGGTGCAGAGTAGAGTGGAATGGCTATGACGAGTGGTAGAGTGCAGTGGCGAAGAGTGCAGTGATGCACAGTAGTGTGGGGTAGAGTGCATTGGCATACAGTTGAGTGGTGCACAGTAGAGTGGCACAGAGTGCAGTGGCATAGAGTGCATTGGCATAGAATGGCATAGAGTAGAGTGGTGCATTGGCAGAGTGCAATGGCATAGAGTAGAGTGGCATAGAGTGGCACAGAGTAGAGTGGCGCAGAGCAGAGTGGGGCAGAGTAGAGTGGCATACAGTTCAGCGGCAGAGTGTGCAGTGTTGCAGAGTAGAGTGTTGTAGAGTGCAGTGGTGTGGAGTAGAGTGACGTAGAGTGCATTGGTGTACAGTACAGTGGTGCAGAGGAGAATACAGTGGCATAGAGTTAAGGTAAGTAAAGTGCAATGGAGTAGACTGCAGTGCCGTAGAGTGCAATGACGTAGAGTAGAGTGCTGTAGAGTATAGTGGCGTACAGTGCAGAGTAGTTTGGCATAGAGTGCAGTTGCACAGAGTTTATTGGTTTTGAGTAAAGTGGTGTGGGGTGCATTGGCATAGAGTGCAGTGGTATAGAGTGCAGTGACATAGGATAGAGTGGCATAGAGTGCAGTGGCGTAGAGTGGTGCGGTGTGGAGTGGAGTGGTGCAGGTTAGAGTGCAGTGGCGTAGAGTGCAGTGGCATAGAGAGGAGTGGCACAGAGTGGAATTTCGCAGAGTGGAATAGAGTGGTGTAGTGTGCAGTGGCGTAGAGTAGATTGCTTCAGAGTAGAGTGAAATGCCTTAGTGAGCAGTAGCATAGACTGTCATAGAGTGCAGTGGTGCAGAGGAGACTCGAGTGGCTTAGAGTGGATTGGCATAGAGTGCAGGTGCGTAGAGTGGAGCAATGCAGAGTAGAATGTAGTGGCATTCAGTACATTGGCATGGAGTGCAGTATACTGGTGTAGAGTAGAGCACGTGGCATAGATTGCAGTGGTGCAGAGTAGAGTGGCGCAGAGCTCAGTGGCAGAGAGTGCATTGCTGCAGAGTAGAAGTGGCGTCGAGTGGAGTGGTACCGAGTACAGTGGAGTGGTACAGAGTTGAGTGGAGTGGTGCAGGGTAGAGTGGAGTGGTGCAGAGTAGAGAGCAGTGGCACAGAGTGAAGTGGTGCAGAGTAGAGTGGCATAGAGTGTAGTGGTGTAGAGTGCATTTGTGAATAGAGTGGCCTAGAGTGGTGCAATGGTGTAGAGTGCAATTTTTTAAAGTGTTGCAGCTTAGCGTATAGTGGCATAGAGGGCAGTGGTGCAGAGTAGATTGGTGTACAGTGCAGAGGCGAAGAGTGCATTGGTTTTGAGTAAAGTGGTGTAGAGTGCATTGGCACAAAGTGCAGTGGTTAGAATAGAGTGCAGTGGTGTAGAGTAGAGTGGTGCAGAGTAGAATAGAGTGGTACATAGTGGTGTGGTGCAGGGTAGATTACAGTGGCAAAGAGTAGAGGGAAGAAGTCTAGAGTGGAATGGCGCTGATTGCAGTGGCGTAGAGTAGATGGTTTCAGAGTAGAGTGAAGTGGTGCAGAGTGTAGTGGTGCATAGTAGAGCGGAGTGGTTCAGGGTAGAGTGTAGGGGTGAAGAGTAGAGTGCAGCGCCATAAAGTGCAGTTGCGTAGAGTGGCGTAGAGTGCAGTGGTGCAGAGTAGATTAGAGTGACGCCGCATGCATTGGCATATAGTGCATAGGAATATAGTGGCCTGGTGTAGAGTGGAGTAGTGCAGAGAATAGTGCATTGGCATAGAGTGTAGTGGTGTAGAGTAGAGCGGTGTAGAGTGAAGTGGGGTAGAGCGGAGTGGTGCACAGTACAGTGCAGTGTTTTGGAGTGGTGTAAAATAGGGTAAAGTGTAGTATGCATGGTGTGGTAGCGCACTGCCACCACAAACAACATATCTTCAATTGAAATGACCATTATTTTGCATAAACATACAGTTGTACTGATAAAAATATACAGCACACAAAGATATTGTGTGAGAATTCTCATCACCTAGTGTACTGATTGTTTTGATCATATTCAAATATTTGTTTCCACCACACTTCACAGCCTTCCTCCAGCACACCCTCAGTAGCCAGCATGACTGTCACATAAATGCTCTCACTTTGAAGTTAGAGGGGAAAAAAGTAAACACTAAGATCCCTGGAAGACAGAGCCTGACACTTGACCTGTCTTTGAATGCACAGCAAATTTGACAAGATTGAAAGGACTGTATACAGAAATCGAACACTGGTGGAAGGATACAGTAAATAAGTTATGGGCCACTGAAGGGACGAACTCAAGCAAAGTAGCTTAAAGCAAATAAAGGCAGCAGAAAAAAACAAGCAAATGTGAGTTACAAACTAGAAAAGCCAATGGTAAGCAATGGGCTGAATGCATTCCCAGGGAAGCCTTCCGAATATCCCCAAGATGTCGTTATGAAACCGGCTTCAACCTAAAAGGCAATTCACTATGATCTAAAATGACATAGGGGCATATTCTCAAGAACGTGTGATAACTACCGCAAAATCAGCTTAACGCAACACTTCACATCGCAGTCTATCGCGGGAAAATAACGCTGTGTTAACGTGGTATTCCCAACACGGCGGTTCCATGCGATAGTCACACGATAACGCGTCAAATGAATGCGTTAAAATCAACGCGACGCCGCAAAAACACGAAACCCCAACGCGAAAATAGTAGCGATAACGCCAATTGTGATACAAAAATCTGCGAAAACCAGCCACAGGCCTGCAATTCCCACGCGTCATACGGGAAAATGCACTATAAAAATAGAAAAAAAACATACAAACAAAAGCCTAACAACAGCGAAGCACAATGGAGGCATCCGGAGCAAGTACAGAGGACAACCAGAACCCCACAAGCCCCCCGGAGGACCAGCCTGGGACCTCGGGGTCAGGGGAGGGCAAGGACAAGAAGAGTAGGAAGAAGCGGTTCAGTCCGCAGGAAAACAGGATCCTGATAACGGAGGTGATAGAACACCATCAACCAATGTTCGTCACCTCCACTGTGTCACTGGCAACTAAAAATGGAATATGGCAGACTATCGTGGACAAGGTGAATGCAGTCGGAGTGCGGCGGAGGACAATGGACGAGGTCAAGAGGCGCTGGAATGATGTGAAGCGCAAAACCAAGCAGAAACTCGCAAACAACCGGAAGGCAGCAATGCAGACTGGAGGTGGGAGTCCAGCGCCACAGGAGGAGCTGGACGAGATGGAGGAAATGGTGTCCACAGTCATCAGTGGGGAGACGGTGGCAGGAGTTGGGGGACCGGATACTGCTCAACATGACCGGACCCAACAGCAACAGGGTGAGTAACGACCAGGGACAGGGGGGACGGGGGAGATGGGCACAACAGCACACATGCACAATTAAGCATAGCACATCTGCGGACAAACCATGCCCCAGTCCCACAACTCCCACCAAGAGACCAATGCACACAGGTATGCAACATCTCAGCACTGCATAAGCACAGAGCCCAGAGGCACACCGCATGTAAGGGATAAGGGGCAGCTAAATCAGAGCTGCAGGGGCGACTCCCCCAAAATGCGGCACACACACATTACATTCAGAGCACATCAACATTGACAACGATGTGGTACAAACCGCAACACGTCCACAACAGAACAGAGGATACAACTGGTGCCGCATGTGCGTAGAAACTGGCCAATCACATTTGGCACTGCAGGGAAATGTGAGTTGACAATGTACAAGTACAAACACACATCCGTGATGTAGTCGGAATGTCCACTGCCACGAATCAAATAGGCAGCTCCCCCCAAACAGTCACAATGTACACTGTCATGCAGTCTGAATGTAAACATGTACAATGCGTTAACATACATGTGAACACGATGTTAAACTGCATCTCCCCTTCACATTGCAGGGGGAAATCCAACACCTCCTGCAGAGCAGTCCGAACCTCTCTTCTCTGATGACGAAGAGGACCACCACACCTTCGACTCCGACGCCCTCCAACAGCTCGTGGAGAGCCTCCGCAGCCCACTTCCAGGAGCAGGGCAGCCCAGCTGCCACGAGGAGAACCCACCCCCTGCACAGAACACACAGCAGGCAGCACCCACCACCACGGCTGCCTCCCAGGACCCCCACGACCAACACATGGCCTTCCAGCGCCGTGTGTTGGAGTGCCAGGAGAAGCTGGCTGAACAGGTGCAGGTGGGGTTCGACCGCATGGCAGCCAAACTAGACGCCATACGTGGGTGTCTAAGTCCCATCAGGGACCACTCACAGTCCCTAACGGACACCCACAGTCCGCTCCATGCTCTCCAACGGACCATGGCTGACATTGCTAGAGTCCTGACTCTGCTACAAGAACGACTGTCTAGTCAGAGTGCCTCCAGCGATCTCGCATGGGAGTTGGGACATATGCGGAGGATCATGGAGAATATGGAGCGGACGCAGGCGGAAAGAGCGGCTGCCACGGCTGCACACCAGCGAGAGGTAGCTGGGTCCCTCAATGCCCTAAAGACCCTCCTCATGGCATTGCTGCCACAAGGCCTGGCGCTGATGCATGCTGCTGCTACCACCCCATCCACATCTCCGGCCCCTGATGTGTCAGTGCCACACAGTGCTGGAGACAGAACACCACCACCCACATGTGAGGCACATGCAACAGCAGAGGACGAAGATGCGGATGAATCTGCCTTCGTGGTCCGGAGGACGCAGTAGCATTCATCTCCGCCATGTGGCCTGTTTCTGCTTGGTTCTGCCCTCTGCATCATCACCTTCCACTGTCCCCCGATGCACTCTGCGACACTCACCTTGGACCTTGACATGGACTGCCATATTCTGTTTGGTCACCAATGACACAGCTATCAGACTGCGGACTGAAGTCCTCCTCTCCTGATGTACCTGTCATTCCCTGAAGGACTCTGGCTGGCCCTCCACTGGCCAACAATGTAAAGTGGGGTTGGCATGGCCCTGTACTGCTCCAGCTGCAACACTCCACTGAATGTGCAATAAACATTCATATTCACACAGATGTGTCATGTCTATGATCTTTCAAGTGTGGAAGTATGGATGAATGTAGGGTCAGTGATTACCCCTTACGTCCATGTTGCTCATGTTGTGGGACTTTTGTCACAGGGTGACACATTGCCGATTGCGGTCCGGGTGGTGCCGACACTACAACAGAGACACATCCATTAGTCACTTCCTTGTCCAGCCCAGGACGGAACCACGCCCAGAGCCCCGGGGTCATTGTTCACACCCTTATGCTGGACTGGCATACGCCAGGACAGCCCACTCCGCCTATGCACACAGGGGGGGACAACAACGCTACATGTCCCAGGTCTTCACTGTAGGGATCTGCAGCTCACAGGTCTAGTTGTCAGTATGCCACAGCCACTCCCTCACGGCTGGTGTACACCCACACCACACCCATCCAGCACAGGCGTCACAGGACATGTGACCCTGCCAATAAAAAGGGCCTGGCGCACGTGCTGGACGCCATTTCCACACTCTAACTGGGTGTCTCCGTGTAGTTCTCATGTATGCATGAGGGCCTAGGGCCCTGCCACCTCACATTGCCCAGTGCCGGGGGTGACATGATGGCGTCCGCACCACGGAACTCAATCATTAAGGGTCCATGGCTAGCGGTGCACAGACTTGGTGGCACTGGATACACTGCGGCAGGCACAAGCACCCCGCCACGGGACGGTGTCTTGCGGTGCAGTGAGATAGGGGCACCTAAAGTGCTGAGCGGGTGTGCAGCCTGCGATGATGCGCCATCCTGGCGGTCCGGACTGGCAAGGATTAGTGTGAGCCCTGCTGGACCACAGTGTAGGCCTGGGCCAGCGGGCAGTGCGGCCCTCCCGCCACGTGGCATTGCGTCGCGGTTCACAGAGTTAGTGGCACCTCAAGCGCTGAGCGGGTGTGCAGCCTGCGATGATGCCGTGTGCACTGATGTGGTCTCTGCCATTGCGAAATCAAGACCCAGAATGAAGTGTGTGACCTGGTGGCCCACGGTGCAGGGCTGCATGATGTGGAGGGTGCCATGGTCGCGGGTCCCGGGCTTGGAGATCCCACCGGAACGTGGTGGGCCCTCTTGGAGACACGCCGGTGGCGGAAGGTGAGCAGTGAGGCCTGGTTGCGCAGGGGCGGGCAATCGCCACTGGGTGGCGGGAGGGGCTGGGGTGCAGCAGCCTGTGTGTGCAGGGGCGGGCAAGCGATGATGGCGTGTGCAACTGTGTGGACTCTGCCATTCATGTCTCTGGAAACTGTTTCAGATAAGGTACCTGGGGGACTGCAGTGTATACCGGCACGTGGTTGGAGACACACCGGTGGCAGCAGGTGAGCAGTGAGGCCTAGGTCCGCAGTGTCGGCACTCTTTCACCCTCTCTTTCTCTCTCCCTCTCTCCCTCTCTCTTTCTCTCTCCCTCTCTCTCTCTCTCTTTCTCTCTCCCTCTCTCCCTCTCTCTCTCTATCTCTCTCTCTTTCTCTCTCTCTCCCTCTCTCTTTCTCTCTCCCTCTCTCTTTCTCTCTCCCTCTCTCTCTCTCTCCCTCTCTCCCTCTCTCTTTCTCTCTCCCTCACTCCCTCTCTCTCTCTTTCGCTCTCTCTCTCTCTGTACTTTGATGGGCGCATGGCACACCTTCTTATCCAGATTTCTGTTTTGCAGGCTGTGACTTACAGAATGTCCTGGGAAGACCCGCCATGCCTCTTCAGGATTGTTGTTTTTGGTTTATTCTGCAATAAACGTATTATTTGGATATTATGATATGAATGTATGATTTCCCTTTTTCTGACAACACATGTATGTTAGGTGTTGTGATTGTGCGACTTCAGGCGATTTGTTTGGTTCATGATTTTGTGGAGTTGATGTGCAATATCTCTGTCGAAAGGGGAGGGGGTGGGGTTGCCCGGGGTGGGTCCCCGGGGTGGGGGGGGCTGGTGGGTGTGGTGGGGTCCTGGGGGTGGTGGCGGTGGGTGTTGTTGACCTATTGGGGCTCCGGGCTGCATGATAGGTTGCTCCAGGGCATCTGTTGTTCTTCATGTGTGGCTATGGGCTGTGCTCCCTTGTCTGGTGCCGGTTGTCGTCCGACTTTACACCAGGTAAGAGCAGGTGTTAATTTCCTGCTGCTAACGCGCCTTATCGCATGTTTTGTGATCTTATCGCCGAACTGGCTGGTCGTTGAGAATGTTGTGGAGTGGTGTTGTCACGGCTTTTGCACGGGAACGCCTACTCTGCATATCATTAGCGTTAGTTGCCGGGGTCATCTGTGGCGATGTTTTTTGCGACTGCTATCGCAGGTAAACTGGTGTTATGGGCTGTTAGCGCCAGCTTGTGAATGGGGCGATAAATTTATCGCGACTTTGGCTGCGATAAAGTGCCGATAACTCAGCGATAGGTCCTTGAGAATATGCCCCACAGTGTATCACAAATTTCTTTGTGACTCATAATGTCAAAAGTGCAATTCCTTGTAATTCCAAGGAAAAGGAGGAAGGAAAAATGCAAGGAAATTTATCAATGCTTTGTAATTTCTCACGTAGTAGCAAAGCATTGATAAGCTTCAAACCACAGCTGTCAATAGGTAATTATTCACACAGTGGAAGCTGTGTATGATAGCTTCCAAAAAGTGTAAATAGCATCAGATGCCATCGGGGAAAACAGGCAAGTGCCACTTTCTTGACACTACAACCTATATCCCTTTTGAGGGCAGAGGTTTCAGTAATGTCACTTACTGAATGTGAGCGCTGATAAAGAGGTCTTTTGTCCCTTAAAGGCCTCCATCTCCGTATTTACATCTGTTCACAAGGAGTGGAGCTTGATGCTAACTAAACTCAAAGTCTACTCTAGATTAAATACTCTGACCGGTGGAGCCATTTAGCTTGTTTGCTGAGTATTTGTGGATTGTGCGTTTAATCCATCGCACACATAGCAACAATGATCATGGTCGGAAGCAGGTTATGGGGCAAAGAAATTGTAGAGCTGACCGCCTCCAGGACATAAATACATTGATGCTCAATCTTCAGTGGGCTGACAAACAGATAAGGTTACATTGCAGCAGGAGGTGCTAAGCAGTGCATAGGCAGAAAAACACATCTTCCACACACTACCCAATAGTTTGGTTCATAGTACCTCAGGAAATGGAGCTGTGCTGAATATAAAGCTACTAAAGCGCAGTGTCCAAAGAAACATCAATCGCAAACTAACTCCTCACAGTCCCCAGGAATTAAACAAAGCAAGGACCTGGGTGGATGGTCCGAAGGCCGGTTGGCCGATAGATTATTACATGCTGTAGATGCAGGCTGGTCAGTGGCATCTCAGGCTGAATGGGCAGCTTGGGGAAGAGTCAATTCCTCCTTGGGCCCACTCAGGCAAAATGGAAGCAGGCTGAGAAAACTTCAGCAGTGATGAACAGCAAATCCTTTTCACCAAAGTTCCATCAGAAGGGTTCACAGCTCTTCCAACAGGCTCTCTCTTCCACAGCGTGATTGAAAGGTTCCCCTGCCTAGCTTTAGGAATGGAGGAGAGCTCCAGGAGACACCCAGCCTACGGATGTCATACTTCTTTCAGAAATAGGTCACCACCTGCCTGGACGGTCAAAACCATGCCATCCACAAAAGGTGACTACGGGGGCCAGTAGCAGCAGTATCAGGGCAGGCGTGGTTACCTTACAGGGCCATACCTGAGGCCTACCCCTGGCTTAGACTAAACTTGAGACAGGTATTAAATTAGTACGATGCCCACCCATAAGCCTAGTTTGGTGAGTAACTGGGGTCCCCCTCTCAGTGTGAAACAGCCACAGGTAAATCTCCCCATTGTGCCCTGTGCAGCAGAGGGTCCATAATGTGGGGCATACCCATTAGCCTCACCTTTTTGCCAAAGACTGGGGGGTGAATACTGAAGATCCCCGACATGGGGCCAGGAAGCAAGCACACTGTCATAGGTAAAGCCAGGTACAAAAGACTCCACTATAGAGTCTGGGATCTTAGCACCTTTATTTTACCTTTCTCTCCATACAAGCACCTTCTCTGTCAGGGTTAGTACTTCAGTTTACTGAGTCCACAAGTTTTTCTTATATTTCTTCTTTATTTACAGGTTGACGCAGTTCCTTCTGGCCCCTCTTGCTATGTCTTCTTCAACTGCAACCCTTGGAAAGGAAACAACAGAGGTCAGGTATGTATGGATTCCTGGTGGATTTCCCTCTTTTACCCCACTCTTCCTTTCTTGGTTTGTGTCTTTCCTTGTGATGGGTTTTCTTGTCCATGAACCAATTTCCTTGTCAAAATACATGACATCGCATCTTAAGTGATTCAGAGTTTAAGGTTATCCAGTTTCCCTTCCATAGTTCCATATCACCCACTCCCCATTACTCACCTGACAAGGTTGTGATCCACCAGGACTGCAAGTGCCTTTGGGAAGCCCGGGGTGCTTCTGTCTCACAGGGCTGCATCCACCCTGCCGAGCACTCTTCCAATGCCCGGATGTACTTGCTTCCTGACGTTGCATCAGGCCACTCACTCCAAGGTCCCCACATCGCTGGGTCTTCAACGTGTTGATAATATCTCTGTGTTGTCTCCAAGCTGCTAGTAGCTTCCACTCAACATTTTGGTGTCCATTGTGTACACTTTGTCCTCGAGTTCCCAGTGGAGTGGGGCAAAAAGTCTGTACTCCATTTTTATGTTCCTCTCTCATCCCCCTCCCTGTCTATCCTCCTTCTCTTTCCTCCCTTCCTCCTGCCTGACCCTTACGTCACTTCCTGTTGTCCTCACATCTATCAGGTCTCCTTCTTTTCTAGGGTGGACCTTCTTCTCCAAAGGTCATGCAGAAGTTCGGATGTTTCTTGGCCCAGGTGAGTTTTGTATCATCCCCTCACTCAACCTCTCACAGGTAAGAGTACCCCTCCAAACATGTTATAGATAGATAGATAGAAAAACCTTTGTCAGGGTGAACCCTCAAAGTCCCTAAATTAACCTAAGCTTAACTCCCTGGTACATATGGCACAGAGCAGAGAGCTTTAATGTCTTTTTTGTGTTGCTAATAACTTTGGCACCATTTGATGAATCTCCATGAAACGTTCCAAAAAAGTGCTACTTTTTAACTAGTTTGCACATGGAAAGTTTCGGGTGGATCTGTCAAGCAGGAGCCAAGACAAAAGGGGGTCGTAAAACGTATACTATTTTCCCCATTCATTTTTCCATAGGAAGTTTAAAAACAGCTACAGCCCAGACAGCTGAATGGATTTACATCAAATTTGGTTTAAAGATAGATCTTGGCCAAGAAACAGTGCTTTTTGTGATTTGGTGTAAAACCGTTAAGTAGTTTTTGAGCGATTAATGCTAAAAAATGTTGTATATTTCACACTGTGGAGAATCCATGGTGTCAGAGATCTGATTAGCTACCACCACATGAGCAATGGTTTGGTGGCAGCCATCTTAGGTCTCGGGACTCAGTCCAGAGTCCTAGGAATCCAAAAAAAGACAAAAGGGAGCAGAGTACAGATACCTTGCCCCCTAGACCCAGAGGGACCCCACCTGGGGCCCACCCAATTATTTTTTCAAGTTTGCCACAAATTTGCAGAGGATCCACGAATCCGTGTAAAGCACGGACTCCCACGTGGAAAAGAAAATCTGCCCAGGGTCCCAACGGGGTGGGCCGGGTCCCTGGCAAGTGGTGCATATGTAATTTAGGGGGTGGGGGGCGCATGTCCTCTGTTAGACCTCGCCTTTTTTGCAGGTTTATCCCCAAACATTTTGCTTCCTATTTTTCTGTCCCTGTTTTTGTTGGCTATAGGACTCTGGGCACTTTACCCCTGCCGATCAGTGCTAAAGTGCATATGCTCTCTGTGTAAATTGTGATTAAGATTGGTTATCCATAATTGGCATATTTGATTTACTGGTAAGCCCTAGTGAAGTGCACTGAGTGTGCCAGGACATGTAAAGAAAATGCTACTACTGGGCTTGCAGCACTGGTTGTGCCACCCACATGAGTGGTCCTGTAAATGTGTCTCAGACCTGCCACTGCAGGGTTTGCATACGCAGTTTAAAAATGCCATGTCGACCTGGCAAGTGCACCCACTTGCCAGGTCCCAACCTTCCCTTTTCCTACATGTAAGACACCCCTAAGGTAGGCCCAAGGCAGCCCTGTGGCCAGGGTGTTGTGTATGTGAACGGTAGGACACGGTGTGGTGTGATTTACATGTCCTGATAGTGAAATACTGTGTATTTCGTTTTTCACTACTGAAAGGCTGTCTGTCCCATAGGTTAACATGGGGGTTGCCTTGTAACATCTTACTAAGTGTAACTCTCCATTGGGACAAGATAGAGAAATGGAATTTAGGCTCTCTGGACTCAGAATTTAATAACACACCTTTAAGTGAAGGTGGTTTTTAAATTACATGTTTGATAATGCCACTTTTAGAAAGTGGGCATTCTCTTGCTTTACCATTCGGTGTGCCTCTGCCTGTTTGTGTAGTCATCGTCTGGTGTTGGAGTGACAGGAGCTGGGGATGTCCATTAATTCTAGACAGTCACAAGGGGGGGGGTAAGGTGTGTACTGCCTTTCCTGGGTGACTCGTAGCCAGGCTGAATAGACCTTTCTGCATTTAGAGTGGTGGGAGGAGTTTTCACTAGCACCTGAATAGGCTGTGTCTCCTTTGCACAATGCTGTCTCCACCCTCCTGTGGTCAAGCTGGACCAGGGAGGACAGAACTGGTTTGTACTGATCTCAAAGATTCTGAAACAAAGACTACAATGAGAAATTGGGGTAGAAGTATTAAACCTTAAACCCTAGAACTTTAGATCACTTCTGGAAACAGGAGAACCCTGCCAAGAAGAAGAGCTGAAGAGCTGTGTGAGAAGCGCTGCCTTTTCTGTGTGAGGGGTGGGTTGGCCTGCAGTTGCTGCTTCTGTCTGTGGGCAGAGGAAAAGCACTGACTCTTTTGTCCTGCTGCGGTATCCTGCTTGAGAAGATCTCCAAGGTCTTGTGTGTGCCGGCCTCCTGTTGGGAGTTTCAGGGAGATAAAAGACTTCACCAGATCCTTGCTGGATCAAAAGGAACCTGCCTGAAAGAAGAGCTGAAAAGCTGTGTGAGGATGTGTGTGGGTGGGTTGGCTGCAGTTGCAGCTTCTATCTGGAGCAAGAGAAGGACTGGAAGGTTTTACCAAGAAAGCACGTGTTGAGCGCTTCATTTGGGGCACAAGCACGTGGAGAGTGCTAGAAGGATCACTCTAAACTATGGCGTGGTGAGCGCTTTATTTTCTGCTGCCCCTGGAATCATAGCGTCTGGTGAGGACTTCATTGGTTTACTTATAAGAGCGCGGTGAGTGCTGCTTCCTGCCCTTTTGGATTTTCTACAGCACATGGTGGGTGCTGTAGGCAGAGCGGCATTGGAAGTGTTCCCTGTAGGTAGCTCTGCCGCCACCATTGCCTGTGGTGAGTGTAGGAAAGTAGGGTCTGATTCTTATGGTTACCCGCACTTTTTGCTGGATGTAATGCCGTTTGTGACTAGTCTGACTGGGATCCTGCTAATCAGGACCCCAGTCTATCTGCTTTCTCCCTAAACTGTTATGCTATGTACTTAGGTACACCCCAGATTAGATACTGGGGTACCCTTGTCAGTCCCTAGTATATGGTACCCATGTACCCAGGGCATAGGTACCCCAGAGGTCTCCCATGGGCTGCAGCATGTATTGTACCACCCATGAGAGACCATTCAAAATGGACCTACAGGCCTGCCATTGCAGCCTGTGTAAGTTGATGCATGCACCACTTACTTAAGATATAGGTTTACTATATCTAAGGGTCACTGCACTTAAAACCTATAAGTCACCCCTCTAGCAGGCCTTTACAATCTTGAGGGCAGGGTGCTTGGTTCTAAGTAAGAGTGTGCCCCTGCATGAGCAGGACACCCCTGCAGCCTACGGAGTCCATTCTCCCTGGTTGTCAGTGAAGCAGCCATACACTAATATAGAGGGTCCACGCGATGACCATCTTGAAAACGGCTGCAACAAACCCTATTGTATTTAACGTCAAACATGCTGAAATCATACCCCCACACCGGTAACCGGTGTGGGAGGTATGATTCCACCCACCGGGAGAGCCCTCCATTAGGCTCTTGTTGTTCCCGGTACCAGCCTTCTAGTCCCGGACAGCACAAAATGGTTCCTACCAACCAGAGACACATTTATGTCCTTCTGCTGGTGAGCCAAGCTCGAGCAGGGGAAGGCAGGACAATAGGCATCCTGTCACAGGGAGGTGTGACCACCTCCCAGACAGGATTTAGTGTATTTGGGCTGGGTGGGTGCGCTTGCCAGCGCCTGAAAATCTGCATGAGGGGCACATTTGGTGTCCCTAAGCCTAGTCCAGATCAAACCAGTCCTGGGAGCCATTGGCTCTGGCATGAAACTGGACAAAGGACATGGGAGTAACATCCCCCTGTCCAGACCCTCCCCTGGGAGGGTCCCCTGAATCTTCCCAAGCCTTTACATAGGGTACTTAAGGGCTTACCTGGGTGTAAGTCCCTATATTCGTCATGGACAAGATTCAGAACTAAAACCACTGCACTTCGACTGTCTGGGCACTCTGGACTTCGCTGGACTCTGTTTGAGCCTGACTTCGTCTCCCTCCCAGTCTGCTGCCTCGTCTGTGCCTGTGCGCCATACAGGATCTGTGTAGGGCCTGTGGAGCATCCGATACACCCGAAGATAATCTCCCTTGGAGTGAAGGAGTCACTCCCCTGCATTCGCAGGCCCCGCATTACTGCTGACCGGTCTGCTGATCCCAAGCTCCTATGGACTCCGAAGGGTTCAACAACACAGGAGGTGGGTTTTTATCTCCCTCAAGGCCCGAGCTACCCTCTCACCCAGTTTAAGGTTAGAATCCCTTGTGGGGGCTGCAATACCTGAACCCCTGTGCACCGCGTACTTTTGCATGTGCAAATGCTTGTTTGCAATTCTGCAGCAAGTGCATTGGGATCCAAGTAGCCCCAACCTCTGGCAACTTCTCCTGCAAAGATCTTCAACCACACCACACTGTGTGCTCCGTGGCCTGTCGTTTTGTAAAGCTGCCCTGCGACTCCAGTGTCCTTGACCTGTGGGTCCTGCAGAGGGTCACTTATGACTTCTTTGGGCTCCCCCCGTTGCTCTGGGTTTGCCCTGACTCCCCTGCTCTTGGTGAGTCTCCTGGACCTTGCTGGTCCTCTTCCTGCAACTTCTTGACTTCCTGTGTTGGTTGCTTTTGCCAAGGCTTGTTGGTGCTCCTGCCAGACACCGACCCCTCAGCACTCAACATTCTTTGTGAGACAGCTCGTTTCTGGCTCCTGGTCATCCTCAGCATCACCTAATCCCCCACAGCTGCAGAGTCAAGGTCATCGACATCTATACTGAAGTACCCGACATCGGTGAGCATTCGTCTACCGAGCCCTTGGTCACTCTCAAGTGACCCAGACTCTGTCCCCTCTGCTTTCAGGTACTCTTCATCGAGAATCCACATTTGGATTCCCACAGACACTTTCTCCTGTTTCAGCAGCAGAACTTTCCTGAAGTCCTCCATTGGGTTCGACGGCGGTTTCCAACGCCACTCACACCTATGCACCCGGCTTCCCTGGGATAGGTAACTTGGGTACCACGGTATCCACGGGTGGCGTGGCTCTCCAACCTTCTGTCTTCCACGGGCTTTCTTCAAGGTCCACTGGGAAGGGTCCTTAATCTTAAAAAATCCAACCGCAACTTACACATAGAGTTGTACGGAGCCTGCGGTCGTGTTATCACACTGTACGCGCCCTCCATGGGGTCCCTGTCTACTTACCTTGTGTGGTTCCTTTGGTCACCAGCGATTCTACAACCTCTCGACATTGTCCTGACTCGAGACGTGGTTCTTATACCACTTTTTTAGTATATGGTTTGGTCCCCCCCTGGGGCCCACTCTGTATTAGTGCTATTTACTGTGATTTCTTTGCTATAGTATTGTGTGCTTTGTGTATATCTCCGTGTGGGAGATACTGGAATGTTCTAGAGAGTATTATATAATAAATACATATTTTTATAAATACCTTGTGTGGTTCTCTTTCATTTAATCTATACTATAAGATTACATTCTGGTAAAACAAGCTGCTTTACACTCCTTCAAGATTAAGCCTGAAGGCTGCTCTCCACAGCTACCACTTGGATAGTTTTCTAAGGTTGTCTGAGACCTCTTAAATCACCATAAGGGTTGCCTGGACTGGTGCAAAGTGCCCACTTACATTACTGGACATCATATACCAGGCCAACCTCTCACAGTGGTGTGCAGCGGTTGGGATTCAAGCCTACATTGTTTTACCAGAAAAATCTTTTGTATTGATTAACTGAAATACCAGTAGTACTTGGCACATATAATACAAGCTTAGAATAGTAAGTTCGAATGAACTTGGGGTTGGGTAAGTTAAGGGTCTAGCACACCCTTTCTCCAACCTAAGAGAGTTTAGTTCCCACTAGGTTAGGTAGGTGCGACACCACACCACACTTGGTATGTCTACTAAAGGAGATGCCAGTGGCTCTCTGCCTTCTAGATACAGTGAACTTTCGTTCCAAGAACTGAAAGCACTGTGTGCCGCTTGGAAGCTGAAGACAGGGAGAAGTGCCAACACTGTTAGATGACTTGAGGAAAACCCCTGGGTCAGATGAACAGGACAGGGTGGGTAGGCCAGCGTATGAAGATAGGGCAGGAGGGGAACCCCTCTTTGACCTAGAATCTAATCCTGACTAGGTGGAGCCTGATGGCTCCCACCTGGACAATTCAGACCTCCCAGAGGAGAACACAGAGGGACAAGAGGATGCCCCCTTTGATCCTCCTGGGAAGGTGCAGAGTAGACCAAGGAGGTCTAGATCCTCCTCTGCAGAGTCGAATGCCTCTAGACAGTCAGTAGGGACCTCCATTTCTAGTAAGAGGGGGAACTCTTTGGTTAGGGAATACCAAATGCTTGCACTTGAGAAAGCTAGGCTCAGGAAAGAGCAGTTGGCCCTCGACAGAGAGTCCCTAGAAGTCCAGAAGGCTAGGAAGAAATTGGGACTAGAGTCACACGGTGGCAGAAACAGTGTCCCTAGAGTTAAGGAACATTCCTTTGATAATAGGAACCTGAGCAAGATTGTCCCTCCCTGCCATGTTGGGGATGACATCCATAAATGGATAACTGCTTTAGAGAAGGCCTATAAAGTTCAGAGGGCCCCTCAAGAGCAGTAGGCAGCTATCTTGTGGCTCTACTTTGCTGACAAAGGTAGAGATAAGCTCCTCACTGTTAGAGAAGAGGATGCTGTTAATTACTCAGTTTTGAAGAGTGCTCTCATTGATGGGTTTAGCTTAACCACTGAACAGTACAGGATTAAGTTCAGAGACACCCAGAAGACACAGAATCCGGACTGTGTAGACTTTGTGGATAGTGCTATTAAGGCTCTGGAAGGCTGGTTGCTTGGCAGCAAAGTGCATGCTTTTGATGGATTGTACAATTTGATTATGAGGGAGCAGATCATTACTAATTGCCTAAATCAGCTATTGCACCAGTACCTGGTGGACTCAGATCTGACTTCTCCCCAAGAATTTGGAAAGAAGGCAGATAAATGGATCAGAACCAGGGTGAAGCAGAAAAATCAGAACCATGGAGGTGACCAGAGGAAGCAAGATTCTTCAAAAGCTCAGGATAAGGATGGGGACAAGGGTAAAGACAAAGAGTTTTCACCAGGGCCCCAAAAACCTGCATCTGGGGGGAGTCACAATCCAACAAAGAAAAAGGCAAAAATAAATCTTGGTGTTACTTGTGTAAGGTAAAAACCCAATGGACAAAGGATGCTGATTCTCCAAAAGCCAGGGAGACTACTCCTACCACCACAGCCCCTAAGGCAACTGCTCCCACTAGCACAAGTACAAGTGGTGGTACAGGAATCAAGGGATTAGTGGGGTTAACCTTGGGATCTGAGGTGGGTTTGGCTTAGTCAGAACTCCAGCTCAGGCTGTTTTGGTCTGTGATGGTGGCATGGAAATTGCCACCTTACTTATCAGTCCTAATAACTTGGGCAAATACAGACATCAGCCTTTGATAAATGGAATAGAGGCAATGGCCTATAGGGACACAGAGGCCAGTGTCCCAATGGTGACAGAGAAACTTGTGTCTCCTGGAAAAATCATACTTGGTGAGATGTACCAAGTGACCAATGCAAACAATGTCAGGACTGACCATTCCTTGGCAGTTGTTAATTTCAGCTGGGGAGGGGAAACTGGCCCTAAAAAGGTTGTGGTAAGTTCAGACCTACCAGTAGATTGTTTGTTGGGCAATGATTTGGAGACTTCAGCTTGGGCTGATGTAGAATTAAGGATTCATGCAGCAATGTTGGGCATCTCTGCAGATGTGTTTGCTGTGACTAGGTCACAAGCCAAACTGACATCCACTGAACAGGCCCTGGATCCTGGAACAATGGACCAGGTGCCTTCCAAGAGAAGGAGCAGGAGGCGTAAGGCTGTGTCTTGTCCCCAGAATCAGAGTGAGTATCAGTCTCTTGAGGGAGATGATCTTAGTCCCTGTGAAGGAACTGTCTCGGATGAACTTGAGCCTGATCAGGTTGAGTTCTTAGGGACAGTGGGCCCTTCCAGGCAGGGTTGGATTGGGATTACAAATCGGCCCGGGCACACTAAACAAAAGTGGCCCACATTTGCATATTGTCTTTCCGCAAAACAGTACTTCGGTGAAATTTTAATCAAAAAAAGGGGGGGGTAAAAAACAAAAAATGCACGGATTGGTTTACAATGGCGAAACACACCTGAAAACAAGTGAGGCCACTTCTGCTCAGGCCCCCTGCCCCTGCTCAATATGCATATATTAATGGGCCGGCCCAGCAAGAGAAAGGGAGTGACACCTCTGCCCGTAATGGATGCCCATCTGCCTCCAGAATGGCCACTCAGGCACCCACTGGGCTGCTGGTGGTATCCGAACAATGCAGAAACCACCCAAATCGGCCCCCCAGACTGCTAAAAAAAGCAGCCCACAGCGGGAACTGGACACTGGCCCCTTGGGCATTGCCTGAGTGCCCACGTTACCAATCCGACCCTGCTTCCAGGGCAGACCTGAGTTTGGAGCAGCAAACATGCCCCTCTCTTGAACCCCTCAGACAGCAAGCTGCTGCTGAGGCTGCTGGGAGCATCAGTGGGTCCCACAGGATCTACTGGGATGAGGGACTCCTTTACTCAGAGGGTAGAGACCCCAAGCCTGGTGCTACCAGGAGGTTGGTTATACCTCTGAAGTTTAGGGGCTTCCTACTCACCCTTGCACATGATATTCCCCTAGCAGGACACCTAGGCCAAAGTAAGACTTGGGACAGGCTTGTCCCTCACTTTCACTGGCCTCACATGTCTGAGGACACAAAGGAGTTTTGTCACTCCTGTGCCACTTACCAAGCCAGTGGTAAGGCAGGTGGTACCACAAAGGCTCCCCTGATACCAGTTCTAGTGGTGAGGGTCCCCTTTGAGAGGGTTGGGATTTACATAATTGGTCCCATGAACCCTCCTACAGCATCTGGGCACAGATACATTCTAGTGGTGGTGGACCATGCCACTGGGTACCCAGAAGCAATTCCCCTTAGAACCACCACAGCTCCTGTGGTGGCCAGGACCCTCCTGAGAATATTTTCCAGAGTGGGTTTCCCTAAGGAGGTTTTAACTGACAGAGGTAAAAACTTTATGTCAAGTTATATCACTGCAATGTGGAAGGAGTGTGGAGTGAACTACAAATTCACCACACCCTATCTCCCACAATGCACTGGGTTAGTTGAGAGATTCAACAAAACCCTCAAGGGCATGATCATGGGCCTTCCAGAAAAGCTTAGGCGAAAACGGGATGTCCTGTTGCCCTGCCTTCTCTTTGCCTACAGAGAGGTCCCTCAGAAGGGGGTTGGCTACAGCCCTTTTGAACTTCTGTTTGGGCATCCAGTTAGGGGTCCCTTGTGTTTGGTGAAGGAGGGATGGGAGTTACCTCTCAAACCTCCCAAACAAGACATTGTGGACTATGTACTTGGACTCCGCTCCAGGATGGCTGAGTACATGAAGAAGGCAAGTAAAAACCTGGAGGCCAGTCAAGAATTGCAAAAAGCTTGGCATGACCAAAAGGCTGTCCTGACTGTTTACCAGCCAGGCCAGAAGGTGTGGGTGTTGGAGCCTGTGGCCCCAGCAGCTCTCTAAGACAAATGGAGTGGACCCCACACCATCATTGAGCAAAAAGGTGAGGTCACCTACTTGGTGGACATTGGCACCCCCAGGAGCCCCCACAGGGTGCTCCCTGTGAACAGGCTCAAACCTTTTGTGGACAGGGCTGACATGGGCTTTCTCATGGCAACTGATGAGGGACAGGAGGAAGAGAGTGATCCTCTCCCTCTCCCTCTCACAAAACCCTGATGATGGGTCAGTTGATGGTGTAGCCTTGGCAGGCAGCCTCACTTACCAACAGCAAATTGATTGCAGGAAGGTCCTCAATCAGTACAGACACATGTTCTCTCTGACTCCTAGTCAAACCACCTGGTGTACCCATGAAGTGGACACAGGTGAGAGTCTGCCTGTGAAAAATAGGATTTATAGGCAGCCTGACCATGTCAGAGATTGCATCAGGACAGAGATCCAAAAGATGCTAGAATTGGGAGTAATTGAGCCCTCAGATAGCCCTTGGGCTAGTCCAGTAGTCTTGGTACCAAAACCTCACACCCAGGGTGGTAAGAGAGAGATGAGGTTTTGTGTTGACTACAGGGGACATCCAATTCTAAGGGCAGATGAGCTTATTGACACCTTGTCCTCAGCCAAGTTCCTAATCACATTTGACCTTACTGATGGCTTTTGACAAATCAGACTAGCTGAGGATGCCAAACCAAAAACAGCATTCTCAACCCCTAGTGGGCATTATCAATTTATTGTAATGCCCTTTGGCTTGAAGAATGCACCTGCCACATTCCAAAGGCTGGTGAATGAAGTTCTCACAAGTCTGGAAGCCTATAGTGCAGCATATCTTGATGATATAGCTGTCTTGAGCTCCACCTGGGAGGATCACCTGGTCCACCTAAAGAATGTTTTGGAGGCTCTGCAAAAAGCAAGCCTCACTATCAAGGCTACTAAGTGCCAGATAGGGCAGAGCAAGGTTGTGTACCTGGGCCACCTTGTGGGTGGAGGCCAGGTTCAACCACTACAGAGCACAATCCAGACCATAATGGACTGGGTTGCTCCAGCTACCCAGACTCAGGTCAGAGCTTTCTTGGGCCTGACTGGGTATTACAGGAGGTTTGTAAAAGGATATGGGTCCATAGTGACTCCCTTGAATGATCTCACCTCCAAGAAAATGCCCAAGAAAGTTCAGTGGACAGTTAGCTGTCAGAAGGCATTTAATGATCTCAAGCAGGCCATGTGCACTGCTGCCATTCTGCAGAGTCCTGACTACTCCAAGCAATTTATTGTCCAAACAGATGCATCTGAGTTGGGGGTAGGGGTTGTGTTGTCACAACTTAATGCAGATGGTCAGGATCAACCAGTAGCTTTTATTAGCAGAAGGTTGACCCCCAGAGAGAAACGTTGGTCAGCTTTGCTGTGGTCTGGGCCCTGAAGAAGTTGAGGCCATACTTGTTTGGCACTCACTTCATTGTTCAGACAGACCATAAGCCCCTCTTATGGATAAAACAGATGAAGGGTGAAAACCCCAAACTATTGAGGTGGTCCATTTCCCTACAGGGGATGGAATATACAGTGGAACTTAGACCTGGGAGTAAACATGCCAATGCAGATGGACTCTCCAGATATTTCCACTTAAAAAATGAAGACTCAACTGGGCAAGGTTAGTCTCATATCCTTATGTTTGGGGGGGTTGTGTAGGAAAGTAGGATCTGCTTCTTATGGTTACCCCCACTTTTTGCTGGATGTAATGCTGTTTTTGACTAGTCTGACTGGGATCCTGCTAATCAGGACCCAAGTCTATCTGCTTTCTCCACAAACTGTTATGCTATGTACTTAGGTACACCCCAGATTGGATACTGGGGTACCCTTGTCAGTCCCTAGTATATGGTACCCATATACCCATTGCATGGACCTCTGGGGTACCTATGCCCTGGGTACATGGGTACCATATACTAGGGACTGACAAGGGTACCCTAGTATCAAGGAGGCGCGTTTGCAGAGTGGTTGAGAAAGGGGGCAACTCCTTTGAAGAGGTCTCAGCAATTCCGCTGTGGGGGACTTACTGGTGGTAACAGTAGGGTTTCTTGGTTCTTGGTCCCTAACTACTCCCAGCATCCAAGGGGACTTAATTAGGGGTGGCAGAGAAATACTCCGCCCACTGAGTGTGAGTGAGTGAGGTGCTGGGAACTGTTTGTGCAGGAGTGGTGGGTGTTGGGTGTGGGAGAGTTCATGAGAACTTGCAGGCGGCATATGCAAATGCTCCTTCCATGTTGTGTGGTGGTGTGGCAGCAGTGCGGCGAGCGGTGACCCGGGTTAAGAGAATGGAGGAGCACAGCAGGGTATTGGTGGGTAGAGGAAATACCAGGAATCCTGGCACTAGGCATGGTCCAGGTGAGGACGGATGCAGACAGACTTCCCTTTGGCGCACCAGTGGCACACCTGCTGTTTGTGTCCACTGTCCACCTACCCTGCAGCTGCCATTAAATAGGGCCTTGGAGGAGCACAGAGTACCATGGGTGGGAAACCAGTGATGTCACTTCCTTTGCAGATGGATGATGGAAAATCCAGTGATGTCACTTGCAGTGCAGATAGATGATGGGAAATCCAGTTATGTCACTTTCTGTGCAGATGAGCAGTGGGAAATTCATTTGCCATAGAGCCATAAAATAAAGACCCATGGATTGGAAGATTGGGTAAAATGCTTCTTTGCCCAATACACCAACAGCCATTCTATTGGCCCTGGTTTTAAACCATTGTGGATGAGACCTTGAATCCCTGAGTTTGCACCTCCCAAGGGCAGCTCCCTTCATCTCTATGCACTTTCCTAGCTCCCTGTTCTAAGTGAGTCAAACTGTATAGACCATTCCGTAGATGGAAGGTATTGGCTTGTCAATTGACATCCATACTCACATGTCTCTCCTACAGCCACTATATGCTTTTTTATGACACATTGCTACTGATACAAGGATTGTCTATGGACTTGAAGGTCCAGCCTACATTTCTCCAACTTTGTGAGGAGGAGAGGGTGGCCAATACGCATGTAAAGCACAGCACGCATTCCCGCAGCACAGGTTACTGCTGCAAGGATTATCTATGGACTCGAAGGTCCAGACTGCATTTGGCCCACTTGGTGAGGAGGTGGGGCCAATTTGTGTGTAAAACACAGCATGCATTCATGCAGCGTGGGACGTGCCTGGGCTGTGCGAAGACCAGGCCAAGACGAGCTCGAATGAGACAGTAAGAGGCTGAAGTAGACTGGGCTGGGTCACAAATCTTCTTTGCTTTCACAATTTGCATCATGGTGAAAAGGAAAGCATCTGCCATTTCTGGCAGTAAGTCCATCACTGGGCCATCTTCTATTGCAGACTTTCTCAATAGCATCATAGGAATTTTAAATGATGAGATGCTTACTTTTAGAAATTGAGGTTCTGGTTGACAGAGTATACACCCTATCCAAGCAGGAGCCACAATCCTAGTCAGGGTAAGTCAGATACAGAGCAAAAAGTAACCTGTGCTTACCCTCTGGTAGCTTGGCACAGAGCAGGCAGGCTTAACTTAAGAGGCAATGTGTAAAGTATTTGTGCAACACTTAAATTACATTAAAACAGTAAAAACACCACAAAAAGGCTCTACACCAGTTTAGAAAAATAAGGAATATTTTTATGATGAAAAACAAGACTAAAACGACAAAAGTCCAAGAAGTAAAACTTAAGATAATAATTTTAAGATTAAACTGCAATATAGTGCTTAAAAGCACAAAGCGCCAAGCCGGGACATCTGGTCATGCTTGATCGGGGTAAAACCCAAAAGGTCAGGCCAAACGTGATGGAGTACCTTTCTGGAGGATGTGTTGACAGCAAGAGCAAGATGTGTCGGATCTGAGTCATGCAGTTAGATCCCACATCATCATCGAGCACCTCAGTGATGAAGGTGATACGTTGTCGACAAGCCTCTCAGTTGGATTTCGCGTTGCCCTCAAGCCCCTTATGATGAGGGCAATGCGTCATTGTCGAGCCTTGCAGTCGGGTCCCGCGTTTTCGTTGAGCCAACCAGGGATGTCCTCAAAGAGGCACTGCATCGAAAGAAATGCATCGGTTACGATCAGCGCAAAGTCGAAGATGCGTGGGTTTTGAAGAGAAATAGCTGCAGAACCCACTTTCAAGGCCAAGGTCTGATAGGCACCTCTTGGCAAGACAGGACTCACAGTTGGCGGGGTCCAGCAGCTGAAAAAAAGTTGAAGGAAGTCTTTGATGGCCCTGAGACTTCAAAACAAGAGCCTTGCCAGCAAGCCCTTGATTTCACTTAAGTAATTAGAGGATGTAAAGAGATAGATCCGGTCTTTCTCACTCTGAGGCAAGAAGTAGGAGGCAGAAGGCCAATAATACGGCAAAGCAGGTTCAGCAAAGTGGCAGTTCTTCCTGGAAGCACAGCAGTCCTTCTTCCTGGTAGAATAGCCTCAGTTCCTGAAGTGTACTAAAGTCATGGTGTCAGAGGTCCAGTACTCATACTCATTTTGGCCTTTGAAGCAGGGAGACTTCAAAGATATTGTAGGAAGGTAGGATCCTTCTGCATGGTTACCCCCACTTTTTGCCTGGTGCCCAGTCTATCTGCTTTCTCCCTAAATTGGTAAGTTCAGTACTTAGGTACATCCCCGATTGGGTACTGGGTCATCCTTGTCAGTCCCTAGTATATGGTACCCATGTACCCAGGGCATAGGTACCCTAGAGGTCCCCCATGGGCTGAAGCATGTATTAAGCCACCCATGGGAGACCATTCAAAATGGAACTACAGACCTGCCATTGCAGCCTGTGCAAGTTGGTGCATGCACCACTTACTAAAGATATAGATTTACTATATCTAAGGGTCACTGCACTTAAAACCTATAAGTCAACCCTACAGCAGGCCTTTGCAATCCTGAAGGCAGGGTGCTTGGTTCTAACTGAGAGGGTGCCCCTGCATGAGCAGGACACCCCTGCAGCCTACGGAGTCCATTCTCCCGGGTTGTCAGTGAAGCAGCCTTATACTATATAGAGGGGCACCGCGTAATCGTGTAATGACCATTTCGAAAACGGCTGCAACTAATCCTACCATGTTTGGTATCAAACATGTTGGAATCATAACCCCACACCGTAAACGGTGTGGGGTTATGATTCCAAGCACTGGAAGAACCCTCCGTTAGGCTCTCAGTGTTCCCGGGACCAGCCTTCTTAACCCGGATAGCACAAAATGGTTGCTGCTGACCAGAGACACATTTCTGCCCTACTGCTGCTGAGCCAAGCTCGAGCAGAGGAAGGTGGAACAATAGGCATCCTGTCACAGGGAGGTTTGACAACCTCCCAGACAGGATTTAGTTTATTAGGGCAGGGTGGGTGCACTTGCCAGCGCCAGAAAGTCTGCATGAGGTGCACATTTGATGTCCCTGTGCATAGTCCAGTTCAAACCAGTCCTGGGAGCCGTTGGCTCCCGCTCTGGCGCAAAACTGGACAAAGGACATGGGAGAAACATCCCCCCTGTCCAGACCCTCCCCTGGGAGGGTCCGCTGAATCTCACCGAACCCTTTCCCTAGGGTACTTAAGGGCTTAACTGGGTGTAGGTCTTTAGATTTGCCGTGGGATAAGATTCAGATCAGACACCATTGCACTTCTACCGTCTGGGCACTCTGGACTTTGCTGGACTTCGTTTGGGCCTGACTTCGTCTCCCTTCCAGTCTGCTGCATCGTCTGTGCCTGTGCATCATAAAGGAACCTTCCAAGACCTGTGAAGCATCAAGTACAACCGAAGTAATCTCCCTTGGAGTGAAGGAGTCACTCCCCTGCGTTCGCAGGCACTGCAACTAAGTCGACCGGTCTGCAGATCCTGAGCTCCTCCGGACTCCGTGGGCTCTGCAATCCAGGTGGTGGTTTTCCACAGCTCCCGAGGTCTTCTCTACCCTCTCACCAAGCTAGAGGCCAGTAGTCCTCGTGGGGGTTGCAATAACCAAACCCCTGAGTACTGTATCCACTTTGCAGTTGCAAAGGCTTGTTGTCATTTTTGCAAGAAGATCTTTGGGCTCCAAATATCCCCAACCTTGAGCACCTCCAGTGACAGAATCTTTTGCCTCACCGCATCGCGTGCATCATGACCTGCATCTTTTGGTGAGCTGCTTGAGGTCCTCTAGTGACTCCAGTGCCTCCGGCCTGTGGGTCCACTTGAGAGTCACATTTGTTTATTTTGGGCCCCCCTGATTGCTTGGGGCCTGTCCTGACTCTCCTGCTTGTGGTGAGTCCCCTGGACCTTGCTGGTCTCAACTTTGCACCTTCTTGACTTCCTGTGTGGGTTACACTTGCCAAGGCTTGTTGGTGCTTCCGCCGGACACCGACCCCTCATCACTTGACATCCTCTGTGGGACCGCTCATATCTGGCTCCTGGTCGTCCTCAGCATCGCCTGGTCCCTACAGCTGCAGAGTCAAGGTCATCAACATCATCCCTGAAACACCCGACATCGGAAGGCATTCGTCTTCCAAGTCTCCTGGTCACCTCTGAGTGACATAGACTCTGTCCCCTCTGCTTTCAGGTACTCCTCTTCAAGAATCCATATTTGGATTCCTCCGGACATTTTCTCCTCTTCCAGCAGCGGCACTTTCCTTAAGTCCTCCATTGGGTTCGACAGCGGTTTCCGACGCCACTTCACACCGATGCACCCGGCTTCCCTGGGATAGGTAATTTGTGTACCACGGTATCCACGGGTGGGGTGGCTCTCCAACCTTCTGTCTTCCACGGGGTTTCTTCAGGGTCCCATGGAAGGGTCCCTAATCTTTAAAAATCCAACCGCGATTTACACGTAGAGTTCTACGGAGCCCGCGGTCATGTTCCCACACTGCACGCACTCTTCGTGGGGTCCCTATCTACTTACCTTGGGTGGTTCCTTGGGTCCCCAGTGATTCTACGTCCTCTAGACATTGTCCTGACTCGAGTCGTGGTTCTTATACCACTTTCTTAGTATATGGTTTGTTCACCCCCTCAGGGCCACTGTGTATTAGTGCTATTTACTGTGATTTCTTTGCTAAAGTATTGTGTGCACTGTGTTTATCTCTATGTACGAGATACTGTAACATACTAGACAGTGTTATATAATAAATACATATTTTTATAAATACTTTGTGTTGTTCTTTTTCATTTAATCTATACTATAAGGTTGCATTCTGGTAAAACAATCTGCTTTACACTCCTTCAAGACTAAGCCTGAGGCTGCTCTCCACAGCTACCACTTAGAGAGTTTCTAAGGTTGTCTAACACCTCTTAAATCACCATAAGCGTAGTCTGGACTGGTGCAAGGTGCCCACTTACATTACTGGACATCATATACCAGGCCAGCTTCTCACATTGGTGTGCAGCGGTTGGGATTCAAGCCTGCATTGTTTTAACAGATAAATCTTTGTATTGATTAACTGAAAAATCATCACTAGTACTAGGCACATATAAATACAAGCTTAGAATAAGTAAGTTCTAATGAACTTAGGGTTGGGTAAGTCAAGGGTCCAGCACACCCTTTCTCCAACCTCAGAGAGTTTAGTTCCCACTAGGTTAGGTAGGTGCAACACCACACCTCACTTAGTATGCCTACTAAAGGAGAAGCAAGTGGCTCTTTGCCTACCAGATACAGTGAATGTTCGTTCCAAGAACTGAAAGCACTGAGTGCAACTAGAAAGCTGAAGACAGGGAGAAGTGCCAACACTCAACGCCTGGTAGAGGTGTTACTGTTGGATGACCTGAGGAAAGGCTCTGGGTCAGATGAATAGGACAGAGTGGGTGGGCCAGGGAATGAAGATAGGGCAGGAGGGTAACCCCTCTTTGACCTAGAATCTAACCCTGACCAGGTGGAGCCTGATGATTTCCACCTGGACAATTCAGACCTCCCAGTGGAGAACACAGAGGGCCAAGAGGATGCTCCCTTTGATCCTCCTGGGAAGGTACAGAGTAGACCTGGGAGGTCTAGATCCTCCTCTGCAGAATTCAATACTTCTAGACAGTCAGTAGGGACCTCCATTTCTAGAAAAGGAGGGAACTCTTTGAATAGGGAGTATCAACCTCTTGAACTTGAGAAAGCTAGGCTTAGGCTCAGGAAAGAACAGTTGGCCCTTGACAGAGAGTCCCTAGAAGTCCAAAAGGCTAGGAGGAAACTGGGACTAGAGTCCCATGGTGGCAGCAACAGTGTCGCTAGAATTAAGGAACACCTAAGACCATAGGAACCTGAGCAAGATTGTCCCTCCCTACCATGTTGGGGATGACATCCACAAATAGATAACTGCTTTAGAGAGGGCCTGTAAAGTGCAGAAGGTCCATTAAGAGCAGTAGGCAGCTATCTTGTGGCTCGCCTTTGCTGACAAAGGTAGAGATAAGCTCCTCACTGTTAGAAAAAAGGATGCTGACAATTACGCAGTTTTGTAAAAAGTGCTCTCATTGATGGGTTTGGTTAACCACTGAACAGTATAGGATTAAGCTCAGAGACACCAGAAAGCACAGACCCAGGACTGGGTAGATTTTGTGGATAGTGCCACAAAGGCTCTGGAAGGTTGGTTACATGGCAGCAAAGTGCATGACTACTTAGGATTGTACAATTTGATTATGAGGGAGCAGATCCTTAATAATTGTCAAAACCAGATTTTGCACCAGTATCTGGTGGACTCAGATCTGACTTCTCCCCAAGAATTGGGAAAGAAGGCAGATAAATGGGTCAGAACCAAAGTTAAACAAAAGAACCAGGGTGATGGTGACCAGAAGAAAGATTCTTCCGAAACCCAAGATAAAGGTGGGTATAGGTCTAAAGAGAAGTCCCCTGAAGGGCCCCAAAAGTCCTCCTCTGGGGGTGGGTCTCAAACTCCTTCCTCCCCTGAAAAGAAATCTTATTGCTTTGTTTGTAAAAAGCAAGGCCACAGGAAAAAAGATGCTAATTGCCCCAAGGCCAGCAATAAGGAAAATGTTCCTCCAACTACTACTACAACACCCCCTGGTGCCACAAGTAGTAATCCCCGAGGTGGTAGTAGTACACCCAAAAATTTAGTTGGGTTCTCATAGGGAACTGAGGTGGATACTGGCTTAGCCAGATCCCCCACACAGGCCACCTTAGTCTGTGATGGTGGCATGGGGTTTGCCACTTTTACTGTAAGTCCCAATTCCTTGGACAAGTACAGTCAGGAGCCCACTGCCAAGAGGAACCCCCTCATCAACAGATTTGGGACCCCCAGTCTAGTAGTACTAGCCAGGTGGATAATCCTCAACTATCTGAGGGATCCCTCTTATCCTTAGGCAGTGACAACCCCCAGATGGACTCTGTTGGGCAAAGGAAAACCTGGGACAAGGCTGTCCCAAACCTTCCCTGCCCCTCTATTGTTCCAACCAGAAGGGATCAACCAAAAGCTGTAGGCAGCCAGAGGTCGACCCTTAATGATAGATATACGACAGTCATGGAAAGAAAGGACTCCATGGTGGCCAGTGCTCTGAGGAAGCTGAGACCAACCCTGTTAGGGACTCACTTCCCTAATCAGACACCCCACCAGCCTCTTTCTTGGCCCAGACAGATTACAGGAAGTCACCCCAAATTTTTGAGAGGATCCAAGACCCTACAGGGGAGGAACTTCTCAGTGGTCCATAAGGTAGGTGGTAACCATGCTAGTGCAGGACCTTCCTTATATGGCCACTTAGGAAATAAAGTCTCAACTGGGCAAGGTTAGCCTTATCTCCTTTTGTTTGGGGTTGTGGGTTATGTAGGAAGGTAGGATCCTTCTGCATGGTTACCCCCACTTTTTGCCTGGTGCTATGCTGGTTTTTGACTAGTCTGACTAGGATCCTACTAATCAGGACCCCAGTCTATCTGCTTTCTCCCTTCATTGGTAAGTTCAGTACTTAGGTACATCCCAGATTGGATACTGGGGTACCCTTCTCAGTCCCTAGTATATGGCACCCATGTACCCAGGGCACAGGTACCTCATGGGCTGAAGCATGTATTATGCCACCCATGGGAGACCATTCAAAATGGAACTACAGGCCTGCCATTGCAGTCTGTGTAAGTTGGTGCATGCACCACTTACAAAAGATATAGGTTTACTATATCTAAGGGTCACTGCAATTAAAACCTATAAGTCACCCCTAAAGCAGGCCTTTGCAATCCTGAAGGCAGGGTGCTTGGTTCTAAGTGAGAGGGTGCCCCTGCATGAGCAGGACACCACTGCAGCCTATGGAGTCCATTCTCTCGGGTTGTCAGTGAAGCAGCCATAAACTATATAGAGGGGCACCGCATAATCGCGCGATGACCATCTCGAAAATCGCTGAAACGAATCCTATCATGTTTGGTATCAAACATGTTGGAATCATACCCCCACACCGTGAACGGTGTAGGAGGTATGATTCCAAGCACTGGAAGAGCCCTTCGTTAGGTTCTCAGTGTTCTCGGTACCAGCCTTCTTAACCCGGACAGCACAAAATGGTTGCTGCCGACCAGAAAAACATTTCTGCCCTCCTGCTGCTGAGCCAAGCTTGAGCAGAGGAAGTTGGAACAATAGGCATCCTGTCACAGGGAGGTGTGACCACCTCCTCCCAGACAGGATTTAGTGTATTAGGGCAGGGTGGGTGCGCTTGCCAGCGCCAGAAAGTCTGCATGAGGGGCATATTTGGTGTCCCTGTGCATAGTCCAGTTCAAACCAGTCCTGGGAGCCATTGGCTCCCGCTCTGGTGCAAAATTGGACAAAGGACATGGAAGTAACCTCTCCCCTGTCCAGATCCTCCCCTGGGAGGGTCCTGTGAATCTTCCCAACCGTTTCCTAGGGCACTTAAGGGCTTACCTGGGTGTAGGTGTTTAGATTCGCCGTGGGATAAGATTCAGATCAGACACCATTACACTTCTACCGTCTGGACACTCTGGAATTCTCTGGACTTTGTTTAGTCCTGGCTTTGTCTCCCTTCCAGTCTGCTGCATCGTCTGTGCCTGTGCATCATACAGGAACCTTCCAAGACATGTGAAGCATCAAGGACAACCAAAGTAATCTCCCTTGAAGTGAAGGGGTCACTCCCCTGTGTTTGCAGGCACCGCAACTAAGTCGACTAGTCTGCAGATCCTGAGCTCCGGACTCAGTGGGCTCTGCAATTCAGGTGGCAGTTTTCCACAGCTCCCGAGGCCTGCTCTACCCTCTCACCAAGCTTTAGGCCAGTAGTCCTTGTGGGAGTTGCAATAACCAAATCCCTGAGTACCACGTCCACTTTGCAGTTGCAAAGGCTTGTTGTCATCTTTGCAAGAAGATCTTTAGGCTCCAAGTAGCCCAAACCTCGAGCACCTCCAGTGACCAGAATCTTTGTCCACACCGCATCATGTGCATTGTGGCCTGCATCTTTTGGTGAGCTGCTTGAGGTCCTCTCGTGGCTCCAGTGCCTTCAGCCTGTGAGTCCACTTGAGGGTCACATATGTTTCTTTTGGGCTCCCCTGATTGCTCGGGGCCTGCCCTGACTCCCCTGCATGTGGTGAGTCCCCTGGACCTTGCTGGTCCCAACTTTGCACCTTCTCGACTTCCTGTGTGGGTTGCACTTGCCAAGGCTTGTTGGTGCTTCCGCCACACACTGACCCCTCAGCACTCGACATCCTTCGTGGGACAGCTCGTATCCAGCTCCTGGTTGTCCTCAGCTTCACCTGGTCATCACAGCTGCAGAGTCAAGGTCATCGTCATCATCCCTGAAGCACCCGACATTGGAGAGCATTGGTCATCCAAGTCTCCTGGTCACCCCTGAGTGACATAGACTCTGCCCCTTCTGCTTTCAGGTACTCCTCTTCAAGAATCCATGTTTGGATTCCTCCGGACATTTTCTCCTATTCCAGCAGTGGCACTTTCCTGAAGTCCTCCATTGGGTTCGACTGCGCTTTCCGACGCCACTTCACACCTATACACCCGGCTTCCCTGGGATAGGTAATTCGGGTACTACTGTATCCACGGGTGGGGTGGCTCTCCAACCTTCTGTCTTCCATTGGGTTTCTTAAGGGTCCACTGGAAGGGTCCCTAATATTTAAAAATCCAACCGCGACTTACACGTACAGTTGTACAGAGCCCGCGGTCGTGTTCCCACACTGCATGCGCTCTCCGTGGGGTCCCTATCTACTTACCTTGGGTGGTTCCTTGGGGCCCCAGTGATTCTACGTCCTCTAGACATTGTCCTGACTCGAGTTGTGGTTCTTATACCACTTTCTTAGTATATGGTTTGGTCCCCCCCGGGCCCCACTCTGTATTAGTGCTATTTACTGTGATTTCTTTGCTAAAGTATCATGTCCTTTGTGTGTATCTCTGTGTAAGAGATACTGTAACGTACTAGATAGTGTTATATAATAAGTACATATTTTTATAAATACTTTGTGTGTTTTTTTTTCATTTAATCTATACTATAAGATTGCATTCTGGTAAAACAAGCTGCTTTACACTCTTTCAAGAATAAGCCTGAAGGCTGCTCTCCACATCTACCACTTAGAGAGCATCTAAAGTTGTCTAAGACCTCTTAAATCACCATAAGCGTTGTCTGGACTGGTGCAAGGTGCCCACTTACATTAGTGGACATCATATACTAGGCCAGCTTCTCACAGATATGCTTTGAAGTGCACAAGACCCTACTTTCCCTAGCCCCGTCTCCAGGCTCACTACAGGCGAGTGTGCAACCCTTTGTGTGGGGCAGGACCTAGCCCTTTCAGGTGCAGTGTCAGATCCTCCCTCTCATCCTGCATCAGGATGACCCATCAACATGCAGATGGCTGTATAGTTACATCTACTATTCCTATGTATGGCTGTCTAGAGGGAATGCAGGAAACCAGCTGTCACCCACCCCAGACATGTATTCCAAAGACAGGCAGAAAGCACCAAATGGTTTAAATATGAAAATGCCAAATTTCTAAAAGTGGCATTTTCAAACCTGCAACTTAAAAACACACTTCACCATTAGTTGTGTTTTTAAATTGTGAGTCCAGAGACACCATTTTTGATTTTCCTATCTTTTCCAAATTGGAAACTACACTTTCAAAATGTTATAAGGCAGTCCCAATGTTATCCCATGGGAGAGATAGGCCTTGCAGTAGTGAAAAATACATTTAAGAGTATTTCACTACCAGGACATGTAAAACATAAAAGCACATGTCCTACTTTTAAAATTCAATTCAATTCAATTCAATTTAAATGTATTGCATGATTACTTAAAACCATTACAAGTCACATGAAACTGGAATTATATAAAAAAAGAACAAGTGCGCAAAAATCAAGGAGAATAGCCTTGGAAAAAGCAATTCCTCTCCAGAAGCATGTGTAGCAAACAATGTACAATATATTGAATAAAGCGATACAAAAGGGGATGATGGACGGAACGTTTGAGCCAATCAAACACTCACCCCCAGTCAACTGATCTGGGTTTAATCCATCATCATTCTTTAGCTCACTCCACCACCCCAGTTCAGACATGGCCATATGCAAATCAGTCTGACCCTGTGCCTCATGGGAACAGTCCAGCACGAACTGCCAAGCCATGTCTTCCCTGGACCGGAAACAAGCATCCTAGGACCGGTTTCTGGCATTCCAGCCGTCATCAGCCAGGCTTGCTTGAATCCAGTGGCAAAGTGAGCAAGGGACCCACGTCTGGGCATACCCCCGCCAACTTAGGGCGAACAAAGCGATACAAAAGGGGATGATGGACGGAACGTTTGAGCCAATCAAACACTCACCCCCAGTCAACTGATCTGGGTTTAATCCATCATCATTCTTTAGCTCACTCCACCACCCCAGTTCAGACATGGCCATATGCAAATCAGTCTGACCCTGTGCCTCATGGGAACAGTCCAGCACGAACTGCCAAGCCATGTCTTCCCTGGACCGGAAACAAGCATCCTAGGACCGGTTTCTGGCATTCCAGCCGTCATCAGCCAGGCTTGCTTGAATCCAGTGGCAAAGTGAGCAAGGGACCCACGTCTGGGCATACCCCCGCCAACTTAGGGCGAACAAAGCGATACAAAAGGGGATGATGGACGGAACGTTTGAGCCAATCAAACACTCACCCCCAGTCAACTGATCTGGGTTTAATCCATCATCATTCTTTAGCTCACTCCACCACCCCAGTTCAGACATGGCCATATGCAAATCAGTCTGACCCTGTGCCTCATGGGAACAGTCCAGCACGAACTGCCAAGCCATGTCTTCCCTGGACCGGAAACAAGCATCCTAGGACCGGTTTCTGGCATTCCAGCCGTCATCAGCCAGGCTTGCTTGAATCCAGTGGCAAAGTGAGCAAGGGACCCACGTCTGGGCATACCCCGCCAACTTAGGGCGAACAAAGCGATACAAAGGGGATGATGGACGGAACGTTTGAGCCAATCAAACACTCACCCCCAGTCAACTGATCTGGGTTTAATCCATCATCATTCTTTAGCTCACTCCACCACCCCAGTTCAGACATGGCCATATGCAAATCAGTCTGACCCTGTGCCTCATGGGAACAGTCCAGCACAAACTGCCAAGCCATGTCTTCCCTGGACCGGAAACAAGCATCCTAGGACCGGTTTCTGGCATTCCAGCCGTCATCAGCCAGGCTTGCTTGAATCCAGTGGCAAAGTGAGCAAGGGACCCACGTCTGGGCATACCCCCGCCAACTTAGGGCGAACAAAGCGATACAAAAGGGGATGATGGACGGAACGTTTGAGCCAATCAAACACTCACCCCCAGTCAACTGATCTGGGTTTAATCCATCATCATTCTTTAGCTCACTCCACCACCCCAGTTCAGACATGGCCATATGCAAATCAGTCTGACCCTGTGCCTCATGGGAACAGTCCAGCACAAACTGCCAAGCCATGTCTTCCCTGGACCGGAAACAAGCATCCTAGGACCGGTTTCTGGCATTCCAGCCGTCATCAGCCAGGCTTGCTTGAATCCAGTGGCAAAGTGAGCAAGGGACCCACGTCTGGGCATACCCCCGCCAACTTAGGGCGAACAAAGCGATACAAAAGGGGATGATGGACGGAACGTTTGAGCCAATCAAACACTCACCCCCAGTCAACTGATCTGGGTTTAATCCATCATCATTCTTTAGCTCACTCCACCACCCCAGTTCAGACATGGCCATATGCAAATCAGTCTGACCCTGTGCCTCATGGGAACAGTCCAGCACGAACTGCCAAGCCATGTCTTCCCTGGACCGGAAACAAGCATCCTAGGACCGGTTTCTGGCATTCCAGCCGTCATCAGCCAGGCTTGCTTGAATCCAGTGGCAAAGTGAGCAAGGGACCCACGTCTGGGCATACCCCCGCCAACTTAGGGCGAACAAAGCGATACAAAGGGGATGATGGACGGAGCGTTTGAGCCAATCAAACACTCACCCCCAGTCAACTGATCTGGGTTTAATCCATCATCATTCTTTAGCTCACTCCACCACCCCAGTTCAGACATGGCCATATGCAAATCAGTCTGACCCTGTGCCTCATGGGAACAGTCCAGCACGAACTGCCAAGCCATGTCTTCCCTGGACCGGAAACAAGCATCCTAGGACCGGTTTCTGGCATTCCAGCCGTCATCAGCCAGGCTTGCTTGAATCCAGTGGCAAAGTGAGCAAGGGACCCACGTCTGGGCATACCCCCGCCAACTATATATTGAATAAAACAGGATGTCTTACAGTAAAAGACGCATTGCCATTTTAAAAAAATAAATAAATAAATGAAACACTAAAGTTCTTGTCAATGTATGTAGGTATCTTGATAGTACTAAGCAAAGGTACTTGTGAAATGTGACTAATTCATGCCGATAAAAGTAAGAGTACAGTACAATAGAAAATGTGTTTAAAATATAGGCACAGCCATTGGCAGAGCGAGATGGGGCCAGGTTGGACGTGGACTCTCAAACAGGATATAGCTTTTTGAAAGTGAAAATCAGCAGACCAAGAATTTAAAGCGAATTGTGCAGTCACAGGCATTGTATACATTTTGCGGTGCAACAGTTTGAGCCTAAAATGTAAATGTATTGATAAGTCACAATAGCTTTTAAAGTGCAAATAAATTCATAAGCGAGTTCTAGTGCGGACAATATATCAAATTTTAAAAATACAAATAGAGCAGGCCATATTTTTGAAATGCATAATTAGGTCACAGACATTGGGGCCGATTCCGATCTCGGCCGGTAGGGCTCCGAATCGGATTCGGCATAACCGGATCCGATTCGGAACCCTATTTCCCGATCGATTCGTACGCGCGTCCGGACGAGCGAGTACGATGCGAATTCGCCGACCGACTCGTTCAGGCGTCCCAACCGCTCCGACCGACTCGTTCCCGGGTCTAACCGCACCGACCGACTCGCTCGGACACGACTCGCACCGCGCAATGGAGACGTTCCCCGGCCGGGTGAGTACGATGCGCGCCGCGAGCAGTCCGACCGACACGCGCCGTCTGGCTCGAAAGAGCAGTCAGAGCCGTACTTCGGGGGTCCGTGTCGGACCCCCCTGTACGCGTAGCCGCACGAGTCGCACACAGGGGGGACCCATGGGTCACCTGTGCGTGTACTGCGCGAGTCGCTTCGCCGCGTACCCGCTGTAGGGGGCGCCCTTGTTCGCCTCGCACCCATTGAGGCAATGGGAGCCCGCGTACGCGTTGTACGACCGGCTCCCATTGACTTCAATGGGAGTCCGACCGACTCGAGTACGATAGCATACGGACGCATCGTACTCGTTCGGTCGGGCTGCACGGGTCCGATTCGGTCGGAAATCTCTCCGGGTCCGGCTCGGTCGGAGAGATTTCCGGCCCGAATCGGAATCGGCCCCTTTATGTATGTTTTTAAAGCACAGTCACAGTCAATGCGTGACTTTAAAATGCAAACAGATTCATGGACGATTCCAATGGGGACCGTGGTTTAAGGTGTTGTGTCACAGGCAGTATATTGCTGTTACAGTGCCGACAAGCACATCAAGGATTGAGTTAGATTATTATGTCACAGACACTGTAAGGCTTTTAAAGTGCATAATTAGGATCTGCTCAGCAACCATCAATGACAAATGACAAATAATTTAGATGTATTTAAGTCCGCCAGGGAAGATGGTGAGCATTTTTTTTCCTGTACTTCACGTTGTTTAATACATTTTTAGCTTGCATTATTAATTTCCCAAATGTTGCCAATTCAGTCACTGTTTCCAGGCAGTATAGAAGGGAGATGGCCTTCTCGGTAGGGCAGGTTCCATACCGTAAGAAGATGGGCCTCAGTAGTATCCGGCGGGCGTGTACTAATGCTGGGCAGCAAAGTAGTATTAAGTATGACTGATTGGTGTGCAGTTCCTAAGTGCAAGAATAAGTTTTCAGGTCTGAGAAAAAGTGCCCTCACACACCCCGAAGGATGTCATGCTTCATCATTTGGGCCTGCTCCTCGTCAGCCCGGCGCTGCAATGCCCGACGGGCACCCGTGAAGGAGCTCTTTAGCGGAGAGCTTTTTGATGAAGCCGTTAGGTACGTGTGGGTGTGTGGAATAGGTAGTGTAGTGAGTGCAAATTGGTGTCTAAAATAGTTCTAGGAAGACCCTATTGCCTAAATTTTATTCCTAGGCTTCACTAACCTAACTAAATACAAGGATCCCTAAACGGATACAATGGTCCTAAAGGGCTTGTGTGGTGTAGAAGGTCGACATGTTTCTTGCCTATGATAGCCCCTAACTGGTCTTGTGGCAATTCATTAGGACAGATAGTTTCAGAGAATGTATCTAGACACTTAAACTACCGCAATGCTGGTGCTAAAAGTAAGAGAATGCAATAGTTACCAGCTTTGCAAGTAAATACCAGGTCTGAT
Organism: Calotriton arnoldi; assembly: GCA_963921515.1. Taxonomy (NCBI): domain Eukaryota; kingdom Metazoa; phylum Chordata; class Amphibia; order Caudata; family Salamandridae; genus Calotriton; species Calotriton arnoldi. The sequence goes on from CAWUFW010001674.1 coordinate 367,643, forward strand.
TCACCTGGTATTCTGCGACCCCATGAAATGCAGGTCTGTGATGACGGGAAATCAGAGCCGGGGTAGGAGTACGGCTAGTTGCCACGCTGCCTTTTATCATGAGTAACGACGTGCTCTGCTTAAACGCTCCCGCCATCACAGACCTGCATTTCATGGGGTTGCTGTATTATTTGGTCCAATTTGTCCAAGGTGCCCGTGCCATTTGTATTAAAGTAAACATGAATAATTATTATAGTCAAGTGGCCAACCAGGCCCATTAGGCTTTTTAAAATGCCTGCTTGAAACTTCTTGGAGTGCCTATATTTATTTCTGTGAAAGTCAGATTTATTGAATGTCTAATGTAGATTGAAATGCCACCCGACGGTCTCCCGAATAGATGTGCTTCTTTTGCGGACTTGTGGAATTCTGCATAACCTGCTAGCAGCATGGGGCTTAATGCCCATGTCTCCCGTAGGTAAATAATTTGCGATGTGTCCAGAAGTGCACCCTTACTGTGTAAGATCTTACTAATGCCAGCCACATTCCATGTTAGTATGTTGATGTTATTAATTTGGCTTGAATTTTTCGTTCTCTTCATGCTAGATGTAGGTTGGCTTTCTTTGAGCCAGGCTTGTAGTGACCCAGTTTCTGTAGGCGACGTCCGAGGTTTGCAAAGATGTGCTGCTGTGAGTAGAGATGACTTGGCAAGCCGATTCCTGACCATTTAATCTGCACTGAATTTGTTGGTTCTCATAGCTGCTTGGGAACTCATGTCTTTTTGTTCCCTTTAGCAGGACATTCTCTGGGCTACTTTTAAGCAGGCCCTTAAGATGTGTGGTTATTTTTCTTCTTCCATTGGCCTGATGAGTATAGCCCATTGAGAAATGTGCTTTTTTCTTCTGGACCTTTGTGGAGGAGATTGCATCTCGCCAGGTTACGATTGTAGATTCTCGTCCTAACTCCGTGGCAATGCTAGCAAACTGAACCCAAGATATGTCATGGGTAGTAATTGAAGCCAGAGATGGAAGGTGTTGTAGCAGCGTTAAAATATTTGTTCTGTTAAGAATGTCCATATTACCTCTAGATGTATATTGCAGAGTGAGGATTGTTCTCTGTGAAACACTTCCATCCACAACTCCACTCATTGTTATAGCGCAAGGTGCAACTGCCCTTGATATTTCCTCTGAGTGGGATCCCAAGATACCCCAATGCTGTGGTGGCAAAAGTGCTAGGGGCTTGGACTACTTTCATTGCTCCGTATGGAGGCTGATTCCCCAAGCCTGCTCCATCTGTATCAGGGCTGGCACCTTGTTCATCGAGCCACACAGAAGGGTCTTGTGTAGAGTGTCTTGTTCTGCAATCATCTCCGTTTGGCCGTACGTCACCATGCCTACTTTATTCGAAGGTGGACTCAGGGGCACCCCCAGGTGACTGCTCGAAGTTGTCCTGGTTCAGTGCCCTTAGCTTGCAGTGAATTGGCTGTGGGTAAGTGCGCATGCTCCGACCGACAAGTCTGAGACCCTGATTCCTGTGCGATACCTAATCTGGGTGGCCTTGTGGATCCATGAGGGTTCCCTGCTTTTATTGAGGGTTGCTGAGCCTTGGAGGGGCCGTGCACTACCTGAGAGTGAGTTGACTGGTTTGTAAATGTGGGGTGGCTACTTGGATTGTGATCCCTGGGTGTGAGGTGGAGGGCATTCTGGTCCTTGGCAGTCACTGTATCAGGTGTCCAGGCGACTATTTGATTAGCTGTATTGCCTTTATTTGGTGGTGCCCAAACCTGGGCTTCTTTGTAGAATATTGAATACAATCTTGATGTCGGCCTGGAGAGGTTTAGTGGTTGAACTTCTTTCTGCATGTTGTTGATGCGAGCCTCCTCCACGTTTGTCAGAGCTATCATTCTCATTGTTTGCTTTTTTTCCTGCTTCTGTTGTTTCCTCAAGCGTTTCTTTGCCCTCCAGTTCATTTCAGCAGGGGGTGGGGGTCTCCACATCCTTGTGTCTCCTTGTTGTGCTGTCTATGTTAATAACTCCGGCATTGCCAGTTGCCGCTTTGTAAGCGTCGGGGCCCTCAGTTGGGTTGGTTGGCCAATGGTGCTGGAGTATTTGATCTTGAACGGTATGCACTCATAATATCGAGTTTCAAATATCGATATACCAAAATATCGATGTTTAAATCTCGATATGACAGAATATCGACCTACAAGAATATCGTCAACAAGAATAACGACATGCAGGTAAGAAATATCGTTTTACCGAATATCGAAGTTAGTAATATCGTTAGTAAAAATATCGTTGTTTATAATATCGAATTTTTTTTTAGTGTTCTGTATGTTAGTATATGTGTTAAAAGTATAGCTTATTTTTTAATGTATGTTTGAATTTTTTAGAAATAATTTATTTTATGTTAATTCATTTTTGCGTATTTTAGTTCCGTAGTGGGTTGTGGGTTTATAGGGGAATAGGGTGGGAAGTAATTTAATTATAATATATTTATTATTAATTTTTTAGAAGTTATTAAATTTTTTTTTTTTTTTTAATATTGCATTTTACTTCCGTAGCGGGTTGTGGGTTTATAGGGGAATAGGGTGGGAAGTAATTTAATTGAAATTAATTAATTAATATTTTTATTATTTACTATTTTTGTATTTAATAATTTATATTATTAATTGTGTTAATTAATTTGCTATTAATTAATTATTAATTGATTATTAATAATTAATTGGTAAATATGTTAATTGCGTAATTGTTTTAGGAGCGGGTTGTGGGTTGATAGGGGAGTGGGGTGGGAAGTAATTTAATTTTAAATAATTAATTAAAATCTTTATTAATTAATATTTATGTAATTAATATTTTATATTGTTAATTGTGTTTAAAAAATGTTATTAATTAGTTATTAATTAGATAATAATTATTAATAATTAATTGGTAAATATGTTAATTGTGTAATTTTTTTAGGAGCGGGTGGTGGTTTGATAGGGAGTAGGGTGGGAAGTAATTTAATTATAATTAATTAATTCATATTTTTATTAATTCATATTTATGTGATTGATATTTTATATTGTTAATTGTGTAAAAAAATATTAATTAGTTATTAATTGGATATTAATTATTAATAATTCATTGGTAAATGTGTTACTTGTGTAATTTTTTTAGGAGCGGGTTGTGGGTTGATAGGGGAGTATGGTGGGAAATAATTTAATTTTAATAAAATTGTTATTCTTTTTTTATATAATATTTATTTAAAGTTATTTTATAGTGTTAATTGTGTGAACTAATTTATTTTTGATGGTTTTTAAATTGCTTGTTAATTGTTATTAGTTAATTAATTAATTGTTAATTAATTATGTTAATTGTGTAATATTTAACAATATTGGTGGTGTCGTTTATAGGGGAATATGGTGGGAGATAAATTATTTTTGAAAAATTAATTATTTGGTAATTTATATTAATTATTTTGCAGTAGTGGGAATAATAAATTATTCCCCTCTGCTATCCAACACTTTCCCTACTGTTGTATTTGCTGGAGTGGAAATAGTAAATTATTCCCCTACACTATCCAACACTTTCTCTACTGTTACACTTGGTGGAGTGGGAATAGTAAATTATTCCCACCCGCTATCCAACACTTTCCCTACTGTTGCACTCGCTGGAGTAGGAATAGTAATTTTTAGTCACCCGCTATTCAATACTTTCCCTACTGTTGCACTGACTGGAGTGGGAATAGTAATTTGTACCCCCCTCCCCGCTATCCAACACTTTCCCTACTGTTGTACTCGCTGGAGTGGGAATTTTAATTTTTACCCACCCGCTATCCAACACTTTCCCTACTGTTGCACTTGCTGGAGTGGGAATAGTAATTTTTACCTACCCGCTATCCAACACTTTCCCTACTGTTGCAATTACTGCAGTGGGAATAGTAATTTTACCCCTCTGCTATACAACACTTTCCCTACTGTTACATTCGTTGGAGTGGGAATAGCAATTTTTACCCACCCGCTATCCAACACTTTTCCTACTGTTGCACTTACTGTGTGGGAATAGTAATTTTTTTCCACCCGCTATCCAACACTTTCCCTACTGTTGCACTCACTGGAGTGGGAATAGTAATTTTTACCTCCCCCCCCCCCGCTATCCAACACTTTCCCTACTGGTGCACTCGCTGGAGTGAGAATATTAATGTTTACCCACCCGCTATCCAATACTTTCCCTACTGTTACATTCGTTGGAGTGGGAATAGTAATTTTTACCCACCCGCTATCCAACACTTTCCCTACTGTTACACTTGTTGGAGTGGGAATATAAATTTTTACTTCCCCGCTATCCAACACTTTCCCTACTGTTCACTGGAGTGGGAATAGTAATTTTTATCCTCCCGCTATCCAACACTTTCCCTACTGTTGCACTCACTGGAGTGGGAATAGTAATTTTTACCCACCCGCTATCCAACACTTTTCCTACTGGTGCACTCAGTGTAGTGGGAATAGTAATTTTTACCCACCCGCTATCCAACACTTTCCCTACTGTTGCAATTACTGGAGTGGGAATAGTAATTTTTCCCCTCTGCTATCCAACACTATCCCTACTGTTATACTCCGTGGAGTGGGAATAGTAAATGATTCCCCTCCGCTATCCAACACTTTCCCTACTGTTGCAATTGCTGGAGTGGGAATAGTAAATTATTCCCCTTCGCTATCCAACAATTTCCCTACTGTTGCACTCTCTGGAGTGGGAATAGTAATTTTATCCCCTACGCTATCCAACATTTTCTTTACTGTTATAGTTAATGTAATGTAAAATATTTTTACAAATAATTATTAATTTAAATATTTTTATTTATTATATATATATATTATTTTTATATTTATATGACAGGTTTATGTATAAATATATGTATTTATAATTTTTATTATGTTTCTAACATTTTATAATTAAATAAAATAATTATTTATTAATATTATTAAGTTTATATATATATAAAATTATTTAAATATGTATGTTTAATTTTTTTAATGTTACATTTATTATTTATCATTTTTAACATTTTTAAATAATTCTAACTATGGGGTCTATTAGGATGGCGGTCGGAAAACCACCCCGACCGCCATGGTAGCACTGGGTGGTGCCTCCGCCCGCCATCATAATAGGCCCCTATGTTTCTATTAATTATATTAAGTATTTAATTAATTTTATATTATTTTTAAGATAATTAAAAAAAACGATATTTTATACAACGATATTTTAAACAACGATATTTTGGTTTAGATATTTTTGTACTTACCTTTGTAAAGATAGGATGTCGATATTCTGTCCATCAATATTCTAGACTCGATAATCTTGTAGGTCGAAATTCGCTACGTCGATATTCTGTCAGTGATCCATCTTGAACTAATTCATTGCGGCCCACTTTTGTAGTTGTTTGGACTTATGAGATAGAATCAGATGGCAAGTACCCCTTATGGATGCCCCTGAGGTTAGCCCCTGTGATGTGCAGACAGGGTCCTCTACCAGTTGCAGCTTTCAGTTCAATAATTAAAGTGGTTAGGACTGAGTGAAGTGAACCTAATTTGTCCACGATGTCGGGCATGTACAATCTGTGGACAACTTCACGCTTGTATTTGCTTAGAAGAGTGTATAACCTTTGCTGGCCATGTCTGCCATGACCCAGGCCATTACTTGAAGCATTTTCATCTGGATTTCCAGTTTTTGTGATTGCCACGTAAGGGCGTTTGTGGCAGCTTCTTAAGGCGGCATGTATACAGGGCCGGACTGGCCGTAGCGGGCACCGGGCGTTTCCCCGGTGGGTTGCCATGGTGGGGGCCAGTTTTGGCCCCTGGGGGCCGTTTTTGTTACCGGGGACTGGCAATTTCGGGCCCCTGTAACAAAATCGGCCAAAACCGGCCTTAACAAACAGCTCGGCTGCACTCCCCCCTCCCCTCCAGGAGGGCCGGCCGAGCAGTTTGCCAGGGCCGGTTTCGGTACCCAGTCCGGCCCTGCATGTATAGACCTAAGCAGGTTGTCCTGAATGTCAGAGAGTTCAAAGCACGGAAGGACTGGAGATGTTTGTAGACAATCGTTTAATTGTGACTAGGGAGGGGTTTTAAGTCCGAATCGAGCACCCATGTGGAAAGGCTTCCCTGTTTGTGTGGTCCCACATGTTTTCATTTTTGGGGGGGGGGGGTCTCAGCATCTGAAAATGCTGGCAGCTTCTTGCCAACCTCATATGTGTAACCCAAGGACGTGTGATGGACTTGCACTGTGACTAGCTCCTTGCGCCATGCTAAATTGTTCAGTGGGCACTCTAAGTGGCCCGAAAGACCACTGCATCCATCCTTCGGCATTAGAGTCACCTAGCTTTGAACAGGAGCTGGACCTCTTTCTTCCCCAGGAGTGGGTGCCCTCCTTGCGGGGGGTTGCTGCCGGCCATTTGGTTGTTAATAAGGGAGCCCAGCTGCTCAATGCTCACCTCGGGGTTTAAGCCCTTGTTTATTGTTTTGAAGTAGGCCATTATCTCCATGTTCCTGTCTCTGCTGTATCTCGGGCTGCTCCACGTGTCGGGCTGGATTAAGTCAATGCTGCTCCTGACACAGCTCATTCCGACCTATGTTGATGTTCAGAAAAGCAAGTTATGTACTGGGCATTGCTGCTATTTACTTTTGCTCATGTCTTTTCTGTAGGTTCCCGGCGACTCTTTTTTGGGCATTCTGAGAGGGCCGAGAAAGCCCTTATGAAGGAAAATTCCAAGGGAGAGTTTCCAAAAGCCAAAAGAGTAGGCCCTGCTGGTTTTGAGGTACTTTGGGGCACTGACTGTTGAAACCTTGATTTTTCCTGGTTGGGCAATGAGTTGGGTATGTGGATTGAGCTTGCAGCCTGTGCCGATAATTTTTGTTGGTGGCCTAGTGCCTGGTTTAAAATTGGCTGTAGATCCTTCTGTTGGTCCCTCTATCTGAGCCCTCATCTGGGCTCTCGTCAGAGGTTTCCTGCACAAATGATGTGCACGTTGTATGCAGGGGAACAGTTTATTTGCTCTTCCTTGCGAGTTTGTGGCGAGTGAGGTCATAAAGGGGGTAGGCGTGCCTGGGTGCCCAGCTTTCTCTTCCACGCTGCCTTTCTTGTCTGATGGTCAATTGTTGGCTGTAAGGCGCTGACACCTCCCCGACAACTGGTGACAACTAGTGAAGGCGAGGGGCATGAGCACACCTGGACTGGTTGGAGAGAAAGTCCTGGACTGGCTGTAGATGGTATCCACAGCTAACCCATCCTCAAAACCACCCACCTCCTTGACCTTTTTTTACTTGACTCCGCACTGAGCCTGGTGGTTTGCCCTTCAGTTACGAATATACTGCTCCAATATACCGCTCAGCGTTAGCGCAATTTGAGAAAGCTTATGCAGTTATGCCCCTCTGCACACCCTCTTGATCCTCTTGTGTGCTGGAGCTGAGCACACACAGCTCACCTCTGGGATTATGCGCTTATCCAAGGGTCGCCCAGGGATTCTCCCTGAGCTGCTGCCACTGCCACCAGCCTCCAGAGGCCTCCAGTCACCTCCCCGTGACCTTTTACATCTATTCATGTGGCCCTCTGGCATCTTCAAAAAGCTGTCAGGCTGTCACTTTAATTTCCAGGGCACTCTGGAGGGGGGCACGGGTGGCCCAGCGGACACAAGCTGCACTGGCCGAATGGCAGCCTCTTCCATGTACCACCGGGTGCCCGCAGCTACCTAGAGCTCCCTCCACCCCCTGCACTGGCCGGCGATGGGTGCTAGGACCAGGAGCGGGGCAGAGTAGAAAGGCAGTTAGACCGCCTCTAAGAACCACTGGAGTCTCAGCCCCCACTCCAACCCTCGGACCACTGCAGATCTGACTGGCTCGGGGGACTTAGTGCAAGCTGGCGGGGCTGGCGGATGCACTTATCATCCCCGGATGAAGGGTGAAACCATAGAGCCATAGGGGGCCGAGGGGGACGCTTTTGCGATACAAACCCGCACTGCTCTCTGCTACTGCCTGCTATGCTCCAGCTACTCTGGCCCTCCGACCTTCCAACCACTGCTTCTGCAGGCTCCACCTTCCACCTTGTGCCTCGTCAAACTGTAACATGTCACGTCCTCCAAGCGCCCTGAAATAACATCCAGAACATCTGTGCCCATGGATCTTTTTAAATGCACTGCACCCTACCCTTAGGGCTGTCTTGAGCCTACCTTAGGGGTGACTGATATGCAATAAAAAGAAAGGTTTGGGCCTGGCAAGTAGGTTATCATGCCAGGTCAAAATGGCAGTTTAAAATCGCGCACACAGACTCTGCAATGGCAGGTCTGAGACATGTTTAAAGGGCAACTTAAGTGGGTGGCACAATCAGTGCTGCAGGCCCACTAGTGGCATTTGATTTCTATGCCCTGGGCACCTGTAGTGCACTTTACTAGGGATTTATAAGTAAATCAAATATGCCAATTGGGGATAAACCAATGTTACCATGCTTAGAGTACAGAGCACATGCACTATAGCACTGATTGGCAGTGGTAAAGTGCCCAGAATCCTAAAACCAGCAAAAATGAAGTCAGGGAAATAGGAGGTCAGAAGGCAAAAAGTTAGGGAAAACCACTCCAATGATGCCAGGTCTAACAAATATGGTTGAAGAAAGACTGAGTACAGTGAATCCTTCCACCTTAGAACTGCCCACTCTTGTCTATCTACCTCTATTATTTCAAAAGGAGATTAAGGGGTCGATTCCGATTCGGGCCGGAAAAAGCACCGACCGACTCGGAGCCGGAATTAATTCCGACCGACACGTACCTGTGGCGCCCGACCCGCCAAGTACGATGCAAAGCGTGCAAAATCCGACCGACAGCGTACGGAACCCAAGCCGAACGACCGAGCCGCACGGAAAACAGCAATCCGGCCGGAAAAACACGCGAATCGAACCGACCGACACGCACCCGGAACAAATCCGACCGAAAGCGTACCCGCGAACTCCAAACCGCAAAGTACGATGCAAGGCGCGAAAACCACGACCGAGTCGTACGGAGGACAAGCCGTACGACCGACACGCATACAAAACTGCGAGCCAAAGTAACACAAAACACCGCGACCGACGCGTACGCAGCATAGAAAATAGCACAAACACAGCGTGAACGAAACGGAGAAGACCGTACGATACAACTGCAGGGTCCGACTCGGTCACAAGAACGTTTCCAACATGCACAGAAAGTACTAAGGGAAAATACACAAAAAAAGGCCAAACAAGCAATTACAAAGCCAATAAATACTGGGAGGGTGGGGACAGAGAACAAAGACACACCCACAACTCCACCCATATAAAGGACACAAATCCCAACCATGATCCTTTGCAAATCCTATTCACCTGCCAGCACTCAACAGACAGCAACCACACACCCACAGCTCATCCCTCACACAAGCCACACACCATCAGCACACCAACAAATAGCTACCTCACATACACCCAGCAAAACACACACTTACACACCTTCACCTGCACACCAACACACACATCACTCACCATCACCATGCCCCCAAAGAAGAATCACAAGTTCCTAGATAGTGAATTGGAAGTCATGGTAGACGAGATCCTCAGGGTAGAGCCACAGCTGTTTGGCGCACTGGTCCAACAGACACCCATCGCCCAGAAAACAAAGATGTGGGAGAGGATCATCAACAGGGTGAACGCACAATCACCATGTCTGCGCACAAAGACTGACATCCAGAACAGGTGGTATGACGTGCGCAGGAGGGTACGGGAGCTGCTGAAGAAGGACTACCTCCTGAGCAAACACACCGGCAGTGGCCCTCCTGCCAAGCCAGTATACCTCAGGCCCTGGGAGGAGAAGGTGCGGGACATCCTACCGCCAGTGAGCGTCTATGGACTAGAAAACATCCCAGAGCCTGGTGAGTACACAACAAATGTACACAATATTCTGCCACAATACACACACACATCACTGTCAAGGGGAGAGTCAAACCATGCACTCTTAGCAATTACACAGCAACCAGAACAGAATCATCCCAAAATGTGTATGTCAGTCAGATAAACACAACACATGCCATCTCAAAGTTACATTTAACCGTGTCATCACATGTACAAACACAACTACAACTACAGCTAGGCAGTGGCACAAATATAACTAACAAACACATCCAGACATGTAGCCACCACTACAACACCAACACACAGTGAAGACCACTGAAAGAAAGGAATTCTGTGTATGCTGGGCAAGTCAGTGTAGCCAATAGCATCATGGGAGTCGTAGTCACAGATATTGCTCACCCCCACAACTGTCCCATCAACACCACCATGAACCATGCGCACATCACAGGGAGTGGAAAAGGACTCACAAGATGGCTGACACTGGGTACTGCTGTGGGGAGCACAAGGCCCTGCTGGCAACTGTGCAACAACCAACAGCAGGACACCACTGACTGACATCCTGAGAGACAACTTGCACTCCCTGCAATGGAAGCACGTTCCATGGTGGGATATCTGGCTGGGTGGGAAGGAGGACTCACAGCACTGACCATAGTCACAAGCACCTCCCCTCACACACCCCCTGTTGGAAATGGCCCTTTTTGCAGGGTCACCCCTAAACTTTTTGCCTGCCTCCTGTATTTTTGCTGACCTGTTTCTGTTGGTTTTATGACTCTGGGCACTTTACCACTGCTGTTCAGTGCTAAAGTGCATATGCTCTCCCTTTGTAAGTATGTCTATGTGAATTGGTATATCCCTGATTGGCTTATTTGGTTTACCTGTTAGTCCCTAGTAGTGTGGCCTGTGTGTGCCCAGGGCTGGTAAACCAAATGCTGCTGGTGGGCCTGCAGCACTGATGTGTGCCACCCACAGAAGCAGCTTGTAAAGTGTGTCTCAGACCTGCCACTGCAGTGTCTGTGTGCAGTCCAGAACTGCCATCTTGGCTGTGAAGTGCACCCACTTCCCAGCCCCTGAACCTTCCCTTGGCATCATGTAAGTCACCCCTATGGTAGGGCGCATTGTATGTGTAAGGTAGGACATGCCTTGGTGTGTGTAGCATGTCCTGGTAGTGAATTACACCCAATTTCGTTTTTCACTACTGTAAGGCTACCTGTTCCCCATAGGCTAGAATGGGCAGTTTGACTATTACATTCTATAGTCCTAACTGACCCCAGGAACATGGTAGAAAAACGAATTTAGTATGCCTGAGCTCAGAATATTAAAATACATCTTTTAGTGAAGTTTATTTTTATATTCTGTGTTTGAAAATACCACTTTTAGAAAGTAGGTATTTTCTTGCACTAAGCCTTCCAGTGTGCTCTGCTGTTATGTGTATTGGCTGTCTGGTTTTAGAGGGGCAGGGCAGGCTGAGTCAGACCTGGGTTGAATAGAGAGATCTGCATTTAGAGTGTGGGGAGGGGTGGCTCCTTGACCTGAATAGGGCTGTGCCTGGCAAGGTGAATGCTGGCTCCACCTCCTACTGTGTGTCTGCTAGCAGACCCCTCTTTCTGAAAGGAAGGATGCAGCCTGGTAAACAAAGTGCTCCAGGCCTGAGCAGAACTGGTTCTGGCTAGGTTCAGTGACTTGTAGCTTCTGAGAACAAAGACTTTTGGGGTATAAATATCTGTGCTCAAACCCCTCCATTTTGTATTGCTTTTGGATCTGGAGAGGAAACTCTGTCCGTGCCACTGGAGGAATCTGCAGGAAGTGACTGTCCTTGTGCTTGTGTGTTGTTTCTTGCACTGGCCTGCAGCAGTGACCACTGGACCTTGAAGAAGAGAGAAAAGGACTTTTGAGAGAACTTTTATTTTTGTTACAGCAATTACCCAAGAGCTAGGAAAAGAGCTAGCCTCCTGCTGGAGTCTCAGGCACATCTGACTCCACCACCAACCTCCTGCTTCCTCCCTGCGAGGATTGCTATCTGCTGATGAGGCTCCTGTGAGTTCCAGGGCCTCTAGTTTTGCTTCAGAGAAAAGAGTGCTGGAAATCGTCGCTAACGCACGTTTGCGAGCCGCTGCAGCCGAGAGCGCTGGAAAAATCATCGCGCTGCTGCCGCTGGGTGCTCGCAACACGAAACCATCGCTAACGCCCCTTTGCGAGCCGCTGCAGCTGAGACGCGCTGGAAAAATCATCGCGCTGCTGTCGCCGAGCGCTCGCAACCCCTAAAGAAATCATCGCTTCAAGACATCGCTTTGCGGACGCCGTGCGTCCGCCATTTTCATCGCATCGCACCGGATTTCGTCGCTCCCTCGCGGAGCGTCATCTCTTCGCATCGCAACACAATCGCACAGCGCAACAGGATCGTCGCATCGACTTCTCCCTCGCGGCAAGAAAGTCATCGCATCGGCGGCCTAGCGTGCAGAAGTTGGTCGCAGTGTCTCCGCACGCATCACGCAGATCGGCGCATCATCCTCCCTTGCGGCAAGGATTTCAACGCATCGCCGGCCTCGCGTGCCGAGAATCATCGCTACCACTTCTTTGCGACATTTTGTTGGTTTTGCTACTAAACCCAGGTACTTTGTGAGAGAAAGGGTCGCAGAGACCACTGCTTTGAATTTGAACCTTATTTTTGCAACCTTTGAACTATTTTTTGACAGTCCTTCAACAGCCATCCTATTTTTGACAGTCTTATGAGAGAAAGGGTCGCAGAGACCACTGCCTTGAATTTGAACCTTATTTTTGCAACCTTTGAACTATTTTTTGACAGTCCTTCAACAGCCATCCTATTTTTGACAGTCTTATGAGAGAAAGGGTCGCAGAGACCACTGCCTTGAATTTGAACCTTATTTTTGCAACCTCTGAACGAGAAAGGGGCGCAGAGACCCCTGCCTTGAATTTGAACCTTATTCTTGCAACCTTTGAACTATCTTTGACAGCCCTTCAACAGCTATCCTATTTTTGACAGTATTGTGGCTTTTACAGTTATTGGTCTTGTGATAAATCTGCCTTTATATAAAGATACTTATTTTTTATAACTACTTGTGTGGTGTCCCTCTGTAGTGTTCCTCACTGTGTTACTGTGTATGGTCATAAATGCTTCACACCCTGCCTCTGAGATAAGCCTACTTGCTCGTGCTACGTTACCACAGGGTTGAGCAGGGGTATCAAGGAGGGTAGCCCTCTTACTCTGACTTAGGAAGAAGGGTCCCTACTTGGACAGTGGCCAGCCATTGCCAACTAGAGACCCCCATTTCTAACATTGGTGGTCAGCGGTGAGGATCTGGACTTGCATTTATGATCGCATACAATAATTATAGTGTACACTACTAGTGAGTGCAGGCCATAACGCAACCACATACATTTTTGAAGTTTTTTTTTGGTTCTATTTTTGATTGATATTGCCGGTGATTTTTTACCAGCATACATTTTTCTTGAGAAGTTTTCTTCTATCTTTTATTGATATTGCCCGTGATTGTTACAATGGGCAAGCCTATTTTTTATTGATATTGCCGGTGATAGTACCCGCATACATTTTTGAGAATTGTTGGATCCTATATTGTAATTGATATTGCCGGTGATTTTTTACCAGCATACATTTTCTTGAGAAGTTTTCTTCCATCTTTTATTGATATTGCCCGTGATTGTTACAATGGGCAAGCCTATGTTTTATTGATATTGCCAGGTGATAGTACCCGCATACATTTTTGAGAATTGTTGGATCCTATATTGTAATTGATATTGCCGGTGATTTTTTACCAGCATACATTTTCTTGAGAAGTTTTCTTCTATCTTTTATTGATATTGCCCGTGATTGTTACAATGGGCAAGCCTATTTTTATTGATATTGCCGGTGATAGTACCCGCATACATTTTTGAGAGTTTTTGGATCCTCTATTGTTATTGATATTGCCCGTGATTGTTACAATGGGCAAGCCTATTTTTTATTGATATTGCCGATGATAGTACCCGCATACATTTTTGAAAGTTTTTGGATCCTATATTGTGATTGATATTGCCGGTGATTTTTTACCCGCATACATTTTCTTGAGAAGTTTTCTTCTATCTGTTATTGATATTGCCCGTGATTGTTACAACGGGCAAGCCTATTTGTTTTATTATTGATATTGCCAGTTATTGCTACAATGGGTCTTACTGAAATGAGACCTACCTTTTATATAGATGATCTGTTAACCTACAGTCTAGAGGAGCTAAGGGGGTTCTGTGAGGAGAGGGGCTTAGCAGTGAGTAGGAAGGAGACTCAGCTATCCCTGCAGACATCCCTGAGACTTTGGCAACAAGACAGATGGAGATTCTTGGAGTCCCAGTACACCTACCAAGAGGGTAGTTGGTCTGAGGGTGGCTCTGGAGAGTCTGAAGAGGAGGAAGAAAGTGTTATGGAATATCTCATAGGTGGGGAGTTCCTTGATGAGTCTAGTGCCTATGGTAGTGCCATATTCCCCTCAGGGTCCCCAGAGGAGTTGGTGGACAGGCGGGAAGGTCCCATAGGTAGGGAGTCCCTTGCTGGATGTAGTGCACCGGGTAGCACCCAATCCCCTTCATGGGCCCCAGAGGAGTTGGGCAGACAGAGGGAGAGGGAGTACCAGCTGGAATTGGAGAGGCTCCAAATAGAGATTGCCCAGCTGGAGGCGCACCTAGCGCAGATAGCAGAAAAGGAGAAGTTAGCTCAAGAGGGTAGGTTACCCCTGGAGCGCAGTTTTAATTGTCTGGATTCCCCAGAGAGGGTGGGGTCCAGTGGTGGCAGCAAAATTGAAGTATATAGTGATGACAGTGTAGTACACCCACCCAGAGATGTAGCACCTGACTTGAAGGAGGGGTTGATCTACACCAGGGGATTCAAGGATATGAGGTAGCTCCATTAATATGCAGTGTCCCTGAGGTGGATTGGGGAACTAGCGCAGGGGCCCATAGTCCTAGTGAAAGGAGGGATACTCTACTGACTCTGGATGAGAGGTGCAGGGAGAGGGGTTCCCCCGTGGTTGAAGTCCTGGTGTATGAGTGTGAGGACCGCCCAGAAGAGTGTGGGTTGAGTGATAGAGACAGTCAGTTAATGTCTCGCCCATTTCAAGAGAGTGGTGTGGGGTACGTGTGTGAGACACTGGATTGTGAGGTAAAGGTTAGCACCTGCGTGGAACTGTGTAATCCAATTGTGGGAGAGCATATTGTGAGTTCCTATTTTCCAGAGCTAAACCAACATGTGTTAGAGTGCGAGTTCTCTGATCCTAGGGAACTTGCGCAGGAGGCAGACCTCTGGGTGAGTACCAGAGGCTCTGTAGAGGCATTAGGGAATGACCCTAAGAGAAGTGGTTCAGAAGTTTTCCAACCCAGAGTGCTGGGAAAGGTTAGGAGTGTTACAGCTGGGTCCCCTTGTTGTGAGGAGGTTGTAGGGCCTCACATCCTGTCTCGTGGGAGCAGGAGTGAGACTGGGATAGGTCCCGAAGTGCCCCAGCCTCAGTCCCCAGGACTGGATGGTTCCATGAGGGAACACCAGGTGGGGAGCCTAGTCTGTCTGGATGGACCGTCCATTGTGGGGGGTACCCCAGTGTTAGGTGAGCTGGGAGTGCCTGTAGTCAGGCCTCCATCAGTTCTTGTGCCTGGCAGTGCCACTCCTAGGGGAGGGTACGGAAGTCCAGTCTGAGGGATGAAAGGGGGAAGGAGTCCCCAGTGGGAGAGCCAGTGGGTCAGGGGCCAGTCAGAAGGGCTGAGCCCCTAGGAGTGACCATGGTGACACCACTTCAGTCCTGGTTGGCCAGGCAGTTGGTCAGCCACAGGGGTTGGTCCCTGGGTTGGTAAGTCAGATCCAGGAGTTGTCTGCCCTGGAGGGAGGGACAACTGTAAGCAGTGTCCCGACCATTTTTTCTAAGAGCACCACTCCAGGTGGGAGGGTGCAGTATGCTGGAAGGGGGTGCAGAGGGAGGGAGTCCTCGCCTCTGACCCCGGTGCAACCTGAGGGTTTTTTCAGGTTGGTAGGTCAGTTGCAGGGTCCAGGCCCTGAACTGGTGGAGGGGTGTGTTTCCCTTGAGGGGGCCTGTGTGCTCCCCAGGAAGTCCTGGTTGGTCAGGCAGTTGTTCAACCACAGGGGTTGGTCCCTGGGATGGTAAGTCAGGTCCAGGTGTTGTCTGACCTGGAGGGAGGGACAACTGTAAGCAGTGTCCCGACCATTTCTTTTCTAAGAGCACCACTCCAGGTGGGAGGGTGCAGTATGCTGGAAGGGGGTGCAGAGGGAGGGAGTCCTCGCCTCTGACCCCAGTACCACCTGAGGGTTTTTCCAGGTTGATAGATCAGTTGCAGGGACAAGGCCCTGAACTAGTGGAAGAGTGTATTTTCCTTGGGGGAATTGGTGTACGCCCCCAGAAGTCCTGGGTTGCCAGGCACAGGCCCAGCCCAAGGGTACAGACCCTAGGTTGGGGGGCCAGGTTCAGGGTGTCCCCCTGATCTGGAGGAAGGGGCAACTGCTAACAGTGCCCCTCCCGGTTTGTGTTATGGGGGCACCTCTCCAGGTGGGAGGGTGCCAGGCCCCAGTAAAGGGGCGGGGAGAGGGCAGCCTCACCCCTGACCTCCGCCCAGTCTAAGGGTACAGAGCCTAGGCTGGGATACCAGTTGCAAGATAGAACCCCTGAACTGGTGGGTGAGTTGTGCAGGGCCCCTGCCACAGGTGCCCTGACAATTCTGGAAGGGGGTATCGCTCCAGGTGGGAGGGTACCGAGCCCCAAAGAGGAGGACCGGGTTTGGGAGAGCCCACCCCAGTCTCTGGCCAGCCGCTGGGTACAGGCCCAGGGCTGGTGGGTCAGTGTCCGGGTGCTTTGCCTGACCTGACAGGAGGGAGAGTGTACAAAAGGTGCCAGGCACCTGGGGTTACTGCCCCTCACTCTCTGATGCCACAAAAGTTTGAGAGCCCTGAGAGGTATAGGGCTTGGATTTCATCACTGACTACTGTCAGTGGCTACTGGGGCTTGTTGTTTATCTGTTGGGACACACCTGGGGGCCAGTTAAGGTTAGATGCTGCACAGGTGGTGTCCACAGGTGAGGGGAAGAGTTCCCCATTGGTTATCTTAGTGGGCCCTAGGAGTGTGGACAGAGGGAGCCACCAGGGTTCAGATTGGAGTAGAGCTGGCATATGCCCCTGCAGTTGAGGGCCAGTTCCGTGTTCTATCGCCCGAAGCAGGAAAGCCCATCAAAGTAGTGATTGGTCTACCCTGCGTTTTGGCTGGAAGGGGTTGTGTTGGAAATGGCCCTTTTTGCAGGGTCACCCCTAAACTTTTTGCCTGCCTCCTGTATTTTTGCTGACCTGTTTCTGTTGGTTTTATGACTCTGGGCACTTTACCACTGCTGTTCAGTGCTAAAGTGCATATGCTCTCCCTTTGTAAGTATGTCTATGTGAATTGGTATATCCCTGATTGGCTTATTTGGTTTACCTGTTAGTCCCTAGTAGTGTGGCCTGTGTGTGCCCAGGGCTGGTAAACCAAATGCTGCTGGTGGGCCTGCAGCACTGATGTGTGCCACCCACAGAAGCAGCTTGTAAAGTGTGTCTCAGACTTGCCACTGCAGTGTCTGTGTGCAGTCCAGAACTGCCATCTTGGCTGTGAAGTGCACCCACTTCCCAGCCCCTGAACCTTCCCTTGGCATCATGTAAGTCACCCCTATGGTAGGGTGCATTGTATGTGTAAGGTAGGACATGCCTTGGTGTGTGTAGCATGTCCTGGTAGTGAATTACACCCAATTTCGTTTTTCACTACTGTAAGGCTACCTGTTCCCCATAGGCTAGAATGGGCAGTTTGACTATTACATTCTATAGTCCTAACTGACCCCAGGAACATGGTAGAAAAACGAATTTAGTATGCCTGAGCTCAGAATATTAAAATACATCTTTTAGTGAAGTTTATTTTTATATTCTGTGTTTGAAAATACCACTTTTAGAAAGTAGGTATTTTCTTGCACTAAGCCTTCCAGTGTGCTCTGCTGTTATGTGTATTGGCTGTCTGGTTTTAGAGGGGCAGGGCAGGCTGAGTCAGACCTGGGTTGAATAGAGAGATCTGCATTTAGAGTGTGGGGAGGGGTGGCTCCTTGACCTGAATAGGGCTGTGCCTGGCAAGGTGAATGCTGGCTCCACCTCCTACTGTGTGTCTGCTAGCAGACCCCTCTTTCTGAAAGGAAGGATGCAGCCTGGTAAACAAAGTGCTCCAGGCCTGAGCAGAACTGGTTCTGGCTAGGTTCAGTGACTTGTAGCTTCTGAGAACAAAGACTTTTGGGGTATAAATATCTGTGCTCAAACCCCTCCATTTTGTAGTGCTTTTGGATCTGTCTGAGGAAACTCTGTCGTGCCACTGGAGGAATCTGCAGGAAGTGACTGTCCTTGTGCTTGTGTGTTTTTCTTGCACTGGCCTGCAGCAGTGACCACTGGACCTTGAAGAAGAGAGAAAAGGACTTTTGAGAGAACTTTTATTTTTGTTACAGCAATTACCCAAGGGCTAGGAAAAGAGCTAGCCTCCTGCTGGAGTCTCAGGCACATCTGACTCCACCACCAACCTCCTGCTTCCTCCCTGCGAGGATTGCTTTCTGCTGATGAGGCTCCTGTGAGTTCCAGGGCCTCTAGTTTTGCTTCAGAGAAAAGAGTGCTGGAAATCGTCGCTAACGCACGTTTGCGAGCCGCTGCAGCCGAGAGCGCTGGAAAAATCTTCGTGCTGCTGCCGCTGGGTGCTCGCAACACGAAACCATCGCTAACGCCCCTTTGCGAGCCGCTGCAGCTGAGACGCGCTGGAAAAATCATCGCGCTGCTGTCGCCGAGCGCTCGCAACCCCTAAAGAAATCATCGCTTCAAGACATCGCTTTGCGGACGCCGTGCGTCCGCCATTTTCATCGCATCGCACCGGATTTCATCGCTCCCTCGCGGAGCGTCATCTCTTCGCATCGCAACACAATCGCACAGCGCAACAGGATCGTCGCATCGACTTCTCCCTCGCGGCAAGAAAGTCATCGCATCGGCGGCCTAGCGTGCAGAAGTTGGTCGCAGTGTCTCCGCACGCATCACGCAGATCGGCGCATCATCCTCCCTTGCGGCAAGGATTTCAACGCATCGCCGGCCTCGCGTGCCGAGAATCATCGCTACCACTTCTTTGCGACATTTTGTTGGTTTTGCTACTAAACCCAGGTACTTTGTGAGAGAAAGGGTCGCAGAGACCACTGCTTTGAATTTGAACCTTATTTTTGCAACCTTTGAACTATTTTTTGACAGTCCTTCAACAGCCATCCTATTTTTGACAGTCTTATGAGAGAAAGGGTCGCAGAGACCACTGCCTTGAATTTGAACCTTATTTTTGCAACCTTTGAACTATTTTTTGACAGTCCTTCAACAGCCATCCTATTTTTGACAGTCTTATGAGAGAAAGGGTCGCAGAGACCACTGCCTTGAATTTGAACCTTATTTTTGCAACCTCTGAACGAGAAAGGGGCGCAGAGACCCCTGCCTTGAATTTGAACCTTATTCTTGCAACCTTTGAACTATCTTTGACAGCCCTTCAACAGCTATCCTATTTTTGACAGTATTGTGGCTTTTACAGTTATTGGTCTTGTGATAAATCTGCCTTTATATAAAGATACTTATTTTTTATAACTACTTGTGTGGTGTCCCTCTGTAGTGTTCCTCACTGTGTTACTGTGTATGGTCATAAATGCTTCACACCCTGCCTCTGAGATAAGCCTACCTGCTCGTGCTACGTTACCACAGGGTTGAGCAGGGGTATCAAGGAGGGTAGCCCTCTTACTCTGACTTAGGAAGAAGGGTCCCTACTTGGACAGTGGCCAGCCATTGCCAACTAGAGACCCCCATTTCTAACACCCCCTCAACACAAACTCCACATAACCCACCTGGGAGAATGCAATGCCTCACATCCTAACTCAAGATCCCACAAAGAACCACCACCCTGGGTTATGCTGTGTGAAGCACAGGGAGACTCTTGGGACTTTTAGCCAAACAACTGCCAGGACAACACTCCCAGCCATCCTGTCAGCACAGGCAGCCCACCCCACAGGGAAGCAGAGTCAAAAGGAAGGAAGGATGGGCATGCTGGGAAGGGGGGTGGAGGCAATAGCATGATGGGAGTTGTAGGCACAGATATTGCTCAGCCTCACAATTGGCCCATCAACACCACTCACAACCATGCTCACATCACAGGGAGTGGAAAAGGACTCACAAGATGGCTGACACTGGCTACTGGTGTGGGGAGCACAAGGCCCTGCTGGCAACTGTGCAACAACCAACAGCAGGACACCACTGACTGACATCCTGAAAGACAACTTCCACTCCCTGCAATGCAAGCACGTTCCATGGTGGGATATCTGGCTGGGTGGGAAGGAGGACTTGCAGCCTTGACCATAGTCACAAGCACCTCCCCTCACACACACCCTCAACACAAACTCCACATAACCCACCTGGGAGAATGCAATGCCTCACATCCTAACTCAAGATCCCACAAAGAACAACCACCCTGGGTTATGTTGTGTGAAGCACAGGGACACTCTTGGGACTTTTAGCCAAACAACTGCCAGGACAACACTCCCAGCCATCCTGTCAGCACAGGCAGCCCACCCCACAGGGAAGCAGAGTCAAAAGGAAGGAAGGATGGGCATGCTGGGAAGGGGGGTGGAGGCAATAGCATGATGGGAGTAGTAGGCACAGATATTGCCCAGCCTCACAACTGGCCCATCAACACCACTCACAACCATGCTCACATCACAGGGAGTGGAAAAGGACTCACAAGATGGCTGACACTGGCCACTGCTGTGGGGAGCACAAGGCCCCGCTGGCAACTGTGCAACAACCAACAGCAGGACACCACTGACTGACATCTTGAAAGACAACTTTCACTCCCTGCAATGCAAGCACAGTCCATGGTGGGATATCTGGCTGGGTGGGAAGGAGGACTCACAGCACCGACCACAGTCACCAGCAGCTTTTCACACCTCCCCCCTTAACACAAACTCCACACAACTCACCTCGGAGAATGCATTGCCTCACACACCAATAATCTATCCCACAAAGAACCACAACACTGGGTCATGCAGAGTGAAGCACAAGGACACACATGGGACCTGTAGCAGAACTAACCCCAGGATTACACTGTCAGCCATCTTGTCAGCACAGGCACACAACCCCACACGGAAGCAGAGTCAAAGGGAAGGAAGCATGGGCATGCTGGGAAGGGGGGTGGAAGCAATAGCATGATGGGAGTCGTAGTCACAGCTCAACATCCCCCACCCACATTGCCCAGCAAGCTCACACTCACGCATGCACATCCCACAGAGAGTGGAAAGGCCCATCAAAGATGTCTGACACTGGTGCTGTGTTGTGGGGAGCACAAGGGCATGCTGGGAACTGCACACCAACCAACAGCAGGACACCACTGTCAGCCATCTTGCCATTGCTCTCACACCCACACACACTGAACTCCCCACAAAAGCAAGTAAGTATGGGAATGCTGGGAAGTGGGGTGGAGGCAATAGCATGATGGGAGTCATAGTCACAGACTTAGCTCACCCCCACAACTGTCCCATCAACACCACCCTGAACCATGCTCACATCACAGGGAGTGGAAAACAACTGACAAGATGGCTGACACTGGCAACTGCTGTGGGGAGCACAAGGCCCCGCTGGCAACTGTGCAACAACCAACAGCAGGACACCACTGACTGACATCTTGAAAGACAACTTTCACTCCCTGCAATGCAAGCACAGTCCATGGTGGGATAACTGACTGGCTGGGTGGGAAGGAGGGCCGGCTGTCAACCAAATACAACCAATGCAGACCATGTTCACACCCCAACAAATACATAGAAATGCCCAAATAATGCAGGACAATGTGCTACACCAATATCAACCCCTGACTGTGACAACTTAGGACAATGCAATGTACAGGCCCGCACCCAGAGGCACAGTCACAACTGTCAGGTGTGTCAACCATTGATGCCTGCAGAAACATAACATACATTGTGTGTGTCTCCCAAAAACAGGTGATGATGGGGACACAGCAGCAGACGCTGAGGAGTCCCAGTCCCAGGCTCAAGAGGATACGGAGCTCACTGGTGTCGAACAGCCTCTGCCCTCCTCGGATGAAGAAGACCAACCTGGCACCTCCGGTGCAAGTCATCATGCAGCACCAGCAGGACCACCAGCTGCAGCACCAGCAGGACCACCAGCTGCACCCCCTGCACCCACCCCTCCAACGACTGTCACCACAAATACCATCCCTGCCGACATGGACAGAACAAGGAGCACCACCAGCACAGGGACCCTGGACCAACGTGGGGCCATGGACACCACCACCACCACCAACCCCCAAGGGGGACCAGGGTCATCTGTGCGTGCCACTGCATGCACTGCACATGTCGGCAGGGGTGGTGGGAGGGGTGGGAGACAGAGGTCGCTGCTTGCAGAGGTATCTGGTGTGCATGATGACCCACAACTGGCACGCATAGCCGATGCGTACCAGTCCAGCACCGGAGATCTCAGCCAGGTAGTGGGGCTCCTCAGGGACATCAAAGAGCAGCAGGCTGCCCATCATGCCCGCTTGGACTCACACATGTCCCGCGTGGAGTCCAAGTGGGACACACTGCAAGAGATGACGGCGGTGCATAGGGACATATTACAATGCCTCCGCCAGATGACCAGCAACCAGTCTACACCTCCCTGTGTGCCAACAACATCTGGTGCTGAAACAACTGCACCTGCCACAGGGAGGGAGGATGACTCTGGCGGAGAGTCCCCTGCACCGCAGCACCCTGTACTTGAGGGCCCCCCCCCCAAAGAAGAGGGGTCGTCCGAGGAGGGGCAAGTGAGAGGCCGATGGCCATGTGCAACCCCCAGGAAGCCTGAACCTGTTCTGGATGATCACCTTTGTGCGCAAACTGTTCACCCTGTTGACGGCAACACAACTCCCACACATGACATGGGGAGTACAAGTTGGACCAATGTCTCAGACAACTGTGGCCCCGATACTGGGGATTTTGTCTACCAGGACTTTCAATTCATCTAGGAACTTCTGATTGCAATATAAATGTACAGCACTAACCATCCTGTGCACTATTCACACAAATGTATCACAATAAACACACTAATACACCATACTTGCCTCTGTTGTGATTCCAACATGGGGGCTGTCATGGGGATGATGAACTGCAAAATTACACTGTGTATGCGAACTGCAACAGCAAGTACAACACAGGCATGTGAGTAATGGCAACGTGACACATATGAGGAAGACACACCACCAGGGCTACACAACACATACACACCTAGGCCATCTGACTCCTTGCCTACACTGATGTTGCCAGGAAAGACGGTGCAATGCACAGACACCACACCTATTCCCAGTTGTAGTCAAGTAGCCCACAGGTGCAGTAAGCAAATGGCAGTCAAATGTGTGACCACAGACAACGCACATCACAAAGTGAAGCACAGGTTTATTACACAGTTGCAACATGTCGTAACCACTACAGATGCAAGGTAATCCCACCTGGCAGCGGGCACACAGTCAACAACTGTAGAAGGAAGGAAGTCCATGGGTGTGGCGCACATCACCTGTAGGGACACAACAGCTACCACCCTGGAAGTACAATCACGTCGTCGGTGGACACAGTTGACCAAACGAATCTGAAAGTACCCTGTGAAGGACAGAAATGACAAACAGTCAAAAGCAATGGAGAACAGGACAGAACAGCAAAACTCATGCACAATACATGTTACAAGATACCCACCCAGAACCAAGTTAGCATGTCAACACTGTTGGGGAGTACAGACTACCTGTAAGCACACATCGCTACACACATCCAGTCAAGTAGCCCATGGACACACTCTAACAGCACCAGAGCACCACCTACACATATCATGCCAACTCACATCATTGACATGACACCTCAGGATACTCACATTCAGCTAAAGAAGTTGGTGATGAGCTGTGTGCGGACATCACCATCATCATCATCATCACTGGCATCGTCGTCCAGGCCAGGATCCTCCACAGGTGGCGGATGTTGGTCATTGTCATCCTGGATGAGAGGCAACTCCTTCCGCACTGCCAGGTTGTGGAGCATGCAGCAGACGATGATAATCTTGCACACCTTCGCTGGGGCATATGGGAGGGACCCTCCTGTCTTGTCCAGGCAGCGGAAGCGGCTCTTCAGGAGACCAAATGTCCGCTCAATCACTCTCCTGGTCCGACCATGTGCCTCATTGTAGCGCATCTGGGCTGGTGTCACAGGGTTCCTGAGGGGTGTCAGCAACCACGGCATGTTGGGGTATCCCGAGTCACCTACGGACAGACAAGTGCACATTAGCTGACTTGGAAAAGTGGGCGGAATACTACAGATCAGATCACACACAATGGCACAAAGTCAGTACACACCGACAAGCCAGGCACGCTGGTTCTGCATCTGTGCCATCATCCTGGGGATGCGACTACTCCTCATCACAAAGGCATCGTGTGCTGAACCAGGGAAACGGGCACACACGTGTGAGATGGTCATATCTGCAAGACACACCACCAGTGCATTGACCGAGTGGTAGTGTTTGCGGTTACGGTAGGCCTGTTCATGTGCCTGTGGTGGTACCAAAGCCACATGTGTCCCATCAATGGAGCCAATCACATGCGGCATCCTCCCCAGGGCATAGAAGTCACTCTTCACATCAGTGAGTCGTTGCAGTCTAGGGAAATAGATGTACCGGTTCAGGTATAGCAACATTGCCTCCAAAACATCGCGGAGCACACGGCTGAACATGGTCTGTGACATCCCACCAGCAGTCGCCACAGTGTGTTGAAAGGTACCGGTGGCAAAGAAGTGTAGGGCTGCCATCACCTTCACCTTGGGGGTCAGCGCTGTAGGATACGGCCGGCCAGGCTGCAAATGTGGGGCCAACTGCACTGCCAAATCCTCAATCAGCTGCCTGGTGAAGCGGTACCGTCGGATGCTGTCCCGTTCCACCATCGTTGCCAGGTCTGGGAATGGTCTATGGACAGCAGGAGCCCTACAGTGCAGAGGAGAAGAAAGCAAGATTGTCAGTCACCCCACATATGCGGCATTGAACACACTCAATATCACATCATACATCATTATGAGGCACAACTACATGAAGTGTGCAGTTCCGTAAGGACATGTATGGTACATACATGGCCAACATCTGTCATCACGGTTCAACAAGTGGCATCAATTAGTCCCAGGTTGGCCCATTGGATATCATGAGGCCGTGTCACAGTTCCCATCTCCTGCTGCCATGTTACAATCACCCCCACAGTGACATGTGAGGACAGATGTGCCCCAGGCATCACAGCTCAACGACAGGTACATTCCCAGGGACCCTGTATTGCCACATGGACACTGGCATTACATGGAGTATCATGTATACACCACAGCAAAACAACCAGGACCCCCACAGGTAGTGGTTCCACTTGCCTCTGCAGGACAGACATGGACGTCTGTGACACACACACGCACAACATCAAAGTCCATGCACAAACAACGTGGATGTGGAGACTGTCTCCCATTGTGCACATGAAATCAGAGACATTGTAAACACTACATGCACACAGACTGTGGAGGACCATCACTATTGTGCCACTGGGTCACCCTGGCTCAAACATACCGTCCCACATGGGACTCACGGGGTATGTGACATGACATACACATACACCACCGTGAAATGTGAGCATGGCACATGCTCAGATATGAACAGTTGCACATCACAGTGGTCATGTACACGTAACACCCAGGATCCTGTCCCCATGAACATGTGCACAGCCTGGGGGTGGCTGCCCCCAGGTGACACCCACAGGACAACATGTACACCAACATACACACAATAGGAAATGCAGCCTTACATGCCTTATGATACAGTTTGGACAGGCTGTGGTGTTGTAGGTGTGCCCCTCACTCCCTGGGAGCTATTTGTGGCTGGCATATGTTCATCTGAGACAGGCATGGTGATATATGCCAGTCACTTGTACTGGGATGCGTTGAACAGCAATGGACCGATCGGTGCCCCCGGCCGGCCCATTGCATTCAATGTGTGCGGGTACGCGTTGAACCCGTGTTCGCGTTGAACAGCAATGGACCGATCGGTGCCCCCGGCCGGCCCATTGCATTCAATGTGTGCGGGTACGCGTTGTACCCCTGTACGCGTTGAACAGCAATGGACCGATCGGTGCCCCCGGCCGGCCCATTGCATTCAATGTGTGCGGGTACGCATTGTACCCCTGTACGCGTTGAACAGCAATGGACCGATCGGTGCACCCGGCCGGCCCATTGCATTCAATGTGTGCGGGTACGCGTTGTACCCCTGTACGCGTTGAACAGCAATGGACCGATCGGTGCGCACCCATTGTCAATGGCCTAGCCTGGCAACGGACGCGTTTTCAAAATTCGAACGAGTCGGTTGCTGTAAATTCAGTTGGTCACCCACAACAATGTTGCAAAATCATGTATGTCATGAAGTTGAAGATTTGAAGGATGCTGTGGGCGTGTATTGGTGCTGCTATTCCATGGATTGGCCAGATTCAGAAGATGCAAACGACTTGGACCTATCACTTTGGACTCATGGGACAGTATCTGCCTCTGCAGCACACATATATTGCTGGCTGTTCCCCTGAGAGCTCACTTGCCTGCACTACATGCTCCAGGACGACATCTGCCACTGCACTGCTGCTGTCTCTGCCCCCTCTGGACCCTGCAATGGCACGTACTGTGGAGAGAGCCCCAGCCTTCAGCCTTGAGGAGAACCAGGCCCTGATGGACAGCCTACTTCCACAGTACAGCAAGCTGTATGGGACACCAGGGGAGCAGGTGAGTGTTCTGTGCACTGCCTTTCTGAATGTGCATTTTGTCTGACTAGCAAGGCTGGAAGTCTGCACGCCACTGGCTAGCAGGCTCACTGAGTAGTTGTCACCCCCATAGTGTGTAGTGACATGCACTGGACAGGTATGGTGCAGTGACAGTGCATTTGAACAAGGTTTTACTTCCCATGCAATGATACCATGTAGTGACTTCTGGCAAACTGTCCATGGGCAGCGTTGCACTGCCTGTGTACATCATGTGCCAATGTGATTGAGACATGTATATACAACTGTGTCATGCACGGATATGTTGCATGTGTAGTAATGGCCTTTTCACTTTGTCTTCCTCACAGGTTAATGCCCATCGGAAGCAGGAGATCTGGAAGGACATCGTCCGGGCTGTCCGGTCCGTGGGGGTCTACAAGCGCCTGATCCGCAACTGCCAGAAGAGGTGGCAGGACCTTCGGGGCTGGACCCGGAGGATTGCACGGGTCCAGCTGAAGCTGTCGCCTCCTCGCAGGAGGGGCGGAACACGGACCCTGACCCCCACATGCTCCAGATCCTGGCAGTGGTGTTTCCAGACCTGGATGGGCAGCTGAAGGCCAGACAGCAGCAAGGAGGGGGTGAGTCAAAGACTGCACTGTGAACTCTGTATTACATGCTATGTGCCCTCCTCTGGCCTGGTTAAACTGCCACAGTACAGCAGTCATGTTGTCCAGGAGCCATGTCCCTCTATTGTGCACTGCCCACTCCTCATCTGATACCCAGGTGTGGCCCTTACATTCAGGGAATTGTGTCACTTGGGACTGTGTCCTTGCAGTTTGCTTCACTCAAGGTGGGGGACAGCATCTGTTTCCCTAACTCTGTTGTGGGCATTATGGGTGGGTCCATTGTTCACACAATGCCTGTGTTCGGACATGTAATCTGCGTGTTGCTTTGATATGCGGTCCACTTGCTGAGCTGAGCCACCACATGTGCCTGGGGTATCTGGCACACACCCATGCAGCGGGTGGGAACAATGTTTGGGCCCCAGGAGTGTGCAGATTACGTGTGTCACACATACATAGCCAGCTATCCACTGTCCAGGGCTCATCCCTCATTCATGTGGGGCAGGACAGTCATGCCTACTCCAGCCCATCCAATACACCTGTACTCCCACTCCCGTGTATCAGCTGACACGTTGTGCGCAGTGATTTGACCCCTCAGGTGTCTGCCTCTGTGTCAGTGTGCTGTGGATTTGTTGCCAGGACTGATGGGGTGTTTCTCGGTAGGGGCTCAGCATGCCACTGGAGATG
This sequence comes from Calotriton arnoldi, assembly GCA_963921515.1. NCBI lineage: Eukaryota > Metazoa > Chordata > Amphibia > Caudata > Salamandridae > Calotriton > Calotriton arnoldi. The sequence continues at coordinate 395,666 of CAWUFW010001674.1, forward strand.
TGACCATAGGAGACGATACTTGTGTGTCACATAGGTGTTTGATCAGCTGCCCGTGCAGACTGGGGTATGCGAATGTGAAGTTCAGACAGCTGTTTCCCATTCACAGCAGATTGTGAGGGGCTCAGGTTCAGAGGGTAGTGTCACAGGTCTCCCATATGTCCAATCGGTATGACCTGGACAGATGAGGGTTAAGATGATGTGTTGTGTGGGGATGTACATGGGCACTTGTGCAGCTCCAGGACTTGCATTCCCCATGACCTACTATTGTGACACAGTGCAGAGTGTTGTTGTCTGGCTGCCAAGTCATACCTCACTGAGACAGTGATGTATGACTTAGCAGTCATGCCTCCGCCATGGCATGTGTCTACTTATTGGTGATCCTGCAGGACATGTGCTACATGCACACCATTGTGGCGATGGCTATCAGGACATGGGTGCATCATGGTGTCTGTCGCTGGTATGCATCACATGCATTTCCTATTTGACTCTGGGCATCCCTTTCATCCGGAAACCTGTACTGACTCAGTGGCAAGAGTTGTGATGTGTGCATGTCCACATGCTACACCGTGTCCTCTGCACTGTCCAACTACTGTGTAGGTGGTGCATGTGTCCACACTGGGGTGTTGCTATCCAACAGACACCAGACAGATGGGTGCAAGGCCATGTGGGATGTGAGTGCCATGGTTGGCATCAGACTGACAATTGGCTTCTCCTGTTCAGTTAGGGCACTTTTAGCAATGTTCAACTAATGATGCCAGGGCTTGCTCTGTAATGTGCTGTGCTCACAGTGGTGTGTGCGTTTGGTGCAGGTGACTGATGTCTGTCTGTTTGCCCATTGATTGCAGATACATCCACGGCCACGGAAGGGGACAGCTCCACGGACCAGGAGGAGCCGGAGAGCCAGACTGGGTCAGCAGCCGAGGAGTGGTCGGAGGGACCCAGTGGCACGGAGGGCGAGGGGAGCCACACCGAGGAGTCCTCAGCAGCATCCACCTCAGCTGAGGACCACAGCGGCTTGGAGGATGACTCCCTTATGGAGGCGGGTGTCAGCAGCCACCACACCCCAGCTAGTGTTGCTGTCCCCGCCACCACCAGCACCACCACCGCCCTCCCATCGGCTCCCATTCCCCAGGTCCGTGGAGGCTCCCATGTTCGGGAGCGTGTCTCCTTCGGGCCAGGCACCGCACCCCCTGCCCCTGTGTCCCCTGCTGCCCTGAGTGAGGAGTCTGTGTACCTCCTTCGCCAGCTCCATGTAGGGCAGACAGCCATGCTGAGTGTCCTCCATGCACACACCGCTCTGTTGACTCAGCTGGTGTCGTTCATGGAGGGCATCTCATCGGGCATGTCTGACCTACAGAGGGGCAATAGGTCCATGGACTCCTCCCTGACGGCAGCAGTGTCCCTCCTCAGACAGTCCCTCACCCCTCCTGCCTCTGCTCCATCCACACTCCCCAGCACCTTACCCGTCCCAAGCACACACACACCGGCACAGGCACACACCAGCACACACACGTCCAGCACACAGACACACACGCCACAAACAAAACGCACACGCATGCACAGTCAGGGGACTGAAACCAGACTCACAGGGGATGGGGCCCTGGAACACACACACGCATCCACAAGCACTGCGCAGTCCTCAGTTGCCTCTCCCTCCAAAGCACCCTCCCTTGCCTCACCTGCAACCCCAAAGTCACAGCGGCTCTTCCTCTGTGACCTCGGCCTCATCCCCTACGATCCAGCTGCTCCAGCATCCAGGGGGAAGAGGAAGCCCACCCACACGGAGCAGAGTGCCCCTCGCCCCCGGACACCCTCCCCCAGGCGCAGACAGACTGAGGCCCCCACCCGCAAGTCCCCCGGAGTCGTAAGAGCAAGACCCCGCCGCCGCCCTGCAGCTCAGGCACCAGGTCTCCTTCCTCCATCCCTCAGGCCCCCACTCCACAGGTGCCCCCACCACACCCTGCCCCAGGTTCCCCACCCACAGATATACCATCCCCAAGAGGATCCGGCCTTCTCCCCTGCCACTTGCTCTCCCGGCACCACACCCCCGCTGCGCTTGTCTGTGCCACTGATGTGGTGAGGGTGTCCTCCCCTCTGTCCAGCCCACCTTGCCTGTTCCCCATTCTCCTCCCCTGGAGGTAGGCACTGCAGTGGAGTCCACTACCACCCTGTCTGACTTGGGCACTGCAGTGGCGGACCTGTCCACTCCATCTGCACGGTCCACTGCAGTCGTGCCAGCACACACACCATCTGAGCCATGCCCCCAGTTGTGCCGGCACACACCATGTCAGACACCTCCACTGCAGTTGTCAGTGGCTCTCCAGCACCCACCACCCCTTCCCTGCCTCCTCCTGGTGAGCCCTGATCCTGTCCCTGCGGTGCCTGGCCTGCCCCCCGGTTGCCCCTCCTAGTGGATTGTCCCTGGTTTTGTGCAGTGCAGGCATGCGTAGGGTGACATCTGCCACTGTCACCCTGTATTGACTTACTTGATGGACTGGCCATTGGCCTTTGTTGGAGCATTACTGTTCTCTGAGTTTTTGGACACACATATGCTGAATAAAGCAACTTTCTGTTCTCTAATGCTATTACTTCTGATGTACATGATGTTGATGATGCTGACCATGCCCTTGCAGCAGGGATGATGATCTTTGGTCTCATGAAAATGAAGTGTCACTGGGCAGGGCCCCATGTGGTCCAGAGGGACAGTGTCCTATCCTGTGGTGTATCCATGTCATCCTTAACAGCATCTGTGGGTGTCATGTGTACAATATTTGGCAATGGAATTTCCTAGTTACATTAGCAATGTCACATCTGTGGCTTCCATCCCTGCACATCTGTAGTGCTTGCCATTGTTCAATTCGTCTACTTCCCTGACCGTGTGGCCATCTCCAGTGGACATGCAGGTTTGGGCATCAATGGGGAAGGACTCATCTGTGTTGTCAGTGCAACTTGCTGTACATGTGTGTTGGATCTGTGCTGATGATTTCGTTGACACTCCCATGACCAGGCTGATGTGATGGGAGCCTTGATTTGGTGCTAATTGTTTACTGTGTGACAAAGTGTTGTGCTGACATGATGGAGCCCTACTGATGCGACATATGGCACAGCTTTCCTCACACAGGAGTGGAGTCCCCTCATGGCAGTGTGTGCTCCTGTGACATTGCCTGCGCCCAAGGTGTGTGTTGTATGAGCATGTCTGTGTGTTCACTTCCATTTTGCTATGCGTGCTGGGATCCCTAGTGATGTTCCTGTTTGTGATGCTTGCTGAGTTGAGCTATGTTCCCCCAAAGTCTACTCCCTGGGTTCTCTGTGATGTGGGTGCATGGCACATTACTGGTCATCAGGGTGTCACCCATAGGTGTGTTTGCTGTCAGGGCTGAGTTTGTGGGCAGGCGCTGATGGATCACAGTTAGGATTCCCCTTAGCACTTGTTGTTTACTCCTGTAATGTGATTTCCGGTTTGTGTTAGCTTTCATTGTTTGTGACACGTTGTGTGTGTGACTGCTGGCCCTCCTCAGGGTCAGGGCTGCAATGTTGGTAGTTGTCCATGTGTGTTCTTTGTGGGTGACCTTGGCTTCTTCATTGGTGTGTGACTGTGGCTGGGATCCCATTGGTTGGTGTGGTGTTGCCGTCATGTCCATGTACGGCGTAGTGTGCAGTGTGTCAGACATTTAGGAGTCTTGTTGAGTGGCCATGTGTGCTGTGTTTCTGCACCTTGCTTCCCATCCACCCCCCTGGGATTGTCATGGGTGCATGCACAATGTCACCTGTGCATGTGAGCTTCACTGCAGCACATTGTTGGTGGTCGAGGTGTGTGTTGTTTAGTGTGTGCAGATGAGAGTTGTTGCCCGGCAAGACCCCTGCCTCCATGTTGGCCTTGGCTTACTGGCCATGCTGATTGATTTGTGCTTGTGTGGGTGTGCTGGTGATTCTTTGCTCAGGATACATGACTGTGGTTCACAGTGTGAACGACATCTGGCTTTGTCATCACAGTGGGATTGTAATGCAGCCCAGGGTCACCACATTGTGTGGGCCCTGGGGGTGGTGCTGTGGTGCCTCGGTGTCTTACTGTGTGGGTTGCTGTTCCTACATGCTTGTGTGACATGTGTGATTTGTGCTCCCTCTCATCTGACAATGCCTGATTGCCCACATAGGGGAATTGGATCCCTGAGTTACCTTTGTGTGGCACTGTATGCACATCTGTGTGTTTGGTCTTCAGGCCTCCTCATGTGTTGTGTGGTTGCCTGGGGACACTGGTCCCCCCTCACCTGTTGTGTTTGATGTGCAGTGTGTGTCTGCCTGTTTGTGTTTGTGCATCAGCGCCACTGCATTGGCATATTCATGGTGTGCCATTATCTGTATGTTGTTTGGTGTGTTTGCCCTGCTGTCCCTGGGACTCCTAGGTCATCAGTCAGCACAATGATCATTGTTTATGTGTCCCATTGCTGCCATGGTATGGTATCTGTTCACCTGCCATCTGCAGTCTACACAGGGTATCTGCATTGGTGTGTCCATTGGTGCAAATATGTGGGTCTGCATTGTGATGGTCACTTCTGTCATTGTGTCATTGATGTATGTTGACGGTGTCAGACACCATGGGTGATGTTTGTATGCAGCTGGCCAGAGGTATGTCTTATTTGCACTGCACTGTTTGCCTCCCCAAATCTATGTTGCAATGGGACACCTGCACTACTTTGCCACAGTTGAGTTTGTTGTTCTGTGACCAGGATTTGTCCATGCAGTTTGCCAGTTGCAGCTTCTACTTTGTTCACACTTACATTTTGGTCACAGTGATGATGGGGGTTTGGACCCCATTGCCACAATGGTCAAGATGTGCTTCAGCTCAGGACCCCACACTTACATTTTGGGCACTGTGATGATGGGGATTTGGACCCCATTGCCACAATGGTCAAGATGTGCTTCAGCTCAGGACCCCACACTTACATTTTGGGCACTGTGATGATGGGGATTTGGACCCCATTGCCACAATGGTCAAGATGTGCTTCAGCTCAGGACCCCACACTTACATTTTGGGCACTGTGATGATGGGGATTTGGACCCCATTGCCACAATGGTCAAGATGTGCTTCAGCTCAGGACCCCACACTTACATTTTGGTCACTGTGATGATGGGGGTTTGGCTCCCATTGCCACAATGGTCAAGATGTGCTTCAGCTCAGGACCCCACACTTACATTTTGGGCACTGTGATGATGGGGGTTTGGACCCCATTGCCACAATGGTCATGGCCTGCTTGCATTGTGGGGGCCACACACATTTATGTGTGGCACATGTGATAGGGTGTCACATTGTATGTTGATGATCATGTTCTGTGTCGTAGGCATTTGACACAGTCTACACACGCTTGTCATGGTGTTGGGGGATGTCTTAATGTTGCATTCTTTATGTTGGTGTGTGCTTGTTGCGACATGTATTAGCCATCCTGTGAGTGTAGATGTTGTTAGTGGTAGGCATCCAGCCCCCCCTGGGTAAGGGTGGTAGTAGTGGTAGGCATCCAGCCCCCCCTGGGTAAGGGTGGTAGTAGTGGTAGGCATCAAGCCCCCCCTGGGTAAGGGTGATAGTAGTGGTAGGCATCCAGCCCCCCTGGCTAAGGGTGGTAGTAGTGGTAGGCATCCAGCCCCCCTGGCTAAGGGTGGTAGTAGTGGTAGGCATCCAGCCCCCCCTGGGTAAGGGTGGTAGTGGTGGTGGGCATCTGGCAACCCCTGGGTAAGGGTGGTAGTAGTGGTAGACATCTGGCACCCCCATGGCTAAGGGTGGTAGTAGTGGTAGGCATCCAGCCCCCCTGGCTAAGGGTGGTAGTAGTGGTAGGCATCCAGCCCCCCTGGCTAAGGGTGGTAGTAGTGGTAGACATCCAACCCCCCCTGGGTAAGGGTGGTAGTAGTGGTAGGCATCCAGCCCCCCCTGGGTAAGGGTGGTAGAAGTGGTAGGCATCCAGCCCCCCCTGGGTAAGGGTGGTAGTAGTGGTAGGCATCCAGCCCCCTGGCTAAGGGTGGTAGTAGTGGTAGGCATCCAGCCCCCCTGGGTAAGGGTGGTAGTGGTGGTGGGCATCTGGCACCCCTGGGTAAGGGTGGTAGTAGTGGTAGGCATCTGGCACCCCCATGGCTAAGGGTGGTAGTAGTGGTAGGCATCCAGCCCCCTGGGTAAGGGTGGTAGTAGTGGTAGGCATCCAGCCCCCTGGCTAAGGGTGGTAGTAGTGGTAGGCATCCAGCCCCCTGGCCAAGGGTGGTAGTAGTGGTAGGCATCCAGCCCCCTGGGTAAGGGTGGTAGTAGTGGTGGGCATCTGGCACCCCCATGGCTAAGGTTGGTAGTAGTGGTAGGCATCCAGCCCCCTGGCTAAGGGTGGTAGTAGTGGTGGGCATCTGGCACCCCCTGGCTAAGGGTGGTAGTAGTGGTAGGCATCCAGCCCCCTGGCTAAGGGTGGTAGTAGTGGTAGGCATCCAGCCCCCTGGGTAAGGGTGGTAGTAGTGGTAGGCATCCAGCCCCCTGGCTAAGGGTGGTAGTAGTGGTAGGCATCCAGCCCCCCTGGGTAGGGGTGGTAGTGGTGGTGCACATCCAGGCCCCTGTGTGCATATGTGGCAGTGGTGATGGGCATCCCGCCCCTATGGTGCTGCTGTTGCTGGTGTTAGTAAATTCTGCATCCCTCTGTGTGTGTGTGATGTGTCGTGTATGTGTTGTATGTTTTTGTGGTTGGTGTCTGACTTACCTTCTGCGCCGTACGCGTCCGTGCCTGTTCCGGTAGTAAATGTAGAATATTGGTAGGATCGGGACGAAGGGATTCATGGTTGGTTCGTCTCGTTCGTCTTTCTCGTTGCTTCGCGTCGTCCTCATCGCTGGCGTGTTCGCCTCGTAGCCGTGGATCGTGTTGTGGCGCGAATCGGAGCTTATGTACGCCTCTCCCGGAAGCTTTGACGTGCCGGACGTAGCGACGGGTTCGGCGCGTACGGAAAGCGCATCGTACTTGTCCGGCCGGACGGGGCTGCATTTTCCCTTCCGTGCGACTCGATTCGGCGTTTCCGGATTCACCTCGGTCGGTGAACAGGACCTGGATTGGGTGAGTACGACTCGGCCGGATTCTATGCTGTTGTGCGCATCGTACTTGCTCGTTCGGAATAATGTACGGATCGGTCGGGAAACAGGCATTCGCATGGCTTTTTTCCCGACCGAATGGTATTGGGTGCGCCTCCGACCGAGATCGGAATCGGCCCCTAAGTTGCAGACGTCCAGGTGAACAATTGTGTCTTTGATGGTATTTTATGAATTGAATTCACCCCTGATTAATTGGTCTCTAATCCCCTTCCAGGAAAGAAGAAAAATTATGTCCACCAGTAAATCCCAAAGGCAGCTGACTTCTTCAAGACTGTCTTAAAAAGATAAGGTGATAAGGGCAGTATTACCAGACACAAACATGGCGCTTTAACAGAGCAATGCTTACTCTTGGTGCCTAACTGTTTGAATAACCGGGAGATTTTGGCTAAAAATCAGTTTGATTCTTTGATTTTGTGTTTGCCAAATTAAAAGATATTGAAATGCTATTGGTTAAGGTTAAAGAATTAGCAGAAATTAGAAGGGATTTGCAGAAGGGGCAAGTTACCAACTTGTTGTGGAGAGTTATGATTTGTGTGGTCAGGTTCAAATCAACGCTTTGAAGTTAAAATCTAACTTCCCTAAGGACGTAGAAATACCCTAAGAATAGATAGAGATTTGGTAACTGAACGAGATGTTGTCAGAATAGAGGATCAAGTAGAATTTAATTTCACCTGCCAGGCTCATTGAATTTTTTTTCTAACACCGATGAAGGGCCATCCTCTCTGCAACTCCCGTCGAATGAGACCTCCTACGTTATAGTGCTAAAAAATGTCCCGATTCTGAGACCCAACGAGAGGGAACATTGGTTGGGTCTAAAAAAATAAGATTTTTCACTGGATTAGAACCCAGGCAGGGATGGGGTTCCGTGGGTCTAAGAAAATAGAGGGAAGGGAGTAAGCCTGGTTAGATATGGAGATGGCCATTAAAAAAACAGATGCTAGAAAATTCCGGTAACTTGAGCTCAATCCCCAAGGCTAGCCCACACCCTCTTATAACTAAAGCTGTTTAGGACCACTACCAATTAAATGTTTTTAGCATGCCTATCCAGCAATGGAACATGAGATAGATACATAGTGGAATGAATTATGGTGTCAAACATAAATAGGAATTAACCCTACTCAAGAGAACACCTCAGTGGCGGGCAGGATCTCTCTTCATTTAGGCCAATGTCTCTCCTGGATTTGGTGTGAAAAAATATTTGCCTGTCTTATATTGCAACATCTTGAAGTATAGGCAGTCGAAAAAAGATTATCCTGATGAGCAAACAGATTTCCTTTATAGAACTGGCACTATATTTGATAATTTTGCATGTATTTATGCGTTTTATATAGCACATACTTTATCCGAAGGTGTCAGAGAACTTTACATTAGAACCAGTTACATTACATAAGGACTTCAGAGAAAATGAATTACATATAAGAAACAAACAGATACAGGTGTCTAAATACAAAAAGAAAGTGTTACAATGGTGTGTACAAAAGATGTGCAAGTTAAGCTAACAGCATAGATATAATTTGCCACTATTGGCGGGAAGTGAGCGCAAAGAATATAGAACCAGTATAATGATATTACATAGCATAGGCGTATGCGCATAAGCTAGCAGTGTTGCTGCCAAATGAGCAGGAAAGCATGAAAGCATAAAATAGCATGTGAACATCTAATAACAATATAGATCAGTGAATGGGCATAGAGCCAGAATCATAAAGAGGCAAGGGACTCCTTTTCACCTTCGGGTGAGACCTGGGTCTGATGGAGGTGAGAGGGGTGGCTGTCCTTTGGTCGCTAGAACTCTGGGGCACATAAGCACCACAGGGGCGGCGCTGGGGGTCAGACAGGTGGACTACTCTCAGAGCCCATGGTAAACCGGCACTCCAAGGCAGTACTTGTGCAGACCGAGGACGGTCGGTCAGGCGTGCATGGGGAGTTGGGGCAGCGTCAAGTTCACCTCTCATTCTTCGCCTTGTTTCGCTTTCCACTTGCGCCTGCATTGAACATGGGCTTCTGAACAGTTATTTCTCACCACAGAGAGCCAATCAAACACCATGGGCCGGGGCAGGCCGATAGCAGAGGTGTGCCATGGTGAGCTCTCTTCCCGAACATCATGGCTGTCCTGCTCTCGACCATCCTCCGCTCCGGGAGAACACCAACGTGTAGGCGAGCAGAGAGGCAGCGTCGGAGCACCCCTGCAGCTTGGTCCTGGCTCGGATTCCCATTTTCTTCAGTAAGAGGATGGCCTGTACAGGACAGTAGGACTGGAGGCCATCTGCAGACATTCAGTGGTGGGAGAAGTAGGGCTGAGGTGGGCTCACCTTGCCTCAGAATAGCTGCCCAGCTCTCTCCCTCCGACAGGTCACAGGGGCGCGGGGGATTGGGGTAGGCAGCGACTTCCCGGCTCATTAATAGCTACTTTGAAAGTGGGGACAGGCGTACTGGGGTGGAAGGGCAGGTGGCCGTCTGCAGGCATGTCTCCTAACACCCAGCGGGATTTGTGCCGATGCCGATCCGAGCCAGGAACCGGGGGAGCTTCCCGGGTTCCCACTTAATTATTTCTCGCCTCTTCAGGGTCTTCGCTGCTGCGACCAGCAATTCGTAGTTGGCATTGCATCACAGTTCGCTGGCCAGGTAGTGCCGACTTGCTCGGGGGTGCTATTCCGAGGAATTATGCCGTAAGGCGATTCCATAGCCCAGGAGCTCCACTGTAGGAGCACCTATGTGGCGGGCATTTTGTTTCCCTTCCTCTTTCTTTCCCCTTAGTGTGCTTTTCTCTTTCTTGCTCATGGTCCATATCTGATGATAAAAAATAAGTGCCGGTCCTCAAAAATGAGTGTCGTGACCCCACCGGCTACCACCATCTCAAATTAACCACTGATGTAGAGAAGAAGAGTATATGCATCCTGGTTGCTGTAAGTTACCTGTTCTGGGCTTCCGGAAGCACCTGAACATTTTCTCAGACTTTGAATCTAGAAGGCTGCAGTTAAAAAAGTGCCTTAACCTCATCAGGGAAAGTGGGGCAACCAAGCTGTGAACAGCAGCCTTTGCAGCTACAGGCTTCAGGAACAGCTCTCTCGGGTCAAGACAAACTCCAACAGAAACACCCTTCAGGGTCCAGGGTAGGTCAAGTAGGTACTGGTCATCTAGGTTCTTCAGTGAAAAAGCTTTCTGAAGCTTGTTGTGTCCCTGTAGCTTAACAGGAGGTTAACCAGCTGCCCCTTGAAGTTCACTTCTTTGTCCTGGGTACAGGTAGGAGTATGTCTCGCTTTTATGGTCTCCTCACAGGTCTCAACAGCAGGTGCAGTCCTTCTGTCTTCCAGAGGTTCAGTAGAATTCTGGAGAGGAAGCCCAGGGGAGCCATATTTAAATCTGGCACTAGCCTGAGTTCCCATTTTTACAGCAGTTCCTGTGCTCCACTGCAAACAAATCCACAGGGCCCATCTCTGCCTTTAGCCAAGTTGATGAAACGCTTTGATTGCCGCCTGCCTTACTGGGGGGACAAAGACGTGCCCTGCTCAGCTGACATATGCCTTTTTAAAGTTAATCAAGTTCCTGGGCACAACCCAGGTGGTCATCCTGCCAGAGGAACAGAACTACTCCCCACACCCAAGACTTTTGTCTCAGCTGTGAGAGCAAGTTTATGCTTCATCAGGAGGGCTATTCAGCTACAGGGTGACAGTTGGAGCTCATGCAAATGAACCTCAGAGGCTTTAGGAAGGGAAAAGATAACTTTGTATAAATACCATTTATAAAATATTTATTACACATCTGACTTCACCAGTGAATTGCGCTTGTAATACATATTTCACAAAGTCCAAGAATGGAATCTGCAGCGGCTTCCTAGCCGGAGATAACATTATTAAATATAATATTTCAATGCTTTCCTGTGGAACAGTTAACCCTGCTATAGTGAAAATAGCTTTGTCGCTCTCCCTCTTTGTATCGAGTTTACCCTTTCATTTTGTCTTTCATTTTACATTTCAGTATCTATTTATCTCATTCCGCGGTCTGTTCTTGCTTAGAAGTGTTATGCAGCGGCAACAAGCAAATGTTGCAGCTGAGAGGCACCTAGGACCCAGGTGAAAGCATTCAGCAAGTGAGGGCCACCGGTCAAGTCCATGGCCAGTGAAAAGCTAGGGGAGAAGTTTGACTGGTGGGAGGGGAAGATGAAATGCGGAAGAAGAATGAGAAGAAATGTATTTAATAAAAAGAAAGAAATTGTGAACTGGGCGTAATGCATTTGAAAATGACCTGGACGTGTACGGCACCATGTAATATAAGTGTGGTCAGAGAGAGGGGTAAAACATAGGAAGCAGTGGCGTAACGAAACCTGAAGAGGGCACCCCCCCCTGCAAAGTTCACGGAGGGGGCCCCAATGCTTCACCCTAGTCAGGAGCTTAAAGGTTAGGGGCGCCACCGCCCGTGCACAGCGCCGGAGGGGGCCCCTGGAGCTTGGGGGCTATTGTTACGGTACTGGTATGAAGGGAGAGAAGGCAAAAAGCGACTGATGGATGAGATAATAAAGCTGAGAGGAGTTGGCCAGCCTAATGGGTGAGGCAAGGCCGGAAATAAGCGCTTGTGATAAGGCTCTGGTGAGGGGTGCAGAGAGGGAGAGGAAGGATAAGGGCCGCCAGTCAATCCATGGCCAGTGAAAAGCTAGGGGAAAGAAGATGATAAGAGGAAGAAGAGTGAGCGAAATGTATTCAATAAAAAAAGTAAAATGGTGAACTGGGCATAATGTATTTGAATTTCACCAGTACAGTTATGGCACCATGTAATAGAAACAAATTCTTATTCACAGAGCATAACTTTTTTTATCTATTCAATTTGTGTTAAGGTTTAAAGTCAAACTTTTTCACTTAAAGTTTTAATGGTATATTTTCATTATTCTCTGCAGTATCAGTTTTTTCCTGCCACCATCACATACCTGCAAGCACTATATAAAGTTTGTTCATCCAGGCTGTCAAAGAGTATTAAGAAGCCTGCACTTGGGATTCCTAGAGTAAAATATAAGCATATTGGCTCCTGGTGCTCCAACAAGCATGTAACGCATTGTGTTTTACAACGGACTGCTAAAACATATTGTTTTAACATGATATATTTTATAAATCGCAATTAGGAATCCTGCACCCATGGTTTCTTTATTTTATAATTTTTAGTGATTGGTCCACATGAGGAGGGATAGAGAACCCACCAGTTACTCTAGGCAGGTTGTTTTTCGTTTGTTCACCAGGACCTTGCTGCTAACCCTTCGCAGCTGTAATTTATTGTTCTGGGCGAGAGGTGAAGAAGAGTCAAAGAAGAGAGTCGAGGCTGAAACCAGGGATGGCACAAGTGTTTAGAAATGCAGCATTTTACCTGGGTGCTGTGCCATCAGGGATAGCAGAGCTATACAATTACTACACACTGAGTCGTGCAGTCTGTTTCAGGAATACATGCTTGCCTCAGGAAACAGAATTAAATCTTGGTTGGTGCAGTGGAGAATAGTGACTTGTGCATTTTTAGTGCCTTGAGTTCAGAACCTGTGTGAATATGTAAGTTATTATTTAAAACTTGCATTACACACAGTATAATATAGATTGCTACAAAATGCACAAAAAGGTGTAAGATAAAATGGTGCTTCCAAAATACAGATTTTATTAATACCCAGACTGTACATAATTCCATTTTTATTTAGACGATTGTCCCTTCAACACCTAGCAGGGATAGTAAGCCCTATATAAATACAATTTCAATTGAAAGCACACACTTCACAGCTCAGTTGTTAACTCTTTGCACTATCACTGAAAAAGAATAAATGTTCGAGTGATTCAACCAAATACAGCCAGTACGGGCTCGTCCGTTGCATTTGCAAATTACCCTAAACATGCTATTTATTGCTCTTGGCAAATCCCCCCCCATACCCCCAAGGGGACAGCAGTTGTCAACTTAGAGTCCGCAACTGTTTAAAATCAAATAATATTAGCAGGTTAATAAAGTAATAAGCTGTGAAAAAGCAAAATTGAAATTGTAAAAACACTGTTAATGTGAAGGAATTTATAATTGGAGATGGTCATCCTTCACTTGATTCTTGTGAGCGCAAGTACAAGACACATAATCTAGCATAGACCATTAGCGTCTCAGTTGAAGCACTAGTATGCACCGACAAAAAGAGACAAAGCATTAGGAGCAAAAAAGGCAAAGTAATTTGCTAGAGCTACTTTGTCGTTCAGCTCCAACCTTCCCATTAAAATGTCAATTTAAATATTTTAAAAAAATTGTTTTTTTGCTTTTGAATTTAAAAAAGTTATAATCTGTGTATTGTTTAAAGTATGTTTGCTTATTATTTGTATGTATCGTTTTGACATTTAAAGCTAGAAACTGCTAAGGCTGAGGTCCCCAGCTTGCAATAGTGATTCAGTGGGGATCCACAAAATTCAAAAAGTCAAGCACCACTGCCCTAAGAAGTTATACAATAGTTATTTTTACATTTGTGACATTTTTATATATTGTATACTTTGGAAATAACCTTTTGCTGGTTTTAAAGTTGGGACCAGTTGTGCGAATCCCATGCAAACCGAGAGCTGTCAGATAGCTAATTAACAGGACATCACCTGCTTAGTTCTGGGCCTCTGTATAACACTTTCAGCACATTGTGAAAGTTGCTTTTTGGTACTATTTTACCAGTTGGAATAAAACACCTGATATAATGATCTGTAAAACGACAACCCAGGTCTGTTATAGAGAGATTTTGTTTTTATGTCTTACAGCCAGCTGTCAGCTAGACCTACTGTGACCAATTCTTTATCAAAATCTATATAGGATGGGTGTTATCTCCGCACAAAGGGAGTATTTTTCCCTTTCTTCATGCTGATGGCAGTTCTCTGTATCATTCTGTCTCACATTGAGTTCGTGTCTTGCAGTGCAATGAAGAGGACTATTCAAAATCCCAAAAGTACAGTGAATCATTACACATTTAATTCTAGAACTCAGAGAAGATTCTATGCAGAAAACATTTTTTTTATTATATTTATTTTACAGAGTTTTATATAGCGCGAACTTGACCCGAAGGTATCGGGTATCAGAGCGCTTTACATAGCACCAGTTGCGTTACATGAGGACACATTCATTTTTGTTAGGCACGGGGAGATTAAGTGATTTGCCCAGAATCACAGGATGTTCAGCGTCATTGCCGAGACTCAAACCCAGTTCCCCAGATTCGAGGTCGACCGCCCTAGCCGTTAGGCCAACTCCTCTCCCCCATTTGTTTTTACTTTCCCTTTTCAATATACCAGGCTTTTGAAAATCTTTTATTTTGGACTCAAAACGCAAGCACTCCTATTGAGCTTGCCAATTCTTAATTGTCCAATTATCATTGTTTCAGTACAGCTGCAGAACAGATTTATGAATATTGGGCAGATCCTACCATTCCAAGAAGAGTACTTGGGGGATTAATTAGCTATTTTGAGTCTTATCCAGCCTCCATGTCACCAAGGACTTACCACTTCCAGGCTTTGGTTTAAAAAAATTAAATGCATTCTGAAAGTTGTAGTCCTAATTCACAGTCAATAAACTAACCCATCTGAGATCATTTCTATGAGAAAAGCTGAGGACTAGATCACTGAATGCCTGGTGACATGGAGTCATCTGTAGGGTGATCAGACAACTCCATTACACCGGAACATACATTTTCAGTTTTATTTTTAACTTATCAGTGCTTAGCAGTGTAGTCTTGCCTCATTTTAATTGGGACAATTGGACGAATACACCTGATATCAATGATATGTAAAAGCAAAGCTCAGGAATAGAATGTGATGTTCTGATGACATGTGTTTATTTATTCACCCCAGTCATCTGGTAATCTTACTTTTAGGGTGGGCCCTGGATAGCAACGATGGCGTGCTTGTGAATGGAGAGCCACTTGCTCGCGGCCTCGCCAGTCTTCCACAGCTCTGGAGCGGAACTCTCCATTTTCCCAGGTTTGTGAGATAATAGCTCTCCCAGGCAAGGGTTTTACTCTGCATTCTGGGAATTGCAGTCCAGTTTGTCCCATTCTAAAATCAGGACAAAGTTCCAGAATGCAAAGCACTGAATGTGCTACTCATGCATGGGCCTGGGAAACTTGAGAACTCTGCTGAAGGGTAGGTCCTTCTATCTTTCTTCTTTCATATGCGTTCTGGTGCTCTGGAGGCCAGTTCCTGAAATCTGCAAGGTTTGAGGCAGGGTTTTATGTTGGGGGTCTCATAGGACTCTCTCAGACCACCACACAGGGGCAAGCAGCGGTAAAAAGAAGGAGAAAGGAGACAAATCCATGAAGGGCATAGTCAGATAGACAAAGACAAATTCACTTCCTGGCGCTCCTAGTTTTTTAGATTGAAAGCACTTATGTGGAGGTGGTGCATGTTTCCCTTCAGCATGGAACAACAGAGGGGTGGGATTCCAAGTTGCTTCAGAACCAGCGCTGTCAAACATCTGGAAGAAGAGCAAGTCTGAGAGCAGATGCACAGAGCTGCAGCCAAGGGCCCCCTACTTCTGATCGAGTTGTGTCCCCCATTGCAATGATACTCCCCAAGAAGCTTACACAATGAGGTCTGGGGGGAAGAAGCGGGGCATGGACAACCCTATGCGTAGAGTTGAACTGTTTCAAATGCAGTAATCAGCCTTTGAACTCGTAAAGCCTGCCGTCCACATGCAAGGTTACCGGAAGATTCCATGATATCAGGATGCAGTGCTACACTGATAGCTTTAGTGTAAAACGCCAATGCATTCTGGGAATTGTAGTCCTGGCAGATGCAATATAACTAACATCGTAAAACAAGGAAATGTGCAATTAAATAAAAGTCCAGGACCGCAGTTCATCATCCTTCGTGACATCTCGTCATTATGGAAACCTTATCCACCTGTGACCTTAGGCGGCAAGGCACAGATCAGACGGTCTACTGAGATGGATGCAGCAGCATATTCCTGCACAACGGAGACGCCTCATTCTAAATGCACAGAAATAGTGAGGAACAAATAAATGCAGAGGCAGTCCTGGAAACTAACATGTTTCTAAACTTCAACAATTGATGTTGTGTTTATCTATGCATGTTCTAGTAATGGGTTGCTTCTTTCCCTCTCTCCACCGTGAAGCGCTCCGATTTCGACTTCATGTAGCCCTCGCTCTACAACATCTCTAATAAATAAATACACATTTATAAAAATGGAAGTGAGATGGCCAGAGTGCAAGGTTCTGGAGAGCCACCCATGCACCTGCTAAGGCACTGTAAAACTGAATAAATACTGATCTGGGGACTAGACAGGCTCTAGGCTACTGCATCAGGGAGGGTGGATGACGAAAGAAGTGCATGGCATGCAGGGTCTGATTGGGACCAAAAATAGGCCCGGGCACCCTAAATAAAGTTGCCCACATTCGAGGAGTGTGACCTTGGAGATATGTGGGGTAAATTAAGCATTTTCATTTTTCAAGACTGAAAATACCACAGAGTTAAAATCGGAATACATATAGCAATCTTAACACCTTGTACAACGTAGTGAGATACCTACTCCAATCAACTGTGTCTTTGATCCAGATTATCACATAAATCACAAATTGAACAGAAAGTCATGGGGGAAGGGCTAGGTCAGGATCTCTGGAAAAATAACCTACAATGACAAGATAAATAAAAACCAGCTCTGAAATTCATCCTCTCCATGATTCACTACAGAAGGGTTTGAGAGAATAAATGCTAATTTTCAGTGGCAGCTCTGCCTTGTTTCTGCCAACTTTTTAGGTCTTACTTGAAACAGTGCATGCGCTGTCACTTGTGAGACATTTTGTTTACATACAGTGGGCTTAGAGCCCTCCCTTTGCTTACTATTGGTTGTCCTCATCGTCATTCTCATTTGATTGCTTCTCTTTGGTCAGCATGTGCCGGCTTCCCATATTCCTTCTGTTTGTCCCTCGCCTGAAGCATGACCAAGTACTTGTGTTCTTCTACTGTGTGCACTTTTGGAGCTACTTTTTTCTTTTTGTTGAAGCACTCTGTAAGAGTGCATGTCTTTGTATTTGTCTCCCTCCTGTACGTCTCTCCGCCCCGTATTTCTCTTTTATCCGTGTGCTTTTGTCCCCCTTGCTGTTGTTGCTTGCCCCCTCCACCTCTCCGTTTTGTTGCTTGCCCCATTCACTGTTTGTGTTGCTGCTTGTCCCCTTCTACCTCCATGTTATTGCTTACCCCCAGCTACTGTCTGTGATACTGCTTGCCCCTCCTGCCCTCTGGACTGTTGCTTCCTCTCCCTCCTACCCAACATGTTGTTGCTTGTTCCCCCCACCCTCTGTGTTGCTGCTTGCCCCCTTCTGCTATCCATCTTGTTGCTTACCCACTCCTGCCGTTTGTCTTGTTGCTTGCCGCCATTCAATATCCATCTTGTTGCTTTTCCCTGCCATCCTCCCTCGTTTGTCTGTGTTGCCCCCCACCCTCACCCACCATAACCTTAAAAAAGCAGTAAGATGCAGACAGGGCTGGCTGTGTCATAGAGCTTTTTTTTTTTAACTTTCATCAATCCCTCCCTCCACCCCTCCTGTTGTTGCTTGCCCCTCACCCCCATTGACACTGCTTGCCTCCACCCACCAGCCGTAACACAAAAAAGCACTATGACCAGGAAATCGCTGGCTGCATCATAGTGTTTTTTCCCCAATTTCAGCCATTCAGCAGAGTAGCCGCGTTGCTGTGCAACATGACTAAAACACTGACAAAGCCAATAGCTTTTGTAGATGAGACCTATTGGTTTTGCCAATGCTTGTTTTTAATAAAAGCAGTAGTGTATAATAACCTCTATTCACTGCTAAGAAGACTTTACTATTACCCAAAGAGCCCTTTTTTAGCAACCTTAGAATAGAGAAAGATTAAGTAAAAGCTAATACAGTGCTTTCTTATGCCTTGCAATTTGTATGCAGCCCCTTGAAGCTAATTCATAACTCACTGTGCTACATTGAAAGGATTGTAACTTATCAACTTCAAGTAACAAAAGGACCTCTGAAATAAAAGCAGTAGCGCATTAATTTATCTACATAAAAAACAAATTTGTGATCTGCATGTTGCACGTTTTATTTTGCAGCAGGCACATTAACCCTTTGTGCTAAATTATGATAAGTCAAAGATGTTACTAGATAAAGCCCAGATCTTTCCTGAAACTACTTTTGTCACTGTCTGAAAAACGGGGACATGTGCAGGTAAGTAGGTAAGTTAATTATTGACGTTTAGTCCATATGGGTTGAAGGGAAAATGGCCCAATGGCCTCAACACCTGACCTGGCCTCCCAGCGTGGCCTCTCAGCCTCTTCACACTCCCTTCTCCTCGCCCACCATGGCCTCAGTGTCACCACCTTGGAGAGGAGAACAGCAAGGACACTACTTCTGTGATGAGCTGCTGCCACCCTCGGGAGACGTTTCGCATTGTAAACAAACTCCTGAATGCACCCACTCCCTTGGTCTTCCATGAAGCTACAGACGACCGATGCAATGACCTCGCGGATTATTTTCATAATAAAATTTTAACCATTAGCTGCTTATTTCCCAACTCCCTGCCTGTTCCCCCTTCAGAGGAAATAAAGATATGGAGTAAAGAACATTCTCTTGAAGTGTTCCCGCCATTGGACATCGAAACTTTCAAAATCATGTTTGCATCGGTTAAGAGTGGATCACCTAGAGATCCGGCCCCTCTTAATATCTTGAAATCTGTAGCCGCCTTAGTAGGCCCCACTATTATGGAACTGATTAACGCCTCGCTTTCCTCCGGGGTGGTCCTCTCCTTTGGAAAAAGCCTTGGTAAAAGCCTTACTGAAAAACCGAACTTAGACCCCGACTGCCTTGGCAACTATCGTCCCATCTCGCTCCTCCCTGGGGTGAGCAAAATTGCAGAAAAGTACGTAAATCGGCTGCTCTCCAGATATCTAGAAAGGGAAAACCTTCTTCACGCGTCCCAAACTGGGTTCCGTCCAGGACATGGGACGGAAACTGCTTTATTAGCAGTCGTCGAGGACTCCAGAAGGATCCTCGATGCAGGAGGCTCCCTGGCCGTGCTTCTTTAGATCTTAGCGCGGCCTTCGATACGGTTAATCACCGTATTTTAGTCCAACGGCTTCAGGACTTGGGTATTACTGGAGTTGCTCTGGACTGGCTGCGATCTTTGCTGGAGGACAGATATTTCCAAGTAGTCGAGGGTGAGGCCATTTCCACTCTCGACCTCTCCATTGTGGGGTTCCTCAGGGGTCGTCCCTGAGCCCCACTCTTTTAATGTTTACATGGCTCCTCTTGCTGATATTGTTCTTCCATTTGGGGTGCAAATTATCACTTATGCCGACGACACTCAATTGGTCGTCGCTTTGAACCATACCAACAAAGCATCTACCTGTCTTGGCCCATGTCTCGAGGAAGTGATGAGATGGATGAAATATTCCCATCTTAAACTCAATGGGGAAAAGACTGAGCTTATGCTCCTTGGCAAACCTTCTCTCTCCGAAATAGCTTCTACCTGGCCTACTTGTATGGGCTCTATGCCGGCCCCTAAATCAGAGATAAAGAGCCTTGGTGTTTGGCTTGATTCCGAGCTTGGCTTTAAAACCCAAGCCAGAAAGGTTGTTGCTTCCTGCTTCGGCATTTTAAGAATGCTGCGCAAAGTGCTTCCTCTGCTACCCCACCAGGTCAGAAAGCTTGTAGTCCAATCGCTTATTTTATCTCGTCTGGACTACGGAAATGCTTTGTACCTTGCTGCCCCTAGCCTGGTGTTGGCCAAACTTCAAACGGTGCAGAACTGTGCCGCTAGGATTCTTATGGGAATTCATAGTCGCCAAACAGCAAGGCCAGCCTTAAAGGCTCTCCACTGGCTTCCAGTTTTGGAAAGAGTCCAGTTCAAAGCTTTGTGCATTACTCACAGGCTGATAGGAGGGAATGGACCTCCTATTATCTCATCTCTGATCCAGCCCTATTTAGCTAATAGGGACCTTCGTTCAAATAATCTTCATTTGGCCTCTGTGCCTAGAATCAAGAAGGCCCAAAGCGGCGGCCGTCTCTTTCTCTTACAACGCCGCTAAGCTATGGAATTCACTTCCTCTGCAGCTCCGAAAGGAACCCAACTATATGACATTCCGCAAGATGCTCAAAACTTGGCTTTTCCCCAAATGATCGTGTCTCAGCCTGATTCGACTTTGCCCACAGCGCTGGGATGCCCGCGGGTAACCATGCACTTTATAAATATTATTTTCATTTCATTTAATTTCACAACACCGCTAGCCCCATAAGGGCCAAGGCGTGAATAGCTTAACGGTCAGAGGTACACCTGGCCCCCTCCAGGGAGGCCGTTGCCTTCACACCTCCCTCTCCCATGCATCATGGCCTCAGTGTGATGGTCTGGCAGAGAGGAGAGAGGAAAAGCACTGCTTCTGGTCCAATGAGAAGACGGCCCAGCTACAGCCACAAAACCGGCCTCTCAGCAACGCCACTGCATGCTCATTCGTCCCAGATCCCCACCTCTAAGCACAACCTTGTATGCCTGCATCCCGCCTGCTCATGCCTGCCTTGTATAACAGTGGCTCAAGCAGGTGGACATGGAGAGGGCTGGGTGGCCAGTAGGACATTGTGGGCTCCTGCCTCCAAGAAACAGGCCCATAGCTGGCACTCAGGCACTGGCCCATCGGCTGGCTGTTGACTGCCCGCTTTGCCAATCCAACCCTGGAGAAAGGACTGCCTGGTATGCCTTTAAAACCCCAAATGAAATGTAATGTGTGGCTCACGTAGTGCTGCATGAGCCATGTTTGTTATCTGTACCCTACAGTTTTCTTTGCCAGGACTGGGCATAAGAAGGCAGGGTCATCGAAACAGAGCCCGATAGGGACCCGTTTCGATGCCCCCTTTTTAAGTCGAGCTTTCGACCTCTTGTATACTTTAGTATACTTCTTTGTTGGCTTAAAGCCCACCCACTGCTTTTCTTTGGTTTGTTTCAGTGTCCTTTAAACATCCTTGCTTGCCAGTAGTCAGTCTTGCCTCTTTGTCCCTCCTTTTTGTCTTTGGTTTCTTCCCAGGGATCAGGGACTAAGTACTATATAATTGCGTTTTGGGACTATTTTTTCATTTGTTTCCTGCTCGTGTTACACTGTAGGTGTGTGTGTAGCTTCCCTCCCGCCCCGTCGTTCCCCTGTTGTTGCAACAACGTGCGTGTGCTTCACAATTCTGGGCTGCCCAGTCTCACAGAGGAGGGAACTGTTACACTACAATTAAAAGCCTGAGGAGAATAACAGCAGATGGGTATATGACTCCCACGTTGTCGCATACTAGGAAGGCCTGGTTTCACCACTGTCATAGGTCATGAAACGGTAGGCCTTTGTCTTAACACGGCAGCCATCTTGAAGTTACAATGTTTTTCAAAAATCCATTGTAGAATAGCTCTGAAAATGATATCAACCATTGCTGGTACTCTTCACAGGTACGTGCTACAGATAATTTGTAACACATTGTATTATATGGTAAATACTGCCAAATATATAGTTAAAACACTATTCTTTAAAATTGGTATTTTCAATTGTGTTTCAAAAGACAAATGAATCCGAAAATGAATAACCTTTACAGTGTCTAAAGATGTTTGTTTTTCTGGTACAATTTTGAAAGCTTGCCCCAGTACCTTCCAATGACTGCTAAGAGCTTTTTTACTGAGATGTGGGATCTCTTTCAGTACAAATGCATGTGCCGTCGGACTTTGCCGCGTCTACAGCGGCTAAAATGGCAGCGGCTCGCCTGATCATGTGAGAGGCTACCAAGTATGGATCAAGCATAACACGGGCATTTCTCGCTAACCATTGAGAGAAGCGGCCATGCTATACATGCTTTGTAAAAGGAAAGCCTAGCTGTGCATTAATGGGTGACTGACACAGACGAAGATGTCAGGTTTTGAAATATCTGTTATTAGATCGGAGTTTTCTTTATTAACAGATGCTCTGCACACTGAGTCCGTGCAGGGAATGCATTGTGGAGCGCTGCTGCCTGTGCTTCCCCTACCATGGCCTTCAACAGAACTTGGAAGTTGTAGTCCCAGGAGAACTACGAGGCCTTCTTGAGGGCTGTAGGTAATTACATTCATTTTATGGCCATTTGTGGGAACACCACACGCCTCGTCAGGGTGTCGGGAAAGGGTAAATGTCCACTTTGTCACATAACACGTTAGACCTTCATTTATGGTTTATCCTAATTGTATACGCTCCTGATTTGGTCGTTATGGGAACAGAGGCACAGAGAGTGGCTTGGTACACAGGGCCTGGTAATACTGGCTGCAGTATTACTCTTATAGCGTGCTACTCTCGCACCTGCACCGGTATTTACGAGCTTCCACGTCTGGAATTCCAAATAGCATGTAGTAATCAGGGTTTCCATGAAGATTGTACCTTGGTAAGTGCAATTTTAGATGGTTTTACACCTGAACATTATACTCGCTTTCAGCAGGCAAAATGGCCATCAGCGTTATAGCGGGACTCCTAGTCCAAATTCAGATGGTTACTGCAACCAGATGAGTATTACTAGCCGACTCGTGACTGACCACAAATTTGGTTTGGCCAAGGTGACACAATGCGTCAAGTGGGAAATTGGGATTTTGATGGTAGATCGCTTGGTCCGCACCACACAATTTACCCACTACTTGGCATATGTAAAGTTTGGCACAATACAAGATGTCCATTCTGCAACACTGTACACTCCAGTCTCCAGCTCTGTCTTTTTATTACACTGTGATCACTCATCTTTGTCTGTTTCCTAACCTTTTTTTAAATACTATAATTGATTTTGTTTCTACTACAGCCTCTAGTCAAAGGCATTTCTGTGCATGTATCGCCCTAAAAGCCATGTTACTGCCATTAGTGCACTGTCACCTGGGAGGTGGCGCGCGGTAGCTGAATAACACTGATTTCCATTGTGCTGTCATCATATTAGGGCCTAGATTATGAGAAGAGCAGTATATTCATGTACATCTAGCGACACAAGACTGTTCATATAAATATGTAGGCCATGAAGGAGTTTCCCCTGGTAATAGATTGGTTGAAGGAAGAGACAGAGAGACAGACAGGAGTGCAGCTTGTCTTAATTCAACTTTTTGTTGAACCAAGTGGTATCTTGAGCTCTTTGTGTCACAAAGAGCTATTCGCTTTACTTTGAAGACGGAACATCTAGATACAGGCAGCCAATGTATAGTGCGAAGAGAGGGGGAGATGCCTGACAATATATTGAGGTTAAGGAGTTGTCTTGCGCTGGCTTACGGAATGTCTGGAACTTCTTAATCACTTGGTAAAATACTCCACACTAGAAGCTCTATATGTAGTTCAGATGCAACAGTACTATTCTGATGACTGGCACTTTCTGTTTAAAATTCTTAGGTTATGTTGGACCAGAGTGGAATAGTGGACACATATGAACAGGCAAAAGTTTCATGTTCACCATTGTAGGACTGGATTCCATCACTTTTATGTGTAAAATTCATAGGAGTGCTGTTGCAGGGATTTTGCACAAACACAGAACTATGCACAGGATTATGGGACCTTGGTGTATAGGGACTGGGTCTTCATACCACCTTAGTGCCCACAAGTCCAGGACCGACTAGCTATAGTGTCTCACTTGCTCTCCTACTCACTCCCGGAAAAGCAAATGATTAGACAGCCCAGAACTCACCACTCCCAGATCTCTCAGGAATCGCGGTAACAAGACACACCCTTTCACTCAATCTCTTGTACTCGTCCACAATAAGATCTGACAGAGACACATAATAGTTACAAGTATTTATTTTAACTAACGTGCCCTAGCATGCAGTATACGTGCCACAACAAGTAGGAAAATGCATAGTATGAATATAGTCAGCATAGCAGCTAGTCCATAAATCATGAAAGGAGATGTCATCATAAAAAGACAATGGAGAAAAGACTATAGTGCCTAACCTCCCTCCCCTTGCTAAGAAGAAGTATTATTATATAATGGAAGATCTCTGGGCTTTGTCTGCAGACCCCATACCTTAGCCTATAGATGGTAGATCTACATCATAAGCGCTGTCTCGCTCTTCTCCCTGGAATGGTCCCTCTCCAACTGTGTCGCACCTATTCGTGTACCCCACTAAAAACCCAAGTATCCTGTCCAAACAACAGCTGCATTGGTATGTTTTGTCTAAGGGCTAAGGTCTGGCCAGAACAAAATAGCAAGGGCATTGTTGTTCGACCTTGCACATAATGTTCAGTCAACATCCCAGGAACATGCAGAGAGTGAACACAGCGATGAGTTCTCTTGTGAAAGCAATCATTGAAAGTATCGCAAAAATAAAGACGTGTAGTAACGTGCTCAAAAGCAGCAGGCAAGCTGCAGCGTGCTCATGCTAAGTTAGTGAAAAACGACAATGTCCCTATGGGCCACGTGACACCCTCCCCTTGGCCAGGGCATTAGCCCTATGTGGAAAACAAAAATCAAAGGTAAGCAGAGGCAAAGCGTCTTAGGTGTAGTCCAATTGGTGTAATTTTGAAGCACAATTTTATTTTATTTTTATTGCAAGGTTCCAAAAAATTTTGCCAATTGGGCGCTCCAAAATGCTATCCATTCCCGAGGACGTAGAATCGACGATGGCCTCTCTTAAACCATCTGTGACCCCGTTGGTGGCCCAAAACAAAATGCTGCAGGATGAGGTGGAATATCTCAGGAACCGCATCGACGACCAAGAGGGCAGATCGCGCAGGAATAATGTGCGCTTAGTGGGACTTTCGGAATGTATTGAAAGACAAAGTATGGAACTGTACTTGGAAACCTGGTTTTCGGAAGTTATCCTTCAGGGCAAGCACTCCAAGTTCTTCTCTGTAGAGCGTGCTCATAGAGTCCCAGGGGGTCCCACCCCGACCAGGTAACCCCCCCAGACCGGTGGTGGCATGTCTTTTCAATTACCGCAGCAGGGACCACATACTACTGGTCAAGAGGGCCCAGGGCCCATGGTCGATTGAGAATGCAGAGGTCCACATCTACCCGGACTATACGTTGTTGGTGCAGCGCCGTAGGTCCTCCCTCCTGGAGGTCAAACGCTGTCTCCGCGAGCACGACATAAAATACGCTTTGCAATATCCCGCCTCCCTGCGTATACAGCATAAAGGAAATGCGATCTTCTGCCATTCCCCTGAATACGCCTGGACCTGGATAGAACAAAATGGAGTTGCGCCGGCCCCTAAAGCTACTTCCGATACCCTCCAGCAATGGAAAAAGGTCACGCACAGTGGGCGCCGAGGCCAGACCCGGGGTCAGCGCCCCACAAAAGCGCAAGCGGCAAAGGAAAGAGAACAAGCGCTCAAGCAGGCAGAGAAATACGGCGCTTCTGCCTCCCCGCTGTGCCACACCGAAACAGGAATACACCCTCTCTAATTCACAGCAACTACTCATGCTGGAAGATGGCCCCGCCGTGACACCGCAGACCTCAGATGAGCTGGGCTAATTAATTGTACCTAAGGGACATACAGGTGACATATAAGGGGGACCGGAGTACAACTATTTATAAGAGAGAAACTTTACTGGAGACGATTATCCATAGTCTCTGCTCGGCTCATCCATAAACACTCCATTATGTTGGCTAAGGCGAACATAGTGAAGAGGAACGAGATGTAGCACGACCCGCGCATGATAAGTGTCTGTCATAGACTTATCTTGAACTTTGAGAAATTGAATTTTTTCTTATTTCTTATTACTTTAATATGTTTGCATGTAAGTGCCTATGGCCTCTTGCCCGTTGGCGACCAGGCCTGGGATTGGGGGGTTGGTTCATCGTTTTTTTTGGGATGCCTGTCCATATCATACGTCCACACTTTACACAAGTTAACAGAAGTGGCACTTGCATGTCAACTGAACTCAAGATGTACTGGGGGAGTCCATATTTGCATTGTTATTTATGCTGGGGTACACTTCTTCCTTCTCCCTCTCCTATGCCTCTCTATCAAATGTATAAATGCAGGGGAATAAGTATTTGATGTTGACCTGGAATGTGCGCGGACTAGCCAGTTGTATCAAACGACATAAAGTTTATCAATATTTGCGCAGGCACAAAATATCTATAGCTCTACTGCAAGAGACTCACCTCATGCAACAAACACTGATATCACTGAGCAAGCGATGGAGGGGCACAGTAATTGGCACGACTTACTCCGGCTATGCCAGGGGTGCCTTGATTTGGGTGGCTAGGGTCGATATGCGATATTGGAGGTCTCTCTTGATGGTCGCCCCATGACATTGGTCTCTTTATATGCGCCTAATTCTGAACAATCCACATTTCTCCAATCACTAACCCCAGCGCTCCTCACAAATCCGTCGGTACCTGTTTATTGGGGGGGGCGACTATAATGGCGTCCCGACCTAACCTTAGATCGATCTCGTCTACCACGCCCTGGGGCACAAGCTATCGGGCTTGTACACCACATGACAACTTGGGCTTCTCAGATGCAATTGATTGATGGCTGGTGTTCAAAACACCCCACTGAGCGAACATACTCGCACTATTCTAAACTGCATGACCTATACACAAGAATAGATGCCATCTACTGCACGGAATCGATACTAGCTCACGTAACCCAAGCTGAGTACTTAGCCCGCACTTTGTCGGACCATAGCCCCCTGCTACTCCAACTAACTTGGGGAACATCCAGACTGAGTATTCCAACATGGCGCCTTCCCCGGGAGGCACTCCGCGACCCTGCTCTGAACGCCACCATTTCACACTCTATAACATCATATTTTCAAACTAACAAAGGGACAGCTACACATGCAGGCATTGAGTGGGATGCCCTCAAGGTAGTTCTGCGCGGACAGGTCATTCAGGCAGTCTATGGCTCTCGCATGTCTCTCACTAGGGAACTACAAGATCTAGAAGCCGAAATACAACAACACAAGTGCAAAGCCCCCATGGACCCGCACATCATACCCTTACTCACTAAAGCCAGATTGGCCCACAAGGAAACACAGGACAAACTGTGCGCCCTGGACTATAAGCAATATTTGTCCAGGCAACACGCAGAAGGCAACAAGGCAGGCAAGACACTTGCATGGCTGTTGAAAAGCAATCTCACGCAACCATCCATCACTGCAATATACACCTCTGACAATAACTTAGTGAACACACAGGAAAAAATAAACGATTCCTTTTATAAATATTACACAACACTTTATAAGGCACCTGACCCCAGTAACCCTCAAGCAACGCAAATCTTCTTAGAACAAGCGACCCTTACCCAGGTAATGCAGGCCCAATATGCAGAGCTGGAGGCCGCCATTACGGAGGCTGAAATCTCTGATACCATTGAACAACTAGCCAGGGGTAAAACCCCGGGAATGGACGGCTCGCCCGCAGAATTCTACACCACATATTCAACACATCTGATACCCCGGTTGCTTACCATTTATAAGGAATCATTCGAAAGGGACACACTGCCTCCCTCTCTCCGTGAGGCAATACTAGTGGTCCTCCCAAAACCTGGTAGAGACCCACTCCTCATGAGCTCCTACCATCCGCTGTACTTATTAACCTCGGACTATAAAATCTTAGGTAAATTGTTAGCTAATAGGCTACTGGACCTCGTTCCACTGCTGGTGCACTCGGACCAGAATGGGTTCGTCCCAGGCAGAAGCACGGGGTTAAATCTCCTTCGCCTATTTAAACTACTGGAATGGGCTCAAAAAACAACCGAGCAGCACTGGAGCACCGCCTTAGATATTGAAAAAGCATTTGATACCCTGGGATGGGATTATTTGCTGGCAGTGCTGGCAAGGTTTGGTGTAGGTCCCAAATTCTTACACTGGATAAAAATACTATACACCAGCCCGTGGGCCCGGGTGAGAACGGGTCACGTTGTCTCTCCGTCCTTTGAAATTGAGTGGGGCACCAAGCAGGGTTGCCCGCTCTCACCAATTCTTTTTGCCCTGGCAATGAAGCCGTTAGTGTGCACACTTCGCAGCCGCATCTTGGATTGGGGCATAAGGGCACACACAAAGTGGCACATAGTCTCCCTCTACGTGGATGATGCGCTGATTTATCTCCGCAACCAGACTCCATGGGCTGATAGAGTTTCTGGATGCCCATGCACGGTTATCCGGCCTGAAAATAAACTGGGCCAAGTCCGTGTTATTTCCAATGTCACCTTTATCCGCGGCACAGAGGCAGCAGCAACCCCATGCTCTACTTATTAGAGCATATGATTCCTTCAAATACCTAAGAGTGCAGATTTATCACTCACGCTCTGATCTTATCGATGGCAACCTGGGAAGGGCGATCACCAGTGCTAGGACTACGCTCCCGTTCTGGACCAACCTTCCGCTATCCCCCATGGGTCGGATAGCCATCTCCAAGATGCTTCTTCTTCCTAGGCATCTTTATTTCTTTACTGTACTCCCTTACAGGTTGCCTCAGAAAATATTCAAGGACCTGCGGTCGCTGCTTGTGACCCTGATATGGGGCACTTCCAGGGCAAGGGTAGCAATCTCGAAACTATATCTCCCCATATCGGAGGGTGGATTAGGAGCGCCCAACTACGAATTATTTTATGCGGCTGCACAACTTCAGTGGCCTATGCGATGGCTCGCAAGAAACAACTTATCTGAATTGGACACCTGGGCAATAACGCTAAAGCAATCAGCCTTGCTCAAGTGGTTGTCTGGGTCCAAAACGCCGCTACAGAGGAAAAGAGGATGCACCCTGATGTCGGCAGCCCACGACGTCTGGACAAAATACGTATTAAGCAGATGTCGTCCTCCACCATACGCTCCAGACCTCCCCATCGAGACGATGCCAGGCACATATATTTGCCATAAACGCCCAGAATTGGCTGAGTGGCAGACAGCCGGCCTTACAACGTGGGGAGACCTGTTCAAAGACTCTGCCCTATGCGATTTTGACACTCTGATGGACGACTACTGAGTGCCTCCAGGAACATTCCTCTTATATGCTTCATGAACGCAACAAGCAGCACAAACTTGGGGGACATAAGCACAGTACTCACCTCCTCCGGAGCCCTACTGACACACGGAACGGGTAGGAAAGCCATTACAGCCATCTATAATTCCCTTAAAACGGACACAGCCCCCTCACTAACTCCATTGAGAGATTTCTGGTGCACGGCATTGTCGATCGAAATTAATGACAAACAGTGGGTGCAATGCGTGGGAAATCCCAAGGTAATATCCACAAATGCCAGATTAAAATGTACCCAATTTAACTATCTACATCATACGTATTTAACTCCGCACAAACTGGCACGTATGTATCCAACATCCATGGACATATGCCCTAGATGCCAACAATCGGATGCCAACTTTTTACACATGGTTCGGACATCCCCTCATATCATATCATGTCATTCTGGGGAAAATTCTCAGAAATATTAACAGCAGCAACGGGAACCCCATTTCCAGCCCAGGGTGCGCATTACTTGCTCGGCATTACAAAACGTAATGCATGACGCAAGAACCTCAATAAGTTCTTGGACTTGGCGCCGGTATTGGTGAAACGTGCACTTGCTATGGCCTGGAATTAGTCAGTGGGCCCTTCCATCCAGGTCTGGCTGATAGCCCTTCGCAGAGCTCTGGTGGCCGAGCACGTCACACAGGCATCCCAGGCCCCACGACCAGCATCTAGGGTACAACCCATGGATTGGCAGCAATATTTGACCACCATAGAATCCAGACTTGGCGCAACGCATAGTAATCCATAACAAACTAGTGGGTTCACTATCATAGCCTGTGGGCACATTTATGACCCTCAGTACCCTTATCCAGGCGCCCTACTAAGAGAAGCGCTTAGCTAGGCGTATGCACACCTAACTCATAAACCCAGTTATCTTTTCATTTAAGCCTGGCCCAATCATATCTTGGTCATTGTAGGGAGACTACACTGATCAGCCCCCCCTTCCACCCAGCCACCATCGGAGTTCATACTGGCACAATTACCTTGCAGATTGCACTTTCAATAAGCGGAGTAGATAGCAGCACCATATATATATTGCTTATTTACTGGACAGGCATACTATTTTAGTTGGATTTAGTTTGATCTTATGATCTTATGATTTGACACAGTTATGTAATGTACAATAAGTTGAAATATCCTAGGGCGGGTCAATACTGTTCTGAAATGTTTGTGATATTGTATATGAATAGGCCTGGGCGTAGTTTGCAGAGTTTTGCTACGCAGAACTCGGCGAAGTGACAAAAAAACTCTGCGAAGTTCCACAAGTGGCGGAGTGCAGTGTGTACATTCACGAGCGCGAGCTGGGAAAAAAACTCCGCTGCACTACGCGGAGTGGAGTTTTCTGCACTCACCGAGCTCGGCGGAGCGCGGAGTGCAGAAAACTCTGCAATCTCCGTGAACGGAGCGGAGTTCACCGCTCAGGCCTATATATGAAATGTCGCCCCTACCTAGGAAACTAGATGCAATTGCCTTATAAAAAGACAAAGATAAGGTAGGAGACGACTGCTGGAAAAAGAGATATTAAAATGTCTCATTAAAGAATGCACAATACTGACAGTGCTCTCTGTTTTTTAACAGAATCCCTAGTGATTGAGATTAAATGTCCTTTGGTGAAGCGTATACCTTAAGGTGAAGATTAGTAAGAACTCTCAGGTAAAGAACCCGAATAGAAATAATGAGAATGGTGAATTTAAGGTGAGACAGAAAGGAGCCCTTTGTAATAATCGTTTTATGTTACACACCCTTACAGAAACCACCATTGCTGTTAAAATTCAAAAGCCCTGATGAGATTCCTGGTATTCAACTCCCAGGACTCGAAACGCGTCAGGCACATGGCACAGGCACACAGCACATAAAAATACAGAGGAATAATGAATAAAATGTAATCTGAGAAGATTTCTAAAATAATAGTTTCCCCTGTATTGATTTGGGATACTGAATATAGACGCTTTAAGAGTTTCAGGATTAAAATTGAGAATAACAATTGTGATATATGTATTGGATGTGATGTATGTATTAGATTTTTGTAAAAGTCACACACTAATTTATGTAAATATATGTTGTATAGCACATTTATGTCTAGAATTTTTTGATATGACCAGACACATCTTTTTTTCTGATCAAAAAAGCAGCAAAAAATAAGAATTTAGTGAAAATAAAAAGGTTAAAATAAAATTCCTGCTCAAACTGAAATCGATGGGTTTGACTATTTAGTGAAATTGTATACTAAATAAAGAACGCAAGGTACAGGCTCATTCTTTCTTTTTTCAAGCCCCTACCAGAAGGGCACATAAATGCAAATGGAAATGTACAAATCAAAACATGTACCTGACCGTGACTTCTATACAGCTGTGAGTTGCTTTGTAAAATCTTAATAAATATTTTTTTTTTTTAAACTATATACGGGATGCCAGCTCTCAGGACGCAGCAATCGTGGTTATTCAAAATAAGACAACTACCGTTAGAAAGCAAAGTTAATACGGGAATAATGGCCTGGACAGGGGTACCTCGTAAAAAACAAGCCAGATTTGGGCCTGAAACGTTACAGGCTCTGTGAAGCTTAACTTGTTTACAGACTAGGGAATGTCCTACTGTGGAATCACAGTCCTCCCCTGTAAGGATAACTTCCTTCTCTGCGCTCGGATATCTGTAGGTGAAAGGTAATGACCATAATTCATTAATATAATTATTGCAGAGGGGTTCATATCTACCAATCAGGTAATGTTTCATGCAAGCTGGGAAACTGAAAAAGGGAGATCGGCAATGAAATAACCCCATGTATTAACTACACAGCTGAATCAGTCTCAGCCACCGAAAACGGCAACTGTTCCAATTGTTCAATATGTAACAATGTGTATGTGGCATCTTTCATTGACCTTAATTTCTGTTTATCAGTCAAATTAAACGGCAAAAATAGTGCGGAAGCATTCAAATAATTCCATGGTACTTTTCCATTTTTGAGTGTTTGCAACGTCCAAGCAAATTGCATTACAGAACGTAACCGATTTTGACCATGATACAAAACAGACACTTCATGTTGCACAATGTCAATGACAGAAGATACAATATTATCTAAAGTATATATACAGGAAGACAGTGTATTAATGCTATTATCAACAACTGCAAGAACTTATTCTAAATTAGCTTGATCAATTTGACGCAGCCTCCATCTGCGACAGTTTCCAAAATTCATTATAAGCTGAATAAATAAAATGTTTTGTACGAGGGGATTTTGGACCTAAAAGAAATTCAGCCAAATCAATATCACCTCACAAATGAGAAAGGTGTTGTTTCACAGACGATAATGTCAAATGTTCCAACCATTGCTGATATAATTTACTCACTGTATATCTGGTAACTGTATGCGAATGTGGGAAGCGAGGATCAGGTCAACTTTGTGTAAAACCTTTAGTAGTATTCAAAAATCGTAATTGACATGCATTTGAAGTTGTCGGCCACACTAACCATCCCAAGGGGTCAATATTGGAAGAATTAAGTGTGTCATTTTGAAATAAGACAGCTAAGTCTTCAATTGTGTAGTTAGTATATTTTTGCCATGTATCATATGCAGCCAATAATGGGATGGAGGAAATATTTAGATTTTTGGCAGTGGCCAAACCAAAACAAGTAGTCTGTTGTACCGTGTCATTTAAAAATAAGATTTGAGATGGTATCAGACATGTACGATGCAAAGCTTCAGTGCCTTGCACTTGCCAATCTTTAGTACCCCACATAGATTTTAGATCAATTGTGTCCTTCCAATGCTCATAACCCTTCACGGACAAATCATTCCTAAAGAACATGGAGTAAATCAATTTAGTGTGTGCTAACATAAATTTAGACTGTGGAGGCATCTTCAATTTATAAAAATAGGACATATTGTTACCAGAAAAATACACAAATTTACTCTGTTGGGTCTTCGAACTGCCCTCTAACGGTGTAGGACAATGCTCCCATTGGGTATAATGAAAAAAGGTCTTTGAGTTTTAGTCTTGTGTAAAAAATGATGGCCATAATGTTGATAACAGAATAAATCTGTGTAATTAGCCGAATCCAAATACAAATCTTCAGTGTCAAATGCAGCATAATATTTTAAATCAGAGAACAATGAATGAACGGCATGAACATCCCATTCATCTGAATGTATGTCAGGCAAAACCACATCTCCTAAGGAAACGCGGAAGACGTATGGAAAGTTTAAAATTTCGGTCGGACCATGGACATCGTATGATACTTTACCCTAGACAATGCCATCAACAACAGGGAACGCTGATATATTGACATGGGCTTGGTCTCTTTTCATTATATGGGACAATGTGTGAGAACTCCATCTACAAAATGCACAGCAGAGCGTTCAGGTAAATAATGGCCATTAATGAGCAGGAAAAATACAGTCACAAATCCAATCCACATGAAGAGGAATATCATCGTAAGCACCATCCAGATATATGTCCAGGGTGGGACTAAGTAACTCTTTTTGAACCAGGAGATGAAAACACTGGCACGGGTAGGGGCCTCTGGCACAGAAGATGACGAGGACGATGTAGCAGGGGAAAAGCTATTACGATCCATATAATAACTGCTGGACCCCAGCTGAAACAACGGGGGATGATCTGCATCGATGTTGCAGGAATGGTACTCTCAGGAGTGTCAATAATGACTTTAACTGGAGGAGAAGCATACTCAATATCCGCAGATGTGAATGTAGTAGGAAAAACAGGCAATAGATCAATTGAAGATTCCATCTCCCCTTCGGTCTGCTGGGAAGTAGTCGAAGAAACAGAAACCATCGGATTCAATGAAAGTTCTCGATGTGGAATGCTTGGAGGCATACTATTCAGTATTGGCCATATGGTGTAGCTTGACATGTTCGATCAAAATGTAATGGTTCTCCTTACGACCAGCTAAAGGGGATAGGATCACAGTATGGGTGCCTTTCAAACCAAGGACTCTGACCGGTGCATGGTAGGATGGACCAAATTCTTTTTTGTTCTCCACCTTTTCTCGGACCAGATCTCCAACTTTAGGAAGCCAGCCAGAAACGGGAATCAGCACCGCTGGATCTGCGGAAGAGGGCAACTAGGCTCTTGCTTGTGAGTCACAAGCTTTTTGTAGATCCTGTAACATAGCACAATGATTATCTACGTCAAAGGTTGCAGCATCCCCCACAACGTCTAGACTATCAAGGTCTGGCATAAACATTTTATTGCCAAAGAGCACTTCGTATGGGGTCCGCCTACCCAGAGATCTTCTAGGGAGATTATTTTGTGCACGTTGGACTCCATAAAATTAGTCAGCCAACCCCTACCAATACCTAAGACCCAAGCTGTTAAAGATTGGCTTAAGTCACGGTTCATTTGCTCCACAATTGCATTGCCCTCAGGCTGGTATGGAGACGAAAATTGCACCTACACCCCCAGAGACTTCATCGCATCCTGGTAAGCCTTACAAGCAAATGCAGGACCTTGGTCAGAATGGAAGGTGCCACAGGCAAACGTCCCGACAAAGACACGCAAATCCTTAATAACAGTTCAAGCGTCAGCACTACGTTGCGGCCAAACCCTAAGGAATCTAGTGCATGAATCCACTGCAACTAAAATATGTTTGAAAGCAGTGTCTGATGTCAAAGGACCGCAGTGGTCAAGATAAATGCAGCCAGATGGCTGATTAGAGATGTAAAGCTGAGTGTGAGGTGGACGTGCAACAGTAGACGGCTTAATTTATGGACAAATGTCACAAGAAAGTGCATATTTATGTGTCTGTTGATATAAACCATGCCACCAGAAACGTTGCTGTAAAAGAGACATTGTCGCTGACACTCCAGCATGCGCAGAAGCCACGCCTTCATGAGCGGCAATAATCAAAGAAAGTCTGCAGTCCTCGTTGGGAATCAGCCGATCCCCAACGGATGGGATAGTTGCAAATGGGACTTGATCAGACGACATATGGTATGTGTAACGTGAAGGGAAACCTTGGGGATACTCCCTTCCCTCCTTCGTAGCTGCAATAGCTGCCAGAATTTCATCATCAATTTTAGTCATAGACCTTGTGACTGCTGCTACTGAACAAGTGGCTACTGCAGATTTGGCTGCCTCATCAGCTTATGAATGCTCTGCTTTTAAAGTCACCCCACCGAGACAGACATCACATCTGTGGGTGTGTGCAGGAGTTATTGATAATCTGCTGCATGGCTAAACACTTATAATGTCGCAAAGGCAAACACATATATAAAAAACGTTATCATTTACAATGCCAATAGCTCTAAATCCCACAAATGCGAGACCTATTGCATTGCAAATATTGTTAAAACTGCCGGTGCTCAGCACTAGCAGGTCCTGGCCCACTTAAAACCCTGGTACCTGCACTTTAGAATTTCTATTTAAAGCACTTACCCCCTTTGCCTGCAGGCGCACTTTATTTTGGGAAACTTGCCACTAGAAGACTTATGCTAGCAATGAACAGCAGCACAGACACCGTACCTGTTGTATACTAGTGCAGTCAGCCTTTGTCTACAGCTCCAGATATTTTGTTAGTGTTTTGCTACTTTGCCCCCCAGTGCCTGAGTGCAACCCTTAATCACCGTTCATGTCGGGCAAATCCTCAAGCACGACCAGCCAGATATGAGAGGAGACTTTGGTTACTACTCTAACCCCTGATGCATGGTACTTGGCAGGTCTGTTTATTACATCTCTGTTTAATTCTTATTGGCTCTAGTGAGTGAGGCCTTTAAAACTGTGCCACGGAGTCATTTAAGGTTGTGTACATTTATACTTTAACAGATATTGCACAGTTTTCTAATGCAAGGTTTATTAGGGCAGGTTGGCTTGCAACTTCAAAAATGATTGAAAATAATTTAGGTTTCTGAAGTTCTACTTGCTATTGTAGATCAATATTTTCTTTGTTCTAATCTGCCACTTATTCATTGTTTTGCTATACGTTTGCAGTAAGGATGTTTCAATTGAATTAGAAATTGAATTTTAGACCCAGTTGGCTAAAGGTAGAGCTATGAAAGTATTTTTACAAAGGGCTGTGCAAATGTTGTTGAAGGCATTATGGGCCACATGTATGAACATATTTTGCGTTCGCAAATGGGCCGATTTGCAAAATCGACCCGTTTGCGAACGCAAAAAAGTATTTTCCTATGTGTCAAACCCCATTTTGCGATTTGGTAACGTGTTACCAAATCGCAAAATGAGTTTGCGATTCTGTATTTAGAAGGGGCATGTTTAGGGCGTCCCTTCCAAATACAGAATTGCAGCGGTATTTATGAATGTTTTGTGACCGTAAATGCGGTCGCAAAACATTCAGATTTTACCACCAACTTCAAGTTGGTGGTAAGCCATTCGCAAATGGGGGACCCATTCCCCTTTGGGAATGGTGGCAAAAACTTGTTGTAAGAGTCCCACGGACCACTGCCTGCTCCTAAAAAATGAAAAGAAAGCTTTTCATTTTTTTCTTTTAAATGCAACCCGTTTCCCTTCAAGGAAAACGGCCTGCATTTAAAATAAAATTATTGCTTTATTGAAAAGCAATCACGAACATGGTGGTCTGCTGAACCTAGCAGGCCACTATCCTCATGATTTTTGCGATTCTTAGGGAGTCGCAAATTGTGACCTACCTCATTAATATTAATGAGGTAGGTCGGTTTGCGACCCCCTAGGAATCGCTAAATGAAACTATTGGCGTTTCATACATTAGGAATAGCGATTACCTAATTGCGATTTGCTGAAAATCACAATTAGGTAATCGCTATTCCAAATGTTGATACATGTGGCTTATTATAAAAAAGTGTATATGCTGAAAAGACTACTAAGGCCTCTGTGCTATGCAGATTCAAAAACTAGTAGTCAAAGCAGAAATTATTTTACTCTGCACTTTTCTTGTTTTTTTCCCAATGGACTTTGATGTTGAGAGTGAATCTAAATATGGAACTACATGCTCCAGAATGTAATGCTGACAGGAAAGAAAAACTGTTGAAGGTGCTTCCAAGCAAACATCTAATTCAGACCTTCAGATGTTGGATCTTTCCCCATTAGCATTTTTCTTTGCCCTGGATGCCTCTGTTTTCCTTGTTCTCCATCAGTTCGACTGCAAAAACAAGAGCTGGTCGGAAAGCATGTCTCCTACGCACTTCAGGTGTGGCCGGAAGTTACGTCACCCGCCAAACCTTGGGGTAAGTGCGGGAGTGATACGGTGGAGAGCTGTTGTGGGTCTTGAATGTGTGGCTATGGCGTTTCTGGTGTTTTTCGTTTTCTGAGAGCAGAGTGCGCTGTTGCTAAAACTTGCTATAAACTAAGCACACGGAGATCAGATGAGACCGGATTCTCATCTCTACCAGCAGGACAAGTCGGGTAATAATTGCTTTGTCATTTGGACAGAGATTTATTGCCTTCTGCTGTCCGATTAAAGCAGACGTTTTTCAACTACTCCACGGCAGAAAATGGAATGGCACACTTAATTGCACACCCTGTATTTCTGTAAAAACGTTACAATATAGTCAATAATGTGTTACAGGTCTAATTTCTCGCAAGGCAATCAGTAGTCACTGGTGTATAGTGGAACTGCAATTTTTGAGGGGAGACATCTCTTGCTTATTTCACTTAATTAACATTTATTTTCCTTTTAAGTGATTTGGTGGCTTGAAGCAGAGGTGGTGGTGATGTAGTTGCTCCAGAACACGTGCGATGTCTTGGGTATAATAAACATGTCCTTTCTGGCTGGACAGGGTAGTCGAATAATTCGAGTATTTGTAAAAGGCAGGAGAAAGTTACATTTTTGTTGGGTTGAAAAGAGGGGAGCTAGTTCTAGGGGTGTTTTGGACAGTTTAGCAGCAGGGGAAGGGATAAAGAGCAAATCGAAGCAAAAACAAGCTCTGAGCAGACTTTGCCTTCCACACAAATGCGACCTTTTAATGAACACGATTGATTTTATACGTTATTTCTTTAGCTGCGTGGTATTTCTCAGCCTATGTTCCCTATGCAGCGTAGTATACGCTTACCAGATTTCTGCACGTGTCACTAGGACTCCTAATTTCCAGTACTGGGTTTTCCTTAATGAACTCGAATTCTGGGAGTTGTAGTCGGAAGGTAGAATCATTTGGACTGGCGCCTGAAACCTGTGAAAGGAAAGTTAGGCTTAGAAAGATGGAAGCTGGTGAGAAGGATTCAACATTAGTACGGGTTGTGAGGGAACGATGCCACTAGGCATTGCGCGGAAAACAGGAGCTGGCCCATAACAAGACGGTGCTGAGGTTGAATTCAGCATCGAAATGGGGCCGAAGTGCATATCACGAAGGGAAGAGATGATGGAAATGGGGTTGTCTGCAGCCACGGAGAAACACACTTACAAATCTAGCATGTTTTATGCCTGGTTCACTTTCAGATAAGACCAATGCGGCCGAGTAGCAGATGGTTTAAGTGGTCACCGAACTGGGTAGAAAGATTCCCCTAGTCTCGCTTTTTTGTTTCTATTCTGTTCCACTTCTGCACCTACTTGGATTTCCTATGTTTGTGCCTGGAACACTCGCCTTATTTTTCTAGCATAGTTGATTTTCCTAACCTGTTTAAGAAACGTTCTGCCCCTAACTTGGTTCCGGATTATTCACCCCCTTACCCCGACCTCTGTATTCCAGTTTCCTCTCGGAGCTACACCTGCGCTCTTGAAGCATCCTTAATTAGTTTATAGCAGACTCGCCCCTGTAAATACGTCACCATGCGTGTGCCAATGGAACAGTGTATTTTCACAAGTCTTCTTTACAACCCTCAAGTGGCTGGCTGCATGCATGTATCTGCTTTGCTTGTAAAACTCAAAGATAAAACAATGTAATGCTCAAGTTTCATAGATGTTTCAAGCTGGAAGCCGCTCTATTACTCTTAATAATAAATCTGCAAAATGCTATATAGTATTGAATATTACATTCCCATCCTTTTTGAATTGTTTATGTGCTCTTATGCCGTCTCTTCCCACTCCACCCCTCACTGTCCGCTCATGGACACCCACATAAGCACTCATTTTGTTAAACGCTTATAAGGGGTTGGCCTGTATGTAGCCCTTAAGTATATCTTAAATTGTATTGTACACTTCCGCCAGTCACTGAAAGAAGAGTACTGCCCATGCAGAGTTTTCTGCTCCTTAGGTCCACAGATATTTGTCAACATGGATAGCTTACATTCCTGGAGAATATTTCTCAGCTGTTAATGTCCGGTATAAAAATGCAGTAACAGTGGTAGAGTAACAAAGCCAGCGTCGCCAGAAGAACTGGAAAATGTATCTTTCTATAAGGGTATCATGCAAGCATTTTTGTAGATCTGAGTCATGAAAGATTGAGTAGAACATTTCTAGCATTTAGATCAAGAACCCTAACAAGCAAATAATAATAATTTATTTTCTCTATTTTTTAGTTTCCAAATTTTATTTTAATGTGCTGTTTGTGCAAGACATTGCACTTTCTAAAAAACAGGTTCTGGTAATTCGAGAGGGAAGGATTCAGCTTTAAGATTCAGGTATCATTTAGTTTGCATCTTGTCTCCTTGCAAGGCAAAATAGGTGTGTGTCAATCTCTTTTTGCCTCATCTGGTAAGAAAGGACGGTAATGGAGATAGGAATTCTAAAGCTGCTAACCGCATACATGGGTGGATTTTCATCTTTACTGTTTATACTGCCCTGGTTGTAAGGACAGTTTTGGGAAGATGGGCAGAGAGATGTGGATATTTGACAGAGGTGAAAACATTTGGAGATGTCTCTGATCTTACATGTGAAATTCTTTCAGTGCTAAGCAGAAAGCTTGAAACTCCCAGTTTTGCTTGTTGTGGAGCCACTGCAGAGGCATCAGAGAAGGTCTTACAGTCTTTTTATTTCGACTTAGTCTGTACAGAGCTGAGATCTTGCTATTTAAATGGATTCTTGATGGAAGGCTGGCAGTAAATGCTGTTAATTTTGTATTGAGATATTACAACAATGTGGACCACAGCATCCGTATGACTTAGAAGAAGTGGAAAGACAATGTTACTGATGATGCACAGATGATACAGTACATATTGTGCTAAAATAGTCAGTTAGCGTTTCAATATTAAGTTTGCATTGTAGTGAAACTTAGGTTATGCACGTTGTTGTATGAGGGTACGGGGGGCCCATAGATGTGGGCAGTGAAGTGGACATAGTTTCACAGGATTCAGGTAAGAAACCTTTCTGGTAGGATAGGGATGAGAGAATAGTAAGGAACTTTTATATGTGCTTTTGCTGAACTTCACAACTCACCACCAAAAAGGGCCCAAATCCAAGAACTTGTAAGGTATCCTTGCCTCTTGTATAGTAGCACTGGACAAACTCAGAACTTAATCTTCGGGCAATGCTGGATTGTTTAAGTACTTACAATTAAAAACAATCAATACAGACAAGACCATGACATGTTGGTAGCAAGTCAAATCTGTGAAATGGTGAAAATATAGCTATTAAATATTAGTAAAATACAATTGAGAAAACCAAATAAAATTCGATATAGCTATGTTCAGTTGACCTTAATGTAATTCTATTTCTTTTTTAGTAAGGCCAGAAAGTAAAGGTAGGTTGCATTGCTCAGATTAGGTCATCCTGGTATTGAGGGGTTGGCCTAATGGAAAAAGGTACCTTTACACATTTGTTGTAGAGCATAATCCTCTTTAATAGCATTTGTCATATTGATTCATCTGGCACATTCTTCAGAAAACCAGGTGGAATCCACTGGGGAAATCTTTGTTTTGAGGAAGAGATCATAAGCGGTTAGTAACTTCAGCAGACGTTGTATACTCTGGGGCACTTTCGTTGGTTGATCTTTTTGATTATCCTTTTATGGCGTCTCTAACGTCTCCAGTGATGGATAGTTCCATGGCTTTAGATTGTCTTTGCACCAGCTCTATCCTCTACTTGCTCCTAACAGATCCTCTTTTATCATCATGACAAAACCTATACTCAGCCTTCCATCACACCATCCACCGTCTCCTCTTTTTATCCATTACAACCACACAATCCTTACACGCCGCTCTACTACGTATTACGCGTTACCTATTCCAGTAATCCTATCTAACACAAACACTCATAACTCATTCATCCCCCCTTACACACACCTACTCTTCACCAAAATACATCACCACCCCTTTACTATTCGAATACCACTTACCAGCAGTATTGCACATCCAAATCTTTCACAGAAACCACAACAATATCTACTCGCTACTCTACAAAAAGAAAACAAATCTAAATATGTTATATTTCCTTAAGCATATTGTGATAAGTTGGCCTGGTATTTGCTGTCCACTAATTAAAGCGGGCACCTTAAACCAGTCCAAACAACCCTTATAGTGATTTAAAAGGTCAAAGATAACCTTAGAAAGCTATCCAAGTGGTAGCTGTGGAGAGCAGCCTTCAGGCTTAGTCTTGAAGGAATGTTAAGCAGCTTGTTTTACCACAATGTAACCTTATTGTATTGGTTAAATGAAAGGAGAACCCCACAGTAGTTATAAAAATATGTAATTATTATTATAACACACTCTAAATACCTTGCAGTATCTACTACACGCAGATAAACACAATACACAATACTATAGCACAGAAACAAATGTAAGTAGCACTAATACAGTGGGCTCCAGGGGGAGACCAAACCATATACTAAAATAGTGGTATAAGAACCACAACTTGAGTCAAGACAGTGTCTAGAGGATGTAGAATAATTGGGACCCCAAGAAACCACCCCAGGTGAGTAAGTAGGGACCCCATGGAGGATGGGTGCAGTGTGGGAACACGACTGCGTGCGCCGTACAATTCTGTGGGCGAGTCGTGGTTGCAGTTTTACAGTTTAAGGACCTTCCCAGTGGATTACGAGGAAGCCCTTTGGATCATAGATGTTTGAAGAGCCACCCCAGCTGTGGATACCATAGTACCAGAGTTACCTATCCCAGGGAAGCCGGGTGCATAGCGCTGAAGTGGTGTCAGAAACCGCCGTCGATCTCAATGTAGGACTACAAGGAAGAGCCACTGCTGGGAAGAAGAAAAGTGTCCGTTGGAATCCAAAGGTGGATTCGGGATGAAGAGTACCTGAAAGCAGAGGGGACAGAGTCTGGGTCACTCGGGAGTGACCAGGGGCTCGGTAGATGAATGCCCACCGATGTCTGGTGCTTCAGGTGCGTTGAGGGGGTTCTTGACTCTGCAGCCACCGGACCAGAAGATGTCGAGGACAACCAGGTGCTGGATATGAGCTGTCCCACAAAGGATATCGAGTGCTGAGGGGTCAGTGTCTGGCTGAAGCACCAACAAGCCTTGGCAGCGGCAACCCACGAAGATGGTCAAGAAAGGTTACGGTTCGGACCAGCAAGGTCCAGGAGACTCACCAAACACAGGGGAGTCAGGGCAAGCCTGGAGCAACAAGGGGAGCCCAAGAAAAGTAGTGTTGATCTAAGAGGACCAACAGGCCGGAGGCACAGGAGTCGCGAGGGGACCTTGAGCAGAATTACAAAGCAACAGCCCACGGAGCACTCTGTGAGGAGGCCAATGTTCTTTGGTAGAAATGGTGCCAGAGGTTGGGGCTACTCTGAGCCCAGTGCACTTGTTTTGGGACTGCCAACAAGCATATGCACTTGCAAAAGTACGCGGTGCACAGGAATACAGGTATTGAAGTCCCCACAAGGGATTCTGACCTCAAACTTGGTGAGAGGGCAGCTCATACCTGGAGGGACTTGGAAAATCACCTCCTGTATTGCTGGAGCCTTTGGAGTTTGTAGAAGCTCAGGAGCAGCAAACCGGTCAATTGTGGTGTGGTGCCTGCGGTTGCAGGGGAGTGACTCCTTCACTCCAAGGGAGATGTCTTTGGTTGTCCTTGATGCTCCACAGGTCCTGCACAGAGCCTGTATGGTGCACGGGCACAGACGATGCTTTGGACTGAGAGGGAGATGAAGTCGGGCCTCACGAAGTCCAGCAAAGTCCAGAGTGTCCAGACGGTCGAAGTTCAGTGGTTTCTGGTTCAGAATCTTGTCCACGTCGAATCTAGGGTCCTACAGCCAGGTAAGCCCTTTTGTACCCACGGGAGAGGGTTGGACAGATTATGGGGACCCTCCCAGGGGAGGGTCAGGACAGTGGGGCGGTTACTCCCATGTCCTTTTGTCCAGTTTCACGCCAGAGCAGGAGCCAACCGCTCCCAGGACTCGTTTGAATTGGACTATGCACAGGGACACCAAATGTGCCCCTCATGCAGACTTTCGGTTGCTGGCAAGCGCTCCCACCCAGGCCTAATACACTAAATCCTGTCTGTGAGGTGGTCACACCTCCCTGTGACAGGATGTCTATTGTTCTGCCTTCCCCTGCTCGAGCTTGGCTCAGCAGCAGGAGGGCAGAAACGTGTCTCTGGTTGGCAGCACCCATTTTGGGCTGCCCGGGTCAAGAAGGCTGGTACCGGGAACACCAGGGACCTCACAAAGCTCGTTTCTGAGGGGTAGAATCCTACCTCCCACACCGGTTACCGGTGTGGGGGTATGATTCCACAATGTTTGATACCAAAAACGGTAGGGTTACTCTCTGCCGTTTTAGAGTTGGTCATCACGCGGTCGCATAATGCCACTCTATATGTCGTAAATGGCTGCAGCACTAACAACCCGGGAGAATGGACTCCGTAGGCTGCAGATGTGTCCTGCTCATGCAGTGGCACCCTCTCACTTAGAACCAAGCACCCTGCTTTCAATATTGTCCAGGCCTGCTAGAGGGGTGACATAGGTTTTAAGTGTAGTGACCCTTAGATATAGTAACCTATATCTTAAGTAAGTGGTGCATGCACCAACTTACACAGGCTGCAATGGCAGGCCTGTAGATCCATTTTGCATGGCCTCTCATGGGTGGCATAATAACTGCTTCAGCCCATGGGAGGCCTCTTGAGTACCTATGTCCTGGGTACCATATACTAGGGACTGACAAGGGTAGCCCA
This sequence comes from Calotriton arnoldi, assembly GCA_963921515.1. Lineage (NCBI taxonomy): Eukaryota > Metazoa > Chordata > Amphibia > Caudata > Salamandridae > Calotriton > Calotriton arnoldi. Next base: position 439,665 of record CAWUFW010001674.1, read on the forward strand.
GTATCTAATCTGGAGTGTATCTAAGTACATTACATAACATTTTAGGGAGAAAGCAGATAGACTGGGGTCCTGATTAGCAGGATCCCAGTCAGACTAGTCAAAAACAGTGTAACATGAAGCAAAAAGTGGGGGTAGCCATAATAAGTATATCCTTCTTTCCTACAGAGACCGAACCATATACTAAGAAAGTGGAATGTGAATTGCGACTGAAGTCAGGACTTGGTCCAGGAGATTCAGAAGAGCTGGGGACCCAAGAAACCACCCAGGGTAAGTACACAGGAACCCCATGGAGGCTGTGTGCAGAGTGGAAACACAGCCGCGTACTCAAGAGAAGTTGATTTCCCCACCCGTGGATAACCCAGGGACCAAGATACCTGCACCAGGGAAACTGGGTTCATAGGTGCGAAGTGACGTCGGAAACCACCATAGACCACAATGGAGGACTTCCGTAAAGGTTCCGCTGGCGAAGACTGTGCAAGAGTCTGGTAGAATCCAAAGGTGGATTCATGAAGAGAAGAACCTGCAAGCAGAGAGGACAGGGTCCATGCCACTAGGAGGTGACCAGGAGGCACCGAAGAGCAATGACCACCGATGGAAGAAGTTGTAGGAGTGACAACAGTGACCTTGTCGCTGCAGCTGTGAGGACCAGGCGACGCAGGGGAAGACAAGGAGCTGTTCATGAGCTGTTCCACATCGTAAGTCGAGAACCAGGGGGTTGGGGTCCAGGGGGAGCACCAACAAGCCTTGGTAGCAGCAACAGACATCGAAAACAATGAAGGAGCAACGTTGGGACCATCAATGTCCAAGGGACTCACCAAGTGCAGGAAAGTGAGAGCAGGCCCCAAGCAAGCAGGAGAGCCCACTGAAGCAAGAGAAGACCCTCCAGAGGACCCACAGGCTGAAGGCATGAGTCACAAGAGGACCTCTAGCAGCTCACCAAAGATGAAGGCCCATGGTGCAGAGGATGCGGTGAGGATGAAGATCTTGGCAGGAAGAGATGCTGGAGGTTGGAGCTTCTTGTAGCCCGAAGGTCTCCAGAGTGCAGAGCCAACAAGCCATGGCAACAGCAAGCCGATGAGGTGCCCAGGGATTCAGTCCCAGCAGTTCCGACGAGGGATACTGGCCTCAAAATTGCAGAGAGGACAGGTCATGCCTCGAGGGAGTTGCAGAACCACCGGTGGTGTTGGGCCTTTTGAAGTCCGTGGGAGGTCAAGAGCAGCAGACCCGTTCACTTCATCGCTTCGGGTGTCCTTGATGGCCACAGATCTGTTGAAGATCCTGAATGAAGCACAGACACAGATGACAAAGAAAACTTGCAGAACAGCGCGTCAGGATCGCTAGGAGGATTCCTGCCAATCGTTCAATAATTGTTGTGTAGTTCCTATAAACCTATATAGAATCTGCACGTTTAGACAACGTACACTGCGGGATTGGTGTTCAGACTGATTCCAGACACCCCAATTGAGTAGGTTTACCTGTATACCAGCTAGCTCACAACCATTAGACAGAAACAGATATAAATGATTATAGAGTAAAAGGATGGTAGATTTCTACCATAGTGCTAAAATGATGAATACAGGCAGGTATAAAAATTCATGACAATAAATGCGTACTCCTACGATGCGACCCTAACTAGATGTAGCTAAGTGTACCTAGCATGTATGTGAGTGTAAAGCCAAGAATCCCTCTAGGATAAAGTCAACTCCATTACCTGAAGTAGAGACTGTGGGACCCCGTCTTGGTCTCGAGATGGGCACCCCGCGAGGGATGTCAGACCACTGCAAGCTGGAGTGTCTGCGTGCAGGAACCTCTGCGTCTCTCGTCAGTGTGTCAGCATGGAAGTCCTTTTTCTCCTCTGCCTACCCCAGCAAGATATGGTGTTTATATACCCAAAGTGGTACCCTCACTGGTTCTACCTTGCTGTGTCATGACGGACTTAGGATGACGGAAGTAATGTCCCTTATACATAGTTATTATGCAGGAGATGGTAGTCCTGCTGAGTTTGCAAGACTCCTCATGCATAATGGATGAGGCTAGTTTTCAAGGAAAACCCTACGTCCTATAAGCAGTACCGTAACTAGGTAAACGGTCAGTCCCAAGAACCGTTATGTAGTTTAATGGTAGGGGAGAATATAGGTGAAAGGTTAGGTGACTACCTGAGCCTATATTGGGGTACCTATATGAAACAGAACACCCACTCCTCATCCGACTGGACGACATACTAATTGTATTTGTAGGCGTTGTATGCAAAGAATTAATAAATCCATAAAAATAGTTTTTAATTGTAAAAATTCTTAAAAAATGCTAAGATAATAGTTTAAGTGATAGAAGTCTTTGCTAACATATGTACGTATATATAGTTCGAACACCTATGAGTGACTGAAAGCCATGCAGCTCAGCAAAAAGTGTCTATTGTTTAAAATTCCAAATTTGGTTGTTTGGAAAAAAGTTGACTTTTTCCCCAGCACACGATGAGCCAAATGTTTGTGTCCTGGCTGGGAGACGCAACATTAATGTTGCCTGCAATCGCAGACGACTGTCCCTGCAACACCTCGCAGATCAGGTCAATCGAGCACATATGTTCCTATATATTCTCCACAGCTGCTGCTTGGGAAGCCTGTGTGTCATCCAAGGCCTGAGTATTTGTTGAGGCGCTGGTATCCGTTCCAGCAGGAGCTGAAGTATCCTGTGGTGGCTCTAAGAATGCAGACATCAACATTGGAATACGCTGAGAACACAGCAGAACATGGGCCGTTATCGGGTCCAGTAAAGCATCAACGTCTGGTGGCACAACTGATGGACGTGTTAAACAGAGATCCAACACGCATTCTTGTCCGCAGAACAGGCATCGGAGGACAGGCATAATACAGTCGATCCAGACTGTTCTAAATGATAGGAACCAAGAATCACTTAGTTCGCGAAGGCGAGGTGTGCCCAGATGGAGTACCATGCGATCACGGTATCAGCGCTCCAGGAGCATTTTTTCCATCTTCTTGGTGACTGGGACGTTCATTACGTAGCAGAAAAATGACAATAAGGATACCTGCTATTAGGAACAGGATCAGCGGAAACCCTCAAAAAATGCTTCCAAACACGGAGTGTATAAAGTTGGGAATAACTCCAAAGATTGTCTGAAAGGTGCTTCGCAGTCCAGAACCTATGGTCTTAAATAGGTGTACTATACCCGTAGTATGAGACATGTTAAAGATACGTTGTACTATTTCTGTGAACTGGAAAGGGCAGTTTGTTCGTACTAGTGCCAGTATCTCAGCTGAGGACCTTGCGACCTGAAGATCATAAGTCTCTCAGGCGGAGGTTAAGGGCACGGTTTTCTGTAAAAGCATGGCTTTCATTCGGCTCAGAGTATCAAACCGTATAAAGGAAACATTCAACGAAGGCCATAACGGTGCCTCCCTGACTGTATGGGTCGGTGGAAACAATACTTGCATACAGCAAGTAACCCTGGAGCTTACAGTGACAAGATATGCAATGCCCGGGAGCATCCCACAACAACCATGATCATTCAGCATCAAGTAACTCCCATTTGAAAGTAACTTGAACACCAGATTAATCACGGCAGCTGGGGACCCTTTCAAGTGACAGGATAAGTTAGCAACTGAACCATTACAGGCCCCGTGAAGCATAATATCCTGGCATATGAGAGATCCACTTAAAGCGTTCTCGCAGTTTGCACTGCTTGGAAACACTTTCATGTCCCCACTCCTGCATCGAAATCTGTATGGCAATTCCCAAGGTTCCTTGATGAATTCCCTACCCATCACTTCATATCTGCCCGCCTCTTGTTGTTCTAGGCAATACTGAAACTGGAAAGTTGTGACCGGTAATGTTATATGGCCATGGATTAACCATTCTGTGGATGGTGACTCTGCCACAGTGAAAGGTAACTGGTGCAGTTTTTCAATACGCAGCATTGTATATTTTACTCCCCTTTGTGTCATTGTTATCTGCTTTTTAGTTAGATTGTATGTAGAGAACAGCGACGTACTGTTGATAAATCGCCAAGGCACATAACCAGCGCGCAATGATTGCAGTGTCCAGCTTAAATAACATAACAGAACGTAGTTGAGATTGTCTGTGTTGTAGTATGGACAAGTCCTGTTCTAGTACATCTATAGCAGAAGATACAATATTGCCCAGTGAATAAATCCTGGATGTTAATGTAGTCATACCATTGTCAACTACAGCGAACGCCTTTTCTAGGTTAATTCTATCTATTTCACAAAGTCTCTCTGCAGCTTCTTGTTGAGAGATTTTCCAGATTTCATAATAAACAGCGTATAAGAAACATTTGACGTGGATTTTGGGGACCTAATAAAAAATCCCTTAGATCCACTTCATCTGTGAGTAAGGATAAGTGCTGTTTCACCTGGGACAGTGTCGAGGTTTTTAGCCAATCGAGGCACAACTTCCCAATAATTTATGATGTCACCCCCCGGATGTTCTCTTTGTACATAGCGTTGGTCAGGCCTATGGATGCTAAACCCTTCGGTGGTACCCCTGAATCTTGTTTGACATCTGTTTGTGTCTGTGGGCCAAACTAACCATCCCTTCCAATTGGGGTCTGATTAATTGTACTGTTTGATGTCATCTATTCTATCCCCTCCATGTAATGTAAAGTTTTGCCACCCCTCAAAGTGTGACGGTGTTGGAATCAGAGGTGTGTTCAAATCCTTGTTCTTGGCTATTCCAAGACAGTAAGTCTGTTGCACAGTGTCATTCAGAAATATTATCTGCTGTGAAATGAGGCACGCTCTAAATAGTGCTTCTGTTCCCTGAACTTGCCATTCCTTTGAACCCCAGATCGATTTTATGTCTATAATGTCCTTCCATAAGTCGAAACCCTGTTCAGACAGTTGGGAAATAAAGGATGCAGAATAAATCTGTTTGGTGTTTGTTAGCATATTTTTCTGTGCAGTTGTAGGTGGAACCTTATAATATTATGAGGTTGGGTCAGAAATGTTAAACCCAGAAAAATAAGGAAATTTCTGTGCAAACGTTTTTGAAATACTTTTTTTTATTTTTTTTATATATTTCTTTTTATTAAACAATTCGACAAAATCACAACATTTGAAATACTTTTTGATGGTGTCGGGCAATGTTCCCATTGTTGGTATGTAAAAACATTTCGTGAGATACTGGATTTGTGTAAAAAGTGATGACCATAATGATGGTAACAGTACATAGTGTTATAGTCTAATGTGTCTTCTAACATTTCAATGCTTGAAAATGCAGCGGATTGTTCTAAATCAGACAGCATATTATTTACAGTTTCAAAATCCCAATTGTCAGAAAATGTACTGGAGGTAATATCATTTAGAGAAATTTTAAATACATGTGGTATTTTTAAAAGTTCAGTGGGACCAAATACATCATAATCAACCTTGTCCCAAACTATACCATCAGGAATTGGAACAGTTGTAATGTTCACGAAGGACAGGTCTCTTTGTTCATGATCAGATGATTTATGAGGTTTCAGGACCAAGTTCAAGTTTGAAACTGCAGAGCGTTCTAGGAGATAGTTTCCATCCATGAATAAGCAAAAGACAGTCACTAGGCCAATCCAGAACAGAAAAAACAGTATTCCAGTTATTATCCAGAGCTGGAGCCAAGGTGATACTAGGTAAGTCTTTTTCAGAAAAATGTAGAAGTCATGAAGTTGTTGCTTACGGGAAACTGGAGCTGGCAATTTTTCAGGTTCACTGGGATCCAGAGAAAATGTATCAAAATTGATGAAGTAGCCAGATGCAGTTCGATCTATTTTTGGTAGCTCAGCAGGTTTTGTTGAACTGGCAGACGTCTCTTGTAGAGGCATATTGATGTAGACATCGGTGTTAGGCCAAATTGATGTTTGGCTTTCATTTGTGTTTTGATCTGTTTCAAGAGGAACGAGTTCCATTTCATTGTTGGAAACTCCATTACTTTGTATTGGTGACTCTAAAAATTTTATGAGTCTTTCTGTCTGAACTTCCTGTATGGTAGTGAGAAGAGAGTGTCGGCTACCCAGGAGCCCACGAGACCTACTATTCAGTATCGGCCACATAGTGTGGTTTGATTAGATCAATGAAGACGAATTTCTTTTCTTTTTTGCAGGCAAGAGGCAGAAGAAGTACTTGTTCCTTCGACAGCCAAGACAGGGACTGGCTTTCTGTATGATGGCCCAAATTCTTTGTTGTCCACAATCTTTTCTCTGACCAGATCCCCGACTTTAGGGATCCAGGCAGGTCTTGCCGTGACTGATTTGACTTCCCCAGTGGCGGTGCGTTTTACTTGCACATTGCTTTGTAGTGCCCGGAATTCATTGAGATCCTGTAAAACAGCCAAACGTTTATTGATGTCAAATGGTTTTTCATCCACCACTGTGCTTTCACAATCAAGATCAGGTACCCACATTCTCGTCCCAAATAGGACCTCGTAAGGAGGGACACCTCCTAGGGAGCTTCTTGGCATATTGTTAAGGGCTCTATGTACACCGTATAAGTGATTGACCCAATTACCACCCAAACCTAATACCCTTGCTGTTAAAAACTGCTTTAAGTCTCGGTTTTTCCTCTCCACAACCGAATTTCCCTCGGGATTGTACGGAGAGCAGTACCGCATTGCAACACCCAAACCTCCCATGACCTCTTTGTAAGCCCTAGAGCTAAACGCGGGGATGCGGTCAGAATGTAATGTGCCAACTGCATATGTCCCTATAAAGACTCGTAAATCTTTTATAACAGTTTGAGGGTCAGCCAAGCACTGAGGCCATACCCATAGGAATCTAGAGCATGAATCCACTGCCACCAAGATATACTTGTAAGCCCCATCTGATTGTAGGGAGCCGCAGTGGTCCAAATAGACACAGGCGAGTGGTCTGTCTGATATCAATAATGGTGTCTGCGCTGGACATGCTATGGTGAAACCCTTCATCTGCTGACAGATGTCGCACTTTAAGACAAAATCCTTTGTATGTTTAGTTAGTCCTGGCCACCAATAGCTTTGTTTCAGTAGAGAAACCGTTGCGGTAATCCCTGCGTGTGCAGAACCTAGACCCTCGTGTGCAGCTAGAATTAAGCCTAATCTGCGATCCATGTTTGGTATTACCCAATCCCCCCACTCCTGGAATTTGAGTATACAGAATGTTATTTGCATCTAACTTGTAGGAATACTTGAGTGGAAAGCCTTTTGGTAAGGCTGTGCTGTTTTTGCGTGAAGCAATGACAGCTACCATTATCTGTCCATCTATTCTCGTTTTTGAATGAGTGATTGCAACTACGGCAGCAGTACGTGCTGCTAGTTTTGCGGCTTCATCAGCCAATGAATTCCCTTCAACGTGAACGCCATCACGTTGATGACTCAGCGTATCACGTGAGCTTGTGGTAGTTCGTTTTTCAACTTAGCTACCTGTTTATATAGCATTTTATGCTTAATTGTGCCACCATGAGTCTTTAAACCCATTTTGACCCCAGTAGTGAAGATACTCATTGTATGACTGGACACAATAAAAAGAATCGCACCATATCAGTGTGGGGAATTCTCGATCTGTATTTATTAGTGCCAGTAACAGTGCTTTGAGTTCTGCCAGCTGTGCCGTGCAGTCTCCTAGAGACTGTCTTCGTACTGCTAGGATGTAACTTGCCTTCCTGCATATGACCCTTCACAATCGCACATGCGGCGCTGTATTGCTGTTTACTTCCTACGACCGGCTGATCAGATCCTTCAGTGTAAATAATGTATTCATACTGATCTAGAGGCATTATTTCATTCGGGAGAGGATATTCTTGTTCATATTGCAGAAATGCTTGTGTTTTAAGTGTAGAGTCCTATCCGTATTGTTGCAGTGAGAGAATTAGCCCATTGTATCCATCTTGGATGTAAGGCTTTAGCATTAGGAACGCAAGCCTTTGTAAGAGCCTCTAAGGCTGGTACTGTAGTTACGACAATTATTCGTTTCCCCTGAGCCAGTACTCTTTCTCTCGCTACAGCGGTCTGTACTGCTGTCAGAATTTGTTCTGTATAAGCAAAACGTATTTCAGCATTTGTGTACGTGTGATTTGTATGCAATTGTCTCACCTTCATTGAAAGTGATGTAGGTTTATCCTGATAACCCGGGGACGACCGGTATCGCCAGGTTGCGGACATTCACGCGTGTCTGCAAGTGTTTTGATGCTATCATGTCAGCTTGTAGGGAACGAAGGATATCTGTGTGCTCCTGTGTCCAATGCCTAACTGAAAAATCAGGTCTTTTAGGTCGTAGAAGAGTTTCACTTTTTTTGCGTAATCCAAAATGTATGTTCTGCCAAAATTTAAGAATCCCAATATGGATTGTAGATTTTTCAGCGATTTAGGAGGTTGGAGCAGCGCACACTTTTCTAAAAAGTTAGCTGCCAGGCTTTTCCCTTCACTTGATAACTCCTATCCCAAAAATAGGACATTAAGGTGGGCTAGTTTTTTATTTATTTATTTTTTTATTAAATTTGTAGCCCTCAGAGGCGAACCCCAAAATTATGTTGCTCACCCTGGTCAAGTGATCCTTTAAATCATCATCCGTCAGATAAATATCATCTACATAGGACAATGCCTCTTCATCCAAATTCTGAAGTAGCTCTGTTACCCTAGCAGAGAACAACCCAGGGCTATTCATATACCCTTGGGGGAGTCAACAAAATTGAAGCTGAGAACCGAGCGCTGAGAATGCTGTCAAATACCTGCTCTCAGGCGCTATATTTTGGCAGAAAAATCCATTTGAGATATCTATTGTTGTTTTTGTATTTTTTCCGCACAATGTTATTCATTAATGCGGCACTGTGTGCATTCTGTACTGCAAATGCTTTAGTGCATGTATTCAGATGTCTGTATTCTAAAACTAGACGGTATGAATTATCGGGTTTCGTTACGGGAAACAAAGGATTATTCATGGAGGAGGTGCAAGTTTCAATGACACCTTGGTATTCAAGTTGATCTAAGATCTTCCTGACCTGTTTTTTCATTTCTTGTTTTATCGGCTACTGTGTCTGTGGAGTTGGAGTAGTTTTTACTTGGATTGTATGGTGAGGTGACTCAGCATCCCACCCAACATGGTTGCAATATAATGCTGGAGCAAGTGCTACCGCCCACTCCTGCACGTATGTATGTTTTAAGTATATTGGAACGAGGTCGGAAAAAGCCTGTAAAATTACTGTCTCCCCCTTTGGGCAATCCATAACAATTTCAGGTGGCCAATCTTTTTCAGCTAAAAGTATGTCATAGCCGTAAGTCAGGTTCTCCCAAAAGAGACCTTTAATTTTCCTGGGTTTGTCCCCCTCCATTTGGAGTGTTATTTCATGTAACCTATGTGGGACACTTACCCTTGTATCAGGTGTTTCCACCGTGATATACTCATTCAACTCCGCTGTCACCAGAAATTCCATCAGGTTATGGCAAACTATTGTTAGTTCTGCTGCGCTGTCTAGCATAGTCCGAGCCCATTCCCCATTCAGCAGTTGAGTCCTCAGAATTCTGGGCATTTCTAACTTTAAGACCTGCTACTTTCTTCTTTTTAAATTAAGGTTTTGATTTTGGCTTTTCTTCTTTTTTGGAAGTATAGTCTGAAGCGCGTTGCATGTCTCTGGACTTTGTACGCTCTTCTTACGCTCTTCTTACGCTCTTCTTACTGTCCTTCCCTCTCTGAGTTTTTTAATGAACCCTGAAAGGAACGAGAGGAACATGTATCAGTATCCTGATACCTGTCAGGTTTTTTAATGTCATCACAATTCCGAAGGTTGTACCTTTCGGAGGGCTCCTGTTGATGAGACCCACCCCTGGATTGTGATCTGTTCTCTCTATTCTTTAGATTTTTATTGTTATCTCATTTCTTCTTGGAAGAATCAGGTGCTTGCTTGGTGTTATCCTTTTCCAGGACCACCCATGATTTGAGGTTTTGTTGCTCTAGCTCCCAAACTATCTCGATCTAATTCAGCATAGGTGTCTTCAATAATTTTAGGTAATTCACGTTCCTGTTTTAAAGGAGTGAAATCCCTCAGGCGTTGGCGTATAGCCACTGCTGCTGCCTCCCCTTTTATGTTTGCTAATATAATAGCTGATACCTGGGCAAAAGTTTGTAACAATTTCATCCCTAAGTTCAGAGCAGGCTGTGCTCCATATTCATTCTGTATTTGTCTTAATACATCTGGTATTACTGCTAATGAAGGGAGACCATGAGTTCTGGTATATATTGCAGCGAAAACTGTACCCCAAGAGGTACAATCCTCTATCTGGGGAGCTATCCCATTGTCAAGCAAATCGTTAGCATTCTGTGTTTTTCTTGCGGGCTAGTGTGTGGAAATACTGCCTATAGCTGTGTTTTTTTTTAGCTATTTAGAATGGCAGTTACTCACGTCTAGTGGGCATTTTACCCATAATGGTATGTTGCGCTTTTGGTATTATTTTAGTTGTAGTTCCCTGAATTTGTCCTGCTTGTGTATCCCTTGCTGGCTGAAGTGTGAATGTTCTCATCACAAACTGGGTCAGGTTTCTGTAAAGTTTTATTATTTCTTTATGAAGTGGACGTAAGTCTGCTACTGGCATTGTGTCAATGTCTGGATGCGGTCTGTAGGCCGCTAGGACTGGCCAAGTCGCTCCATCTATTCTGAGCGGACCGAGCCTCACTTTTTCTTTTGTGTGTGTGAGGGCACCTTTAAACCAGTTTATGTGCTCCTGGTAGGTGAGCGGAACTTCAATGTCCTCATACAGACAGTATTCATTTGGTGCTACATCTTCACTGTAAGAATGAAATGTATTTGATTGTGCATCTGCTTGTGGGAATTTAACCCATGAATAGAATACCTCTGTTCGGTAGGATTCGTGTGCCTCAATCACGAATGTGACTGTCCCACCCCTATCTGTGACTCCATAGTCTGCCAGTTTTAAAGTAAGAGCAGTTCTAACATTTTCTGAAATGTTGATTTCCCCCTTCCTGTTCTTCCTCCTTAGCTGCAGCACGTTGTGCTGGCGCAGCGGCGTCTTCATCAGCCATTATTTTGAAGAAGGAAAAAGTTTCAAGGAAACTGAGGTTTTATGCACAATAGGAACTATTTGTCCTTCAAACTTGATAAACCTACAGCCAATGCATAGGGTATGCCTACTCGGCTGTGGCGGATAGTTCCCTTCCCACTCCAGACATCTCTGTGGAAATGTGAGGAGGGGTCTCTGAGAATAGCATGACTGAACTACTCAGATTTGACCCGTAAATAAGTACCAAACCAACGTTGGCGGCGCCATGTCGTGTAGTTCCTATAAACCTATATAGGATCTGCGCGTTTAGACAACTTACACTGTGGGATTGGTGTTCAGACTGATTACAGACACCCCCACCGAGTATGTTCGCCTGTATACCAGCTAGCTCACAGTGCCACTAGAAACCCCTCTAACCAAGGAGAGACTGGTTCTTGGCAACTATCGAACATGAGAACTCTGTCCCATCAGGGATCGTGGAAACAGTACAGTACTTTTTGCTCAGTCACTCGTGCTCACTTTGTCTCAGAGAGATGCACAGAATAAATGGTGGGGACGTTTTCAATAAGCATTTATTGAAGCAGCGTCATTCTAGCGTCAAATAGGTGTGCTGAAACAACCATTAGACAGAAACAGATATAAATGATTATAAGCACCAACAGAGTAAAAGGATGGTAGATTTCTACCATAGTGCTAAAACGATGAATACAGGCAGGTATAAAAATATATGGCAATAAAATGTGTACTCCTACGATGCGACCCTAACATGATGTACCTAAGTGTACCTAGCATGTATGTGGGTGTAAAGCCAAGAATTCCTCTAGGATCAAGTCAACCCCATTAACTGAAGTGAGAGACTGTGGGACCCCGTCTTCGTCTCGAGATGGACACCCCGCGAGGGATGTCAGACCACTGCAAGCTGGAGTGTCTGCATGCAGGAACCTCAGCGTTTCGCGTCAGTGTGTCAGCATGGAAGTCCTTTTTCTCCTCTGCCTACCCCAGCAAGATATGGTGTTTATATACCCAAAGTGGTACCCTCGGGGGTTCTACCTTGCTATGTCATGTAGGACTTAGGATGACGGAAGGAATGACCAATAACTATACATAGTTATTATGCAGGAGATGGTAGTCCTGCTGAGTTTGCAAGACTCCTCATGCATAATGGATGAGGCTAGTTTTCAGGGAAAACCCTATGTCCTGTAAGAAGTACCGTAACTAGGTAAAAGGTCAGTCCCAAGAACTGATATGCAGTGTAATGGTAGGGGAGAATATAGGTGAAAGGTTAGGTGACTACCTGAGCCTATATTGGGGTACCTATATGAAACCTAAAATAATAGCCTGTATCCTAATTGGTAAAACTTACAGAAGACACTTGAACACAATTAAAAGCAAGAACTGGCGGTTGAACAGGCAGCGCTGGAATCTCAAGATGTCTTTCCAGCTCAGCCCCTATTGCAGCGTTCTAGTTGTTTCAATCCAAACACAATTGGATTGTGATGCGCGCGCTGCCTCTCAAACGCGAACTTCACCTGACTGAATTCCTAAGGAAGGAGCTCTTCATCCGTTCTCCATCGTGCCAGCTAGAAAAGGGTAGAGGTGTCGGACCGTCGTCGTAATTCGTTTCCTTCAGTCACCGCAAGTAAGGAAGGTCTGTCTCTCGTTGTGCATGCTAATAAGCATTGGGAGAGTAGTGTCTTGCTCTCTCAGCAAGCCAACTGTTTCCTCTCTTTGAAGAGACTTAAGGAGCCAGCACATTATTATAGTGTCTCCTCTTAAGGAATTTCAACTTAGAGGGAAAAAAAGGTGCCACATTATCGAGTGCATAGTTGGTGTCCGGGTTGGTAATTGTGAGATAGCAAGTGAAAATGCTGGTGCAACTTTTCCAAGTGAGAGCCAGTTAATTAAGAAATGAGAATTCTCTCAAGTATGCTACAGCAATAAATAGCAAAAGACATTAGCTTACCTGAAAGTTATTTCAGCGCTAGAGAAGAAAGGAGCAAGAAACCCAAAGAGAACAGAACAAGCAACTTACCAGAACATCAGAACGGACAACTTCCTGAGGGAATAGCTGATTCCAGTTCCTGATCATTTTCAGACACACAAGTATTTACTCTGGAAGGAAAAGCACACAACACACAAGAAAATTGTTTATGCATAAGAATTATTTAATATTAAGATTAACTACTAGAAGAGAGAATACACACACACACACAGAGGAGCATTAGCCAGAAATTGTTTGGGTACGAATCAGTCAAATAGAACCTTGTATTAAATATACATATGTATAGACATTAAATATGTTAAACTATTTTGCAGTTCACAACACGCCACAAGGAGGGTCCATACACATACATATATCTGAAGGTAGCCAGATGAAAGAGGAGACCTTCTTGGAGTGGAACCACAATTGTTTGTGTAAGAAGTTGGCCGGGTATATGCTGTCCACTAATTAAAGTGGGCACCTTGTACCAGTCCAAACAACCCTTATGGTGATTTAAAAGGTCAAAGATAACCTTAGAAAGCTATCCAAGTTGTAGCTGTGGAGAGCAGCCTTCAGGCTTAGTCTTAAAGGAATGTTAAGCAGCTTGTTTTCCCAGAATGCAACCTTATTGTATTGGTTAAATGAAAGGAAAACCACACAGTAGTTATAAAAATATGTATTTATTATAACACACTCTAAATACTTAACAGTGTCTGCTACACGCAGATAAACACAAAGCACACACTACTGTAGCACAGAAACAATCCTAAGTAGCACTAATACACAGTGGGCTCCAGGGGGAGACCAAACCACATACTAAAATAGTGGTATAAGAACCATGACTCGAGCCAAGACAGTGTCAAGAGGATATAGAATCGCTGGGACCCCAAGGAACCACCCAAGGTGAGTAAGTAGGGACCCCATGGAGGACGGGTGCAGATTGGAAACACGACCGCGAGCACTGTACAATTTTATGGGAGAGTTGCGGTTGCAGTTTTAAAAGTTTAAGGACCCTTCCCAGTGGATTACGAGGAAGCCCTTTGGATCATAGGAGGTTGAAGAGCCACCCCACCTGTGGATACCATAGTACCAAAGTTACCTATCCCAGGGAAGCCGGGTGCATAGGGCTGCAGTGGTGTCGGAAACCGCCGTCAATCTCAATGGAAGACTTCAAGGAAATGCTACTGCGGGAAAGAAGAAAAGTGTCCGATGGAATCCAAAGGTTGATTCTTGATGAAGAGTACCTGAAAGCAGAGGGGACAGGGTCTGGGTCACTCAGGAGTGACCAGGGGCTCGGTAGACAAATGACCACCGATGTCAGGTGCTTCAGGTGCGTTGAGGGGGTTCTTGACTCTGCAGCCACCGGGACCAGGAGATGTCGAGGATGACCAGGAGCTGGATACGAGCTGTCCCACGAAGGATGTCGAGTGCTGAGGGGCCGGTGTCAGGCTGGAGCACCAACAAGCCTTGCAGCAGCAATCAACGAAGGTCAAGACAGGTTACGGTTTGGACCAGCAAGGTCCAGGAAACTCACCAAACACAGGGGAGTCAGGGCAACACTGGAGCAACCAGGGGAGCCCCAGAAAAGCAGTGTTGACCCACAGGCCGGAGGCACAGGAGTCACGAGGGGACCTCAAGCAGAATTACAAGGCAACAGCCCACGGAGCACTCAGTATGAGGAGGCCAAAGTTCTTTGGTGGAAATGGTGCCAGAGTCTGGGGCTACTCGGAGCCCAGTGCACTTGTTTTGGGAATGCCAACCAGCATATGCACTTGCAAAAGCACGTGGTGCACAGGGGTATGGGTTTTGCAGCCCCCACGAGGGATTCTGACCTCAAACTTGGTGAGAGGGCAGCTCGGACCTCGCAAGACATGGAATCCATCTCCTGTGTTGCTGGAGCCTTCAGAGTCCGCAGGAGCTCAGGATCAGCAGACCGGTCAGTTGCGTTACGGTGCCTGCGATTGCAGGGGAGTAACTCCTTCACTCCAAGGGAGATGTCTTTGGTTGTCCTTGATGCTCCGAAGGTCCTGCACAGAGCATGTATGGTGCACGGGCACAGACAATGCTTCAGACTGAGAGGGAGACCAAGTCGGGCCCAAACGAAGTCCAGAGTGTCCAGACAGTCGAAGGTCAGTGGTTTCTTGTTCAGAATCTTGTCCACATCGAATCTAGGGTCTTACAGCCAGGTAAGCCCTTTTGTACCCACGGGAGAGGGTTGGACAGATTTAGGGGACCCTCCCATGTCCTTTGTCCAGTTTTGCACCAGAGCAGGATCCAACGGCTCCCAGGACTGGTTTGAACTGGACTATGCACAGGGACACCAAATGTGCCCCTCATGCAGACTTTCGGTCGCTGGCAAGCGCACCCACCCAGGCCTAATACACTAAATCCTGTCTGTGAGGTGGTCACACCTCCCTGTGACAGGATGTCTATTGTTCTGCCTTCCCCTGCTCGAGCTCGGCTCAGCAGTAGGAGGGCAGAAATGTTTCTCTGGTCGGCAGCAACCTTTCTGGGCTGCCCGGGACTAGAAGGCTGGTACCGGGAACACCTTGGACCTCACAAAGCTCATTTCTATGGGGTGGAATCATACTTCCCACACTGGTTACCGGTGTGGGGGTATGATTCCACAATGTTTGATACCAAACACAATAGGGTTTCTTTCAGCCGTTTTTGGAGTTGGTCATCACGCGGTCGCATAATGCCACTCTATACGTCTCACTCAGAACCAAGCACCCTGCCTTCAGGATTGTAAAGGACTGCTATAGGGGTGACTTATAGGTTTTAAGTGTAGTGACCCTTAGATATAGTAAACCTATATATTAAGTAAGTGGTGCATGCACTAACTTAAACAGGCTGCAATGGCAGGCCTGTAGATCCATTTTGCATGGCCTCTCATGGGTGGCATAATGCATGCTTCAGCCCATGGGAGGCCTCTGGGGTACCTATGCCCTGGGTACATGGGTACCATATACTAGGGACTGACTAGGGTACCCCAGTATCCAATCTGGAGTGTACCTAAGTACATGACATAACATTTTAGGGAGAAAGCAGATAGACTGGGGTCTTGATTAGCAGGATCCCAGTCAGACTAGTCAAAAACAGTGTAACATGAAGCAAAAAGTGGGGGTAACCATAAGAAGCAAATCCTAATTTCCTACACAACCCCCCCCAAACGTAAGGAGATGAGACTAACCTTGCCCAGCTGAGTCTTCATTTTCGAAGTGGAAATATCTGGAGAGTCCATCTGCATTGACATGGTTACTACCAGGTCTATGTTCCACTGTATAGTCCATCCCCTGTAGGGAAATTGACCACCTCAAAAGTTTGGGGTTTTCACCCTTTATCTGTTTTAGCCATAGAAGGGGCTTATGGTCTGTATGAACAATGAAGTGAGTGCCAAACAGGTATGGCCTCAGCTTCTTCAGGGCCCAGACCACAGCAAAGGCTTAGCCCTCTATAGCTGACCAACGTTTCTCTCTGGGGGTCAACCTTCTGCTGATAAAAGCTTCTGGTTGATCCTGACCCTCTGCATTAAGTTGTGATAACACAGCCCCTACCCCTAACTCATATGCATCTGTTTGGACAATAAATTGCTTGGAGTAGTCAGGACCTTGCAGAATGGGAGCAATGCACATGGCCTGCTTGAGATCATCAAATGCCTTCTTACAGCTAACTGTCCACTGAACCTTCTTGGGCTTTCTTTTTGATATGAGATCATTTAAGGGATTCACTATAGACCCATATCCTTTAACAAATCTGTAATACCCATCCAGGCGAAAGAAAGCTCTGACCTGGGTAGTGGGAGCAACCCAGTCCATTATGGTCTGGATTTTGCTCTGTAATGGTTGAACCTGGCCTCCACCCACAAGGTGGCCCAGGTACACAACCTTACTCTGCCCTATCTGGCACTTAGTAGCCTTGATCGTGAGGCCTTCCTTTTGAAAAGCCTCCAAACACATTCTTCAGGTGGACCAGATGATCCTCCCAGGTGGAGCTAAAGACAGCAATATCATCAAGATATGCTGCACTATAGGCTTCCTTTCCTGTAAGGACTTTATTCACCAGCCTTTGGAATGTGACGGGTGCATTCTTCAAACCAAAGGGCATCACAATAAATTGTTAATGCCCACTAGGGGTTGAAAATGCTGTTTGTTTTGCATCCTCAGTTAGGCTGATTTGCCAATCGCCATCAGTGAGGTCAAATGTGCTCAAGATCTTGGCTGAACAAACGGTGGGGACGTTTTTCAATAAGCATTTATTGAATCAGCGTCATTCTAGTGTAAAATAGGTGTGCTGAAACAACCACTAGACAGTTACAGATATAAATGATTATAAGCACTAACAGAGTAAAAGGATGGTAGATTTCTACCATCGTGCTAAAACAATGAATACAGGCAAGTATATAAAATACATGACAGTAGTAAATACTCCTACGATGCGTCCCTAACATTATGTACCTAAGTGTACCTAGCATGTATGTGGGTGTAAAGCCAAGAATCCCTCTAGGATAAAGTCAACCCCTTTACCTGAAGTGAGAGACTGTGGGACCCCATCTTGGTCTCGAGATGGACACCCCGCAAGGGATGTCAGACCACTGTGACCTGGAGTGTCTGCGTGCAGGAGCCTCAGCGTCTCACGTCAGTGTGTCCGCATGGAAATCCTTTTCTCCTCTGACTACCTCAGGAAGATATGGAGTGTATATATACCCAAAGTGGTAGCCCCTGGGGATATACCTTGAAGTGTCATCTCGAACTAGGATGACGGAAGGAATGACCCTTGTACATAGTTATTATGCAGGAGATGGTAGGCCTGCTGTGATTTCGAGAATCCTCATGCATAATTAATGAGGCTTAAGCTTTTCGAAGAAAACCCCATGTCATCTTTAGGCATTAGCATAACTAGGTAAAAGGTCAGTACTAAGAACCGTTATGCAGTGTAATGGTAGGGGAGAAAATAGGTGAAAGGTTAGGTGACTACCTGAGCCTATATTGGGGTACCTATATGGAGCATAACACCATACCTCCTGCACACACCCACAGATGTGATGTCTGTCTCGGTGGGGTGACTTTGAAAGCAGAGCATTCATAAACCGGCCCAATGAGCCCTGCTCCCGCATTTAAATGTGCCACTGGAATGGGGGGGGGGAGGGTGAATGCAGAGTGCTGCATGTTTAAGAGGTTACGGGTACGTAGCCACGTGTTAAACATGAATTTAATCCACCTGCTGAGTTTAAAATGTAGGGCACATCTATGAATTTTACACATAAAAGTGATGGAATCTAGTCCTACAATAGTGAACATGAAACTTTTGCCTGTTCATATGTGTCCACTATTCCACTCTGGTCCAACATAACCTAAGAATTTTAAACAGGAATTGCAAGTCATCAGAATAGTACTGTTGCATCTGAACTACATATAGAGTGTCTAGTGTGGAGTATTTTACCAAGTGATTAAGAAGTTCCAGACATTCCAGAAGTCAGCACGAGACAACTCCTTAACCTCAATATATTGTCAGGCATCCCCCCTCTCTTCGCACGATGCATTGGCCTGCCTGTATCTAGATGCTGTGGACCAAGCGATCTACCATCAAAATCCCAATTTCCCACTTGACGCATTGTGTCACCTTGGCCAAACCAAATTTGTGGTCAGTCACGAGTCGGCTGGTAATCCTGATCTGGTTGCAGTAACCATCTGAATTTGGACTAAGAGTCCCGCTATAATGCTGATGGCCATTTTGCCTGCTGAAAGCGTATATATGTTGAGGTGTAAAACCATCTAAAATTGCACATACCAAGGTACAATCTTCATGCAAACTCCAATTACTACATGCTATTTGGAATTCCAGACGTGGAAGCTCGTAAATACCGGTGCAGGTGCGAGAGTAGCACGCAATAAGAGTAATACTGCAGCCAGTATTACCAGACCCTGTGTACCAAGCCACTCTCTGTGCCTCTATTCCCATACGACCAAATCGGGAGTGTATACAATTAGGATAAACCATAAATGAAGGTCTAACGTGTTATGTGACAAAGTGGACATTTACCCCTTCCCGACACCCTGACGAGGCGTGTGGTGTTCCCACAAATGGCCATAAAATGAATGTAATTACCTACAGCCCTCAAAAAGGCCTCGTAGTTCTCCTGGGACTACACCTTCCAAGTTCTGTTGAAGGCCATGGTAGGGGAAGTTCAGACCTATTAGTGAAAACTGGGCTCTTATGTTACCTCGTATATCTCAGGCAGTACGTGCTGCTGAATGTAGCTTCTCAGGGGGGCCTCCTCCTGCAGTAGGGAGGACATGGTAACAGGATCCTGATGCAGCGGATACAATGAAAACTATTTCCTCCTAGGTCACTTATCGGTCATCCAGGGGCGACTTATATTTTCTCACATCCACATGACGATGGGGCCCATAACATCGCCTAACAAACACACACACACACACCTGGATTTCCTCTACACCTTTACGAAATCTATACTCCTAGGAGAAAGAAAAACTAAATGAAAATCAGCATGATGTACCGCTGGAAGGAGCCGGGATACCTTATTACCTTAACCTATCGCTTTCTTAGTTATTTCTTAAGATATTCCTGCTCATTGTTTTGTCGATGGATCATCTAGTAAAAAATCAGTTCATAGTGATCAAGACCAGCTAAATCACAATAACCAATTACCAATTTCACAATCATTTAGTAAATAACCACTGAGTCGTTTGATTTAAGAATCTCAAATTTTATATAATTTTAAAGGCATGGAAAAGAATTTAGACTTTTTATTCAATTATTCATTCATTATTAATTCAAATATTTATTAAGCAAAATCAATTTTATTGCAGAAAGGAAATTTTGTCATGAAGAAAAATCCTAATTACCTGCCTATCTTCCTAATTTAGCCTAATGATTTCTAACCTAAGTTTAAGATTGAAAAATAACCTGATTCTCATACTCAACTGGAAAAATAAGACAGCAACAGAAACTTCAGCTCGTCAGCATCAGCTACCGCAACCCGTCTCATCTAACAGTCTTTCAGCATCTCCCGCTCAGTAAAATGGATCGATCTGGAACACCAAGCACTGGAAGCCACCAACTCCAACACCAACTACCCCTCCCACTAAGAGTAGGCCTTCTTATACCCTAATTCTAACTTTGCTAACTAATTTGTTGCAACATTAATAACGCTCTTTTCTTTCATTGGTCCACTCAGTTCATTTATTCATTTTTAATCAAGTTCTCCCGGATCCAGCCTGTTCTTCTGGAATGCATATGTTCATTTCCTTTCTCACAGTTCAAGACATGTTTCCATCCGCTTCGATCAGTACATTTGTAACTTCTTTCGATACATTCGAGAACTCTGCAGGCATTGTCCTTTCTCTTAAAACTGTTTCCCACGATTCTCTGCTGATCACCACGGCACACTATCAGTTCAATTAGGTCACATCAGCCTTGACCATTCTTGCATCCTAGCCTTTCAGCACCATCACGTGGTCAGTCTTTCTCCAACTTTTTCTCCCTTGTCATGCGTTTTCTCAGCGCATGCGTACTCTAATAAACGGCAGCCATTTTATATCGCCACTCGATTAGACTTAGAAGCACTATTTAGAAATAAACAAAACATAATTAAAATAGAGAAACATAGCCTTTTCGTTTCCCTCCCGTCATCTACGTACCCCAATTAGTTATTACCTAGCAGAAAGCAACATTTAAGCTGTTCCTTACTTACCATCACTATTGTTTTTGCAACGTCACGTTTATATTCTATGAAGCACAAATCATGCATTTATTATTTATTTAGTACGCAATTATTTTATGTTATAATTAGACACACAGACATTTGTAAATAGATTATTCAGCACATATACTTGCGTGTTACCCTTCCCTCACGTACATTGTTGATTAATACATTTAAACGAACATATTTATTAATTATTTATAAAATTTGTTAGGGGTTAAAAAAATTTATTTACTCTGCTCCATCAACTCCCCCCTTTGGTGATTTTTAAATCACCACATAAAACCCAAGTTATACTTCTTTTTCAGGCAGCATATGTCTTTCATCCTTTTGCTTTTCGTTAGTTATACATCTGTTTCCATTTCATCTTGTCTTCTTGTCTCTTTATACATACTTTCTTTCATTTTCTCTAACTCAATTTCACCCATTTCTCTCTCTCTCTCTTTCATTATTCTGTTATTTCTTTTTATCTTATTTTGTCTTATTTTTCTTTTTATACACGTTATTACAATTTTCAACACCATGGCTAACAATATTGCTACAGTTGCTATTATTATAACTTTCCCTATCATTAGTCTACTCATTCTTGTTAACCAATTTGCTACTGAAGAAAACCCTCTACCAAGTTTTCCAAGGACACTTTCAACCTCCAGTGGAACTAGTTCTTTGTGCAAATTTGTAATATTTGTAATATACTTTTGTATATTTTCACTTTTATCAGGAATGTAAGTGCAACAATGTTGGACTTTCAGCATTCCACAAACTCCACCCTCTTTTGCCAAAAGAATATCAAGGGCAAGCCGATTTTGCATCACCATAGCTCTCATGGCAACCATTTCGGTATTTACCATCAAGAACCCTCCCGCAGTATCTGTAGACAAACGATCTACTACTGTGGATAACTTCCGAATTTTAAATGCATTCAAAGATATTCCCACTGCTGGTATTAATGCTCCAAAAATATCACCTACAATTTCTGAAAAACTCTCCCTCTTTCTACGTGTAAAGCTATTAATCATCTTGTATGTTCCTTTTTCTTCTCTGTCCATATGAAAGATTTTTGGAAAGACCAGGCCTACATAACAAGTTCCATACCAATGGTCCGGTAACCTGTAATAAGCTCTATTCCCACAAATATAATAGATACCTGGAAATATTGGATCTTTTCCACCTTTGAATCCCCAACCTCCCAAAATTTGATAATTGTCATGGCAGATACTGGAACCTACAAAATAATTGTCATAGACTGTCTTATTTCTCCTAATACACAACTTTCCTGTTTGCGGCCAATCTAATGTCATTGCTGCATTTATCTTTTTCCCTTCATGATTTTCTTCCTCAAACGTCCATAGATGTGTTCTTTTCTCTTTTATTGCTTCTCTTTGAAATTTCATTCTCCTTTCTTCAACCATTTCTAAAAATACCTTTTCTTCTTTCTTTAACTCACAGGTAAGGTTGTTTTTAGCTATTTCTTCTAATGTTAAAATTCTATGCTCTAAAAAGAATTCTCCTAAAACCTTTGCTTGTTTTACTTTGTTAAGTTCTGGAACTACAGGAACATTTGCAAAAATCTTATCTATATCAGTGTAATAAAACTCTAATCTACCTGTTTTATAAAATAAACTTGCTATGACACTACATGTTATTCCATAAGTTAGAGGTAGGTGATGATAAGTCACACCTTCTGACACTGATGCAGGCAACTGCATACAAACATAACAATCTCTCACATCCATTGTCTCTACATATTCGTACAACAATTTTGTAAAAACATTTTTAGAAAAGTCTGTTACTGACTTATCCTTATGTAATTCTGCACTACTTCTTAAAATAACTGGTTCTTTAATATTAGTTTCTTTTTCTGGTTTTGTATCATTCTTTGCTTCTACTACAGCTATACTAATAGGAATTGTGATTGCTAAAACTATCCATACTGTCATTAATAATCCTGTACAAAAGCAGCACATTTTACACCATCTTTTTACAAACTCACATTTATCTCTTCTATCTCTAGTATTCTCCATTTTTGTTTTTATCTTTTGTTAAATCTCAGAAAATTGTGTCACTACACCTCAGAAATGACTTAGATGCCACTCTGCATTCAAAAAGTCTTTGCTTGGTACTTTCTTTTAATTCTTTTCAGAATTCTTTCGTTGTCACATCCGGTGATTTGTCATATCCAGTAAAATTGTCACATCCGGCAGAAGCACTTTAAGTCTTCACTTCAGGTTTGTTGCATCTCACCTTTACCCATTCGGTTTCTTAGTCTCGGGCTCTCGTGAGTGTTTCTTTCTTCTTTGTAATCAGTTAGAGCGATGTACAACCACTCAGGTGACTTGTATTTCGAATTCACTTTCTTTGTTCTTTTAGACTTTTGCAATCGTTTTCCACTTGGCTTTTCTTGTTCCTTTTGACTTGTTATTTCATTCACCTGTTCAGCACTTTTTTCTCCTGTTCTGATTATTCTGTATCTTAATTTTCTTATATAGTTGCTGGGCCAATTGTCTCCTTTTCTTGGCCTTTTGGCTTCACCTTCTTTTTCTCCTCTTTCTGATTTCCAGTTTCTTTTTCTTGATTCAGTTCTTGTTTTCTCTTCTTCTCCGCTTTCTTCAGATTCTGTTTCAATTTTCTCACAATTGTCTCTTATTTTGAAACTTATGATCTCATTTTCTTTTACTGGTGGATCTATTTTCTCCTTCTTGTGTTCCCTTATTACTGTCCCTCCTCGATGTTCTTCCGAATTGGTATTTATCTCACTCTCTGCTTCTAATTTTCCCTGTTCTTTTGTTTCACTATCTGTCCCTATTGCTCCTCGGGGTTCTTCTCGATTTTCTAACTTTTTAATTGTCTCTTTCCCTTCTTTGTCTATTAATATTACTTTTGAAGGATTTCCACCATAACTTGTACTTGGTTGCTCATTTAGATCATTTTCTTGTTCATTCTCTTCTCTAATTGGTTTAAATCCCCAAGTTCTCCTTCGAAATTCTTCACAGTTTTCAACTGAATCATCAGATCCTGAACTCGTGTCAGATATTTCCAGATGTCGACTTACAGGTCGATCTTCAAGTTCTGGAATTTCTGTAATTTTCCTTCTTCTTCTTCTTCTTCCTTTTCCTCTATAGAGGTGCTTGCAGTTGGGGTTTCCAGATGTCGACTTTCAGGTCGATCTTCAAGTTCTGGCACCCTTTCTCTTATTCTTTCTGTCTCAGTCGCTGAACTCTCATCCCACACTTCCAGACGTCGACTCACATGTCGATCTGCAGGTTCTGGAACTCTGATTGTGTGGCTGGCATGGACCCAGTTTTTCACTCCTGCACACTTGACTGCAGTCGTTGTCACTAGGATTACCTGTCGTGGCTCGTCCCAGCGAGGAACTAGACAGTTTCTTCTCCTGTGGATTTTTATGCGGACCCAGTCTCCTGGATTCAAGTCGTGGGCTGGTTTTCTTTCAAGAGTGGTCGCATCCGGTCCAACCTGATGAAACACAGAACGCACCACATCAGCCAGTCCTTTGCAATAATCCAGTACTAGATCATCAGTTATAGTCAGTAACTTGTTGACAGGTACTTGTGCTTGTCTCATTGCTCGTCCCATGATCACTTCATGAGGACTAAGTCCAGTTTTCTTTTCAGGAATGCTTCTGATGGTCATCAGGACAAGGGGCAGTGCATCGGGCCATTTGAGTCCTGTAGCTTGACACATTTTTCCTAACCTGTTCTTAATTGTTCCATTTATTTGCTCTACTACCCCAGAAGCCTCTGGTCTGTATGCACAATGCAGTTTTTGTTTAATACTTAATGCTTCACAAATTAATTGAATCAACTCATTTTGAAAATGTGTTCCTCTATCTGTCTCAACCGTGACTGGAAAACCATACCTTGGAATGAACTCTCGCAGCATAAGTTTTGCTACCGTTATTCCATCATTCCTTCTGGTCGGGTATGCCTCCACCCAACGAGAAAACAAACAGACGACCACTAGAACATATTTTAGTCTGTTACAAGGGGGCATTTCAATGAAGTCTAATTGCATTCTAGTGAACGGACCTCCTTCTCGTCCTATTGTTCCTAGACTCACTATTGTCTTTCTTCCTGGATTAAACTGCTGACAAATAAGACATCTTTGACAAAGACTTTCAGCTATGGCTCTGAATTTTGGGTTATACCATGTTTGTCTAAAAAGTCTGATCATTGCATCTCTCCCAATATGAGCTTGTCCATGGTACATCCGTGCCATGTCTGCAATCATGCTATCAGGCATAACTGGTCTTTCATCTCTGTAAACCCACACACCATTGTTTTCTTGTCTTCTACATCCTGCTTTTATCCAGTAATCTTTTTCCTCATCATTTGCAACTTCCTGTAACTGTCTCACCTCATCCCATGTCTCGACAGTGTTAGTAAAAAGCAAAGGAGAAGAGATATGCTCCCTTTCGCGATTCTTATTCAGGGATACCATGTTCTCTGCACAATATTTGGCTATCTCGTCGGCGTAATTATTTCCGACAGCTATGTAATCTTCATTTTTCTTATGTGCTTTGCATTTCACTACAGCTATCTGCCTAGGCAGCTGTATCGCCTCAAGCAGTTTCTTAACAAAATCTCCATTTCTGATAGGTGTTCCTGCAGACGTCAAGAAACCTCTTTGTGACCAAATCTGACCAAAATCATGCACTATACCGAAACCGTACTGGCTATCGGTCACAATCGTAACTCGTACATTTCTTCCCAACTTACATGCTTGAATTAAAGCAATCAGTTCTGCAACTTGGGCAGAC
Source organism: Calotriton arnoldi (assembly GCA_963921515.1). Classification (NCBI taxonomy): domain Eukaryota; kingdom Metazoa; phylum Chordata; class Amphibia; order Caudata; family Salamandridae; genus Calotriton; species Calotriton arnoldi. The sequence goes on from CAWUFW010001674.1 coordinate 465,141, forward strand.
CTTATTCCTTTCAGACAAGACGCTTCCATCACAGTTGCCACTGTGCACACTGCGTAAGCTGCGCTTAGAACTCCTTCTTTCGTTCTCAAGCATGAGCCATCCACAAACATGACATAATCTGATTCTTTTAAAGGCTCATCCTTTATGTCAGCTCTTGGTTTTGTGCAATATTCCAGCACATTCAGACAATCATGATCTACTTCATCTTGTTCAATTATACTCTCTTCATCTGGCAATGATGTCGAAGGATTCACATTCATACATCTATCTATGGTCACATTTTCTGCACTCAAGATTACTTTTTCGTACTTAGTCAGCCGACTATGTGTCATGTACTGTGTTTTTGTTCTTGTCAAAAGAATCTCTACTGAATGGGGAACATATACTCTCAGTGGATACCCCATCACTATACCTTCACTTTGTTCCAGACTTACACAAGTAGCAGCAACAGCTTTCAGACATCCAGGCAACGCTTTTGCTATAGGATCTAAAACAGCTGAAAAATAAGCAATTGGTCTCTTCATTGTTCCATGTTTTTGTACCAGTACTGAAAATGCACATCCATCTCTTTCACTGCAGTACAATTCAAAATCCTTTTCATAGTCAGGCATTCCTAAAGCAGGGGCCTCACACAATTTCTTTTTCAACTCCTTGAAAGATTTCATTTCTTCGTCATTCAATTCAAAAGGGTCTTTTACATCCTTCTTGGTCAGTTTTTGTAATGGTTTAGCAATCAAGGAAAAACCACTTATCCATTGTCGGCAATATCCAACCATTCCCAGAAACATTCTTACCTCTCTTTGCGTCATTGGTGCTCTCATTCCTTGAATCATTTTTATTCTTTCTGTCGTTATCTTTCGCACTCCTTTCTCAATTTTATGCCCTAAATATTGGACTTCTTTTTGACAAAACTGCAATTTCGAAGGGGACACTTTATGTCCTCTTTTCTCTAGATGGTTCAGTAAAGCAATTGTATCGCTTACACATGCTTCTTTTGTTTTCGATGCCACCAACAGGTCATCGATATACTGCACCATCACTGACTTTTCTGGCATTTTCAAATCTTCCAGGGACTTCTTTAAAATCTGATTAAAGATTGAGGGGCTTTCTGTATACCCCTGAGGAATTCGGCACCATGCCAAAATACGCTCTCCGAACCGGAACGCAAATAATGGCTGGCTATCTGGATGTAAAGGAATAGAGAAAAATGCGTGACACAAATCTATCACGGTGTACCACTCAGCTTCATGTGGAATTTGGTATAGAATTACTGCAGGGTTTGGCACTATTGGACAACAAGGCACAACTATTTTATTGACCTTTCTCAAATCCTGTACTATTCTATATGTTCCGTTTGGCTTTTTCAGTCCCATAATAGGTGAATTACATGGACTGCTCATTATTTCTTTTAGAATTCCCTGTTCGATCATTTTATTTATTACAGGAGTTATTCCTTCAATTATTTCTGGAGTCAATTTATACTGTGGCGTATTTGGGTAAGTTGTTCCTTCTTTTACTGTTACTTTTACGGGATCTACTTCTTTCATCAATCCAATATCTTCTCCTGTAAAATCCCACACATTTTCTTTCACTGCATTTTTCAGTTCTTTTGGAAGTTTTTCTGCATCAAATGCAGGAAACAAACCATTCATTTCAGGTTCCTGATTCATCAATGTTACTTTATACAATACATCTTCATCTGGGGTCTGAAATCCAATTCCATCTGGCGTACAATAAATTGTGCAATTCATTTTGCACAAAAGGTCACGACCTAAGAGATTTACGGGACTACAATCGCACACTACGAATCTATGCATTTTGCTAAAAGAACCAATTTTTACTTCCACTAATTCAGTAAGTGGTGTTTTAATCTGCTGATTCGCTACTCCAACTACTTGGATGTATTCACCTGAGAGAGGAAGGTTTGGAATTTCCACTGATCTAACAGTAGAACGGGTAGCTCCAGTATCGACAAGGAATGTTACATTTGCACCATTCACTTCTCCATCCACAAAGGGACCAGACTGATCTACCTCTAGAGTTGCGCCAAGTACGCACTCTTTTCCCTCTCCTAGGCACCGTCAGAAACTTTCATCCGACTCATCCTCACTCTGTCGCAACCAATACTGAGAAATGTTAGCTGCTCGCGGCAACTGTGTTACCTGCTCTCCTCCGTAGAATCCTGTTTCTGTACTGTATCTTTGCTGGTTAACATTGTTGGGAAGTGGTGGTTGTGGCACCTGACCTTGTTGAACAACTACCTCATTCTGCACCTGTGGAGTTAATGATTGATTTTCCGGATTAGGTTTAGGTGGGAACTTACACTCGTTTCTCCAATGCCCTAATTTTCCGCAATTATGACATGGCCATTTTTTCTTTGCCTCCTCTAGACTCATTTGACCTTTCCCTTTACCTATGTTAGGTCGGGATTTATTCTGTCCTGTTTCATTCCCACTATTATTATCCAATTGAGCTTCTTGCTTCTCTGCCACTTTCACCTGTGCCCACATTGCCTTCTCTTTCAATTTACGCTGTCTACTCTCAATATCATCACTACAATACTTAGCATACCTCAGTACCTCATCTACAGTGCCATTTTGCCAGTTAATCATATGTTGTTTAATCATTTCACTAATCTCTGGTTTCAGTCCAAACACAAATCTATATACGAAATGACTCATATCTTTTTCACTCAACTCCTCATATCCACTATACTGCTTGAAAACCAACAACAACCTCTCATAATAGGCATGTACAGACTCCTTACTTTCCTGTGTAGTTCTATCGATTTTTACCCAATCTGTTTCTTTAGGAGGAATCTTATTTTTCAAAAAGGTAATCACCTTATCATATTTCCTCATCACCTCAGGACCTGGAGCTCCTGTCTTAGGATCTCTTGGATATTCTGTAGTTGGCCAGTCAACTGTAATTTTACACTCAGACCACAAATCAGTTGGCACCACTATGTCAAACAATCCATCTAAATCTATCCACAACACTTTTGAAACCTTCACAAACCTCTCCACTTGTCGGTACCATTCAACTGGTTTCTCTCTCAGCTTTGGGAATTCATTTGTAAATGACAGTATATCCTGTCTAGTCCAGGGAACATGCACATAACTACCACCTGGAGTTTCTCTCATAGGGTATTCTCTTGCAACAGGTTCTTTTTCAGTTATCATAAAAGCCAAAGAAGCTTTGTCTGCAGTTTTCTCATACTTTTTTGTCCATCTAACTTTCCATCTGTCCACATCACCCCATTTTCTCAGTAAAACAATTAACTCTTTTATCTGTGTCAGCCTTCCTGCTGTGTTCAAGTTTTCAATATCTTTCTCACAAAAGTCTACTCTGTACGGTTTCTGCAATGTTTTCACTTTCGCAAAATCTACTCCAATTTCACTTGCTATCTCTTCTAGTTTGTCATGTAAATTTTTAGCTCTCCATGTAATACTTTTGCACAGAAACATGATTTCATCATCCTGGTAATTTTTTAGCTTTTCTGTACCAATCGTCCCTAAAATTAATTCTTCCATGTCAATCTTTAACCTAATTACATCTAATGGTTTTTCTTCTGGTTCTTTTATTTTAAATGCCTTCATCCACTCATTTAACTCATCAGGAGTCGGACCTATGGGTGTATTATTTAGTTCTATCCAATTACCACTCTTTTCAGGGGTCACTGTTGCAGACTCTGTTACCATATGCATTTTCCTACCATTACACTCATTCACTGTCAAATTTGTAGGTGGACTTGGTCTGTAGGTACTAGCCAAATTACTTGTACTTGCACTTGGTTCCATCCTTTCTTTTTCTCTCTGAAATTGTGAATTCATAGGAATCACTAAAGACCGTTCATCAATTTTCTGATTCTCAAAAACTGGTATTACTGGACCTATTGTTACGGGTACAGTCACAGCTTCCATGTTTTTCGTTAACTCCCTAATTTTCTCAGTCAGTTCTTTTGTTGTTCTTGCTAATTCAGTTGCATTGTCACTTTCTACTCCTTCATTTTGTGAAGTTCTTATTTGATCTTGTGACCTATTTATTTCAATTCTTTTTACCGGACTTTTATTTCGCACAGTCTCTATTTGCGGCGCATTAGGTGTCACCACTGTAGAACTCTGCTGATACGGAGGGGGATTTCTATTTAAAATATCTTCCAGCAATTCATCATCCGTTTCACTCTCATGCATATATTTTTCCCTCTCCATATGTTTCTTTTTCTCAGTACGTTTTCTCTTAGTCTCTTCCTCAACTGTAAAAGCCGGAAACAAACCTCCTGTCATGTTAGCACATCTCCATCGTTTTATTCTATCCTCATGATTTATTCCCCACATTCTTCCAGGCATGAACTCATGATCCCTTAAACCTCTGAATCTCTCTCGCTCATACATCTCATCTTCCCATTCCGTCAACGCTTCAAATTGTGTCGGTCTAGGTCTAGGTTCTAAATTTGTCATCTTTTCTCTCAAATTTCGCAAAACCGCTACACTAAATGAACCATTCTCAGGGAAAGCTAATGCTCCATCATTCTTCGTATACTTTGCCCAATTTTCTAACCATATGCATGTATGATATCCATATTTCAGCATCATATGTGAAGCTGCTGATTTCGGCGGAGGAATTACTTGTCCCTCTCTAGTCACAACCTTTTTGTCTTTCTTAAAGAAATTCTTAATTTTTGTCGTCCATGACGTTCTCTCCCTTTCATACTCATAATACGGCATGTTTTCGATTGGTTTTTCTCTTCAAACCAGCACTGTTCCGTGTACGTAACTTCAACCAATCACAGCGCGACTCACACCAACACACCAATCAGAACGATTCCCTTCGTCCGCGGACCAACCAATCCTAGCGCGGCACTTTTCTACGTCACTCCTGTCTTTGCGTTCACGTGACTAGCGCACTATCCAATCCTAGCGCGGCACTGTCTATGTCACTCTTGCTCTTTTTACCCCTCCTTTACAAAAATTATCGGCAATTTTTCTTTTCAATGTTTCTTCGTTAGTTACAACATTTAAAACAATTCCATAGTCTGATTCGCTAAACAAAAGTGACAGCTTTGTCCTTTTACACAAGAATCCTGTATTTCCAGTAGGCAGCGCTTACCTCTACCCTACCACAGAATTATTAACTTTCGCCGATAAAGTAGCACTTCCCTCTACCTTACCCTTCTTTCAAGCAAACAGTAAACCCGTTTCTCTGGGGATAAGACACATGTGGAGACTATGCTCCTGAGAATTAAGGCCAGAGTTTCACAAGAAGACGTGATTTGCTATCTCAGTTACACACCTTTCGTACAGAAATCCCTAACATAACACAACCTGTGTTATTACCAAAAATTGAATTCAGACCATGTACCAAATTCCATGTGACTTCTCTTGCCACACGTGTTCCACTTCCTACATCCCAGAAGCGTGAAAACTCACATATAACATAACGCGACTCAACATATAGTATTAGTCATCAAAATAATCAATAATCACCAAACTAATCTATAGAAACCATAACTCTGCTACCAAGAAATCTGATGCAGCGGATACAATGAAAACTATTTCCTCCTAGGTCACTTATCGGTCATCCAGGGGCGACTTATATTTTCTCACATCCACATGACGATGGGGCCCATAACATCGCCTAACAAACACACACACACACACACCTGGATTTCCTCTACACCTTTACGAAATCTATACTCCTAGGAGAAAGAAAAACTAAATGAAAATCATCATGATGTACCGCTGGAAGGAGCCGGGATACCTTATTACCTTAACCTATCGCTTTCTTAGTTATTTCTTAAGATATTCCTGCTCATTGTTTTGTCGATGGATCATCTAGTAAAAAATCAGTTCATAGTGATCAAGACCAGCTAAATCACAATAACCAATTACCAATTTCACAATCATTTAGTAAATAACCACTGAGTCGTTTGATTTAAGAATCTCAAATTTTATATAATTTTAAAGGCATGGAAAAGAATTTAGACTTTTTATTCAATTATTCATTCATTATTAATTCAAATATTTATTAAGCAAAATCAATTTTATTGCAGAAAGAAAATTTTGTCATGAAGAAAAATCCTAATTACCTGCCTATCTTCCTAATTTAGCCTAATGATTTCTAACCTAAGTTTAAGATTGAAAAATAACCTGATTCTCCTACTCAACTGGAAAAATAAGACAGCAACAGAAACTTCAGCTCGTCAGCATCAGCTACCGCAACCCGTCTCAACTAACAGTCTTTCAGCATCTCCCGCTCAGTAAAATGGATCGATCTGGAACACCAAGCACTGGAAGCCACCAACTCCAACACCAACTACCCCTCCCACTAAGAGTAGGCCTTCTTATGCCCTAATTCTAACTTTGCTAACTAATTTGTTGCAACATTAATAACGCTCTTTTCTTTCATTGGTCCACTCAGTTCATTTATTCATTTTTAATCAAGTTCTCCCGGATCCAGCCTGTTCTTCTGGAATGCATATGTTCATTTCCTTTCTCACAGTTCAAGACATGTTTCCATCCTCTTCGATCAGTACATTTGTAACTTCTTTCGATACATTCGAGAACTCTGCAGGCATTGTCCTTTCTCTTAAAACTGTTTCCCACGATTCTCTGCTGATCACCACGGCACACTATCAGTTCAATTAGGTCACATCAGCCTTGACCATTCTTGCATCCTAGCCTTTCAGCACCATCACGTGGTCAGTCTTTCTCCAACTTTTTCTCCCTTGTCATGCGTTTTCTCAGCGCATGCGTACTCTAATAAACGGCAGCCATTTTATATCGCCACTCGATTAGACTTAGAAGCACTATTTAGAAATAAACAAAACATAATTAAAATAGAGAAACATAGCCTTTTCGTTTCCCTCCCGTCATCTACGTACCCCAATTAGTTATTACCTAGCAGAAAGCAACATTTAAGCTGTTCCTTACTTACCATCACTATTGTTTTTGCAACGTCACGTTTATATTCTATGAAGCACAAATCATGCATTTATTATTTATTTAGTACGCAATTATTTTATGTTATAATTAGACACACAGACATTTGTAAATAGATTATTCAGCACATATACTTGCGTGTTACCCTTCCTTCACGTACATTGTTGATTAATACATTTAAACGAACATATTTATTAATTATTTATAAAATTTGTTAGGGGTTAAAAAAATGTATTTACTCTGCTCCATCAATCCTGGGTAGCAATAATTCACAGGCAGCAGCGCTCCACAATGCCTGCCCTGCACGAACTCCGTGTGCAGAGCACCTGTTAATAAAGAAAACTCCGATCTGATAACAGATATTTTGAAACCTGACATCTTCGTCTGTGTCAGTCACCCATTCATTGACATCTAGGCTTTCCTTTTACAAAGCATGTATAGCATGGCTGCTTCTCTCAATGGTTAGCCAGAAATGCCCGTGTTATGCTTGATCCATACATGGTAGCCTCTCACATGATCAGGCAATCCGCCGCCATTTTAGCCGCTGTAGACGCGGCAGAGTCTGACGGCACACGCATTCGTACAGAAAGAGAACACACATCTCATTAAAAAAGCTCTTTGCAGTCATTGGAAGGTACTGGGGCAAGCTTTCAAAATTGTACCAGAAAAACAAACCTCTTTAGACACTGTAAAGGTTATTAATTTTCGAGTTCATTTGTCTTTTGAAACAAAATTGAAAATACCAATTTTAAAAAATAGTGTTTTAACTATATATTTGGCAGTATTTACCATATAATACAATGTGTTACAAATTGTCTGTAGTACGTACGTGTGAAGAGTACCAGCAATGGTTAACTACATTTTCAGAGCTATTCTACAATGGATTTCTGAAAAACATTGTAACTTCAAGATGGCTGCCGTGTTAAGTTAAAGGCCTACCGTTTCATGACCTATGACAGTGGTAAACCAGGCCTTCCTAGTATGCGACAACGTGGGAGTCATATACCCATCTGCTGTTATTCTCCTCAGGCTTTTAATTGTATTGTAACAGTTCCTTCCTCTGTGAGACTGGGCAGCCCAGAATTGTGAAGCACACGCACATTGTTGCAACAACAGGGGAAGGACTGGACGGGAGGAAAGCTACACACACACCTACAGTGTAACACGAGCAGGAAAGAAATGAAAAAATAGTCCCAAAACGTAATTATAGAGTACTTAGTCCCTGCTCCGTGGGAAGAGACCAAAGACAAAAAGGAGGGACAAAGAGGCAGGACTGACCACTGGCAAGCAAGGATTTTTAAAGGACACTGAAACAAACCAAAGAAAAGCAGTGGGTGGGCTTTAAGCCAACAAAGAAGTATACTAAAGTATGCAAGAGGTCGAAAGCTCGACCTCAAAAGGGGGCATCGAAATGGGTCCCTATCGGGCTCTGTTTCGATGACCCTGCCTTCTTATGCCCAGTCATGGCAAAGAAAACTGTAGGGTACACCTAACAAACATGGCTCACGCAGCAATACGTGAGCCACACATTACATTTCATTTGGTGTTTGAAAGGCATACCAGGCAGTCCTTTCTCCAGGGTTGGATTGGGAAAGCGGGCAGTCAGCAGCCAGCCGATGGGCCAGTGCCTGAGTGCCAGCTATGGGCCGGTTTCTTGGAGGGCAAGAGCCCACAATGTCCTACTGTCCACCCAGCCCTCTCCATGTCTACCTGCTCGAGCCACTGTTATACAAGGCAGGCATGAGCAGGAGGGATGCAGGCATACAATGCTGTGCTTAGAGGTGGTGTGCAGGGATGAATGAGCATGCAGTGGCGTTGTTGAGAGGCTGGTTTTGTGGCTGTAGCTGGGCCGTCTTCTTGTTGGACCAGAAGCAGTGCTTTTCCCCACTTCTCTCCACCATGCCATCACACTGAGGCCATGATGGATGGGAGAGGGAGGTGTGAAGGCAACGGCCTCCCTGGAGGGGGCCAGGTGTACCTCTGACCGTTAAGCTATTCACGCCTTGGCCCTCGTGGGGCTAGGGGTGTTGAGGAGGGCGGCAGCAGCTCATCACAGAAGTAGTGTCCTTGCTGTTCTCCTCTCCAAGGTAGTGACACTGAGGCCATGGTGGGCGAGGAGAAGAGAGTGTGAAGAGGCTGAGAGGCCACGCTTGGAGGCCAGGTTAGGTGTTGAGGCCATTGGGCCATTTTCACTTCAACCCATATGGACTAAACGTCAATAATTAACTTACCTACTTACCTGCACATGTCCCCGTTTTCCAGACAGCAACAAATGTAGTTTCAGGAAAGATCTGGGCTTTATCTAGTAACATCTTTGACTTATCATAATTTAGCACAAAGGGTTAATGTGGCTGCTGCAAAATAAAACGTGCAACATGCAGATCACAAATTTGTTTTTTATGTAGATGAATCAGTGGGTTACTGCTTTTATTTCAGAGGTCCTTTTGTTACTTGAAGTTCATAAGTTACAATCCTTTCACTGTAGCACAGTGAGTTATGAATTAGCATCAAGGGGCTGCATACAAATTGCAAGGCATAGGAAAGCACTGTATTAGCTTTCTCTGTTCTAAGGTTGCTTAAAAAAAGGGCTCTTTGGGTAATAGTAAAGTCTTCTTAGCAGTGAATAGAGGTTATTATACACAACTGCTTGTATTAAAAACAAGCGTTGGCAAAACCAATAGGTCTCGTCTACGAAAGCTATTGCCTTTGTCAGTGTTTTAGTCATGTTGCACAGCAACACGGCTACTGTGCTGAATGGCTGAAATTGGGGAAAAAGCACTGACGCAGGCAGCGATTTCCTTGTCATAGTGCTTTTTTCTGTTATGGCTGGTGGGTGGAGGCAAGCAGTGTCAACGGTGGTGAGGGCCAAGCAACAACAGGAGGGGTGGAGGGAAGGATTGATGAAAGTAAAAAAAAAAAAAAGCCCTATGACACAGCCAGCACTGTCTGCATTGTAGTGCTTTTTTATGGTGGGTGAGGGAGGGAGGCAACACAGACAAAAGAGGGAGGATGGCAGGGAAAAGCAACAAGATGGATATTGAATGGCGGCAAGCAACAAGACAGACAGCAGGAGTGGGCAAGCAACAAGATGGATAGCAGAAGAGGGCAAGCAACACAGAGGGTGGGGGGAACAAGCAACAACATGTTGGGTAGGAGGGAGAGGAAGCAACAGTCCAGAGGGCAGGAGGGGCAAGCAACATCAGACAGCAGCTGGGGGTAAGCAATAACATGGAGGGTAGAAGGGGACAAGCAGCAACACAAACAGTGAGTGGGGGCAAGCAACAAAATGGAAAGGTGGAGGGGGCAAGCAACAACAGCAAGGGGGACAAAGCACACAGGTAAAATAGAAACACGGGCGGAGAGAAGTACAGGAGTACAGGAGGGAGACGAATTTAAAGACATGCACTCTTACAGAGTGCTTCAATAAAAAGAAAAATGTAGCTCCAAAAGTGCACGCAGGAGAAGAACACAAGTACTTGGTCATGCTTCAGGCGAGGGACAAACAGAAGGAATATGGGAAGCCAGCACATGCTGACCAAAGAGAAGCAAGCAAATGAGAATGACGATGAGAACAAACAATGGTAAGCAAAGGGAGGGCTCTAAGTCCACTGTAAGTTAACAAAATGTCTCACAAGCGACAGCGCATGCGCTGTTTCAAGTGAGACCTAAAAAGTTGGCAAAAACAAGGCAGAGCTGCCACTGAAAATTAGCATTTATTCTCTCAAACCCTTCTGCAGTGAATCATGGAGAGGATGAATTTCAGAGCTGCTTTTTATTTATCTTGTCATTGTAGGTTTTCCCAGAGATCCTGACCTAGCCCTTCCCCCATGACTTTCTGTTCAATTTGTGATTTATGTGAAAATCTGGATCAAAGACACAGTTGATTGGGAGTAGGTATCTCACTACGTTGTACAAGGTGTTAAGACTGCTATAAGTATTCTGATTTTACCTCTGTGGTATTTTCAGTCTTGACAAATGATACTGACCCTTCAAGTTCTAAAATGCTTAATTTACCCCACATTTCTCCAAGGTCACGCTCCTCGAATGTGGGCAACTTTTTTTAGGGTGCCCGGGCCTATTTTTGGTCCCAATCCGACCCTGCATGTCATGCACTTCTTTTGTCATCCACCCTCCCTGATGCAGTAGCCTAGAGCCTGTCTAGTCCCCAGATCAGTATTTATTCAGTTTTACAGTGCCTTAGCAGGTGCATGGGTGGCTCTCCAGAACCTTGCACTCTGGCCATCTCACTTCCATTTTTTTAAATGTGTATTTATTTATTAGAGATGTTGTAGAGCGAGGGCCACGTGAAGTTGAAATCGGAGCGCTTCAGGGTGGAGAGAGGGAAAGAAGCAACCCATTACTAGAACATGCATAGATAAACACATCAGTTGTTGAAGTTTAGAAACGTGTTAGTTTCCAGGACTGCCTCTGCATTTATTTGTTCCTCACTATTTCTGTGCATTTAGAATGAGGCGTCTCCGTTGTGCAGGAATATGCTGCTGCATCCATCTCAGTAGACCGTCTGATCTGTGCCTTGCCGCCTAAGGTCACAGGTGGATAAGGTTTCCATAATGACGCGATGTCACGAAGGATGATGAACTGCGGTCCTGGACTTTTATTTTAATTGTACATTTCGTTGTTTTACGATGTTATATTGCATCTGCCAGGACTACAATTCCCAGAATGCATTGGCGTTTTACACTAAAGCCATCAGTGTAGCACTGCATCCTGATATCGTGAATCTTCCGGTAACCTCACATGTGGACGGCAGGCATTACGAGTTCAAAGGCTGATTACTGCATTTGAAACAGTTCAACTCTACGCATAGGGTTGTCCATGCCCAGCTTCTCCTCCCCCCCTCCTCCCCCCCAGACCTCACTGTGTAAGCTTCTTGGGGAGCATCAGTGCAATGGAAAACACAACTCGATAAGAAGTAGGGGGCCCTTGGCTGCAGCTCTGTGCATCTGCTCTCAGACCTGCCCTTCTGCCAGATGTTTGACAGCGCTGGTTCTGAAGCAACTTGGAATCCCACCCCTCTGTTGTTCCATGCTGAAGTGAAACATGCACCACCTCCACATAAGTGCTTTCAATCTAAAAAACTAGGAGCTCCAGGAAGTGAATTCCTCTTTGTCTATCTGACTATTCCCTTCATGGATTTGTCTGTTTGCTCCTTCTTTTTACCACTGCTTGTCCCTGTGTGGTGGTCTGAGAGAGCCCTAGGAGACCCCCAGCATAAAACCCTGCCTCAAACCTTGCAGATTTCAGGAACTGGACTCCAGAGCACCAGAACGCATGTGAAAGAAGAAAGATAGAAGGACCTGCCCTTCACCAGAGTTCTTGAGTTTTCCAGGCCCATGCATGAGTAGCACATTCAGTGCTTTGCATTCTGGGACTTTGTTCTGATTTTAGAATTGGACAAAATGGAAAGCAAATTCCCAGAATGTGAAGTAAAAACTTTGCCTGGGAGAGCTATTATCTCACGGACCTGGGAAAATGGAGAGTTCCGTTCCAGAGCTGTGGAAGATTGGCGAGGCTGCGAGCAAGTGGCTCTCCATTCACAAGCACGCCATCATTGCTATCCAGGGCCCACCCTAAAAGTAAGATTACCAGATGACTGGGGTGAATAAATAAACACATGTCATCAGAACATCACATTCTATTCCTGAGCTTTGCTTTTACATATCATTGATATCAGGTGTATTCGTCCAATTGTCCCAATTAAAATGAGGCAAGACTACACTGCTAAGCACTGATAAGTTAAAAATAAAACTGAAAATGTATGTTCCGGTGTAATGGAGTTGTCTGATCACCCTACAGATGACTCCATGTCACCAGGCATTCAGTGATCTAGTCCTCAGCTTTTCTCATAGAAATGATCTCAGATGGGTTAGTTTATTGACTGTGAATTAGGACTACAACTTTCAGAATGCATTTAATTTTTTTAAACCAAAGCCTGGATGTGGTAAGTCCTTGGTGACATGGAGGCTGGATAAGACTCAAAATAGTTCATTAATCCCCCAAATACCCTTCTTGGAGTGGTAGGATCTGCCCAATATTCATAAATCTGTTCCGCAACTGTACTGAAACAATGATAATTGGACAATTAAGAATTGGCAAGCTCAATAGGAGTGCTTGCGTTTTGAGTCCAAAATAAAAGATTTTCAAAAGCCTGGTACATTGAAAAGGGAAAGTAAAAAAAAATGTTTTCTGCATAGAATCTTCTCTGAGTTATAGAATTAAATGTGTAATGATTCACTGTACTTTTGGGATTTGAAATAGTCCTCTTCATTGCACTGCAAGACACGAACTCAATGTGAGACAGAATGATACAGAGAACTGCCATCAGCATGAAGAAAGGGAAAAATACTCACTTTGTGCGGAGATAACACCCATCCTATATAGATTTTGATAAAGAATTGGTCACAGTAGGTCTAGCTGACAGCTGGCTGTAAGACATAAAAACAAAATCTCTCTATAACAGACCTGGGTTGTCGTTTTACAGATCATTATATCAGGTGTTTTATTCCAACTGGTAAAATAGTACCAAAAAAGCAACTTTCACAATGTGCTGAAAGTGTTATACAGAGGCCCAGAACTAAGCAGGTGATGTCCTGTTAATTAGCTATCTGACAGCTCTCGGTTTGCATGGGATTCGCACAACTGGTCCCAACTTTAAAACCAGCAAAAGGTTATTTCCAAAGTATACAATATATAAAAATGTCACAAATGTAAAAATAACTATTGTATAACTTCTTAGGGCAGTGGTGCTTGACTTTTTGAATTTTGTGGATCCCCACTGAATCACTATTGCAAGCTGGGGACCTCAGCCTAAGCAGTTTCTACCTTTAAATGTCAAAACGATACATACAAATAATAAGCAAACCTACTTCAAACAATACACGGATTATAACTTTTTTAAATTCAAAAGCAAAAAAAACATTTTTTTCAATATTTAAATTGACATTTTAATGGGAAGTTTGGAGCTTTTCAAAGAGTGGTTTTATTTCTGAACGACGAAGTAGCTCAAGCAAATCACTTTGCCTTTTTTGCTCCTAATGCTTTGTCTCTTTTTGTCGGTGCATACTAGTGCTTCAACTGAGACGCTAATGGTCTATGCTAGATTATGTGTCATGTACTTGCGCTCACAAGAATCAAGTGAAGGATGACAATCTCCAATTTCTAATTCCTTCACATTTACAGAGCGCTTTTACAATTTAAATTTTGCTTTTTCACAGCTTATTACTTTATTAACCTGCTAATATTATTTGATTTTAAACAGTTGCGGACTCCAAGTTTACAACTGCTGTCCTGGTGGGGGGATTGCCAAGAGCAATAAATAGCATGTTTAGGGTAATTTGCAAATGCAACGGACGAGCCCGTACTGGCTGTATTTGGTTGAATCACTCGAACATTTATTCTTTTTCAGTGATAGTGCAAAGAGTTAACAATTGAGCTGTGAAGTGCGTGCTTTAAATTGGAATTGTATTTATATAGGGCTTACTATCCCTGCTGGGTGTTGAAGGGACAATCATGTAAATAAAATTGAAATTATGTACAGTCTGGGCATTAATCAAATCTGTATTTTGGAAGCACCATTTTATCTTACACCTTTTTGTGCATTTTGTAGCAATCTATATTATACTGTGTGTAATGCAAGTTTTAAATAATAACTTACATATTCACACAGGTTCTGAACTCAAGGCACTAAAAATGCACAAGTCACTATTCTCCACTGCACCAACCAAGATTTAATTCTGTTTCCTGAGGCAAGCATGTATTCCTGAAACAGACTGCACGACTCAGTGTGTAGTAATTGTATAGCTCTGCTATCCCTGATGGCACAGCACCCAGGTAAAATGCTGCATTTCTAAACACTTGTGCCATCCCTGGTTTCAGCCTCGACTCTCTTCTTTGACTCTTCTTCACCTCTCGCCCAGAACAATAAATTACAGCTGCGAAGGGTTAGCAGCAAGGTCCTGGTGAACAAACGAAAAACAACCCGCCTAGAGTAACTGGTGGGTTCTCTATCCCTCCTCATGTGGACCAATCACTAAAAATTATAAAATAAAGAAACCATGGCTGCAGGATTCCTAATTGCGATTTATAAAATATTTCATGTTAAAACAATATGTTTTAGCAGTCCGTTGTAAAACACAATGCGTTACATGCTTGTTGGAGCACCAGGAGCCAATATGCTTATATTTTACTCTAGAAATCCCAAGTGCAGGCTTCTCAATACTCTTTGACAGCCTGGATGAACAAACTTTATATAGTGCTTGCAGGTATGTGATGGTGGCAGGAAAAAACTGATACTGCAGAGAATAATGAAAATATACCATTAAAACTTTAAGTGAAAAAGTTTGACCTTAAACGTTAACATAAATTGAATAGATAAAAAAGTTATGCTCTGTGAATAACAATTTGTTTCTATTACATGGTGCCATAACTGTACTGGTGAAATTCAAATACATTATGCCCAGTTCACCATTTTACTTTTTTTATTGAATACATTTCTCTCACTCTTCTTCCTCTTATCATCTTCTTTCCCCTAGCTTTTCACTGGCCATGGATTGACTGGCGGCCCTTATCCTTCCTCTCCCTCTCTGCACCCCTCACCAGAGCCTTATCACAAGCGCTTATTTCCGGCCTTGCCTCACCCATTAGGCTGGCCAACTCCTCTCAGCTTTATTATCTCATCCATCAGTCGCTTTTTGCCTTCTCTCCCTTCATACCAGTAGCGTAACAATAGCCCCCAAGCTCCAGGGGCCCCCTCCGGCGCTGTGCACGGGCGGTGGCGCCCCTAACCTTTAAGCTCCTGACTAGGGTGAAGCATTGGGGCCCCCTCCGTGAACTTTGCAGGGGGGGGGGGCCTCTTCAGGTTTCGTTACGCCACTGCTTCCTATGTTTTACTCCTCTCTCTGACCACACTTTCTATTCCACCCTGTCGTTCCTCTTTTTTCCTGGCCCTCCCACCCCTCACCTGCGCCTCATTCAAATGCTTTTGCCTCGGTTGTGACTTGAGAGGGTAGTACAAGTTCCCTCCATGACCGTGAAGCCTTCCAGACACTTGCTGAAAGCTTTCACCTGGGTCCTCGGTAACTCTCAGCTGCGAGATGTGCTTGTTGCCGCTGCATCACACTACTTAGCTAGAACAGACAGCAAAATTAGATAAATAGATAGGGAAATGTACAATGAAAGACAAAATGAATGGGAAACCTCGATACAAAGAGGGAGAGCGACAAAAGAATATGGGAGTGGAAGGAAATGTGGTGAAATAAACACAAAGAAGAGAATAATGGAAAGAAACAATAGAAGAGGGGTAATTGAAAGCCACCAGGGGAAGCCACAACAACAGGAGAGAAAACGTAAAGAGTGAAGGAAAGGAAAAAGAATGAGCGATAAGGGGACAGGAAACCTGAGAAAGAAATCTTGTTGACTTTTTTTTAATTTTATTGTAATAATTAAAAGTTTTACACTCCTTGATTAACAGACACTTTTCAGGTACATCAGGGCAGCTGCTGGGTATGTTCTCCTTAAATGCATACACACAATGGGTATTCTTTACTGATAGGTAGATCATGGTACGTCCTGTGTGATGCAACCTGTCAATCCATCCGTTTTAGCATACAGCTCGTTGCATTCTGGTACCTTTAGTTTCTCTGTTAACGTGGACAGTATGGGTTCAAAAAGTCAGAGTAATGAAAGTGTTTTTGGCTGCAAAGTCCCGACTGGCTGGAGGTGTCTCACATTTCCGTAATTTTTTGTCCATATCAACATCCACATAAATAGAAAAATACATTTTCATCAAACTAACTATAATTTATGCAAGTCAAATTTCCTTTAAATGTCAGCAACGGCAGTAATCATAGAATTATCTGGTAATGAAATGCCTCTTTTTGCATGATCCCCCCCCCAGTTTTATGGACTGATGCTGCTGGTTTTTTGACTTTCTGCAGTTATGTGACAGAGGCATGAAACAAAATTCGCTGATACTGCAAAGAATAATGTGAAAAACTTTTACTTTAAATGTGAACACAAAATGAATGCATAAAAAAGTTATGCTTTGCGAATAAGAATTTGTTTCTATTACATGGTGCCGTAAACGTCCAGGTCAATTTCAAATGCATTATGCCCGGTTCACCATTTTTTTCTTTTTATTAAATACATTTCTTCTTCCGCATTTCATCTTCTCCTCCTACCAGTCAACGTTCTCCCCTAGCTTTTCACTGGTCATGGACTTGACTGGTGGCCCTCACTTGCTGAAAGCATTCACCTGGGTCCTTGTTGCCGCTGCATTACATTTCTAAGCAAGAACAGACAGCGGAATGAGATAAATAGATACTGAAATGTAAAATGAAAGACAAAATGTAAGGTTAACCTCGATGCAAAAAGGGAGAGCGACAAAGCGATTTTCACTATAGCAGGGTTAACTATTCCACAGGAAAGCATTGAAATATTATATTTAATAATGTTATCTCCGACTAGGAAGCCTCTGCAGATTCCATTTTTGGACTTTGTGAAATATGTATTACAAGCGCAATTTACTGGCAAAGTCAGATGTGTAATAAATATTTTAGAAAACTTATTTTTACAAAGTTATGTTTTCCCTTCCTAAAGCCTCTGAGGTTCATTTGCATGAGCTCCAACAGTCACCGTGTAGCTGAATAGCCCTCCTGATGAAGCATAAACTTGCTCTCAGAGCTGAGAGAAAAGTCTTGGGTGTGGGGAGTAGTTCTGTTCCTCTGGCAGGATGACCACCTGGGCTGTGCCCAGGAACTTGATTAACTTTAAAAAGGCATATGTCAGCTGACATCTGAGCAGGGCACGTCTTTGTTCCCCCCCAGTAAGGCAGGCGGCAATCAAAGTGTTTCATCAACTTGGCTAAAGGCAGAGATGGGCCCTGTGGATTTGTTTGCAGTGGAGCACAGGTACTGCTGCAAAAATGGGAACCCATGCTAGTGCCAGATTTAAATGCGGCTCCCCTGGGCTTCCTCTCCAGAATTCTACTGAACCCCTGGAAGACAGAAGGACTGCACCTGCTGTTGAGACCTGTGAGGAGACCATAAAAGCTAGAGGTACTCCTACCTGTACCCAGGACAAAGAAGTGAACTTCAAGGGTCAGCTGGCTGACCTCCTGTTAAGCTACAGAGACGCAACAAGCTGCAGAAAGCTTTTTCACTGAAGAGCCTAGATGACCAGTAACAACTTGACCTACAATGGACCCTGAAGGGGATTTCTGTTGGAGTTTGTCTTGACCCCAGAGTGCTGTTCCTGAGGCCTGTAGCTGCAAAGGCTGCTGTTCACAGCTTGGTTGCCCCACTTTTCCTGATGAGGTTGAGTCACTTTTTTAACTTCAGCCTTCTAGATTCAAAGTCTGACACAATATTCAGGTGCTTCCTGAAGCCCAGAACAGGTAACTTACAGCAACCAGGACGCATACACTCTTCTTCTCTACTTCAGTGGTTAATTTAAGATGGGGGTTGCCGGTGTGGTCACCGACACTCATTTTTGAGGACCGGCACTTATTTTTTCTCATCAAATATGGACCATGAGCAAGAAAGAGAAAAGCACACTAAGGGGAATGAAGGAGGAAGGGAAACAAGATGCCCGCCACGTAGGAGCTCCTGGGCTAGGGAATCGCCTTACGGCATAATTCCTCGGAATAGCACCCCGCCCCCCCAGCAAGTCGGCACTACCTGGCCAGCGAACCGCGACGCAATGCCAACTACAGATTGCTGGTCGCAGCAGCAAAGACCCTGCAGAGGCGAGAATTAATAAAGTGGGAACCCGGGAAGCACCCCCGGTTCCTGGCTCAGATCGCCGTTGGCACAAATCCCACTGGGTGTTAGGAGACGTGCCTGCAGATAGCCCCCTGCCCTTCCACCCCAGTACGCCTGTCCCCACTTTCAAAGTAGCTATTTATGAGCCGGGAAGCTGCTGCCTACCCCAATCCCCTGCGCCCCTGTGACCTGTCGGAGGGAGAGAGCTGGGCGGTTATTCTGAGGCAGAGTGAGACCACTGCTGCCCTCCTTAACCAACCGCTGGATGTCTGCAGCTGGCCTCCAGTCCTACTGTCATGTACAACCCATCCTCTCTTACCAAAGAAAATGGGAATCTGAGCAGGACCAAGGTGCAGGGGCGCTCCGATGCTGCCTCTCTGCTGGCCTACACATCAGTGTTCTCCCAGAACGGGGGATGGTCGAGAGCAGGACAGCCATGATGTTCGGGAAGAGATCTCACCACGGCACACCTCTGCTGTCTGTCTGTCCCGGCCCATGGTGTTTGGTTGACTCTCTGGGGTGAGAAATAACTGCTCAGAAGCCCATATTCAATGCAGGCGCGAGTGGAAAGCGAAACAAGGTGAAGAATGAGAGGAGAGCTTGACGCTGCCCCAACTCCCCCTGTGCGCCTGACAGACCGTCCTCGGTCTGCACAAAGTACTGCCATGGAGTTCGGGTTTTTCATGGGCTCCGGGATTAGTCCGCCTGTCTGACCCCCAGCGCCGCCCCTGTGGTGCTTATGTGCCCCAGAGTACCAGCGACCAAAGGACTGCCACCCCTCTCACCTCCATTAGACACGGGACTCACCCGAAGGTGAAGAGGAGTCCCTTGCCTCTTTATGACTCTGGCTCTATGCCCATTCACTGATCTATATTGTTATTAGATGTTCACATGCTATTTCATGCCTTCATGCTTTCCTACTCATTTGCAACACTGCTAGCTTATGCGCATACACCTATGCTATGTAATATCATTATGCTGGTTCTATATTCTTTGCGCTCACTTCCTGCCAATAGTGGCACATTATATCTATGCTGTTAGCTTAACTTGCACATCTTTTGTACACACCATTGTAACACTTTCTTTTTGTATTTAGGCGCATGTATCTGTTTGTTTCTTATATGTAATTCATATTCTCTGAAGTCCTTATGTAATGTAACTGGTTCTAATGTAATGTTTTCTGACACCTTCGGGTAAAGTACGCGCTATATAAAAATGCATAAATAAATGCAAAATTATCAAATATAGTGCCGGTTCTATGAAGGAAATCTGCTTGCTCATCAGGATAATCTTTATTTCGACTGCCTATACTTCAAGATGTTGCAATATAAGACAGACAAATATTTTTTCAGACCAAATCCAGGCGAGGCATTGGCCTAAATGAAGAGAGATCCTGCCCGCCACTGAGGTGTTCTCTTGAGTAGGGTTAATTCCTATTTATGTTAGACACCATAATTCATTCTACTACGTATCTATCTCATGTTCCATTGCTGGATAGGCATGCTAAGAAGATTTAATTGGTAGTGGTCCTAAACAGCTTTAGTTATAAGAGGGTGTGGGCTAGCCTTGGAGATAGAGCACAAGTTACCAGAATTTTCTAGCATCATTTTTTTTCCAATGGCCGCCTCCATATCTAACCAGGCTTACTCCCTTCCCTCTATTTTCTTAGACCCACAGAACTCCATCCCTGTATCGATCCTAATCCAGTGAAAAGTCTTATTTTTTTTTTAGACCCAACCAATGTTCCCTCTCGTTGGGTCTCAGAATCGGGACATTCTTTAGCACTATAACGTAGGAGGTCTCCTCTGACCGGAGTTGCAGAGAGGATGGCCCTTCATCGGTGATAGAGAAAAAATGAAATGAGCCTGGACAGGTCAAATTAAATTCCACCTGATCCTTTATTCTGACAACATCTCGTTCAGTTACCAAATCTCTATCTATTCTTAAGGTATTTCTACGTCCTTGGGGAAGTTAGATTTTAATTTCAAAGCATTGATTTGAGCCTGACAGCACAAATCATAATTCTCCACAACATGTTGGTAACTTGCCACTTATGCAAATCCCTTCTCATTTCTGCTAATTCTTTAACCTTAACCAATAGCATTTCAATATCTTTTAATTTGGCAAAATCAAAGAATCAAACTGATTTTTAGCCAAAATCTCCAGGTTATTCAAACAGTTAGGCACCAATAGTAAGCATTGCTCTTTTAAAGCGCCATGTCTGTGTCTGGTAATACTGCCCTTATCACCATATCTTTTTAAGACAGTCTTCAAGAAGTTAACTGCCTTTGGGATTTTCTGGTAGACATTTTTCTTCTTTGCTGGAAGGGGATTAGAGACCAATTATTCAGGGGTGAATTCAATTCACAAAATACCATCAAAGACACAATTGTTCACCTGGACGTCTGCAACTTAATCTCCTTTTGAAATAATATAGGTAGATAGACCAGGAGTGGGCAGTTCTAAGGTGGAAGGATTCCCTGTACCCAGTCTTTCTTCAACCATATTTGTTAGACCTGGCATCATTGGAGTGGTTTTCCCTAACTTTTTGCCTTCTGACCTCCTATTTTCCTGACTTCATTTTTGCTGGTTTTAGGATTCTGGGCACTTTACCACTGCCAATCAGTGCTAAAGTGCATGTGCTCTGTACTCTAAGCATGGTAACATTGGTTTATCCCCAATTGGCATATTTGATTTACTTATAAATCCCTAGGAAAGTGCATTACAGGTGCCCAGGGCAAAGAAATCAATAGCCACTAGCTTTTGGGGGTGAGTGTCTGAAAGTTTTCAGTGCTCTGTCCATCATCTCCCTGTGTTTGCTTTGTTCACCCTAAGTTGGCAGGGTATGCCCAGACGTGGGTCCCTTGCTCACTTTGCCACTGGATTCAAGCTAGCCTGGCTGATGAGGGGTGTTACCCCGAAACCGGTCCCATGATGCTTCTTTCCGGTCCAGGGAAGACATGGCTTGGCAGTAAGGGCTGGACTGTTCCCATGAGGCACAGGGTCAGACTGATTTGCATATAGCCATGTCTGAAATGGGGAGGCGAAGGGAGCTAAAGAACGATGATGGATTCAACCCAGATCTGTGACTGGGGGTGAGTGTCTTAAAATTTTCAGCGCTCCGTTCATCTTCTCCTTGTGTTTGCTTTGTTCACCCTAAGTTGGCAGGTTATGCCCAGACGTGGGTCCCTTGATCACTTTGCCACTGGTTTCAAGCTAAACAAAAACAGAACAGGTAGTAGGGGACATCTGCGCAGGGAAGTGATTAAGGTAACTCCAATAGATATCCTGATAAGTGCTAGTGCTCTAAGGTCACCATACAATGACCACCCCACGTTGTAAACTGTAGACAAAAGCCCACATAAAATACAAAGTAAACAATTGGCAGCCCGAGCAAATAGCACACAAATAGAAGCAACAAATAAAGTCCAAATATCAATCCTTGGTATGTTCTTCTTGTTTTATTCCAAGTTTGTGAAGTATCTTTCCATGATATCCATCTTCTTAACACAATAAGTTCAAGCCACAGACCATGCCAACATGTGTTTCGTCCATACGGCTGTAAGCCATGGACTTCATCAGGGCTAGAACAAGAAGAGACGGCCACATTACATTCCAACACTCAGTTATATACATATGGGGTAAGTTACATCCTTCTCCCATGGTGTGTATACCACCGGTGCATAAGACAAAGGAATTTGTGATACGAACAAGAATATCTAAGTTACAACAAACGGGGCAGCTAACTAATTCCATCGGTTTCCTGAGATTAAGGGAAACGTTAAGAAAAGAAGAGAAAAAGCCGTAGAGGGGCTGCCTCATGTTGATAACTTAACATCTAATGAAAGAGCTGCACTTAAACAACTGATGTCCAATGATGCGATTATCATAAGGGAAGCAGACAAAGGGGGCAACATTGTGGTCATGGAAAGAGACTCGTATGAGAATGAAATTAAGAGTCAACTTAATAATGCTCTGTGTTATAAAAAAAACTGTCAAGTAATCCTGTTTTTGGAATCATGAAAGTGATCAATGAACAGCTGAAAAAATGGAACACAAAGGGTTTACTTAATGATGATGAATACAGATACTTGCTAATAGATAGACCAAGATACCCTTGCCTGTATTCAGTACCCAAGATCCATAAGAATGCCACTGCCCCCCCAGGAAGGCCGATTGTGTCCGGCATAGGTGGTCCAACAGAGAGAATCTCTGAATTTGTGGACAAGTATTTACAACCATATGTGAACAATTTACCTTCCACGATCAGAGACACTAAACACATTCCGAATACTGTTACGGACTTAGCATGGGATGACTCCATGATTTTGGTAACATTGGATGTGGTGTCTCTTTACACCAATATTTTACATCAACAAGGTCTGTCAGCACTCCGCCATTTCCTTTATAAGAGGCCTGTGGAACTTCTGGAACATTCCATGAGGCACAGGGTCAAGACTGATTTGCATATAGCTGTGTCTGAACTGGGGTGGCGAAGTGAGCTAAAGAACGATGATGGATTCAACCCAGACCTGTGACTGAGGGGGGGCGTCTGAAAATTTTCAGCGCTCCGTCCATCATCTCCTTGTGTTTGGTTTGTTCGCCCTAAGTTGGCAGGGTATGCCCAGACGTGGGTCCCTTGCTCACTTGGTCACTGGATTCAAGCTAGCCTGCCTGATGAGGGGTGTTACCCCGAAACCGGTCCCAGGATGCTTGTTTCCGGTCCAGGGAAGACATGGCTTGGCAGTTCGGGCTGGACTGTTCCCATGACGCACAGGGTCAAGACTGATTTGCATATAGCTGTGTCTGAACTGGGGTGGCGAAGTGAGCTAAAGAACGATGATGGATTCAACCCAGATCTGTGACTGGGGGTGAGTGTCTGAAAATGTTCAGCTCTCCATCCATCATCTCCTTGTGTTTACTAGTGGGCCTGCAGCACTGATTGTGCCACCCACTTAAGTAGCCCTTTAAACATGTCTCAGACTGGCCATTGCAGAGCCTGTGTGTGCAATTTTAAACTGCCATTTTGACCTGGCATGATAATCTACTTGCCAGGCCCAAACCTTTCTTTTTATTGCATATCAGTCACCTGTAAGGTAGGCTCAAGACAGCCCTAAGGGTAGGGTGCAGTGTATTTAAAAAGGTCCATGGGCACAGATGTTCTGGATGTAATTGCAGGGCGATTGGAGGACGTGATGTGTGACAGTTTGACGAGGTGCAAGGTGGATCCTGCAGAAGCAGTGGTTGGAAGGTCGGAGGGCCAGAGTAGCCAGAGCACAGCAGGCAGTAGGAGGGAGAGGTACAGGTTTGTATCGCAAAAGCACCCCCTCAGCCCCCTACGGCTCTATGGTTTCGGCCTTCGCTCCGGGGATGACAAATTCATCTGCCAGTCCCATCAGCTTGCACTAAGCCCCCCAGGCCAGTCAGATCTGCAGTGGTCCGAGGATTGGGGCTTGAGGGGGGGCTGAGACTCCAGTGGTGCTTAGAGGTGGTCTGCCTTTCTACTCTGCCCCGCTCCTGGCCCTAGCACCCATCACCGGCCAGTGCAGAGGGTGGAGGGAGCTCTAGGTAGCTGTGGGCACCCGGTGGTACGTGGAAGAGGCTGGCATTAGGCCAGTGCAGCTTGTGTCCACTGGGCCTCCCGTGCCCCCCTCCAGAGTGCCCTGGAAATTAAAGTGACAGCCTGACAGCTTTTTGAAGACCCCAGAGGGCCACATGAATGGATGTAAGAAGTCACGGGGAGGTGACTGGAGGTCTCTGGTGGCAGTGGCAGCAGCTCAGGGAGAATCCCTGGACGACACTTGGATAAGCGCACAATCCCTGAGGTGAGCTGTGTGTGCTCAGCTTCCAGCGCACAAGAGGATCAAGAGGGTGTGCATGCAGAGGGGCATAACCGCATAAGCTTTCTCAAATTGCGCTAATGCTGAGCGGTATATTGGAGCAGTATATTCGTAACTGAAGGGCAGACCACCAGGCTCAGTGGAGTCAAGTAAAAAAAGGTCAAGGAGGTGGGAGTTTTGAGGATGGGTTATCTGTGGAATCCATCTACAGCCAGCCCAGGTCTTTCTCTCCAACCAGTCCAGGTGTGCTCATGCCCCTCCCCTTCACCAGTTGTCACCAGTTGTCAGGGACGTGTGGCAGCGCCTTACACCCAACAATTGACCATCGGACAAGGAAGGCAGCGTGGAAGTGAAACCTGGGCACGTAGGCACGCCTACCCCCTTTATGACCTCACTCGCCACAAACTCTCAAGGAAGAGCAAATAAACTGGTCCCCTGCATACAACGTGCACATCATTTCTGCAGGAAACCTCTGACGAGAGCCCAGATGAGGGCTTAGATAGAGAGACCAACAGAGGGATCTACAGCCAATTTTAAACCAGGCACTAGGCCACCAACAAAAATTATCAGCACAGGCTGCAGGCTCAATCCACATACCCAACTCATTGCCCAACCAGGAAAGATCAAGGCTGCAACCGTCAGTGCGCCAAACTACCTCAAGGCCAGCAGGGCCTGCTCTTTGGTTTTTGGAAACTCTCCCTTGGAATTTTCCTTCATAAGGGCTTTCTCGGCCCTCTCAGAATGCCCAAAAAAGAGTCGCCGGAAAATTACAGAAAAGACACGAGCAAAAGTAAGATAGCAGCAATGCCCAGTACATAACTTGCTTTTCTGAACATCAACATAGGTCGGAATGAGCTGCTTCAGGAGCAGCATTGACTTAATCCAGCACGACACTTGGAGCAGCCCAAGATACAGCAGAGACAGGAACATGGAGATAATGGCCTACTTCAAAACAATAAACAAGGGCTTAAACCCCGAGGTGAGCATTGAGCAGCTGGGCTTCCATACTCCCTTATTAACAACCAAATGGACGGCAGCAACCCCCAGCAAGGAGGGCACCCACTCCTGGGGAAGAAAGATGCCCAGCTCCTGTCCAAAGCTAGGTGACTCTAATGCCGAAGGATGGATGCAGTGGTCTTTCGAGCCACTTAGAGCGCCCACTGAACAACTTAGCATGGCGCAAGGAGCTAGTCACAGTGCAAGTCCTGCACACGTCCTTGGGTTACACATATGAGGTCGGCAAGAAGCTGCCAGCATTTTCAGATGCCGAGACCCCCCCCCCAACCCCCCCAGAAATAAAAACATGTGGGCCACACAAACAGGGAAGCCTTTCCACATGGGTGCTATACTCAGACTTAAAACCCCTCCCTAGTCACAATTAAACGATTGTCTAGAAACATCTACAGTCCTTCCGTGCTTTGAACTCTGACATGCAGGACAACCTGCTTAGGTCTATCCATGCCTCCTTAACAGCGGCCACAAACGCCCTTACATGGCAATCACAAAAGCTGGAAATCCAGATGAAAATGCTTCAAGTAATGGCCTAGGTCATGGCAGACATGGCAAAAAAAGTTGATACACTCTACGAAGCAAATACAAGCGTGAAGTTGTCCACAGATTGTACATGCCCCGACATTGTGGCCAAATTAGGTTCGCTTCACTCAGACCTAACCACTTTAATTATTGAACTGAAAGCTGCAAATGATAGAGGACGCTGTCTGCACATCACAGGGGCTAACCTCAGGGGCACCCATAAGGGATGCTTGCCAACTGAATCTATCTCATAAGTCCAAACAACTACAAAAGTGGGCAGCAATTAATTAGTTCAAGATCAAATATTCTAGCACAATTGGCCAACCAACCCAACTGAGGGGCCGACGCTTACAAAGTGGCAACTGGCAATGCCGGAGTTATTAATATAGACAGCACAACAAGGAGCCACAAGGATGGGGAGACCCCCACCCCCTGCTGCAATTAACTCTTTCAATTGGAGGGCAAAGAAACGCTTGAGGAAACGACAGAAGCCGGAAAAAAGCAGACAATGAGAATGCTAGCTCTGACAACCCGGGAGGGGGCTTGCATCAACAACATGCAGAAAGAAGTTCAGCCACTAAACCTCTCCGGGCCGACGTCGAGATTGTATTCAATACTCTACAAAGAAGCCCAGGTTTGTGCACCACCAAATGAAGGCAATACAGCTAATCAAATAGTCGCCTGGATGTCTGATACAGCGACCGCCAAGGCACAGAATGCCCTCTACCTTACACCCAGGAATCACAATCCAAGTAGCCACCCCACATTTACACACCATCAACTCACTCTCAGGTAGTGCACGGCCCCTCCGAGGCTCAGCGACCCTCAATGACAGCAAGGAACCCTCATGGATCCACAAGGCCACCCAGATTAGGTATCGCACAGGAATCAGGGTCTCAGACTTGTCGGTCGAAGCATGCGCACTTACCCACAGCCAATTCACTGCAAGCTAAGGGCAATGAACCAGGACAACTTCGAGCAGTCACCTGGGGGTGCCCCTGAGTCCACCTTCAAATAAAGTAGGCCTGGTGACGTACGGCCAAACGGAGATGATCGCAGGACAAGACACTGTACACAAGACCCTTCTGTGAGGCTCTATGAACAAAGGGCCAGCCCTGATACAGATGGAGCAGGCTTGGGGAATCGGCCTCTATACGGAGCAATGGAAGTAGTCCAAGGAATGCCCCTAGCACTTTTGCCACCACAGCATTTGGGTATCTTGGAATCCCACTCAGAGGAAATATCAAGGGCATTTGCACCTTGCGATATAACAATGAGTGGAGTTGTGGATGGAAGTGTTTCACAGAGAACAATCCTCACCTTGCAATATACATCTAGAGGTAATATGGACATTCTTAACAGAACAAATATTTTAATGCTGCTACAACACCTTCCATCTCTGGCTTCAATTACTACCCATGACATATCTTGGGTTTAGTTTGCTAGCATTGCCATGGAGTTAGGACAAGAATCTACAATTGTAACTGTGAGGAATCACAGGAGGAGCGCGAGGGGGAAGAGCAATTTCTACCTTCGTTAGGAATCCGAGAACGGAAATGAAGCAGCCGAAGGGAGACAGTAAGGAAGGACTTTCGTTGTCCCTCACGGGGGGAAGAACGGGGCGTGGCGGACTTCCCGAACCAATCACCGAGCCCCAGAGAAGGACAAAGGCCGGCCACCAATCCTGGTGAGAGAGGGGATCGGGGGCGTGGACAGGAGGAAGAGGAAGACACGGAAACCGGACCAGAGGACGCGGAGACCAGGGAAACGCCGACGCTGTGGCCGGGAGGCGAGAGAGAAGAGCATCCTGAAGACAAGGGTCCCAGCGAAGACCCAGAAGCCTGGTTTAAGGAGTGGTGGATACCCTCGGAGAGGACAACGCCTCCCGCCGTTGCGGCTACCGCGGTACGTGAGCAGGACGGAGTGTGTTTCCGTCTCCCTTTTCTTTCTTTTCTTTTCTTCCCGGCAGCCTAAAAGAGAAGAAGGGGCATCAATCCCTGAAACCCCGAATCATTTTCTTTTTTCTCTTTACCTGATTCCTTTATTTTAGTCAATGCTTCCTTTTTTTTACATATTTCACGAGTGTTCCTCATACTTCGGTGAATGGATTTTTTTTTCTGTCTTTCTCCACGAACCTCATGCCTAACAAAGAGTGACTATTTAGCCTATCGACCCAGCTTGACCCTGTAACTTGCATCTACTACATAACGTAGACCCCTCAGCCTCTATAAATATCCCAATATCCCTCAGATGGGTGAAGGGACCTATCTTATGTTAAACGCATAAATAAGAAATGCATACTTACCGCCACTTTCTTTTTTTCTTTCTTTGAGCCTCCGAGCGGTCCCCCTCATAAGAAGAGCAGAAGACGAGCAGCACTCACCTATGCAGAAGAGAATAAAGAAAACTAAACAACCCTGTTGAAGAGAAAAAAACTGAGAAACCGAACATTTGATCCTTTTGTTCAATAAATTTGCTCATCATTAAAAAACTTGTACAGCCTCCTCGCTTCTGTTTCCGCCTATCCCGCCCACAGTAACCTGGCGAGATGCAATCTCCTCCACAAAGGTCCAGAAGAAAAAAGCACATTTCTCTAAATGGGGTATACTCATCAGGCCAATAGAAGAAGAAAAATACCCACACATCCCAAGGGCCCCACTTTCAACTCGCCCAAAGAAGGGCCTGCTAAAGGGAACATAAAGACATGAGTTCCCAAGCAGCTATGAGAACCAACAAATCCAGTGCAGATTAAATGGGCAGGAATCGGCTTGCCAAGTCATTCCTACTCACTGCAGCACAACCTTGCAAACACCAGGCATCGCCTACGGGAACTGGGTCACTACAAGCCTGGCTCAAAGAAAGCCAACCTACATCTAGCATAAAGAAAACAAAAAATTCAAGCCAAATTAATAACGTCAACTTACTAACATGGAATGTGGCTGGCATTAGTAAGATCTTACACAGTAAGGGTGCACTTGCATTTCTGGACACATCGCAAATTATTTGCCTACAGGAGACATGGGCTTTAAGCCCTATGCTGCTAGCAGATTATGCAGAATTCCACATGTCCGCAAAAAAAGTACATCTATTCGGGAGACTGTCGGGTGGCATTTCAATCTACATTAGACATTCAATAAATCTGACTTTCACAGAAATATATATAGTCACTCCAAGAAGTTTCAAGCAGGCATTTTAAAAGGTCTAATGGACCTGGTTGGCCACTTGTCTATAATAATTATTCATGTTTTCTTTAATACACACGGCACGGGTACCTTGGACAAATTGGACCAAATAATACAGCATCTGGAAAACTTAACACAGTACCCAGCCTCATAAATTCTGCTATTGGGGCATTTTAATATGCATCGTTTGGGGCAGACGCTGCGAACTGTAGGACCAACAGTGAAACAATCGGGTTTAACATCTTTCTGCAAACCTATAATCTCAGTTCAGTGGAGGCAATAGCTACAACAAATAATTTATGGGCAACACATGCCCCTTCTTTCAAAAATCAATGCACTATTGACTATGCTTTCCTGTCGCAGGGTCTAAGCGAGTGCCTCACCACCTACGAGGTCTTACAACAAAATGAGTGACCACGCCACCCTACAGGTTGGATTAGATATTTCAGCCAGAACCCGCTTCCACGCAAGCACACTAGGAAATACTAATGGCCAAGAACACTACAAGCTCACACAGAGGATTAAATGGTCTGCTCTGACTGAAGGGAATTTTGATACCTGGAAAACAAGCTGGGCCGGGTGGGCAACTTTGCCAGAGATAATTACATGCCGGTCCAAGCGGTCCTCTGCCAAATGTACATTACTACAAAGGAAACCT
This sequence comes from Calotriton arnoldi, assembly GCA_963921515.1. Lineage (NCBI taxonomy): Eukaryota > Metazoa > Chordata > Amphibia > Caudata > Salamandridae > Calotriton > Calotriton arnoldi. The sequence continues at coordinate 495,075 of CAWUFW010001674.1, forward strand.
CTAAATGCTACAAAATGAGAAACCACTTACACACTAGGGCCAGTCATGGAAATTAAGAAAAGTGCGCAGCATTTAAAGGCCATATAAAGGGCGCACAAGAAAATGAACCCCAGACATTCAAAGGAGCAGCTACACTCAGGAACCTGGGAACACAAACATCTGGTGTGGGAATACAGGAGGAAGGTGCAGGAGGCTAAATGAATTAAAATTTGGACTTGATAGCTTCAAAGCTTCAAAAAAAACATCAGCAATTTTGGCAGTATGTCAACACCATAAGCCATGGGAAAAAAAAGTAGAGGGAACTCCGTGCAAGCAAGGGAATCGATTACCCACTTCAAAGCACTTTATTGTGAATCACAAGACCAACGTCCCCCAATCAATGTTGTTGACAAAAAGGAAGCAGACACAAGGGGCATAGAGAGGAAACCATCTTCCCCACGTGAACAGGCAATCCGCAAACAGATCTGAAAGGGCGGACCGTTGGGCCCAACGGGCTTCCAGGGTCGCTATTTAGGGAAGACACAGTTTTGGGCCTTGGCATTGGTCCACTGTATGCAGAATGTTGGCTCCATGAAGATGTCCTAGAGTCATGGAGAGGATCTATCCTCCAACCCATCTTTAAGAAGGGTTCCAACACTGACCCAAGAAACCATCGCCTAATTGCGCTACTGGACATTGAGGGCAAAGCATACTGCAACATACTGCTCCAGGAACTAGCCCTATAGGCTTGCGTGGCAGGCCTCTTACCCTTCTATCAAACAGGGTTCCACGCAGGGACGTCAACAGTGGACAACATTGTCATCCTCTCATACCTTGCCCAGCAAGCAGCAAATCATCTCTCACTCCCGCTGTTGCATGCTTTATCGATTATTCAACTGCCTTTGACTGAGTTGCCCAGAACATCTTATGGCAGAAGCTTCAGAGGTGGAACATCTGCCCCAAATTGCTGCCATGTCCCTATACACCAGGGCCTGGGTACATGTAAAACTTACCGGGGAAACAGCAGCCGCTAGGATCAACACGGACCGAGGACTAAAACAGGGCTGTGTGCTGTCCCCTATATTATTTAATCTCTATAAGGCAGACCTGTGTTTGGTGCTAGCTGGAGCCGCTCTAGCCACCCCAAGAATTGGCGATGAGAATTCCACTATTGCAGTTTGCTGATGACCAAGTGCTGCTAGACCACACAAAAACTGGTCTGCAAAAAGCCCTCAACGCCCTGCACATGTATAACCTCAGGAACGAGCTTGTGGCCAACGGGAGAAAAACAAAAGTTGTGATCTTTGGGAGATACCAAAAGAGAAGGCTAACCAGATGGGGATTGAGCTCGCAGAAGCTGGACTGTGTTCAACATTACAATTATCTGGACGTCTGGATATGTGAAACTGGCAGACCAACCCTGCAGTTACAAAAAATGAAACGCAAAACAAAAATGTTCACATATGCCTTATGTAAGTTAAACGCAATGGGAAGGGTTTGAGTAATGTCAGAGGGAGAAGAAACCACATACACCTTTGGTTAAGTGTAACACAGTTAAATTTTATATTTCACAAAAAGATATATACAATGAAAAAAGAGAGGGGGATGGAGAACAATTGTGCGTAATGTCCCAGTTGAAAACAGGAACCCAGGGTAATAGTGACAAGTTGGTGACAGTTTTTACAAGGTTTCCAAAATTACATAAAAGTCGACCATTGTTAATTATATACAGAGTAAACAGCGACTATATACAATGATACGCGCTGGTTTAATGGTTTGCTTTCTCTGTGTCGACGACGTTTCGACCCTCTGTGCAGTGTAGGGTCTCATCAGGACCTAGGGATGTAGGGACATCTAGGAAGAGAAGGATAACGTAAGCATAGGGCCCATATACCGGCACCAATGCGACAAATTGGAGAGCAACATGTATACGAATAAGGGGTACCTGGTGGGTCGACAGCGCAGCCGCGTGGAGTGTGTGCCACAAGTGACTGATAGTAGAAAAAAGATACTCACAAAGGAACCCAGCCGGGTACTAATTGTGTAAGAGGGAAGAGAGAAGAGGTTCAGTCAAATGAGCAACCTGGTTACGTGTCCTAGGAAAACTGAATTTCAATACCTATATTTATACTTATTAATAATAGTAAGACACTTACCCCAAGTGAGAATGGGGGAAGGCTGACAGTCAAGGGGTAACTCAGCGCTAAAATTCAGGTGATGACACACTGTCACGTGTGTGGGCTGATAGTGTGGTGGGGAACTCTGTGAAACAAAGGGAACTCCCTTAGAATGTATCTAGAACGGTAGTATTTAGTAAAGCCCATACGAAGTGAAAGGCCCGCTTGAATTGCCTGAGTGACGGTGGTGCGAACATGAATCGCATGTATACCGCCCTATTTCGTTAAAGTCAAATGCTGATGAGGGCAATGTGGTGATTAGAGAGTCGTAACCTACGGAAAGCAACAATGGCGTAATTACCCACTGTGGTGTAGTGTGGTTTGTGGACTCATGGTCTGCATTGCTAAGTTAGCTTAGGCCTGGCTGCCATGATGCCTCTTTGCGCATGTTACTTTGTGCCTTTGTTTTCCAGCCTCTGCTATTTTAGAACTGTTTGCCTTTCACCTTTCCTCCTGTTCCCTTTGGGTTGCGTCTGCACATCATGTACAAGGTCGAAAAACAATGTCCCTTGTTCTTGCTGATCTGGTCAGCCCCTCGCACTTAGACATAACACTGAATGCAGCTGCACTGGAGAAATTTGTGTGCTTTTAATATTGTGTTTTTTCACTGTTAGAGGGACTTGGAGAAAAACCTTTCCAGAGAGAAGAGCTATGCTTGTCTGATGATGTAAACCTTGCATCTAGATATTGAGGTATGAGGGTCTGCCTGACAATGCCCAGAGGTCTTCTATTTTTATAATAAACTATTTATTAGCACGGGGAGGGTGGACAGGTCATTTAGCCCTATATCCACTGTCTTTATAAAATGCTGTCCCCGTTTGTATTCTATGGAATTGTAACTATGCTTATTATTTTATTCTTATGCATTATAGTGATAGTACTGGCACGTGTACTGTATCTTAGAGCACGATGGTTGAAATAAACATTTAAACTATACAGTGTCTCTTATTACGCACGTTGTGGACAGGTATGAGTGAGTTACGAAAGGGTGTCCTTGCTCCCGTGAGTCCTGAGAGAGAGACAGTGTTCTGGGTTGTCTAATCATTGGTAGCTGCGCTGCTAATGAGACGCTAATGCTAGTCGGGTTGGGATTGTGGGTACTAAGGTGTATGGTTGGCTCACCACTATGCTCCGAGGTCCTACTATCCTGTGCATGGCTCTGTGTATGTGCAGAATCCCTACAACATGGCGCCACCAACGAAGTGGGCTTATCTGCGAGACGCTTGAGTAGTTCGTGTGCTTGTCCACAACTCCCTTCACGGACGCTTCCGGAGGCGTGTGTGAAGGTGGTACCTCCTATATTGACGTTTTTATAGGTTCTTTCAGGCTTGAAGTTGTTAAAAGGTGTTTAAATATAACCCTATATTGTGCTGCCTCTTACTACTAGGTTGTCGAATATTTTTAGCCTTAAATGGCTGTCCAAATTGCGGCACATAGCCGCGCAGCGCTCAAAGCTCATTTAGCAGCGTATGGAGTGCCTGACGCGGGTGTCGATCTGATCTTTGTGGTACAAGCGGATCCAGCTTACCACTTTGAGGTATTTTACTCTTGGATCACCTTTCCAGTGGTGGATGGAAATGATAATTTGTTCCATCAATATACAGCAACCGCACCTCCTAATCACTATAGACCATATAGGACTATTGAAGTACCGCTCACGGCATGGCAACACCGTGTTTGGTTTGATGGCGCCCTCCCCCAACCGGTTACAACGGTTCGTTTAGGCCCCTTATCGATTGAAGGGGCCACTTGGCCTGTTTTGGCCGGGTATACCCCACATCCGCGTTATATGACGCTTGCAGTCGCTAAACTGCGTGATTTGCATTCGTCTTTGATACGTGTGCATAGAGCCTTAGTACAGTATGTTACAGGCATCGTCCAGGCAGCCCCGCCTGGAGTTGCGGCACATCCAGCTGGGCCTGGCGGCGTAACCATAAGTCCCGTCATGGTTAATTCGGTGATGGGCAAGCGCCCACAAAATAAGGACGATCTACCTTATTGGCTTGCAGAGAAATTTGACCAGCTGGAGGCTGTTTTTCCTAATACATCTCCTGTGGAAAAACACAGGATTTTGACGATTAGTTTACCAAAAGATTTAATTCCTGAGTTGGCAGATTGCAACAACTGGGGTAAGGTATTCGCAGCCGTATATGCGAAGTGTTTCGGCACTCCTTCCATGATAGTTCTCCCCTCTGTAATTAAACGAGTGTAGGATGAGCATGGCCCTGAAGCGGCTGTGGAATTAGGGATGAGACTGGTGGGAGTGTTCGATGTAGTGGCTGACCTAATCCTTGCAAATGTCAAGGGCGATGCAGTTAACTTCCAAGTGGCTAATGCTTTGGCTTTAGTCCCAGAACCGGACAAGCCACGCGAATTACCGAAAATTATTGCACAAGCTTATAAAACCATAGGCCGCAATAGCCTGGGATTTAAGCCTTTTGCTAAAACGCAAACACAATCGCAGCCACAACCAAAAACTCAATCTGAGAAAGATGAGAAACCGTTCTTTACTAAAAAGAGCTGGAGGTTGAAAAAACAGGGTAAGCAACAGAAGAAGCCGGGGTCGCGAGGCGCTTCCCCAGTTTCCGTATCTTCTGAACGCACATATGATTTGCGCGATAGAGCGAGAATAAAATCTCCAGAGAGATTTCAAGTCCCTGATCAGCGTTCTCCTCATTCTTCACAGGCACCGTCGACCTCCCAGACAGGTGGAGGAGATCGCCAGGATAGAGGCAGGGGTCGAGAGGCTCCACAGGGACGAGATCAACCTCGACAACAAGTCAGAGGGAAACCAGAAGAATTACAACGTTCTCGCCCACAGTTTCAGAAGAAAAAAGTTGCCGCTGTAACAGCGAGGTATGCCACAGACCGTGAGAACGAGACTCCTGAATTGGACGTGGGCAGTGACGCTCCTAGACAGCGCCGCGGAAGTTACCATAGTGCGGGAGGCACTACGTCCTCATATGGAGGCAACAGCAACTGAAACATTCATTACTGTCGAGACAGCAGACACCAGTGTGGCACCCCCTGACAGACTATATAATATTGTCATTCAAATTGAAGGTGACATTGAGCGTGTTATTAAAGGGATTTTTTGGGAGAATCTGACCTCTTCTTACTACATTTTGTTGGCGGAGGCGGATTGGCCGCCCCCATTCGTACTTGCAGCGCGTAGAGGGGAGGAGGTAATCCTTCCGAGCTTTTCTCGTCATGTCCCCAAGGACAAAGCGAAGGCTCTTGCAGCTGAGTGGGCTGTGTCCCTGGCTCCGGCGTTATACCGCAACCACGTGGGCTGGGATGAAGACTCGCCCCCCCATGATATTACTTTGCGGTCGCTGCCACAGCCACAACCCCAATATCCCATCAAGCGGGAAGCCAAAGGTCCCGTTTCCGAAATTCTGACACAGTTAGAATACCAAGGAGTAATTGAAACATGCGTATCACCAATGAATAATCCCCTTTTCGCGGTTTCTAAACCCGATGGATCGTACCGCCTAGTATTGGATTACCGGCATTTGAACTCTCATTGTCGGACCTTTGCAGTGCAAAATACCCATAGTTCTGCGCTTGTAGACAGTCTTGTTCGTAAAAAATATAAAACGACACTTGACTTATCCAATGGATTTTACACGCACAACTTAGCCACGGAGTGTAGCCAATGGAGCGCTTTTACCTCCGGTGGTAAACATTTCAAATTTCGGCGTTTACCTATGGGCTATAAAAACAGTTCAGGTGTATTCGCTGCCCGTGTTGTCTCTTTGTTAGACGGCATAGACCCAGATGCATGTTCGTACGTTGATGATATTTACCTGACAGACGACGAATTATACCCGCATCTTTCCCGAGTGGACCGCATTATTCTCGAGTTTGCGGTCTTAGGTTACAAGTTTAACTTTGCCAAATCTCACATTGCTGAATTTACCGTTTTGTTTTTGGGCTATGAGCTCAACAATGAAGGTAAGGGCTTAGCCCCTCATTTCTTGGAAAAATGTGCACTTTTGTGTCCTCCAACCACACTGAAGAAACTTCAGTCATTACTGGGTTTTCTAAACTTCGGGCGTACTTATATTCCCGAATATGCCCAGCGTATCAAGCCTCTTTATGCCTTGATACAACCTAACTTTTCAAAGTCATGCTGGTTTCCCAAGCATTCCTCTATACTGCAGTCTTTGCAGTCTGATCTGCTTGAATCTAAATTCTTGTTGACGCGTGACAACCACACCAACCTGGTGATTAGAATCATACCAGGGACAGTGGGTTTCACGTACTTAACCTTTAACGAAGGTGACACAGTACCTATTGTATACAAGTCACATCTTTACACTTCGGCAGAGTTGCGATTTTCCTCTGTGGAGAAAGTTTTGACAGCAGTGCAAATGGCGATTCTAAAGGAACGCGCACTGGCACAGGGAAAACGCATTTTGGTGGTAACACCATATCCTGCCCTTGAGGCAGTAACGAAAGCAAGTGTACCGAACTTTAAGGCATTGCACCCCCGTTGGATACAATGGGCTACATCTCTGACATCTCCGGATGTCACGTTTATCTTTGATTCCTCACTTTAGACACAGGAGTTCCTACAGTATGAATTTGTTCATCCTCCTCCTTTGTCTTTGCTACCGCTTGAGGAGTACGAATGTATTATCTATACCGATGGTTCGGCACAACCGGCCACGGGTTCCAAGCATGCTTATTCAGCAGCATGTGCTATTGTTGCGGGTACTATGGTGAACGGTGAGTTCAAACAGACTGTAGTGCACACTCAGGCACTAGGAGACAGTACTGCACAATTGGCCGAGCTGCGTGCTTTAGTGCTCGCACTTGAGTTCGCTAATCCTGATATGACCACTCTTATTGTATGTGATTCTTACTACTGTGTTCAGTCTTTCAATGACAATCTATTCTTTTGGTCACAAAATGACTATAGAGATGCTAAAGGCAACACAATTAAGCAAAAGATGCTTTGGGTTTGAGTGGCAGATCTTAAACAACGTCTGCCTCTCACACAGGTGATTCACACCCTTGGCCACCAGCGTGTGGGCGCACACGCTGTCGGTAACGGTTTGGCTGACGAAGCTGCCAAATCAGCAGTAGCCACGTGCTCAGTAGCAGCAGTTACAAGATCCATGACTAAAATCGATAAAGATATTTTGGCAGCTATTGCTGCAACAAAAGAAGGTGCGAATTACCCACGGGGTTTCCCTTCCAAATACTCTTATCAATTAGGTCCCGAACAGGCTCCTTACTTGTGAAAAGCAGCGAGTCTCCTGGGATCCCCAATGCTGCCCGGCGCAAAGTCACCTTTAATCCACTTTGGATTCACTATCTAAAATAACGAGGCAGGCGCTGGAAGCTGGAAGGCAAGAAAAAGGTTTATTACTCTTAGAGGAGACCACGTCAACTGCTGACACCAGGATGTCTTCAGGGAGGTGTTCTACTGGCAATGCTTCTGACTCTTCCTTTTATACAGTTTTACACAATGTATTTGTTTCTTTTATCATGGTTAAAAGCTTGGAGTCTCCGCCCCGGGCAGGTTGTCACACAAGCCTGACATTGTTTTATCAACATGGTTACACAAGCCCAACATTAACTCTCCTCCCACCCAGGTCAAAAACAGACAATTTAATTGCAGCTGGACCTTGCTTCAGGGTCTAAAAACGAGTGAGACCGGCCAGATCTAAGAGTCCGTTCTGTTGATAAGAACAGGTCCCATTGTTGGCAAAAACCAGTCTTGCTGTGTGTAGTGCAATAAACCATGTTTGCAAGAGTCTGTTTGGTATTTGTAACCCGTTTGTGCAGGGATGAGAGGAAAGACGAGTTTGAGGCAGCAGGTGATGTTGATGTTTGTCGTGGAAATAGTTTATAGCCCCCAGCACACATATCAGGTTTGGTCAGAGAGTCAGAAGGCTGCTAGAGGACAGGGTGAAATGAAGGTGACCAACAGAGTACAAAATGGCTGTGGTAAATCAGAATGACTGTAGTTTATGTGCACGTAGGAACTTTCATCAGACAAGATGGCGCAGAATGTTCATGATTGTGTTTTGTTCTTAACAGTCGCCCCTTTGAACAGAACTAGCCATCTTGTCAGTCTATTTCGATCTCCATAATGTCCTGTATTTCTTGTTCATACATTACTCTCATTTTTGTTAACTGAGTGTCCATAGTCTTAGGGCGCAAGGCACTTATGCAAAGAGAACACAAAGGTGGTATACAGTGTACACCCAAACAGCAACCACATATTGCCAATACTGGGACCAAGAGAAACATTGATATTTTCCAACCCCAGTCCTTTAAGATGCCCCAAAGCCAACTTCCAATTGTCCAAGTCTCTGATCCTTGATGAATTTCTGAAGACAGTCTGTGGAGATGTTCGATTGCTTCATAGACAGAGGGTGAATTATCAGGGATGTATATGCAGCAACTGGCACCAATGATGCGACATGCTCCTCCACGATCCGCTAGTACCACGTCCAGGACCATGCGGTTTTGTAGGGCCACCGGACGGACCGCTTGAAGCTCGGCAGTGTTGTTGGTGAGGATGCCAGCTGTGACGTTCAGGGCGGTTTCTACCGCTTGAGACAGATGTCTGATGGCTCGGCTGTTTGCCATCGGACCCCATAGCGGGACGAGCCCTTTGCTGCGTCAACGAACTGTGATGCGGCAGAGTCTGCTTGATCAGTGTCTTTAGAACGCTTTCTCGATGATGCTCTGCAGGGGCTGTGTAGGTCGGTGGCAAAACAAAGGCGATGTAGCACGTGCCCCCCAGTTTCTTGGGAGCCAGGTGTAGGCTTTGGTTCCACAGACAAAGTACATATTGGGTGATGCAACAAATGCTGGAGGATTGGCAGTGTTCAAAGTCCTTACAATGTTACAAGTGCTGTGACCCACATTCTTAGTCCCACGGCCTTCAATGCATACAAGGCCAGAGACGTTCACCACAGATAGGGCCACAGTCAGTGTTGCAGCAGTTCTTTTCTTCAGGTAGGAAAATGTGGCTCTGACAGGATTATTGAACACTTGTATTTCCACTCGTTCTTTGGAGGGGACATTCATTGGGAATGTCGTATTGGAGGTGTGAGGGCAAAAGGGAGCTGCTGTTCTTCCTGTTTGGTTTAGCCAGAACTCGTTGTAGAACTGAGCGATTGTCCCATCGGAAGTGGCATTGTCTTTGTAACTTTCTTGTAGGAGCATCATCCAGGCAAGGCAAGATCCATGAACAGAAAAGGGTGAAGGGATGAAAGGGATGGAATGTTCAGTGGCATGTGGTAGCAGCCCACAGACCCAACAGTTAGTGGCATTGGTGGCAAGATTGTGCTGGTGCAGCATCTGTACGAAAGAATTATTCCAGAATTCTTTGCGTCGTTCTCGGAGATGTGGCGGTAGTGATACCAGGTAGTGTTCTTTCTTTGTGATTGGTTGCATGGTTGGTGACAATGTTCTGTATGCAGGTGCATTCTCTTCAATGATCCAGAGTGTGACCATTAGCAGGAGGCAGGTGAGAAATGCACTACAAGTGCAATTGTCTTTGTACTGTGCAGTTCAAAAGTCTTGGTGTCTTTGCGGTGGCTTTGCAGGTGTTCCGTTTCTTCCATCATCTTCGAGGAGCTCACCAACTGTTAGGACCACAGACATTTGTCTGGTGTTTTTCCTGGTAGCGTCGTTTGGCTGTGCTACCGATCTGAGACTCTGACTCAGTTAGTGGCCTGGTTGTTGGAGCTCCCCTTTTCGTCGATCTTAGGTTGTACCCTTCCTTGGATGGCACCGTGGGGTCGGGAAATTCAGACAGTTGGAGGGTGTCTTCTTGTGGGTAGCAACTCAGAGCTGGTCGGTCTTTTGCGAGTACTTCCTCTTGCACCTCCACCTCTTCACAGGTTGCCAGCGTTGGAGGGACTTTCTTGCAGTGGTGGGCGTGCAGCCAATTTTTTTTCCTTCCACTCGGAGGGCAGTTCGAGTGGTGATCAAGACTTGCCAGGGGCCCGTCCACCTGGGCTCCAGATTCTTCGTTCTTTGGAAGTTGCGAACTAGGATGAAGTCCCCAGGCTTTATCACATGTCCTGGGCCCCTGGATATGTCAGGCAAGGCTTGCTGCACCTGTTGGTGGATAATTGTTAGCTCGTTTGTCAATTTATGCAGATAGTCTGACATTAATATGTTCGGGACATCGTTAATGGAGGTGGGTCTTGGTGCCGCCCAAATGTTCATAGGCTTGCCGAAGACCACTTCATACGGGGTCAGTCTGTGTTTGGTCGGGGTGGAGCGCATTGATAGCAATGCCAATGGAAGGGCGTCGGGCCATTTCAACCCTGTTGTGGCAACTATTTTGGCTAGCTTTAGTTTCAATGTTGCATTGTGTCTCTCTACCAGGCCCGCTGATTGGGGGTTGAAGACGGCATGGAATTTTTGTTTTACCCCCAACCCTTTCAGTATGTTCTGTATCACTTCGGCTACGAAGTGTGGGCCGTTGTCGCTCCATAAAATTCTGCAAAGGCAGTACCGGGGGAAGAATTCTTTCAACAATACTTTTGCAGTGGCTATGGCAGTATTGTCGCGGGTGGGATATGCCTCCACCCATTTGCTAAAAGCGCACACAACCACCAGGACATATTTTAGACCATGGCATCTCTCTAGTTGGATGTAATCCATTTGAAGGACTTCAAAGGGGTGATCAGGGACTCCAAACTCTCCCCGTGGTACTACTGTCCCTTTCCCTGGGTTGTGTTGTAGGCATACTATACATTGTTGTACTAGGCGCTTTACAGATTCTGTTATCTTGACATTATGCCATACTCTTGTGATTAGTTCAATCATGGGGGTGGAGCCTATGTGTGCTGGTAAATGTGCCATGGTCAATATGGGGATGAGGTAGGCATTGGGTAACAGCCATTTATTTCCGTCTTTAGTTCTCCAGCAATTTTCCTCGTCTTTTAGTCCCACCTTTTCCCACTCGGTCAATTCGTCTTGTGTGCCTGTAGTCTGTATGTCCCTTACAGTGGTCCTAGCATCAGTCCATTGTTCAGCTTGTGACCTGGTCACATACATTCGTGTCATGGTTCTGTCTTCTGCTGTGGCTCGGGCAGTAACGTCTGCTAGCGCATTTCCCTGTCCAATGAGATCTGTCACTTTCCTATGTGCTTGGCATTTTATCACTGCTAGCTTTTTGGGGAGGAGGACTGCTTCCGTCAAGGCGGAGACTAAATCTCCATGCAGGATGGGTGTACCGTGTGAAGTCAGGAACCCTCTTTCTTTCCATAGAATCCCGAAATGGTGAACCACCCCGAAGGCGTATTGGCTGTCGGTGTATATGTTAACTGTCGTGCCAGCTGCTAAAATACATGCTCGTGTGAGGGCAATGAGTTCTGCTGCCTGGGCGGAACGTTGGGCAATACGGGCTGTTTCTAGAATGGTTCGGGCTGTGGTGACAGCGTATGCAGCTGAGGTGGTGCCGTCGGGGAGTTTGATGCACGAACCATCCACCCATAGTTCTCCATCTGGCTCTAGAAAGGCGGTGTCTCTGAGGTCTACTCTACTTTTTGTTTGTTCATCGGTTAGTGTCACACAGTCGTGTAGTGGAGCCACGTTAGAATCGTTCTCGGGTAGGGGTAACAGTGTGGCTGGATTGAGGGTGGTGCATCGCTTTAGGGTAATGTGCGGTGCTAGCAGGGTCAACTCATATCCTGTCAGTCGGGCGCTAGTCAAGTGTTGGGTTTTGGTCTGGTTCAGTAGTGTGTCGACTGCATGGGGTACTAAAACAGTGACTGGATTGGAGAGCACTATTCCTTCGCTCTGGCGTATTGATACCGCTGCAACTGCCACAGCGCGCAGGCACGCTGGCAGTGCTCTGGCTACTGGATCGAGGGTGGCAGAAAAATATGCACAAGGGCGTTGTTTGTGACCAATTGATTGTGTTAGGACAGACAATGCACTTCCCTCCCTTTCGTGTGTGTAGAGGAAGAATGGTTTGGAGTAATCTGGGGTTCCTAGGACTGGTGCTGAGCAAAGGGTATTGCGTAGTTCTTTAAAGGCTGTCTGGCATTCGGGGGTCCAGGGGAGAGGTGAGGGGATGTCCTTAGCTAGGAGGGAGAGAAGGGGTTTGACAATGAGGCTAAAGTTCGGTAACCACTGTCTGCAAAACGAGGTGAGGCCTATCAAAGAGCGGACTTGCTTCTGATTTTTGGGGACAGGGCTGTCTAGAATTGTCTGGATCCTGTCAGGCGTGAGTTTTCTCCCTTCTTTTGATAAAAGGTGACCCAAATAGGTCACTTGTGATTTACAGAACTGCAGTTTCTTTCGGGAGACCTTGTGACCATTCTCAGCAAGGAAATGGAGTAGTTTGATGGTGGCTGTGACGGCTATTGGTATGGTGTCTGCTGCTAGAAGGATGTCGTCTACATATTGTATTAGTGCCACTCCATCTGGCAATTGTATGGCGTACAACTGTCTTTTAAGCGCCTGGCTATAGATACTTGGGCTCTCAGTGTACCCCTGAGGTGCTCTACAAAATCTATACGAACGGGAATTTAGGGTAAATCCAAAAAGATAGCGGCTGTCCTCGTGTATAGGTATGGAAAAGAAGGCGTTCTTGAGGTCGATCACAGTGAAGGTGGTGGCAGTGGAGGGGATTAAAGTCAAAATTGTCGTGATGTCGGAAACTACTGGGTATTGTGGTACTACGATTTTGTTTACCTCCCGCAGGTCAATGATGAAGCGGTAGGCTTTCCCATCTCCCTCTCCCTGTCTCTTTACAATCGGTAGTATGGGACTGTTACAAATGTTGCTCACTACTTCCTCTACCACCCCTGCCTCTACCAAAGAGTGTATGATCTCTGTTAGTGCTTTCTCACCCTCTGGCGATATTTTGTACTGCGGTACCTTCGGTAGGGTTGCGTCCTGTCGTATTGTTACGTGTACTGGGTCAATCATCATTCGTCCTACGTCTGAATCAGCCCTAGCCCATAAGTGTGATGGCAAAGTGTCCAGTAGGGATGTGTCAGTCTCAGAGATGGAAAACATGTGCTGAAAAGGGTTCTCTCTATGGCGTTGGGGGTTGTCATACAGGATGACACGCACTCCGTCTGGTGAGCATCTGATAGTCGCATGGAAGTGTTTCAAAAGGTCGAGGCCCATAATGGCATCTGGGGTGTTAGATGAGAGGAGGAATGTCGTTTCGACGCCATTGCTGTCAAGATTAAAAGGGATGGGTCGGGACAAAGGGTTGGTGGAGGGCGTACCGTCAAATCCTATTGAGGTCACATGTGAGCCTGACAAGGGTGCCCTTGGAATCAGTCGTTTGGATAGTGCACTACGTGTTGCTCCTGTGTCTACCAAAAATGGCAACCTTGTGCCCAGGACCTCAGCGGTAACATAAGGGCCTTGCTGATCAACGCAGAGCTCGACTGGATCCCTCCCTTGCCCCTGGCTGTCCTATGCAAAGTCGTACGTATTGTCATAATCTGTCTGTTGGTACTGATTCTGTCTGGGATGGTCAAATGCGTTCACTCTTCCTGGCCTTTCCTCGCTTGCTTCACTCACGTACCCTCTCCCACGTCCTCTTCCTCTCTGTCCACTTGCTATTTCCCTCGCCCCTCTGCCCCTAGCAGCTCCTAACAAAGCCGGGCATTGGGATTTCCAGTGTCCATATTTTTTGCAAAATGCACATTGATCCTGTCCTAGGTCTTGGCGTCCTACATATGATGTAGATGGATTGTTCCTAGGTGGCTGTACTCTAGGGGTATTCTGCTGGTTTCCTCCCTATATTGCTCCCTCCTGTATTCGCCCCCTGGAGTTGTGCTATCATTACCCTTTCCTTCAAGTCCTTCTTTTTCCTTTCTGTAGCCCTGTCATTTTTGTTTCTCTGATGCTCGTAATACTGGGCCATTTGGAGAATGGCCGTCGGTTTAGATGCTGCCCAACTACTTTCGCTGGCTTGTAGTTTCTGGGATACATCTGGCAGTAATCCTTTGACGTAGTTCTGCACAAATAAGTGGTGTCCGGTTGCGGTGGACATGTCTTGTCCACTGTAATCAGAGAACACAGTTTCAAATCTGGAGAAGTACTCTGAGACGTCCTCTTGTGGTTTCTGGCAGCATGCGGTTACTATGGACCAGTCTATCTTTTTCTCTGGGATCAGCGTTTTCACTTTCTGCACTATTTTGTCAGGGAGGTCTAATATTGCTTTAACTGGTTTTTGACCAGGGTTCCGCTGTTTATCTAGTGTGTCGAGTTGTTCCCAGGTATGACCAAACAGTTCGGTATGGTTTACTTTCTTAACCTGTTTCCACACATCTGCTGGCAAACATAACCCGAAGAACAAGTCTATGTCGGCAAGTGTCATTATTGTTGATCCCAGAGCGGTACCTAGCTCGGCGTAAAGGCGGTGGGGTTCTTTCGTAAATCCGGCAAAGATTTACGGAAGGTCAGGATGTCCTGTCTGTCCCATGGCTGACACACCCAATTGTAGACCACCCTTCCTCTAGCGTCTTGATGGTTTATATTGTCATTAGTCCCTTGTCCTCTAGGAGGTACCCAGTAAGGGGCAGCTTCTTTTATTGGCATCATGCTATCTGTTTTTTCCACTGGGGGTCCTGCTACCTTAGTTGTCCTGTCCCTATCTATCTGTCCTTGTTCTATGAGGTGACGCAATACTTCTAGTGTGGATGAAAATAGTTCTGCAACATCGTTGTCGCCTTCATCTCCGATGTCTACCTTCCTGTAGAGCGCCACTAATCGCTCGGGCCCTACGTTTTGGTACTTCTCTTCATATGCAGTAAGGGTGTGGTAACAGAGACGTACAATAAAGTATCGTTTGCGGTTTTCAACATAGGAGTCGCATATGTCTGTTACGTGTTCTTCTGTTTCTTTCCTATCTATGAGGGTTTTAACTATTTTATCAATGCCTGCTCGCTCATTTTTACTTAATCGCGGGACCCTGGGCGCTCCTATTTCCTTGGTTCCTACCTCTACTACTGCCTCCTTTGATGAGGCATTTGGTGTGGGTGGCTTGGTGGGAGCAGAGGTGGTGGAGACTGAGGCGATCGTGCCATCTCCAGCTATACTTTGGGGGTCCTGGCGTTGTACTCACGGGATGAGTAGGGGCATAAGGGGGTGGCATGTATATCATTGGGGGACCTAACAATAAATCATCATCTACCCCCTGTTTTGCTGGTAACTCGGGGTAAAGAGTTAAGGGCGTTCTAACAGGGCATTGACCTGATATTTTTGATTCCTGTTCCTTTTTATCGATTTCCTTTTCTTTTAGTTCTTCTTCTAACTTTTACAGGCTTGGTAAGCTGATTTTCGCGTTTCTTTATCTTGTCTAGCTTCGTCTCTTTTCTTTCGTTCAGCTGCTTCTTTTCGCCATAAACCAAAACTATCAAACATGGCTGGTCTAGCTTTCTTTTGTGGAGAGCTAATTCTAACGTTTCTATTTTAGCGGGATCGAAAGATCCCGTCAGTGGCCACTGATTTACCCGGTCCTTCCTAGTGTACTTATGCCATAGTTTGCTATAAGCTACGGTGGCTAATCCATATTTTACGTACATGTCCTTGTTAGGGGTGCCTTCCGGCGGTGCCGGATGACTGACCTCTAACAAACGGTCCAGTCCAAAACAATCAAACAATCTAGAGAAAACAGGCATGACGTATTTAGCGGTCAAAATGAATATCTCAATCAATTAATGTTAGACAAAAGTCTGCACTACCTGTCCTTCGCTGTCTGCAAAGAGAGAATATTCCTATTCTACGTTGTTTGCAAGCAGGGAATGTCTCAAATAACTCAAAAAGGAATACTAGTATTTCTATCAATCAATCAATTTAAGTCATGTTTTCTCACGACCTTACCCGGACCGTATGGACAGTTCTTCGTATTCCCCTTCCAGCGCCTGGTTGTCCTCTTACTCCAACAATCAATGCGGCGTTCCTGTAAGGCCCCAGTCAGGACCGCAGGTCACTCGAGAGAGGTCCGTTCGGAACCGGTGAAGTTCAGTCAATTGGCAGCCAGACGAGGGTCTCTTTCAGGCAGGTGCACTCCAATCATTTAGTCGTTCACTCCGTCGTTAGGACCTCTCTACTGGACCCATGTGTCTCTGATGGGCCCCCCGTTGGGTCGCCAATTTGTGAAAAGCAGCGAGTCTCCTGGGATCCCCAATGCTGCCCGGCGCAAAGTCACCTTTAATCCACTTTGGATTCACTATCTAAAATAACGAGGCAGGCGCTGGAAGCTGGAAGGCAAGAAAAAGGTTTATTACTCTTAGAGGAGACCACGTCAACTGCTGACACCAGGATGTCTTCAGGGAGATGTTCTACTGGCAATGCTTCTGACTCTTCCTTTTATACAGTTTTACACAATGTATTTGTTTTTTTATCATGGTTACAAGCTTGGAGTCTCCGCCCGGGCAGGTTGTCACACAAGCCTGACATTGTTTTATCAACATGGTTACACAAGCCCAACATTAACTCTCCTCCCACCCAGGTCAAAAACAGACAATTTAATTGCAGCTGGACCTTGCTTCAGGGTCTAAAAACGAGTGAGACCGGCCAGATCTAAGAGTCCGTTCTGTTGATAAGAACAGGTCCCATTGTTGGCAAAAACCAGTCTTGCTGTGTGTAGTGCAATAAACCATGTTTGCAAGAGTCTGTTTGGTATTTGTAACCCGTTTGTGCAGGGATGAGAGGAAAGACGAGTTTGAGGCAGCAGGTGATGTTGATGTTTGTCGTGGAAATAGTTTATAGCCCCCAGCACACATATCAGGTTTGGTCAGAGAGTCAGAAGGCTGCTAGAGGACAGGGTGAAATGAAGGTGACCAACAGAGTACAAAATGGCTGTGGTAAATCAGAATGACTGTAGTTTATGTGCACGTAGGAACTTTCATCAGACAAGATGGCGCAGAATGTTCATGATTGTGTTTTGTTCTTAACATACGTAAGAATTCCCGACGTTGGTGATCGGCTGATTCCCAACGCGGACCGCAGACTTTCCTTGATAACTGCCGCACACGAAGGCATGGCTTCAGCTCATGCTGGCGTATCTGCGACGGTTTCCATCTTGCAGCAGCGTTACTGGTGGCGTGGTTTATATAAACAAACCCGTACTTATGTGCTTTCTTGTGATGTTTGTCAGCAAATTAAGCCTTCCACTGTTACGAGGCCACCACAGACACCGCTCTGCATTTCTAACAGACCTTTTGGGTGTGTTTACCTGGATCACTGCGGTCCATTTTCTTCTGACACTGCATATAAGTACATCTTGGTTGCAGTGGATTCGTGCACACGTTTCATCTGGGTCTGGCCACAACGGAGTGCTGACGCTCGAAATGTCATCAGGGATTTGCGTGTCTTTGTGGGAATTTTCGCCTGCGGCACCTTCCATTCTGACCAAGGTCCAGCATTCGCCTCTAAGGCTTACAAGGACGCAATGGGTTCACTGGGGGTGCAGGTGAAATTTTCATCTCCATATCGGCCTGAGGGCAATTCGATTGTTGAACGAATGAACCGTGACTTAAAGCAATCCTTGACAGCTAGAGTCTTAGGTACTGGCAGGAACTGGCTGGCCCACTTGTATAGCGTACAACGTGCACTTAATAATCTCCCTAGAAGACCTCTGGGTGGGCGGACCCCATACGAAATGCTCTTTGGCATAAGAATGTTTGTGCCTGACCTTGATGGTCTAGACATGGCGTCGCAATCTGCAATCTTTGATGTAGGTAACCATTCTACTATGTTACAGGACTTACAAGAAGCCCGAGACAAACTTGCAATCGAACATTTACCTTCAGCCACAGACACTGCTCTGCAGATTCCGGTTGCCGGCTGGCTTCCGAAAGTTGGAGACCTGGTCCGAGAGAAAGTGGAGAACAAAAGAATTTGGCCCCTCTTATCGTGCACCAGTTCCAGTCCTTGGCTTGAAGGGTACTCGTACAGTCATCTTACCACCGCTTCCTGGTCGCAAGGAAAACAGATACATCTCAGTGGAAAATGTCAAGCTACAACATCTGGCCGATCCTGAATAGTGTAACACCAGCGGTCTCTTGTCCAGGCATTTCCAGGACAAATGTTTGTGGCCCTCCAGCCCGAACGGTCACTGATGTTGCCATTGAGATGGTAGACTTGCCTGATCACCTGCTCGATTACCAGGATTCCCCCAGCAACGAGGAGACCGAGTATACCTACCCCGCCACCGAGTCCGTGGCTCATCTACCAACAATGCCACTGAGCCCAACACGTTATTCCTTTGACTCGGATTCCACCTCAGCACTTATCCCGTCCAAATTCAGTATTTTTGTATCCTGGTTCAGAGACAATTTTTTAATTCCACCATGGACTTACATCTGGTTGGTCCTTTTCCTGATTTTTCTGTTCATGTCCATTGGCTTTGTGACAGTTTTTTTTCTAATCATCGATGGTCACTATTTACCCGAACGCTCTGCTGTGAACTGTGTCGCTGGAACTTTGGCTCCACATTCTTCATCTCACATCATGAAGCGTGACCACACATTTGTGAACATTTCAGCTTTTCCAGTCGCTGATGGCATCGTATGGGATGCGGTAAATTTCCAAATTCATGGACCAACCGAGATTATTAATGTACCAAATGTCCTCCGTGTTTCAATGGGTGATGTCGTTAAAAGTAATATTCATTCTGACGATTGGGATGTACATGCAGTTGAATCGTTATTTACTGATTTGAAATATTATGCTGCTTTTAACGCTGAAGATTTGTACATGAATTCTGCAAATTATGCCGATTTATATTGTTACCAGCATTGGGGCAACCACTTTCTCCATAAACCCAGTACCCTTCGGGGTCCTTTTAATTACACCCAATGGGAACATTGTCCGACCCCTTTGCCAGGTAGCTCCCAGACTCTTAGAAATAAGTTTACTTATTTTACAGACTTTGATAGGTCGAACCCTGGGTCCTATTATTTTAAATTAAACACAACGGCTACTCAGAAAATTATGTTGACCCACACCAAATTGCTGTATTCTGGTTCCTTTTTGAATGCCTTAGCTGTGGGTGGGTATGAACATTGGCGGGATACCATTGATTTGAAATCTATTTGGGGCTCCAAAGCCTGGCAGGTGCAAGGCACAGAAGCTTTGCACCGTGCTTGTCTCATACCGGCCCAGATTTTATTTTTAAATCAAACCATCTATCAAACAACATGTTGGGGTTTGGCAACGTCCAAACAATTAAATGCCCCATCCATTCCTGTATTGTCTTCTACTCCCAACGACAGCTTGCACTTCAATTTATCCCTTACCGATTTGCAAGTTTTGTTTCAAAACAACTCGTTTAATATCTCTACGTTTGGTCAGTCGCCCTGGTTGGCTTGGCCCATAGCATCTAATGCCTGCCAACTGCGTTTTCATGACACAGATCCTGGCTACAAACAGGATAGGCAAGATCCAAGGTTTTCTGACTCTCGTACTGTTACAACGTATTCTGTTGGTAAATTGTGTAAACAGTGGTTGCAGCACTCTTCCTTAGATTCTGTTAAACAACATTTGTCCTTCCTATCAGGCAACATTGATCTGTTTAACTTTATTCTGGGGCCTCGTGGTCCTCGACCAAAGAGATTCATTTATGAGACTTACAATGAACTCTGGAAGCTTTCGCAAATTGAAGCTGCTTACCGTCTTCGGGAAATAGATCAAGCAAATCTAGAAAAGGTACTTGCTGTTGTTGACAATAGTATTAATACCCCGTCTTCCCGCATTTACACCTTGGAGAATATTGTTTCATCTGTTGTTGATATTGTACAAGATGATGTTTCTGTGTTATATCATGGTCAAAATCAATTGCGTTCAGTAATGCAGTTTGCATGGACTTTGCAAACACTTAAAATGGGTAAAGTTCCTTGGCACTTTTTAAACACCTCCGCCTTATTTTTACCTTTTAATTTGACTGAGAAACAGCAGTTCATGTCCATGAAGAATGCAACATACACTCTGTTACATATCGAAAAGATAGAACCCTTACCATTCTCTGTGGCGGAACTAGATTCTGCAGTGTGGTTAGTACACGGGGTTATCGCATTGCCTTTTTCTTTATTTGAATTCAGTTCATGCATGAAACATTATCCTGTGGGCCGTTTTCGGCCCCTGGGCAGTGCTTTCCTGCATGAACTTTGGTCCCTGCCTTTCATGTATAGATGTCTTAGGGACGGGAAGGAAGTTTTTCTCACGGGGGAGTCATGCGATTCTACTGTGGGTCATTCCCTTGTTTGTAAACACATTAAATTGCACGGAGCTTGTAATGTTTCGGCTCCGAATCTTGCTTGTGTTTTAAAGGGCATTCCTGCTCCTTCTATATCTCCTACTTTCACTGTGCTTGCAAATGGTAGCTATCTCCTTCTGAATAATCAGGACTGCTGTGGCATGCTTGCCGGTATACCCTATATTGTAACAGTTTCCCACAGAGTTGTCTGCTGCAAAAATGTGCTTTTTCCTCCCCGCACGGAATCGTAGATAGTTCCATTTGGCCTTCCATTCCGACTTTGAAGGCAGATTTCAATAAATTGAGCAGAATAAAGGCACTGTTATTGAATCAGGAGGTTATGCTCACATCCGCCCGGGAGACATTCATTCTCCAGGTGGCGAGTACCCATAGTGAGATACAGGCCCTTTTGAACACAAACCTCCCACAGCATTTCGGTGAACTGATTCACCGTGTTTTTAATGCATCGCGCACTGAAGGACTTGTGCACTTTTTTAAAGTTGTGGGTTCGGGCCTTGTTACCTCCTTTCAAACTATCTTTGGTGTGATACCGGCTTTTATTCATTCCATTTTTTCCAGCGTCTTTGGCGGCTTTCCGTTGATCCTCGCCCTGGCGGCTGGTATATTATTTTTGGTCTGTTTGCTACGCAATGGCTGCACTTCATGGAGCCCACCTCGACCACAGTCGCCTTCGGGTGCTCCGTGAACGCCTCCTCGCCAGCTTTGGCGTCCTGCCATTGGCGACACTTGGTGTGTCCTATAGACTTTCTTTTCGCGTTGCGTATTTCACTTGCGTGCAACCTGTGATGTCTTGCATCCGATGTCCTTTCTCCTGGTCCTTGGATTACTGCCTCTCCAATAAGTCTCTGTCTCGCCCGGATTTTGTCCAGTTGGTGGGTCCCTTAGAGGCCCATGAACGAGACTGTTCCGGACCTGGCTACATGGCGCGTGCGGCTGCACTTGGAATTTTGGCACAATGGGATGTCTGGGCGGCTGCTCAGACTCTCCTACAACAAAGTTATATTGAGTATCACGCAAGTTGTCCCACAATGCTGTTCGCTGCTCCCTCTTGCGAGGAACATGAATGCAGTTTTGATTTATTGGACTGGATGGCATCTCTTTTTGCTGACGATTCCAACGATGTCCTCTTGGAAGGTGTGGCGTTTTTCTGCACTTACACTCTTTTTGATTAGGGGGTCTCCACGTTCAGCGTCCTGTCCCACTGGATTTTTCTGTTCTGTGGTTTTTTTTTCCGTTTTTTTCAGTCCCTATTATTGTCCTTCCTTGGGGACTATTCCGGACCAGACTTTGCCATTCTGCTCCATCTATTTGAACTCTGTCTTCGTCCTATGTCTTCGCCCATGGACTGACCAGGGAAGGGTGTAGTGTGGTTTGTGGACTCATGGTCTGCATTGCTAAGTTAGCTTAGGCCTGGCTGCCATGATGCCTCTTTGCGCACGTTACTTTGTGCCTTTGTTTTCCAGCCTCTGCTATTTTAGAACTGTTTGCCTTTCACCTTTCCTCCTGTTCCCTTTGGGTTGCGTCTGCACATCATGTACAAGGTCGAAAAACAATGTCCCTTGTTCTTGCTGATCTGGTCAGCCCCTCGCACTTAGACACAACACCGAATGCAGCTGCACTGGAGAAATTCGTGTGCTTTTAATATTGTGTTTTTTCACTGTTAGAGGGACTTGGAGAAAAACCTTTCCAGAGAGAAGAGCTGTGCTTGTCTGATGATATAAACCTTGCATCTAGATATTGAGGTATGAGGGTCTGCCTGACAATGCCCAGAGGTCTTCTATTTTTATAATAAACTATTTATTAGCACGGGGAGGGTGGACAGGTCATTTAGCCCTATATCCACTGTCTTTATAAAATGCTGTCCCCGTTTGTATTCTATGGAATTGTAACTATGCTTATTATTTTATTCTTATGCATTATGCTGATAGTACTGGCACGTGTACTGTATCTTAGAGCACGATACTTGAAATAAACATTTAAACTATACAGTGTCTCTTATTACGCACGTTGTGGACAGGTATGAGTGAGTTATGAAAGGGTGTCCTTGCTCCCGCGAGTCCTGAGAGAGAGACCGTGTTCTGGGTTGTCTAATCATTGGTAGCTGCGCTGCTAATGAGACGCTAATGCTAGTCGGGTTGGGATTGTGGGTACTAAGGTGTATGGTTGGCTCACCACTATGCTCCGAGGTCCTATTATCCTGTGCATGGCTCTGTGTATGTGCAGAATCCCTACAACAGTAGTTCAATGTTCAATGTAATAAGGACGGACATGCCCGAGTGGAGAATAGTATTCTTACCTAATTACGGTCTTATCGCACACTTACAATAATAGTGTGACTGCAGCCGTCAGCATAGCTCAGTCTGCATCCGTATTTGTAGGAAAAGTGTTCTGTAAATGACCGGAATCAGGAGTGAATCTTATTCTTAAGTAAAAATGGGTTGATAAACTCAATTGTACAGGTATGGGCAATTATCTGTACTAACTAACTCTTACTTTTATTAGGATGAAGGAGTTCCCGTAACGCGTGACGATCTGACGCGCTGGCAGCAAGGCAGCGTTAGTCTGCTTGCTCGGAGGTCAAATGACAACGAGCGGCTGCTACCATCGCCATTAAGTAGAGCGATGGCCTGCCGAAACCGGATCGACCCGCAGGCATCACTAGTGATTGCCGTATTTAATAAACATTCCATCAGTTGTAGCGAGCAGGCATTCATGTCCACAATGATATCCAATTTACCGGGCAAACAAAACATAATGCACATGTTACAGACATGTGTGTTATTACGCATTAGTAATGGCGATGTTCTGGCAACACTCATAGTAATAGAGAAGAAAAGTGTAGAGAAAGTGGGGTGGCATGCGCATGGTATACTGATGCCAGTGTGTGCCTGTGGGTGTATTATACAGGGCGCCAGGTACCGAACCGTGTGGGACCTCTACTGGTGTGTCATGCCACCCCACTTTCTCTACATAGAGAACAACCCTAGATGGCCTCGTAGAGAGATGTGGACCAACTTAATTCTTAAAAGTACACTAATGTTTGATGCAACTATTATAATACACCAGTGGCCTCATTAATGTATATATCTTTATGTAACTGTATTCAAGGTGACATAATTGTGAACTAAACGCATGGTAGTGTTGCCAGAACATCGCCATTACTATTGCGTAATAACACACGTCTGTAACATGTGCATTATGTTTTGTTTGCCCGGTAAATTGGATATCATTGTGAATCATCATGAATGCCTGCTCGCTACAACTGATGGAATGTTTATTAAATACATATATTCTGTAAGCGATACATTCACACTGATACCATTTATAAGAAATGCGTAATCACCGATATGCCAACAGTTTGCTAATCCGATTGACACAACCTTGTTCTTTTTTCCATTAAATCGACCCACGACAGCCTGCAGAGTGTCACACTTTTCTTCTCTATTACTATGATCCACACTTTTCTGTCAGCTATACACCGACCTCACTTCTAGGTCTTTCTTCTCTTTTCGTATTGCTACCGAAAACCGGATGACACCGTCCTGCGGCAATCACTAGTGATGCCTGCGGGTTGATCCGGTTTCGGCAGGCCATCGCTCTACTTAACGGCGATGGTAGCAGCCGCTTGTTGTCATTTGACCTCCGAGCAAGCTGCCTTGCTGCCAGCGCGTCAGATCGTCACGCGTTACGGGAACTCCTTCATCCTAATAAAAGTAAGAGTTAGTTAGTACAGATAATTGCCCATATCTGTACAAATGAGTTTATCAACCCTTTTGTACTCAAGAATTAGATTCACTCCTGATTCCGGTCATTTACAGAACACTTTTCCTACAAATACGGTTGCAGACTGAGCTATGCTGACGGCTGCAGTCACACTATTATTGTAAGTGTGCGATAAGACCGTAATTAGGTAAGAATACTATTCTCCACCCGGGCACATCCGTCCTTATTACATTGAACGTTTAACCACAGTGGGTAATTGCGCCATTGTTGCTTTCCGTAGGTTACAACTCTCTAATCACCACATTGCCCTCATCAGCATTTGACTTTAACGACATAGGGCGGTATACATGCGATTCATGTTCGCAGCACCGTCACTCAGGCAATTCAAGCGGGCCTTTCACTTCGTATGGGCTTTACTAAATACTACCGTTCTAGATACATTCTAACGGCGTTCCCTTTGTTTCACAGAGTTCCCCACCACACTATCAGCCCACACACGCGACAGTGTGTCATCACCTGAATTTTAGCGCTGTGCTACCCCTTGACTGTCAGCCTTCCCCCATTCTCACTTGGGGTAAGTGTCTTACTATTATAAATAAGTATAAATATAGGTATTGCTATTCAGTTTTCCTAGGACACGTAACCAGGTTGCTCATTTGACTGAACCTCTTCTTCTCTCTTCCCTCTTACACAATTAGTACCCGGCTGGGTTCCTTTGTGAGTATCTTTTTTCTACTATCACTCACCTGTGGCACACACACTTCACGCGGCTGCGCAGTCGACCCACCAGGTACCCCTTATTCGTATACATGTTGCTCTCCAATTTGTCGCATTGGTGCCGGTATATGGACCCTATGCTTACGTTATCCTTCTCTTCCTAGATGTCCCTACATCCCTAGGTCCTGATGAGACCCTACACTGCACAGAGGGTCGAAACGTCGTCGACACAGAGAAAGCAAACCATTAAACCAGCGCGTATCATTGTATATAGTCGCTGTTTACTCTGTATATATTTAACAATGGTCGACTTTTATGCAATTTTGGAAACCTTGTAAAAACTGTCACCAACTTGTCACTATTACCCTGGGTTCCTGTTTTCATTTGGGACACTACGCACAATTGTTCTCCGTCCCCCTCTCTTTTTTCATTGTATATATCTTTTTGTGAAATATAAAATTTAACTGTTACACTTAACCAAAGGTGTATGTGGTTTCTTCTCCCTCTGGCATTACTCAAACCCTTCCCATTGCGATTGCGCATTCTATTATCAAGATAGACTTTATTATTCCACAGGAACCACTGTTTCTGATAATAATGTAACTACCCTGGTTCCGTAGTGAGTAGGGTTCCCTTGTCCTGGTTCTCGACTTATGTAAGTTAAACAGCATGCTTGACAGCCAATGTCCACTGCCATTCACAGGGTAGTTTGTGCCAAACTACTTCCTGCGCTCATCTATGCCCAGCAGGCGTTCGCAGGAATGTTGGGTACTGCATTAGGAAAGATCCAGTGTACAGCTTCATTTTCCCTCGCATACGAGGAACACCTTGATCACATTCGAATTTGGGCTTGCACACCAAATCGTGGAAAAGTTTGCAGCACTTGCCAAGTTCTACTATCAGGTAATGGCCTCTCCTCCTAACACCATGAAGTCCTTAATAAAAACGATCCTGACAAGCGCTAACAACCCCTTGTCCACAAACCTTGTGGCAGCCAAAGAATGCCTGAAACTTGAAACAGAGAACTGGGACACAAACAAGATCAATTACACCAGCATCAAATCTGCTATAAGAAAACTGCTGTATAATCGGTCACGGGAACTGGACATGGAAACCTTAACAGCAAAAGCCCTGCATGAGTCCTTAACAGCGCTGCAATTGAATCAGGCAGACAAACTTCATCTCCAACAGGCAGTGGGAAAACTCATTCTTAAACAGATTTTAGTGGCAAGATTGGTACCGCTCCCAATCAGCGAACTGAACCCATAGTGAAAATCTCTGGAAAACATCATCGGGTGTAGACTGTGAAATGAAATTTGTACTTGTAAAGCGCACTTATACCCCCAAAGGGGTGTCCTGGCGCTATACGCATACCGCTGTGGAACCCTTCCTGGCTTTTCCCTGTGAAATGTCCACTCCTGGGCACCCCCAAGGTGAAGCCAGGCATCCCAGCGCTGTTGGGGCCGTTGTGGAGATTAAGCAAGCTATTGCCCAGAGTTGCAGAGTGGGACCCATGATTAGAATAGGCACCGAGGCGAGAAAAAGTGCAATTATAGAAGGGAATCCATAGCAGACATACTACTTTGCTGCCCAGCATTAGTACACGCCCGCCGGATACTACTGAGGCCCATCTTCTTACGGTATGGAACCTGCCCTACGGAGAAGGCCATCTCCCTTCTATACTACCTGGAAACAGTGACTGAAATGGCAACATTTGGGAAATTAGTAATGCAAGCTAATAATTTATTAAATAACTGCAGACAGACTGTCCAGCCTCCAGTGCAGCAAGGATCAGAGTTAGAGGCTTATGCAGTACAGGAAAAAAAATGCTCACCATCTTCCCTGGCGGACTTAAATACATCTAAATTATTTGTCATTTGTCTTTGATGGTATTCTCAGGGGCCAATTAATTCCAGCTTTACCTTGAGCAGATCATTCATTCCGCCGGCCACACGCTCGACCCCGTCTTCTCCTCAAGCTCCCACTTCTCCTTCAGCCACACCACGGAACTCCTCTGGACCGACCACCGCTGCATCCACTTCACCTTCCAGAAACCCACCACACACCACCGCACCCAACAGATCCCACGCCGCTGCTGGAGCAAAGTCACCGAAGACCAACTACGGGCAAACCTCGCTCTCAGCCCTCCCTCCGACCCATCCAACACCGACGACGCTGCCTGCAACCTCAGACGATGGATAGACGACTGTGCCAACACCCTCGCCCCACTGAAAAAACTCACCTACAGTGACACCACCAAAAGAGCCAGCTGGTTCACCCCGGAACTCCTAGCTTCCAAGCGTACCTGCCGGAAACTAGAGAAGAAATGGCACAGTGATAAGACACCGGACAGCCACGCAGCCCACAAAGACGCCATCCGTAACCACCACCACCTCATCAGGTCCGCCAAGAGAATCTCCTTCAAAGACCGCCTCGACAACAACGCACTCAACAGCAAGGAGCTCTTCAACATCGTGAAGGAACTCTCCAACACCAACGACATCCCGCCGTCGCAAGCCCTTTGCGATTCCCTCGCCACTTTCTTCCACCGCAAGATCGCCGACATCCACGACAGCTTCAACACCCAGACAGCCCCAACTAAGATCGATGCACCAGACCCGCCGCACACCATCGACCATGACCCCTTGCCAGCCTGGGCCAGCGTGAACATCGATGACACCATCAAGACCATGAGCACAATACACTCCGGCTCCCCGTCAGACCCTTTCCCGCACCACATCTTCAACAAAGCCAGCAGCTCCATCGCACCCCACCTGTGCAACGTTATCAATCTCTCCTTCGAGACCGCGACCTTCCCAGAGAGCTGGAAACACGCAGAGATCAACGCCCTACTCAAAAACCCAAGGCGGACCCGAGAGACCTCAAGAACTTCCGGCCCATCTCCCTGCTTCCGTTCCCAGCCAAGGTCATCGAGAAGATCGTCAACAAACAGCTAACCCGATACCTCGAAGAAAACAGCATCCTGGACCCATCCCAATCAGGGTTCCGCAGCAACCACAGCACTGAGACTGCCCTCATCGCCGCCACCGATGACATCAGGACCCTGCTGGACAACGGTGAGACCGCAGCCCTCATCCTGCTGGACTTCTCCGCCGCCTTCGACACTGTCTGCCACCGCACTCTACGCGCACGCCTCCACGACGCAGGGATCCGGGACAAGGCCCTGGAATGGGCCACCTCCTTCCTCGACGGCAGAACCCAGAGAGTCCGCCTCCCACCTTTCCGATCCGAAGCCTC
Organism: Calotriton arnoldi; assembly: GCA_963921515.1. Lineage (NCBI taxonomy): Eukaryota > Metazoa > Chordata > Amphibia > Caudata > Salamandridae > Calotriton > Calotriton arnoldi. Next base: position 523,164 of record CAWUFW010001674.1, read on the forward strand.
CGAGATCATCTGCGGCGTACCCCAGGGATCTTCCCTCAGCCCAACACTGTTCAACATCTACATGGCCCGCTCGCACGCATCGCCAGACAGCACGACCTCAACATAATCTCCTACGCCGACGACACTCAACTGATCCTCTCCCTCACCAAGGACCCCTCGCCGCCAAATCCAACATCCATGAAGGAATGAAGGCCGTCGCCGATTGGATGAAGATCAGCCGACTAAAGCTGAACACGGACAAGACAGAGGTCCTCATCCTCGGCTCCAACCCCTCAGCCTGGGACGACTCCTGGTGGCCAACGACACTGGGAGCAGCCCCGACACCCACCGACCACGCACGCAACCTGGGAGTCATCCTCGACTCAACGCTCTCCATGGCCAAGTAAGTCAACGCAGTCTCCTCCTCCTGCTTCAACACCCTCCGCATGCTTCGCAAGATCTACAGGTGGATCCCGACAGATACAAGAAGAACAGTCACCCAGGCCCTCGTCAGTAGCAGACTTGACTATGGGAACGCCCTCTACGCGGGAGCCCCGGCCAAGCTCATCAAGCGACTGCAACGCATACAAAACGCCTCCGCACGCCTGATCCTCGACGTACCACGCCACAGCCACATCACCCCCACCTGAGGAACCTGCACTGGCTCCCCGTCGACAGGAGAATCTCCTTCAAACTCCTCATCCACGCACACAAGGCACTCCACAAGACTGGCCCAGCCTACCTCAACAGACGACTCTTCTTCTACGTCCCCAACCGCCAGCTCCGCTCCGCCGACCTCTCCCTCGCCACCGTCCCTCGCATTCGAAGAACAACCACTGGTGGCAGATCCTTCTCACACCTCGCCGCCAAGAACTGGAACACCCTTCCACTAAGCCTACGACAGACCCAAGACCTGCTGACCTTCAGGAGGCTACTCAAGACCTGGCTGTTCGACCAGTAGCAGCACCCCCCCCCCTTTTTTCTCCCCAGCGCCTTGAGACCCTCGCGGGTAAGTAGTGCGCTCTACAAATTCTGTGATTGATTGATTGATTTATCCTAATTATGCACTTTAAAAGCCTTACAGTGTCTGTGACATAATAATCTAACTCAATACTTGACGTGTTTGTTGGCACTGTAACAGCAATATACTGCCTGTGACACAAAAACCTTAAAACCACGGTCTCCATTGGAATCGTTCATGAATCTGTTTGCATTTTAAAGTCACACATTGACTGTGCCTTAAAAACATACTTAAAACGTCCAACTTGTATTGTTGCATAACACGCACACAATGTCTGTGACCTAATTATGCATTTAAAAATTATGTCCTGCTCTGTTTGTATTTTTAAAATTTGATATATTGTCCGCACTAGAACTCGCTTAGGAATTTTTTTGTACTTTAAAAGCCATTGTGACTTATCAATACATTTAAATTGTAGGCTCAAACTGTTGCACCACAAAATGTATACAATGCCTGTGACTGCACAATTCACTTTAAATTCTTGGTCTGCTGATTTTCACTTTCAAAAAGCTATATCCTGTTTGAGAGTCCACGTCAAACCTGTTCCCATCTCGCCCTGGCAGTGCCTATATTTTAAACACATTTTCTATTGTACTGTACTATTACTTTTATCGGCATGAATCAGTCACATTTCACAAGTACCTTTGCATTGTACTATCAAGATACCTACATACATTGACAAGCACTTTAGTGTTTCATTCATTTTTTTATTTAAAAAAAAATGATAATGCGTCTTTTACAGTAAGATATCATGTTTTATTCAATATATTATACATTGTTTGTTACACATGCTTCTGGAGAGGAATTGCTTTTTCCAAGGCTATTCTCCTTGATTATTGCGCACTTGTCCTTTTTTATATAATTCCAGTTTCATGCAACTTGTAATGGTTTTAAGTAATCATACAATACATTTAAATTGAATTGTATTTGAAAAGTAGAACATGTGCTTTTAAGTTTTACATGTCCTGGTAGTGAAATACTCTTAAATGTATTTTTCACTACTGCACGGCCTATCTCTCCCATAGGATAACATTGGGACTGCCATATAACATTTTGAAAGTGTAGTTTCCAATTGGGAAAAGATAGGAAAATCAAAAGTGGTGTCTCTGGACTCACAATTTAAAAACATAACTAATGGTGAAGTGTGTTTTTAAGTTGCAGGTCTGAAAATGCCACTTTTAGAAAGTTGGCATTTTCATATTTAAACCATTTGGTGCTTTCTGCCTGTCTTTGGAATACATGTCTGGGGTGGGTGACAGCTGGTTTCCTGCATTCCCTCTAGACAGCCACACATATGAATAGTAGGTGTAACTATACAGCCATCTGCATGTTGATGGGTCATTCTGATGCAGGATGAGAGGGAGGATCTGACACTGCACCTGAAAGGGCTTGGTCCTGCCCCACACAAAGGATTGCATACCTGCCTGTAGTGAGCCTGGAGACGGGGCCAGGGAAAACAGGGTCTTGTGCACTTCAAAGCATATCTGTGAGAAGCTGGCCTGGTATATGATGTCCACTAATGTAAGTGGGCACCTTGCACCAGTCCAGACAACCCTTATGGTGATTTAAGAGGTCTTAGACAACTTTAGAAGCTCTCTAACTTGTAGCTGTGGAGAGCAGCCTTCAGGCTTAGTCTTGAAGGAGTGTAAAGCAGCTTGTTTTACCAGAATGCAATCTTATAGTATAGATTAAATGACAAAGAACCACACAAAGTATTTATAAAAATATGTATTTATTATATAACATTATCTAGTACGTTACAGTATCTCCTACACGGACAAAGACACAAAGCACCCAATACTTTAGCAAAGAAATCACTGTAAATAGCACTAATACACAGTGGGCCCCAGGGGGGGACCAAACCATATACTAAGAAAGTGGTATAAGAACCACGACTCAAGACAGGACAATGTCTAGAGGACGTAGAAGCGCTGGGGAACCAAGAAACCACCCAAGGTAAGTAGATAGGGACCCCACGGAGAGCGCATGCAGTGTGGGAACAAGACCGCGGGCTCCGTACAACTCTACGTGTAAGTCGCAGTTGGATTTTTAAAGATTAGGGACCCTTCCCAGTGGATCCTGAAGAAACCTTGTGAAAGACAAAGGTTGGAGAGCCTCCCCTCCCGTGGATACCGTGGTACCCAAATTACCTATCCCAGGGAAGCCCGGTGCATAGGTGTGAAGTGGCATCGGAAACCGCTATCAAACCCAATGGAGGACTTCAGGATGGCGCCACTGCTGGAAGAGGAGAAAATGTCCGGAGGAATCCAAACGTTGATTCTTGAAGAGGAGTACCTGAAAGCAGAGGGGACAGAGTCTATGTCACTCAGGGGTGACCAGGAGACTTGGAAGACGAATGCCCTCCAATGATGGGTGCTTCAGGGATGATGTCGATTACCTTGACTATGCAGCTGTGGGGACCAGGCGATGCTGAGGATGACCAGGAGCCGGATACGAGCTGTCCCACAAAGGATGTCGAGTGTTGAGTGGTCGGTGCCTGTCGGAAGCACCAACAAGCCTTGGCAAGTGCAACCCACACAGGAAGTCGAGAAGGTGCAAAGTTGGGACCAGCATGGTCTAGGGGACCCACCACAAGTAGGGGAGTCAGGGCAGGCCCTGAGCAATCAGGGGAGCACAAAAGAAACAAATGTGACCCTCAAGTGGACCTACAGGCCGTAGGCACTGGAGTTGCGAGAGGACCACAAGCAGCTCACCAAAAGATGCAGGCCACGATGCACAAGATGTGGTGTGGCCAAAGATTCTGGTCACTGGAGGTGCTCAAGGTTTGGGCTACTTGGAGTCCAAAGATCTTCTTGCAAAGATGACAACAATCCTTTGCAACTGCAAAGTGGATGCGGTATTCAGGGGTTTGGTTATTGCAACCCCCACGTGGACTACTGGCCTAAAGCTTGGTGAGAGGGTAGAGCAGGCCTCAGGAGCTGTGGAAAATCACCATCTGGATTGCAGAGCCCACGGAGTCCGGAGGAGCTCAGGATCTGCAGACCGGCCGACTTAGTTCCAGTGCCTGCGAACACAGGGGAGGGAATCCTTCACTACAAGGGAGATTACTTCGGTTGTCCTTGATGCTTCACAGGTCTTGGAAGGTTCCTGTATGATGCACAGGCACAGACGATGCAGCAGACTGGAAGGGAGATGAAGTCAGGCCCAAACGAAGTCCAGCAAAGTCCAGAGTGCCCAGATGGTAGATGTGCAATGGTGTCTGATCTGAATCTTATCCCACAGTGAATCGAAAGACCTACACCCAGGTAAGCCCTTGAGTACCCTAGGGAAAGGGTTGGGAAGATTCAGGGGACCCTCCCAGGGGAGGATCTGGACGGGGGGAGGTTACTCCCATGTCCTTTGTCCAGTTTCACGCCAGAGCGGGAGCCAACGGCTCCCAGGACTGGTTTGAACAGGGACACCAAATGTGCCCCTCATGCAGACTTTCTGGCGCTGGCAAGCGCACCCACCCTGCCCTAATACACTAAATCCTGTCTGGGAGATGGTCACACCTCCCTGTGACAGGATGCCTATTGTTCCACCTTCCTCTGCTCGAGCTTGGCTCAGCAGCAGGAGGGCAGAAATGTGTCTCTGGTCGGCAGCAACCATTTTGTGCTGTCTGGGTCAAGAAGGCTGGTTACTCACACAGGATATAGGGTAGCAAAGTGCAACAAAAAAAGGCTATAACAGGAGGGGGCACAAAGTGTGTTTTGGACGGAAACCCTCACTCACCCGTGGGTGACATGCTTCATCATTGGGTTCCTCCAGCACACTGGGACCGCAAGGTACCCAGTGTGGGCTACAACTTACCCCAAGGGGAAGGAGCGGGAGTGTTTTGTCTGAAGCACGTATAGTTTCAATACCTCAAGGGTGACAGTGGGGGGCAGAGTGCAACAAAAATTAAGTGTTTTAAAACTATCTCCGTAAGTACAACAACTTTATTCTAACGTCCTACGGGATAGAGACTAAAAGCAGGGTGAACCAGGGTTATGGATGTATACCCTGTAGTATGGTCAACATGTTTCTGCCTTTGGTGACAAATCTGTTCAAGGCATTCTTCAGGACCAAGATCTTTTGTCACTCTGTTGAAAAACCGTGCAAAAATATTAATAATGAAAAGATACTCAGGCCTTAGTTCTTGACCACCAATCTGTTGTAGTGACAATCAATGCGATGGGTCAAAGGGCCCTAAGATCAACGTGTAAGGTACGACTCTACCATCTACAGAGTCTCTCACCACGTAGATTCCTCTTACGCCTATGGTGGTGCTCCGTCTCAGACTCTGGTGGGAGAAGAAGGCTGGTACCAGGAACACTGAGACTAATGGAGGGCTCTTCCAGTGCTTGGAGTTACACCTCCCACACCGTTTACAGTGTGGGGGTATGATTACAACATGTTTGATAGCAAACATGATAGGATTCTTTGCAGCCATTTTCGAGATGATCATCGCGTGATTACGCGGTGCCCCTCTATATAGTATATGGCTGCTTCACTGACAACCCGGGAGAATGGACTCGGTAGGCTGCAGGGGTGTCCTGCTCATGCAGGGGCACCCTCTCACTTAGAACCAAGCACTCTGCCTTCAGGATTGCAAAGGCCTGCTATAGGGGTGACTTTTAGGTTTTAAGTGCAGTGACCCTTAGATATAGTAAACCTATATCTTTAGCAAGTGGTGCATGCACCAACTTACACAGGCTGCAATGGCAAACGCATAAATAAGAAACGCATACTTACCGCCACTTTAATTTTTTCTTTCTTTGAGCCTCCGAGCGGTCCCCCTCATAAGAAGAGCAGAAGACGAGGAGCACTCGCCTATGCAGAAGAGAATAAAGAAAAGTAAACAACCCTGTTGAAGAGGAAAAAAACTGAGAAACCGAACATTTGATCCTTTTGTTCAATAAATTTGCTCATCATTAAAAAAACTTGTACAGCCTCCTCGCTTCTGTTTCCGCCTATCCCTCCAACAGTAACCTGGCGAGATGCAATCTCCTCCACAAAGGTCCAGAAGAAAAAGGCACATTTCTCTAAATGGGGTATATTCATCAGGCCAATGGAAGAAGAAAAATACCTACACATTCCAAGGGCCCCACTTTCAACTCGCCCAAAGAAGGGCCTGCTAAAGGGAACAAAAAGACATGAGTTCCCAAGCAGCTATGAGAACCAACAAATCCAGTGCAGATTAAATGGGCAGGAATCGGCTTGCCAAGTCATTCCTACTCACTGCAGCACAACCTTGCAAACACCAGGCATCGCCTACGGGAACTGGGTCACTACAAGCCTGGCTCAAAGAAAGCCAACCTACATCTAGAATAAAGAAAACAAAAAATTCAAGCCAAATTAATAACATCAACATACTAACCTGGAATGTGGCTGGCATTAGTAAGATATTACACAGTAAGGGTGCACTTGCATTTCTGGACACATCGCAAATTATTTGCCTACAGGAGACATGGGCTTTAAGCCCTATGCTGCTAGCAGATTATTCAGAATTCCACATGTCTGCAAAAAAAGTACATCTATTCGGGAGACTGTCGGGTGGCATTTCAATCTACATTAGACATTCAATAAATCTGACTTTCACAGAAATATATATAGTCACTCCAAAAAGTTTCAAGCAGGCATTTTAAAAGGTCTAATGGACCTGGTTGGCCATTTGTCTATAATAATTATTCATGTTTTCTTTAATAAACACGGCACGGCACCTTGGACAAATTGGACCAAATAATACAGCATCTGGAAAACTTAACACAGTACCCAGCCTCATAAATTCTGCTATTGGGGCATTTTAATATGCATCGTTTGGGGCAGACGCTGCGAACTGTAGGACCAACAGTGAAACAATCGGGTTTAACATCTTTCTGCAAACCTATAATCTCAGTTCAGTGGAGGCAATAGCTACAACAAATAATTTATGGGCAACACATGCCCCTTCTTTCAAAAATCAATCCACTATTGACTATGCTTTCCTGTCGCAGGGTCTAAGCGAGTGCCTCACCACCTACGAGGTCTTACAACGAAATGAGTGACCACGCCACCCTACAGGTTGGATTAGATATTTCAGCCAGAACCCGCTTCCACGCAAGCACACTAGGAAATACTAATGGCCAAGAACACTACAAGCTCACACAGAGGATTAAATGGTCTGCTCTGACTGAAGGGAAGTTTAATACCTGGAAAACAAGCTGGGCCGGGTGGGCAACTTTGCCAGAGATAATTACATGCTGGTCCAAGCTGTCCTCTGCCAAATGTACATCACTACAAAGGAAACACCTAAATGCTACAAAATGAGAAACCACTTACACACTAGGGCCAGTCATGGAAATTAAGAAAAGTGCGCAGCATTTAAAGGCCATATAAAGGGCGCACAAGAAAATGAACACCAGACATTCAAAGGAGCAGCTACACTCAGGAACCTGGGAACACAAACATCTGGTGTGGGAATACAGGAGGAAGGTGCAGGAGGCTAAATGAATTAAAATTTGGACTTGATAGCTTCAAAAAAAACATCAGCAATTTTGGCAGTATGTCAACACCATAAGCCATGGGAAAAAAAAGTAGAGAGAACTCCGTGCAAGCAAGGGAATCGATTACCCACTTCAAAGCACTTTATTGTGAATCACAAGACCAACGCCCCCCAATCAATGTTGTTGACAAAAAGGAAGCAGACACAAGGGGCATAGAGAGGAAACCATCTTCCCCACGTGAACCGGCAATCCGCAAACAGATCTGAAAGGGCGGGGCCGTTGGACCCAACGGGCTTCCAGGGTCACTATTTAGGGAAGACACACAGTTTTGGGCCTTGGCATTGGTCCACTGTATGCAGAATGTTGGCTCCATGAAGATGTCCTAGAGTCATGGAGAGGATCTATCCTCCAACACATCTTTAAGAAGGGTTCCAACACTGACCCAAGAAACCATCGCCCAATTGCGCTACTGGACATTGAGGGCAAAGCATACTGCAACATACTGCTCCAGGAACTAGCCCTATAGGCTTGCGTGGCAGGCCTCTTACCCTTCTATCAAACAGGGTTCCACGCAGGGGCGTCAATAGTGGACAACATTGTCATCCTCTCATACCTTGCCCAGCAAGCAGCAAATTATCCCTCACTCCCGCTGTTGCGTGCTTTATCGATTATTCAACTGCCTTTGACAGAGTTGCCCAGAACATCTTATGGCAGAAGCTTGAGAGGTGGAACATCTGCCCCAAATTGCTGCCATGTCCCTATACACCAGGGCCTGGGTACATATACAACTTACAGGGGAAACAGCAACTGCTAGGATCAACACGAACCGAGGACTAAAACAGTGCTGTGTGCTGTCCCCTATATTATTTAATCTCTATACGGCAGACCTGTGTTTGGTGCTAGCTGGAGCCGCTCTAGCCACCCCAAGAATTGGCGACAACAGTATTCCACTATTGCAGTTTGCTGATGACCAAGTGCTGCTAGACCACACAAAAACGGGCCTGCAAAAAGCCCTCAACGCCCTGCACATGTATAACCTCAGGAACGAGCTGTGGCCAACGGGAGTAAAACAAAAGTTGTGATCTTTGGGAGATACCAAAAGAGAAGGCTAACCAGATGGGGATTGAGCTCGCAGAAGCTGGACTGTGTTCAACAGTACAATTATCTGGACGTCTGGATATGTGAAACTGGCAGACCAACTCTGCAGTTACAAAAAATGAAACGCAAAACAAAAACTGTTCACATATGCCTTATGTAAGTTAAACGCAATGGGAAGGGTTTGAGTAATGTCAGAGGGAGAAGAAACCACATACACCTTTGGTTAAGTGTAACACAGTTAAATTTTTTATTTCACAAAAAGATATATACAATGAAAAAGAGAGGGGGATGGAGAACAATTGTGCGTAGTGTCCCAAATGAAAACAGGAACCCAGGGTAATGGTGACAAGTTGGTGACAGTTTTTACATGGTTTCCAAAATTACATAAAAGTCGACCATTGTTAATTATATACAGAGTAAACAGCGACTATAAACAATGATATGCGCTGGTTTAATGGTTTGCTTTCTCTGTGTCGACGAAGTTTTGACCCTCTGTGCAGTGTAGGGTCTCATCAGGACCTAGGGATGTAGGGACATCTAGAAAGAGAAGGATAACGTAAGCATAGGGCCCATATACCGGCACCAATGCGACAAATTGGAGAGCAACATGTATACGAATAAGGGGTACCTGGTGGGTCGACTGCGCAGCCGCGTGAAGAGTGTGTGCCACAAGTGAGTGATAGTAGAAAAAAGATACTCACAAAGGAACCCAGCCGGGTACTAATTGTGTAAGAGGGAAGAGAGAAGAAGAGGTTCAGTCAAATGAGCAACCTGGTTGCATGTCCTAGGAAAACTGAATAGCAATACCTATATTTATACTTATTAATAATAGTAAGACACTTACCCCAAGTGAGAATGGGGGAAGGCTGACAGTCAAGGGGTAGCACAGCGCTAAAATTCAGGTGATGACACACTGTCGCGTGTGTGGGCTGATAGTGTGGTGGAGAACTCTGTGAAACAAAGGGAACGCCGTTAGAATGTATCTAGAACGGTAGTATTTAGTAAAGCCCATACGAAGTGAAAGGCCCGCTTGAATTGCCTGAGTGACGGTGCTGCGAACATGAATCGCATGTATACCGCCCTATGTCGTTAAAGTCAAATGCTGATGAGGGCAATGTGGTGATTAGAGAGTTGTAACCTACGGAAAGCAACAATGGCGCAATTACCCATTGTGGTTAAACGTTCAATGTAATAAGGACGGACGTGCCCGGGTGGAGAATAGTATTCTTACCCAATTACGGTCTTATCGCACACTTACAATAATAGTGTGACTGCAGCCGTCAGCATAGCTCAGTCTGCATCCGTATTTGTAGGAAAAGTGTTCTGTAAATGACCGGAATCAGGAGTGAATCTAATTCTTGAGTACAAATGGGTTGATAAACTCATTTGTACAGATATGGGCAATTATCTGTACTAACTAACTCTTACTTTTATTAGGATGAAGGAGTTCCCGTAACGCGTGACGATCTGACGCGCTGGCAGCAAGGCAGCTTGCTCGGAGGTCAAATGACAACAAGCGGCTGCTACCATCGCCGTTAAGTAGAGCGATGGCCTGCCGAAACCGGATCAACCCGCAGGCATCACTAGTGATTGCCGCAGGACGGTGTCATCCGGTTTTCGGTAGCAATAAGAAAAGAGAAGAAAGACCTAGAAGTGAGGTCGGTGTATAGCTGACAGTAAAGTGTGGAGCATAGTAATAGAGAAGAAAAGTGTGGCACTCTGCAGGCTGTCGTGGGTTGATTTAATGGAAAAAAGAACAAGGTTGTGTCAATCGGATTAGCAAACTGTTGGCATATCGGTGATTACGCATTTCTTGTAAATGGTATCAGTGTGAATGTATCGCTTACAGAATATATGTATTTAATAAACAATCCATCAGTTGTAGCGAGCAGGCATTCATGATGATTCACAATGATATCCAATTTACCGGGCAAACAAAACATAATGCACATGTTACAGTCGTGTGTTATTACGCAATAGTAATGGCGATGTTCTGGCAACACTCATAGTAATAGAGAAGAAAAGTGTAGAGAAAGTGGGGTGGCATGCGCATGGTATACTGATGCCAGTGTGTGCCTGTGGGTGTATTATACAGGGCGCCAGGTACCGAACCGTGTGGGACCTCTACTGGTGTGTCATGCCACCCCACTTTCTCTACATAGAGAACAACCCCAGATGGCCTCATAGAGAGATGTGGACCAACTTAATACTTAAAAGTACACTAATGTTTGATGCAACTATTATAATACACCAGTGGCCTAATTAATGTATATTTCTTTATGTAACTGTATTCAAGGTGACATAATTGTGAACTAAACGCATGGTAGTGTTGCCAGAACATCGCCATTACTATTGCTTAATAACACACGTCTGTAACATGTGCATTATGTTTTGTTTGCCCGGTAAATTGGATATCATTGTGAATCATCATGAATGCCTGCTCGCTACAACTGATGGAATGTTTATTAAATACATATATTCTGTAAGCGATACATTCACACTGATACCATTTACAAGAAATGCGTAATCACCGATATGCCAACAGTTTGCTAATCCGATTGACACAACCTTGTTCTTTTTTCCATTAAATCGACCCACGACAGCCTGCAGAGTGTCACACTTTTCTTCTCTATTACTATGATCCACACTTTTCTGTCAGCTATACACCGACCTCACTTCTAGGTCTTTCTTCTCTTTTCGTATTGCTACCGAAAACCGGATGACACCGTCCTGCGGCAATCACTAGTGATGCCTGCGGGTCGATCCGGTTTCGGCAGGCCATCGCTCTACTTAATGGCGATGGTAGCAGCCGCTCGTTGTCATTTGACCTCCGAGCAAGCAGACTAACACTGCCTTGCTGCCAGCGCATCAGATCGTCACGCATTACGGGAACTCCTTCATCCTAATAAAAGTAAGAGTTAGTTAGTACAGATAATTGCCCATATCTGTACAATTGAGTTTATCAACCCATTTGTACTCAAGAATTAGATTCACTCCTGATTCCGGTCATTTACAGAACACTTTTCCTACAAATACGGATGCAGACTGAGCTATGCTGACGGCTGCAGTCACACTATTATTGTAAGTGTGCGATAAGACCGTAATTAGGTAAGAATACTATTCTCCACCCGGGCACATCCGTCCTTATTACATTGAACGTTTAACCACAGTGGGTAATTGCGCCATTGTTGCTTTCCGTAGGTTACAACTCTCTAATCACCACATTGCCCTCATCAGCATTTGACTTTAACGACATAGGGCGGTATACATGCGATTCATGTTCGCAGCACCGTCACTCAGGCAATTCAAGCGGGCCTTTCACTTCGTATGGGCTTTACTAAATACTACCGTTCTAGATACATTCTAACGGCGTTCCCTTTGTTTCACAGAGTTCCCACCACACTATCAGCCCACACACGCGACAGTGTGTCATCACCTGAATTTTAGCGCTGTGCTACCCCTTGACTGTCAGCCTTCCCCATTCTCACTTGGGGTAAGTGTCTTACTATTATAAATAAGTATAAATATAGGTATTGCTATTCAGTTTTCCTAGGACACGTAACCAGGTTGCTCATTTGACTGAACCTCTTCTTCTCTCTTCCCTCTTACACAATTAGTACCCGGCTGGGTTCCTTTGTGAGTATCTTTTTCTACTATCACTCACTCTGTGGCACACACTCTTCACGCGGCTGCGCAGTCGACCCACCAGGTACCCCTTATTCGTATACATGTTGCTCTCCAATTTGTCGCATTGGTGCCGGTATATGGGCCCTATGCTTACGTTATCCTTCTCTTCCTAGATGTCCCTACATCCCTAGGTCCTGATGAGACCCTACACTGCACAGAGGGTCGAAACGTCGTCGACACAAAGAGAAAGCGAACCATTAAACCAGCGTGTATCATTGTATATAGTCGCTGTTTACTCTGTATATAATTAACAATGGTCGACTTTTATGTAATTTTGGAAACCTTGTAAAAACTGTCACCAACTTGTCACTATTACGCTGGGTTCCTGTTTTCATTTGGGACACTACGCACAATTGTTCTCCATCCCCCTCTCTTTTTTCAATGTATATATCTTTTTGTGACATATAAAATTTAACTGTGTTACACTTAACCAAAGGTGTATGTGGTTTCTTCTCCCTCTGACATTACTCAAACCCTTCCCATTGCGATTGCGCATTCTATTCTCAAGATAGACTTTATTATTCCACAGGAACCACTGTTTCTGATAATAATGTAACTACCCTGGTTCCGTAGTGAGTAGGGTTCCCTTGTCCTGGTTCTCGACTTATGTAAGTTAAACAGCATGCTTGACAGCCAATGTCCACTGCCATTCACAGGGTAGTTTGTGCCAAACTACTTCCTGCTCTCATCTATGCCCAGCAGGCGTTCGCAGGAATGTTGGGTACTGCATTAGGAAAGATCCAGTGTACAGCTTCATTTTCCCTCGCATACGAGGACACCTTGATCACATTCGAATTTGGGCTTGCACACCAAATCGTGGAAAAGTTTGCAGCACTTGCCAAGTTCTACTATCAGGTAATGGCCGCTCCTCCTAACACCATGAAGTCCTTAATAAAAACGATCCTGACAAGCGCTAACAACCCCTTGTCCACAAACCTTGCGGCAGCCAAAGAATGCCTGAAACTTGAAACAGAGAACTGGGACACAAACAAGATCAATTACACCAGCATCAAATCTGCTATAAGAAAACAGCTGTATAATCGGTCACGGGAACTGGACATGGAAGCCTTAACAGCAAAAGCCCTGCATGAGTCCTTAACAGCTCTGCAATTGAATCAGGCAGACAAACTTCATCTCCAACAGGCAGTGGGAAAACTCATTCTTAAACAGATTTTAGTGGCAAGATTGGTACCGCTCCCAATCAGCGAACTGAACCCATAGTGGAAATCTCTGGAAAACATCATCGGGTGTAGACTGTGCAATTATAGAAGGGAATCCATAGCAGACATACTCCTTTGCTGCCCAGCATTAGTACACGCCCGCCGGATACTACTGAGGCCCATCTTCTTACGGTATGGAACCTGCCCTACGGAGAAGGCCATCTCCCTTCTATACTGCCTGGAAACAGTGACTGAAATGGCAACATTTGGGAAATTAGTAATGCAAGCTAATAATTTATTAAATAACTGCAGACAGACTGTCCAGCCTCCAGTGCAGCAAGGATCAGAGTTAGAGGCTTATGCAGTACAGGAAAAAAAATGCTCACCATCTTCCCTGGCGGACTTAAATACATCTAAATTATTTGTCATTTGTCATTGATGGTATTCTCGGGGGCCAATTAATTCCAGCTTGCCCTTGAGCAGATCCTAATTATGCACTTTAAAAGCCTTACAGTGTCTGTGACATAATAATCTAACTTAATCCTTGACATGCTTGTCGGCACTGTAACAGCAATATACTGCCTGCGACACAACACCTTAAAACCACTGTCCCCATTGGAATCGTTCATGAATCTGTTTGCATTTTAAAGTCACGCATTGACTGTGACTGTGCTTTAAAAACATACTTAAAACGGCCAACTTGTATTGTTGCATAACAACACGCACACAATGTCAGTACCCTAATTATGCATTTCATAATTATGGCCTGCTCTATTTGTATTTTAAAAATTTGATATATTGTCCGCACTAACTCGCTTATGAATTTATTTGCACTTTAAAAGCCATTGTGACTTATCAATACATTTAAATTTTAGGCTCAAACTGTTGCACCGCAAAATGTATACAATGCCTGTGACTGCACAATTCACTTTAAATTCTTGGTCTGCTGATTTTCACTTTCAAAAAGCTATATCCTGTTTGAGAGTCCACGTCAAACCTGTCCCCGTCACGCCCTGGCAGTGGCTGTGCATATATTTTAAACACATTTTCTATTGTATTGTACTCTTACTTTTATAGGCATGAATTAGTCACATTTCACAAGTACCTTTGCATTGTACTATCAAGATACCTACATACATTGACAAGCACTTTAGTGTTTCATTTATTTTTTTATTTCAAAAGAATGACAATGCGTTTTTTACAGTAAGATATCCTGTTATATTTAATATATTATACATTGTTTGTTACACATGCTTCTGGAGAGGAATTGCTTTTTCGAAGGCTATTCTCCTTGATTATTGTGCACTTGTTCTTTTTTATATACTTCGTGTTTCATGCATCTTGTAATGGTTTTAAGTAATCATACAATAGATTTAAATTGAATTGTATTTTAAAAGTAGGACATGTACTTTTAAGTTTTACATGTCCTGGTAGTGAAATACTCTTAAATGTATTTTTCACTACTGCAAGGCCTATCTCTCCCATAGGATAAAATTGGGACTGCCTTATAACTTTTTGAAAGTGTAGTTTCCAATTGGGAAAAGATAGGAAAATCAAAAGTGGTGTCTCTGGACTCACAATAAAAACACAACTAATGGTGAAGTGTGTTTTTAAGTTGCAGGTCTGAAAATGCCACTTTTAGAAAGTTGGCATTTTTATATTTAAACCATTTGGTGCTTTCTGCCTGTCTTTGGAATATATTTCTGGGGTGGGTGACAGCTGGTTTCTTGCATTCCCTCTAGACAGCCACACATAGGAATAGTAGGTGTAACTGTACAGCCATCTGCATGTTGATGGGTCATCCTGATGCAGGATGAGAGGGAGGATCTGACACTGCACCTGAAAGGGATAGGTCCTGCCCCACACAAAGGGTTGCATACCCGCCTGTAGTGAGCCTGGAGACGGGGCCAGGGAAAGCAGGGTCTTGTGCACTTTGAAGCAGGGAGACTTCAAAGATATGCTTTGAAGGCCAAAATGAGTCTGAGTACTGGACCTCTGACACCATGACTATAGTTCACTTCTGGAACTGAGGCTATTCTACCAGGAAGAAGGACTGCTGTGCTTCCAGGAGGGACTGCCACTTTGCTGAAACTGCTTTGCCGTATTGGCCTTCCTCCTACTTCTTGCCTCAGAGTGAGAAAGACTGGATCTATTTCTTTACATCCTGCAATAACTTAAGTGACTCCAAGGGCTTGCTGGCATGCCTCCTGTTTTGAAGTCTCAGGGCCATCAAAGACTTCCTTCAACTTTTCTTCAGCTGCTGGACCCTACCAACTGTGAGTCCTGTCTTGCCAAGAGGTGCCTATCAGACCTGGGCCTTGAAAGGGGGTTCTGCAGCTGTTTCTCTTCAAAACCCACGCATCGTCGACTTTGCACCGATCAGAACCGATGCATTTCCTTCGATGCAGTGCCTCTTTGAGGACATCCCTGGGCGGCTCGATGACAACGCGGGACATGACTGCAAGGCTCAACAAGGACGCATTGCCTTCATCATAAGGGGCTTGATGACAATGCAAAATCCGACTGAGAGGCTTGTCGACCACGCATCGCCTTCATCGCTGAGGGGCTCGATGATGATGCAG
The DNA here is from genome assembly GCA_963921515.1 of Calotriton arnoldi. Classification (NCBI taxonomy): domain Eukaryota; kingdom Metazoa; phylum Chordata; class Amphibia; order Caudata; family Salamandridae; genus Calotriton; species Calotriton arnoldi. The sequence goes on from CAWUFW010001674.1 coordinate 539,155, forward strand.
GATCCAACTGCATGACTCGGATCCGACACATCTTGATCTCGCTGTCAACACATCCTCCAGAAAGGTACTCCATTACGGCCGGCCTGACCTTTTGGGTGTACCACAATCAAGCATGACCAGATGTCCCGGGTTGGCGCTTTGTGCTTTTAAGCACTATATTGCAGTTTAATCTTTAAAAATTGTTATCTCAAGTTGTACTTCTTGGATTTTTGTTGTTTTGGTCTTGGTTTTTATCATAAAACTAGTCCTTATTATTCTAAACTGGTGAAGAGCCTTTTTGTGGTGTTTTTACTGTTTTACTGTAATTTAAGTGTTGCACAAATATTTTACACATTGCCTCTTAAGTTAAGCCTGCTTGCTCTGTGCCAAGATACCAGAGGGTAAGCACAGGTTAATTTTTGCTCCGTATCTGACTTACCCTGACTAGGATTGTGGCTCCTGCTTGGATACGGTGTATACTCTGTCAACCAGAAACCTCAATTGCTAAAAGTATGCATCTCATCATTTAAAATTCCCATTATGCTATTGAGAAAGTCTGCAATAGAAGATGGCCCAGTGATGGACTTATTGCCAGAAATGGCAGATGCTTTCCTTTTCACCATGATGCAAATTGTGAAAGCAAAGAAGATTTGTGACCCAGCCTAGTCTACTTCAGCCTCTTACTGTCTCATCGAGCTCGCCTTGGCCTGGTCTTCGCACAGCCCAGGCACGTCCCACGCTGCATGAATGCGCGCTGTGTTTTACACACAAATTGGCCCCACCTCCTCACCAAGTGGGCCAAATGCAGTCTGGACCTTCGAGTCCGTAGAGAATCCTTGTAGCAGTAACCCGTGCTGCAGGAATGCGTGCTGTGTTTTACATGCAAATTGGCCACCCCTCCTCCTCACAAAGTGGGTCAAATGTAGGCTGGACCTTCAAGTCCGTAGAGTATCCTTGTAGCAGTAGCAATGTGTCATAAAAAAGCATATAGTGGCGCTTCTCATGGATGTAGGAGAGACGTGAGTATGGATGTTGTGTGACAAGCCAATACTTCCCATCTACAGAATGGTCTGTGAATACACAGTTTGAGCTAGCTGTACTAGTAAGGCTCATGTAGGTGTGTCAGAAAACATATTAGTTTTTATGAAGGTCTCACTCACCAACCTAGTTGGTGGCATGCTTATCACTGGCCCCACCCAGCACCGAGTGTGCTCGGTGTGCTGCGACGTATGTTTACAGCGGAGCGGATAGTGCTAAGTGAGTGTGTAGTGATGGTGCTAAGGGTGTAAGTTAAAAACTGTCCTAACTTACACCCTTAACACCATCACTACACACTCACTTAACACTATCCGCTCCGCTGTAAACAGACGTCGCAGCACACCCGAGGCACACTTGGTGCCTTGGGCGGGGCCCGATGATGAAGCATGCCACCAACTAGGTTGGTGGGTGAGGGCCTTCATAAAAACTAATATGTTTTTCTGACACATACTACATGAGCCTTACTAGTACAGCTAGCTCTTTTTGATTATCACCATAATCCTACGGGGAAGTGAACTAGCCATTTCTGTTCCTCACTCTCCTTTTGATACTCATCAATACACAGTTTGACCCACTTAGAGCAGGGACCTAGGAAAGTGCATAGAGATGAAGGGAGCTGCACTTGGGAGGTGCAAACTCAGGGATTCCTGCAGTTTAGAGTCACAACAGTACATCCAATCAACCACAAAATAGCCTCTGTTTTCTTCAAGGTCTCATCCACAATGGTTTAAAACCAGGACCAATAGAATGGCTGTTGGTGCACTGGGCAAAGAAGCATTTTACCCAATCTTCCAAGCCATGGATCTTTATTTTATGGCTCTATGGCAATATGAATTTCCCACTGCTCATCTGCACAGGAAGTGACATAACTGGATGTCCCATCATCTATCTGTACTGCAAGTGACATCACTGGATTTTCCATCATCCATCTGCACAGGAAGTGACATCACTGGTTTCCCACCCATGGTACCCTGTGCTCCTTCCATGCCCTATTTAATGGCAGCTGCAGGGTAGGTGGAAAGTAGGCACAAACAGCAGGTATGCCAAAGAGAAGTCTGTCTGTATCCATCCTCACCTTGACCATGCCCAGTACCAGGATCCCTGGTATTTCCTCTACCCACCAATACCCTGCTGAGCTCCTCCATTCTCTTAACCCAGGTCACCGCTCGCCGCACTGCTGCCACACCACCCCACAACATGGAAGGAGCGTTCGCATGTGCCTCCTGCAAGTTCTCATGTACTCTCCTACACCCCACATCCACCACTCCTGCACAAACAGCTCCCAGCACCTCACTCACTCACACTCATACAAGTTCACACCGATCACCACCCAAACAACACGTTAGGCTTGGGCAGAGCTCTGCGAGTTTCACTCTGTGGAATTCTGTGGAGTTACTGAAAAACTGCCCCAAATACTTGAAGTTCTTTGAGTGGGCAGAGTATTGCTCTGCCACCCCTAATTAAGTCCCCTTGGATCCTGAGAGTAGTTAGGGACCAAGAACCCCTCCTGTTACCACCAGTAAGTCCCCCACAGCGGAATTGCTGAGACCTCTTCGAAGGAGTTGCCCCCTTTCTCAGCCACTCTGCAAATGCACATCCTGGTGCACTCCTGGTTGGGGGATGAAGTCCCCTTGGCTGCTGAGAGCCCTTGGGCGCCAAGAACTCCTATTGTTGGCACCAGAAAGTCCCCCACAAAGGGATTGCTAAGACCTCATCCGAGGCCCTCCCCCTTTCTGAACCACTCTGCATATGCGCCTACTAAAGCACTACTGGTTGGATTATGAAGTTCCCTTAGCTGCTGAGGGTCCTTGGGGGGTCAATAACTCCTATTGTTGCCACCAGTGAGTCCTCATAGCGAATTACTGAGACCTTGTCAGAGGCCCAGCCCCCTTTCTCAACCACTCTGCTAATACGCCTCCTGGTACACTACTGGTTGGGAGATGAAGTCCCCTTGGCTGCGGAGGGTCCTTGGGGACCAAGAACCCCTATTGTTGCTACCAGACAGTCTCCCACAGCTGGATTGCTGAGACCTCGTTGGAGGTGTCAAGGATCAGCCACTAGATCAGCGTGGGAGTAGAATGTCGATATTTTCCCAACGCCCGCCTCAGAGCAAATACCTCCAGATATTGCGCTTGGTAGACAGTTTGGTCCAAAGGGGGGAAAGGGGAATGGGATTGAAAGAAGAGACAGCCGAATTCTCCTGTCACCTCGTCTACTTCTGTTGTTATGACTGGCTCTGTCTTAGAAGGCCACTTCAGAAGATTTTCTGTCTGCAAAAAACACGTTATTTTAATTATCATGCAACAATTTACTACACTCATCTATAACTCTTCAATTGTTAATAGTCTAACCTTTACCTTTTTGCTTTCGGCTGAGTGCCCTCTTATTTCTATAATGCACTCTACTTTTTCTTTTAACCTTTCTCTTATGTGGTAGAGCGTATCTTTTATATACTTTCAATGGTTTAAATTCTTCTTTTCAGATAACTTTTAACTTGTAATAACAGTCTTAACATTTATTCCTTAACAGGTACTTGCGTGACCCATGGAATGCGTGGCGCAGCTGGCAACTCGAGAGTTCAGGTAAGTATGCTGATACTTCTAAATTCCTTCAATCGCCTACCGATGACTCACTGTAGAAGGTCTTGAATAGGATTCCTTGTGTTCTGCTTCAACTTTGGTTAGGAATACTGCTGAATAAACACTGAGAAATTTACAGGGGAATTCACGATAATTTCCTACTTGTGCTGACTTCGCCAACAATATTCAACCTTAGAGGCTATTCTAGTTTTCTTTTCTTTTGTCACGTGAGTGACTCCGCCCAGAATTCACTTCAGAGAAAGATAGCCTGACAGGACTCGTCACTACCCAGGAGTATTTCTGTAAAAAGGTACGCTACAGTAACTATACGCCGAATTTCCAAGCGCAGCGACTACCCTGACTAACTTACGTGACGCGGCTGAGGAAAACGCTGCTCAACGGTGAAACACCTAAGGTGAAGTGCGAGGAGATTAAGGGCAAGCGCGCTAATCACACTCTCTTAATCTCGCACTCAGAAAAACTAGTGCGCTAACTCGAGAGTAAAATTCGGGCGGCCATTTTAGAATTTCTGGAATTCCAACTGTTAAACCAACTGACCCCTTTCTTAGCCAGTCTCTTACTTTTATTCTGAAGTAGGTTTACCCTTAAACCCTGTGACTCTCCTGTATTCAGTTGGGTTCTGACAGTATCCCCCCGCAAGGAAGGCTCTCCGGGTCGTGGCTTCTTGGGAAATTTTCTATGGAAGGCTTTTACCAATCGAGGAGCATGAACGTCTGAGCTCAGCTCCCAAGATCTTTCCTCGGGTCCATATCCCTTCCAATCAATCAAATAAAGAATTTGGCCTTTGATTACCTTTGAGTCTAAAATCTGTTTCACTTCAAACTCTGGCCCTGTATCTGTTAGAATTGGTTTTGGAGGTAGTTTTGTTCTCAAACCTTCAGGTACCTTTTTAAAAAGTGAGACATGAAATACTGGATGAATTTTTAGGTTTTGTGGTAGCTTAAGTCTGTAGGTTACTGGGTTGATCTTCCTCTCTATTTCGAAAGGACCAATAAATCGAGGTTGAAATTTCAAGTTACCTTTTAATCTAAGGTGTTTTGAGTTTAACCAAACTCTATCTCCACTTTTAAAATCTGGTCCCTTTCTTCCCTTTTTATCGGCATAATTCTTGTACTGTTTCTTAGCCTTACTTAAATTTTCTGGGGCTGCCTGATGTATTGTTACCAATTTCTTTAATGTGTTTGTAACTGCTGGTACTGTTAATCTTGAAAATTCAAGGTTGCATTCGGATGTTTACCATAGTTCAAGTAAAAGGAGAAGATCCAGTGGACACATTCTTAGCATTGTTGTGCGCGAACTCAGTGGCCCAAAGGTATTCTGGCCAATCTCCTTCCTGTTCTAGCAACAATAATCTCAAATATTGTTCTAATTCCTGATTAACCCTTTGTTTCTGACCATCGGTTTCTGGATGGTAGCTGGTGGAGTACGTAGTTTTGATGTTTAATTCTTTGGTAAAGGCTCTCCAGAAGTGGGATAAAAACTGAGAACCCCTATCAGAAACCAACACCTTGGGTAGACCATGTATTCGAACTATTTGTTCTCCAAACACCTGCGCTAACTTCTGTGCTGTTGGTGCCCCTTTTAAAGGTATAAAATGGGCTATTTTAGTGAAAGTGTCCACACAAACTAGAATTGTATTAAAGCCTTGACTAGAGGGTAGATCCACTATTAAAATCTATGGATAGGGTGTGCCAAGGGTAGGGTGAATTTGGCAATGGTTGTAACAACCCCGCTGGGGAGTGTCTGTCCGCCTTTCCCCGAGCACAGATCTCGCAAGTGGCTACATACTGATGGATGTCTTTAGTCATTTGTGGCCACCAAAACTTTCTTCTCACCAAATCTTCCGTCTTCTGTATTCCTTTATGTCCAGCCAACTTACTATCATGACATTCTTGTAGTGCCTTCTTTCTCATCTCAGAATTTGGTAGGTATAGAGCTCCATCATGAAATGGTAAATTATCTTGAATCTCTCTTTGTGTCTAGATTGGCCCACTCTTCCATTTCTGCTAAGGTCATGATTCCTTGGAAATTCTCTTCAACAGATGTCACATGGGTAGCTCCCACTATTCTTGTCTCAGGAATGAGGTTTTGAACCTCCAACGTCTTTTGTGACATTCCAGTATCTATCCGAGACAGAGCATCTGCTTTTCCATTCTTAGTTCCTGGTCTAAAGGTGATAATGAACTCGAACTCTGCAAAGTAGAGAGACCAGCGAAGCTGTCGTGGTGTTAATGTTTTTGCCGATCTTAAGAATTTCAAATTTCGGTGGTCAGTATGCACAGTTACAATATGTTGTGCTCCCATCAAATAATGCCTCCACTCTTTAAAGGCATCTTTAATAGCTAGTAGTTCTTTCTCTGTTATAGTGTAGTTTACTTCAGCAGAGGTCCGCTTTCTAGATCGATATGCCACTGGATGCAGCTGTCCCGTCACCTTATGTCGCTGTGACAACACCCCTCCAATTGCCAAATCCGATGCATCAGTCTCAACAAAAAATGGCTCTTGGGGTTCAGCATGAAGAAGGATTGGTGCAGTTGTAAAATCTTCTTTCAAAGATTCAAAGTCCTTTTAAGCATCTTCGGACCATTCAAAAGGTACCTTTTTCTTTAATAGGCGGGTAAGTGGAATCAGCTTTTTTGAAAAATCTTGGATAAATCTTCTGTAGAAGTTTGCAAATCCAATGAAGCTTTGGACTTCCTTGACTGACCTAGGAGGGTTCCACTCTTTCACAGCTCTGATCTTGTGCTGGTCCATGGTGACTCCATCCGGGATGAGCACAAATCCGAGGAATTCTACCGATTTCACCTTAAAGGCACACTTTTCTAATTTTACGTACAGGCAATTCTCTCTCACCTTCTGCAAAACTCCTCTAACGTGTTGATCATGATCCTCCACTGCATTCGAGTAAATTAATATATCGTTAATATACACGATTGCACACTGGTTGATGAAATCCTTTAGAACGTCATTAATGAAATGTTGGAATGCCGCAGGCGCATTGCACAATCCATAGGGCATTACTTGGTACTCAAATAACCCAAATTTCGTTCTAAAGGCCGTCTTCCATTCGTCTCCTTCACGAACACGAATGAGGTGATAGGCTCCTCTCAGGTCTAATTTCGTGTATACCTATGCTCCTTTAACTTGGTCCAGCAGTACCGAGATCAAGGGAAGAGGATAACGATTTTTTATTGTGATACGATTTATTGCTCGGTAATCAATACATGTTCTCAGCTCTCCTTCTTTCTGTGGTATGAAGAAGAGTGGTGACGATACCGGATATTGAGATGGCCGAATGAACCCGTTCTTTAAATATTTTTGTATGTAGTCTTTCAAGTGCTGATTCTCTTTTTCCGTTAGGGCATATACTCTGCTACAGGGCAGATTAGCTCTGGGTTCCAGTTTGATTTTACAATCGTAGGCCCGGTGGGGAGGAAGCCTCTCCGCCTCTGTTTCATTAAAAACATCGCAAAATTCTTCATATTCAGCTGGAATCTCAGTTGACTGGATGACACAGACTGTTGCACTTCCTTCGCACAGAAACATTGATGGATTTTTTTCCCTATGTGGATCATTTTTTTTTAAACAATTTTCTTGACAAAATTTTGAATCTATCGTGATTGTTCGGGCACTCTAGTCTATTGTTGGATTATGTTCAGTAAGCCATGGAAGACCTAATATAAACTGAAATTGGGGGGCATCTATTAAATTAAACTGTAAGGTTTCACAGTGTCCCTCTTGGAATATTAGTTCCACCGGTTCAGTGTGACTCACGATGGGCCCAGACGACATGTTTGTCCCATCTACTGCTCTCACGGCTTCGCTCTTAGTTTTGGGTAAGGCTCTTAGACCTATGGTCTCTGCGAATTTTAAGTCACAAAAATTTCCTGTAGGCCCTGAATCAATCATCACTGAGACTTCATTTAATTCTTTACCCCAAAAGAGTAGAGTTATTGATTTTGTTACATGAGGGGACGAAGATTGTAGAGTGTTTGCCAATTGATGACCTGTTGGAGTCATATCAGATTCTGCACTCACCAGTTCAACTCCGCTCACTGGTAGTGCTGCAAGTTTTCCTTCGGCGTTACCTTTGGTCTTTTCTGACAGCTCTTCAAAAAATGTCCACTTGCACCACAATATAAGCACAGTTTATTCTGTCTCCGCTTATCTCTTTCTTCCTTCAATAAGGGCCCTCGAATTGTTCCAACCTCCATGGGCTCTACTCCAGATTGACCGTCAGTCAACCTTGTTGTTTCGGCTTTCGCTTGATCAATTCGTGGAGAACTAGGGCAAAAATCTCTTCTTTTGCCCCCTTCCTTTCGTTCTGTCAAAAATCTATTTCAAGGACTAGGTCTATCAAGGCTGATATCTCCGTGGGCCTGTTGGGTACTTGGGCCAGAGCGTCTTTTTAATTCATCCTTCAAGCCTCTATAGAAAACTGCTGCTCTTTTCTCTACTGGCCACTCAGTTTTGACCACCAACTTGTTAAATTGAGCTAAATAAGCAATTAAGTCTCGGTTGCCTTGTTTTAGTTCCAATAATTTGCTGTCTGTTGCATGCGATGCCTTCCTTCTGTCAAATATCCTAAGAAATTCTTTCTTAAATTCATCAAAATCGTACAAGATTGGGTCGTTCCTTGTAACTAGGGGCATTGACCATGCCGCCGCATCGCCACTAAGATAGGAGAGAATGAATGTCGCTCGAGACTGTGCGTCGGGAAAAATTGCTGGGCAACACATAAAATGGAGGGTACACTAGGTTAAAAATATTTGGGCCTTTTGTGGGTCTCCATTGAATCATTCTGGGGAAGCAAAAGGTATCACTGGTGATAAGGAATGTATTACTTCAGTGGTGATCTTAGGAATTGGGTTCTGAGTAGAACTAGATTCCTCCCCTCCTCCAGATAATGGAAAACCCAAACTACTTCCTGTCATTAAGCTATTCAACTTCAAATCCAGATCTGTAGTTTCTCTTTTTGCATGGATTAAGTCTAACCTCAAGTTCCTATTGTCCTCTCTTACTCCAACTAATTCCTTCTGTATGCCTTCCAGCACTTCTCTTAACTTGCTGAAATCAAGACCATTCTACTCAGACGCTGTAAATAACGTGGGCACTTCACTTTGTCAAGGATCGGCCACTAGATCAGCATGGGAGTAGAATGTCGATATTTTCCCAACACCCGCCTCAGAGCAAATGCCTCCAGATATTTCGCTTGGTAGACAGTTTGGTCCAAAGGGGGGAAAGGGGAATGGGATTGAAAGAAGAGACAGCTGAATTATCCTGTCACCTCGTCTACTTCTGTTGTTATGACTGGCTCTGTCTTAGAAGGCCACTTCAGAAGATTTTCTGTCTGCAAAAAACACGTTATTTTAATTATCATGCAACAATTTACTACACTCATCTATAACTCTTCAATTGTTAATAGTCTAATCTTTACCTTTTTGCTTTCGGCTGAGTGCCCTCTTATTTCTATAATGCACTCTACTTTTTCTTTTAACCTTTCTCTTATGTGGTAGAGCGTATCTTTTATATACTTTCAATGGTTTAAATTCTTCTTTTCAGATAACTTTTAACTTGTAATAACAGTCTTAACATTTATTCCTTAACAGGTACTTGCGTGACCCATGGAATGCGTGGCGCAGCTGGCAACTCGAGAGTTCAGGTAAGTATGCTGATACTTCTAAATTCCTTCAATCGCCTACCGCTGACTCACTGTAGAAGTTCTTGAATAGGATTCTTTGTGTTCTGCTTCAACTTTGGTTAGGAATACTGCTGAATAAACACTGAGAAATTTACAAGGGAATTCACGATAATTTCCTACTTATGCTGACTCCGCCAACAATATTCAACCTTAGAGGCTATTCTAGTTTTCTTTTCTTTTGTCACGTGAGTGACTCCGCCCAGAATTCACTTCAGAGAAAGATAGCCTGACAGGACTCGTCACTACCCAGGAGTATTTCTGTAAAAAGGTACGCAGCGGTAACTATACGCCGAATTTCCAAGTGCCGCCACTACCCTGACTCACTTACGCGACGCGGCTGAGGAAAATGCTGCTCAACGGTGAAACACCTAAAGTGAAGTGTGAGGAGATTAATGGCAAGCGCGATAATCACACTCTCTTAGTCTCGCACTCAGAAAAACTAGAGCGCTGACTCGAGAGTAAAATCCGGGCGGCCATTTTAGAATTTCTGGAATTACAACTGTTAAACCAACTGACCCCTTTCTTAGCCAGTCTCTTACGTTTGTGCTGAATTAGGTTTACCCTTAAACCCTGTGACTCTCCTGTATGCAGTTGGGCTCTGACAGGAGGCCCTGCCCACTTTCTCAACCACTCTGCAAACTCACCTCCTGGCGAACTACTGGTTGGGGGATAAAGTCCCCTTGGCTGCTAAGGGTCGCTGGGGGACAAGAACCCCTATTGCTGCCACCAGTAAGTCCCTTACAGCATGATTGCAGAGACTTCATCGGAGGCCCGCCCACTTTCTCAACCACTCTGCAAATGCAGCTCCTGGTGCACTACTGGTTGTGGGATGAAGTCCTCTTAGTTGCTGAGGTCCCTTGGGAGCCAAGAACCCCTATTGTTGCCACCAATAAGTCCCCCACAGTGGGATTGCTGAGAGTTCATCAGAGGCCCTGCCGCCTTTCTCAACCACTCTGCAAACGCACCTGCTGGCTAGGGGTGAGCGTGCTGATAAACTCCGCTCCACCAGCGTTTGGTGGAGTTTTTGCCAAACTCTGCCTTCTAAGCGGAGTGGCAAAACTCAACCAGTGTAGCAGAGTTTACCCCCCACCCCTACAACATGTCACACTTGCATGCATGCATGCATGCATGCATGCACACCATGGAGATATGAAACCTACTGCACAACCACACTCTGGACCTGCTCTTTCTCACAGAAACTTGGCTAAGCCCAACCTTGGCAATGGATATCGGTACAGCCATCCCCACTGGCTACAAAATCATTAGGCAAGATCGTCAGCACAAACCCAGAGGTGGAGTTGCCATCATTTCCAAAGATGACATCAGCTGCGCCACATATATCGACCCCCCTCAGCATAGAATACTTCAAGATCCGCTCACAGAGATGTTGGGTGTGATGCGTAACACTCATTTAGAGACCACCAGGGCCCGCACCAATTTTGCTAGTCACATCACAGAATTCTTAATACACCTCCTAATCAACGCCAACACCTTAATCCTCATTGGAGATCTTACATTTCACCTAGAAGAACACACTGACCCAAACTCTACAGCCCTTCTAAAAAACCTCAGAAACCTTGGCCTCACTCTGCATGTTACCGAATCTACCCACACCGCTGGACACCTATAGTACCCAATTTTCTCCTCAACAAGCAACATCACAGTCGACAAGTGCTGGACAGGAAACACCATTGTGAGTTTCACAAGGCCCATCATGCACCATCACAGACCTCCAACCATCAGAAACCAACCGCTGAAGCTGGAAAAGCATCTCAAAGAGGAGTGGGCTTCCTCCCTCTCGGAGCACTGACTGAGGAACACCAGTGACTTGCTGAAAGCCATCAAAAACCTCAACAGCTGAATCACGACATGTGTTGACACCCTAGCTACCATCAAGCACAAACCAACAGCTACAGCCCAACCACATTCCAGCTGGTACACAGAGGAACTCAGGCTCACAAAAAGTCGCTTCAAGAAACTGGAGTGCAAATGGAGAAGAAGTCTAGACACCACAGATAAAGACATCTTCAAATCAGCACTAAGACTCTACCACCAACATATACGGAACATCAAGCACACAGCTTTTGCAGGTCACACGACCCCAGCATTAGCAGCAGCAAGAAAATCTTCGCCATCATCAAAGATTTTACCTCGCGTCCAGCCACCTCCAGCAACATCACCCGCTAACAAGACTTTTGCAACAAGCTTGCCTGAATTCTTCTGTAACAAAATAACCTCCATATACAGCAACTTCAACCCTCAACCGGACCATGTCACTGTTGCAACTCAACTCACTATTCCGGCTGATGAACGAACCCTGACCTTATTGCCTGCCATCTCCACCATCGAAATCACTGCTACCATGAAGCCCATCCGCTCGGGGCTCCTTCTGACCCTTGCCCCACCACCACTTTAACAAAGGACTCCTACGGATCAGTGTTTAGCAGTAACCCCCATCCTCAATACCTCCATCGCCATTCCCAGACACCTGGAAACATGCCACATTCATGCCCCTGCTCAAGAAGCAATCTGCTGACCAAGCAACGCTTTCCAACTACAGACCCATCTCCCTCCTACCATATCAGTCAAAGGTCTTCGAGAAACCAATCAACAGATGCCTCACTGACCACCTCAGCAACCACCAGCTCCACGACACCATGCAGTCCAGATTCTGGCCCAACCACAGTACAGAACAAGCATTGGCATAGCCAATAGGTCTCGCCTTTGGGACCTTATAAGTGTTTAGCCATGCAACAGTTGCATAACTAAATACTTATAAGGTCCCAAAAGCGAGACCTATTGGCTACACCATTTGCTTGTTACTTTGCTACAATCACGGCACCCGCGCTTTACTTTTAACATTAAAAGTAAAGCGCTTTAACATTAAAAGTAAAGCACGGGTGCCGCGATTATAGCAAAAGTAAAGAAATAGCTTTACTTTTAATGTTAAAAGTAAAGCGGGTGCCGCGATTATAGCAAAAGTAAAGAAATAGAAAAATAATCTATGTGTTTACTTTTGCTATAGTGGCACCCGCGCTTTACTTTTAACGTTAAAGTAAAGCGCTGGTGCCGCGATTATAGCAAAAGTAAACAAATAGAAACAAGCATTGGCACGGCAGCGCGCCGCAAAGCCGCGAAAGTGAAAGTGATCGCGATCGCAATGCACTTAATGACCCATGACGGAGGAAATACAGATGGCGGCTGCGCGCGTGAACGCAAGCTGATCGCCAGCAAAAGCCACTGCTGTTTGCACTTCCAAAACCCGCTTACTAAAACGCTCGCCCAGAGCAGCGCTAAGCGCTGGCTCAGGAGAGACCTAAAAAGCACTCATCACCACCACAGATGACATCCACATGATCCTTGACAGAGGAGACATGATAGCCCTCACTCTCCTTGACCTCTCCACAGAATTCGATAAAGACTCACATCAGGGGCCTGCACACACAGCTTGTGTCCTATCCAATAAGAAGGAACAAATCTTGCTTTTAAAATACTTTGCACCCTGCCCTCGGGGCTGTCTACGGCCTATATTGTAGGTGACGTATATGTATTAAAAAGTAAGGTTTGGTACTGGCAAAGGGTTTATCTTGCCAGGTAGACATGGCAGTTTAAACTGCACACACAGTCACTGCAATGGCAGGCCTGAGATGTTTAAAGGCCTACTTAAGTAGGTGGGCCAATCAGTGCTGCAGGTCCACTAGCAGCAGTTAATTTACAGGCCCTTGGCACAGGTAGGGAACTTTACTAGGGACTTATAAGTAAAGTACATATCCTAATTGGGTATAAGCCAATTCTACCATGTTTTAAGGAGAGAGCACAACCACTTTAGCACTGGTTAGCAGTGGTAAAGTGCACAGAGTCCTAAAGCCAACAAAAATGAATTCAGCAAGAAGGGGTGGAAGAAAGCAAAAGGCTTGGGGGTGACCCTGCAAAAAGAGCCATTTCTAACATTATGCATTAAAAGATTTAAATTGATTACAAACTGTTAGCCGGCATAGAACTCCTGATTCCACTTGTATCATACTCAATCTTCCCACTAACTGCACATATATCTCTAAGCTTTTTCAAATATTCCCTTGCCTTTCCACTTGCTAATAAAAACTAATGCACAAGTCATGTCTAAGAATTGCACATGTGAACAAAATGTAGCAGCTTCCCACCGGTTAGATATTCCATATTTATTTAAAACTGGCTTTAAGAAACATTATATGCTCCCTACTAACAAATGGACAATCCAATAATAAATGCTCATTGTTGGATTTCATTTGTATTCCACAGTCACATAAACCTCCATTTGTCATTAGTCTCTTAGCCATCTCTCCCCTTTGATACGTAGTGTTAACCCAATTCGAAACCGTAAGAGTTCCTACCTCATAACGGGATTGTCCAGTTCAGATGAATAGGAAATGCCATATTATTTTGCCATGATGCCCAACAAAATGCTGTAGATTTCTTCTTTAGAATATATTTAATCTCTTTCTTTCTTGAGATTTCTATAATTCTTCCCCAAATATCTATTTTAGAAACATGGAATTGAACATTGCAACTGGGAGAGCCCAATGAATATTGCTCTTTCAGTACAGACAAAAGCTTCCGTAGACTTGCACCCCAGTGCATCTCACTTCATAAAATGTCATCCTTGCACAACTAGGATACCTTAAGCTCATATGCTCTTACAACTTATTCCAAAAGCTCAGGACAGCCCTCTCTGAAAGGCAAGACCATGAAGTAATTCCTAACTCCAGCCTTAGTGCCAGTATTATTGCTAAAATTGGCAAATTAAATACTCTATCAGGCACTGCACTTCAATCCTTTCTCAGCTGTGCATCCCACTCAAGTAAAGTAATTCGGCACCATACAATCATTTTGACTGCACCATAGCTTTTACAGTGGTTATACCTGGCATCAAATTGGGCTTGCCATACTTCTTAGTTCATGTGTTCATTCCCAGTATGGTGGACATAGCATTAGTTTTCACCACCTCACAATGAATTTTCTATTTTAATTTAGATTAAAAATGCATACCCACATAACAATATGTTTCTACCCCTTCTATCGGAGTTCTCTCTACAAACCATTTGGACTCTTTGTTCTTCTGACCAAATACTAACATTTAGGTTTTTTCCATGTTAACCACAAGTTTCTTCATCTTACAATACTTGTGAAAAACATCTAACTTCCGCTGGAGCCCAATTTAGGTCCTATCCATTATGACTGAATCTGCATATAGCAGACACATAACATGGTGCCCTCCTATCTTAGGGAAAAACAAGGCAGATCCCTTTAAGAGTTTTGGAAGGTCCTTTAAATATAATGCAAACAGGGTTGGTGCCAACAAGTAACCTTGCCTTAAACCCTTCCATATCATGACCTTGTTGGATAGGGTACCATCCTTGTCTAATTCCATCTGCACCTAATTTCCCTGATTGAGCTCCTTAAGTATACTTAGTAAGCCATTAAGCACACCTATCTTAATCAGGTCAGCCCAAAGTATCTCACGATTCACCAAATTGAAGGCCACCCGAAAATCTACAAAACTGCAAATAAAATTGGCTTTCAGATCAATTGCCTTCCTTACTATAGCCCATACACTAAAGTAGTCATCTATGGTTTTAAAACTACATTGTTCTATGGGTATCAATCCTTCCTCATCTGTCTAGTCTTTCAATCTTTCTAAGATTAATTTACTGAAGACTTTCTTACCCATGTCCATTAGCATTATCAATCTGTAATTCTATGGATCTAGGACAGGGCGCTTTTTATGGAAAGGTGTAATGATAGCCCCCTTCCAACTTTATGGCACTACACTTCTATTTATTAGTACTGTAAACAAAAATGCCAGAATCTAAATCCACCAATCTACATTATTTTTTATCAGTAGAGCAGGTAGATTATATGGTCCCGTGGCTCTTGATAGGGATAGTGTTTTGATCACTCTTGTTATATTTTTAACCGTTAAACCATTCAGCATTTCGTTATCTACCACATATTCCGCAATTCGTAATTCCTGATAACGTTTTCCACATATATTCTCCATATGTCTTCTCCACGCTTCCTCAGGGACCGTACATTCTAACTTTGGTTGTTTATTTCCTATACACCTATGTACTAATAACCAAAAATTACTTCCATCGTCTCATTCCAATTTTCTTTAAAGAAAACCTTTTTTTCTCTTTAATAGTTTCTTTATATTTTTGACGGGCCTTATATACCATCACTAATGACTCACCATCTTGGAACCTGACCTTAGGGGCTTTGTGTCATCCCCGGCTTGTATGTCTCATTGTGACATCATAGGGGTGTACCTAACATGGAGGGGCTTAACTAATGTGTAGAGACATCTATGCTCTCAACTCATTAGGACAAAATAATTCCTAAAACATGATAAATATCTAAACAGAATATGTTACCTACTGGTGGTCACCACTGGGCAGTTATAGTTAGGTCAGCTCTTTCATAGGAAAAGTGTTTTTATTGTTGCTAATAACTTTGGCCCCGCTTGACGAATCTCCACAAAACTTTTTTAAAAGTGCTACTTTTTGACTAGTTTGTTCATTGAAAGTTTCTAGGTGATCTGTCAAGTGGGGACAACCCCCGCAAAGTGATCCCACTGGGAAGATGGTAAGTCGCTGGCGTAGGTAGCGCACTCCAGCAGTGCTACTAGCAATTGTCAGGAAAAGTCAAAAGCAACCCCAAACACATAGGACCACGCTGCGCTTAAGTATCGCTCTCAAGGGACAGGAAATTATGCTGTGGCAGGGGCTGATGGGACTTGATGGGGAGTTGATGGGGAGCTGAATAAAAAGAGAACCCCTTGTCGAAGGGGTGTAGAGAGCGCCACGCATCAGTCAGAAGTGAGGTGTGTAACAAGGCATTGAGTGCTTGAAGAGAGCGTGGTTTTGTGACATGCCCTGGGCCCGTCGTATCAAGGGTCGGGGCCAATGTAAGGTTAAAGTCGCCGCCCATTATGATGGAATCGACAGATAACCAGGATATATGTGCGTCAATTGTAGCGAAGAACTCAGGTGTGTCTGTATTTGGGGCATATATGTTGACCAGGAGTATGTGCTCGGTCCTAAGGGTGCCAGCCACCAGCAGATATCTACCCTCCAGGTTCGTGATTACTTCTTTTGCCTGGAAGGGTACTGCTTTATGAATAAATATACATGTTCCCCTAGAATATGTGCTGTAACTGGCAAAAAAGTGGTTTTCGCCCCAGTGAGAGGCAAACCGATTGACGGAGTGAGGGGCATAGTGGGTTTCCTGCAGGAACGCCACTTGGACTGCATGTCTAGTAAGATAAGCTATCACTTGTCTTCCCTTACGTGGAGTAGCGAGGCCTCTCACATTCCAGGACATACACTTCAGTTCCATCGTTTTACGATATGGGACCGATGACCGCATTAGAGTCTGACTAGTAAATATGGATCAGTCTCATTGTATGGATATATTCCCTGGCTAACCTTGGTGCATCTGGTCTCCTGTTAAAAACATTCAAGAAACATCCAACAAATAACATCCCAAATAAGCCCACCCCCCACCCACATTGGATAGCAACCCAACCGGTATCCGGTGAATCCCAAAATACCCCAGGTAAACAGTAGGAGATCTCCTAGTGGGGAGGCAACGCTCAAGGAGAACGCCGCTACAAGCTATGTATTGCTGAAAGAATACAAAACATTGATCAAGGTTATACACAGCCAACCAGATTAGAGTACTGTGAGGAAAGGATACGTTATCGAAGCAGGTCTATGCGGTATTAATGTTCAGAGCGTTCGGCAGTGGACTTGGACGTTGATCATGGGTCCAAAGAGGGGGAGTTTGGGGAATCGGACACCCCTCGCCCAGCAGGAGGGGGGGATCGATTTGTGCTGCTTCCAGAAATCCATCACATCCACAGGAGAGTAAAAGATGTGAGTCGTTCCATTTAGGGTGACGCACAGCTTCGCCGGGTATAGCATTGCATACCAGATGTTTGCTTTCTGCAGCGTGCGTTTTATATCTTGAAACTTACGGCGCGCCTCTTGCACCAAGGGGGTGAAGTCCGGAAAAAAAGACAAAGACATGCCCTGATACTGGATGGATCCCTTTTCTCTGGCCAGGCGGAGTACCGAATCACCAGCATGATAGTTCAATAGCCAAGCAATGATCAAAAGTGGAGGGGCGCCAGGAACTGATCTTGATGCCAGTGTCCTGTGGTCATGTTCGACTGCGAGCGTAGGGGAGAAGGTCTTTCTGCCGAACAAGTCTATCAGGAGGCGTTCCACATATCCAGCCATGGGTCCAGTATTTGTGGATTCAGCCACCCCAGCAATGCGAATATTATTTCAGCGTGACCGTGCCTCCAAATCTTCCACCTTGGAGGCGACTCCCTTGAGGAGGCGTTCGGTGCATTCTAGCCTCTTAGTAATGCAGGCTGTGCATCCTCCAGTTCGGACAGGCGTTGCTCGGTAGCTTCTATTCGGGTGTCATGTTTTTGAATACGACCATGCATATCGTCCAGGCGAGTCGCTAAGGTATCAAAACATGCATCAATGGCCTTAAAGCCAGCTCGGCCATCATGGTTGCTATTCCATCGGTTGAGGCAGATTCAGACTCAGCATGGTCAGGGGGGTCTCCACGTGGTGGGCCCTCACTCTCATCGCGATGGAGTGTTTTGGCGCTCTCAAATGAAAGCTGGCACTGTTTAGGGTCTCCACGCCCCATGGTGAATACAGGGAGAAGCTGCACCTCAAAGGAGCGGTGCGGGAGAGGGGGGCCGCAACAGAAATATGTTATGTGGTGTGGGCCAAGCACACCGGTATCACGCTGTCCGTTACAGTATCTCACTCGGGTAATCCAGCCCCCAGGCCGCAGTAGACCGCCACACCAGCGTTAGCGCATCCTAGCTTCACCGGTGCCTCGCCCGTAGAATTTCCCCACTCTCCGGAGCGCTTGCCCTCCAATGCAGTTAGCATAGGCAAGAACAACACCAGCGGTGACTAACGCATGGCCCAATGCTTGAGTTGAAGATGTGGTGCTTCATAATGGGGGAGAAAACGTCTTAGGGTAGAGGATCCACCCTTGCTACATGCCTTTCCAGCATAGGGAGCTCAGCACATCCACGTATGGAGATGAGCAGCAACATATTGTAGTAAGGAGAAGAGAAGGGGCACTCACTGCCACAGCCCCCGCATTTGTGACTGGTCCCGCGATGAAGCAACATCCTGTTTTTCCTTGAGGCCTCTGGGTACATTGCCACCTCGATTTCTAGTGTAGCGCGGCCCCTTGGTGTGGCAGAGACCCCGCCCTCAGGCTCACCCGCGGCCCCTGTCGCCGTGGGGCCTCCAAGGGCCGCGTTGGGTTTCAAGCAACCGGGGCCGCTGCTCCTCTGCCCAAGCGCTCACCGTGAAATCTTCTGGCTCGGGGCGGTCTGCAGGTTGGAGGGCATCTCCGATCGCCGTTCCCCACAGTCAATGGTGCGTAGAGCAGGGTTTTGGCTGCTAATAGCTCGCGGTTTCTCCAGAACTTCGGAGTCGAGCAGCCATCTTGGCGCTCGGCTCGGCCACGCCCCTCAGGGGGCAAATTTTTATTGGTTACACATTGTTTTAGGGATTTTAGAAATCTGAGTGATATGAATTGTCTGAATTGTTATTACCTTCATGAAAGTCTATATTGCACAAATTGTGGGGCTTATTTGGAACATCCTGGGGCCATTTACACAGAGTCTGTTAGAGCTCATGTTTTCTTCATAATAAACTTCACTTGTACCTTGCTGTAGGTAGGGGATTGGGTTTTTGCCTCCACCCAACGGCCTTTTTAGTTGGGTCATGGAGAAGAGCAGGTCAGAGTTCTAATGCTGACTCAATGTGCCCAACTGTAGGAAAGTGCCTCTTTTGACATGGTCAGCCCCCACTTTTTGCCTGATGTGATTTCGAACTGTAAGTGCTAACCAGGTTCCCAGTGCCAGATCTCTTCCCTACACACTGTACCATGATTGGCACAACTTCAGCTACCTCTTTAAGTCCCTAGTAAATGGTACCCCTGGTACCTACAGCACGGGTACTGAAGAGGTTCCACTGGGGCGCCAGCATGTATTGTGCCACCCCGGGTACCCTCAACAAGACTATGCATACTTCCATTGCAGGCTGCGTGTATTGGTGCAGAGAAATCCAGAGTCAACATGATACACAGCCCTGTGTGCCATGCTTATCATACACTGTATAAGGTATAGGTAAGTCACCCCTACTGCAGGCCTTTAGCCCTAAGGCAGGGTGCACTAAATCCTATGTGTGGGCATATCAGTGTTAAACCTGGTACCATTGGCGTGGGTCTCCCTTCCATTTTTTCGCTATGCCTCCTCTGTTGTTGACATGTTTTTGCTGGTTTAGATGCTTTGGGCACTTTGCCACTGCTAATCAGTGCCAAAGTGCAAGTGCTCCCTATGATAAATTGATGTATGGATTAGTGACTCCATGATTGGCTTGTTTGATTTACTGTCAGACCCTAGTACAGTGCACCGCGTGTGCCCAGGGCCTGTAAATCAAATGCTGCTGGTGGGCTTGCAGCACTGGTTGTGCCACCCACCGGAGCAGCTTGGAAAGCGTGTCTCAGGCCTGCCATTGCAGAGCCTGTGTGCAGTCTGGTATTGCCATGTCGACTTGGTAAGTGCACCCACTTACCAGTCCCCAAACCTTCCCTTTTCTGCATGTAAGTCACCCCTAAAGTAGGCCTGCGGGCAGGGTGCATTGTATGTAAGAGGTAGGACATGCCCTGATGTGTGTAGCATGTCTTGATAGTGAATTACAGCCAATTTTGTTTTTCACTATTGCAAGGCTACCTGTCCCCATAGGCCAGAATGGGCAGTTTGATTATAACATCTTATAATCCTAACTGACCCAGGGAACATGGTAGAAAAACGAATTTAGTATGCCTGAACTCAGAATGATAAAATACATCTTTTAGTGAAGTTGGTTTTAACATTCTGTGTTTGAAAATACCACTTTTAGAAAGTAGGTATTTTCTTGCCTAACCATCCAGCCTGCCTCTGCTAGCTTGTGTATTGTATGTCTGGTTTTGTGAGTGACAGGGGCTGGGGGACTCCAGGAGACAGGGTGAGTCAGCACTAGGCTGAATAGACCTATCTGCATGAGGAGTGGTGGGAGGAGTAGCACCTGGGCCTGAATAGGGCTGTGCCTGCCTTCCACAATGCTGGCTCCACCTCCTGTGGTATGTCTGATGACCCTGGCCCACACTGACAAAGGAAGAAGTTGTGCACTGGCAGAATGCACCCAGAACTGGTTTGGACTAGGTACAGGACCCTCTGCCTTCAGAGGACAAAGGATTTGCTAGTATAAATATTGGGGCCCAGACCCCAAGACTTTAGATCACTTCTGGAAATCAAGACGAACCTTTGCTGAGGAGAAGAACCAGGAAGCTGAAGGAGGAGACTACTCCTATGCTGCGTGTTGTTGGGGTTGGCCTGCAGTGGTTACTTTATTGCCAAAGAAAGGAGAAAAGGACTGAGTGTGCTTTCATCATCTTGAAGAAGATCTCCAAGGGCTTGAACATTGAGCTTGCCTCCTGCCTGAAGTCTCAGGGATACAAGACTTCACCCCCAGCTCCCCTCCTGACTTCCCTTGCTGGGAATTGAAGTGCCTACTGCTGTTGGGCCTTCTGAGAGACTGCGTGTCGCTGGGAGCTGGAAGCGTGACGCAACGAAGAAGCGTGTCGCCGCCGCAGCAGTGCTGTCGCATCGCAGAGTAAGCGTGCCGCCGCTGCCGCATCATCGAAGCGCCCCGCACCACCGGAGAAGCGTGCCGCTGCAGCAGTTGTCGCATCGCGGAGTAAGCGAGCTGCCGCTGTCGCCATCGCATCACCGAAGCGCCTCGCATCACCGGAGAAGCGTGCCGCCGCCACAGAGGACACCGGCGCATCACCGGAGAATTGTGTCGCAGGGCCTGTCGCGGCTCAGAAGATCGCCGAGTCGCCGCACGGCCGTCGGGCATGCACGCATCCCGTCTACGTTGTCGCACCGTAAGCAAGACGCCATTTTCTCGCATCGCACCGGATCGCCATTGCATCGAAGAGCCATCTCGACGCATCGGAACCGGGCCGCAGTAAGAAACCGACGCATCCTCCTTTCTGCGTGTAAGGAATCGAAGCATCACCTTCCCTGCGACCCTTTTGTTTGTTTTGCGTTACGCATCCAAAGGTACATTGAGAGTAAAGTGTCGCATTTATCATCTTTATTGAACTGAGCTATTTTCTACCATTTGACAGTCATATTTTTTGTATTGTATTGTATTGTGGATTTTTGTCATTTGGGTCTTGTGTTAAGTCTATATAAAAATACTTATTTTTATACTACAACCTGTGTGGTGTCCATCTGTAGTGTTGTCACTGGGTTATTGTATGTGTTCACAAATGCTTTACACACTGCCTCTGAAATAAGCCTGCCTGCTCGTGCCAAGCTACCAAGGGGGTGAGCAGGGGTTATTTTAGTAGTGTATCCCCCTTACCCTGACTAGAAGCAAGGGTCCCTATTTGGACAAAGGTACCTACCTCTGCCAACTAGAGACCCCCAGTTCTAACATTGGTAGTCAGCGGTGAGGATTCTGGACCTGCATTTGTGACTCATATACAGTAATTGGTGTACACTACTCGTGAGTGCAGACCAAACGCAACCACATACATTTCTGGTAGATTGTTTTTCCTGGGATTTCTATTTTTTGCCAAGAACTGCCAAGTTTAGTCACCATGAGCAAAACAGCATCCATCGCATCTGTGGATTTAGAAGAAGAAAAGCTGGAAAGTTACAATGTGAAACTGCTAAAGTACTTCTGCAGGAAATTGAAAGTTGCTACTACAGGTCTCACCAAGAAGGATGAGTACCAAAAGGCGCTGAGGGCCTGGGTGGAAGCAAGAAGTACCCCATAGCATGTAGAAGAGCATGAGGAGGGGGCTGAAGAGGCAGAGGGGCAGCTAGATAAGCCATTGGGTCCAGGAGGGAGGAAAGCACCTTCCCCAGCAGGTAGCAGTGTTTCTTCCAAGGGCCTGTCCCCAGGAGAGCTGGAGGACAGGGAGAGAAGTAGGGTGCATGAAATGGAGCTGACCAAGCTTAAGATGGGTGGGCAGTTGGAATTGGAAATTAAGAAATTGGCCCTAGAGGAAAAGAGGATGCAAATGGAGCATGAGAGAAGTTTGAGGGAGTTGGAGTTGAAAGCTAGGAGCTTAGAGATTACTCCCTCTGGTGGCAGCACACTGTCCATGCCTGTTGAAGCCAGGGTGTATATACCTAAAGATGTGGTGAAAGAGTTTTATATGAATGATGATATTGGTCAGTGGTTCAAGGCCTATGAGGTAGCTATGTCCTCCCACCGGGTCCCTGAGAAGGATTGGGGAGCGGGGTTGTGGGGGACAGTTACTTAGTGAGGGGAGGGATACCTTGTTAGACTTGCCCTCTGAAGTCCACAATTCTTATAGCCATATGAAGGAAGCATTGATGTCTAGGTATGGGTTGACTCCTGAACTGTATAGGCAGAGGTTCAGAAATTGCAAAAAGTTGGAGTCAAGTACTTGGGTGGAATATGTGACCTTTTTTTGCAGAGCATTGGATGGTTGGGTGAAGAGTAGCAAAGTGAATGATTTTGACGCGCTCTTTGATTTGATTGCATGGGAGCACTTGTCAGGAAATTGTTTTCCAGAGCTACGCCAGCACCTTATTGAGAGTAGGCTGACTAACCTTAGGAAGCTTGCTGAGGAGGCGGACCGCTGGGTGAGCACCCGGGTCCACAAGGGTCACGTGGGAGACTCCGCCAAAGGTGGGCAGGGTCCCCAGCAGAGGAGTGGGGGGGACAAGGGTAAACCGAGGGAGTTCCAGAAAGGGCCCCAAAGTAATCCCCAAGGGAACCAAGGGAAAGGTTCCCAGCCTCCCCCTGAGAAGAAGCCAGGGGCCCCGATAGATAAGCCTGTTCACAGGGGGCCCCGGAACTGCTTTAAGTGTGGTCAAGTGGGCCACTGCTCCTATGATTCCAAATGTCCCTTGTATGGGAAAACAGCACCCACTGGTGCACCACCCAGGCAGGTAGCTAGTGTAGCCCTTGGGGAGGAGATGGGTGCCCAAGGTGGGTGGGGTCCCGTAGCGATGTCCTTGGTCTCTTTAGGAGACAGTGAGATGGTCCCCAGGACCCAACTGCCTGATACGACTAAAAAATACAGGCAGTGGGTGACCATCAATGGCAAAAGGGTGGAGGCTCTGAGAGACACCGGAGCCAGTGTGACAGCTGTCAGTTGTCTGCTGGTGTCTGAAGAGCAGGTGATCCCCAATGCATTCTGCCCAGTAGTTGCCGCGGACAACTCAGAGAGCCACTGCAGAGTGGCTCAGGTTCCCTTTGGGGGGGTCTCGGGTACCTTTCAAGTAGCTGTGAGGCCAGCCATGCCTGTAGACTGTCTGTTGGGCAACGATTTAGAAAGTTCACCTTGGGCAGAGGTGGAGAGAAGGTCTCATCTAGAGATGTTGGGTCTGCCTGAGTGGGCGTGCGCGACCACTCGGTCTATGGCAGCCAGTAGAGGTGTTCAAGAGGACCTGGAGCCTGAGAGGGTGGCCCAGGTGCCTGCCTTGAAGAGAAGAGGCAGGGGGCGAGGAAACCAGCCCCCGTAGTTCCCACGGTCCAGGAGGAAGCAGAACCTGAGGGGATGCTCTGGAACCTACAGGGGAGCAAGTGGCCGAACTGGGAGACCTGCCTGAGCTGACCCATTGGCAGCAAGAAGGAGGACCCTCCAGGGAGGAGTTCTGCGAGGAGCAGAACAAGTGCCCTTCTCTTGTGGGTTTGCGGCAACAGGCCACAAACCAGGCAGCAGGTGATCAGTCTGGATCACATTGGATCTACTGGGAGAATGGTCTCCTGTATAGCGAGCCTAAGGTTGCTGAGCCTGGGTCAGCCCATGTGCTGGTGGTACCCCAGCGCTTCAGAGCCTTCCTACTGGGTTTGGCGCATGATGTGCCTTTAGCAGGACATCTGGGGCAGGGCAAGACCTTTGAAAGGCTTGTCACGCACTTTTATTGGCCCCAGATGCGCAAGAGTTCAGACACTCATTGCAGGACATGTCAGACTTGCCAGGCAAGTGGAAAAAGTGGGAGGAAGCACAAGGCTCCCCTCCAGCCTTTCCCTGTGGTCAGCATCCCCTTTGAACGGGTGGGTATTGACATTGTGGGGCCACTGGACCCCAAGACAGCCATGGGCAACAGGTTCATCCTGGTCTTGGTGGACCATGCCACCCGGTACCCGGAAGCCATCCCTCTTCAGACAGTGACGGCCCCCGTGGTGGGATGTGCACTGATGGGGATTTTCTCCTGCGTGGGGTTCCCCAAGGAGGTGTGTCTGACCGTGGTTCAAACTTCATTTCCAAGTATATGAAGTCCCTGTGGCAGGAGTGCGGTGTAACGTACAAGTTCACCACTCCTTACCACCCCCAAGGTAATGGGCTGGTTGAGAGATTCAACCGGACCCTGAAGGGCATGATTATGGGTCTGGAAGAACCCATGAGGCGTAAGTGGGACGTCCTCTTGCCATGCCTTTTGTTTGCTTACCGTGAGGTGCCACAGAAGTCCTTAGGGTTCAGTCCCTTTGAACTGCTCTATGGTCACCCGGTAAGAGGACCTCTGAGTCTGGTGAAAGAAGGCTGGGAGAAAGCTCCCAGTAAACCTCCCCAGGATGTATTTAGCTACATGCTGGCCTTTAGAAACCAGACTAGGCAATTCAGACAACTCGCTGAGGTGAATCTGGAAGCCAGCCAGGAGGAGATGAAACGGTGGTATGAGCAGAATGCCACTCTGATCGAGTTTCAGCCTGGGCAGAAAGTGTGGGTCATGGCCCCCGTGGAGCCTTGCGCGCTCCAGGATAAGTGGACCGGACCATTTGATGTGGTGGAGCGCAAGAGTGAGGTCACCTACCTGGTGGACTTGCGATCTCCCAGGAACCCTTTGCGGGTCCTACATGTCAACCACCTAAAGCCCCATTTTGAGAGGTCCTAAGTGGGCATGCTCCTAGCAACAGATGATGGAATGGAAGAGGAGACAGAACCTCTTCCTGACCTCCTGTCTGCAACAGAGCAAGATGGGTCAGTGGAGGGTGTGAACCTCTCTAACTCCCTGACACCTGAGCAGTGGGAAGACTGTCGCCAACTGTTGGGACAGTTTCCTGACCTGTTTTCCCTGACTCCTAGTGTCGCTGATTGGTGCGTCCATGATGTGGACGCTGGGGACAGTCCTCCTGTCAAGCACAAGGCTTACAGAGTGACTGACAGGGTGAGAGATTGCATCAAGGAGGAGGTCTCCAAGATGTTTGCATTGGGGGTGAATGAGTCCTCTCACAGCCTTTGGGCCAGCCCAGTGGTCTTGGTCCCAAAGGCTGCCGCGCCTGGTGCCTCGCCTGAACTCCGGTTCTGTGTGGACTACCGAGGACTCAATTCAGTCACCAGGACTGACGCGCACCACATCCCCAGAGCTGATGAGCTCATTGATCGGTTAGGGGCTGCCCGGTACCTCAGCACGTTTGACTTAACGTCTGGCAGATCGCCTTGACTGATGGGGCCAAAGAGAGGTCAGCATTCTCCACACCAGATGGGC
The DNA here is from genome assembly GCA_963921515.1 of Calotriton arnoldi. Lineage (NCBI taxonomy): Eukaryota > Metazoa > Chordata > Amphibia > Caudata > Salamandridae > Calotriton > Calotriton arnoldi. The sequence continues at coordinate 565,082 of CAWUFW010001674.1, forward strand.
ACTACCAATTCCGGGTTATGCCCTTTGGGATGAAGAATGCCCCTGCCACCTTTCAGAGGTTGGTCAACCAGGTGTTGGTTGGACTGGAAGATTTCAGTGCCGACTACCTGGATGACATCGCAGTGTTCAGCGCCAGTTGGGAAGAACATCTGCGCCACCTCTGGGAAGTGTTGATGGCGCTGCAGAGGGCAGGCCTCACGATCAAGGCGAGTAAGTGCCAGATCGGGCAGGGTTCCGTGGTGTACTTGGGACACCAGGTTGGGAGCGACCAGGTGGCGCCCCTACAGCCCAAGATTGATACCATTCTGGCTTGGGAACCCCCCCCAAGACCCAGACAGAGGTGAGAGCCTTTCTAGGACTCACCGGGTATTACCGGAGATTTGTCAAGGGGTATGGCAGCATCGTTGCACCCTTGACAGAGCTGACTTCCAAGAAGCAGCCCAAGAGTGATTTGGACTGACCACTGTCAGAGAGCTTTTGACACCTTGAAGACTGCCATGTGCACGGCCCCCGTGCTTCAGGCGCCCAACTTCTCAAAAGAATTTGTTGTTCAAACAGACGCTTCAGAGCATGGTGTAGGGGCTGTTCTGGCACAGTTAAATGAGGAGGGCCTACACCAACCTGTAGCCTTCATTAGTAGGAGGTTACTTCCACGGGAACAGAGGTGGAGTGCTATTGAGCGTGAAGCATTTGCTGTGGTCTGGGCGCTGAAGAAGTTGAGACCATACCTGTTTGGGACTCACTTCCGGGTTCAGACAGACCATAGGCCCCTCAGATGGTTGATGCAGATGAGGGGTGAGAATCCAAAGCTGTTGAGGTGGTCCATTTCCCTAAAGGGGATGGACTTTATGGTGGAACACCGCCCTGGTACAGAACACGCCAATGCTGATGGTCTGTCCAGATTTTTCCGCCTTAGTGATGAGAACTCCCAGGAGGTAGGGTAGTTCTCCCCACATTTCAGCTAGAGGGGACACGTGTTAGACCTGGTACCATTGGCGTGGGTCTCCCTTCCATTTTTTCGCTATGCCTCCTCTGTTGTTGACATGTTTTTGCTGGTTTAGATGCTTTGGGCACTTTGCCACTGCTAATCAGTGCCAAAGTGCAAGTGCTCCCTATGATAAATTGATGTATGGATTAGTGACTCCATAATTGGCTTGTTTGATTTACTGTCAGACCCTAGTACAGTGCACCACGTGTGCCCAGGGCCTGTAAATCAAATGCTGCTGGTGGGCTTGCAGCACCGGTTGTGCCACCCACCGGAGCAGCTTGGAAAGCGTGTCTCAGGCCTGCCATTGCAGAGCCTGTGTGCAGTCTGGTACTGCCATGTCGACTTGGTAAGTGCATCCACTTACCAGTCCCCAAACCTTCCCTTTTCTGCATGTTAGTCACCCCTAAAGTAGGCCTGCGGGCAGGGTGCATTGTATGTAAGAGGTAGGACATGCCCTGATGTGTGTGGCATGTCCTGATAGTGAATTACAGCCAATTTCGTTTTTCACTATTGCAAGGCTACCTGTCCCCATAGGCCAGAATGGGCAGTTTGATTATAACATCTTATAATCCTAACTGACCCAGGGAACATTGTAGAAAAACGAATTTAGTATGCCTGAACTCAGAATGATAAAATACATCTTTTAGTGAAGTTGGTTTTAACATTCTGTGTTTAAAAATACCACTTTTAGAAAGTAGGTATTTTCTTGCCTAACCATCCAGCCTGCCTCTGCTAGCTTGTGTATTGTATGTCTGGTTTTGTGAGTGACAGGGGCTGGGGGACTCCAGGAGACATGGTGAGTCAGCACTAGGCTGAATAGACCTATCTGCATGAGGAGTGGTGGGAGGAGTAGCACCTGGGTCTGAATAGGGCTGTGCCTGCCTTCCACAATGCTGGCTCCACCTCCTGTGGTGTGTCTGATGACCCTGGCCCACACTGACAAAGGAAGAAGTTGTGCACTGGCAGAATGCACTCAGAACTGGTTTGGACTAGGTACAGGACCCTCTGCCTTCAGAGGACAAAGGATTTGCTAGTATAAATATTGGGGCCCAGACCCCAAGACTTTAGATCACTTCTGGGAATCAAGACGAACCTTTGCTGAGGAGAAGAACCAGGAAGCTGAAGGAGGAGACTACCCCTATGCTGCGTGTTGTTGGGGTTGGCCTGCAGTGGTTACTTTATTGCCAAAGAAAGGAGAAAAAGACTGAGCGTTCTTTCATCATCTTGAAGAAGATCTCCAAGGGCTTGAACATTGAGCTTGCCTCCTGCCTGAAGTCTCAGGGATACAAGACTTCACCCCCAGCTCCCCTCCTGACTTCCCTTGCTGGGAATTGAAGTGCCTACTGCTGTTGGGCCTTCTGAGAGACTGCGTGTCGCTGGGAGCTGGAAGCACGACGCATCGAAGAGGAAGCGTGTCGCTGCCGCAGCAGTGTTGTCGCATCGCAGAGTAAGCGTGCCGCTGCTGCCGCTGTCGCATCACCGAAGCGCCCCGCACCACCGGAGAAGCGTGCCGACGCAGCAGTTGTCGTCGCATCGCGGAGTAAGCGTGCCGCCGCTGCCGCCATCGCATCACCGAAGCGCCTCGCATCACCGGAGAAGCGTGCCGCCGCCACAGAGGACGCCGGCGCATCACCGGAGAAGCGTGTCACAGGGCCTGTCGCGGCTCAGAAGATCACCGAGTTGCCGCACGGCCGTCGGGCGTGCACGCATCCCGTCTACGTTGTCGCGCCGTAAGCAAGACTCCATTTTCTCGCATCGCACCGGATCGCCATCGCATCGAAGCGCCATCTCGACGCATCGGAACCGGGCCGCAGTAAGAAACCGACGCATCCTCCTTTCTGAGTGTAAGTAATCGAAGCATCGCCTTCCCTGCGACCCTTTTGTTTGTTTTGCGTTACACATCCAAAGGTACATTGAGAGTAAAGTGTTGCATTTATCATCTTTATTGAACTGAGCTATTTTCTACCATTTGACAGTCATATTTTTCGTATTGTATTGTGGATTTTTGTCGTTTAAGTCTTGTGTTAAGTCTATATAAAAATACTTATTTTTATACTACAACCTGTGTGGTGTCCATCTGTAGTGTTGTCACTGGGTTACTGTATGTGTTCACAAATGCTTTACACACTGCCTCTGAGATAAGCCTGCCTGCTTGTGCCAAGCTACCAAGGGGGTGAGCAGGGGTTATTTTAGTAGTGTATCCCCCTTACCCTGACTAGAAGCAAGGGTCCCTATTTGGACAAAGGTACCTACCTCTGCCAACTAGAGACCCCCAGTTCTAACAATCAGCATGAGCAGATATACCCCTACAATGTCCAGTCTGAGATATTGTAAGTGCACAGGGAAGCCATAAAGAGTACATGGGCTGGGTATTTGTCAACACGAGTTTCCTAGCTCCATGTTGGCTTCACTGATTTCTAAGGTGTTTGGTATCAAACATCTTGCATTAATAAATCCTCACTGATGCCAGTGGTGAATATATTAATAAATTCAAACTGGAGACCCATTTAGAGGGTCCCCTGAAAACCTACCAAACACTGGTGTGGTCTCTGACTTGTTTTCGCCAGTCTGCCACCACCAGACATGTTTATGACCTCATGGGGTAAGAGCCAGTGCTCTCAGAGGGCACAGACGCAGCCTGCTCTGGACGGAGGTGCTTCACACCTCCTCCTGGACAGGATGGCCTTCCTGGACAGGAAGCTTCAAAGGCAATGCTGCCTTTGATATCGAACCCAGGAACCTCCAGATAGTGGGGGCGTGGGGGAGGCCAAGACCCCCTTCCTGCTCCATGTTTGGCAGGAGAAAATCCACCATCTTGGGCTGGTGGGGAAGCAACTTATCAGGGCTAGGGTAGTGTCCCTTCCCACTGGAAAAGGTAACCAGAGGGTTCAGACACCCTAAAGGTAGGTAGTCCATTGGCTACTGTCTCCCCTTGTAATGCCCCTAAATTCAGTATTTAGGTGGTACCCGGAAACCTGAACTTCAGATTAAACAGACAAGAAAAGGAAAAGGACAAATAAGAGCTTCTGACCGAAGACTGACAGAAGAAATTGGTGCCAAACCCTGCCTGCTGTGTGGAAGACTCGACATTTATGGTGTACTGTCTCGTCCTGCGACTGTGAGGCCTCCAAGAACCCCGGAGCCCCTCCAGCCTTCAGAAATTGCCAAGAAGCTCCCTTGGAGTGAAGCTATTACTCCCCTGCACACCGCAGGCACCAAGCACATGATGTCCGGTTTGTTGACTTGCTGCTCCCTGACGACCTCGTTGCAGCACCAAAGCAAGAAAAGGTACAACAGCTCCAGAGGGTGAAATCTGTCTCCTCCTCAAGTTTGGAGACACCAGGACCTACTGGAGCTGCGGCGTACCAATACCCTGGGTACCAGACCCTCAATGGCAAACACCGTGAAGAAGAGTCCACTCCAGACTCCACAGACTCCAGATGCAAGCACCCATCAAGGCACATCAAGACATCCAAGACCCACTTCTTGAATGGCCCTACTGTCCTGAGATCGCCTCTCCAAGTTGCCCGCTCCTGACCAGGAGGACCTCAAGACGCACAATTCCCAGCTGACCTATCTAATCTGCACCCGGCCCCACTGGCCCTGGTGGTGATCAACCAGCTGTGCTCCCATGGTCCCCAGGCTCTTGCGACCTCCTCCCTTGAAGGAGTCCCATCAGACTTACCTGTAAGTCCTCCTGTGCAGTGTGTTTTCAACTGTCTCCCTTCGTCTTTGTGCACCAGCTTCCAAGACCCTCCGCTCCCCACCAAACCGGGACGCTCCCAAACTTCTCCTGCTGGAACTTTGGACCTGGTCCCTATATCAACTTAAAATGAAAAGGTGGACTTCTTGAAAGCATTGCTTGATTTATATGCATTTCTCTGCTTTTCCCCATTGCTTTCAATGGTGAGTAATTGCGCACAAAAGTGACATTTTCCAAACTTTGCAAAATCATAGCTCCTACAGTACGGAAATTCACTGGACTCTCTGCACATTGCACCTCGTTTTAGTACCCTATATAGAGAGTCAGCTTCCTACACCAACCAACTATAAAAATCTAGCCGATGCACGGACGCACCCACGGTGCACTAAAGGCAAGCCCGTCTGCGCCCGGTACCGGAACCCCTGCTCAATTCCCCCCCCCCCCAAAAGTATTCGAGAACAGCTCCTCCAATTTAATATTCCAGGTAGGTACATACTATGTAATCTTAATTGCACTCATTGTCATTTTTGTGTCAAATCAAGCCCTTACCAGAAGTTGACTCTATGAACCAATGTTTTTCAGTGCCTCCTGTAATTAATGGTGCACAGACGTTGAACTGTGTATTGATTAATACACAATCAGTTATTAAGCACAAATATGAATTCTTTAACCATCTAGTTATGCTCCGACTATAGCCTTTCTGACAACCTGAGCAGATGAGGCATCTGACCCTGACTTAGTCGCTGCAATGCCAGTGGGTTATACCATCTCCAGGCTAGATGACATCTCTAAATGCGGAGACAGCTTAGCAGTCATCTACCGTGATTATCTTGAGATTCTATGGGAGCAGACAAATATAACTGACAGTGAGGCACTCATTTTTAGATGTAAATTGACAAATATTCTGACCTTTAATGGTCTCTTGATCTACAGACCCATGGGCCTAAAGCCAACCTTTTAGCACCCTTAAATGAGTTTACTGAATCATGTATGCAACATTCTAATTGTACCATCTTAGGTGATTTAAATTACCATCTGGAAGACCCTAAAAGCAAAGAGACTGAACAACTCATCGATAATTTGAGCTGTTTTAATCTCAAACTGGTGAGTGCTGCTTAACATACAGCAGGCCAGGTCTGAGACGGCATCTTTTCAAGCTGCCAACATTTGCAGCTGGAATCCGTCCTACCAATAACCTGGTCAGATCATAAAGCCGTAAGTATCGGATTACAAATCTCAGCTTCAAATTCACTACTCAATAAAACAGTGCAGGCTATAAAAACCTGGGTGTGGAACAAAATCAATAAAAGGGAACTTGCAGACATCTTAACAACTACGCAGCACCCCCCATGTTGAATGATCTAAAGGTAGATATGGCCAATAATGGATCAATGCCGCAGTCTCCCACCTGGCTCCTTGGTGCTCTATGGATCTTAGGGTGCTTACGCAAAAATGCCGTAGGAGAAGATTAGGAGAAAAAACTATGATTCAACCTAAAGAAGTAAATAAAAACAATATATTCAGGAGTACAAAATGTAATCATCACCAAGAAAGCTCTGAATTTCATAAAAAAATTTAATCAGGCATAAACTCCTTGAGGAAACTATTTAAAAATGTAAAAATGCTTTCCAGCCTTAACTCGAGTAATACAGTGATTCCTATCCAGTCTCTATGCGAAAATTTGGCTAAATTGTTTAGGAATAAAGTCGTCGAAGTGTATGGAGAACTGGACTCGAGCTTTAACTTTTGTGCTTCGGGAGATTAATCACTAGGCCATAGCAATATGGAGTTTGGCGAGTTCCTCCTTCTCACTAAAGAAGGAGTGCTCGAGTTAATTGCGCACACTAAATCAGGGGCTTCCTCAGACCCCTGCCCTCCAAAAATGGTCCATGACAGTGGTTCCCAAACTTTTGACTCCTGAGGATCCCCATTGAGTCACTACAGGAAGCCGGGTACCCCCAAGCAATTTGTACTATTTAAAATTCAAACCTTAAAACAGTAATTCACAAAAAATACAAAAACAAGTGCACACCAAACAAATACTCAAATTACTAAAGATTTTTTTAAATTTTATATTGAAAAAATTAGCAAAAATCCAAAAATGGCAACTAACTTTACAATGTCTGGTTTTATTTCGCGGTATGAGGCTCTGTCTCCTGCCAGGGCCAGGCTAGAAACCCAAAGCAGCCCTGGCAAATATTGTCAGACCAGTCCCCATTCGGTGCACACCAAGTGCAGCGAGTGAGCTTGACCACTACAAAGGGGTTTTGGGGGAGCTCTCCCTCCAAGACAATTAGGAAAAAATGGTGCATTCTACAACACATTTATCATTATCATTAAAGCATAGTAAATGATGACCTTACTGTGCATCAGGATACAACAATATTTGTTGGGACTCTTCAATGATTCCCTCACTATCACCCTGCAACAGTGCCTTTCATCTCTCCATAGCCCCTCTGTCACATGTATTTCGTTTGTTTTATAGCACATCTCATGCCTGTGTAGGGTTTCAGAGTACTTTACATCACACACATACAAAGACAATGAATCATACGTGTGTAAATCAGTGTGAAGAAAATGTTACATAAGGCAAAGGGGACTACAAAGTGTAGGATTCACGTCATCCTTACTGGTAGGCATTTTTTAAGAGTGCTTAGTCTGGGGAAGCACAAACTCAGGATTCAGAACATAACACAGTGGTTAGCGTTGACTTTAATAAGAAGAATTTATTTCTACCCAAACAAACCTTTTTTAGCAGCATCAGGATAATGAAAGACTGGGAAAAAAACATAACTTACTAACTTGTACCATGCAGTTTGCATGCATCTCTGTGATGGCAGTTCATAGCTCACTGTGCTAGATTACGATTTTAACTTATGAACTGCACAGTAACAACAGAATCTATGTGACAAAAGCGGTAACCCACGGAGCTATGCACATAAAATATTGTTTTTTTTTAAATGCATGGTACAAGTTCTTTGAAGCAGCCATATTAACCCTTACATGAGTCAACGCTGCCACTAGACAAAACTCCCATCTCTCTCCAGCAGGTACATTAATCACCGGCGTTATCTCAACACTTTTACTGTTGCCCGAAAACTGCTGATTATACAAGGAACTTTGCAGTGCTTTTAGAACTGCTGCCCGTGGACCCGGGACCGGTGGCAGCAGTTTGGGAACCACTGCATATAGCTTAGACGGTAGCAGCTCCTCTTACTGCCTTTTTGAACAGCATTATTACTTCTGAAAAGTTTCCTATTGAAAGGAAGAAGGATTCTATACTTCCTTTGTTAAAGAAACCTTCCCTCAATCCCAACAAGGAAAACAATTACCGTCCAATTTCTTACCTGCCAATGTCAGTAACAATTCTCGAAAAGCACCTCAACACTACCCTATCAGAATATTTAAACAAAAATTAGATCCATGACGATGCTCAACACAGTTTCAGAACAAACCATAGTACAAAATCAGCCTTGATAGTGGCCACTGAGGAGAAAAGATTGATTAAGGACAATGGTGTGAACTCTACACTGATCCTTTCAGATATGTCCGCAGTCTTTGACATCGTGAGCCACCCTGTCCCTATTGATCTTTTGGCCAATATAGGGATTTGTGGAACAACTCTTGATTTACTTCGATCCTTCCTGACGAACAGAAAGCAGTCAGTCTCTGTTGGAGAATTTAGATTAAAATCCATCAGGTGTCATCCATAAGCTCCACACTTTTTAATATATATGTGGGTTCCCTGGCTAAATTGATTCAAACCTTTGGCGTCTCTACTATTTTATATGGTGATGACACTCAAATTATAGTGTCCATTTCTAGCAACATTGAGAAGGTCTCTCACTGCTTCAACAGCTGCATGTGTGACTTCGTCAGCTGGATGAAATGCAACAGTCTTAAATCAAACTCCGAAAAAAATGGAGGCCCTTGACTGTGGTAAAGACACCTCATTTTGGAACCTGTCGTGGTGGCCCCACTCCCTTGGCCTCCTCCCCATCCCGGTACCGAAAGTCAGGAATTTGGGGATGATCTCAGATGCCAACCTTACTTTCAGAGATCAGATCAACAAACTCACTTCCTCTTGCTTTTTTCTACTAAGAACCTTGACTTTTTTTTTCATTTTTCCCTTTGAAATATAGACGTCCGTAATCATTGCGATGGTATTGTCTAGGCAGGATTATTGTTACACCTTTTATCATGGTATTCATCAACCCTTCTCATATAAACTCCAACTAGTGCAGAATGCAGCAGCTCGTCTTCTCAAGAGAATACCCAAATTTTAATCAATATCTCATGCCCTAGTGAAGCTTTACTGGCTCCCTGTTAAGAAATGAGAAGTCTTTAAGACACTCTGTATGGCGCATCAATCAGTCCATGGGTAAGGACCAGCGTACCTGAGGAAGAAATCCACACGGAACATACCAAGGAGAGCTTTGAGCTCGGCTACATCCAAAACAGTCACAGTCTCCAAATGTAACAAAGTGTCTTGGGGTGGTAGGAGTTTTGTTTATTCCACTTGCAAATTTTGGAACAAACTTCCCTGGCATCTTAAAAACCAGCAAAATATGACCAGTTTCGGGAAACAACTTAAATCCTGGCTTTTTTCCCTCCCTTACTAATCTCTTTGTTGCTTCAAGTAAATAAAATACCAGTGCCACGCGCCTCAGGGCATTCGCGAGCTTAACAAATATCAACATCAATAACTGCTTACCCCTTTTCTTACATTTGCGTACAAAATCAGGAGAACATAATTTATACTGGGGATTTCAATACAAGTTTAAAAAGCATTTAAGATAGTTAAACATTTGAATACAAAACATTTCATTTGGAGGGTTAAATATCAATTGCAGGGCCTCAGAAGTTGTAAGCAAGAGGTCTTAACATCTTATGCCAACACAACAACAGAGCAGGGCAGACAAATAAAACATGCTTCAAGTCCTGAACACCATTTTAACAAATATTACAAACATTTGATGACCCAGGCCATTTAGATGTTAAAATGTTGTTGTGTTTTTCACAACAGATTTTATTTGGTTGTCTGCCACAATGTAGCCCAGGGGGCCAGGTACATATACAAATAGACATTCAGATATTGACATGGCATTATTACCAATATTGGCTGATAAAGAAAGAAAAACATAGGTCAACAAAACCACAGAGTGTGCTTTATCTAGATGTTAAAATGTTTAATGGAAGAATATTTAGTCGCATTAAGGTCCAGAAATGTCTGTCTCCATGGAGCATATTCCATGGCAAATATAGTTAAGTTCTTTTCATAATAATGCAGTCTATTTTTACTTCAAAACTCCCTTTTTTACTACAAGAGCTACTGTCCAAGTGAAAGCTTAGATCAAGCGATGCTTGTTTAAGACAGGCTTTTAGTTGAGTTAACGATAAGGAAGATGCCAAGATTTTTCTTTTTTTCAATTAAAAAATGTCCTTACTGATAAGTATCTTAGGGAATTACCACCACTTCTCAAAAGGCAGGAGGCCCACTGGACCACTCCCGCCAAGCCTTGTGCAAAGGAGTTTTTAATCCCAAGTTCCTTTCTTAAGGCAGCAGTCATCACTAAGGTGTTGAAAGATGATAATCTCCTTAATATTTGCCCTTCTATCTTATCTACAATACCCCATCTTGCCTCATAAATTAGCTACACTGCATACAATAAGGAGGATGGAATTTTAACCTGATACACAGATATGAAATGGGAGAAATGTCTCCTACCAACAGCATTATAAAATGCGCCCAACCCTTTGGCCTTTGAATGCGCTTTGCTAACATTATTGGAATGTGATCTGTATCATTCAAAGTGCTGCACATAATTTTCTCCCAAAAAAGTACAAGATCTAACCATTTCTAATTTTTTGGAACCTAAATACCATGAATAATTCAATCAATCAGTGCTTGTAAAGCATGGCAAATCACCTGTGAGGGTCCTGAGGTGGTGGAGTTTCTTGCTGCTTTGCTGTGCTCTGTTCAGTCAAACAGCCAGCTCTCTAGCCGTTCCTGAATTCATGGTATGATAAGGTGGTCATCAGGTTTAGGGGAAGGTCATTCCAGGCCTTGGCCGCTAAGTGAGAGAAGGATCGTCCTCTGCTGTTGCTTCTTTTGATCCAGGGGGTGGCTGTGGAGAAAAGGGAGGCGGATCGCAGGTGGCTGGTCAGTTGGTGAAAGATCATTTGCTTGTTGATGTATGTTGGTCCTTCGTTGTGCAGGGATTTGTATGTGTGGCTCAGCATTTTGAAATGGCATCTCTTCTGGATCGGGAGCCAGTGTAGCTTCTAGAGGTGTGGTGTGATGTAAGTCCATCTGGAGAAGTCGAGGATGAGTCTTGCCGCTGAGTTTTGTATTGTCTGGAGTCTCTTCAGGAGGCGTGTGGTGATTCCTACGTAGAGTGTGCCATAGTCCAACCTGCTGGTGATGAGGACCTGCATCACGGTCCTTCTGGTGTTGACTGGGAGCCACCTGAAGATCTTGCGTAGGGTGTGGAAGTAGCCGGATGAGATTGCTTTTACCTATTTCTTCACAGACAGCTTGCTGTCCATGGTGATGCCGAAGTTGCAGTGTAGTCTGTCTGGTGGGGGGGTGCAAGCTCAGCAGGTCACCATGTGTGGTTCCACGGCGAGGTGTTGTTACCAAAGATGAGGCTTCCGTCTTGTCTGTATTGAGCAGTTGAGCAGTTGTCCTTCATCCAGTCGACGACGTTCATCATACATCTGTGGAAGTTGTCTCTGGTGGTGGAGGGGTTTTCGGACAGTGAGGAGATGAGCTGGGTGTCGGCGGCATAGGAGATGATGCTGAGTCCATGCGATCTGACTGCGTTGGCCAGGGCAGTCATGTATGTGTTGAAGAGGGTGGGGCTGAGGGACGAGCCTTAGGAGAGGCCACAGATTATCTTCTTGGGTTCCAATGTGAATGGTGAGAGACAGATTCTCTGAGTTCTTACAGTGAGGTATCAGGTGATCCATTTGAGGGTGTTTCCCTGGATTCTGATGTTGTGAAGTCTGTTGATCAACATTTGATGGAAGACAGTGTCAAAGGTGGCTGACAGGTCCAGGAGAATGAGGGCTACTGTTTCTCTGCAGTTCATGAGAGCCCTGATGCCGTCAGTGGCTGTGATCAGGGGTGTCTCGGTGCTCCGGTTGGCTCGAAATCCGGATTGAGAGGGTTCCAGGAGTTTGTTGTGTTCCAGGTGTTCGGTGAGTTGTTGGTTGATTGCCTTTTCAATAACCTTCAGGGGGAAGGGTAGCAGGAAGATGGGCTGGAGGTTCTTCGGTTCTGCTGGATCAACAGATGGTTTCTTGAGAAGGGGCCTAACTTCATTCAGCGTGTTTCCAGTCCTCAGGGAAGGAGGCTGAGGGTATGGTGGCATTCAGCCCGTTCTTGAGGTCCTTGCCAATCATCTTGCTCCTGAGGCTGAAGATGTGGTGGGGACAGGGGTCCGTGGGTGCTCCAGAGTGTACGGAGCTCATGATGGCGATTGTGGCTTGCGCAGTGAGAGGGTTTCAGCTGGTGAGCAGGCATCGGAGTTTGTGTCTGTGGGTGTGAATAGGCTGATGCGGTCATCGGTGGGGAGTTGGGGTTTCTAGTTTTCGTAGATGGCTGATGTCACAACCCTATCTTGTGCCCTCTGTGTAGTGGGTATAGTGCACATGGCCCATGTTGCATTGTCCCTGTGGTGTTTAATGGCTTGCTATGATACCAAGTCTGATATTCCCCATAGCCCTAGGTTCGATTCCACTCGAGTCTGTCAAGCATCTCCCCAGAACATGTGAACCAACAGAGTACCTTGCACCCACTGATACTGGGGCCTTGGTGATGTTTTCCATTGTGCACATTTGGGTAAAAGAGATACATTTGTTTCCTGGTTAATTGGTTCCGTCCATTAGTCTGCAGCTGCCCTTCCTGAAAGGTCAACTTTTTGTACTAACATGCGTTTCCTTCGAACCTTCCAGTCTACCACGTGCTCCACGTGCCTCACGTGAGCTAGCCACATCCATTGGCGTCCCAACAGGGTATATAAGCCTCGCCCAAACCCGAATCATTGCTTAGTCTCGCTCCCTGCTTGAACACGCTTCACCCATTCCACTCACCTGCAGAATCAGCAAGAACTAAGCAGCGCTCTAGGCTTTTTCAGTCCAAGCTGTAGCAGTGGTTCCCGTGATCCCTGCTCCATCTACGACTCCATCATCTCTGCTTCCTTCACAGTGACTCCTGTTCCCCTGTGGCTCCTTGTATCAAGGCCTTGAGATCTTCTGAAACTTCTGCCAAACTGGAAGACTAGAATCCGTACTTGATATCAGGTTAGTGCGCACTAATCCTTTTAATAGTGTAGGCAAGACTGATTGATCAGTGCCTTCAAGATTTTAGACCTTACCTCCAGGCCATTCCTGTGATTTCTTCCAGCGCTTCATGTTTTTTCACACTCTGGACATTTCTTGGTAACTTGGAGCTTGAACTGTATAGCGCAAGAACTAAAAACACTACTCCTGTGCTTCTCTGATGAACAGTTGTGACAAAAGAAAGCATATAAGAGTGCATGATGTATGTATAAGTTTAATACAGAGATCTGTGTTTTGTTTGAATCCTTCGGAGTGCCAGAAACTTCAATCTGTAAGTGTATGTTACTGAAGTCAAAAGTATGGTCATTGTAAATGAGGTTTGTTAGTTCACTGATGGTAACTGCCTCCTCTTGTTATTTCCACTGTATTGCATCTTCAGAAAACCGGAGGTCCAGGTTCTGTGCATATCTACCTCACAAATACCAAAGGTCTCAGGAGTGCCAAATCCTGTTATGCAGTCACACAGCCACTGAGCAGATCAAGTATCACAAGTCTCTCTTTTCCTATTTCATCCCAACCCCCTTCCCCCAGGGGCAGTGCGGGATTTAAGGTGTCTAGTCCCTTGATTTAGCGTGGCCCAAGAGGGATACGAGGTCCAGCATTGGCTCCAGTATCGTCTCCACAGTTATGACCAGGTGAGTGCATGGCAGCTGAGATCTTATCGTGGAAGAAGTCCGCCAGGGTGTCACACAGTACTTGGGAGGGGGTGATGTTGTTTTCGGTTGGAAAACTCTTTCATGATGGCAAAGGGTTCCTTGCTGGGATTCGTGCTGGCTTCTATGCGGTCTGGTAGGGTGTTCTTTGTTTCTTTCAGGAGGCAGTGGTACTAGTTGAGTGCTGTCTTGAAGGTGATGTGGTCTTCTGTCATTTTGCTTGTGCGCCACTTTCTTTCTGGTGGATTTCAATCCCGCGGTGAAGCAGCTGGCTCTTTTGGCAGATCCTTTGGGTTTGACTTGCTTGGCATGGGCGATTGTATTGACACATTTCGTGATCCATTGGAAAACATTCTTCGTAGCCTGTGCTGAGTTGGATGTTGTGTCTCGGAGGTGGGAGTTGAGTGCCTTGTGTCAATTGTCTTGTGATATCTTTTTCCAGTTTCTGTACATGGAGCTGGGGTGTGTGGTGCCAGTGATGGCGAGTCCTGAGATGGTGAAGTGGACGCTGTAGTGGTCGGTCCATGTGAGTTGTTAGATATGGTTGTACTTGACTCTGTCGCTGGATGTGAAGATGGGGTCGAGCGTGTGTCCTGCAATGTGGGTGGGGACGGTGATGAGTTGCTTGAGGCTGATGTTGCTCATGGTTTCCAGGAAGTTGGTTGAGTTGGTGTTGCTGGGGTTGTTGAGGTGGAAGTTAAAGTCTAATTGGACATGTTTTCATCCTTACTTCCCATGAAAACATAAAACTTTACTATTTGAGGAGTTAATTTTCAAGAAGTACCCATCAGTGTACTGCTGCAACACCGCTAATCGGCCACTTAAACCTTTATTGGTTGGATCATGAATTACAATGTTGTCTGCATATTAAAGGCAAAATATTGATAGGCCACCAATACTTGGAGAAAAGCCTATTTCTTTCTAACGAAAACTTGGCAGATCAGATGTATACAAGGAAAATAACAATGATGCAAGTAAACAGCCCTGCTTCAAACCATTTTTTTGTCAGGAACCTCTCCGATAGTCCCCAGTCAGCCTCTAACAGAACTTGACACCTGGTTGAGGGGTGAAGGGTGACAATTAAATGCAATAAAGTTTCAGGCATGCCAAGATTAAATAACTTCTTCAACAGTGTTGCATGGTCAACTTTGTCAAAAGCTGGGGAAAAATCACTAAACATAACATATACTGGAGAGCCCCTGACGGTCACAGATTTTTCATTAATGAGTTGCAGGGCTGCAATATTGTCTAAATGTTAGAAATTGGCTTTCTGGTTGGCAGAGGTATGCACCATGTCCAAGCAGGAACCACAATCCTAGTCAGGGTAAGCTAGGTACACAATAAAAGATAACCTGTGTTCACCCTCTGGTAGCTTGGCACAGAGCAGTCAAGATTATCTAAAGAGGCAATGTGTAAAGTATTTGTGCAACACACAGTAACACAATGAATACACCACAAAAATACTTGAAACAGGTTTAAAAAAATAGACAATCATTTTTATAAATAAATCAAGATTAAAACAATAACAATCCAATGTATAGAAGTTGAGATATGAATGTTTAAAGACTAAAAGGAGTTCTAGCGCTTAGAAGCAATAAGTGCCCATGGGGGTTATCTGATCACGCTGGACCAGAGAAAAGTCAAAATTCAGGCTGACAGTGATGGAGTGCAGGCTGGCTACAGGACCCACACACACCCAGAGAACAAAGTATCTTTTCCTGGTTGCAACAGCGAGATGTGGGGCGCAGTGATGGCGATGTGTCAGTTCCCCGGATGAGATGCCCAGCTGCATTGCGTTGTTCTGAAGTGCAATGAGTCAGGTTTCTACACACAGTTGAGGGGATTTGTCGATCTCCCCAAGCTGCTGAGGCGGCAATGCGAGTTTGAGATGCGTCGGGGCTATCGAGGCAATGCTTTGGTTCTGAGGGCGATGCGCAGATTCCACTTCCGCAACCGGGTCGATGCACCAGTTGCTGCTACACGCAGACAGGAGATGAGCCAATTTCAGTGATGCAAGTGTCTGAGTCTACTTTCAGTGAACCAGACACAGGAGCCAGGGTAGAGACTTTGAGATCCCTGCGTCTCAAGTAACAGGAGGCAGGCCAACAAGCCCTTGGAGCACACTTGGATGGGAAGGCAGAGTCCAGTTCTCCTTCAGCAGAGTCAGAAAGCAGCAGGAAGCAGGGCATCATAACAGAAAAGCAGGCCTTCCAGGTCAGCAGTCCAGCAAGGAGTCCATCAAGCAGCATAGTAGTTCTTCTGACATAGTTTCAATTACAGATCCAGAAGTGTCTGATTTGGTGGGATCAGAGACCCAGTACTTATACCAAGATGGGCCTTTGAAGTGGGGGTGACTTCAAAGAAGAATCTTTGAAGTGTACAAGTATTCTTTCAACTCAGCCCTTGGCCCCAGACTGTCTGTAGGGGTAATCAGCCCTTTTGTGTGGGGTCATCCCACTACCTATTGAAGTGTATGTGTAATCCCTTCCCTCCCTCCCTTCCTGCCCAGGAAGAGCCATCAGAATACAGATGTATGTAGCTGGGTACTCAGACATACTTAGCCTTCCTGTGTTTGTGGCTGTCTAGAGAGAATGCACAAAGTGTAGCTGCCACCCACTTCAGATATGTATTGGAGACAGGCAGCAAGGCACCCAGAGCTATCAGTGCAGAGAAATCTCCACTTTCTATAAGTGGCATTTCTAAAACAGTATTGTTAAATCCAACTTCACCAGTAAGAAGGATTTATCAATACCATTTCAAAGATATAAAACATGAAACAGCTACTCCTTTTAATCAGGAGTTACAACTTAAAACTGCATTAAGTAATTCTTAATGTTAATCTATGAGAGGAGCAGGCCTCACAATAGTGAAAAACGAATTCAGCTGTTTGTCACTACTAGGACATGCAAAGCATAAACGTACATGTTCTACCTTTTACTTAAACCACCCTGCCCTTAGGGCTCCCTAGGTCCTGCCTTAGTGGTGGCTTCTACTTCTGCATAATAGAAGGGGAGTTTAAGGCTTGGTAATGAGTTTTACATTTTCTCTCACACAGGGGGAGCAAGAGAAAACATAAGTAGTTGCATTCTCCCAAATAACCACTTATATACAAAAGGGCAACCTGGTGGAAGAAAAGGAGAGAGAGAAGGAAACCACATTACAGTCCTGCCCAAGCATCCAAAGATTTGGGAATAGAAACCTCACTCACTGATTTGTGACATTCTTAATTATTGGCTCCTATCCACGCCCTGGTAGGATGATGCCACTAGGGTGGACTCAACCTAAAATGAGAGTTCTTATATAAAGTATTTCTATGGATAAAGCAGGGATCCAGTTAGGTAAAATATGCTAAAAATGTCTCACAGTATACCCAAAGAGGATTCCTCTTTATTTGTAGGATAAAGTGGACATAAAGAAAAACAGATACAGGGTTTAAATTGAGAATTAGTTTCTCAATTGCCCCTGATTTTTCCATTGCCAACATGTTTCAGCCCGCGCCAAGAGCCCACCTGGGTCTGGGGCCTTCGTCAGGGATGTGTGTATATCCCTGCCTACCTATGCATGCACTCCATGCACATACGTGAGGCGTAAGGCTCTCGCCTGAAAATGAACTTCCTAGTTCAAAGGTACCAATGGATAATGAAGAAAGAACAAACAAATAAAAGGAGGTTATTCCTAACTGCTTGATCAAAAAGTGTTTTTGGGGGGATTCACAAATGTGCAGATTTACTGGAGAACGGTTGGTACCAAATTATCAGGTATTAGTGACCCGTTTTTTTTTTACTTAGCAGAGAGGGCAACACACATTTATTCCAAAACACTCCCAACTCTCTGTCATGCAAGCAGACACATTTTTAGTGAAGGATAGAATTTTAAAAGACACCTGCCCAGTCCAACTGGAACTTGGTGAGCTAAATCCAATAAATCCAAAACCACTAAAGGTGTTGGCATGCCATAACGTGGAGACATCGACAGTTACATGAGTGCGCATGCACTGAATCATAGGTGAAGCCCATTACCAGACATTCAAACATCTTACCATATTTGTGGGTGGTTCAGGAGTCACGCGTATCTGGCGCGAGGTACTATCCTATAGTGAAACATTTGTAAAAAGACATTTAGGATAATGAATGACCATCTGTCGGTATTATACATGAACTAAAAGGTCTCTTGTCATTCACTCCCATCAAACTACTGGATGCCCCCAAAGGTATCACAATTTGCAGAGATAAAGGCTCTCTGCATATCTTAGTCTCAAATAATATTGCAGCAGCACCCGATACGACGGGTCTGTATTTCTTTGAACTATGTTGTTGAATGTGAATTTGCATGGAATGTGCGGGTGTTCATAGATTTCTTCTCATTTACTGCCATCAGACTTCTGGGAGCCTGGCAAAGTATCACAATTAGCAGAGGTCAAGGCTTTCTTTATATTTTGGACTCAAATAATATTGCAGCAGCACCCGACATAGCGGTCTGCGTTCATTTATAATTTTTGTTTTTAAAGTTCCCACCAAAGATTGTGTTGTTGAATGCGTCTCACATGGAGAAGGCAAGTGCTCGTTTAGATGCCGATGCATTCATTTGCATATTCAAAGCTCCCGCCAAGGTCGATATTATTGAATGCTTTTTGCGTAGAGTAAATGGGTGCTCACAGGGAACCCACTAGTCTCTCTCAGATTTCTCCCATAGCATTGCTCAAGACTCCTGTGGGATATCGCGGGTCATACAAAATATACATGTACACCCTTACTGCATCAAGGAGTTGGTATCACCGATGTGACCGCCATTATGCCGCTCAGACCGCTGCCATACAATTTCGTGTTCCTGTCTAGTGGTTTTAAAGAAGAAAACGACTATGGGAGCCGGCGCTTAAAGCGACACATCTACCCCGGCGACCGTCGGGCTTCTGGGTAATGAAGTCTGGTGGTTCACATGACTGCAGAGAAGGTGAAGAGGGCATTAGAATAGGTTCTAAGCAGTGCTGAGATTCATATATCGTTAGTTTAGGGGAAATCCTCAAAGTCAGGTTCAGAATTTAGATTTATTGCAAAGAGACAGAAATACTTTTTCGCATTTGCCGTATAGACTGAGAGAAAAAATTGATAACGATGACTGGCTCGATACCATGATTTCAGAGTGTAGTGTATGGGGCGTAATCTTAAAAATATCCGATATGTTTTTTGACCAGTATTCAGAATTGGGATACCCACAAATAAAGCTCAAGTTTTACGAGAGCACCTTAGATTCAGCCTGTGTTGTGAAGTCATTCTCGGAGTGGCCAGTGGACACAAAATGGAGCATCAGTTTAGTAATCGTTTTTGTGCAACTGAAGGTGCTGCAATGTTCATTGATGTGAATTTTCGCTGTTCTTGTGGTCATGCCCACATACTTTAGGCCACACGTACAGATTAAAATGTACACCACATTGGTGCAGTCGCAGTTCGTATGTCTTTTTACAACCCATGGTGTCTGCAGAACAAGATCCAGTTCTTTAGTTGGTCTTGTGAGGAAGGAGGTATTACAGTGTCCACACGGATAATGGCCAGTCATAGGAGGTAAATTCGAAATAGTATTTAAAGTGGGGTTGGTAGTGTTCTTCCGCTTTGGTCTCGTGTGAACCAAGAGATCTCTCAGTGGTAGGAGTTTCCACTTCTGCTGCTTCTTGATGAGTCCCAAAAATTTTCTTAAATAGGGGCTTTGCCAGCTTGTGTCCCATAATCTTTTTTTGCGAAGCCTGGGAAGAGCCATCTACCCTCAAGCTTACAGATGAACTGGCTTGTACACGGCTCACTTTTAGCCAGCTGTAAGGATGGATTTGGGCATAACCCCTCTGCCTTTGAGCCAATCAACACTTTCAGAATCGCAGACAACGTATCTTGGGTGTGATCCCCATTAATTACAGATTTTTCTAGGTGGGCTAAGATAGAAGACAACATTCTTTCCAGAGACTTAAGAGATGCAGAGACTTGCACATATTGGCCCGGGAGATTAAAAGGCAAGTTCCCAAGCAGCTCCAGATCAGGAGTGGCTGACATATGCAGGGCTGCTGATGAATGCTCCATTGGCGTACTACTGAATAACTTTAAACCAGTTGCCTGTGACAGAAACGGCAGAGATCTGGGAGAGCTAATCTCTTTTGGCAAGTGATTTCTCAAATTGACATCCACATCTACATCTAGTAGGGTGAAATGCTCATTATCATATTTGGAGTCCTCCCCCGGATCTAGATTCTGTGACAGTCATACGCAGTAAAGGCAACAGAGCGGGATTGAGGTTTGGCCCCAACTCTTTAGAAGCAGGGAGGGTCTCCAATCTGGGTATAAAGTAATCTTGTGCCGCATTCTCTTTCTGAAAAAAAGAAAAAATCAACTTAGAGCTTTTCATTACATTTAAATGTGCCAATTTATTTCTAGGAGGATTAGATTTGGTCTTGTTGCAAGCGCTTAGAGGAATCAGTCGGCCTGATCAAAGCTTCAGTGCATTCATATTATTACCTTCTTTATTTAAATGTACTAGGCACCCTTATACTCAGCAAAGGCTAAGAAGGAATTGAGAGAGATTAAAAGGGCCTATTATACCTTAACAGGCCATTTCCACAACTCTCCCCTGTGTATTTGGCACATACACTTATTTACCGAATTAATCTCCCAACAATAAATGAAGACTTCCTGAAAGAGAGGGGACTCTAGGTGCTTGCACTAAAACGTAAATATGTTTCCTCTCACACCCCGCATATGAGGTCATTATATTAGAAAAAAGAGGTTACCAAACTGTTTCAACAATATAGAACATCTCTCTCTATCTCCTAATAAACTCTCCTTGGTTAATCATCTACTTGTGTAATAACAAAGGAACAAACTCCCACCCCCTTTTTGCCACTGCACCGACCCACTGTCATATATGCCAGGATTAATTATCCTCAGCTGCCACATCGGGGGCAGTGCATTTTCACTTCCAGTGATAGCCTCCAAAATACATGAGACTTTGTCCCAAAATCCGCAAAGGGACAGGCCCATCAGGAGTAGTGCATTTCTATCTTTATTTCCAGTGATTGTCTCCAATATAGGAGAGACTGTGCCCTATAATCTGCAACTGGACCAGACTGATAAATAAATAAACTACGAATCCCAGCGTCCTCCCTGGTAGTCAGAGACAGGAGGCACATAGGATGTGCCGCCTGAGCGCGCATGCACGTGGCACACATGGGCCATGTCAATGACAGACGAGCTCCGTGCAGCCATGCTCCCCACACTCCATCACATCTTTTGCCAATACTACACGCCACTTCCCTCGAGAGGCTCGCACACCGGGGCTAATGAAAAAGTGCCAATGAGCACTCTGATCAGGTGACAGCCATAAGTTAATTACACACAGGTGAGATGAACTAAATACAACTGACGGCAACAATGGAGAATATAAAAATGGCGCATTTCCTCCAGTTCACTCTACAAGACAGCTGGGCCTGGGGGCAGTGCAGGAATACGGAGGGCGAATCTCTTTGATGAAGTAAGTGATTTTGAACTTCAGGTCATTTAAAAAAAGTTACTTTAGTCCCCATCACAACCATATGTGTGAAGGAGAGGTTGTGGAGAGAACTAGACTGCATATTCCTTTCTTTTGTACTCTTTCTTTTATTTTATTTGGCGTCTATTGGAGTATAACTTGAATCCCTATAATAGTTATGACCATCTATCTTGCCATCAATCCATTGTAACATATATGTATAAAAAATATATATCTCCCTGAGAGTGTGACAATAGGAGTCTTCCACCCCTAGACAGACCATGAGGCAAGGGGCCTTTCTGGATTAAGTAAAGTGAAAAGAAATACCCCGTAATTCAGCATGGTTTTATTCTCACCTGTTCTTCACTCGCCCAAGCATGTAGTGTGTGTGTATCTGTGCTGTGTGTTGTGTCACATGTGCAACGATTACACATTCAGGTACTATACCTTGTTTTAAAGCTATCGGCCGCATGATGCTCGTGTGGTCTCAATATATGTCTACCCTAATATTATGTTTTTTCTTCCCCTACACTTAAGTTTACCTTTGACTTAACAAGGAAAGGTAGGTCCTTTCCTGAAAATTCACAAATAGAGTATGGGCAATATTTACCTGTGACCCGGATTTATAAAGAGGTACAACAGGACCAATAGTAACTGGAACGGTTAAAGCATCTGGAGCATTCAATTCAAATGGGTTGAATGGCGCTGGTATTTCTGTTCCCCCCCTTACAGGAGAAATCGGTGTAGCTTCTTTTGGTACTTCAGAGAAAACAGGGGCATTTGGAATCTCAGCTATATTTCTGTTTGTCAAACTGTAACTCTGAGATTCATTGTATGGTGCAGGATGATTCATCAACAAGTCTTTCAAAACATCAGCATCTACGTCCCTAGTTTCCTCTTCTGTTACAGCATCACTCTCTTCGGTCTCAATATGTTTTCTTTTCTCTTTCCTTTCCCTTAACTTCTCTTTCAACAGGTATCAAAGGGTACATTCTTGTTCCCTGAATAACATCTGCTCTCCATACAGGTTGTATGACAGAAGCACACATGGCTAAACCAAGCGTGCCTCAACAACGCGGTCGCAACAACGAATGCGTCTTAACCACGCATGCCTTTATCAGACATGCCTTTACAATGATTTTCGTTGTAAAGGCATGATTGCTAAAGGGATATGCGTGGTAAACTCAAAACTATAGTATCCCAGCTACTAGCCCATCCAACAAGCCCCACTCTGAACCACCTGGAACACTCTCTAATCTCAGCCCAAAAATGTGCAAAACCTCTCCATCCCATAGGCCCCAATGCAGGCATTTTACCATTTAGAAACTAGGCCTAAAACTACCCTTCCCAAGGATCGATTTTCAGCAAAAAAAACACACACACAGTAGACACACCCTTCTTTCACTAACAGGAGCCCCTTTCACCAGGAGCAACTGGAACCACCCGAAAAGCACTTTTCGGCAACCTCCAAAATGGGCCATTTGAATAACATTGCAAACCAGCACTTCAGAAACAATTGCTTTTCTACCAGTTGCACTTGGCCGATCCTTTTCAAACTTAGAGGGACACAAGTTCCACAAGCCCCCCACACTTGCCCATTCAAAAGCAAGCACAATTCAGCCAAAACAACTCAAAAACGCACCAAATCTCAGCCAAACCTTGCCAACTCCTATATGCACGTGCCCTGAGCCCTAAACTTTCAGAACCCTAGCCCACTCCAACTGTAAGCCCTACAAACTATCCCAACGCCCCGCCCTGAGCCTTAAATGCAACCCCCCCCTAAAAACCACTGCCCCCAAACCCGACCTTAGCCCCTCTCACCTGTCCGCATCGAGCTTTCTGTCCAAACACTTCCTGTTCCTCACCCCGCCCATCCGGACATCTAGACCGCGCACTGCCTTAACCACGCATAAGCGCGGTTAAGGCATATGCGTGGTTAAGGCAAGTGTGGTTCCACTTGCGGGGAAATGGCACACGTGGCTCAGCCCACGTTGTAAAGGGCGTTTCCCCTCCATACCTTCTGTTCTGCATCCCATCTAGATTCTGCATACTGATCTTTGGTTCTTATATAGCTTTCCTTATATTTTTCTTTCTCCTTTTGATGAGCTGTGTGTTCCCAAGTATTTATTTCCTCAAATTGAATAGGTCTCGGAGGTGGTTGTTTCATATAATTTCCTCCTCAAATTCTCAATGATTTTCAAAATAAATGTCCCATCACGAGGAAGCTGTAGACTCTCATCTTTCTATGTAATTTTGTGCCATTGTTCAAGCCAAGTACATGGATGTAATCCTTTATCCATCAATACAGTGTATCCTGGCATACCCTCAGGTGGTACATCTTCTTTCCTACCATTTATGTTTGCAGCATAAGTAATATACTGGTTTCCTAGCACTTGGCCCAGACGAGTAACTGTATTTACTTAGATTCTATACTTTACCCACAGAGGCAATGGTCTTCCAATGGACCTTTCTTCATCTCACAGTGAGGGGTGAGAAATCAGGGTGTCCCACTGTCGGCCACCCAATGAGGACCAATAATTGGCAGCCAACTCACAAATTGGCGATCAGGTTCAAATATATTACTCTCAGAACCATGCGAGTATTGCAGTTGGAAGATCCAGACTCCTAAAGAAGTTTAGTCTAACAAGAATTATCCAAACTAAGAGCTCTGCTGTTGCTACACAAAACAAGAGCAAAATAACCTCACATTTTGAAAATAATCTATGACTTTCTCTATCAGAGATTTAGAAATCATACAATTAAAAGCACAGTTTCTGTAGAAAGAACATTGAGAAACAATAAAAGACTCAGACAAATTTAGATAATTTGGTTATTGTATTATCACAATCAATGCATAAAAGTAAAATTTTTAGAGGCTCAGTCATGAGTCTAATAGCTCGTAATATAAAACCACACATTTAGTCAAAGTAAATATATTGCTAAATAAAAGAATCCATTAGCGGATGGTTTGGAATAAATAATTCCTATTACCAACAAAGGCAGGAAGATGGCTCACAAGACTTCTCTTAGCATAGGCAAAGAGATCAAGTTAAAGTCCAGTAGGGAAACGTCCATGGGCAAGGGGAATGAAGCATTAAACAGGAAAGTTCAAGTCTGGTCTCTCACCAGACAGCCCCAAATCATCCAGCAGGCAAGTTCATCAGCAAGGGGAAAAGGCAACGGGTATAAAAAGATAGTCCGGCAGGCGGTCGACAATCGAGGAGATGGAGAATGAAGAAAGGCTCCTTTCTCACTTTTTATACTCCATATTGTTCGTTTGTGACATCAATAGTCACCAAACAATGGCCTGATCATCATGTGATCGTTCTTCCATTCTCCAGGTACAAATTGATACTCCAACATACTTTTCCATACTCATCATTAGAAACAACTGTCCATTCTGTCCTCACAGGTTAGTTGACAAAGAGCTTATTTACTTTGCTGCTCTTCACGGATGGTTCACTGACACAACATCGATGTAAAAAATATCAATGTTAAAAATATTAAGTAAAAAATATAGACAACAAAAATATCGACTACTATATTTAAACAGGTAAGTACAAAAATAGACTAAAAAATATCGATGTAAAAAATATAGATGTATAAAATATCGACTTTTATATAAATATAAAATAGAATAATATATATTAAATATTAAATATAATTTTAACAAAATAAAATAAATTTAATATACATTTTAATAAAATATAACAAATAAACTTAATAAAAAAAGATAAACACACAAACAATAATTTATACACATATATTTACTTTAAAACAATTAATAAACTATTATTTTTAATTTGTTAAAACTTTAAAATCATAAAAAATAAAAAAATATTAATGATTTAAAATATAAAAAAACAGAAATCTATAATAAATTAAAACATTACACGATTAAAAAATATTTAAACTTAAATTTCAAAATACAATCAATGCAATAGTAGGGAAAATGTTGGATAGCAAAAGGTAAAAATAACTATTCCCACTCCAGTGAGTGCAACAGTAGGCTAAGTGTTGGATAGCGGAGGCATTAAATGTACTATTCTAACTCCAGTGAGTGCAACAGTAGGGAAAGTGTTGGATAGCGGAGGGGTAAAAATTACTATTTCCACTCCACTGAGAGCAACAGTAGTGAAAGTGTTAGATAGCGGAGGGGCACAAATTACTATTCCCACTCCAAAGAGTGCAACAGTAGGGAAAGTGCTGGATAGCCGAGGGGTAAAAATTACTATTCCAACTCCAGTGAGAGCAACAATAGGAAAAGTGTTGGATAGCGGAGGGGTAAAATTAACTATTCCTACTCCAGTGAGTGCAACAGTAGGGAAAGTGCTTGATAGCGAAGGGGTAAAAATTACTATTCCAACTCCAGTGAGTGCAACAGTAGGGAAAGTGTTGTATAGCGGAGGGGTAAAAATTACTATTCCCACTCCAGTGAGTGCAACATTAGGGAAAGTGTTGGATAGCGGAGAGACTAAAATTACTATTCACACTCAAACAGTTAAAAATATATATATATTAAAAATTAAAAATAAATAAACATTTAAAAAATGAAAAACAATATATAAAAAGAAAACATTATATTAATTACATATAACACAAACTTACACATATAAAATAATAAATAAATAATAAAAAATAATTCTTTTAAACTAGAAACTATTTACAAACAAAAAATTAATTCATACATAAATGTATTTATTTTATTTCCTACCCTATAACACCACACCAAAAACAAAACGCTTCAACATTTTAAATTAAATTTACTTCCATAATTAACACAATTAATAATCAATGAAATAAATATTATTAATAAAAAAACTAATAAACATTAATTGATTACACACACTTTAACACTATGATATCCACAACATACACCTAAATTAAACTATAAAATAATAAAACACAATTAAAAAATGTAAATTAAAAACTATTACTATTAACAACTAATAAAGTAATTAAAATGTATTTAATACCCACCCTTTACCCCTTTAAAAGTAAAAACACACACAAAAATAAACAATTACCCAAAATAAATATCAAATATTTAACATTAATTAACTAAATATTAATTAATTAAACACAAATTACTTCCCACCTTTCACTCCTATAAACACTACAATACACACCTAAAATTAATTACACAATTACCATAATAAAATTTTAATTCATTTAATTAATATCAATTAACAAAACATTAATAATAAAAAATAAATAAAATACTTAAAATCCTTTACCCCTATAAACCCCAAAACACACACCTAAAATTAATTACACAATTACCGTAATTAATTACCAATTGATTAATTAAAATTAATTAACAATCAATTAATAAATTAAAAATAAATCACTTTCCACCCTTTACACCTATAAACACCACAACACACACCTAAAATTAATTACACAATTACCATAATTAATGACCAATTAATTAATTAAAATTAATTAACCAATTATTAATTCAAAAATTAAAAATAAATTACTTCCCGCCCTTTACACCTATAAACACCACAGCACACACCTAAAATTAATTACACAATTACCATAATTAAATACAAATTAATTAACAACCAATTATTAATTCATAAATAAAAAATGCATTACTTCCCACCCTTTACACCTATAAACACCACAACACACACCTGAAATTAATTACACAATTACCATAATTAAATACAAATTAATTAAAATTAATAAACAACCAATTATTATTATTAATAATAAATTACACATTTAAAACTATAAAATCTCAATTAAATATTAATAAATAAAAATTCATCAATTAATTTAATATAATTAAATTACTTCCCACCTTATTCCCCTATAAACCCACAACCCGCTACGGAACTAAAAACGCAAAATTCAAATAAAAAAAAAATTAATAACTACTAAAAATTTAACACATATTAAAAATACAAACAATTCTTATACAAAAAAACATACATCACATACATATAAAAGGCGCAGCTCCAATGGATGTCCCGATGGACGGCGGGCCGGCATCTAGAGGAAACCGCCTCGGAAACGGGGCAGATGACAGAACAGGCTATATGCCGCTGGCTCCTCCCAGACGCCCACCCTAAGTCGACATGCCCCATTCAAGTGGCGATGGTGCTTGCAAGCATGTCACGCATCCATCGCATGTCGGGCGAGACCCCCCTCTAAACCCCTCTGATTCCATTAGCAGGACTCCCCAGAAACGGAGGACATTACACCGCCTGAACTCTGCACATCTGGACGAGACATTCGGTACCCGGAGGTGGGAACCCTGTTCATGGAGGGTCAGCTGCTTCTGTTTGATCGGCTCGCGGAGGAGACAGGACTTCCGCAGGGGCAGTTCCTACTCCACAGGCAACTTATCCTAAGCTGCCGCCGGCTTTGGGACATCTCAGAGGGGTAACCCGCAACACACCCAATACTCCACGAGATACTTAAAATGGGCGCGTGGCGACATCTAATCACATGGCTTTATAAAGCAATTCGAGAACTCACAGCCACTACACTCACCCAGTTACGACAGAAATGGGAGGAGGAGATAGGACGCCCGTTTCATGACAAAGAATGGGAACAAGCCCTAAAATACCCGAAGAAAGTATCCTGCATTGCTCGGTTTAAAAACATACAGTTCTCCATACTACACCGGGCCTATCTTACCTCGACGCGGCTCCAGCGGTTCTACCCAGATACACAATTCCTCTGCCCAAGATGCCAATCCCCAGACGCAACATTTATGCACATGTTTTGGTCATGCCCCACGATAAAACCCTATTGGAGTACAATACACAAGGCACTGCGGGAATTAACAGGGCTCACAGATATCCACACCTGGGAGGCCAGCGGAATTGGAATATTCCGAAGAAGAAAGACCCTTAAGATTCAGACGCGCTTTGCCTCCCTGGCCCTCCTACTGGCAAAGAGAGGGATCACAATGTATTGGAGAGCCCCAGAAGGGCCCCCACTGGCAGCTTCGACAGGGGCATTCAGTAAATGGAGCTCAGCTGAGGAGGACATAATCAGGAGGGAGGAGGTTCAAGGAACATGTAAAAAGCACATTTCCATGGAATGGGCCACACTGCTGTACCAATTCCGACAACAGGAAGTAATCACCAAGCAAACACAACCGCATACCGACACGACTGGGACCCTAGGCCAAGATGCATCAACACAGCCTGACCCGCAGGCTGACAGCACGGCGAATACCCCTGTATATCACAATAACCCAAGCCCCGACAGCATCCCTACAGGATGAGGCAGATCTGCGTGCAGCGCTCATGCTTGGTTACACTCTACTACAGGAAAACCTTGCTCCCTCCACACCCCCATGAAAAATGCACGCAACGGCATAATTCTCTCACCTATGGGCGCCCACCAATGGAGATGACCTCATTCACCTTACCCCAACCACCCTAGGTTTCTACCCCAGTTTGTTATCTATGCCGGTAGTTTCAGGGACCGGACACCAAGTAAAACACATGACTCCTATATCAGCTATAGTAAGACGCACCACAACAAGGCATGCTCACACACGGGAAACCAATAGCTAATCTCACTATGCATATACCATATTGTGCCCCTGAAGGACTGGTAAACCTCCATAGTGAAAATATGTAAAGCGTGTCAGATGATATAACTTTGTTATTGTAAGATGCAATTGCAAACTCAATAAAAATCGTTTTTAAAAAAATCACATACATATAAAATATATACTCAAATACATAACATTAATTAAAAAACAATATTTTTAACAACTGTATTTTTGCAAATGATATTAAACACTTCGATATTTTTAAAGTCGATATTACTTACCTTAAGTCGATATTCTTGACCACGCTATTCCTGCTGTCGATATTTCTGAACCACAATATTTTGTACTCGATATTTGTGCAACTCAATATTTTTTATTCGACATTCTGTCTGCACACCTTTACGGCTATAGCTCAAAGGTCAGCTTCCCATCAATTCACACACAAATAAATACTGGAAAAGTGTCTCTTGCCGCCTAAAGAATGTCAAATGACAAGAACAAATAAAGCTACATTTGAGGAAACGCATCAAAGGTCCATTACATCAGGCTTTGAAATAATGCAGCCTAAGGAAAAAAAAGTAGTTCAATGCATTTTAAAGTTAGCATTTTCTTATTTAGTAAAATAAACTCCTAATTAAGTTCAAGCATAACGAAAAAGTCAAATATTTCATATATGAGAATACATATAAATTTGTCAGTGATTATTACACAAAAATACTCAACTTCAATTAAGGCCTACTACCACAATTTTTAAAAGTACCAAGATGTAAATTATTTCTTTAAATCATTCAAATGAAATTGTTTCAAAGATTATACGATACTAATAATGTTAAGCACTTATACTGAAAGTTTCAGTCATATAGCACATTTCATGAACCTTTTGCACCATTTTCTAACTTTCTATGGCACACTGCAATAATATCAATAGAAATGCTAAATGTCATCATTTTTCATAACGATTTTGTTAATAAACATATTAAATTGATTATTTGATTAATCTTGTTATTGCTACCTCTCCAGGCACACTTTTACGGAGTTGGTACTTCAACTTTTCTCAGTTTCAGTGTTGTTTTTCTAGACGTGTGCAAGGTGCACATTAGCGTTTTCACTGTCAAGTTCAGGTTGCATGTTCTGTAAGGAATGATCAGCTTTTATGCTGCATCAGTGCTCACACCAGACACTGCCCAGTATCCCATGATGCCAGGGTACCAAGAAAAGTATGGACAAAAAAATGTTTTGAAGCAGCTGGAGGCGTGGTATTTTTGGCGCTATAAAAGAGCTGTAATAAAATAAAATCGAATAAATATTGAAAGAGAAAATGCAGAAGCATTATCGTAGGGAATGTAAGACAAAGGAACCTACGCTCTAAAGGGGCATCTCGCCTCAAAATCCCAAGATACAAGAAAAAAAACATGGGTGGCACATCTTTCTCTGTTCAAGCAGCCAAACTATGGAACTCTTTACCCCCCAACATAAGATCCACCGACAACCACCTTATCTTCAGAAAACTACTCAAGAATTGGCTCTTCCCCACATAAGCACCATACGCAAACAGAAATTTACAGCATATTCCTCTGTATATAAGCATTTATTTTCACTATAGATATGTACCTATCTTTGTGTATTGCTTTGTATAAACATGTAGAATAATTATGTTGTTGTAAATAAATAAATAAAAATCATCTTTGGTCTACATGTACTTACTTCCATTGTGCATCTATGTACCTTCCATGTTCTTGGATCTGTGTGTCTGTTACCTTTCTCCTGAAAAAGCATATCCAATGCACTACCCTATTTCTCATCCTGTACCTCTATCAATATCTTTAATCTATATATACTTACCTCCTTTATTCATCTATATACTTTCAATGTACTTATGGATCTATATATTTATCACTTTCTTCGAATTTAGTATTTCAAATGCACTACCCAATTTCTAAGCCTATACTTCTCTCAATATATCCTGGCCCAACCTTCTGACTCATCTCAAACTTCTTTCTACTACTCTTTCCAATGCACTACCCTATCTCTCACCCTATACATCTATCAATATATACTCTACATCCACTCTCTCATTTATCCCAAACCCCATACCACTACTATGATCCCAAAATAACCCTTTCTAGACTCTCTCCTACTCTACCCCTCCTTGCATCATCTGCCACCTATTTTACTATACCGATCCCCCAAAACAAACCTTTATAAACTCTCCCCTCTGACTCTTCTCTTCAAAAAACCCTTTTTACTCATCCAAAAGCCTCCTCCTACTGCAATGAGCTCAAAAAAGAAAAGAAAAAACAATCTCACTCTTCTGTCCCTCCACTATCCTTTTCAATCAAAATAACAGACTAACATGTTCACTTCTCAATTTCCATATTCCACTATACTAATTCACCACTAATCCTTTATGGGTTCCAGAGTAGCGTTTCAACACCCCATCAAGGTTACCAGCGCTATATAAACGCAAACCTTTTTCCCTTTTCTACCCCTCCCCAACCCTTCTCAATCCAAATAACTGACTAACATATCCACCACTCAAATTACTTTCATGTTTTGCCATATTAATTCAACAGTAATCCTTATGGGTTCTAGAGTAGCGTGCTACTCGCCAATAAAGCGCTTCAAAACCCTATCAAGGGGTAGCAAGCGCTATATAAATACAAACCTCTTTCCCTCTTCTATCCCGCAACCTACCCTTCTCTATCCAAATAACTGAATAACATATCCACCACTCAAATTACTTCATACTTCACTATACTAATTTTTAACACTAATCCTTTATGGGTTCCGGAGTAGCGTCCTACTCGCGAGAAAAGCGCTTCAACACCCATCAGGGGTAACAGGTGCTACATGAATGCAAACCTTTCTTCCCTTTTATCCCTCCGCTACCCTTCTCACTCCAAATAACTGACTAATATCCACCACTCAAATTACTTTCATATTTCACCATACTAATTCAGCACTAATCCTTTATGGGTTTCCAGAGTAGCGCGCTTCAACACCCCATCAGGGGTAACAAGCGCTATATACATACAAACATTTTTTTTTTTTTACCCACTCTTCTATCCTTCTGCTATCCTTCCGAATCCAAATAACTGACTAACCTATCCACCACTTAAAATTTACTTGCATGTTTCACTATACTAATTCAACACTAATCCTCTATGGGTCCCGGAGTAGCGTGCTGCTCGCCGAAAAAGCGCTTCGACGCCTCGTCAGGGGTAGTAAGCGCTATATAAATGCAATTACAATACAATAAGAGGAGTTCACATAAAAAATAGTAATACATACTACAGGTCAACGAAGTTAGTCGCTATCTTATCGTTCTTGGTAGTAGTCTGAATGAAATTATAGGTCTGTTGTCATTTAAATTGAAGTGAATTCATTTTTGATAACAGGGCCATAACATTATTATGCTTGTAGAACACAACTGCCACACGATGTCGCTATTGCCTAAAGTTCGAAATATGCAACTGTTTTGTACGTGGTAAAACATCTACATCTGATTAGGTTTCCTCAGAAAAATTCACATGCTGTGCCTCTAACAAAGTTAAATAAATAGCCGACTACTTTCATAATCCTGTGTGAATCCAAAGTACAAAGGTGCATCAGTTCTTGCAAGCATGTCTATAAATACTGTCAAGATGGCTCCTGTGTTCGTATTTGTAAAAATCAATTCAAAAGAGTTTGACTAATCTGGTTTAATTTTGTGTTGTTACTGTCACAGACAGAAGCATGGTCTGCCTGTGATCCAAGCCTAAATCCTTCTATTCGCATATGATTTCAGTTACGGGTCCTATATGCTAATAAACCCGATTCAGGAAGGCGAGTCCCGATTTTTGAAGCTAAATGGCTTTATTTTAGCTGTCTCACGCCTAAAATTGCATCATGTGCTTCATTAGAAGTCAATGGGGAAAATACATTCCCCCTGTTTTTTTTTGTTTTTTTTAAATCTCTCACTTTCTTCTAAAATGTTGGCATGTATGGCGGTCCCTACTGTGCAGCACAATTTTGCCGTGTCTGTCCCATTTGTGGCACACAATGGAAGGAATGAGCCAGAATTGTGCATCCTGCAAAACTCTACACTTGACCTATAGCAACACATGTAACATTGTGACTTTGGGCCAGATGTACGTAGCTTTTTTGAGCCGTTTGTGACCGTAAAAAAGCATTTTTATATGTACAGAGCCCTTTTTTACAATTTGGTAACCTATTACCGAATTGCAAAATGGGTCCCTTCCTAATAGTGACTCAAAGTGGTATGTGTGAATGTTTTGAGACCGAAATGCGGTTGCAAAACATTCACATTTTATCACCTATTATATATCAGGTCGGTGGTAACCCATTCTCAAATGGGGAAGACTCAAGTGACTCCTTCCCCTTTGTGAATGGTTGTAAAAGCGTTTTTAAAAGCCTAAGTACCACTGCCTGCTCTTAAAAAATTAAAGAAAGCCTTTAATTTTTTTAGGGGAAACGGATGTCGTTTACCTTTAAGGAAAACGGCCTGCATTAACAAAAACAAAAAAAACATTGCTTTATTTGAAAGCAATCACAGACATGGTAGTCTGTTGACCCCAGCAGCCCACCATCCCTGTGATTTTAGCGATTCCAATGGGTCGCAAATTGCGACCTACCTCATAAATATTAATGAGGTAGGTCTTTTTGCGACCTACTGGAAAACGCTAACAGTGTAAAACACACTTTAGTACATTACTGTTTGCGATTACCAAATAGCGAATTGCAAAAATTAGCTATTTGGTAATTGCAAACAGTAAAGTTAGTACATCTGGCCTGAAATGAGGTTGGCCTATGTGCGACCCACTGGGAATCGCAAACAGTAACACACTTTAGTACATCGCTGTTTGTGATTACCTAATAGCGAATCGCAGGAATTAGCTATTAAGTAATCGCAGACACAAAGCTATGTACATCTGGCCCTTTATGTGTCACTGCACATCCGCAAAATAGAAATGAGCAACCCTTTATGATTTTTTAATTCACTTATAATAATCAGGTGAGGTTCTAAACGCACATAATGTAAATAATTTAAATTCATATGGTGCACTTAAAATGACATCAAAACAATGTTATACATAATGAATAAATTGTGCTATTTTTAGTGCATGAACTTTCTCAATAGCCACACTAGTTTGGTGAATGAGCTGATATCGCAGACTGGAAACTCGGTGAGGAGCTGTGCAGCCCATGCATTCCTCACATAATTAATTAGTTAGTGTATGTCCTACCTAGAGGCTCTGCACCAACATGACCTCGTTCATAACATGGACCCCAAATCTTGTTCGTGTGTGCAAGTGGAAATTGATTTTTTTTAGCTCATATAGCAATTTAATCTTGCTGTCTAGAGAAATACACTAATTCAGCAACATTCAGAAACTCTGAGATTTAGCACATGAGCTGCAGACAGAATAGCGTAGATGTGCAAAGAGGTATTTAGTGCAACACAAAATATGTAATAAATAAATAAATGTTGCAAAAAAATCAAAGCGGTAACCACAGCTCTGTGTGTCTTTCTGAGCCCTGCTGTATGCTGCTCAAGCATTAATTCATACAGGTACCTAGTTAGGGGCATATTCTCAAAAGCTTTTTTAGAGAATGTAAAGTGTGCCACTTCACTTACTCCAAAATGCAGTTCACAAACCTCTGGCCAGAGATCTCTTCCTCAGCCTGCCTGTCTTTTCTGCACAGCGATCTCTGCCCTTGTGGTGTAGGATTTTGTAGATAACGTGGGCAGGACTAGGTGGAGTGGTGAGAACATTTTGAATAATTACTACCAAATGGGTAGAGTTTAGGGAACTTGAGGGAGGGGTTTAGGAAGGGACATGCTAATAGAAAAAAGAGTAAGACAATTACTATTAAAAAATAGACTTCTATTTTTACTACAGCTCTTATTGGCAACACAGACTCAAATGCACTCCGGCCAAGCCTTGGAGCAAGTCAAGCACCAGACCCAACCAACCCAGGTACTGCAACACACTAACAGAAATCTATGGGACTACGAAAAAACACCAAAAACGCATAGACATGAGCATTGGCAAAGCCAATAGATCTAACATTGGCTTCCGGCCTTTCGGCCTTGTCAATGCTTGTTTTGTTTTAGCACATTTTTGTAAAACTTTATTGTTGGGGACGCTGCTGGAGCCCTTGTCAATGTACAAAAGAAAGAAATGGCTAAAAGTGAATTTTGTTTGGCCTAGTAGTCCCTAGCACTGAAAGAAACTACTTTGCAAATAGATGTGTTCCTTGTGAAAGGACAGAACGCCATGACGCACAGTGAAGTTAGCGGTGACTGAAGTTGGCTGACCCACCACTCCAAGCTGTAGGGGGGGTGGATGAAAAATGTGAATGACACACTAACAGGCCAATAGATGAAGATGAATGGCTGAAAGCCTCTATAAATAAGTTTGTTATACATATAAATGTATTAAAAACGAAAGGTCTTGGCTTGTACCAGACCGAAAAGATAGGACAATAAAAAAGTTTTCTAAATTACTCTACCTACTTTAATGTAATTTTTTTTCTCCATTTTTATATACAGATAGTTAGCTTAACTTAAATTAACAATAACATTTTTATTTAAAAAAATACAAGGCTCACATGGCATGCAACACACCTACTAAGGCAAGGGAGCGATGAAGTGAACAGTCGAGGCTCCACTACCAATGTAAAGGTGTAACTCATTAAACAGCAGCCAATCACATACCGGCGTGCCACATAAGAAATTATCTCAAACTCCCAAAAGTGTTTTTGGTTCACTATGTTGGTGAATGTCTGAGTAGCTTTGTACCTTATTTTCAGAAACAAGTATATGACGTGAGAGAAAGGGTTTACAGGCAAAGGATCAGCATCTTTGGCATTTCCAGGGAAGCAGTCATTGTCAGATAACGCTTCTCATCTGTAGTGATCCTTGACATCTTTGCACACTGGGAGCGGGAGCTTGAATCACTTACAGCCCACACCGTGTCTTTTCCTGCCGAAGTCAAACTACTGGCTGCACTCCATTTCTTGACTACACAGATAGTCACTGAAGCCACTGTCCATCTCACAGGCAAATCAATCTTGCTGCTTGCCACAGGTACTGAGATGCATAATCAGCCTGGTCCACCACTTTATCACTATGCCACAGTCAATAGCAGAAAGGCAATGGAAGTCAAGGAAATTCTACGGCAATTGCCCACTTCCTTTGAGTAGTAGATGCCATTGATGGCACCCATGTAGCACTTCACACACCATGGTACATGGAACCGCATTTCAGCAACAGACACTGCTGGCAGTCCAAGGTGTCTGCGATACCAGGGTCTCCTTCACTGATGTCTATGCCTGTCTTTTCTTGAAGCACACATGACGGTTATTACAAATCAGAATGGGGCTGCATGTGCATCTGGGGGATGGATCTCAAACACTGTCACTCATTACCTCATTGCATCATGAGACACACATCTCCATAATTATGACTATATATATTATTGATAATGTACTACCTTATGAATTATGCAGCTGATGCCTGGCATGCCCTCTCTCCCCATCTCCTCACTCTGTTCTAAAGTCCAACCTCACAGCTGCAACAGACGTTCAATAGGGCATACTGGGTACGCGGACCATAATTGAACATAATTTTGGGATCCTTAAGTCACGTTTTAGATTTCTTGGCCATATGGGGAGCAAGGTACTTTTGGATTCTTCAGAGGTTGTGTGCAGGATAGTAGTAGCCTGCTGCATCTCACACAACCTTGTGCTGTGGCAGGGCTTAAATATAGATATAATCCCTGATCTACGGCCACATCCAGGTTCACGGTGAGGGGCACAGAACAGATGGCAGGCTGCACAGGTGCATGATGACTAGTGGCCTCATTTTTCACCTGCGCTGCTAGTTTGGTTGCTGCATTATTGCACTATGTGCTGTCGAAAATGAATAGTACACAAATATACTGTTCATATATACCATCCTGGGAGAATTCTGTTGCACTACTATAATGTCACAATCAAACATGCAATGCGCAATTTATTCATAGACTTAAACTTCACTTTCACACTCATTATATGACATTTACATATTTTCACATAAGAAAAATCATTCACATGATTACCCAAGTATGGATACTGGATAATAACAATCAACTCTGTTTAACATGTAACCTACTCTTCTACGTTTATGGAGAACTCCATATGCAGGACACAGACATCCGTAAATGTGGCAGAGACCTTAGTATGGGGAGCAGACGTCTCTGAATAATGCTACAAACAGGAAATGAAACGCAGGAATATGAATTTGGCTATTTTCTGAGCCATTCTAATTTACTCTTTCACCACAAGAGCACCCTCCTCCATCCTCCAGCTCATTTTCCTAGCGACATCTCCAAAATCACTGAGGGACCAGATGAAAGGGCCCCCAGCTTTACTGATGAAGAGTTGGAGATTATTAGCGAGGGTTTCCTCCAACAGTATCCTCAGCTCTACAGGAGTCTAGAGACCTAGTTGAGAAATGCAGTAGATGTCCAGATGTGGAAGGACATGCCTACATGTTGAATGCAGTGGGTGTCGAAGGAGAGCCACGAGCACTCGGAGGACCTTCAGCTTTACTCTGGGCATGACTAAAGGCACAGGAAGTACTAGGCGTATCCTCACAACCACATTCGTGCCACCCATGATAAACACCACTGCACAGGAAGGTAATCAGAACAGCCTGGCTAAACCTTCATGTTCAGCTGGAAGCATAAGAGCAGTAGAAATCTGGAAAAATCTCATATGTACGCGATAATAAAAGTGCTTATATTTTATTTATTTGGAGTTTTATATAGTGCAAACATGGCCCGTTAGGGTATCAGAGCGATGTACAAATAACAGGTAAGTAATACATGCAAGGGAGAAATGCAAAAGGAATACGCAATCATCAAAACATATACAATATAACACTCAATCAGCAAATGTAAGCTCCGGATGTGCCCCACAAAGTAGTAAAGCAAAGTGGCTTCAGGGCTGCTCTTGAAAGGATTTATTCACCAGATGCATTTTTTTACTTTTTAAAGGAGAAAGTTGAGGGGTCCGACCTGATTGCAGGAGGCAGTGCATCCCAAATTCTAGGGACTAAACCAGAGAATGAGCGGCTGTAAGGTTTCAATTTTTTGAACTTCTAAGGTTTCAACAGTAGGGAGTTGGCACTTCTTAGAAGCGACTACCACCAGACAGTTTCTTTGTCAAGTAGACTGGAGTACTATGGTGCAGGGCCTTGTGTGCCATGCCAGGCTATCTTCAGCTGGAATTTGTTTCCAACAGGAGCCAATTTAGCTGTTTTAGAACTGGAGTAATGTGGTCAAATCTTCCGGATCCCATGATGAGCCTGGCTGTAGAGTTCAGTGTGGCCCTTGGCGGCGCTAGCCTTGCTTTAGGTAAGCTGGCCAGAGTAGCATTCCTGTAGTCTAATCGGGAAATGACTAGGGTTTGGACAGCTAACTGAAGGTCTTCAGGAGGCAAAAAGGGTTTGAGTTTCCTCAGTGAGTTCAGATGGTAATTGGCTCCCCTTGTGGTTGCACTGATATGGTCTTGCATATTCAGGTGTTTGTACAGAGTTATGCCTAGTGATCTAGTGAAATCTATGATTTGGGGGTGCAGTCGATAGCTGTAAGTTGTTTGAGCCATTCTACAATGGGGGTAGAGTGTGTGTGAGGGGCGATCAAGAGGAATTCAGTTTAATTTAAAGGCTGTTGAGCATAAGGTGATTATGGGTTAGCCATTTTGGTTTTCAGGAGGGTGCAATTGAGAGAACTGATATCGTCTGGTGAGGAAATTTTCAGGTACAGTTGTGTATCAGAATTTCGGTGAGAGGTTCCATGAACATGTTGAATAATGTGGGTGAGAGCGTTGATCCTTGATGTATTCCAATTAAGATATGGTTTGAAAGTATGGTCCGATTATGTTTCTAGTTTACTGCCTCTTTATTATGTCGTTATCAGCATCATGTGTTACATGAATGGATTCAATGATAGTTTCAAATGTTTTACTAATGTAAAAATTTTAAAAAACATTTGTAATTGATTTTATTTGAACACATTGTAAATGTACATTATAAATTACATATCTTAAAATTAACCACTTATATTATTAAACTTCTAAATATTTTCAGATTTCCACATACTTGCCAATATAAGATTTTGTAAGGCTGACATTCTATAAGTTATTCTTCCTTTAGCATAAGCAATGGTATTAGTTGGCCATGTCTTAAATATTTTAATCACATTTTATAGAATTGCTATAAGTTGTCCTTAGCATGTACATTCTATTGTCATACAAACAAAAATACTTACACAATCACTGTTTCCTCCTTAACATTATCCTTGTAGCCAGCATGCTAGGATGACTATTGCCTGAGGTGGGATAGCTGCCATGGCCCAATCATATTTACATGCCTCAATTCTAAGATGTCCTGCATTCAAGGCCTACTTTAAAAAAAAATCATAGCTGAAGATTTTGTCAACTATGAGACCACTCTAAACAATCTGAAAAACACAATACCAGGGCAAAGGGTATTCCAATGCTTAGCAATGTCAATGCTTGCCATATTTAAAGTTATTTTTTTCTTTTAATGGTATTGTATGTACAATATATTTTGGATTTATGCATTTATCATTTCTTTCTGTGTGTACATTCCTTTTTTTTCACAACAAATTTTATTGTTGACAGACAAAAAGAGCCCAGAATAAGTCCAGGGCAAAGCATCACATATACAATATGACAAAGATAAGGATGTCAACGTTTTTGCAATGCGACCCTCTGAACCATGAGGGTATATGAAGCAGAATGTGTACAAAAAGAACATTGCAAACCAAAAACAAAGGTGTCACCTGATCTACATATCCCACAATTACACATGAGTCAAATATCAATAAAACAGTGCGTGCACAACCAGGCCTAGAGCCTGTATCCAACATGAAATCAACAGGGCAGATCTTCAATGCTCCGCACAGGAGGAACTGGTTCAAGGAAAAGACCTCGATAATCGGCCCACCGCTTCCATATTTTCGGGTGTTTCTGAGGGCAGCCGCGTGCCTTAAAAATTGGAATTTCTAGTCCCATAGAGAAGTCAAGGCCACGCTTCCAGGCCCCAACCGAGGGCGAGGAGGTCACCTTGTACATTCCTTTTCAGCAGACAGAGCCATCCAAACATCATAACAGCAAGACCCTGGTGTAGAAGGACAAGATCTTTGGTGCTAGGTGGACAAGCAACCTTTTTACAACCAGTTAGGAGGAAACTCCTTCCACCACAGAGAGGGCACCTGCCCGAAGAGTAACTCACTCTGTCACATAAAGAGTCTGGGGAGCAGCTGTAGAACCCTCTCAGGGGCTGGAAGAAAAGGACACAACATGCCAGAAGGAGATGGACAATAATGCTCCTCCTGGCCAAGAGCAAGAACAAGCAATTGTTTCCGAGAGCAGGCACACCCATCATCTGATTCTGCTGCCACTCCCTCTATCACTCCAGAGGCCCTCATTACAATGGGGCCTCTAGCTGGATCTTCTGCTCTATTGCCTTCTCATCCTATAAGTGCCCGCCAGGAACACCAGCAGCAGAAGGAGGCATTCACCCTAGACACGCCTGAAATCAAAGTATTTAATAATGGCTGTTATCAAGGAGGCCATGACTGGTATAGTTGAGGTTCAAATAGCGCTGTATAGGAATATTCAGGAATGTTCAGAAGGTGACTAGGAAAATTAGGACCATCTGAGAGACACTATCTAAACAACACAGAAATAGATGCTCACTCTTGACCAACTTAATTGAAGGTATTATGCTCCATCTGCCTCCACTTCCTTCCCCACCCACTTTTGTCACACCTCCCAGTTCGTCCATCCAAATTGTTTCCTTCAGTAGCCCTGTGTATCAAATTTCTCATCAGGTGTCTTGTCCAGTAATTTGTCTGCATCAGAGGAGGACATCAGTGTTGTTGGTGGGAATTCAGAATGCCAGGATAGACAGTAACGTCATACATGTAACTTACACTTACAATTTAAATAGAACCACACACAATAAAGCACACACAACTTACATTGGGTGCTATAAAGCTGTATCTGCAAAGTTGGTCACAGGTAACAGTTATAGAATAAAAGATTATTGAATGGTCCTAAGAAAATTAAAACATAATGTGTATTTCAGTGAGTAATGTGTACTGAGAGAAGTATAGAAATTTGGTGAATGGTATTAGCTTCCCAAGGGGAGTTGTCCATATCTCCAGCTATGTAAAACTGGTTTCATTTGAGCTTGTGGCTGTTGGTGTGGTTGTGGGTGTGGTTGTAGAGATTGTTATTAGGGTGGAGGTGGTACAGGTGAATTTCCATCAGGGTGTATGGGTGGTGTAGGCCTGAGAGATTGTTAGTGTGCCTCAACTGAGTCCAGCAAGTCTGTAAAAAAAAGATGGAAAATGTTATAAGTCAAACAAAGTTTGAGCAAAAACAAATTCACCAGACGTGTTTCACAATAGATTACTTATAGAAGCCAGACTTAAACTTAGTGATATCTCAGTAAAGTGAAAAACAGGACGGTAATGGCTGATCCATACATGAAATTAATTCATAATTGCAATGCTACCTCACCTTCTACTGCCAGTGATGCTTGCTTTGAGGTTGGATCCCTTGACATCAGCTGCTGAACCAGTGTTCTTAATGACAGTAGTGGTAATATCTCACCTCATCCAGCAGCTGTATAGAAGACTAGTGTCAAAGGTGAGTTACAGATGAACAGAGAAGAACAGTGACAAGTAACACAAACTATGGCAATGGAGATAGAGATATATTAGAAATGTTCCATATTCCAATCATATTCCAAATATTGAAAAATCTAACAACATTCATTGATTAAAAACAAAAGGTGAACTGATGTTCAGAAAAATAGAACATAGAGTAGTATAAGTGTTGGTTGTAAACATACATGTACGATGAATGGTAGAGGACTGTCAGTATGTACCTGAGGTCACTGTGGTGTTGGTCACAATGTGAAGAATAAGCATGTAAAGTTATTAATAAAGCTCACACTTTTGCTTTTAGAAGAACAGTTTTATTACAGTTGATCCTGTAAATTGTTTATGCTGGTTGCTTACAATACACAAATTAAAAAACAATCATGGAGGAAGAGAAAAAGAATAGTACATTCATAAAATTGTGTAAATAGGTGTATGTGCTTTTCCTTACTAATAAT
The DNA here is from genome assembly GCA_963921515.1 of Calotriton arnoldi. NCBI lineage: Eukaryota > Metazoa > Chordata > Amphibia > Caudata > Salamandridae > Calotriton > Calotriton arnoldi. The sequence goes on from CAWUFW010001674.1 coordinate 607,007, forward strand.
AAGAAGAAAGCAGCACATTTGTTGAACATACTGGATTATCAGAGTTAAGCTATATCCTTAAAGAAGCGTCAGAAGAAGCAGTTTGCATTGTAAGTGCTGACCTTCAAAGGCATACAAAGCAAAATATTGCTTAGCTATACCTTTTGACAAAAGGTCAATATTTTTGTTGCATTTTGAAGAAAGCTTTAAGTTAAAAGAAGCGAACACACAAGGACGGTTAGTAGATAGCAATGTGTCTTTATGACAGACTAAGACGTCTAAACAGCACACATTTCTTAAACAAAAAAAACATGAATTAACAATTAAAATGCCAACACTTCAACAAGGTACCTACATAAAAACAAGACACACTGGCTCTCAATTACAAGCACTATGTCATATCGCTTTCACAGCCTAACTAAATGACTTCTTGATACCCTATCTTCCAAATCTAATGGAAACAAAAATTGTATAATGTAGCTATCCATGAAATGCCCAGTTTGATAAACAGCCCATCCCACACAAGAAAGCCAACGGATGAATGGGTTGGCACAAGCCCACTCTCTTTTGTACTTCTTCTTATAGTACATTTCTGAAGAGCGGATGACATGAGGTCTTCAAGACAGCTCAAGCTGTATGTAACCATGGGTGCTCCAGAAGGCAAATAGTGCTCAGCAAAATGTCATGGGAATATCCAGTGCACCATGGCCTCTGACTCCAGTGCTAGTAATGGGGTTTAGTACACATAGTTCAGGGGACGAGTTTTGACTCCAGCTAGTAACACATCTAGTGGTTGAAGAAAATAGGATTGCTTCACTTGCTTGCTGAAAATTGTATGAAAGATGCAACTCAAAACCAAAGACCCATAATTTACTTATTTAATTTAGGGAATGTAGACTTTGTTGCTGAAGAGCACATGTTTGAATGCTGGATGTGGGTAGCAAGGGGACAGTAGATGGAAATCTAGACCCTGGAAACAATCAGATGGTAGCACATAACTTGTGCATCCATGTTTCAAATTGTTGCAGAGAAGTATACATTTAGGTATATGTGTAGGTTTGAAATTTTAAAGCTAAGCATTAAATTAATGAGTGCATTCTAATGTACTCATGAATAGCCAACCTCTGTTAAAAAAGTGTAAGCACCATGACCCCTTAAAAACTACTGAAAATCAACCTCCAATTAAAGAAGGTTATCATATCAAATGGCTGGTAGTAACTGTTAGACTTGTCAGCCTTAGGGTGGTCTTTCCTGAAACTTTTGCCTTCACCCCTCCTATTTTTGTTGATATTATTTATGTTGGCATTAGGACTATGTGTCCTTTACCACTGCTAACTAGTGTTAAACTGATTGTGCTCTCTCCCTAAACATGGTAGAATTGGCTTGTACCCAAATGGCACATTTAATTTACTTGCAAGTCTCTAGTAAAGTGGTACCCATGTACTCTGGGCCTGTAAATTAAATACTAATAGTGGGCCAGCAGCACTGGTTGTGGCATCCATTTAAGTAGCCCTGTAAAACATTTCTCAGGCCTGTTATTGCAGCTGGTGTGTGCAGTTTTAAACTGCCAATTCGACCTGGCAAAATAAACATTTTGCCAGGCTCAAACTCTCCTTTTTAATACATATATGTCACCCCTAGTGTAGGCCCTAAACAGCCCATAGGGCAGGGTACAGTGTATTTAAAAAGTTGGACATGTACTTTTACATGTCCTGGTGGTGAAAAAGTCTTAAATTCGTTTTTCGCTACTGCACGGCCTCCCTCTCCCATAGGATAACACCGGGTAAGGAAACAAGATAGATGGTAAAGGTATATGCTTATTCTTTCTGTTGATACATACTGCAAAATTCATTAGAGAATTAAACGTAAGCTAGATTAATACAGCCTGCCTAAAATTCAACATTATGAATCAGATCTCACCACCATGAATATCTTAAACCTGCTTTTCAATTTCAATTTTTACTGGTACTGCACAAACATATAAGATGACTATCCTTTTTGCTCATACTATTTTAAAAGCAACATGCAGAACATTTTAGTTACAGTATTGGTACATGTTACAGATGTGTACTCGTCTTTCTATTTTGCAAAAAGTGGTAGTGCTTTGGCTAAAGTTCAGCTGCTTGCTTGAAGTAAATGCATCATTTCTGAGCAACATTTCTCCTGAAGTTTAAAAGCTGCAGGACCAGCACTACATTTGAAGATACAGCTACATGAATTAATTAATGTGTTATATAAAAACAAGTACAGCTACACAAACTTTTTTATGTGTAACATACTATTCGGTGGAATCTTATTACAGATAGATGAGATATTTCTCCTCCGCTTTGTTTTCCAGTATAATAAATCTGTTCCAATGATCATTTGTACTGTCTTACTTCTATTTCCTTTCTAGATAAGACATTTTAAACCTATGAACCCAAATTGATAAATCGTAGCCACGTCCAGGATGTGGCCAGGTGGGCAAAGAGGGAGGATGTGCACAAGAAAAGCTTTGGTGAACATCCCCAATATAACCCACCACAAGTTTGAAAAATGTTTTGCAATAGCTTTCCCCCAGGTTTGACAAAGGTGGAAATTGGTATATGGGCTGACAGAAATAGGCAGAGGCTCACCTGAGAGACGTGGATGATGGTGATTCGGGCTGCGTGCCCTCTTAGTTGAACAATATGTGCAAGGAGCCCTGCATTACCAAAGGTGGACCTCTTATGGAACAATTAGGCCAACTGAACTGGAGTTGGGCGCCAAGGCCCTAGTGATCACCACTCCCAGAGGTGATGGAGTCTCTCATATCTGGTAAAGCCACCTGGCCTAAAGGGAAATGGTGGATGATGACGTAGACCCACACCTGAAGAAGAGATACAGCTGGAGGCAATGAACCCACCTAGTCTTGTCCCATCCTCCTCCTTCCTGTGGGCCTAGCTGCCCAGAAGGGAGCGTGGGGCAAGTGACAGTGAAGATGCTATTCATAGAGGCCTTACAGATCACAGTGGAAGACCCAGGCATAGGTTTGGGAACATTGGAGCTGAAGAGTGACAACCAGCAAGAGGTGAGGCCCTTAAATGCCAAGAGAGAGGTGTGAGAGAAAGGATGCAGGGGACTGGGGAGAAATACATTCCTCCCTGATTAAGAAAGGTGGCTTCACCTCCAAGCCACTCCCCCATCCCCCGTCTCCCATCCCCTAGACTGATTTGTGAAGTCCTGATTGAAGACCTGGAGCTGAACTGGAGGGGAATTGGAAGGACTCTGACAGAAGACTGTGCTACCAGTATCAATGCATATGATGCGAAAAGTGGTTACAAAACCACAGATCCTGCCCAACCAGATATACTAGGGAACAGACAGAGGAAAGGAAACAATCCTCCCCACCTCTACTAACTCTGTACCTGACTGCCACATGGACCAGGACTGTGGGACTAGTAGAAAAGATATCATAGCTGTTGGCTGAATAATATGGTGAACATGTCAAATTCCATGACTCAAGACCCTGCTGAGACATGAGAGTCCACCCGATAGGTTTTAAACATGACTGAAAACAAAGGAGGATAACTCTGTGACCGAGGGAGACTTCATAAATGTGCAAGGCCTCTGCAAAGTGAAATAGAGTGGACCCACCAGAAGTCATCCTATGAGCTGTATCTACCCAAGAAGCAAATGCAGAGAGGGTAAGAGTTGAAGCAGCCTACCGACGTGAATATTTATGAAATGTAGTGGACTAGGTCACTGAGGAGGAAAGTTGCATCTTAGAACTGGAAGAAAACTCAAAAATGCTTCATATCATAATCCAGAGGTTCTTGGCAATGTTGTGCTCACTGAAGGACAGAGTGGAGGATACCAAGGGTTGAGTGAAATGAAATAGCTTGAGGATAGTTAGAATCCCAGAGGGGTGGAAGGTAAGAGACCTGAAAGCTTCTTGGAAGACTGGACGATCGATTGAGTATATTTATCCATGCCATCGCACTTTCCTCCTGCATCATCATTAAAAGAACTCACAGGGTCTTGGCCCAAATGTCAATGGTCACGGGGACAAAATTAAAAGAGGAGTGTTGACCCAGAACCTTTGAAAATAATACCCGAACTGACACTCATGCTAGAGTTGAACTTAATGGGCTCTGAATAAGGGACATATACTTCATTGGCACACTCTGGATTTAACAGGATAACACAGGGGAAGCCATACTAGCTAAAATATCCACTCCTTTTGAGGTAAAGTAGGTGTGGTTTGTCCCAAATGGATGCTATGTGTAAGTACATGGCATCTGGGGCAGAATGAACTGCACAGTCTTTAACATGAATGCACTACAATGACTCCAGGCACTTATGGTTATAGAGTAAGCCCACTACTGATACAAACAGATACTACTCATTCTTTGGTGAACTGGTGTCATGAAACTTGAGGGGGCCCCCCTGCAAGGCACGTGGATGTTCCCCCTCTGTACTCAATCAGGAGATCTCCGGCCGGAGTTCTGTGCTGAGGGGTCCCCTGGAGGTTGGGGCTCCTCGCACCGCAGGGGCTGCGGGGGGCCTATGTTACGCCACTGCTTTGGGGCACATAAGTCCTCCTTAAGAATTGACTATTTTTTCCTCGATAGAAACCTCTCTGGTGACTGAGGTCAAGGTTCTAGCCCAGGGCTTATCCTACCTTTCATTGCTCCTGATGACCATTGGGGTCAAAGGATGGGGATTGCGTGAAGAATGGATTCATGGGACCTTCTGAATGAAGAAATTACAGATGCAATGAGGGAGGACATTAAAAACTACTTCTCAGGAAATGAAAGATCGATAACATCAGCCATAACACTCTGGAATGCTTGCAAGTTGATCATTCGACAAAGGGCCAGGGCAAAGATTCACCACAAAAAGTGGGCTTAGAGGGGAAGGTTGATTCCCTGGTGGAGAAAACATTAGAAATTGAGAGAAGCATGAGCAACCCTCCAACTGACAAGGAAATGCACAAGTTATCACTGGCCCAGAATAACTTGAAGAAGTACATCACATGGCTAGGCCCCAATACATAAATACATAAAGGTTCATATATGAAGTGAGAGACAATGTGGGTTCTCTATTAGCCTGGCTTAGCAAAAGAGACGTGGCGTTAGGTGAGTGAGGGAAATAGATGATAACTAATGACAGGTGTATAGCACAGATCTTCCCAGATCACTGTTTGGAAATGTACTGTGCTAGGCACACTTGGGGAGAATACAAAAAAAGCAATTTGGTAGACAATCTACCCATCATAAGATTAGGAACAAAAGGCATGGAGGAATTGGGCAGAAACATGGCAGTGGCAGAGGTGACAATGCCATCCAGCAAATGCAAAATGACCCGTAGGTCTACTGATTGTATAATTTAAATGCCTTGATACCCTTTTAGCTCCCCACTAACTTAATTATTCGAAGAGGCTGAAAGAGTGGGCAAGTTGCCTAGGACCTTAGACATGGCACTATCATCACCAAATATTAGAAACCAAAGCCCAAAACAGAATGTTTCTCTACCGGCTGACTCGCTCTCAAATGTAGATGTAAAGATATTGGCCAAAATGTTTGTGAACAATATAAAAAAGGTCTTCACGTTGATTCATCCAGATTAATCAAGTTCTGGCTTTACAGATCTACCCCTATGATGACTAATAATTCACTAGAGAAAATAAGGAATATAGAGGAACCCCTGGTGAACCTATCTTTCCATGAAAACAGGACCTTCAACTCCATAAAGTGGCAATACCTGAATATGCTCTTGGAACTATTCATGATTAGTCTGAAGTTGCAGGCCTGGATAAACCTTTTCTATACAGAGTCAATACCTGCTGTGAAAGTGAATGGGGAACTGTCCGGGATGTTCAGGCTCAGAAGAGGTAAGAGGCAGGGCTACCCGTCTCTCCAATCTAGATCACACTGGAGGCAGAACTCCTGGCTTGCTGTGTCAGAGCAAAAGACTGAATTCAGAGGTTTGGTATGGGCGACAGTCAAAAAGACAAAATATCACTCTTTGAAGATGGCATACTTCTGTACTTTGTGAATCCCCTGGATACTGGTGCTTCTCTCCATGGTCTGAGAATTTGTTGGGTACTCTGCTGACTTGATCAACTAGGCCAAATGGACCATTCTACAATAAGTTAATGGAATACAGACTGACTGAACACATTGGGCCTTAACATGACCAGAGATTCATTTAGATATTTAGGGATGGAGATCAGAAGGGTTAATATAAATGTGTCATATTGCAGCCTTGAAGCAATACTGATGAACTTTTAGAAAGGTGATAAAAGATGGTGTCAACTGCCAATTTCATTGATGGGCCAAGCGTCCATCTTCAAAACATCCCTGCCCAAGCTGCTATTAACCTTGCATAATACAGTGCATGTGGTTCCGGGGGCTTTCTTTAAAGGACTGGAGGCAGAAATGTGCAGCCTTCTCTGGGATGGCAATTCCCCTTGTATAGCACTTTAAAGATCAGATGTATATGTGTGTGGCATTGCACTCCCCAATGTAAGTCTTTATTATTGTGCTTACCATCCATTGTAACCACTGGGCATTTGCACCACAGGACAAACCCGCAGCACGCATACATAGGGTTGCCATGGGGCAAGATACATATCTGCACTACATATGGGTAGGGGCCAAGTCAGACAACCAACGGCAATAATAAACATCTGGAAAAACACTACAGCATTTATTGGTAGGAAAGATAAGATTACATAAGAAACCCAATTTGGAAGGGTGCTCTGCAGGATGTGGCCCACTTACAGGGCTTTATGGGGTGGGGCACCACTGGAATTTCTAAACTGAAAGACATAACGGATGACAGCCCACAGAAGACATTTGAACTACAAGCTGAATAGGAATTCAGGTACCCACATATCTGACACATATTGAACTCCTGCTTACCTAATTGGTCTGACCTCCTGGAGACATCTCCTTTGAAATGCAGGATATTTTCTGAGCAGCTGGTCCAAGGGGCAGTCATGAACATTTACAAAACACTATGAAGGTGGTGATATGTGAGGCCCTCAGACTTAGACAACTTAAGATCCTTAGAGAAGCTACTACTTTAGATGCAAACTATACACGGACGGCACAGTTGCTGGTGCAAAGCGGTTAAGATTAGGAGAGGAATAGTGCATTTATCTCTACTCCATCTGGTCATGTAGAGCTATCAAAGTCTTCTAGGTTTAGGTGGTTACCCAATTCTTAGCATTACTAAGCACAGAGATAACATTAACACCATAACTTACTTTACTAGGTATCCCAAATGACAATGTTAATGACTAGGCATAACCTTACGTTGTGCTCCCTAGTACTTATGAAAGCTAAGAGGGACATCAAACTTAAATGGGGTAACTCCTCCCAACCCACAAAGGGTAGGTGCTCTACAGAATCGATCAATAAATAAGGGCTGAGAAGTGATATTTCAAAGTAGTGGATGCCCCTGGTAGTTCAATAAAATTTGAGGAACATGAAAGATTTATTATGGGCTAAATATGATAGGGGATACCTCAGAGCCCTATGCTTAGCATATTACTTCAGCCTAATTGTGCAGGACTTCCTCAAAAGAAAAGCTGTCATAGGATTTGCACTCATTTCACCCATTCCTATAAAGGCCAGATGCAGCTGAAGATTATTAAGTGTGCTAATAGAGTCCCTGTAAAAGCCCTCATATAGGAGGTACCAACTCATTAGAACTCCTTTTACATGCTCCAACACCTCTTTGAGCAGTTCAGGTCCATGAATGATTACGTACTACAAAGGAGGGAGGATGCAGCTGACAAAACCATGTGGATGGAGGTTGACAAAGGGGGGGCTAATAGAGTGCCTGCTCCAAATGCGAGTGTCTTTTGAGATAGGAAGTAAGCAAGGAGGATTATACCATGAGCCAAACCATCCCATAGTTGCACATGCAGGACCAATTGCCTATGGTAAAACAATCATATGCCACTGTCTCGATCAATAGCTCAATCCTTCAGGTGAATACAAATTTCCGGCTGCAAAAAAAGATTATGTCTTCTGATGAGTGTATCTGTGCCACTATACTGGTAGCACTGTAATAAAAAGGCTACCCACTTTTATTCCTTGTTCAGCTTTGGATCTCTCCAATTGTCATAAAGGCATGATATGTAAAGCAAGTGAACTAGAAGATGAAAGATGGCAAACTTGAGAGCATAGACGAACTTATGTGTTGTCTTCAGTCACCAGTGGTAATTAGATCATCATTCCAAAACACACCTGCTACTAAACCTAAAATACCAACAGCATCACTTTCACTTCCAAATTCTGCAATGGGTTGCTTTAGGAATCTTCCAGGACTTAAATCAAGTGTGCAGGTGCTAGGAAACTCTGAAACAGAAAATGTCAACAACCACAACAATAGAGAAAATGGATCAAAGCTACTTGGATGACTGAGCAGAAGTCTACTTGAATGAAGAGCCATTGACGTAGTGGTATAGGAAAAAACTGGTCAACACTCAGCAGGCTGGCAATAAAATATCTAGCATGTTCTGTAGCCATTGTAGTCTTGTAGCTGGTGTTCAGTGCAGTAGGTGCCATTATCACAGCCAGAAGTACCAGTCGCTCAACTTGAAACATGGAGAGAATGACAATGATTAAAATGAACAAACATTTCTTCTCAAAACATTTTAAGGCTCCGTAAGACACAATAGTGGATGAGGGTAATTTATCGGACATCACAACTGTGGCGAGTGACCATCCTTCAAATGACCTCCCTGTATTTAAAGCTGATCTCTACTTTCTAGAATAAAAAAATAACATAAATGACTGTGGTGAAAAAATAAAAAGCGAAAAACACAGTTTTCTATTTATATTTCGTGTGCTAATGTGAATAAACTTAAAATGACCGGTATGAAAGACAAAGGTAGATATTCAAAGAGGATACATCCATTTTTGACCTGGACACTAAGTGGTGAGAGGAAAGAAAGCAATTTAACCTTTGAGTAAACAGTAGACTTTGCCATGAGCAATAGTTTCTAAGTCTGTTATGGATACCTCTTTCCTGAAAGAACCAAATACCTCCGATGCTTAACCTTTCATTCACATCCTCGACTGACAGTGCAGATTCAAAGGACAGCACTGCTTATGTATGCTGCTGCAATACGAAAAAAGATAGACAGGCAGTCAGACATAGACAGACAGACAGACAGACAGACAGACAGACAGACAGATAGATAGATAGATAGATAGATAGATAGATAGATAGATAGATAGATAGATAGATAGATAGATAGATAGATAGATGCTTATATGTGTCGCAGGGAGAATTACTTGATTGACTTTTGTTACCCACACTCCAGAATCTCTTGGTTCTTCTGAGACCTTGACTTGACTGAGACTCAATTTCCTTTTCTTTTCTTTTTCAAAAAGGTTGGATGATTTGTAATCTGCAAGTCTTGTCATCAATATTCAGGAGAAAGGCCTATATGTATTTACTTGGAAGTGAAAATAGACTCAAAGAGGCCTATCCTATAGACTGGAAAGAGGCAATTTATTTGGAATAATGCTAGTGGCTTGAGTGGCAAAGCCTGAATGATTGTGTAATGTTGTGAACATAATGAGTAAAACTAAACTTGTTTACTCTTTTGGTGATCATGCAACTAGTCATCTGGTTGTCTGGGATTGGTTAGATTGATCCTTAGATAATGGTACACTGTGTTAAGCTGCACACCGCCTGACTCCTCGCACACCATGTTTAACTTGACTCTAAAATACTGCCAATTTATTTTCTCTTTCAACAGGAATTTTATTCTGCAAGGAGCCTCCTGGTCTGCTGTTCAGCTCTGTTACCAAGACAGAATATGCCAGAAGAATCTAGATGCACCAATTTTATACAATATCTTTTCTTTTACTTTCATTATAAATATTTTTGAACTGTGTGTCCTACATATTTTGCATTCCAACCAAGGGACCTAACTAACATGTGAGTATGCTGGCTGCTAAAGACTATTTGAAAAGGTTAACTTACCTGTCATCTTCCTTCCATGACAGATGTGAGTTGCTGCATGAGTGTTTGTCTCTCTTCTCTCTGTCTCAAATTTCCCCTAATTCCCCCTACCCATCCATTGATTGATTCCCTAAATCTCTTCCCCCAAGTTGTGAGATATATTGTGCTGTAATCTATTTCTACTATGAAAAATCTCAACTTGGTGGGGTGGATGTGGTGTAAGCAATGCTAAACCACCACAGTGGAAAGTTAAAAAATGTGCCCACACTATCCCTCCTACCCTGAAGATCATAGTGCAAAATATAAATTCTAACAACACTCAGTGGTAGTCCAAGAATAGGAAGTGTGCATTTTTCCCCCAAGACCCAATCTTCCTGCTGATTCTGCCAAAGTTACATCCTCCAGACTTGAATGTTAGTTGTCATTTTTATCATCCAATACCCTTGCTTTAGTAAATGAATCTGTACACTCTGTTGATTTTTGTTGGCCTCTGTCTTGGATTTTCCCCTCACTCTGTCTTCTCTTTTAGTTTCATGTTGCAAAATGATAATCCTATTGCTGGTTCACTTGCGCCATTCAGAATAAGAAGAAGCTTGTGTTTCTTGTGATGTATTCAATGTTAGGGACTGTTAGTGCAACGAGTAGTTTGTTTCTTTGGAAAAACTCATTTATCAACTAATACGCACTGGTTTTGAGGGAGGTAGAAGACATTCATGTTCAGGTAGGATCTAATAAGGGGGAGTGGTTGGGTTTGGAGGTGGCAGGCGGCATAATATGATACAACATCTATTATATGAATAGTAAGTATTCTTGTGCCACTGGCATCCCAGCCGATGGCAGCTCCCGAGCTGATCTCGGGTAAGTGGGGCACGCAGCTTCACAAGAGTGTTTCAGACCAAGCTGCTGCTGACTGACCACCGCATATGGCTGTTACACTTATTTCACGGTGGCTGACCTGCCAAGATGTTTTCCCTTGCTCTTGCTCTTCTCCCTGGGGCAGCCTTGGTGGGAGACACCTTTGGTGTCTCCATCCTGCTTTTACCTTCACTTTCCCATAATCCTCTACCAAGGATTTCTGAAATATATCCTGCCCTTTCAAAGATGGCCACCTTACCATTAGTTGCTATGAGGTGATTCCCAATCCAATATGACAAAGTCTCTCTTCATGTGAGGTATTTCCTGTCTTTAGGGTATAACAGCCAGATGATCTGTTTCTCCTTGTGTCACAACACTTCTTGCTCCCTGTTGGTGTGTTTCCTCACTCCTGATAATATTTAGGATTTCCTGGTCCTTCAGCCATATAGTTTCAGCTCCTGGCATTCCTCTGTATCCTAAAGTCTCCTGCTCCTTGGAGTCCAGTCTCCTGTCCTTAGATTTTTGCTGGTTTCTACTATTACCAAGGGCCTTGCTGTCAACCAGGAGGTTTTTTGCTTCCTGACTTTTTCTGCATCAGGGGCTACTTCTGGAAGGCACCACCTGCTTAGGCACTTTCCTGTGTCAGTGGCATTGTGGCTACTAGAAGGGGTCTCCCTTACGTCTGCCAGACCAAGACTGTAAAGACCTGGACTTCTCGACCTCCTCGCAGTCAGAGACTTATAAAAAGGTGACTGGTTCATGACAGTTCCTTAGTGGTGACTGCAGAGGAGAGAGCAGTTTGCAGCTATTAACTAATGGGATAATGTTCTAGTGGTATCAAGTCATGATGAAGGGTGGTGCCTAGGTTGGGCATTAAGAGTTTTCCAACACTCACTGCAGGAGTGTGGAGGCCTGCATTAACTGTAGCCTGGCAAAGGAGCTCAGGTAGCGAAAGCGAGAACAATGGATGGATATTCTTTGTTCTTTGTAACGGGCCAGTTTCAGGCGTTCATATTCTGTCAGCACGCAGGTAAGAGGACAGTCCATGGTTTACCAGGGATCCCTTCGAATTGCAAAACATTAAAACAAACCAATAAATTACTAAAGAAAAGAGACAGTTATGAATAACATCAAAATATGTATTTAAAAAAATACAGTCACCCACGCCACTTGCAAACCGCCCACCCCTCCGTGAACCCAAAGCAAATACAAAACTACTAAAAGTGCCCCTTCTCCAACTATTCACACCCATACCACATGCAACAGCCCCACCCTCCTCCCTGAACCCTAGGCAATCACAAAATTACTGAAACTACTCTTTTCGCAACTGTTTCCTCCCACACCACCCACATTAGGCCCACCTCCTCCCTAATGAAAATACTCCTATAAAATGTCTACTCAGTTATTTATGTCCCTCTAATTCTTTCGGATTTCTTCGGGTTCCTGCCTAATAGTGGGCTCAGCTGCTTGCAGTGGCTCCTACTATGGCATAGGTGAGGCTGGATAGGACATGAAAGAAGTTGCCACTGCATTTCTTCTTCCACCTCCTCCTCCAAGATCACCAACTGACTGAAGGCCACTTCAATGGCCTCCATTTCCTGGAGCTACGGCAGGGAGGCTATCTCCCGCTGGTGCTGGACCTTTCCCTGGGACTCAGAGGATCGTTCCTGGTCCTGGCCTCTGGCAGGAAAAGCAAGATGGTCTGAAAAACAAAAAAGGACATTAATCATAGGTACCCACTACAAGCACATGTTTGACTAGTCAGAAAGTTACACAGTATTGCTGATTCTCTAGGGCCACCTATCAGATTTTGTGTCCCTGGGATTTCACCAGACATTTTACGTGTGTTTAAATAAATTACTAAACTGCAAAGTTATATATATTGCCACAGCAAAAAGATGGTGTATTAAATGTATGCTGCACAATTTGTTTGACTACATCATGCAGCAATAATTAAGCCCAGCTAACATGAAGGGGCGGCATGCTTTTTGGACATCTATTGACACATAATATCAATGAAAATTCCAGTAGCCCTGCTCTTTCCCTGGCCAACCATCTCCAAAACCAAGTTCTATACTCAATCCACACCACACACTCCCCCCTAATTCATTAACAGTTCAACAAATATTGTTCTTGGGTTATGGAGAACATTCGTCTTAGGTACGTTTGGCATTTTAGGCCAGAGCTTGAGCTAGGTTTAGGTCTGCCTGTGGGCAGGGTGGGTGGTTCATGGAAGTTAGAAGACAGATCAGTGTAAGAGATGGCAGAAAAAGAAACTTAGGAAGAAGCTGTGAGAGCAATGTAGCACATTATGGGATGAGATGGAGTGGGATGGGATGGGATGTGCTAGGTATGAGTGGATTGTAGGCACTAGGTAACACATGTTTTCCACCCATTGATAGAAATGGCCAAGAGACTGAAACATAGGAAGGTGGATAACTTAAAGAGGACTGGGCTCAGAAAGGGGCAAGGAAAGATAACAGCAAAATAAACAAATGCAGTAGTTGTCATTTAGAAAGCAACTTGACTTAACACTTGTTTCAGCTCCTCCTGCTCCTCCAGATGATGTTGTTCAGGTCCTGGCACTCCTCCTCTTTAATGTCTGTCTTGGTGCTGCAGGCGCTAGAAAAAAACAAAAGGCACTTAGGTAGAAATATCAGTACCAACCATCGTATTTGCGCAAGTAATAAAAAGCATACCTACAAATCTGAAATTATTGGTAGTCAAAGAATTACTTTGAAAGGTTTATATCTACATTTAAAAACACCAATAGTCGAAAATGCAATGCTATAAACGTTTTATCAGTGAGGTTCAATGGCTAAGAAAGGATCAGGAAAACAATGGTTAAAGGAAGGAGAAGGGACTGGAGACTGGGAAGAAATGTAAGAGTAGTAAGGAAGAGGTTCTGCCACAAGTAAGAAAAAGGAAGGGGTAAATGTTGGCCACATTACGGGCTAGTAGGCCATGGGCAGCGGCTACAGGGTACAGAATGCTGATTCATGATGCCTCAATGTCAATTGCCCATCAATGCTGCAACCAATCTTTTTGTTTATATCTATGTAAAGTTCAATCAAGTTGATTTAGGGAAAAAAAATAAGGGATAAACAAAGGAGACAGGAGGCAGTTGGCTGAGGAAACAGATAGGGATGTAAAAGTAAATGGAAGTGGGTGTGAGGGGTTAACACACACTAAAGTGGATAAAGGGCAAGTTAGGAAAAATACCAAAAAGGAAAATACAGAAGGTCATACTGCATATTTGGTTAGATTAATTGTTAAACCTAAGGCAAGTCAATAAATATGACTTACCAGCCTCACGGGAATGCCTTACAATGTGGTGGCGGTGGAGGAAACAACCTCGGGCCTAGATGGCACCTTTCTAGTCCCCTAGGTCTCCTCTTCTTTGGTGGTCTTCAAAGCAGGAAAGAATATGACACTTATTAGAAGTACTATCTACATACTTACAAGGCATCCTAGTCCCCCTTTTATATCCATCCTAAAAATAGTTCCCTCTCGTACAATTTAGTAATAACTATAAATGATATTGCTTCTCTATTGCCTTCATATATATTTGCTATTTTCACTAAAGTTATCTGCAAAGTGACAAAACTTGCACTGCACCTCACAGAAATGGAGATTGTGTAGCGACAAAAGATACATGGAGTTGCCCCACGACCCTTAAAAATGTAATCTTCCCTCGGTCCTCCTCACTTCCTGCTTATCAACCGAAGTCTAAGCATACCAAGCTCTCACACTGACTGCAGTGGACACCCTCGGTGACCTTCACTCACCCATCAACAATTTTTTTAAATCCCCGTTCTGGGCAGTATTATTTCATGCCCAAACCCTGGCATGCCCCTTAGCCTTAGTGAACCACAAGCACTCCCCACTGACAAAGTCTACAGAAACCATAATGGATAATTTATCTTATTGCATATAAACTAATTTATGTACACTAAAAAAAGACGCATTTACATACATACAAAAGTATTAGGACATTAAATAATGTTTTGCACTGTAGAAAAGTGTATCTATATTCTGTGCATTGCTAAGCATTATTTAATGTCTAAATAATTTTGTATATATGCAAATATCCCTTAAACTTACTGCTGATGTAGTGATTCCTGCAAAGTAATAACTATAACATTTAAAAAACTTTAAACATCACCTATCTGTCAGTGCCGCCACCCCATTGCTAAGCAGGTCCAGCAGGTCCTGCTCTCGGTCCAGGATGTCAGCCCATTACCTGCCATTGGATGAATAATGTCCTGGTGTGATGACCAATGCTTGCCGCACTCGTCCACAGTGCAGTTTTTTGCTCTGGTTTCACTCAGCAACGCTGTAGTCCTTGCTGGGTCTATCACATGGTGGTAACATTGCACAAACAATCGTACGACCACCTCCTGCTCTGAAATTAAATATTCTAATGGATCATCGCCTCACAGCAAAGTTTGAAACGAGTGTCTGAGGCCTCACTTCCTGGTTCTTCTATGGCAGTGGAGGGTTGTGTTGTTATAGAGTAAAACACAGACAGAGAACAAGAATATAAAATAAAGGCACAGGGGCATAGAAGGTAGACAAAAAGTGAACAGAACGTAGGAAAAATGGGAGAGCTGGCACAAAAGGGTCAATGTGGATTGGAACAGGCAGGCAGGAACAGGCTGGAATCTAAAGTGACATAACCTTATGAAAATGGCCACTAGTGTGCGTCATATATCATCCCACTTTTGTGCCCTTTTTCAGTGCACAATACATCCTTGCATAATTTCGTTGAGCGCAAGGTACTGGACCCGCATGTAGTTTTGTATAATATTCTAGACATTCTGCATAACTTCAGCTAAAGAAAATTATGATAATTTTGCACGAGGTTACTGCAAACCCATAAACCGTTACAAAGCTACCCTGATTTTATCCACCAATATTCATCATAAAAACAAAATGAATAAAAAAAACATAAGACAGACAGACAGACAGATAGATAGATAGATAGATAGATAGATAGCTAGATAGATAGCTAGATAGATAGATAGATAGATAGATAGATAGATAGATAGATAGATAGATAGATAGATAGATAGATAGATAGATAGATAGATAGATAGATAGATTGATAGACATCAAGGAATTGGACAGAAACATGATCAGGTGTAGGGTTTAATTTCTGCCGGTGGTTTCAGGTCATGGGCACCAGCATTTATTTTTGGGAACTGGGAAATATTTTTCATCATCAGACTTTACCTAGAGCAAGTGAGCGAAGAAGGAGGAAGAGAAAATAGGAAACAGTGGCAAAGAGAAAAAGCATTGTCAAAGCCAATAGGTCTCATCTTTGTAACCTTATCTTTGCGTCAGATCGTTAGCTACAAACAAAATAAATGCACCAAAGGGCAACGAGGCAGAAGCATTGGGGAGAAGCAACAGAGGGTTGAAAGCAACACAGGGGAGGGGGACATGGAAGTAACACGGGGGAGGGGGGACATTGAAGCAATACAGGCTGGGCAGGGGGACACAGGATCAAGGAGAGGGGAAGACACGGAAGCAAAACGGGGAAGGGAAGGGCGAAATTGAAGCAACAAGGCGAGCACTGATGCAAGTCAGAGAAGCACATGGGCGAGCACAACAGGTTCAGGTGTGGGGAGAAGCACACAGGGATTGGTAGCAGAACGTGGAAGGAGGAAAGTGCACAATGATGGCACGAAAACACATGCACCTTTTGTGAGCGCTTACATAAAAAGAAAAACAATTAGTTCCCTAACATCCAGCACAGACACCAGTTAAACACACACAAAGAAGCAATGCACCATGAGAGGGACAAACACACGTTTGAGAAGTTCGGATAGGAATAGGAAAGCCAAACAAAGGTAAGCAATGGGCAGGCTTCAAGTCCCTCTTTGTTCATGGGAAGCCACAATATGTCTTGCATGTACTGTCTAGTAGGCTCTGCCAGGGATAAAAATTAACCTGCAACAGAGAGATAACGAGACAGGATGTGTGATGTTAGAAATAGGCATAAGGTGGAATCAAGACCTTCGTATTTGGTAACCTTGGCATTATACAACAGTTACCACCGCAGACCGCTAAGAAAGATTTTGGGCCCATGCAATTTTTATTTATACATGATTTTTGTTTTTCAAATGAAGCACAGGAGCAGAGTCAAAGTGGAAGCTGACTGAAGGTAAGGGAATGTTAAGAACTTTTTTTTTATTCTTGAAGTTCTGAATTTCCCCTGCCCTGCGAGAAAGGCCCATCTGATTCAAATCTTTAAACATCAAAGCAAGGCTGTAAACTTTTCCTCGTTTTTATTAAGATCTGCCGCTTTATCGCCGCACAGTATGAAGGAATTTGAGTGGAATCAAAAGGTACCAGAATATGTTCACCAACCTTCAAAAGGGGAAATAAAACACCTTTTCAAAAGAATAATCTCTGTTTTCTTTCTTCTGTTCCGTTGTCATTTCAGTCTGTAGTACAGCACTGATACAGGTCTTGCCCGCACCGACACTACTATACGTGTGCAAGGTTTAGCAGTTCCAGCAGGAGGGCGCTACAGGCCAACTTTCACACAGCACAAAAAATATGTTTTTCTAGAAGGAGTCTGTTTTACTTTGAAAAAAGATTCAATAACTCCAGCCAGCAAGACAAACTCTCACAAGACTCCATCTGTTCTGCAAAAGAAAAAAAAACATATTTAACAAATCCAATTCATCCCATTTCCTAGCTTAACTCCTAGCAGTAAACAGAAAGCTCGCCTTTCCTTCAAATTGAGAGATTTTTTAACAGGCTTGAATTAGGATAAAAAAAAGTTTGTCGAATGTAGTACACCGGCCAGCCATTAATGGGTCTGGGTGCTTGAAAAGAAGGAATGCCGAACAGAAAGTTTGCATACAAAGGCATTGGCGATTAGTTTGTTACTCAAAACCCCATGCAGCTGAAATATTTCCTCAGGCCGAGGCCTTCTGATTGGAACCAGACAGACAGCCTTCAAACAGGGTCTTCTGCTGTTCATTAAGCAGCAGGAAGTCATCCGCCTGAATCACGGTTGTCTAGGAGGAACAACAAAGGAAGGGGGCTGCTGAAAAAAAGGGAAAATCGCATATGCTTGAACTGCATAGAAAAGTTCTGGAGCACGCCCCCTGCTCTCAGCCTTTGCTTATAGGCAGCAAAGCCCGACGCCGTGTTGGCCCAGTTCCAACATAAAAACGCACACTTCAGGTCATGGCTCCCTTTATTGAGCAGTATGCTTAAGACCTAAGATTTTGAGATATGCTCTTCATTGACAGATTCGCATCTACGAGCTCTCTTGGGGTTCCACAGCAGGTAAAAGTAGCGTAAACAGGCCTGTGTTTTGTCTTTGCATTCTGGGACTTCTTGATACTAATCCAAAGGTATAGGTTGCTTTCAGGTCTGGGAGAAGGGGGAAAAATTAATCTACACAAGAAACTCCCACTTGACCTATATTGCTTTTATGTAGGCTGACTACAGCTCTACCGGGCTATCCGCGGTTATAACATAACAAGCTCACAATTTTTATATCTTTTATTTTTCTCTGTGACTTCTTGTTCTGCATTTGGAATGGTTGTCCCTGAAAGAGAAAATACATACAGGAGGGAATAAATATAGACTCTAAATCAGTGCTATATTAATGCTGTCCAGCCGGA
Organism: Calotriton arnoldi; assembly: GCA_963921515.1. Taxonomy (NCBI): domain Eukaryota; kingdom Metazoa; phylum Chordata; class Amphibia; order Caudata; family Salamandridae; genus Calotriton; species Calotriton arnoldi. Next base: position 625,441 of record CAWUFW010001674.1, read on the forward strand.
CAGTGCGATTTTAATGATATTTCAGTTTTTAGGACAAAAAAATAAAGTGGGACACAATCCTGCGTCCAACGCAATACATTTAACACAAAAACAAAAAGCAAAAGCTCAGGCAGGACAAAAGGCTTGTGTGTTATACAGAAAATAAAACAAACAGAATTGAACAGCGACACAGTTACACATAAATAGCAAATTAAGTTGCGTTTGCGGTGTACAATGAGTCGACGACGTTTCGATCCCGTAAGGGCAATACTGGGATCATCATCAGGACATAATATTTACATGCCTGAGAAAGAATTTTTGCCTGTAAAACAACAGAAGAATTGGGGGGAAAAAAACAGAAGGAAAAATAGTAAGAAAATCAGAGAATCTAAAACAATTCCTTAACAACAAAGTGCTGGTGATGGACAGGTTGTCAGCATCCACTATGACAAAATTGTGTGCTAGGTGTCAAAACCTAAAACCAGATAGACCGTGATGATACCGGCTAAGTGAAGAGATGATTACTGAAAAAAGTGAAAGGTGGATGGCTGGCATTAGCCAGCTGGACAGGAGTGCTGGCGCAGTGGAATTACCACAAAAGTTTCAGCCAGGGAGCGCCTCTCTTAGGAGAAACTGACCAGATAGGTAATTTAAGGTGAGGGCGCCGCGGAGGATTTCGTGGCTAGGAATTACTTGGAGCAGGTAGGTGACCGGACCGTGGCGGTTGTGGCGGAGCTTACCATGCGATAGGCACATGGGCAAGTAGGTACGGAGACCTCGTCGAGGCGCGCCGTAAGGAGTGCGCAAAGGCAAGCAGTCTCAAAGTGGAATAACCGTCCGGTACATGGTCACTGGAGGGCTGAACCGGGGAGCTCGGTATCCGTCTAAAGTTGAAAATACATTCGCCCGTGAGCGGGGGGCACTACCCAAAGTGAAAAATTGCAGGGGGGGCTTAATTGTCGTGCGTATGGGCACAAATGAGATACGGAGCATTGGCTGGACCGTAATGGTGAATCCAGTAAGGAAAACAACTGTGCTGGGCAGGAAGGATGACCTACTGAGGAGAGGGGAGGAAAAAATTACCATGGGGTGGCTGTGAGGGCTAGCGTTAGCCGTGCTGGATGGGAGGCTTACCTGAGATAAAACCAGGAGGGACGCTTTCTATGCGAGCATGTTGGCAATTGAAGAGTCGCCTGGAGCACGATGGCGATTCCAGCAGCGCTGAAGGGGGATAAGCACGGTGACCTACGGGGGGAGAAAAATTAAAGAATTTTTGATTAACTGTTGAAATTAGACTATTTTGTGTGTCTTTCCATGCTGTCATACATGATATCCAGACTGTGCCAATTCATATCAGATGAAGTTCAAATAAGCACTGGCAAAGCCAAAAGGTCTGGCATCGGCCACTGGCCTTTTGTCCTAGTCCATGTCTCGATTTGTTTACTCATGGTGTTTGCAAAATGTCATTGTTGGTGAAGCTTCTGGGACCTCATCAATTTAAAACAAAAATATTGACTGAAAGCTATACTTTTTCGGCCTCACAAAGCCTACATTGCCATAATAGTCCCTGACACACAAGGGAACTACTGTTGCAGATGGATGTGCTCCTTGTGAAAGGGCAGAATGCCGCCACTCACAATAAAATCAGCCAGAAGCTGATTTGGGCTGACCCACTGCCCAATGCTGTATGCTGTAGTGGGTGCAAGAAAGATGTCAATGACACAATAACAGACCAATAAATGAAGAAGGCTGGCTGATGGCCTATAAGTGAGTATGTATTACACATATCATTCTGGTCAAATCTAAAGGTCATGACTAACGCCAGACCTAAAAAAGTACAATTTCTTAGTGACACGTAAATAGCTGCATTTCTGTACATGTAAAAGTACTACAATTGGGTGAGTGTAATGCTGTATTATATCTAACCATTTAGAGCACTATGACAAAGCAAATTTTGCAGTTTAAGTGTCTGCTTAACAGTCAATAACCCTGCAAATATACTATTTGCACCTTCATTTTTCTGCTTCACCAAAAATATGGATAAATACAAAAAAAATGAGAATACATAAATATGGCTAAATTCAAACAGCAAAGGAATAAAATAAACTCCATAAAACAGGGAGCCCTGGTGACAATACCTAAACACAATCCCTTAAAAATTACATTGAAGGCATAGTATCAATGTATTAATAGCTAAAAACTATTTATACATTGGGTGCTTCACTGGACTGATGTTTCTGTCAGTGCTTCATTTTGTTGCCATAGGATTGTTTCACTACTCTCTTGTTATGGTTACAGGTCCTTCACAGTTCCGTTCTGTGTTTTCTATAGGGTGTCTTTGCCCAGTGCATAAGCTTTTCAAGGTTAACCAATTTTCCTGGAATACCAGAAGCTCTCACTATGATAAAAAGTGGATTTTCTGAACTTGCAGGTTTCCCAAATGCTATGAATGATATAAACTACAACATGCTCAAAGTACCACCTTTTACACATGAACAGATATTTAGAAATAGAAAAGTGCACTACTTCATTAAAGTACAGATCACTTGTACTGCAGTCTTTATGATCGCTCATTCCAAAATGAATTTTCCTGGGCCTCATCTCCAAGGGATTTTTGCACTGTGAACTATCAGTATTCTAGTAGAGTTAACCAGGTTGCAAGTAAAGAGGAAATTATTTCTTAGTGAGGTGGAATTTGTGATTTGCTTTAACACCAATAACAGTGTATATATCGTCAAAACTATTTGGATTTCTTTCTATATCTGTTTCAAAATTCTTTCTGTTGGCAGGGGAATGTCCCCGGCATGGTTTATGGGCATGTACCCCCGCCTTGAGGTTCCAACTGCATGTGAAACTTGTATAATCTTTAATTTTGGCCCAGGCATCACACTAACCCAGCACTTGTACAGAAGCCCTAGCCTATCTATGTCTGGTAATGAGAGATCCACAACCTGTAATGTGACCTGGAGTGGCTAGCCAAGTATGCCCTCATAGTAAGCGGTCCTTGATTCACCATGTAAAGTTGTAGTGGCAGCATACTGTGTTTTGTGAAATTGTAGTGTGATCAGATCATTTTCTCTGTGTCAATGAGAGTGAAGTCTACGGACCTCCCAGAACGTTGTTGTAAATCTTTTTTCAATTATTAAAATGATAATCATAAAATAATAAAACATACTCATAAAAATAAATATCAATATAAAATGAATGCATGATGGATACCTAGCTACATAATAATAAAGTACAAGATCATTAAAGATGTTGAAATCATTACGTTCAAGATACACATTTTGTTAAATACATTGAACGTTTTAAAAAGGCACCTACAGTATAACAAACAGCAAGCGCAGAGAACATTTGAAGATAAAAAAAGGCCGGTCTGTATTGGCAGGAGCCATGGGTTCTGAGAATGGGCAACAAATATCTGTGTCAAAATGGTTCATAATATGTACAGAATAAGGTAAAATGCTCTAGAGTTTGAAGGGAAATACCTTCACAAGGGCATGTCTGTATAGAGTTTGGATCAAACTGGCCAGTTGGGAAACAAAGGTGAGTTCTAATTGAGCCTATTCAAAATTTAGCCAGTAGGGACCTTTCCCATGGATTCCTCACAAGTGAAAGATAAGCCTCAAGCCCATCACTGGTTTTAATAACCAAGTAGTCTCTCAATGTTGACTTACTCAGGGCCACCCTCTCTCTAGCCTCTGATGAATAACTCCTTGACCTTCGTGCACTCATCCTTACTCAGCGCTTGAGGGGAAGTATACAACTCAGGCCTGCCCAGTGATTCAGCGGTTCTCCTTACATAGTCAAACCACATAATATTGTGGCCATGCTCACAGGCTAAGCAGTCCAAAATCACATTGCCATTAAATGCAGTATGCTGGTTGAGTTGATATTCCATGTGCATATCGAACATGTGTGTGTGTTTGTGCGTGTGCTGCACCTGTGTAGCACAGCTAGAAAAGGCCCAGGTTTTACCCACCCTCAGAGTGATCGATGCCAGGATGAAATGTTGAAGAGTATCATGCAAATGTGCATGTTAATATATTAGTTATAATCTATTTAATGTATGTTTTTCGTTTGTGGATAACTGATGCATCTTTGAAATTGTGGTAATCAGTGTATTGCCATTTTTACTGCTTACAACTGTGCTATTAAAGAATATGTGTGTAAAACTTTAGATTAATAAGTAATAAGAAACAACATAGTGAATAAAGTATGTGTTGAAAAATATTTTTATTTTTTTAAATGTACGGCCAGCGAGGCATATAATTGTACTTTTTATGCTGTAACAGGACATCCAAAATGAATCTCATTGGCTCCAGTTCTCAGACTCATACACCCTACAGGCCCTACTTTAAAGCGGCCTTTTAATTCTGATTGGACTGGTAACAGCAACTACCCTTGTCTTGAGAGTGTCTCCTGGTCTCTCTGGGCATTTCCAATGGTGAACTGCACTAAGACTTTACAAGCACAAGTGTCATTGTGTCTACTGGCAGGCGCTGTGGAACTGCAAGCTTGTCTACCGCTGCTGATTCCACAGAAGGGAGCCACATTGCAGGTGAAGCAGAGCCGAAGGGCCCAGAAAGATTACACCTGCCTATGATGCAATGCAACTGCTGAATGTGCCAGAAGGATGAAACTGTCGTACCTGTGTCCCTGTGTACTCTCGGCCAGAATAGATGCAACTGTCAAAATCCTTGAGCAGCCACACAAGACAGGCCAAGCCAATCTTATCTACCAATTCCTGTTCTGAAAAGAAGCTCCTGCTGAGGTCCCCGCAGTGAGGAGCCATCTGTGCAAAGGGTGGGGGCGTGGACTGCGCTGACCACAACCAACGATCTGCAACATCCACACGCAGGTGAAGTGAGGCTTAGCCTGCATTCAGAACAAGGGACTGCATGCTCGCCAAGAAATCAGGGGTGAGGTCTTAAGAGTCTTTGCCAAAGCTCATGCCTGGGGTAAGTCTTGCACATCTAACCAGGGGAAGCAATAATGAAGTTATCTACACCTGTGTCTAATGCATGCCAAATCTGCAGCATATTAGAGACTATAACCAGAGCACGGAAAGAATACCGAATGAGAGGGTTGTAGCAATCACTGGATATCATAACCAGGGTATCGGCCGAGTCCTTGCTATTTCAATTCAGTTATGTAGTATTTAGTTCTGCTATGTAATTAAAGTAATTTCTTTTTACATAAAAGATGAGCACTGGGCTGGACATTATAATATTGTGTCTGTTGGTTGACTGTTGAGTTCTGAACATTTGCGTCTCCCTGAGAAGCCTGTGACTGCACACCCTCGCTATGCTCGGAGTTGGCAGCAGAAAGGACTGTAATTTTGTAGAGCCATATTAGGACAGACCCAAGAACACCAGTGGCAAATGACTTTGCCCCACACAGGTGGGGCAAAGTAGCCTCTGTCTACCCTGTGGCTCCCCCAAACGTGGTCTGACACCTTCCTACTGAAGCCATTCTTCAATCCACTTAACTTACTGCTGCTGAGATAAGATACAGAGCTTCACATCATTTAGTGTACATTTAAACTGATTAAAAGTAGGTTCTGCTGCTTGCATGTATAGCCTGGACAAGCAGTTCAGTGCTGCATTCTGTCTAGCGATGGAATAAAGCGACGCATCCAGATTTCAGAAGAGACAATCACTGCTGATGTGGCTGAATCACAGAATGCAGGAGAGACCCTGAGAGGGACAACTTTGATAGAGGAAGTAGTTCAAATCTTTAAATGATAAACAGAAGTTATTGAATGGCTCTGAACACCTCTTCTTTGTGTGTAAAAGGTCTTTTGAAAGCTTGATAGGATTGCTTTCTTTTCTCACTTCAAATTATAAAGTTAACTTTTTGAAATCCTTTTTAAAAACATGAGCAGTTATAGTTCTCAAAGTAGGATTTTAGTAGGCAACAAAGTTAAGCTGTCATCATAGTTTAATTGATTTATAACATAACATAATAAAATATGTGCGTTATAATATTAAACCATTCTCACAAAAAGCAAAATATGAAAAAAATATTTTACATTAATATGTGTCTGTGAGGTGATTCCTGACAATGACAGTACGGTACCTCTTCATCACGAACGCCCCGGTCAAACCATTCCGAAATCCCCATGAAGCCGCGAGGACTACCATCCGACGCCGTTGAGGATAACCACGCCCCCTTGTCATGTGTCCTTACAGGAGCCAGTCACGAGGTGGGAGTCGGCGGGACTGACCCCGGAACTGGAAACCCGAGGCCGGTAAATAGAACCCGAGGGCAGACGGAAGGGGGCGGATCTGCAGAGAGCGAGGAGGACGAGCCGGAGAGCCAGAGCAGAGAGGAGACGGAGAACAGCGCGAGTCGAGGAGAGGAAGCGGACGGCCCAGAAGGAGAGGAAGAGTGGAGCGAGGACTGGTGGAGCCCAACGGAGGACGCTGGAGAGCGGCCGCAACTCTGGAGAGTTGCGGCGGAGCCGGTGACTCCTCCAGAAGGAGCGAACGGGGCAGTGGGAACAGGGGAGGCGGGAGGGGAACGCATACCAGGGGTGGGTTAGGGAGCGCCGGGGTGTACAGCACTAGAAGACACGAGCACTGAATTGCCTTAATAAAATCCGCACATCCCCTTCTTGGCACCTGAGACCAACCCGCCTTTATTCCTCAAACCCTTGCCTCTAGGATATCACAATTTTCCCCACTCCAGCTCCTCTCCCCTTTTCATTTACTGCACCTCCCTTCCTTGTCCAGTGTGTTTAAACTTGTATCACCGACCGGGTGTGGTGACGGTTAGCACTAGGCACTGCACTTTATAAGGACTACAGCTGACGGCTCCTTCTTGTTTCTACCCCCCTTTTATGAGCCTCCGCAAGCCCACCGCCGTGTCAAGACTCACCCCGGGAGGAGACGAACCACCGAGACGACCAGAGGAGGCCCACAAGAAGGAGAGGAAATACGGAAAGGACACAGACTGTGTTATTCGTACATAAATTTCCAAGACTGTCTGTGGTTATCAATAAACCCACTAAAAATTGCACACTACATCTAGCCTCTGCGTCTGTGTATCCGGCCCGCACTCCCCCCACGCTCACAAGTGGTGTCAGAAGTGGGATTAGCCGGAGACATGGAGGCTGCGATTAGAAAGATGGCGGATAGTCAAGAGAGCCTAGGTAAGGCCATGGAGAGGTTCCTTACGGTCGTGGAAGAAGATCGCGACAAGATGCAACAAACGCTTGCTGGACAGAGTCAAACCCAGGAAACGGCCCTAGGAAAACTCGCCAAGGGACTCAGCCAACAGAGAGGGACCACCACCCTTCCGTCCCTTGTATTACAGAAATACGTGAGCGGAGACGATCCGGATTACTTCTTCAGTAATTTCGAAAGGATGGCCATGGCAGCTGCGTGGCCCGCTGATAAATGGGGACAGTACCTAGGACCCTTACTCTCAGGCGAACTCCAAGCCGCATACCAAGCAGCCAACCTACAAGGCCTCACCCCTTATGCGGACATAAAACAGTGTATCCTTGAACGACTAGGGGTAGACGATAAAACCTATCGCATACGGCTGCGTCAGTTGAAAGAGGGACCCCAGGAGACGCCAAGAGCACTATATTTCCGCGTGAAAGACTTAACCGACCGATGGTTGAAGCCCTCCACGTCAACTAAAGAGGAAATCATTTCCAAAGTCTACTTGGAACAGTATTTGTCCTCCCTACACCCGCCCATTCAGAGATGGGTACGCCAACACGCCCACCTTACTCTGGAAACCGCGGTTGAAATCGCCAGTGCCTTCAGTCGTGCACATGAGATACAGAAGGGACGTGAGGAGGCTCCCTGGAGAGGCGGAACCAGCGGATCACATCGCCCACCCCGAACCCCACTACTTAGGAAACCTGATCCTATTACCATAGTGCCTGGAACACCCCTCTTTAGGGCACCACCACCCGGACCTCAATGTTACAACTGTGGGGGTCTAGGACATATAGCACGTTTTTGTCCTCAAAAGTAGGAACCAATAGAGGTCGGAATAGCCCGCAATTATTATTGTTCCCAACATGGGAGAACCCTACCTCCTTATCGGTGTAAGGTGTTGGTGAACGGACAACCCTTAACCGCCCTAGCAGACACGGGGTGTCTCCACAGCATTTTAAGACCCCAAGACCTTGACCAAGCATCAGGAACGGTTAATGGAACCGTGGCCATACAGTGCGTTCATGGTGATACAAAACAATATCCCACAACGCAGGTTCGCATACAACACCCAACCGACCCTGGTTCCTCCCTAAAAGTTGGTCTCATTCCCCGGCTTCCTGAACAAATCATCTTGGGGAATGACTATTCACAACTGACCGATCTGATAAAAGGGACCCCTCCAGACGCAAAAGACTGGTGGAGAGAAGCCCCTTTTTCCCAAGAAGAGGACCCTGAATGGCACCCGTCCAAAAAAGGAAGAGTCGTAAACAGAGAAGAAATGAAAAAAGGAAAAACCATGCGGCATACCCTGTCCGGGTAGAGGAGCACCCCTGGGAGACCGATAGGTATTTCCACGCTACACAGAGAGAGGACCCCGTCCTACAGGAAGCCTGGAGCAAAGCCCTAGAGAACGAGGACCCCCTTCAAGTAGGTCCCTATTTTTTTTAAAGAAACGGACTGTTGTATAGAAGAGGTAGTCCAACCCACCCCGCACAGCTCCTCATACCCGGCCCCTTTCGTGAGAAAGTATTATACCTCGCCCACAGTCATCTACTGGGGGGCCATTTCAGTGATGAGAAAACCGAACAAGCTATTCTCGAGAAATTCTACTGGCCAGGCATCCATCAACAAATCCGTACATATTGTCGGAGTTGTCCGATATGTCAGAAGAACAGTAGTTATAAACCCTCCCGAGTACCTCTACAGCCACTTCCCGTTATTGCTGAACCCTTCGAAAGGATAGGGATGGACATAATAGGACCCCTATTGCCCTCCAGAAGCAGCTGCCGCTATGTCCTAGTTCTCGTGGACTACGCCACCCGTTTTCCGGAGGCAATACCCCTAAGACACCCCGACACCTCAAACATAGCTAAAGCCATGATAACGGTGTTTTCCCGTGTAGGTTTTCCCACGGAGATCCTCACAGATCAGGGGACACCCTTTGTCTCTAAACTGATGAAGCAGGTGTGTAGTCAATTAGGCATCAAACAAATACGCACTGCAGCATACCATCCGCAAACAGATGGATTGGTTGAGCGTTATAACGCCACCCTGAAGACAACCCTGAAAAAACTCCTATCCCTAGAAACCCGAAAGTGGGAAGAAATGTTGCCCCTGGCTCTGTTCGCCATTCGGTGTAAGGTCCAAAAGAGTACGGGGTATTCTCCGTTTGAACTCTTATACGGTCATCAACCCCGTACGTTTCTAGATATGGCTAAAGAAACATGGGAAGCAGAACCAAACCAAAGCAGACCCCTCCTCAAATATGTAGACAAACTCAAAACACACTTGGGGCAGGTCCGTGCTATAGTCCGACAGAATCTGGAGGAAGCTCAGACAGCCCAGAAAAAACAATACGACAAGGGAACAAAAGAGAGAATATTCGTAGTGGGGGATCCAGTACTTCTTATGATGCCTTCTTCAGATCAGAAAATGTTAGGCCAATGGCAGGGTCCCTATACCATATTGGACAAAGTGACCCCAGTGACCTACAGAGCAGAAATAGATCCGACCAGAGCAACCTCACAAATATACCACGTGAATCTATTAAAAAAATGGATAGGTCCTCTCCCTGTCCTATTAGGACAAGAAACAGAGAAGAGCCTCCTGATGGAACAAAGTATAGATCAGGACTTACCCATGGATCTCAAAGAGTCCCTCCTAGATGCTTTCTGTCCCCTACAGGGGATCTTCTCCCTGACCCCAGGGAGGACAACAGTAACAGAACATGCCATCAAAACCCAACCTGGTAAGAAAGTGCGACTTCGTCCCTACTGTATACCCGAAGCCCGTAGGGCCACAATCAGGGAAGAGGTGAAGCAGATGTTGAACATGGGGATAATCGAGCCCTCCAAGAGTGACTGGAACTCCCCTATAGAACTGGTGCCGAAACCTAACGGCACAGTCCGTTTCTGCATTGATTTCTGCGAAGTCAAGAGAATCTCTGACTTCGACGCCTATCCTCTCCCGAGGGTCGACGAAATGATTGAGCGCATAGGGAATGCCAAATACATCAGTACCTTTGACCTCTGTAAAGGGTACTGGCAAATCCCCTTACGGGAACAAGACAGGGAGAAAACTGCTTTTTCTACTCCGGACGGCCTATATCAGTTCACAGTGTTGCCCTTTGGGCTACACGGGGCCCCAGCGACTTTTCAGCGAACTATGAATCTGGTGTTACGACCCCATGAGAAATACGCAGGGGCTTATCTTGACGACATCATTATATATAGCGAGACATGGGAACAGCATCTCACTCACCTCTATAATGTGATTCACGCCTTGGGCTGTCATAACCTTAAGATAAACCCGGCCAAAAGTCACTTGGCAGCCCAAACGGTCAGATATTTGGGTTTTCTTTTGGGGGAGGGTGTCATTCGACCCCAAAATAACAAAATAGCCGCTATCACCCAAGTACCATTCCCCCAGTCAAAAAAATACCTCAGGGCCTTTTTAGGCCTCTTAGGCAACTACCGGAGGTTCATACCTAATTTTTCTCAAACCGCAGCCCCTCTCACAGACTTATTACAGAAAAGCGTGAAAACCGAAGCCCTGTTAAAACAACCCACCCCAGGACTGACCAGAGCTTTTGAGACGCTGAAAGCCGCGTTAACGACAGACACCGTACTCACCAGCCCTGATTATACACTTCCCTTCATCATGCAAACCGATGCACCAGACCAGGGTTTGGGAGCAATCCTTTCACAACGTATCTCTGAGGGAGAAGAGAAACCAATCCTGTACATCAGTAGAAAACTGTACCCCCGGGAAAAGAACTACGCAGTGATCGAGAAAGAGGCCCTCGCTATAAAGTGGGTCATTGAGTCAATACGCTATTACTTAGAGGGACGAGAGTTCACTCTCTATACCGACCATGCCCCACTGGAATGGTTGGCACGCAACAAGGGCCACAATGAAAGAGTACTTCGGTGGTTTTTGTCCCTACAACCATACAGATTCACTACAAAACACCGGAAGGGTGCGGAACAAACAAACGTGGACTTTCTGTCACGATACCCGGTGGAGACAACCCCTACAAGAAGGACAGCTAGGGAAAGGGGATGTGAGGTGATTCCTGACAATGACAGTACGGTACCTCTTCATCACGAACGCCCCGGTCAAACCATTCCGAAATCCCCACGAAGCCGCGAGGACTACCATCCGACGCCGTTGAGGATAACCACGCCCCCTTGTCATGTGTCCTTACAGGAGCCAGTCACGAGGTGGGAGTCGGCGGAAGGGGGCGGGACTGACCCCGGAACTGGAAACCCGAGGCCGGTAAATAGAACCGAGGGCAGACGGAAGGGGGCGGATCTGCAGAGAGCGAGGAGGACGAGCCGGAGAGCCAGAGCAGAGAGGAGACGGAGAACAGCGCGAGTCGAGGAGAGGAAGCGGACGGCCCAGAAGGAGAGGAAGAGTGGAGCGAGGACTGGTGGAGCCCAACGGAGGACGCTGGAGAGCGGCCACAACTCTGGAGAGTTGCGGCAGAGCCGGTGACTCCTCCAGAAGGAGAGAACGGGGCAGTGGGAACAGGGGAGGCGGGAGGGGAACGCATACCAGGGGTGGGTTAGGGAGCGCCGGGGTGTACAGCACTAGAAGACACGAGCACTGAATTGCCTTAATAAAATCCGCACATCCCCTTCTTGGCACCCGAGACCAACCCGCCTTTATTCCTCAAACCCTTGCCTCTAGGATATCACAATTTTCCCCACTCCAGCTCCTCTCCCCTTTTCATTTACTGCAACTCCCTTCCTTGTCCAGTGTGTTTAAACTCGTATCACCGACCGGGTGTGGTGACGGTTAGCACTAGGCACTGCACTTTATAAGGACTACAGCTGACGGCTCCTTCTTGTTTCTCCTCCCCTTTTATGAGCCTCCGCAAGCCCACCGCCGTGTCAAGACTCACCCCGGGAGGAGACGAACCACCGAGACGACCAGAGGAGGCCCACAAGAAGGAGAGGAAATACGGAAAGGACACAGACCGTGTTATTCGTACATAAATTTCCAAGACTGTCTGTGGTTATCAATAAACCCACTAAAAATTGCACACTACATCCAGCCTCCGCGTCTGTGTATCAGGCCCGCACTTCCCCCACGCTCACAGTGTCATTGCGACATTTTTTAGTGCAAAAAAAACATATAGGTAGGTAAAGTTTTGTAAATAGGCGTTTCCTCAAAAAGTAGAAACATTTTTCGAATAAACAATATGCAACTGTCAGTGCAATTCTTGATAGAAAGCAAGAAGAGTTTTCATGATGGAAAGCTACTTCAATAATCTTTTGTTGTGGGAACTACACCTCTTTCCACACCACCTTGTAGTGTTGCTTATACTTACTTGGAATGCTTGGTTACTATTGTTCTGTGCCTCGTGCCTGGAGTGTGCGTCCTCTGAGGTTTGATCGGGTAATGCCAGTTGCAGATCGAGCCTCCGAGAGTGCGCTGCTCTTTGCCGTGGCTGAAGATACTTTACAATAAAACTTCTTACCTATTTGAAGTTTGTTCTTCATCCTTGATACTTCCATCTACCACATATTGGCGACGAGGATGGGATCTTCTTCAGCCACAAGTCCTGTCACGTTCAGAGAACACCACGCATCCTGACTGGCATCTTCGATTTTCGGCCGGATGTAACTTCTCCTCGTCTGTGTCCTGGAAACGGTGACGGACATCATGGGAAGCCGGTAGGATCGCTTTCAAATTAATTTCGCCGGTCCTTCTCATTAAAGCTGGGGCAAGCGTTAACGCACGCGCACGCATCTCTCTCTGCGTTGAAGATTTAAAGGAGACACGCGCAGATTCTACGCGCGCGTCGGGGCAAAGGAATTGAGATTCTACGTCCTCACGCTGCGTGAGGACTTCGGTGGCCATCTTGGCTTGGGAAGTACGATCGAGCTGGCAAAATACTCGATCAGCTGTTCGCGCATCACGGTGATGCGCACACCTTTAAAACTGTGTTTTCTCCTTTTCTATTGATACGGAGGTACACACAACAGCGAAGGGGAGAGTGAACATTCAATGTTCTTGGTTTCAAGGTGCTTCTAACCATTTCAAGTGGTGTCATCATTGCAGGGCATTCTTTTGTCTTGCCCATTTCCACACTTTGGCACACTGTTGGTTTCCAGCGTATTCGGTGATACGCACACCACTGCATTTTACTTAAAACCCCTTTTTACGTCACAGCATCTTACTTCAAGCTCTTTTCACAAATATAGCCATTCATTAATTGTTTATAAATTTTGTGTTCATTTTAAGGTTATGGCAACAGCGTCGATTCATCAAATCACTCAACCGCCTCCTTTTTTAGGTAAACCGGGCAAGCCAAGTATACTTTGGCAAGAATGGTTTGAGCTATTTGAAAATCATTTGGTGGCTATTGATGCTACTGAATATTCCTCTGCTCGTAAATTTGCTCTTCTTTTTGGTAGTTTGGGTCAAGCGGCCCAACGTATCTTCAAAAGCTTACCGCCTATTCCTCCTCCTACTGGTCAGTCCGGCGACGGAAATTGGAATGTTTATTTAGAAGCGGTCGAAAGACTAAAAAAACAGTTTTCGGAACCTCCTAATATTATGTTGGAAAGGCATAAGTTTTACAAGCGCAAGCAAGGAGAGGAAGAAAAAGTGGAGGAATACATATCGGCTCTAAGGGTATTAGCCACTACTTGTGGATTCGGTCCTTTAGGGGATGATATTATCAGAGACCAGTTTGTTTTCAATTGCAATTCACAGAAAATAAAAGAAAGGATTTTAAGCTGCAAAAATCCTTCGCTCACGGAAGTGATAGACTTGGCTTCAAGTATTGAAAGGTCAGTCATTTCTACAAAGGTCATACAAACCACTGTTTCGACCAAAGTTAATTTAATTTCGGAACAAGAAGAAGATCAAGAGGAGGGTTTACTTGCCGTTGGTGTGAAGGATAGGCAAACTAAATTTGTACAAAACAAAACTCAACCGTTCTGCTATAGATGTGGATCGAAATTCCACATTGGCAATTTCCGAGGTTGCCCGGCATTAGGTAAACGCTGTTCCAGTTGTAAAAAGATGGGACATTTTCAAAAATTCTGCAGAAGTCAGAGGAAACCCATTCAAATTGGAAATGTAGAGGTTCAGATGAACAATTGTGCGGAATCTTTGGATAACTTACTTTTGACTGTGGATTACAAAGATAATCCTTTGGAGATTAAAGGTCCTTTTTGCGATGCTGTAATCGATGGTGTGGAAACAAAGGTCATGGCCGATTCAGGATCTCCAATTACAATTCTCCGGGACACCTATTTTTTTGAAAACTGGGGCAAAAACATTACTCTGTCCAATTCGGATGTGAACCCGAAGGCCTTCGGAGAAAAAGACATAGACATGTTGGGGTTTTTTATGTCTAAATTGGAAATTTTAGGTCGAAAAATCATAACTAAAGTGTATGTAGCTATTAAGGGGAAGAACATTGTAGGTTGGAAAGACCTTGCTAGATTGGGGCTGTATCTAGTTCCGGGTGATGATAACCCTGTAAGAACTAAGGAACCATATGTATGTAGTGTAGACGGTCCGGGGCTAGATTGAAATAGTTTGTTATCTGATTTTAAATCTGTATTCAAAGATCAAATCGGTTGTGTGAAAGGATTTGAACATAAAATCAGGTTATTACCCAAAGCACATCCCGTAGTACACAAGGTCAGACCAGTCCCCTTAAGTGCCAGGGAAGAGTTAAAGTCTATGTTAGAAGGGTTATGTTCACAAGGTGTAATCCAACCCACAGAATCTTCACAGTGGGTGGCTCCCATCGTAGTTGCACGCAAAAAGACAGGAGAGATTAGGCTTTGTGCGGATTTGAGGGGTCTAAATAGAAACATCATAATCGATTGTCACCCTCTTCCCAAAATACAGGAACTTCTCGCTAATTTGGGGGAGCTAAGTGGTTTTCACTGATTGACCTAAAATCAGCATATTATCAGATTCCATTAGCCATGGAGTCACAAGAATTGACCATTTTCGTCACACCTTTCGGTGCATATAAGTTCCTAAGACTCCCCTTCGGTTTAGCATCCGCAGCTAGCGTTTTTCAGCGTCTAATGGACCTAGTCTTTAAAGACATGAATGGAGTGCAAGCTTATTTAGATGACATATAAATTTTTTCTAAGGATGCTAACGAACATTTTATTCTATTAAGAAAAGTTTTGTCAGCTCTTGATGAACATGGCATGACGGTAAGGCCTGATAAGTGTAAGTTTGGGGTGAATGAACTGGAGTACCTGGGTCACACGGTTTCCGGGGAAGGTATTAAGCCAAAATTTTCTGTTATCAGGGCTCTTGAAGAGGCAAAACCACCCTGTGATAAGGATACATTGTGCTCTTTCCTGGGTCTTGCTGAGTATTACGCAAGATTCGTCAGTAATTATGCACAAATTGTTGAGCCCCTTAGGGTATTACTCAAGAAAGGTCAAAAATTTGTTTGGTCCCATGAACTGAATGTTGTGTTTGTTAAAGTGAAAGAGCTGATTATTTCGGCTCAAGCATTACATGCGTTTCAAGACCATTGCCCTTCCATTATCACAGTGGACGCTAGCATGAAGGGGTTGGGGGCTATCTTTAGTCAAAGAGTAAATGGCAAGGAGTTAACTGTGGCATTTGCATCCAGATCACTCAAGCATTTTGAGAAGAACTACAGCACTATAGAGCGCGAAGCTTTGGCTTGTGTCTGGGCGGTCCAGAAATTTAAAATGTACATCTGGGGTCGTAAATTTGAAATTATCACAGACCACAAGCCACTCACTTTTGTTTTCAGCAAGGTTTCCAGTAACACTATGTCTGCAAGGTTGACCCGTTTGATTTCAAAGTTACAAGAATATAATTTTGACATCAAACACATTCAGGGAGGCAAAAACTTTCGTGCTGACTGCTTGTCAAGAATGTTGATGGAAAAGGATGATGAAGAGAATGTTGATGAAGATGAAGTAGAATGCGTTGCTGTGTTGGACGCAGTTGAAAACTGTAGTTCAATTATTTCAGAGTCGGAATGGAAGGTTGCCTGTTCTAATGACACGGTTCTGTCGAAAGTTTTGGAGTATGCTTCCAGCAAATGGCCTGAAACTAGAAATTTAACGGGTGAATTGAGAAATCTTTCTTTAGTTGCGGATGAACTTTCGGTTAAAGATGGTTTGGTACTTCGGGAGATAAATTTGTACCCCTAATAGTTTGAGAGGGGCTATAATTAAGATTGCACATGAGGGACATTTAGGGGTATCTAAAACTTGTATGAAAATTAAGCAGCATTACTGGTGGCCGGCTTTGGACAACCAGGTAAGAAGTATGGTGGATGGTTGTGAGGATTGTTTACTGTCGGACAAGCATTGGAAAGTCCAAAAGTTGCCTTTACACCCAACTGAGTTTCCTGAGAAGCCATGGGAAAAAGTTGGTTTGGATTTTTCAGGACCTTACAATGTTTTAGAAGAGGAATCAAGGTATTTAATTTTAGCTGTGGATTACCATTCTAAATGGATGTATTATAAGTTTGTAGACTCTCCCAGTACGGATAATACCATCTGTTTTTTGAAGAAAGTGTTTTTATTGGAAGGGTCTCCTAGGTCGTTGGTAACGGACAACGGAACTCACTTTGTGTCTGACAAGATGTGTACATTTTTGAAAAGCCAAGACATCAAACATTTAAAGGTGGCTTTGTATTCCCCAACGTCTAATGGTCTGGTGGAAAGAGGTAATAAGGTCCTCAAAGAAGGAATCCAAACAGCTATAGCCGCTGGTCGTGATGTTGGGGCATTTTTAGAGGAAAAAGTGTGGAGTTATAACACTTCACCTCACTGCACCACAGGTGTCACTCCCTTGAACTTCTTCGAGGTAGAAAAGTCAACAATACTTTGTTACCATCGTGGTTGGACAGTAGAAAAGTTTCCAATGTTGTTTCTGATTGTAAGAATGTAGCAAACGTCGTGAGAGAGAAACAAGGGAAGATGACTAGAAAATTTGATAGAGGTAGTGCCTCTGGTGATTTGGAAATTGCAGTGGGTGATTGGGTTTTGTTTAAAAAACCATTTAAAGTGAGAAAAGGAGAATCTGTTTTTTCAAATCCTGTTTTGGTCTGTAAAGTTAGCAAAGGTGCAGCGTTTCTACAGGACAAAGGGTGGTGGAACAAGAGACAGTTGGTGAGAGTGTCTAAAGAACAAGCGGATTTGATTAAGAAATGTAAAAGGCCTCTTGTGGAACATGAGCTTGATTGGTCACATTGGTTGCATGACCGGGAGCATGGAAGATGCTCAGGTGTGAATGCTAGATTTTCGCATGAAATGTTAGTTAATAACACTATGGAGAACAATTTGAACGAACCGCCTCGAACATCTAGAGTAAGAAAACTTCCTTCCAGGTTCGAGGATTTCATTACATACTGATTTATGGGGTTTGATATTCCTTCTTTGAGTTCAGGGATGTTGTTTATTAATAATTGGTGCTTGGAATTTTATCTATGTATTTTTTATTTTATTTTTTATTTTTTGTTATTTTGTTTTTGTTGTTTTTCATGTTAGGGGGAAGGTGATGTAGTGTTGCTTATACTTACTTGGAATGCTTGGTTACTATTGTTCTGTGCCTCGTGCCTGGAGTGTGCGTCCTCTGAGGTTCGATCGGGTAATGCCAGTTGCAGATCGAGCCTCCGAGAGTGCGCTGCTCTTTGCCGTGGCTGAAGATACTTTACAATAAAACTTCTTACCTATTTGAAGTTTGTTCTTCGTCCTTGATACTTCCATCTAACACACACCTCACAGCATATAATCCAGGAACTATGCCCTCACAGACAGGTGTTCTGTTTTCCTTATTAGTAGATGCAGGTATAGACTGCAAGGATGAGGAAGCATCAGGAGTGTTTGCTATTGTCACGTTGTCCCCGATGTTATCCTCAGGATTGTGCTGATGCTATAAAGGGGTCCACCTCTCAACTGCCCCAAGTCCGGATATATATATAACGCGGACTGGTGAGATAGTTAAGTGAGGGAAGGAAAGGGTAGGAACGGCAGGGAGGGAGATCTGTGAATGACAAAAGAGAATGCTGTGAGCAATATGAAACCTCCCTGATTACCCCTACCAAACCCTATAATACCCCCCCTCCCCGGAAGATGAGAAGGGAACACTCTACCTGTAAAGGAAGGAAGGAGCTTTATGAGGAGAGGGTGATTTCAGGTCTCCAACACGTATACTACCAGGAAAAAGCGATAAACAAGGTGAGGTCTTTCACACAGCAGCGAATAAACACTTTATCCAGAATCTATATGATTCACAACCACACCTACCCTTTATAAGCGCTGGAAGGTGTAGCTAGTATATACAGACGTCCTCCTGTACACCCCCTCATAACCTCTCCTATGTATTAAAATATAAAGGAACAAGTAAATAGAGAGACCATAGACCACTCGCTTTTCTTGTACTCTGATTTAGGTAGTTGCGGCCTCATTTAACGGCATGAGCCGTGTGCTTCTGAATCATCAATGACATACAATAAATCAAGTATTGGATAATCAAGGTCGCATATTACATATGCATGTTTTGGCTTCCAGATTGGTTGAAGAAATAAGCAAAGTATATTTTCCGCATGTATAGTCTGTGATAATGGTGCCTGCTTCAAACTACAAGTGGCCTCTTGAAGGGGTTTTCGTAAACGCTAACAGCCTCCTATAATCATACAATGCGCTGCCAGCGCTATAGCCAAAACGAAAGGATGTGTGTTTAGCCAGGAACAGGATAAGTGTTTCCCAACTCGAGTCTTCCCTGCATGAGACCGCCAAGCAATGCGGATCTCTCCAACAGGGAAGCGGATACCCCTTGAGGCTCAGAACCGCCTATACTCTCTCCCGCATGAGATCGCGGAAATTGCGAGTCTCGCCAACGGGAGAGTACAACAGGCAAAGTCACAAACTGAAAGAGTAGGGTAACCCACGAAAAGTGGCTAACAGTAATACAATGGTGCTCCAAGCACCCTTACTGCTACTTCGGAGCGAAACGCAGGACTGCCAAATGGACCGGGTAATTCCAAAATAATCGGCAGCTTCTCTGGTTTCCTCCCTCCTTATATCCGGGTTTCCTGGCGTTGCGTTCGAATCACGCAGGACGTCTCCGAGAGGAGGGATGCCGGGAGATGTAGTTTTGAGTCCCCGTCTTCCTCTCTCTCGTGAGCCCACGGTCAGTGTGCTCCGGTCTTGTGCACCCTGACAGTACATCCCCCTCCCGGAGGACACTGACAGACGCATGGCTTGTTCGGGTAGCGCTTGTGGAAAGAAGCCACAAGCCGTGCTGCAAGCACCGCTCTAGCAGGTTCCCAGGAGTCTTCCTCCGGACCGTACCCTTTCCATGATACAAGATACCACAATTTGCGTTTGGATATCTTGGAATCCAAAATGCCTTTCACTTCGTATTCTGGTTCATGCTGAACCCATTGTTATGTTTCGTATAGAGGCCCAAATATAGACACGTTCATATATGCCGTATATGGTCATAATCGTATATGCCCTATTATGGTCATAATTGTATATGCCCTATTATGGTCATAATCGTCTATGCCCTATTATAGTCATGATCTCCTATGCCCTAATATAGGCATGATCTTTCACCTACATTAGTTCCCTACAGTATACAACGAACTCTGAGGGTTGAACGTTATCTAGTCTGTGGTTAGAACACTGCAGGGTTTTTCCCGAACACAGGCCTACAATGTACTCATAAATTATGCATGAGCATTCACCAGCTACATCTCCCGCATAATATGTATGTACAAAGTTCACCCCTGACGTCTTCCTCATGTCTAACAAAGACCAATACAAACCATACTGAGGGACGAGACACTTTAGGGTATAAATACACCACATCTTGCCACGGTAAGATAGAGGGAACCGAGACTTCCATGCTGACACACTGACCAGAGACGCTGAGGCTCCTGCATGCAGTCGCTCCAGCTGACAGCGGTCTAACACAGCCCTTGCGGGGTGTCCAACTCGAGACCAGGACGGGGTCCCACACTCTCTCTATTCAGGTAATGGGGTTCGACTAAATCCTAGAAGGATTCTTGGCTCTTAGACTTTTAGATCTACACACATGCTAGGTACACTTAGGTACATCTAGTTAGGCATCGTAGGAGTACGCGCACTTTTGGTGACATTCTATCACGCATTTTATATTCATGTATGTATTCATGATTATTGCAATATGGTAGAACTGTACTATCCTTTCACTTTTATCGTACTGCTGATAATATATCTCTGCTATTGTCTGCTGGTTGCTGCAGCACATATATTCTACACTAGAATAACAACTGTTCAATAAATACTTATTGAAACGCCCAGACTGTTTATTCTGTGTAACTCTCTGAGACAAACCGAACAAGTAAGCACGAGTGACTGAGCGAAAAGTAGTACATTGTTTCCACGATTCTGAGGGATCAGGGTTGTCATGATCTAAGGTTGACAGAAACTAATCTCTCCCCGATAAGAGGAGATTCTAGTGGCACTGTGAGCTAGCTAATACAAATCCGGCTAACATACGCTGTAGGGGTGCACAGAGCCAGTCTGCCACCAAGCCCACAGTTTATGTTATCCAAACGCGCAGGTTCTGCATGGGTACTATAGGAACTACACGACATGGCGCCACCAACGTTGGTTGGGTACTTATTTAACAGTAGAATCTGAGTAGTTCAGTCGTGCTATTCTCAGAGAACCTACTCACAAAACCCCAGAGACGTCTGGAGTGGGTGGGCACAAAATCCGCCGCAGCTGAGTAGTACTAAAATACTATTTATTGGCTGTTGGTTATTCAAGCTTGAAAGGACATAGTGTTCCTAAAATTGTGCCTAAAAGCCTTATCATAGTTTCTTTGAATCTTTAGTCTGTGTTCTATACACGATGACTACCGCGGTCTTAGATCCTATACGAATGCCACTGCCCACGTCAGACGAAGAAGATCCTGAGGATGCAATACAGATTGCACCAAAATTCAGAAGGACAGTCACCATAAGACTATTAGAAAATGGTTTACAAGCTAAGGGTGGCATTGTAGTTTTCGTGATTGAGGCACACAAATCAAATAAAACAGAGGTATTCTATTCATGGGTTACACTCCCAGCAGCAAATGCAATAACAAAGACATTTCACTACTATATAGAAGGAGATGCACCATGGGAATATTGTCCATTTGAGGACATAGAGATTCCACTCACTTACCAGGAACATCATTACTGGTTTAATGGCGCCCTACCCCACGTACAAGGAAGAGTAAGGTTAGGCCCACTCGGAGGAGAAGGAGCCACATGGCCAATATTAGCGGCCTACACACCACATCCTGACATTGGCACAATGCCACCAGGAGACTTACTCATACAACACACAGATTTAATTAAAATCTACAGAAACCTGACACAATTTGTCATGAGGACTTTAACAATCCAACCTGCACCAGGTACAGCAAATAGTACTCCAGCTCATGGTACAGGAAATAAAATTACTCTTCAAACATTACACGCGGTAATGGGCAAAATGCCCGCAAAACGCAAACAAATACCATTCTGGATAGCTCAGAAAATAACTCAGCTTGAGGAAGTATTCCCGAATACTACCACCTGTGATAAACACAGAATACTAACAATCTGCTTGCCCATGGGGATCACACCACAAATAGAGGACTGCACCTCTTAGGATACAGTCTTTGCTGCCATATATACCAGAACACATGGTATCCCGTCATTAGCAGTAGTACCTGACGTATTGAGACAGATACAAAATGAGTACGGAGCAGAGCCTGCCCTTAACTTAGGGATGAAGTTACTAGGTAACTACGAACAGGTATCAGCCATAATACTAGCTAACATTAAGGGGGAAGCAGCTTCAGTGGCGATCCGCCAACGCCTAAGGGAGTTCAGTCCAGTAGATCAACCACACGAACTACCCAAAATAATTGAAACTGCATATGCAGAACTAGGCAGAGACAGCTTAGGTGGGAAAGCATTAAAACCACAACTGGTGGGCAGTCCTGAAAAGGACACTACAAAGCAGACACCTACTTTTACTAAAAAGAAGCAGGGGAAAAAAAAAAAAAAAGTCTAAAGACAGCAGATCCCAATCCAGAGGTAGGTCTCCTCAACAGGAGCCCTCTGAAAGGAGGTATAACCTCAGGAATAGGGATAATATTAAAAAACCTGACAGGTATCAGGATACTGATACACGTTCCTCTCGTTCCTTTCAGGGTTCATCAAAAAACTCCGAGAGGGAAGGACGGTCAGAACACAGACAAGAGGAGCGTACAAAGTCCAGAGACACGCAACGCGCTGCGGACTATGCACCTAAAAAAGAAGATAAACAAAAACCTCAGTTCAAAAAGAAGAAGGTAGCAGGTCTTAAGATCAGACATGCCCAGAATTCTGAGGACACAGCTTCTGAACGGGGAATGGGCTCTGACGATGCTAGACAGCGCGGCAGAAGTAACAATAGCTCGCCAGAACCTGAAGGAATTTCTGGTGACAGCGGAGTTGAGTGAGTATACCACGGTGGAAACACCTGATACTCGGGTAAGTGTCCCACATAAGTTACATGAGATAACACTCCGGATGGAGGGGGACAAGCCCAGGAAAGTTAAAGGTCTATTTATGAAAAATCTGTCATCTGGATATGACATCCTATTAGCAGAGCAAGACTGGCCGCCAGCATTTGTCATGGAGTGCCCTAAGGGAGAAAAGGTAATTTTTCCAGCATTTTGCGACCTCGTTCCCATACATTTAAAACATGCATATGCGCAGGAGTGGGCGGTTGCCCTAGCTCCAGCATTGTACAAAAATCATGCTGGTTGGGATGAGGATTCAACCCACCACGTGATCCCATTAAAAGTTTCACCAAATGCTCAAAGGCAATACCCTATAAAGCAGGAAGCTATAAAACAAGTCAGGGAGATCCTAGATCAACTAGAATACCAGGGGGTGATAGAAAATTGCACCTCACCAATGAACAATCCTTTGTTCCCCGTATCAAAACCTGACAACACATATCGTTTAGTTTTAGATTACAGACATTTAAACACTTGCACAAAGACATTTGCAGTTCAAAATGCACACAGTGCCGCATTAATGAATAACATTGTGCGGAAAAAATACAAAACTACACTTGATATCTCAAATGGATTTTTCTGCCAAAATATAGCGCCTGAAAGCAGGTATTTGACCGCATTCTCAGCGCTAGGGTCATAACGGCAATTTTGTCGACTCCCCCAAGGGTATAAGAATAGCCCGGGGTTGTTTTCAGCAAGGGTAACAGAGTTACTCCAAAATTTGGATGAAGAAGCATTGTCCTATGTGGATGATATTTATCTGACGGACGATGACTTACCGAGGCACTTGACCAGGGTGAGCACCATTATTATGGGATTCGCCTCTGAGGGCTATAAATTTAATTTAAAAAAATCAAAAATTGCCCATCTCAATGTCCTGTTTTTAGGGTATGAGCTGTCAAGTGAAGGAAAAAGCCTAGCAGCTAACGTTTTAGAAAAGTGTGCGCTGCTCCAACCTCCAAAATCATTAAAGAATTTACAATCAATTCTGGGATTCCTAAATTTTGGTCGAACATACATTTTGGATTACGCAGAAAGAGTAAAACCTTTCTACGACTTAATAAAACCTGATTTTTCAGTCAGACAATGGACACAGGAACATACAAATATCCTACGTTCACTACAGGAAGACATGATAGCTTCAAAACATTTACAGACACGCGTAAACGTACGCAACTTAGTGATCCGAGTAATAGCGGGTCAATGCGGGTACACTTATTTAACTTTCAATGAAGGCGAAACGGTACCAATCGCATACAAATCACACCTGTACACAAACGCAGAGATGCGTTTCACTTCAACAGAAAAAATCCTGACAGCAGTGCAGACCGCTGTAGCAAGAGAAAGAGCTCTGGCTCAGGGAAAGCGCATAATAGTCGTGACCCCAGTACCAGCCTTAGAGGCTGTTACAAAGGCTAGCATTCCAAATGCGAAAGCCTTACATCCCAGATGGATACAATGGGCTAATTCTCTTACTGCAACGGATGTTGAATACAGATTTGATCCAAGTTTAAAAACACAAGCATTTCTGCAATACGAACAAGAATATCCTCTACCAAATGAGATTTTGCCTCTAGATCAGTATGAATACATTATTTACACTGACGGATCTGCTCAACCGGCCATAGGGAGTAAGCAAGCTTACAGCGCAGCGTGTGCAATCGTTAAAGGTCGCATGCGCGATGGAAAGTTCCATCCAAGTTGCACTAAAACGCAATCTCTAGGAGACTGCACGGCTCAGTTGGCAGAATTAAAAGCACTAATACTGGCACTCGTAAATACGGAACACGAATTCCCCACACTAATTGTGTGTGATTCCTTTTACTGTGTACAGTCGTACAATGAATATTTACATCATTGGGAACAAAACGGGTTTAAAGACGCAAAAGGTGGCACAATTAAGCATAAAATGCTATGGGAACAGGTAGTGGAGTTGAGAAACGAACTACCAAGGGCTCACGTGATACATACACTGAGTCATCAGCGTGATGGCGTTCACGTTGAAGGGAATTCATTGGCTGATGAAGCCGCAAAGGGGGCTGTACGCACAGCATCCGTAGCTGCAATCACTCGTTCAAAAACGAGAATAGACGGCGAGATTTTGGTAGCTGTCAATGCTTCACGCAAAGGCAGCACAGCAGTACCTAAAAAATTTCCACTCAAGTACTCCTACAAGTTAGATGCACACAACATTCCATATGCTCCGATTCCTGGAGTGGGGGATAGAGTAATACCAAATATGGATCGTAGGCAAGGCTTAATTCTAGCAGCACACGAGGGTTTGGGCTCTGCGCATACAGGCGTTACAGCGACTATTTCTTTACTGAAACAGCGCTACTGGTGGCCTGGGTTAACAAAGCAGACCAAAGACTATGTCTTAAAGTGCAACATCTGCCAGCAGATGAAAGGCTCCACCGTAGCACGCCCAGCGCAGACACCATTACTAAAATCAGACCTGATGTGTGTATTTGGACCACTGCGGACCCCTACAATCTGATGGGGCCAAGAAATATATCATGGTTGCAGTGGATTCCTGCTCTAGATTCCTATGGGTCTGGCCTCAGCGCTCGGCTGACGCTCGAACTGTTATAAAAGATTTGCGAGTCTTTATCGGCACATACACAGTTGGCACGTTACATTCTGACCGTGGCCCGGCGTTTAGCTCTCTGGCTTACAAAGAGGCCATGGAAGGAATGGGCGTAGCATTGCGGTACTCCTCTCCGTACCATCCTGAGGGAAATTTGGTTGTGGAGAGGAAAAACCATGACTTAAAGCAATCTTTAACAGCTAGGGTATTAGGCAAGGGCGGTAGTCGGGTCAGTCACCTTTATGGGGTCCAAAGAGCGATTAACAACCAGCCAAGAAGCTCTCTAGGGGGTGTCACTCCTTACGAAGTCCTATTAGGGACAAGAATGTGGGTACCTGATCTTGATTGTGGAGGCACAGTGGCGGATGAAAAACAATTGGATATCCATGATCGTTTGGCTGTTTTACAGGATCTAAATGAATCCAGGACACAACAAAGCAACGTCCACTTAAAACAGACCGCCACTGAGGAAGTCAAGGCAGTAACGGCAAGACCTGTCTGGATCCCAAAAGTAGAGGATCTGGTCAGAGAGAAGATTGCAGACAAGAAAGAATTTGGGCCATCCTACAGAACAGCTGTACCGGTTCTAGCAATCCAAGGCACAAGAACTGTACTTCTGCCGCCTCTTGCCGGGAAAAAAGAGAAAAGATTTGTCTCAATCGACTTAATCAAACCACACTATGTGGCCGATACTAAACAGTAGGCCTCGTGGACACCACAGTAGCAGACGACCTCCTCTCGCTACAATCCAAGAAGTTCAAACAGAAAGACTCATCACGTTTGAAGAGCCACCTGTACGGAATGAAGGACTAAGCAACAATGCTATGGAACTCGTTCCACTTCAAAAAGAAGTTCAACTTCAAGAAGAAAATCAACTTAACAACCAAGTTGCAATCAGACCGACTACAGACGTCTACGTCAACATGCCTCGTCAAGAGCAGAATCCGATTTTAACAAATCCCGATGCAATTCCAACAATTGATCGAACTGCTTCTGGCTACTTCATGAACTTTGATACGTTTTCACTGGATCCAAGCGAGCCGGAAACTACGCCAGCCCAAAAATCACACAAACAGAAACGCATTGGCTTTTTGAACTTTTTTAGAAAGACTTACCTGGTGTCACCTTGGTTAGAACTATGGTATATCACTGGGATTCTATTTTTTCTTTTCTGGCTAGGTTTAACAATAACTTTTGGTATGCTTATTAATGGCCGATATCTCCAGCAGAGCTCTACAGCCCAAAGAGTCAATTTGATTTTAAAGCCACACCAGTCTTCACATCGTGAACCAAGAGACTTGTCTTCAGTGAACATCACAGCAGTTCCTATACCGGACGGTATAGTATGGGACAAGATTGATTTTAATACATTCGGTCCGACTGAACTTTTAAAGCTTAAAAATGTATTTAAAATTTCTTTAAGTGATATCATTACCTCCAGTACATTTTCTGATGATTGGGACACTGAAACTGTAAATAATATAATGTCTGATTTAGAAAAAACTGCAGCATTTCCAACCAATTAAATGTTAGAAGGTACTTCAGACTATGATACGTTGTACTGTTACCAACATTATGGTCATCATTTCTTGCACAAATCCATAACACCTAGAAATGTATTTGAATACCACCAGTGGGAACACTGCCCAACACCTCCAAAAGGTAGTTCGCAAACTTTTGCACAGAAATTCACATACTTTTCAGGGTTTAATACATCTGACCCGAAGTCATTTTATTACAAAGTGGCAACAACATCAGCACAGAAGATTATGTTGACTAACACCAAACAGATTTACTCTGCTTCCTTTATGGCCCGGTTGTCTACACAGGGTTTCGACCTATGGAAGGACACTATAGATTTAAAATCAATCTGGGGTTCTAGGGACTGGCAAGTCCAGGGAACAGAAGCGCTTTTTAGAGCATGCCTCATTCCGCAGCAGATGATTTTTCTAAATGAAACTGTGCAACAGACATCCTGTCTTGGACTAGCCAAGAACAAGGACATGAGCACACCTGGGTTTCCAGCACCATCACAGATGGGTGGGGGCAGAATTCAACTACACAGGGGGTAGGATTAGATGACATTCTCCAGTACAACAGGTCAGATCCCAATTGGACAGAATGGCTGATTTGGCCCGTTGACACGAACACTTGTCAACAGAGATTCCTAGGTATAACCGAGGGGTTGAGTATCAGTAGGTCAGATACACGCTATGTACAAAGACAACACCCAGGGGTAGTGACATCCTATAGTGTTGGGAAGTTGTGCCTTGATTGGCTAGAGACCTCAACACTCACAGAAGTAAAACATCACTTGACCTTACTCACACCTGTTGTGGACCTTAGGAATTTCTTGTTAGGCCCAAGGAAAACACGTCAGAAACGTTTCATATATGCTGGCATTTATGCCTTTTATAATGAAAACTGGAAAATATCCCAACAGGAGGTCGCAGAAAGAATACGGGAAATAGACCGTATTAACCTAGAGAAGGCATTAGCTGTAGTGGATAATGGGTTAATGACTTTAACCTCCAGGATTTACTCCTTAGGCAGCATTGTGTCTTCGGCAATCGACATATTAGAACAAGATCTGGCCTTGTTACAATACGTGCAATCCCAATTGCGTTCTATTATGATGTTAAGCTGGACGCTGCAATCTTTGCGTGTAGGCTATGTGCCCTGGCGTTTCATAAACACCATGTCTCGGTTTTCGGAATACAATCTAACTGATAGACAGAAATGGCACAAAGGGGAGCCAAATATACAATGCTGCGTATTGAGAAACTGGAAAGGTTACCATTCACTGTAGCCGAATTACCATCAACTGAATGGCTAATTCATGGCCAAATCACTCTGCCGGTCACTACGTTTCAGTTTCAATATTGCCTTGAGCAGAGGCAGGCAGGCAAATATGAAAAAATGGGTAAGGGATACATTAAGGAAACTTGGGAGTTACCATATAGATATCGATGCCGGAATGGGGATCGAGAAGTGTATCTGAGTGGTACAAACTGCAAGAACGCTTTAAGCGGTTCTCTCATGTGTCAGGATATTTCTCTGCACGGAGCATGAAGTGGTTCGGTAGCGAACTTATCGTGTCACATGTCAGGGACCCCAGCGGCCATGATCACGCCGGTTTTCCAGCTGCTCTCGAATGGGAGTTACTTGATGCTAAACGATCAAGGTTGCTGTGGGATGCTTCCGGGCGTCGCCTATCTGGTCACTGTTAACTCCAGGGTTACTTGCTGTATGCAAGTATTGTTTCCGCCACTGAACACAGTCAGGGAGGCACCGTTATGGCCTTCGTTGAATGTTTCCTTTATACAATTTGATACTTTGAGCAGACTGAAAGCCATGCTTTTACAGCAACCCGTGCCCTTAACCTCCGCTCGAGAAACCTTTGAACTTCAAGTTGCAAGGACCTCGACTGAGATACAGGCGCTTATACGTATGAACTGCCCCTTTCATTTCGCAGAAATGGTGGGTCGTATCTTTAACATGTCTGATACAAGCGGTATTGTACACCTATTTAAGACCATAGGGTCAGGACTATTAAGCACCTTTCAGACAGTCCTCGGAGTAATCCCAAATTTTATACACTCCGTATTGGGAAGCGTCTTTGGAGGTCTCCCGCTTATCCTGTTCCTAATTGCAGGAGTCCTGATTGTAATCTTACTGCTACGCAATGGACGGCCCAATTTCCGAGGAAATGGCAAACATACTCATGGAGCGGAAATACTGTGAACGCATGGTACAGCTTCTGGGTATACCTTGCGTAAGAGAACTGAACGCCTCTTGGTTTCTATCGTTTAGACCAGTCTGGGTGGACTGCATCTTACCTGTTCTTTGATGCCTGTTGTGCGGAGAAGAATGCACGTTGGATCTCTGTCTAACGTTTCCATCAGATACGCCTCCGGACATGGATGCTATGCTGGACCCCCTAAAGGCCCATGCTCTGCGTTGTCCCCAGCGTCTTCCAATTCTGATGAACGCATTCCTTGAGAATCCACAGGTGCCGTTTGCTCCTGCTGGGTTAGGTGGCTCCTCCACAGGCACTCAGGTAACAACTGCTGCACAAGCTGCCGCAGCACCGACTGTTGGCAGTGCTGAATTCCATCTATGTGCGATTGACGTTCTCTGTGAGGCGTTGGATTTGTCGTCTGCAGTAGCTAACACCGATAATGCTGTATCTCTCAGCCAGGACACTTAATCTTGAATTGGCTCATCGCGTCCTGGGAAAGAATTCGGCTTCTCCACTTCGTTTCATAAATAAACGAACTAAAATTGGAACATTTCCTAAATTGACACTTTCACTTGAGAAAAGAATGGCCTTCTTCTGCTTGTAGTAATGCAACTTTTATAAGTGAGACAGAATTGACTTTTTCAAGTGGCAACAAGAGAATAGCTGATTTGTAACATTTTTAAACATTTTTTAAATGTATTTTTAAAACAATGTTTTTAGCTGTTTTTAAGTAAAAAATTTAAATTGTCCAGATTTTAAGTATGGTCATTGTCATCCAATTCGAAAGTGGAGTGGGTGTTATGTTTCGTATAGAGGCCCTAATATAGACACGTTCATATATGCCGTGTATAGTCATAATCGTATATGCCCTATTATGGTCATAACCGTATATGCCCTGTTATGGTCATAATCGT
Organism: Calotriton arnoldi; assembly: GCA_963921515.1. Classification (NCBI taxonomy): domain Eukaryota; kingdom Metazoa; phylum Chordata; class Amphibia; order Caudata; family Salamandridae; genus Calotriton; species Calotriton arnoldi. The sequence continues at coordinate 655,414 of CAWUFW010001674.1, forward strand.
CTATGCCCTATTATAGTCATGATCTCCTATGCCCTAATATAGGCATGATCTTTCACCTACATTAGTTCCCTACAGTACACAACGAACTCTGAGGGTTGAACGTTATCTAGTCTGTGGTTAGAACACTGCAGGGTTTTTCTCCAACACAGGCCTACAATGTACTCATAAATTATGCATGAGCATTCACCAGCTACATCTCCCGCATAATATGCATGTACAAAGTTCACCCCTGACGTCTTCCTCATGTCTAACAAAGACCAATACAAACCATACTGAGGGACGAGATACTTTAGGGTATAAATACACCACATCTTGCCACAGTGAGATAGAGGGAACCGAGACTTCCATGCCGACACACTGACCAGAGACGCTGAGGCTCCTGCATGCAGTCGCTCCAGCTGACAGCAGTCTAACACAGCCCTTGTGGGGTGTCCAACTCGAGACCAGGACGGGGTCCCACACTCTCTCTATTCAGGTAATGGGGTTCAACTAAATCCTAGAGGGATTCTTGGGTCTTAGGCTTTTAGACCTACACACATGCTAGGTACACTTAGGTACATCTAGTTAGGCATCGTAGGAGTATGCGCACTTTTATAATGCATTTTATATTCATGTATGTATTCATGATTATTGCAATATGGTAGAACTGTACTATCCTTTCACTTTTATCGTACTGCTGATAATATAGCTCTGCTATTGTCTGCTGGTTGCTGCAGCACATATATTCTACACTAGAATAACAACTGTTCAATAAATACTTATTGAAATGCCCAGACTGTTTATTCTGTTTAACTCTCTGAGACAAACCGAACAATTAAGCACGAGTGACTGAGCGAAAAGTAGTACATTGTTTCCACGATTCTGAGGGATCAGGGTTGTCATGATCTAAGGTTGCCAGAAACGAATCTCTCCCCGATAAGAGGAGATTCTAGTGGCACTATGAGCTAGCTAATGCAAATCCGGCTAACATACGCGGTGGGGGTGCACAGAGCCAGTCTGCCACCAAACCCGCAGTTTATGTTATCCAAACGCGCAGGTCCTGCATGGGTACTATAGGAACTACAGGACACCATATGGGAACGGGCCGCTTCCTAACCGGACAATGGGATGGCTTTAGGAGTGACACATGGAAAACAGGGTGCATACGGAAGTGTGCTGGTAGTCGCAATTTCACCGCCACGGGGTTTATGTGTTTAATAACTTTATACCGTCCTATGTACTTAGGGTTGAATACACTGTGTCGTTTAAATCTGATGTTCCTTGTTGACAACCAGACTAGCTCCCCTTTCTTGTAACTAGGGCCAGGCCTACGATGTTTGTCGGCATGTTTCTTATACTGTTCTTTGGCGTGTTTGAGGTTGTTCTGTGTGTCAGTAAGGGTTTTCCGGATGTGAACCAGTCTCTTTTGTACTTCTGGGAGCTTGGTGTTATGGCTGGGAAGCAGGAAAGGAATAAAACGGGGATGGAAACCATAGGTACTGTAGAATGGTGTGTGTAGCGTGGAGGTATGCGTGGCGCTATTGTAAGCAATTTCAGCTAACCATAACCACTCCACCCATGCCCCTGTGTTATTGTCAACATAACACCTCAGAAATTGTTTCAGGGTTTGGTTCAGCCTCTCAGTTTGGCCATCGGTCTGGGGGTGAAAACTGGTGGAGAGCGAGGACTCTATTTGTAACTCGGAACACCACGTTTTCCAAAAGAGAGCGGTGAACTGTGTTCCCCTGTCTGAAACAATCACTCTAGGAAGTCCATGTAACCTAACCACGTTCAGTAGAAGTATTCTTGCTAACTGCCCTGCAGTTGGAACCTGTTTGCAGGCAATAAAATGGCCCATCTTTGTTAAATAGTCATTTACCACCGCTATGGCGGTACATCCCTGATCCTGGGGCAACCCCACGATGAAATCCACCGAAACCCTTTCCCATGGGGTTTCTGGCGTGGGCAAAGGATGTAGTAAGCCTTGTGTCTTACCGTGGTCGGTCTTCATCTGAGCACAGGTGGAACAGCATTTCACCCAAAAAGAGAGATCAGGTCGGACTGTAGGCCACCAGAACTGGCGTAACACTCTCTCCGTGGTCTTCTTCCCCCCAACATGACCAGCACAGGGGAGGGCATGGCACCCCTGAAACAACAGTTTCCTCAATTCCACGGTAGGGATCAGTACTTGTTGGCCCTTCATCGGTAGTCCGTAACGTAGTTGCCATTCTGGATGGTGCTTTAGCCAATCCTTCCATTTGAAGGTCTGACACCCTTGTCTTACTTTCCTCAAGAACTCATCGGTTTGTACCACGCAAAGGACTTTACTGGGTTCGATGATGGCTCTTTCTGTTGAGGGTGGCGGAGTGACGGGGGTTTCCTGTCGTGTCAAAGCGTCGGCTTTCCTGTTGTCTTTGCCAGGAAGAAAGGTAACGATGAAGTGGAACTCAGCAAAGAACAACATCCAGCAGAGTTGGCGAGGAGTTAGGTGACGAGCGGCCTTCATGAACTGTAGGTTGCGGTGGTCAGAGTACACTATTACTAGGTGTTTGGCCCCCAGCAGCCAATGTCTCCATTCCGAGAAGGCGTCCTTGATGGCTAAGAGCTCCTTTTCGGCAATGGTGTAGTTTTGCTCTGCGGGATTTAGTTTTCTGGACATATACGCTATGGGATGTAGTTGACCTGTGGTACTGTATCTTTGGGACAACACTGCTCCCACCGTCAATTCGGATGCATCTGCTTCGACGATGAATGGTATTTCCGGGTTTGCGTGTGCTAGTATCGGAGCCGACGTGAATGCGCCTTTTAGCGAGTCAAAAGCTTTCTGTGCTTCTTCAGACCAGATAAAGGAGTTCTTCTTTTGCAGCAATCTTGTTATAGGGGCTACCATGTTGGAAAATTGATGGATGAACCTCCTGTAAAAATTGGCAAACCCCAGAAAGCACTGGATGTCTTTTATGTTTTGGGGCTTTAATCTTCCTCTCCGCCATAACTTGTCCTGAAGGGGTGAGCATAACCCCTAGGAATTCAACGGTGGTCACGTGAAATTCACACTTGCTTATTTTACAAAACAAGCGATGTTTCCTTAAGGCTCGTAGAACCTGACCCACGTGTTTTACGTGTTCCTCTTTATGTGATGAAAATATGAGAATGTCTTCAATGTAGACCACGACGAACTGATCCAGAAACTCTCTGAGCACTTCATTCAGGAAAAACTGGAAAGCCGTGGGGGCATTACAAAGCCCAAACGGCATGACAAGATATTCAAACAACCCATACCGCGTCATGAAGGCCGTTTTCCATTCGTCACCTTCCCGCATACGGACCAAGTGGTACGCCCCTCTGAGGTCAAGTTTGGTATAGACGACAGCCTGTCTTACTTGTTCCAAAAGAACAGGTATCAATGGAAGTGGGTATTGGTTCTTCACGGTGATCGTGTTTAGGGCTCTGAAGTCGATACAAGTCCTCAGTTCTCCGTTAGCCCCTAGGGATGAAAAACAGGGGAGACGCCGCGGGAGACCTGGAGGGGCGGATGAACCCCAAAGAGAGGTACTTGTCGAGGTACGTCTTCAGATGTTGGTTTTCGGGTTCCGTGAGGGCATATATCCATCCGCATGGAACTACTGCCCCGGGAACGAGATCAATTCGACAATCATATTCCCGATGAGGGGGTAACTCTTCTGCCATGCTATTGCTGAATACCTCAGCATACTCCAGATAGCAAGTAGGCAGCTCCACGTCTTTTTCTGTGGCTGTGGCGATGTGATGTCAAGATGCTAAAGCCTTGGAGGGAACCGAAGTCGTCCAAACGCAATGAGTCTGGCAATAAGCAGACTCCATGAGCAACTCCTTGTTGGTCCAGTTGATGGTAGGTTCGTGTTTCTGCAACCAAGGGAGGCCTAAAACTATTCCATACAGCGGTGCCTGGATAATGTTGAATGATAGCTGTTCATGGTGAAGTTCTTCGTATACGAGTTCGTACTCTTGGGTGGTGTAGCAAATGGGTCCGGAATCCAACTCCTTTCCTTCCACTGCGTACACGATTTCAGGGGTGTTTTTGGGAATGAGGACCACCCCAAGTCGGTGGGCTTCTGACTCATCCATGAAGCAACCGGTTGCTCCGGAATCCACCATTGCCTGACACCTTCTGTGGTCCTGGTTGACCACGATTTCCATTGTGATAAAAAAATGATCGGAATCCCTGAGGGAGTTCTGTTTTACAGAAGGGATCGCACGAAAGCTTGACGGCTCCCCTTCCTTGACTTCAAGCTCTTGGGTTTTCCGGCGCCTTATCAGCTGAGACCGTGGCCACCTGCCCGAACCGGGAACGTCCTATTTTAGGTTTGATGGGGCATTCTCTGAGGTAGTGGACTTTCTTCCCACAGTACAGACACAGTCCTTGTTTGCGTCTATAATCTCATTCGCTGAGAGTTAAGGAAGCTCTCACAGTTCCGATTCCCATTGGTTCCAGCGTTGTCTGTCCGTGTTCTGAAGGTTTAGAGCGGTCGTACTGCGAAGGGAACCGATCCTTCCGCTTGTTTTCTCCTTTCCTTTCTCTCATCCGATGATCCAGCCGCATGGTTAATTCGATGAGGGCTGTACATGTTCGAGGTTGAGGGTCTACTTGAGCAAGGACATCCTTCAAGTCGTCCCGAAGTCCTTGGTAAAAAAGAGCAGCTTGCTTGGATGTAGGCCAATCCGTCTCAGCCACCAGTCTCTGAAAGCTATTCAGGTAGACTATCAGGTCGGAGTTGCCCTGTTTGAGTTCCAGCAGTTCTCTGTCTGCAGAGAAGGTTTCTGCTCTACGGTCGAAGGTTTTCTCAAAATCTTCCCTAAACCCTTCCCAGTCATAGAGCAATGGGTCGTCTCTTCTTACTCTGGGTACTGCCCATTGGGCTGCCTCGCCCGCCAAATAAGAGATTAGAAGGCCACCCGGGCTTGGTTGGTGGCAAACATCTTTGGCTTACATGTGAAATGTAGCAAGACTTGGGTCATAAATACCTGCACTTTCTTAATGTCCCCATAAAACCTTTCAGGAGGAGCTAACGGGATTTGTGACGGCATTTCTAATACTACAGGAGGGGACACCGAATGTGACGGCCCTCCTACATCAAAGGGGTTTCTCTGCATCTTATCCACTTTCGCTTGCAGAGCAGCGGTTTCACTGCGTGACGCAGCAAGCTCTGTCTGTACCAAAGCCAAGGCGTCAATAACATCGTCTAACGTGGCCATTACGAGATCAGCACAATCAGGAGGATAGGTAATTCGTGGGCCGATTATTCTGTCACGTTGTCCCCGATGTTATCCTCAGGATTGTGCTGATGCTATAAAGGGGTCCACCTCTCAACTGCCCCAAGTCCGGATATATATATAACGCGGACTGGTGAGATAGTTAAGCGAGGGAAGGAAAGGGTAGGAACGGCAGGGAGGGAGATCTGTGAATGACAAAAGAGAATGCTGTGAGCAATATGAAACCTCCCTGATTACCCCTACCAAACCCTATAATACACCCCCCCACCCCCCCGGAAGATGAGAAGGGAACACTCTACCTGTAAAGGAAGGAAGGAGCTTTATCAGGAGAGGAGAGGGTGGTTTCAGGTCTCCAACACGTATACTACCAGGAAAAAGTGATAAACAAGGTGAGGTCTTTCACACAGCAGCGAATAAACACTTTATCCAGAACTATATGATTCACAACCACACCTACCCTTTATAAGCGCTGGAAGGTGTAGCTAGTATATACAGACGTCCTCCTGTACTCCCCCTCATAACCTCTCCTATGTATTAAAATATAAAGGAACAGGTAAATAGAGAGACCATAGACCACTCGCTTTTCTTGTACTCTGATTTAGGTAGTTGCGGCCTCATTTAACGGCATGAGCCTTGTGCTTCTGAATCATCAATGACATACAATAAATCAAGTATTGGATAATCAAGGTCGCATATTACATATGCATGTTTTGGCTTCCAGATTGGTTGAAGAAATAAACAAAGTATATTTTCCACATGTTTAGTCTCTGATAATGGTGCCTGCTTCAAACTACAAGTGGCCTCTTGAAGGGGTTTTCGTAAACGATAACAGCCTCCTAAAATCATACAATGCGCTGCCAGCGCTATAGCCAAAACGAAAGGATGTGTGTTTAGCCAGGAACAGGATAAGTGTTTCCCAACTCGAGTCTTCCCTGCATGAGACCGCCAAGCAATGCGGATCTCTCCAACAGGGAAGCGGATACCCCTTGAGGCTCAGAACCGCCTATACTCTCTCCTGCATGAGATCGCGGAAATTGCGAGTCTCGCCAACGGGAGAGTACAACAGGCAAAGTCACAAACTGAAAGAGTAGGGTAACCCACGAAAAGTGGCTAACAATAATACAATGGTGCTCCAAGCACCCTTACCGCTACTTTGGAGCGAAACGCAGGACTGCCAAACGGACCGGGTAATTCCAAAATAATCGGCAGCTTCTCTGGTTTCCTCCCTCCTTATATCGGGTTTCCTGGCGTTGCGTTCGAATCACGCAGGACGTCTCCGAGAGGAGGGATGCCAGGAGATGTAGTTTTGAGTCCCCGTCTTCCTCTCTCTCGTGAGCCCACGGTCAGTGTGCTCCGGTCTTATGCACCCTGACAGGTATGTATAAGGCTTCCGAGGTTATCTTTTGTTGTTTCTCTGCAGTGTCACAATGTGGCTTCAAATAATCTTTCTTTGTGGGACCTGAGACTGTCTTAACCAGATAAAAGCTCTATTAGAATCGCTGAAATTGTCTCTCTAGGGTCGTGTTTTCTAAAAACAAATCATAACAAAAATACTTAGTGATAAAAACACATAGATGAGCTTTTGGTCAGCTCTCAACATCCATTGGTCTGCTCTAGGGTCATTCGCATTTTGCTTCTGTCCACCTCAGCGTACAGCATGGGGGCAATGGGTCAACCCTCTTCAGCGATTGGCTCTTTTAACTGTGAGTGACAGCATTTTGCTCTTAAACGTGTGCACATCTACCTACACAGCAATCCATTTCTGTGCCAATCTCCACTGTCATGTAATTTTTATTTTATTTGTATTTGCGATTGGCATTGTTGTGATGGGTCATTTTTTTATTTCCATTTTTTTGGGACAAATATATGCACACCATCTTTAGGCATTTCGCATTAAAATGTTGTATTACTCTTTTGTTACTTTTACACATTTAATGTCTATTATATTTGATTGCAAGAAAAGAAAGACATTTTTTTTCAATTGCAGGCTTTCCAGGGCCAGACCTATTGGCTTTGCTAATTCTCGCTCTATTGATGCTGTGAGGCAATCGATAATTGTGCAAGCCTGCAATCGTTCATGCAGTATTGCAAGGCTCTCTAGTTAAGAAGAGATATTGTTTTTGAAAGCTGCTGTATGATAGTGAATTCGTTGTTTTATATCTTTTATGGTTGCTCTTCTCACAAGTATAATTTAGAACCTTCTCTTGCCCTTCCAAACTGTATTGACCATCTGCAACCATAGCAACGATTATTACACCTGGATGTTCCTGCTCTACTATAGCTTTGTTTTCATGGTCCATACGTTCTGAACGCTGCCAGTAACTCTGCTTGTTGACATAAACTTACCGGTACCCGCGCTATCTTCTAGACGAATGGCTCCCTTGCAAATGAAGTTAATATGAATATCTGATGTGACTGATGCATCGTATATTTTCTTGAACTGGTTTGACTAAACCTCCAGTATCTGCTCTCTTTTGCCCTTCCTTTTCCAGTGCCCGTGACATGCAAGAGTAACAAAAGCATAAGGGTGGTACAAAGCAAAATCAATGCAGCATTTCACTGCAGCAGCATTTGACTCTTTAGAAGTGAAGTTAACTACATGCACTTGAAGTTCATTAAAGCACCACATGTTTCGGGTGACCCAAGCATTCTCTTATTGAGTCTCATCAATGCAGCCATCCAGTCGGCATCTTGTATGCAATCCTGATTGACGTCCTGTTTGTAATGCTGATTGATGCCCTTTGTGACATCCTGTCTGCTGGCGTCATGATTGACGTCTTGATTGACATCCTGTCTGGCATTGTGACTGGCATAGTCTATGCATCCTAAGTGGCACTCTTTCTGGTATCCTGCCCGGCAAATTTAGGGGCACCTTGTATGGCACATGAGTGGCATCCTGACTGGTATGCTGCCTAGTGTTTATACCACCAGTTATTCCCAGGCTTGTTAGATCCATGGTTACAAGAACCTCCAACTGTATTCGGGTAACATGCGTTCTACACGTGAACTCTGTCAGTTCTCATTGAGTCTTCTTTAGCCTTCAGTTATCTTGTGCATACTCTTTTTCAAACATCATACCATTGTGTCTTCAAGACTTTGATGATACTCTTCGTAGAAGACATGCCTTTCACTTTTAGAATTTTTTTCTAAATTGTAATTCCTCATTATAACCTACAAAATTCTAAACCACACCACCCACTGAGGTTGTATCTCTCTAACGAGTATTCCAGAGCATGCTCATTACATCTCCTTTTTGCTTTTTATGGGCTTTACAGGCATGTTTTCACAAACTACATTTAGATGTCTCCATAAATGCTGAGGAAAATGATAGAAGCAATGCAATCTATTTTTAAAAGTACTGTGGTGACACCAATCCACCAAAATGTAGGGCTTAATTTATTTTTTGGTGGATGATAGGCCATATGCAAGGATGGTGGAGGACATTATCTTTGCTAAATTTAGAGATGACCACAAGCCGAGCAGTCATCTCTGTATCTTGAAAGGAACCCCATCATTGTGGTTCTCTTCGAGGTACAAAATGTTTGTTGGAAGTCTGCCGTCCGTTTTGATGGCTGTTCACCAAACTTGTAAACTTTTCTTTTCTTTTTCAGAGACAAACTCCCAAAGTTGAAGTTTGTTTCTGAAAGACATCATACTAATGACCCCCACATCCTGGGAACAATCCCCCAATGTATAGGAGTTAATGTTTGTTTTTATTTGTGTTTTTCTGGACATTACACCGACCACCCTAAACAGGACAGGAAGTGTAATGCCCTTCTTCTGATGGCCCCTACTCATCGTGCCATCGGAGGAAGCTTACCGTCAACAGAGTCAATGGGGGATGCATCGATGGAAAACGTGCCCGTTTCTAATTGAGGCGTGCAGACCGGGTGTTTGGAGGACAGGCTACTTCCTTGTCTGCCAAACTCAAAATCAGGCCCTTAGTATGTAAACTAGGCAAGCTTGGGAGAATGAGGAACTTCCTTGTAAAATTACACCTCCAAATTCCAAGATAAAAGTACGCTAGCAGGCAAATTAGGTTGAAATGTACATGTCGTAAACACATGCCAATTACGCTGGGCTCTGCTGGTTAGTAAAGTGCATATACAAATGGCCAGTGAAAAAAGTGTTAACCAGCTAGGAAGAAAATAAAGAAAAGAGGGAACATTTAAGATATATTTTCCTTTCTCTGAATTGTATTCCTCCTTAACTTCTGTAGAGGCTAATTGCAAATCATTAAAGTTTTATGCAGTGCTTAATTTGAGCCGGAGGTTTCTGGTGCTTGGCACCGGCACTTAATTGTCAACACCAGGACTCATGACAGCCAGCCACATGGTGGCGCTGTTTTGCAATTTTGTGATGAACACAACAACAGTTTTTAAAGAATTTTATACACATTAAAATGACTAATATCTGCCAACCAAAGCAAGACAAATAGCGTGGGTGGCAGGTATTACTCATTTTTAATGTATAAAAAGTCTGAATTGTCAGTAGTAGCACAAGGGGTGGTGCAAGCTGCAGTGGTCTCCTCACAAGAGCCCTGGCACTTATTTATTTACAAATTAAGTACTGGTTTTATGTATAATGACTTTCAATGGCTTTATTATAGCTTTTGTAAGAGGTTGGCATGCTACCATAGGTTGTTCGAATGTGCAGTGCACTGACATTTCCCTGGTTAAGTTCCATTTTATAAGAATTTGGAATATATAAATAATAGATCTTTTTGTATTTTTAAAGACAGTGAAAGGATTTTGGATTAATTTTGCAAACTTCGAATAATGCAACAGTCAGAGTGAAGAGGGGAATAAAAGAACATTTTAGTTGATAAACACTCTCCAAGCAAAATTTTGAAAATCCCATTGCACCTTCGAAATAGGTTAGAATGGCTTACTCTGCATTAGTTGCAAATAGAAACATTAATTATCTATCAAAAATGAAGTCATTTGAGACTGAAAATCGGGTTCTGATTTCTCTAACTCTGCTCAGTAAGGCAGTGAATCCATGTCACATGTATAAGAGAATACTCCATGGATTTGCAATCATTTCACCCAATCACATACTGAGGTACCTCAGATACCTGCATTCATTCCAGTCATTCAGGTAACTGTTTGTAAGGTTAAACCAGTGTGGGGTAGTTTTTACCTCTCGCGGGGTAGAGATTTCATTCAATGTGTCACTCATGATGCCACATTACTATCTACAAGGAGTGTATAGCGTCTTCCTTTGTTAGGTACAGTGTCTCACTAACTACCCTTACTGTCTTTCAGTTATAAGCCTTTAGGGCCTAACGATATTTGGTTTGTGCATATTCTTATAACAATATAGTATGTGTAATACAGTGTTTTATCACAGAGAAATGGTTACACAAATAGCACATGACCATAACAATAATGATCAACTCCACCAAATGGTTAACCAACAGCTTTTACACTCAGCAGCGGCCGCCAAAATGAAGGGTGGTGGGGCAGGTGGGGTTCGCGGGAGGCGTCGTGGGGAGGGGGGGTGGTTTGGGGATGGGGGAGAATTGAATGTAAAAAAAAATAAAACGCACCTTTGCCGCCGGCCCCTCCAGCGTCGCGTCTCCTCGCTCCGCCTCTCCTCTTCCTGTCTGATGGTCCCAGCAGCCTCTGGGACAGACTCCCTGTCCAATCACTGCCCTGCAGATCAGTGCGGGAATTGGTCTGGGCAGGCAGAAAAGATGCCCTGCTCAGACCAAGGAGTCTGTGGGTTTCTCCAGCCCAGCTGCTCAATGCAGCTGTGCTGGAGAAAACCTAAGTGCGCATGTGTATTTTGGTCAGCCTGAGACGGCCGGCTAAAACACATATGCGCACTTAGGGAGTGGAGTGAACTAGCACTCCTCCTCCCCCCTCCCATACCTCAGGCCCGCCCGCCACTCCCAGTAGCGCTGGTTAACAGCCGGCAAATGTAAATTAGAACGATGCAAGAACATCGTTTTAATTGACATTTGCTGGCTCTGAGCCAGGCAGTGGGGCGACACTCCTCCTCCACTGTTTACACTGTGCTCCTGCACAATCTCCCTAACAATATGTGGTTGTTGTGCCACATTGCATTGCAACAGGTCTCTGCGAGACCGAGCCCAGAAACCCCCGCAAGCTCAGTAACCGACTCCCATCATTACTAAGCAACTATCGTGAGCAGGTAAAAAACTATACAACCACGTCTCTTCCACAAGGAAGGGGAGAACCATCAAATGTGCTTGGAAACAGTACTTCTGCAAAGGATATTTTCCTGCCGATAAGACATAATCAACTACCAATAATAGAATCTTTGGTGTGTGTGTATGCTGATTTGCTGAGGGTTTAAGAAAGGTGGAAAGCCCTACATAATCCCTCTGAGTTCTCTTGAATGGCTGCTTCTCCAAACTACAAAATGTATTGACAACAGGGAGGGGTGTGAGATACCTGTTATGTTATGTATACTTTTAAAGCGCTGTCACTGTTCAAATAGGCCAGGAATGAGCACTTACTGATTATCAAATAGGCAGGTTTTTAAAGCTTTTCTAAGCGATAGAAGATTAGTCATAGGTTTGATATTTTAAGGTAAAGTGTTCCATACTGTGGCCGTGCAAATGACAAAGCTTCTCCCGCCCCAAGAGGAGCATTTAAACTTAGGGACTATGGCATTTTTTGCCCCAGTAGAAAGCAGAGTCCTGCTAGGACAGCACCATTAAAAGTTGCCTTTCAGATAGTCCGGGCCCATGTCGTGAAGCACTTTGTAGGCAATACACAGGGCCTTAAAAGTGATCCGCTGCTTGATTGGTAGCCAATGTAGCTTCCGTATGGCTTGAGATGCAGATAGAAATTTAGGGATTCCTAAAAGAATGCGTGCTGCAGCATTCTGCAGTGTTTGGAGCTTATTAATAAATTGCTGTTGCATATTTAGGTAGAGACCATTGCAATAGCCTATTTTGGATAGGATTAAGGCCGTCACTACCATTTTCTGTAAATCAAGTGGAATGTTGTGGAAATGTGTAATATTTTACGTTAGCATAAGCTACAATCATTTTGGCTGTGGTGTCCATTTGTTAGCTTTGTAATTCTTTCGTTCTCTGCTCCTCGTCTTTTTCCCTGCCTGTGATGTCTATTTTAGTGACTTCCTGACTCAGCTAAAACAATGTATGTGCTGCGGGTTTCGTAAGCTGCCAGTGCACCTGGTCTTGAATGTAACTGTCGACCATTTACCACTGCCATAAGCATTTCTGCTCCTCCCTCCCACTTTGCTGACCAAGTGGTTATTCATCTGCCCTTGTTTGCCGATAGTTATTCCTATGTTTAAACTTGTTCCTTTTTCTGTTATGTGCTTACGTTGCAACAAAGTCTGTATAAAAGGACACTGGTTTGTTAAGCCAGTGTGCCACCTCCTGCAACACTTGAGAGTGTTGTTGGACGTGGTTCCACTCATGAGAAGTTAATAAAATTGTTATTTTGAATTCCAGTTTCAGTGTTGATCTCTATTTTGTTGGTTTTTGAACCCGTGGACAAAAGGGTGACCCTGCACCAGTGTACCCCTAAAAAGGTACATTTCCACAATGTATGTAAAGAATTTTTCTATTATCCTGTGTGTAAAAGGAAGAGGAGATGATAGCATTGACTTGATCACCATAGGCGAGCTTGTTGTCAATTATAAGTCCCAGGTTCCTTACCTTCCTGACTGGATTCGGGAGAGTTCCTAGTTCTTGAGGCCACCATAACGGGGACCAAAAAGAGACCTCATTGCCAAACAGGAAGACCCCTGTCTCCCCAGAGTTTAAAGCAAGTGTTATTCATCCAGTTACTCATTGCCCGTATGCAGTTGTGGAATCTGTTTCCAGTGTTGTAGTCATTACTGGAGAGCGAGACGACAATGTGAGTGTTGTCATTGTATAATGTCAAGGAAAACCCAAATTATCTAATCAGACTAGCTAGAGCGGTAACATAAACGTTAAATAACGTTGGGCTCAGCGAGGACCCCTGAGTGACCCCACAGGACAATGAAAAGGGTTCTGATACAAACTCCTTTAATGCCAATGTTTGTTCTCGCCCAGACAGAAAAGATCTTAAAAGGACCAACGCAGCCCCCTTGATCCCAAATCGTGATCGACCATATTGAATGCTGCTGTTAGATCCAAAAGATAAGGGCTGTTCTCACTCCATTGTAAAGGGCAGCCCTTATCTACTCTGTCGCCACGATCAGGGCAGTGTCGGTGCTATGGCCACTAATGATTCTGAACTGAGTAGAATCTAGAAGATAATTGTTCTGTATGAAGGAGGCAAGTTGCTGATTCATAGACTTCTCCACAATCTTAGCCAGAGGAGGGAGACGAGAAATTGGACAGTAACTATTTGGGTCCATAGGACAGGGATTAGATTTTTTTATCTTAACTTTACTTTAGAAACTTTATTCAATCTTTTCCAGTTGAGATCATAAAAGAACAAACAGAAAACTACAAAAACAGCAGCAGTCAATATACAATCCCAGTTCATATTGGTAAAAGAAAACCCAGATAAAATTCTTTATAAAATTCCATATACATAGGCATTTATGACCGCTTAAAATGTGAGTTAAAATACAAATTATCTGATATTAAATTGTGGCGAAATAAATAGTAAAAAAAAAATAGGCTAATTATGAGCCCAACTGCTTCTTTTTTTTCATACATGCCCACAAGAATGTCGCTACCGAAAAGCAGACAAAAGGATCAGACAAAGATTTTAAGAAATATAGTGCAACCCGACATTGTTTAAAATTGTACCGCTTTAAAATCGGGGCGATAAATTCCTTTCTTTCCTTCTGATAAAAACCACACAAAAATAGTAGATGAAGATCAGTTTGGAGAGATTGCATATCACAGGGGCACAAAGACAATTAGGAGTGCTTAAAACTTCTCCCCGGGTGCCCTAACATCAACGGTATCAGATTTAAGAGGAATCTCAATAACAAGAATTTGTGCTGTGATATAGGGATATCCGCTAGATAAAAGTACCCTCCCTCTAGCATAGGTGGGATTAATTGGTAAGTAAGGACCGACTGTTTGCTATAGTTCTTCTCCCTACGGATATATTGGTCCCGCAACATAAATGTATCAACCAACCTCTGCCGTGACATCTTACTACACTCAGTTGGGTCCTTAAAAGTTCTTTCAGCCCCATAGCAGCCAGCTCCAGTTCTACATAGTTCAACCATCTGATCCTACTGTAGTTCTCCAATTTTAGGCTATCTCTTATTATGTTTTGTGTTAGGGTCACCGTATCCCTACGCCATATGGAGAGCCACAGCAGGATCGGGGATAGTCTGATTGAGTCTGTAATATAAGGTAAACCCAGTTCTGCATGCAATACATAGTTTGAATGAGATTGTGGGAGACACACCAGGGACTTAAAGAATCTATTCTCAATGATTTGGAGTGAGTCAATAGGTGCCATACCTCAGACGCCTGCCTCATAAATTGCTGCAGACTTTGTTTTGCCATGATAGATGTTCTTAATGGGGACCAATGGTTTTGCACCCAGCCTGTTGGAGAAAGATTTTATTGCTGTTAGACTCCTCTCCATTCCCAGAGCCCTTCCTTCAACCAACTGTGACCATGTTTGTTTTTTTATTAAAAAAAGTACTCCTAGATAGGGGAAAGACTCGACCACCTCGATTTTCCCTGAGGACATGTGGAGGAGCAGGGTTTTGTTTTGTTTACCAGCCCCTGCAATATTTGCGAATGACTTCGTCTGGTTGACTTTCAGGTCCAACGAGTCCATAAAAGCCACATAGGCTGATATGAGACGTTGGAGACCTAGCCCCGTTCTGGCATAGGCCAAAATTGGTAACCGATGGGAATCAGTCATAGGTACATCCAGGGTTGCGCCAGCAAGCGCTTTTTGAACGCCGTTCGTGTAGATGGAAAAGAGGAATGGGGCGAGGGCGCAACCCTGCCTTACCCCCTTAAGATCTTAAAAGGGTGGGTACATTCCCCGTTTTTCCCATAGCGGACACTTGTAGAAGCATCTGCATATAATTGACGGATAAAATAAGTTATAGCCGATTCGATCCCCATCTCTTCCATTATATGCCAGAGCTTGGAGTGGGACACGCTGTCAAATGCTGCTGATAGATCCATAAATGCAAGATAAATTTTCCCACCCTTTGCTCTAGTATATTTATTCATGATTAATGAAAGATTCAGACACTGATCTACAGTGCCCTTTCCCCGCTGAAACCCATACTGAAACTGCATTAGAATATTCCTCTCCTGCGCCCAAGACTCCAGCCTGAACAATAGAAGTCGGCCTATGAGTTTGGTTGTTGTGTCTAAGAGCGAAATCGGCCTGTAGTTCTTGGGACTTCCCCTATCGCCCTTTTTATGAATCGGGACGATTATGCTAGTTTTCCAGGGGGGCCTACTAAAGCTATCTTATTAAAGACGTTAGTCAGTAGAGGGACCCACAGATCTTCATTCTCCTGGAAAAGGCCTATCGGCACCCCATCAGGGCCCGGAGCTTTCCCGAAACTACAAGCCGCTAGCCCACTCCTCACCTCTGTAAGCGAGAAGGATAAATTATCCTGGGTGCTGAAGTGTATAATAGTGGGAGGTAAGACAAGGGAAGTACTGGGAGAAAAGATGTTTACGAAGTGTACCACCCATTCCTCTTCACCTACGTTAGTATCTAGGGTAGGGTCCCTGTGAGTCTTAAAATAGGGTGAGTTAATTATCTCCCAGAACTCTCTGCTATTACCCGTGGCTGTTGCATGCTTAAGTTTAGCCCATGTCTCCTCCCTCAGAACCCTCTCCCTTTTCCTTCTTGCTAGTTTGCATTCAGTGCGAAGTGAGGCGATTTGGGCCGCATTTCTAGGTTGAACTCTCAGGGCATTGGTAAGGGCCTTCCTGGTTTTTGAGCAAGGTGAGTCAAACCAACCTTTGCCCTTTTATCTGATTTGTTCCGGGTAAGTGCCACCTGTATTTGTTCTAGCAGTTCACTAAAGGACGATACCAGAGCTGAAGGAGAGGTTTCTGAGTCTAAGCAGTTATTAATGTTTTCATGGGTAGTCATTATTATTTCGGGGATCAACTTAAGCTTATCAATTTGAGCCCACTTTAGTTGGTAGCCATTTTTCCTGGCCAATAATGGGAGACTTATTTCCTGATGCTTGGTCACTTCCCTAGGGGTCAGAGTTATCTTGCAACTAAGAATGGCATGGTCACTAAAGTTCATGAATTGAGTGTCTACATGATTAAAACTATCATTAAGGGGGTTAGTAACCATTATAAAATCGATGATTGTTTCATAAGCGTCTCGGCGGACGTTTTTCTTAGGGAGTCCGATGAGGTGATCAGTTTGTTAGTGTCAGGACTCAGGCCTCCTGTTCTATAACCTGGAACAGGATTTAGACGTTTTGATGCATGTCTTGTATGAGTGTATACTCTCTCTTTTGAGACGATCCCTTACATTGCACTGGTATTTTCCAGAATAGCCAGGTTGCACAATTATCCTCACTCCCTTTCACCTAAAGTTAAAAAATCACGTCACCGGTGTGAGAAGTTGGCCTGGCATATGCTGTCCACTAATTATAGTGGGCACCTTGCACCAGTCCAAACAACCCCTTATTGGAGATAGGTTAAAGACAACCTTTATTGAAAGCTATCCTAGTGGTAGCTATGGAGAGCAGCCTTCAGGCTAAGTCTTGAAGGAATGTAAAGCAGCTTGTTTTACCAGTCTATAATCTCTTGAGTGACCAAATGAAAGAGGACCACACCAGGTATATATTCAAAATATATGTATTTATTATTAAACACACCCCTCTAGTCTCTTCTGTGGAGAAGTGTGGCTCAATGGTTAGAGCGGCAGACCCTGATGCAGAGATCTGGCCCGGGACCAGGGTTCAATTCCCGCCTCGGCGGGTCTTGGACTCAATTTCCTCGGACCTGATAATTCTCGCCTCGGTGCCTATTCTAATCATGGGTCCCACTCTGCAACTCTGGGCAATAGCTTGCTTAATCTCCACAACGGCCCCAGCAGCGCTGGGATGCCTGGCTTCACCTTGGGGGTGCCCAGGAGTGGACATTTCACAGGGAATAGCCAGGAAGGGTTCCACAGCGGTATGCGTATAGCGCCAGGATGCCCCAGTTGGGGTGGCAGTGCGCTTTACAAGTACGAATTACATTTACATTTACATTTATGAGGCTAGAGTTCGAAGTACATACGTTACGAGTTAGTTATCTACAGTAATAGCACAAATACACGTTTGAGCACCAGGGGCGTACCAAACCATATACCAATAAAGTGGTATAAGAACCACGACTGAGCTAGACACAAGGCCTAGAGCCTGTAGAAGTGCTTGGACCACAAGGAACCACCCAAGGCAGTGACACAGGGGACCCACGGGGACGCGTTCAGTGTATGAACACAACCGCAAACCACCGTTAACTTCTATGGGGAAAGTCGCGATTAGAATTTAAAAGAAAAGGGACACTTAGAGGAGGACTTGGAGCAAACCCTTTGAGAACTAGGCTGTTCTAGTGTCAATACCCACGGGAGCACCGGAGTACTCGAGTTACCTCACCCAGGGAAGCCGGGTGCATAGGTGTCTTTCGGGGTCGGGTTTCGTCGTCGCTTTCAATGGCGATCTGCTGCAAAGTGCTGCTGGCGGCCAAGTCGAAAGTGTTCGGGTGGATCCAAAGGTGGATTGAAGATCTGAAGAACCTGAAAGCAGAGGGGACAGAGTCTGGGTCACTAGCCAGTGACCAGGAAGGCGATGAGCGGATGCCCACCGATGTCGAGTGCTTCAGGTAGGTTGACGGTCGTCTTGACTCTTCAGCCACGAGGTCCAGGAGGCGTCGACGACAACTAGGAGCTGGATTCGAGCTGTCCCACGACGTCTGTCGATTGCAGGGGTGTCGGCGACCGGATTGGACCCAACAAGCCTTGGCAACGGCAAGTCTCGTAGAAATAGAAGAAGGACGATGTTGCAGACCAGCAAGGTCTGGGAGACTCACCCAGCGAGGATAAGTCAGGGCACATCTGGAGCAACCAGGGAGCCCAAGCAGAAAAAGATTGGCCTTTGGGAGGGCCTACTAGCCAATGGACTAGCGACTGCGAAGGAGCCTTGAGATGGTGCACGTGGAGCTGGCTCACAGGACACTCGTAGAGTGGAGGCCAGTGATCTTCGAAGCAGTTGGTGTTGGAGGCTGGGGCTACTCGGAGCCCAAAGCACGACTTCGTGGGAGACCCAGAAGAGGATGCACTTGCAAATGCAATCGGTGTCCAGGGGTCACGGTTCCACGTTACCCACGACAGCTACGGGCCTCAGCTTTGCTGGGGACTCAGGGAAGCCTTGGGGAAGTCTTGAAATCCACCTCTGGTGATGCAAAGACTTCGGCGTCCGACTGGAGCTTCAGCGATGCAGACAGGACAATTGCTTCTTTGGTGCCTGCCAAGCAGGGGAGTCACTCCTTGACCCCAAGGGAGATTCTTCAGTCCTCTAATCTTAAAGTAGAGCGTCGAAGGTCCAGAATTCTGTGTCAGAGTTTCGTCCAGGTAAATCTAAAGTCCTAAGGACTGGGTTCCCCTACTTATACTAAGGTAGGAGGTTGGACATACTCTGTGGCCCCACCTATGGGAGGGCCAGGGCAGAGGGGTGGTTACACCCCTTTCCCTTTGTCCAGGTTCGTGCTAGAGCAGGGGCTGGAAGCCCCTGAGCTGGTTTGAACTGGGGTATGCACAGGGACACCAAATGTGCCCCCAGTGCAGGACTTCAAAGCACCAGAGAGTGCTCCCGCCCAGCCCCAATACACACTATCCTGTCTGGGGAGGTGGTCACACCTCCCTGGGACAGGAAACCTATTGTCCAGGCCTCCCTGCCAGAGTTTCGGTCAGCAGCAGGAGGCCAGACTCGTGTCTGTGGCAGCGGCATCCATTTTGTGATGCCAGGGCTCTGGAAAGTCAGTACCGGGAATACCGGTGTGTACATGTCTTTCCCTCTAGAAGGGTGGAATGCTACTCCCGCCGCCAGAACTGGCGGGGGGGTAGTATTCCAAGATGTTTGACACCAAACACGACATGTTTCCGTGCAGCCATCCCAAAGTTAGCATTTAACGCGAGGTTATAATGCGCTTAAGAGTATATGGTCAGGCTGCACTACAAACAGCATCAGAGAAGGGTCTCCGAACACTGCAGAGGGGCCCTGCTCATGCAGGGGCACTCTCTCACATAGGAACCACGCACTCTGCCTTCAGGATTGATAAGGCCTGCCATAGGAGTGACTTATAGGTTTATATGTGTGTATGTATATAGTGATATAGGTAACCTATATCACAGTAAGGGGTGCATGCACCACCTTACCCAGGCTGCAGTAGCAGACCTGTGGTGTCAGTTTGGATGGCCTTCCAGGGGTGGCACAATACATGCTGCAGCCCCTGGTAGGCCTCTGAGGTACCTATGCCCTGGGTACATAGTATACCATATACTAGGGACTTATAAGGGCACTCCAGACTCCAATCAGAGATGTGCCTAAGGCACATGGAAACCATTTTATAGAGGAAGCAGATAGACTGGGGCCCTGAATAGCAGGATCCCAGTCCATTAAGTCATAAACCAGTAAAACACCAGGAAAAAAGTGGGGGCAACCATATAGTCAGATTCCACCTTCCTACAACCGGAACGAGCCCTTGCTTGGCTTACTGTTCCTGATCTGTACCCACGCCCCCCTCTCCTTCCTCTACCCGTGGTATTGCCTGTTTCGTTGCTTTGGAGAAACATTGTATCCTGACTTCTTTTTTTAAACTATTCGCAGCCGCGTTTGGTTCCTAGACGCGAGTTGCGGAGATTCCGAACCCCAGTGAGCTCTGTGGTGTCATACGGTCTCAGTCGTGACAACCTTTTGCAAGTAATGGCTACCCGCTTTCATGAACTCTGCTCCTCCTTCGGGAAGTCCATCTACGAGTACCGCTACCAGCATCCTGCCTTCCCCAGACACTACTACTCCGTTTTGTTTTGAAGTTTAAAAACATCGGGGCATATTAGCAAGGGCACTATCGCCGCTTTAGCGGCACTTTTTGCCGCTAAAGCGGCGATATTTATATCGCCCTATCAGCAAACTGTCTCTAACAGCAGTTAGCGACAGTTTGCGGGCATTAGCGCCCGTTTTTACCGCTTTGCATGTCAGCGATATTTATCGCTAATGACATGCAAAGTGGGCGTTCCCGACAAACAAACCTGGGAAACACTCGCTAACAGGCCTATCGCCTATTAGCAAGGTGGCCATGGCCCCAGTTAGCGACGTGAAAAGTCGCGCTAACCGGGTCATCGCTATTTATTTAACACCTGCAATTAGCAGGTGTTAGCCATACCTAACATGGGGGGGTGGATTATGCTGATACGACCACAGGGTCGTATCAGCAAGGTGTTCTCCTTCTCCATGCAACATCGCTGGTTTTTCAGCGATGTTGGCCCATTTCCCCACTATCGCTGGAATATTCATCGCCATAGCGCTAATCGTTGCTAATACAGCGTTAGCGTGGCGATATATTCCAGCGATAGCCGGCGATAAAAAAAATCACGCTAAGCAGGGTTAGCGATGATTATCGCCTCTTCTTGCTAATATGCCCCATCTTTCTTTACAGACTTTGTTTTCAAACTTCTATGTACCTTGAAACCTGCCGAGAACTTCCGTTCTGTTGACCTTGAGATACAGTTTTTCTACCTCGATGAACTGCTACTCCACACCAAAGTGATCGGGTTACAAAGTGTGGATTTTCTTCCTGGGATTGTTCACAATCACTGACTTCATGTAAAAAAGAAAAGGGTATATTTGAAAGTGAACTCGCGCCCTGTATTACTAAGGACTATTTTGTTTTTTTGGGATTATTGTGTCTTTTACATTTTTATCGTGAGGAATCAATCACGAATTTACCAGCAAGTTATCTAGGTGTGAGGTTAACTCCAATTGTTCTTCACCTTAAACAAAGAGTGGGAGAGTTATAATTTGGTAAGTGGATTTTTCTCTTATGCAGGACATACATTAGAACTTTCTTACTATATCACTGCACAGATGTAGTGGGGATATACTAATAGGTTTCCTTGTTCCCTTTCAGTTCCCAACGCCTCCTGTTCTCCTTCCTGATGTAACCTGTCTCTTCTTGCTGGGGAAGAGTGGTGTGGCCATTTCCTGAATTTTTCCTCATATCTCCCCTAAGAAAGTGATTTTTGATCGAGTGTTAATTTTAACTCGTCAAGACACTGTTTTCTGGGAGTGTGGGGAACTTCTCTTTGTTCCTGTGGAATCGGGCCAGACCCAGGTTAGTGGTGGCTCTGCTGGTAACAGAAAGCCAAGCCCACGAAAATAATTCCACCTGAACGAAGATGAACCCAGAAGGAGCTTGTTCTCCTTTAGGCACAGCACTACAGTATGCATTACAGAGTCCCTCATTGGAGGAGCTAACTGCGGCATTAGTCGACTTACAGACAGAAGTAGGAAGGTTAAGGGCTGAGAATCAACGTCTCCATCCGGAGTTGGTCCATGTTAGAACTCAGGCATCCTCTGACACCAGAGCGACAGGTACCATGCAAAAGAATAATAAAAGCTATATTCAGCCTGCCCATTTTACCGTCCCTTCCACGGATGCCACTGCTCCACCAAGAGGGGAAGGAAACATTCCACCTGTTCATTTTACGGTTCACACATCTAGTCCGTTTCCGCTAGCAATGTCTGAAAGATTCAATGGAGATAGTTCAGTGTATTTATGAAGCAGTTTCATCTCCAATTCTTATGTAAGGCTGCATCTTTCCCTGATGATGCGCTAAAGTTGCTTTTGTTATATCTTATCTGATAGGCAATGCTGCCAGTTGGGCAATACCTTTGGTTGAAAACAATGACCCATTGTTATATGATTTCACTTTATTCCAAGAGAAGATGCGTAGTCTTTTTGCGAAACATACATTCATGCAGGCTAGAGACAATGAGCTTGTAAATCTTAAACAAGGATCTAGAGATTTACTCACATATATCACTTGTTTTAATCAGTTGGTAGCAGAGACTCATTGGCCGGAGGAAATGAGGACCTCCCATTGAGGTTTATGTGATGAATTAAAAGACCTCTTGTCCCAAATTGTGGACCCTCCAAAGGACTGCCCTACTTTTATTGATCTGGTAGTAAAGCTAGATCATAGACTGAGTGAAAGAAAAGGAGAGAAATCCCGCAGTACACTTTCTAGGTTTCTAGTAGTAAGAAGCGAGAAAAAAGTATCCTTTATGGTATGCAACTCCGGGACGAATGGAGAGCTCGCAATCCCGTTAAACAGGAGTTTTCCTGCTATACCCCCGCAGCCCAGACCTTCTTCCGCATCGACCATTGTTGTCTCTCTCCGGGCCTGTCGCGGTCACACAGGCCATTTCATACTTGCCGAGATACCTTTCCGATCACGCTCCATTGTTGCTGGTCCTCACCAGCGGGTCGGGACGCCCGCCTATTCCGCTGTGGAGACTCCGAGCTGAGGCCCTTATGGACCCCCCCATATGTGCATACGGTGAAAGAAGCACTGGGACATTACTTTGGGGAGAACTGGGGATCCATGGCCTCAAGATCCACAGAGTGGGAGGCCATGAAGGTCGTTATTATGGGGGTTTGCATAAAAACTACTTATGGAGTCCGACAGCAACTCACAGCCGATATTGACACTTTAGAAAAGCGACTACAGTCCCTAGAACATATTATATATAAGACTCCTGCTGATATGACAGAGTGGACGAGACTTCGGGGTGACCTTCTTGAGGCTTGGTCGCGATTAGAAAAACACAACTACACCACTTATAGGCAATGTTTGCACATGGAGGGGGATAGATCGGGAGCGCTCTTGGCACGACTTATCCGCACTGAGACGGTACAAACTCCGGTGTTGAAGCTTCGCAACACCATGGGGAATGAGATATACACCCAGGCAGCGATTATACAGGAATTCGCTATGCACTTACGCCAGACCTGTTTAACTGGGGCACAGACTCGGCCACAGAAGCTGACGGATTTTTGGGGGGACATAACACTTCCTAGTCTTGAGGACGACGACCCCGACATATTGGGGGCGCCACTCACTAAAGAGGAAATACTGGTAGCCATTAAAAAGTTAAAATCTGAAAAGTGTCCGGGAAGTGATGGTCTCCCTGCTGAATTTTCTAAGCAGTTTGCTCCGCAGCTGGTGGACCATTTACTGGCGGTATATAACGAGGCTCTGGAGGCGGGGGCCCTTCCTGTCACCATGATGGAGGCGCTGGTCACCATGATTTTAAAATCGGATAGGGATCCCCTCTCCCCAAGCTCTTACAGACCCATTTCTCTATTAAATTTAGATGAAAAAATCCTGAGCGGTGTGTTGGCGGCACGACTCTTGCCATATATGACCCGCTTGGTCCATCCAGATCAGGCTGGGTTTGTCCCTGGTCGCAATACAACACATAACCTCCGCAGACTTGCACATGTCTGGCACGCGCCACACTTGCGGGAGGAGTATTGGGCTCTGTGTCTCCTTGACATTCGACAGGCCTTCGACTCGGTCGAATGGGACTATATGTGGTCGGTACTTGGGCGGATGGGGCTAGGAGATAGCTATTTGAGGTGGCTCAAACTGCTGTATAATGGACCTACGGCCCGGATCCGCCTTCGCAATCAGGTGTCAGAAAGTTTAGAGCTCCAAAGGGGCACTCGACATGGCTGCCCTCTGTCGCCGCTCCTTTTCGCTCTCGCGATGGAGCCCTTGGCGGCGTCCCTTAGAGGCAGAATGGCGCATCGGGGGATCCGGTTCGGGGCGACGCTTCACGTGGTGTCAATGTACGCCGATGATACCTTGATATTTCTTAGGCGCCCAAAAGATGCGGTACCAGAGCTTCTTAGAGAGCTCAATAATTTTGGACAATTGTCAGGGCTTTCCCTTAACCCTGGGAAGTCTAAGCTGTTTCCAATGGGGAGCCTGGTGGGCAAAGAGGAGGCTGAGCTACCTAGGGTGGGGATGACCTGGATTAGGGACTCGATACGCTACCTTGGGATTAAGCTATCACACACACGGGAGACCTACCTGGAGCGTAATATGAGGACTTGTGTGGAAGGTATTTGCAAATCGATCGAATTCTGGAGGGATCTACCCTTGTCCTTGATGGGGCGGGTAGCGCTAACAAAAATGGTGATACTCCTGCGTTGTTTATATACCATGCAGAACTCCCTTTATCGTATCCCAGAGATATACTTTCGGAAGCTTGATCACCTACTGGTGGATCTTCTATGGGGGTCAAAAAGGAAATGGGTTAAATTGGATACCCTGCAGAGGACGTGGGATAGGGGAGGGCTAGAAGTTCCCAGACTGGGTTTTTATTATATGGCGACACAGTTGCAGCATGCCGTTCAGTGGCTAGATGGGGATGAAAATTGGGAGAGGCGGTTGCTGGAGGGCACAACCGGGGGGACCCCCTTGCCGGACCTTCTTATGATGGGATCTCGAGTACCGGAACTCATCCCATATATAATATGACACGTGGCCGCAATCTGGGAACTTGCAATTAAAACAGTGGTGAAAAGAGCACCCTATGCTGCGGAGGCTCCGCTATGGGTGGTGGTGGCATTTAAACAAATAAGCCGGACCATGTCCATTCTTAGATGGACGGAGGGGGGCTGCTCTACAATTGGAGATCTTTATTTGGGACAAAAGTTCAATACTAGAGAGGAGGCGGAAACCATGTTTGACCTGGGTGGGGGGCAGTACCTTCAGTATGCCAAGATCTCAGCGGTGGCACGTGAGGTGTGGCCTTCGTTCCCGGAGGAACCACCTATTACTGCTACGCTCCAAGCTTTCATGACATTGGCGGGGGGCTGAAGGCTGGTATCACATATCTATAAGGCACTGAGAGGAAATTTGAATATGCCTCCGCTCCCTATTCAGGCTAAATGGGATGCGGAGCTGGAGGAGCCTCTGACAGACTCAGAATGGCGAAAGGTACACGAAGGGGTTAAAACCATAAGTTCCAATACTAGATTCAAACTTACACAATTTAATATAGTGCATCGAACTTACCTGACACCAAGTGTACTACACAAAATATACCTGCATCGTCCTTCTGGATGCCCTAGGTGCGGGCAGGATGATGCCCAGTTTTTACATATGATATGGGGCTGCTCAGAGTTGGGTCCTTTTTGGAGGTTAATACTGGAAACTCTTCGCCGAGTGTCGGGGTGGATACTACCTTAATCTATCAAAGGGGTGTTGTTGGGGCTGCTCCCCAGACCCAAAGGGAAAAAGCTTACACGTAAATTTATCCAGTTGGTGTTGGTCTTGGCTAAAAGGAGGATAGCGATCAGTTGGATAAGTGCAAAGCCCCCTACAGTGCAGCAGTGGCTGGGTGATCTAAGGGAATGGGCGACAGCTGAACTAATACGGATGAGGCAGGTCCGGATGATAAACTAGAAGAGGATGCGATTGCTTGGTATGCCATGATTACGGAGGTACAGGGGGGGGAGGATCGTTCACCTCCAATACCGGAAGAGCTTAGTAATGGAGAAGGTAACCCTGAGGAGGGAGCCGGGTCCCAGGCCCTGCACACTCAGGACGTTGTGTAAAAATTCCTAGTCATACCCAGTATCTGGCTTGCAATCGTAACATCAGGATAGTGTATTTCCTTCAGTGACTCGGGGGAGGGGAGGGAACGGGGTAGTTAATGTTCTGTTGTGATGTTCTTTTTGGATACGAGTGATCAGTATAACCTTCAGTACAATGCAATATGTAAAAGACACAATGCTGGAGAAATGTGCAGTTCCCTTGTTATTTAGACTGCTATATATCCTTGAGAACATATTTTGTTATCTATCTCTGTATAATATGAAAAGATATTTCAAAGTGTTATACTGTGATTACAGACTAAACTAATAAAAACATATTTAAAAAAAAAAAGCGAGAAAAAAAGAGGACAAAGACACCAAAGATAGCTGCGAACCCATGCAGATAGGTGGAATAAGAGGTCCTCTGTCCGCTGACGAGAAAGAAAAAAGAAGGAAGCTTAATTTATGCTTATACTGTGGTAAAAGTGGACATTACGCTCGAGAGTGTCCTGTGAAACCACGGAGTGCCCCCAAGACCTTAGCGGGTTGTGAGAATTATGTGCAACTGTTGGGAAACTGATCAACTTGAAGAAACATGAGACCAGTTCTTCAAGTTGTTTTGACTCTAAGGTCTCTAAATATTTAGTGAATACTGTCGCCTTTGTGCCTAAGCATTTCACCTTGTCTGTCACATTGATTATCTCTTCTCAGATTAGAAAGACCTTGTCTATTCTACTGGATTCAGGTGCCACAGGGAATTTTCTTGATATCGAGTTGGCCCAAACCTTAGGGATTCTATTCTTACCTAAGCCTCGACCCGAACCGGTGAGAGTGGTAGATGGGACCGAGTTGTCTTCGGGGTTGATTACTTATCACACCCCTGATGTGATTATGGTTTGGGGCAATGGCCACTCTGAATCCCTCAGGTTTGACTTAATTGATACGCCAAGTTTCGGTGCTATCCTTGGAGTTCCATGGTTACAAATCCACAACCCTCATATTGATTAGACTTCCCGTAAAGTCACTTTGAAATCTACTCACTATTTGTTGCACTGTTACAAGGAAGCCAGTGAGTGGAAGAACCCCCTATGTTGTGCTCTCGACACTGCATCCGAGACACTGGTTGTGCCATATATATACGAGGAATTCAAAGAGGTTTTTGATGAAGTTAAAGCTACAGCATTACCTCCTCATCGGAGTTATGACTGTAGAATCGAACTAGTACCAGGGACAGAACTACCAGTAAGTAGAATCTATGCCCTAACAGAACCTGAAACAGAATACCTACAAAAGTACATAAATGAAATGTTAGAGAAAGGGTTTATAAGACACTCCACTTCTCCTGTGTCCTCTCCAATATTTTTCATTCCCAAACGGGAAGGGGGATTACGTGCTTGTCTGGATTATCGCGCTCTTAATAGAGTAACCATTAAGAACAAATATCCCCTTCCTCTTATTTCAGTCATGTTAGATCAAGTGCGAGGAGCAAAGATATTCACTAAGTTAGATCTCAGAGGGGCCGATCATTTGATCAGAATAAAAGAGGGAGACGAATGGAAAACTGCGTTTCACATTAAATTCGGTCTCTATGAATATTGCGTTATGCCATTTGGCCTTTGTAATGCCCCTGCTGCATTTCAGTTTTTTGTTAACAAGATTTTAAGAGAATAAGTAGACTTATTTGTTATCGTTTATATAGACGATATATTGATTTATTCTCAATCCGAGCAAGAACATATTGTCCATGTCAAAAAGATATTAAGACGACTCAAAGAAAACCAGTTATTTGCCAAGTTAGACAAAAGTACTTTTCATACCTCCCAATTGGACTTCCGCAGCTTTGTGATTTCTCCTGAAGGAGTCCACATGGATCCCAAGAAAATAGAAGCCCTGGTGAACTGGCCAAGTCCTAGCACTGTAAAGGAAGTGCAGTCTCTTATAGGATTTTCTAACTTCTATAGAAGGTTTATTGATCATTTCTCCGAGATTATTTCTCCCATCACTCGATTACTTCGCAAAGGGGTCTCGTTTGTATGGTCCATTGAAGCTGAGCAAGCCTTCATAAAATTGAAAGAGCGATTTACTATTGCTCCTATCATAAGACACGCTGACAACACACAACCCTACTATGTAGAAGCGGTTGCTTCCCAATACACTGTGGGAGGGGTATTGTCTCAAAGGGATCCGAATACTGGTTGTCTACATCCTGTTGCCTATTTTTCCAAGACTCTCCTACCAGCAGAGCAGAACTACACTCTAGGGGAACGCGAGTTATTAGCCATCAAACTTGCATTCCAAGAATGGAGGCATTACCTTCTAGGTACCCCACACACCATTACCATCTATTCAGATCATTGGAACTTACGGTTCTTTGGGGCAGCCAGAGCACTCACACCTAGGCAAATGAGATGGGTTTTAATCTTCAGTGAATACGATTTCGTCATCACATATCGTCCTGGTGCACAACAAGGCAAGGCTGACGCTTTATCTAGAATAGGACAGGAAAAGAAGATAAACACTGATACATGCCCTCCTATTATACCAAGTCATAAAATCTTTGGAGTAGGAGACCAAAGAGAAGAAGGGCCCACTATATTCCTGGAACAATTGTTAGTAGCCTGTTCTGAACTACCTGCCCTCAATTGGTTAAAGAACCCTGTGAATTGCATCAAAGATGGATTGTACTATCACGACAATAAGCTGTTCGTACCCACTACTGAGTTACAACTTAAGATTATTCAATGGTGTCACAATAGTTCCCTAGCAGGACATCCAGGGGGAGAAAAAACCTTACAGACTTGTCAAAGATGGTTTTGGTGGGACATGATGGCCAAGGTCGTATTAGCTTATGATAGTTCATGTTCTGCATGTGCTAGACAAAAGTCTTCTCACTGTGCCCCTGCAAGATTGTTACGACCCTTATCAGTCCCCCAGATACCTTGGCACTCCAGCAGTATGGACTTTGTTACTGATCTCCCACGAGCTCAAGGTTGCAATACTATATATGTGGTAGTAGATATGCTTACAAAGATGGCTTATTTTATACCCCTAAAAAAGGTTCCCACATTTAAAGAGCTGGTGCTTGTATTCATTGAACAAATCGTCAGATTACATGGAATTCCCTCCATTATTGTATCTGACAGAGAAACACACTTTGTGTCTAGATTTTGGCAAGGGATGTGTACCACTCTCTGTATTGATCATAGATTGTCCACGGCTTACCATCCCAGACAGACGGCCAATCCAAAAGAACAAATCAGCCTCTAGAACAGTATTTGCGTTGTCTATTAACCACCATCACAAGTGATAGGGTACAGGCTCTTCCACTGGCTGAATTTGCTTATAATAACACCACGCATTCTTCCACTGGAGTATCACCCTTTTATTTCTCTCATGCACATCATCCCAGATTCTTGCCTTTCCCTTTACCCTCTCCCTTGGTGGAAATCCCTGCAGTCAAGACATACCATGAAAACCTTTTAAGTGTTTGGGAGAATGCAAAACAGGAGTTACAGCGAGCGAAAGACGCTATGAAACAGCAGGCAGATAAACACTGTCGCCCTGCTCCATCATATGAAGTAGGAGAGAAGGTCTGGTTATCTACTAGGAATCTTAGACTAGAAGGTCCAAGAAAGTTACAACCTAGATACATAGGACCCTATCTTGTAAAAAAGGTTTTATCCCCTGTTACCCTAAAATTGGAATTACCTGAAGAAATGCGCATCCATCCTGTTTTTCAAACTTCATTGTTAAAAAAGTATAGCCTTTCTCCCGAACCTGATGCCCCTCCTCCCCCTCCTGTCATGGTAGAAGGCGAAATTGAATATGAAGTAAAACGTATTCTTGACTCCCGAAGACACAAAGGCAAACTGCAATACCTCATAGATTGGGTGGGTTATTCCCCTGAAGATAGATCCTGGGAACCTGCTGACCACGTTCATGTACCTGTTTTAGTACGCAGATTGAATGCCCTTCACCCTTCAAAACCTCACCCAATAAATAGACCTTTGGGTGGGAGAACTGTCAGGACTCAGGCCTCCTGTTCTATAACCTGGAACAGGATTTAGACGTTTTGATGCATGTCTTGTATGAGTGTATACTCTCTCTTTTGAGATGATCCCTTACATTGCACTGGTATTATCCAGAATAGCCAGGTTGCACAATTATCCTCACTCCCTTTCACCTAAAGTTCAAAAATCACGTCACCGGAACAAGCCCTTGCTTGGCTTACTGTTCCTGATCTGTAACCACGCCCCCCTCTCCTTCCTCTACCCGTGGTATTGCCTGTTTCGTTGCTTCGGAGAGAAATTGTATCCTGACTTCTTTGTTGAAACTATTCGCAGCCGCGTTTGGTTCCCAGACACGAGTGGCAGAGATTCCGAAACCCAATGAGCTCCGTGGTGTTATACGGTCTCAGTCGGGACAACCTTTTGCAAGTAACAGCTTCCCGCTTTCACAAACTCTGCTCCTCCTTCGGGAAGCCCATCTACGAGTACCGCTACCGGCGTCCTGCCTTCCCCAGAAGACGCTACTACTCCATTTTGTTTTGAAGTTTAAAAACATCCTTCTTTACAGACTTTGTTTTTGAACTTGAAACCTGCCATGAACTTCCATTCTGTTGACCTTGAGATACAGTTTTTCTACCTCGATGAACTGCTACTCCACACCAAAGTGACCGGGTTACAAAGTGTGGATTTTCTTCCTGGGCTTGCTCACAATCACTGACTTCATGTAAAAAAGAAAAGGGTATATTTGAAGGTGAACTCGCGCCCTGTATTACTAAGGACTATTTTGTTTTTTTTGGATTATTGTGTCTTTGACACTTTTATTGTGAGGAATCAATCACGAATTTACCAGCAAGTTATCTAGGAGTGAGGTTAACTCCAATTCTTCTTCACCTTAAACAAAGAGTGGGAGAGTTATAATTTGGTAAGTGGATTTTTCTCTTATGCAGGACATGCATTAGAACTTTCTTACTATATTACTGCATAGATGTAGTGGGGAGATACTAATAGGTTTCCTTGTTCCCTCTCAGTTCCCAACGCCTCCTGTTCTCCTTTCTGATGTGACCTGTCTCTTCTTGCTTTGGAAGAGTAGTGTGGCCATTTCCTGACTTTTTTCCTCATATCTCCCCTAAGAAAGTGATTTTTGATCGAGTGTTAATTTTAACTCGCCAAGACACTGTTTTCTGGGAGTGTGGGAAACTTCTCTTCGTTCCTGTGGAATCGGGCCGTACCCAGGTTAGTGGTGGCTCTGCTGGTGACAGTTAGCTATTACCATATTCCTAGTAAATAGTGTCTTGTTGAGACTATTTCCATAATTACTATGGGAAAGATGGTAAACCGGGTTTCCCACCAAGTTCTCCAGGCCACAGACACGATCTTGATTGTGCTTACATGGATGTATATTGAAGTCTCCCACCCAGATAATGTTTAAAACCTTAGTTTTCCTTAATGTATTTATAGCCTCATCGATTGCCCTGTTTACCTCATCTACGACTAAGAACATGTTTACCCCGAAATTGTTATTATAATAGTTTATTAAAAGCTAAATACCTTGGTTGGCCAGCTCAAGTATGAGGAGATGGAAGTAGGGGCTCCTGCCTTCAAACTTCTTAACTTCCATTGCCAATGTATTGGGGATTAGGGTTAGAAGGCCCTCCCTGATACTGACGGTGCTGCCCTTGTCTGAAAGGAACGATAGCCGTTTATAAAAATGGGTTCAGTTGCCCATGTGTCCTGTAGACAGGAGATATCTTGATCCTGCCAAAGTTTTAGCCAATGTTCATTGCCCAATTTTTCAGTGATACCCACCACGTTCCAAGATGTGATTTTAAATATATTGTCTTGCCCCTTCCTACCTTCATTACTTTTGAGGGTCACTTGTGTGTCAAGAAATGGGCTTTTCACTATGGCAGATCCCTCATTAGCCAGTGGATGTAGTCAGTCACAGAGATCCAGATCAGAAAGTGGAGCAAATCTATTCTCAAGAGCTATCCCCGAGTTACCCATGTTACTAGATCTCATTGGGCCTCCCCTTGGATAGACTATAGGTTCTTTGGCCCGCGAGGGAAGGGGCCTTTAAAAATGCTCCAAAGATAATACTATAATCTGTGTGCCCTTAAGTGGGGCTCTATGTAGTTGGGCTAAGAGAGATCTCGGTGCATGAGGATTGTTAAAGTTAATTACCACGCAATCACCTTCCATTGATTTCGTGGACGAACCCAGCCACCCTACCCTTCTAGCCATAATAATTTGGCTAGCCAGTAAAGCGTCCCCTTTGCCCAAACAGGTTGTATGACGAGCCAGCCAATGGAGGGATTTGTCCATTAGTTGGGTTGTTGTTTCGACCTGACCCTCCCTTAAAGTCGGCACATTACCCAACACCAGTGTTGAGAGGGGACGAGGCCGGTGGAAGGTGCAAGGGCTGGTTTGTGATAGCAAACTGGCTCAGGTTAGATCTTTGCTGCCTTAAAAGAGCATCTCTCCCTCCGTCCCACGGTCGTTGTGCCCGTGTATTAGTTACGGTCCTGTTTGTAATACTACTATCATGTAAATGAGAAATTGTGGGTTCCCCCGTGTTAGACGAATGCTCAATGGGTTGTGGGGGTTGTGAGGGGGTTTTTGACAGTGAGGGCGAGCGGTGGCTTCAAAAGTGCTCACATTATTGTTTGGGTGATATGACTGGTCCCCCTCAGTGTTGGTTTCCATTGAACGAGTCCTCACCCCCAGATGTGATGGAGGCCCAGAACCCCTACCAGGACGTATGCCCTGGGGGAGGGAAAAATTGCTTATACCCGAACCCTCAATGTGTGAGAGTATCTCTTCAATTTGACTTAGTTTAGTAACAGTGGGTTCATGAGCACAGTGACCATTGTCTCTAGTCTTTTCCAAAAGTCCTCGTCGTTCACCCGGGAAGGCAGTATAACAGGGTCAGTAGTCTTCAACACAGAACTTAACCCGAGTTCGGTTTCTCCATTCCCTCTTGATTTACCAATTCTGGTGGCTTTCAAAGGCTTTTGTTTATGCAGTCCACCGCCCCTTCTTCTTTTCACTGGCGTCTCATTATTGTTATCTTGCTGAATTTTTGCAGCCTGGCCCCTTGTAACTATATTAGGCCCAGTTATTGACTCGAGAGGTGGAGACACGTGTAATACTGGCACCAGATGTTGTGTGGGCGAGGTTTGGGGGGGATTTAGAGGAGTACTATCCATGATATGACTGCCAAGGGATTAGCGTTTCTGCGAGATCAAGGGCTCCAAGGAAAGCAGCCGCTCCGTTAATTCAATCTTGTGGGTGAGGACAGACTCAGCCCTCATTAGGAAGGCGTCAAGGGTTCCTGCTACTCCACACCCCGGATGTTCACTAAGGCTCTTATGTTTGCTCATTGCTGTAAGGAGTATCACTTAAACTATTAGTGAAAAATAGTAGTAATGGCACAGTACCTCAAGGAGAGAGTCTCGAAGGTCCCGGGATCCAGATGTTAGAGGGGGGGCCCAGCCCAGCCTACTCCGGGTTCCGACGGGCGTGGACGGGCCCACCCGCGTCCCAAGCCGCGGGAGACGCGACGCGCTTTAGAGCGCGGCTAGGAGCAGGGGTGGAAGGGATATGAAGTCCTCCTCCGCTGCTTCACTCCTCTGCAGGCTTCCCCAACCGGCAACAAGCAGACAAGCGGCTACACTGCCGCGTGAGAGGCGACGCGCTTTAGAGCGCGGCCAGGAGCAGGGGTGGAAGGGATGTGAAGCCCTTCCCCGCTGCTTCACTCCTCTGCAGGCTTCCCCAACTGGCAACAAGCAGACAAGCAGCTTTTATCAGTTTGGAGCACCAAAGCTATTTTTAGGGAAGTAACCTGACTTGAACACTTTGTTAAAAATTCTGATGATGAGTTGCAATAATCTCAGGGGCCAATTGTATATATGACGGAGGGCTGGGATCAAGTGGGAAGCCTGATTTTGTGGATTTGATTTGCAGTTTTACCTGCTCAACCGTGAGGGAGGTAAATTCACTAAAATTATTGTTATCTGAGTATGTAGGAGAAGACTTGCTTTCCTCTAGATTGGTTACCTTATATAGAGAAAACCTATTATAGACCTGTTTGACTTTATTTTGAAAAAAAATTGTACGTTTATTGCAGAAGGATTAGTTACTCCCTGCCAGGTTATCATTGGAGCAAACACAAAAAGATGATGGACAGACAGAGTGATGAAAATTTTCAAACACTCACCCTCAGTCAAGAGATCTGGGTTAAATCCATTGTTCTTTTGCTCACCATGCCACCGCAGTTTGGAACCAGGCATATGCATATCATTCTTGAGCCTGCTCCCCATGGGAACAGTCTAGCCCGAACCACCAGACCAGGTCCTCCCTGGACTGGAAACAAGCATCCTGGGACCAGTTTGGGGTATCCCTCTTCATCAGCCAGGCTAGCTTGAATCCAGAGGCACAGCGAGCAAAGGACCCACATCTGGGCATACCCTTGCCCATTTAGGGTGAACATAACAAAAACAACAATGGATGATGGATGGAGTGCTGAAAATGTTCAAACCCTCAACCCCAGTCAAGAGTTCTGGGTTAAATCCATTTTTCCTTTACCCACCATGCCATCTCAGTTTGGACCCATCCATATGCAAATCAGTCTTGACCCTGCTCCCCATGGGAAGAGTCCAGCCCGAGATCTGTGACTGTAAGTAAAGTAGCAGGATTTTTTTCTGCAGCAAGATCTTATAATCTGCAATACATTGCTTGTATTTATCTTTCTCCGATTTGTTGTAATCCTTTCTCCCTTTTTGCTCCTGTCTCCTGCAGCATTGTTTCTAGATCCTTCGTTTATCCGTAAACCACAGTACCAATGGTTTACTTCTGTGGTGCATGGATGAATTAATGGGTGCAAGTTCAATTATTGCGGAGTTCAGCCATTTAGAATAATTTAAAGTTAATTAGTCAAAATCCTCTGCCCACTCGGGCTGTGATACAATTAAAAGCTGATTAATGTGATCAGTTAAAATTTTATGCCAGGCGCGTGTTGTTTGAATACAGTTTGAAACACTAACCGAAAGCGCTTAGCGTAAAATATTTATTTAAAACATCACTGCATTGGGGTCTGACCAGGTTAGAGGTAAGGTGCCTATTTCAATTAAAAAGGAGTTATTTGTGAAAACATCATCTAAAGTATGGCCCGCAAGGTGTGTCGGGCTGTCTACCACTTGAGTAAGGCCTAGACTTGACAAAGTTTTGATTAATACCTCCATGTCTTTGTCTTTGAGGGCTTCCAAATGAAAATTGAAATCTCCTAAAACTTTATAATCAGTAGGGAGCAGACAGGATTCCAGGAGGGAGCTAACAGTCTGTGTGAAAGTGTTACTAGTACCAGGTAGACGGTACACTAATAATCCGTTAAAGGATTGGGTCTTTTATCAGTTCAATATTAAAGTAGAGTGCTTCACATTCTGAGGAGGATACTGGTAGGGAAATTGCCGACATGTTGTCTCGATGGATAACAGCTAGCCCCCCCCTTCCCTCTTTCGGGTCCCATCTAGTCTATGAATGGAATAAACAGGGGGAATTGCAGAGACCACATCTGGGCCTGAAGTAAGGTCAGCCCAGGTTTAAGTTACATAGATAATATCCAGTTTGTGTTTATCTAAGAAATCTGAAAATTCCGTTTTATGTTTCACTAATGACCTGTCATTAATAAGTAATGCTTTCAGGGTGGTGGGATGCATACCTGCTCTTCCATTTGACCATGTTTAACCGAAATCCAAAAGTGCGTGCACACTGGGTATGTGCCTTGCCCTGGTGGCACACTGGTAGTCAAGCATATGGTGTGGAGCGACATTTCGCTCCAAACCCAGTCGCGCAGCCGAAAAATGAGTTCATATAAGAGCTCCAATATCATTTTTCATTTAACACCATTTAATTCCGCGCTTTATTCCAACTTAATCATGTACTCTTTTTCTTAACGCCACATGTAGGGTATCATGCTTTTTTAAAGCTTCCAATGTTCAAAATGTGCCCATCCGGACCTCTCTCAAGAACACGTAAATAACACGTAATAAGAGCACAAATAACTTTACCTTCCCTGACGTTGTTTTTAAGATGTAGGTTAGTCCCAGCATTAGTATCTGGCTTGTTACTATTGTGTGTCTCGGGGCTCGCTGTCAAGGAGCTACATCCCTGGCATGTCACTTTAAAAGCTTTAATAATTCAACATGCATCTAGTCCAATGCAGCTACAGC
Source organism: Calotriton arnoldi (assembly GCA_963921515.1). Classification (NCBI taxonomy): domain Eukaryota; kingdom Metazoa; phylum Chordata; class Amphibia; order Caudata; family Salamandridae; genus Calotriton; species Calotriton arnoldi. Next base: position 691,437 of record CAWUFW010001674.1, read on the forward strand.
CCTTACCTGTAATGTTCTCGGCTAATAGATCTTCTCTAGTGTAGTACTGCCTCTGGAGGTGGTGGGAGTTAAAACCGCCCAGGGATCTGGCACTAGACGCGGTCTGGGCTTGGACGGGCGCAGACAGGCTTGCATTTGGTGCACCTTTGGAGCGTGCTATGTAGGAAGGTGGAATCTGACTATATGGTTGCCCCCACTTTTTTCCTGGTGTTTTGCTGGTTTATGACTTAGTTGGACTGGGATCCTGCTATTCAGGGCCCCAGTCTATCTGCTTTCTCTGTAAAATGGTTTCCATGTGCCTTAGGCACATCACTGATTGGAATCTGGAGTGCCCTTATAAGTCCCTAGTATATGGTATACTATGTACCAAGGGCATAGGTACCTCAGAGGCCTACCAGGGGCTGCAGCATGTATTATGCAACCCCTGGAAGGCCATCCAAACTGACACCACAGGTCTGCTACTGCAGCCTGGGTAAGGTGGTGCATGCACCCCTTACTGTGATATAGGTTACCTATATCATTAAATACATACACACATATAAACCTATAAGTCACTCCTATGGCAGGCCTTATCAATCCTGAAGGCAGAGTGCGTGGTTCCTATGTGAGAGGGTGCCCCTGCATGAGCAGGGCCCCTCTGCAGCGTTCGGAGACCTTTCTCTGATGCTGTTTGTAGTGCAGCCTGACCATATACTCTTAAGCGCATTATAACCTCGCGTTAAATGCTAACTTTGGAATGGCTGCACCTAAACATGTCGTGTTTGGTGTCAAACATCTTGGAATACTACCCCCCCGCCAATTCTGGCGGCGGGGGTAGCATTCCACCCTTCTAGAGGGAGAGACATGTTAACCCTGGCCTGGCCGGTAACTTCTTTCTAAAGCCCTGGCATCACAAAATGGATGCTGCTGCCACAGAAACGAGTCTGGCCTCCTGCTGCTGGACGAAACTCCGGCAGGGGAGGCCTGGACAATAGGTTTCCTGTCCCAGGGAGGTGTGACCACCTCCCCAGACAGGATAATGTGTATTGGGGCTGGGCGGGAGCACTTTCGGGTGCTTTGAAGTCCTGCACTGGGGGCACACTTGGTGTCCCTGTGCATACCCCAGTTCAAACCGGATCAGGGGCTTGCAGCCCCTGCTTTGCGCGAACTGGACAAAGGGAAAGGGTGTAGCCACCCCTCTGCCCTGACCCACCCATAGGTGGGGCCACAGAGTAGTCCAACCCCTAAACTTGGTATAAGTATAGGAACCCAGTCCTTAGGACTTTAGATTATCCCTGGACGAAACTCTGAAACAGAATCCTGGACCTTCGACGCTCTACTCAAGACTAGAGGACAGAAGAATCTCCCTTGGGGTCAAGGAGTGACTCCCCTGCTTGGCAGGCACCAAAGAAGCAATTGTCCGATCTGCATCGCCTAAGCTCCCGTCGGACACCGAAGTCTTTGCATCACCAGAGGTGGATTTCCAGACTTCCCCGAGGCTGCCCTGAGTCCCCAGCAAAGCTGAGGCCCGTAGCTGTCGTGGGTAATGTGGAACCGTGACCCCTGGACACCGCACGCATTTGCTAGTGCATCCTCTTCTGGGTCTCCCACGAAGTCGTGCTTTCGGCTCTGAGTAGCCCTAGCCTCCAGCACCAACTGCACCGAAGATCACTGGCCTCCACTCCACGAGTGTCCTGTGAGCCAGCTCCACGTGCGACATCTCGAGGCTCCTTCGCGGTCGCTAGCCAGTTGGCTAGTAGCCCTTCACGAAGGCCAATCCTTTTCTTCTTGGGCTCCCTGGTTGCTCCAGGCTTGCCCTCACTTACCCTTGCTGGGTGAGTTCCTCAGACCTTGCTGGTCTGCATCATCGTCATTCTTTACTTTCATCAAGACTAGCCGTTGCCAAGGCTTGTTGGGTCCAATCCGGTCGCCGACGCCTCAGCACTCGACAGACATCGTGTACCAGCCCGAATCCTGCTCCTGGTTGCCGACAACGCCTCCTGGACCTCGTGGCTGAAGAGTCAAGACGACCGTCAACCTACCTGAAGCACTCGACATCGGTGGGCATCCGCTCATCGCCTTCCTGGTCACTGGCTAGTGACCCAGACTCTGTCCCCTCTGCTTTCAGGTTCTCCAGATCTCCGATCCACTCTTGGATCCACCCGGACACTTTCCACTTGGTCGCCAGCAGCACTTTGCAGCAGATCGCCATTCAAATCGACGACGAAACCCGACCCCGAAAGGCACCTATGCACCCGGCTTCCCTGGGTGAGTACTCCGGTGCTCCCGTGGGTAGAGACTCTAGAACGACCTAGTTCTCAAAGGGTTTGCTCCAAGTCCTCCTTTAAGTGTCCCTTTTCTTTAATTTCCTGATCGCGACTTTCTCCATAGAAGTTAACGGCGTATCGCGGTTGTGTATTTACACTGCACGCGTCCCCCATGGGTCCCCTGTGTCACTACCTTGGGTGGTTCCTTGTGGTCCAAGCACTTCTAGAGGCTCTAGGCCTAGTGTCTAGTTCAGTCGTGGTTCTTATACCACTTTATTGGTATATGGTTTGGTACGCCCTAGGGCCCAAACGTGTATTTGTGCTATTACTGTGTTTAAATAACTTATAACTTGTGTATTTCGAACTCTAGCCTCATAAAGAGACTAGAGGGGTGTGTTTAGCAATAAATACATATATTTTGAATATATACCTGGTGTGGTGCTCTTTCATTTGATCACTCAAGAGATTATAGACTGGTAAAACAAGCTGCTTTACATTCCTTCAAGACTTAGCCTGAAGGCTGCTCTCCATAGCTACCACTAGGATAGCTTTCAATAAGGTTGTCTTTAACCTATCTCCAATAAGGGGTTGTTTGGACTGGTGCAAGGTGCCCACTATAATTAGTGGACAGCATATGCCAGGCCAACTTCTCACATTGGTGTGCAGCGTGTGGGATTCCAGCTTGCTATTGTTTTACCAGATAATCTCAATTGAATTGATCAACTGAAAACTACTAAAGGTACCTAAGGTACATATAATTTAAGCTTAGAATACAGTAAGTTCTACTGAACTTAGAGTTGTGTGTTAAGGGATAGCACACCCTTTCTACAACTCAAGAGAGTTTAGTAGGCCACACTAGAGTAGGTAGTGCATACACCACACCTCACTAGTGATGTCTTCAAAGCCAGGACCCAGTGAGTCCTTGCCAGAAGCCCACGGGCTTCTCCCCTCCAAGTATGATACACTCCCATTCTTGGAATTGAGAGCATTATGTAACTTGAGGAAATTGAAGACAGGACAGAGTCCCACCACCCAACATCTTAGAGAGATGTTGGAGGCTTATTATCTCAGCAGGCCCTTAGGGACTGAAGGGGTAGGAGCAGAGGGTGGGGCAGAAGATGAGGATGGGGCCAGGGGTAGCAATACCCCCAGCCCCCCCTCTGGAACTGACCAGGAGGGTGACAATGACCCTGACCTGGATAACCCAATTCCTCCTGTGGATGAGGAGGAGGCTCAAGATGACCTCCACTTTGTCCCCCAGGAAGGATTGTGAGTGTGCCCAGAAGGTCTAGGTCTCCTTCTCAGGAGTCTAACCACTCTGGCACCTCAATAGGGACCTCTGTCTCCTCTCATAGGAGGGAATCCTCTCATGAGAGAAGAAAGAGGCTGATTCAATATGAGGAAGCTCAGCTTGAACTCAGAAAACAGCAACTGGCTATAGACAGGAGTCCCTAGATCTCTACAAAGAGAGAAAAAGTTGGGACTAGAGTCCCATGGTGGCAGCAATATCCCTAAAGATAGGGAAAGGTCTTATGACCATAGAAACCTAAACAAGATTGTCCCTCCCTACCAGAGTGGGGATGACATCCACAAATGGATAACTGCACTGGAGAGGGCCTGTAAAGTTCAGAGGGTCCCCCAGAAGCAGTGGGCAGCAATCTTGTGGCTCTCCTTTGCAGACAAAGGTAGAGACAAGCTCCTCACTGTAAGAGAAGAGGATGCTGACAATTACACAGTCTTGAAGAGTGCTCTGATAGATGGGTTTGGCCTAACCACTGAACAGTATAGGTTGAAGTTCAGAGACACCCAAAAAGCTCAGACTCAAGACTGGGTTGATTTTGTAGATTGTGCTACTAAGGCTCTGGAAGGTTGGATACATGGCAACAAAGTGCAGGACTTTTTAGGATTGTACAATTTGATTATGAGGGAGCAGACCCTTAATAATTGTCAAAACCAGCTTTTGCACCAGTATCTGGTGGACTCTGATCTGACCTCTCCCCAAGAATTGGGAAAGAAGGCAGACAAATGGGTCAGAACCAGAGTAAAAACTAAAAATCAGGGTGGTGACCAGAAGAAAGATTCTACTAAGTCCCACGAGAAAGGTGGGGATAAATCTAAGGATAAGTCCCCTACAGGGCCCCAAAATTCCTCTTCTGGGGGTGGGTCCCAAACTCCTTCTTCTCCTGAAAAGAAACCATATTGCCATGTCTGTAAAAAGCCTGGGCACTGGAAAACTGATCCCAGTTGCCCCAGGATTGGCAATAAAGAAAATGTTCCTCCCACAACTACTACCACCCCTCCTGGTACTACCAGTAGTAATCCTCCAGTTGGGAGTAGTGCACCCAAAAAGTTAGGTGCTTTTGCAAGAGGAACAGAGGTGGGCCCTAGTTTAGACAGGGACCCCTCAACAGACTCCTCTGACTCTGATGGTGGTATAGGATTTGCCACCTTTACCATGGGTCCCACAGCATTGGGCAGGTTCAGATTGGAGCCAATAATTAATGGTCAGAAAGCTGTGGCATTTAGGGACGCAGGGGCTAGTGTCACCATGGTGGCAGGGAAACTAGTCCCCCCTCACCAGCTTTTACCTGAGTTTAAATACCAGGTGACCAACATTGATGGTGTCAGAACAGATCACCCCATGGCCATAGTCAATCTCAGCTGGGAGGGGGTCACAGGCCCAAAAACAGTGGCAGTGTCCCCAACCTTACCTGTAGATTGCCTGATGGGCAATGACCTGGAAATTTCAGCCTGGGCTGAAGTTGAACACCAAACCCATCTCAGGATGTTGGGTGTCCCTGTAAAGGTTAGTGGGGCTGTGATGGCCACAGCCCCAGCCCAAGAATTTGGAGAGATGGAGCCTGAAAAAATGGCCCACTCTCCCCCAAAAGAGAGCACAAGGGTTGAAGAAACGTCTTCTTCCCTCCAGACAGTAGGTAAGGGTCAGCCTCCTCAGGGAACTGACCCTACCCCTAGTGAAGGAACTGCCCCAGAGGTAGTCAGGCCTGGCCTGGCCACACCCCTGATGGCAGAGGACCCTTCCAAGGTGGTACCCAGTCTGGAGCAGGTAACCTGCCCCTCTCTACCCTGCCTCAGCCAGCCCAGGGCTGCAGAGGTCAGGGAGGTCAGTGGACCCCCCAGGGCCCCCTGTCCAGAGGAACCCCTCCATCAGCAGATTAGGGGCACCGGGTCTAGTAGCCCTAGCCAGGTGAAAATTACTCTACACACTGAGGGATCCCCCATACCTTTATGTAGGGACCTCCCCCAGAAGGACTCTGGTAGGCAAGGGCAAACCTGGGACCAGAAGGTTCCAAACCTGCCATGTCCCTCCAGTAGTCCATCCAAAGGGACCCAACCCCCAGCTGTAGGCAGCCAAAGGTTGACCCTTAGAGCAAAGTGCAACTCAGTCATGGAAAGACAGGCATACATGGTGACCAGTGATCTGAGGAAGCTGAGGCCAACATTCCTAGGGCCTCACTTCCCTACTCAGACACCTCACCAGCCTTGTACTTTACCTAAGCACACCACAGGTAGTGATTCCCCATGGTGGAGACCCCCTCGTACCCTTAGGGTGAGGGATTGCTTAGTGGACCATAAGACAGAGGGCAACCATGCTAGTGCAGGTGCTTCCTTATATGGCCACTTAGTCAATAAAGGCTCAACTGGCCAAGGTTAGCCTTATCTCCTTTCGTTTGGGGGGTTATGTAGGAAGGTGGAATCTGACTATATGGTTGCCCCCACTTTTTTCCTGGTGTTTTGCTGGTTTATGACTTAGTTGGACTGGGATCCTGCTATTCAGGGCCCTAGTCTATCTGCTTTCTCTGTAAAATGGTTTCCATGTGCCTTAGGCACATCACTGATTGGAATCTGGAGTGCCCTTATAAGTCCCTAGTATATGGTATACTATATACCAAGGGCATAGGTACCTCAGAGGCCTACCAGGGGCTGCAGCATGTATTATGCCACCCCTGGAAGGCCATCCAAACTGACACCACAGGTCTGCTACTGCAGCCTGGGTAAGGTGGTGCATGCACTCTTTACTGTGATATAGGTTACCTATATCACTAAATACATACACACATATAAACCTATAAGTCACTCCTATGGCAGGCCTTATCAATCCTGAAGGCAGAGTGCGTGGTTCCTATGTGAGAGGGTGCCCCTGCATGAGCAGGGCCCCTCTGCAGCGTTCGGAGACCCTTCTCTGATGATGTTTGTAGTGCAGCCTGACCATATACTCTTAAGCGCATTATAACCTCGCGTTAAATGCTAACTTTGGAATGGCTGCACCTAAACATGTCGTGTTTGGTGTCAAACATCTTGGAATACTACCCCCCCGCCAATTCTGGTGGCGGGGGTAGCATTCCACCCTTCTAGAGGGAGAGACATGTTAACCCTGGCCTGGCCGGTAACTTCTTTCTAAAGCCCTGGCATCACAAAATGGATGCTGCTGCCACAGACACGAGTCTGGCCTCCTGCTGCTGGATGAAACTCCGGCAGGGGAGGCCTGGACAATAGGTTTCCTGTCCCAGGGAGGTGTGACCACCTCCCCAGACAGGATAATGTGTATTGGGGCTGGGCGGGAGCACTTTCGGGTGCTTTGAAGTCCTGCACTGGGGGCACACTTGGTGTCCCTGTGCATACCCCAGTTCAAACCGGATCAGGGGCTTGCAGCCCCTGCTTTGGCGCGAACTGGACAAAGGGAAAGGGGTGTAGCCACCCCTCTGCCCTGACCCACCCATAGGTGGGGCCACAGAGTAGTCCAACCCCTAAACTTGGTATAAGTATAGGAACCCAGTCCTTAGGACTTTAGATTATCCCTGGACGAAACTCTGAAACAGAATCCTGGACCTTCGACGCTCTACTCAAGACTAGAGGACAGAAGAATCTCCCTTGGGGTCAAGGAGTGACTCCCCTGCTTGGCAGGCACCAAAGAAGCAATTGTCCGGTCTGCATCGCCTAAGCTCCCGTCGGACGCCGAAGTCTTTGCATCACCAGAGGTGGATTTCCAGACTTCCCCGAGGCTGCCCTGAGTCCCCAGCAAAGCTGAGGCCCGTAGCTGTTGTGGGTAACGTGGAACCGTGACCCCTGGACACCGCACGCATTTGCTAGTGCATCCTCTTCTGGGTCTCCCACGAAGTCGTGCTTTCGGCTCCCAGTAGCCCTAGCCTCCAGCACAAACTGCACCGAAGATCACTGGTCTCCACTCCACGAGTGTCCTGTGAGCCAGCTCCACGTGCAACATCTCGAGGCTCCTTCGCGGTCGCTAGCCCGTTGGCTAGTAGCCCTTCACGAAGGCCAATCCTTTTCTTCTTGGGCTCCCTGGTTGCTCCAGGCTTGCCCTCACTTACCTTTGCTGGGTGAGTTCCTCAGACCTTGCTGTTCTGCATCATCGTCATTCTTTACTTTCATCGAGACTTGCCGTTGCCAAGGCTTGTTGGGTCCAATCCGGTCGGCAACGCCTTAGCACTCGACAAACATCGTGTACCAGCCCGAATCCTGCTTCTAGTCGCCGACAACGCCTCCTGGACCTCGTGGCTGAAGAGTCAAGACGACCGTCAACCTACCTGAAGCACTCGACATCGGTGGGCATCCGCTCATCGCCTTCCTGGTCACTGGCTAGTGACCCAGACTCTGTCCCCTCTGCTTTCAGGTTCTCCAGATCTCCGATCCACTCTTGGATCCACCCGGACACTTTCCACTTGGTCGCCAGCAGCACTTTGCAGCAGATCGCCATTCAAATCGACGACGAAACCCGACCCCGAAAGGCACCTTTGCACCCGGCTTCCCTGGGTGAGGTAACACGAGTACTCCGGTGCTCCCGTGGGTAGAGACTCTAGAACAACCTAGTTCTCAAAGGGTTTGCTCCAAGTCCTCCTTTAAGTGTCCCTTTCTTTAATTTCCTGATCGCGACTTTCTCCATAGAAGTTAACGGCGTATCGCGGTTGTGTATTTACACTGCACGCGTCCCCCGTGGGTCCCCTGTGTCACTACCTTGGGTGGTTCCTTGTGGTCCAAGCACTTCTAGAGGCTCTAGGCCTAGTGTCTAGTTCAGTCGTGGTTCTTATACCACTTTATTGGTATATGGTTTGGTACGCCCCTAGGGCCCAAACGTGTATTTGTGCTATTACTGTGTTTAAATAACTTATAACTTGTGTATTTCGAACTCTAGCCTCATAAAGAGACTAGAGGGGTGTGTTTAGCAATAAATACATATATTTTGAATATATACCTGGTGTGGTGCTCTTTCATTTGATCACTCAAGAGATTATAGACTGGTAAAACAAGCTGCTTTACATTCCTTCAAGACTTAGCCTGAAGGCTGCTCTCCATAGCTACCACTAGGATAGCTTTCAATAAGGTTGTCTTTAACCTATCTCCAATAAGGGGTTGTTTGGACTGGTGCAAGGTGCCCACTATAATTAGTGGACAGCATATGCCAGGCCAACTTCTCACACGCACTGCGTGCAAACACGCTATCTGATGCTCTAAATAGACCGCCATGCAAGGTGGGCGTGTTTGGGGTCACGGCTGTGGTCCGACGCTTTCTAAAACGTCCTGGCCAAAAACAGGTGGGAAAATTTAAAACTAACCGGGGTCCAGCAACCACTCCATCCTTCCACAGGCTCCCCTGTAGGAAGACGATACTTGTAAAGGAAATTAAACTAAAATAATGAGAGAAATAAAACACATAAAAACAATTTTAAAAGGGTACAAACCCTTTGCAATATGATGCCCACTCTAAGCAGGAGCCAGACACCTTCTGAAATTGGCACAAGCTGTGCCTACGAGGAAATCAATATGGGCTGACACGAACCTGAATAACAGAGCTGCACGGGCACGCTGTCTGATACTCTGTCCGTTCTCCACAGACAGATACCTATATACAAAATTCTCTAGGCCAGGAAAATCTAACGTACGAAAAAAAGGGATTTATAACAGTAGGTTCAGTTAAAGGGGTGTGTGGGAGTGTATCCTAAATGAGTTTATCTTTAATCACCCAACAGAAGGTAACAAGACTCAAGCACTTTGGTGGAGAAAGCCATGAATTGGATTGAACTGACAGAAGATGCAGGTCAGTCGTAAGCATCTAATTGTACAGCCATGTATCATGGTTATGACTTGTTATGTTCAGTTGTATAGTGCACATCTCACCCGGGAGGGTACCCTGGTACTAAGGCAGGAGCTGTATGGGCCGAACCAGTGCCAGGGTGAGGTGAAGGGCCAGGTCTTCAGTTTCTTGTGGAATTCAAGAACTGAGGAGGAGGCTCAATGTACAAGGACAGTTCATTCCAGCCTCTAGGAGTGAGGTATTAGAAGGCATGACCACTAGATCTGGTTCTGCATATATGAGGGGGAGGTGAGTATGAGTCCAGCTGAGCTGAGAAGTGTGGTAGGTTGGTGAAAGTTTATGCGATATTTGAGATACATGAGCCCAATATTGTGTAAAGCTTTGTATGTGTGCATGAGGAGTTTGAAGAGTGCTTGTTTGTGGATTGGGAGCCAGTGGAGCTCTATGAGGTATGGGGTGATGTGTGTACGGGTTGAGAGGTTGAGGATGAGCCTGGCCTCTTAGTTTTGTATGGTCTGGAGTCTTCTGGTCAGTTGAGTGTTGATTCCAGCAAAGTGTTGACGTAGCTCAGCTTGCAGGTGATGAGGACTTGGGTGACAGTTCTGCGAGTGTTGGTGGGGAGTCCTTTGAAGATGTTCTTGAGCATCTTGAGTGTGTGGAAGCAGGAGACGGAGACTCCTTTCACTTGGCTGATCATGGTGAGTTGGTTGATGATTACTAATCCGAGGTTCTTTGCATGGGTTACCGGAGGGGTGTGCGTCCAAGTTTGGCAGGTCACCAGGTGGAGTCACAGAGCGAGGTGTCGTTGCAGAATATTACTACTTCCATCTTGTCTGAGTTGAGCAGGGCTAGTTGACATAGAATGGTGCTCTAATTTCAAAAGTCAAATGTGACAATGTGTGTTTAGAGTACTCTGTAAAATTTCAGGAAGTCTCCTTATAGTTTAATGCTCTAGAAGGGTATTCCAGGCTGGGAAGCCTTTGAAGGAAGGGATCTGCCTACAAATCTTTTAAATCATACTAGAAGGATGGTGAGATTGTTTTATGTGGCCGGTCTGGTTGAAAAGACTGAAAGGCCTTAAGAAAATGTTTAGGAGTTTCACCTTAAAGACCCTTATGGGGAAGCAAAATGTCTTGCAAAGCATTGTATCCTTCAAGGGAACATTGTGCATGGTTCCCAAACTTTGTGTGCTGTGTTCCTGACATTTTCAAGTGATGATAAACCAAGAACACAGTTCTTTAATTTTTGGAACTTGGCTATCTCTTTTTTGACTATTTTCCAAAGGCTCTTTATTAATTTCTTTTTTCTTTAAAATGTAGACATTACACTTGGCTAACATATGTTATAAGATTCAAGGATAACGTTTTCTATTTCATTTTATAGCAATTCATGAGATTAGTAATTCCTTGTATCTAATCAAAAGTGATTGCTTTGTAAGCAGAAAATGTAACCTGTGCTCTAATACATAATTTCACACTTTACTATTTGCATCATTAATCTTTCCACACTCCTCTGCTGTGCATATATCAATAATACATCTAGTACCTTGTTTCTCAAATATTTTATACAGATATGTGTCCTCAAAATGCTACAAGGATGCACAGTATCAACTTCTATTAAAATCATCATTCATTCCCCAATTACACTGCAGTGCTCAACACATTGCCAGACTTAGTGCTTCAATATCCAAATACTAAGCTCTAACATGTCGCTAGGGATGTCATGAAATGACTAGACATGTTGGCATTGCCATTCCCCACATATATCCATGGATCACACACCCCGGTTTCCAATTCCTCTGAATCGTACGAAATAATCACTGCATATTTTAAGGCAATTTTGTAAGGTAGCAGGGTTTAATTTGTAAAACAAATGCTGGGGCGCAAAGTTTTCCTCAGAAGCACATGGCCGGCTCTACTGAAGGCTGGGCTGCCGAATACCAAGACTGCATAGTTGTGATTTCACCTCATGCCTAATTAGTCCATCACCAGACACTCCCGCCGCTTTACCACACTTGTACAGGTTCCTGTTTTCTCCCTTTGTCACAGTTTTTCGGTCTTTTTCTTCCTACTTCTTTTCCCCTTGTGTGTTTTCCCTCCCTTGCTCTCGGTTAAAGTCTGAGGAGGAAAAATAAGTGCTGGTCCACAGAAATGATTGCCGGTGGACCCCATCTGCAACCACGGGATTAAAATAAGTATTGCAGTATTAAAGCCTCTGGAGGCTCCTAGGCAGTCGAAATTTCATGGGCCCCCTCGCAAATTATCTCCTAATGCATTTTTAATTTTACCAACCAACAATTTTAATAAACCGATTTTATTACACAAACCTAAACATTAACAGTTATTAATGTTATTAAATAAAAATTAATTGTAAACAATTTAAGAAAGCTCGATTGTGATTTTCTTTCAAGATCAAATCAATATTATTTTGATCGCGGGACCCTATAAGGAGTGGAGCCTAGAGGCCGGTGCCTACTTTGCCTATTTGGTAATCCGGAACTGTGCAGGTGGGTATAACAAAGGCGGTATCTCACGAAATTGGCAAAGAGGGAAGAATGTATTTTCATGATCGCATTGACTTGGGGAGTGAAATAAAGGTTGCTGTCACACATTAAGACAGAATTTTTTTAATGGAAACTGACTCACCATCAATCTCAGCTCTCATTCTATTTGTATGGCATGAATGAAAGGAAATGTTAGGGATTATTGTCTTTTGTCTTAGACAGCTCACCTCTACTTCTCTGGAATTATGCCTGGATATCTCATTAATGTCAGACAAGAGGTTTGTGTCAATATCATTACTCTACATGTCTGGGACAGTCGATGTTACGTGTTACATCATGCATGCAGTCAACACAAGGCAGAGTCACTGGGTTCTTTTTCTTGGCAAGTATGCACCTGAGCACAAACGTTTAACTGTGAGCATTAATGATGAGAACAGTAGCAATTGTGCATGTTCGTGTGTCTAAGCTGGAACCATTTTTGTTAGGATGGGATATTTAAGTTGTCAATGTGTTGGTGTAGTGCTTAGATTGTGCCGGTGCTTGCAGGTGGTGGGCATTGGCACTCATTTTTGTTGTACGAGACTTACTTTTCATCATCAGACTTTGAATCGAGAAAATAAAGAGAGGCATAAAGGAGTGACAATACACCAGAGAAAGAATGGAAAACAGTGACAAAGGAAGAAAACTGGAATGAAAAAGAACCCAGAAGTGAAATAGAAAGACAGTAATTGTAGTTTGGTGTGGTGGAAAAAGTGGCATGAGGTGGAATCAAAACTACCCAACCTTAGTATTCTGCAATCCCAGCACTTGGCAACTCTTATGTGAGTGCCGAAGAAACATTTTAGGAACCTGCACTTATTTTCTCACAAATTAACCATTGTGTCGGTGCTCGTTTCCTTTTGCTTAGAAGTGTTGATGTGGGTGTCAACTGCTAGTTCAGTGCTCAGCTGTGCCAGCAGGCACCATGGTGGCATTTGCAAGGGTGGTGTAGGTTTCTTCTTGTGATCGCAAAATGGCACATTTTGAACTATGTTTGCACAAACTGTGCTGATGGGTTGAGTCGGGATATATCGAGAAAGTTTCGCACTACAAGAAATAAATAAATGTAGTCTATGTTTTCTGGCCAAATGCTCATAACTGAAGAGCACGTTAGTGATTGATAGAAAAGTATTTAATGGCATGATGTTAATGACCAATATGCAAGCATCACACTTGTTTATTATCCTTATCATTATTATTATTATTATTATTATTGTTGTTGTTATTATTTGTAATGCTATTATTAGTATTCGTAAACAACTAGAGAGTAAGGAAATTGGACGGGAACATGTCCATTTCCCGAAATTAAGCACAAAACAACGTGGACAAGTCCCTAAAGGGTTATGGTCATTGTTAGTGACCTATACCCTTATCGGGGAACGCAGACAACCAATGGTTGTTTTTAGAAGACCCCTCACCCACCTCCCTAGTAGGTGGCATGCTTAATCATCGGGGTCCCAGCTGGATTGCCGAGTGCAATCCAGCTGTGCTTCAACGCCTGATTTACAGCGGAACGGGTTATTTGTGAAAAGTGAAATGCTATGTGAAATGTGAATAAATGATCAAAATGTCGCTAAGAAATGCCCTTGTAAACGTTTTAATGAAAGGGTCTTAGGACATGATTAAAAACATAGTCGGGATACTTGTGAGGTAAAAATGTGCCTCAATATCCCTAAAAGGTGTGGGTCAACTAGTTTCAGCTTTCTGCGGTATTAGTGAGGCTTTCGTCAGGACCATAAATGTGAGTGTGGCCAAAAATCTAGAAGGCCACTCCAGGTGTATATATCAGCACACGCCCTAAAGTGCGCTGTGAATGTGGTGGGATCGTGTTACTTACAGATCCATTGCGATGAGTATTTAAACTCAGCGTATATATGGAGCCATGGATCCTGTCACACAGAGGAGCTTCCTGTATTGAGACCTTTGTCTTAGGATAGCATCCGCTGTAACCTACTCTGTGGACAGGATCCCGCCGGTGTGATGAAGCATGCCACCTACTAGGTAGGTGGGTGAGGGGTCTTCTAAAAACAACCATTGGTTGTCTGCGTTCCCCGATAAGGGTATAGGTCACTAACAATGACCATAACCCTTTAGGGACTTGTCCACGTTGTTTTGTGCTATTATTAGTATGCCATTATAGAAATGGTAGTAGTTATATAAAGTAATCGTACTAGTGGTAATAGTAATATAATTATTATGAGCGGTAATGTATAATAATAACAATTTTAATAGTAATAACAACAGCAACAATGATAATAATAATAATAATAAGTACAATTGATTATTAGACCAATTGTTCCATGAAACTAACAGAAAATACATCAAGGTGCTACATTAAAAGAACTAAAACATATTATAAGGGATAATAAGCAAAACACAAACATTTAGGCTTTCACCAAAACAGAGTAAATATTCCTCAAATTTCACTCAAGAGACCTTGCCATCTTTTTAATCTCCATCCTCATTTCAAAGTTTTTGGCGTTTGCTCTTGATTCTATTGCATTCACTATTAGCAATGGGCATATGAACCTTCTTCAGAATTCTTATAACAGTGGACTTGCGAAAAGCATGTGTTAAAAGTTATATTTTATCCCCACATATATAAATTGTTATTTGTAATTCAAAGAGACAGTCCATTATACCGTCCTACCGCACCGATCACAAGTCTAAACTGTAATAGCTCCAATCTAAGATGCTGATCGCCCATGTCCAGCAAATAATTCTAAATTGTTGAAGTTTTAAAGAGGGAATTTGGGAAATTGATTACTTTTTGCCCATCAGATATCACAGGAATTGTATCCTAATCATGTATGCCCTATATGTCTTGAGGTGAACTTTACACTGCCTCAAGACCTCAATGTTATGACTCGACGAAGATTGCGGGCTGATGTCATATAATTCTTCACCTTGCACTTTTCCAGAACTTCCTACTACATTTGAAAATTGTCAAACAGCACCTTGATCCCCTGAGTATCTCCAGAGCCGAGAGCTCCACCTCTTCCCTTATAGCCTGGACCATAGATAATTGAGTTCTAGGGCAGGTTTTAATCATTTCTCTTCCAGGCACTCATGGCATGGATTTCAACTCATCTACGGAGATGAGCTCAATCTTCCTTCTGCACACTTTCAGCTCAAGGGTACAAGACCTCGCGTTTGTTATCCTCTAGCCACCATGAATTTAATCTTTTTCTATTTTTTCCACAGACCATAATCTTTACCATATCAGTTTTTAAATAATCTTAAAGAACATTTAAATGTCTGTGAAGTGCTACTGGGTTGTCTAGTGCCACCATGTAATCTGCATACATAAGTGTGCCAACCCACTTTTTCCACACTTTTGGAGCAAGCAACACAGAATGCATCAAATGTTGCTTATGGTTTGCTATAAATATACTAAACATGGTTAGTGTCAATACACAGCCCACTTTATCCCAACAACAACTTGTGTTTTTGCCAGTATGGATTTAGGGAGGGCTTGGGCACAGTACAGCAGTACCTGATTCTATGTCTTATATTAGGCAAGTATTTGCCCGCCAAGCACTGCTCGCTGTACTTTGGTCTCATGTACCTGTTTAGCGCATTCAATTGCATGAACACGCCCAAGTTATGGTCCACGTTACTCAATCTGGGCCTTGATGCCATCCTAGAAAATGTTGTACATTATCTCCATCTGAATTTATCTGCCAGAGTTAGATATGGCCAGAATGGGGAGTGCACTAAACCTTTTGGTGTGTTTAAAGTGGTACTGTAGGAGCTGCATTTTGGCACTCATTTTATTCACAGTTTACATCAACAAATTCAATGACTATTTGTTAGAGAGCAGGCAGGACGTCCCATGGGTCAGCAAGCAGATGGTGCCTGCCTTGCTGATGATGCCGTTCTTCTAGCCTGTACACCCAGAAGTCTTTCACGCCTAATATTGTCTTTTTCCTCATTTATGCCAACTCTGGATATGTGCATTAACTATACCAAGTCTTGCGTGATGCATTGTGGTACTATTAGCCGTAATTTCAGACCAATTTCTGTTGAAACATGCTGTCAGCAGCATTCAGCTTTCAATAGTTGGGAATAGTTTGTGCTGCAGATCGTTGTCACAGCTCCTTGGTTGCCCACACTTTATGTGCCACGAGGAACTGGGCCCCACATATATTGAGGACTACATTAACCTTCCCCAACTATGTTTATGGCTGGTGGTTAGGAAAAATCATTTGCATTGTTTAACTAGCAAGTAATTATGGACTGCCTTAAATGTAATCAGGGGATGAATATCTCATGGTTGTCTTAAATCAAAGCATGCTTGATGTCTTTGAGTAGACCTTCCCTGTTCTCTAACCCTACCAGCATGAACAAGTCTGAAAAAAGGTAGCTGAATCGTGCCTTCTTAGAGGACAGGCAGTCGAAGATGGATGTTGCTGAATGGTTGGGAGAGGATGTGGCGTAATGGCCAGAGCTGCCGACTTTGGAACTGGGGAACTAGGTTTGAGTCACGGCGTCGGCTCAACATCCTGTGATTCTGGGCAAATCACTTAATCTCCCCGTGCCTACCAAAAATGAATGTGTCCTTGTGTAACATAACTGGTGCTCATGTAAAGCACTCCAATACCTTCGCGTCGAGTTCGCACTATATAAAACTGCAAAACAAAACTCATGAATGCCACAAACAGGCAATTCATTATGTTATAAACTAGTGCCGGTATCAAGCCCTATCTGCAGTATACAGGTAACTACTCGAAAAGGGTTTTGTTGTTTAAATTCAGACTAGGTACTATTCACAGTTGTCTTTGCTTCCCCTTTGGGCAGTATGGGGGGGCAGTTTCCTTGTGTGTCTGTGTGACAATGTTTCCCCCCAATTATTACTTCATTTTATTTTTTCCTGCAAATATTATGTTATGTACTCTAGGTGTTTTTATCACCTATGCTGAAAGCTCAAAACTTTAGTTTGTGTAGACCGGCCCTTGCTTTACTTCTGACATTGAATCACACGTCAATTTGTGTTGTTGTGGGATCCTTTTTAAATGCGCGGTACACAGTCGAACTAGTATGTACTTTTAATATGAAATGAATTTTACTGTATATTTTAAATGTGCCCTTTTATGTTTAATTATTTTAATCGAATAAAGTACCATTTGACTCTGACTTTATGTCATTTGTTTTCAGATTGAATCTGTTACTCGACCTCTGATGTTGATTTCCACTGGACCCCATTTTTCCAAATGGAATAACTAAAGTATAGGTAAGAAACATGCTGATTATCCAGAAGAATCCTAATTTGATCCAGGTTTTGGCCCTGTTGACCTTATCAAAGTCTGCAGGGAAGTCAAAAAACCAGCAGCACAGGTTTCCTGTATCGATTTCCCTACTAAGAACCAAAGGGCAAAGCTCTTCTCCTAAGTCCATATTCCACCTTTAAGGAGTTTGACAGTGGGCAGCAAGGAGTGTGAGATCTGCAAGTTCTAGTTCCAACTGTCTTGAATAGATCAAAAATATTTAGCTTCAGCACTGCATCGCCTGTATTGTACAAGGTTGGTGGGAGAAAACCTTCAGGAGTTGAGCGATCTGTGTTTGAAGAGAGGGTGGGGGCTCAGAGAAATAGGGATAGGGAGATCCTTGTTGATTTTGTTAAGGATCAGTTAGGAGCCCACATTTACTAAATATGTTTGAAGAAGTGCAGTAGAAAGGCACACCCCCACCAAGGCTGTTCAAGGCTATTACAATTTAATTTCATGTCTTTAATCAATACACCCGGTTTGACTTTGACACCCTCTTGTGATAAAGGGAAACCTCAGTTAGATTTCCGGGGGTGCAGCTACATGAGCAATAGGTCTACCTCTTGGGTAGACCTATGGCCCATTAATGGCAGAGCTTTAGAGAAAGGTAGATAGATGGATCACTTTCCCCTGCCAATAGCAGGTTATGAAGATTGCACTAATTTAGATGATCAATTTCATTAATTTCTGTACCTTTTCATTAGCCATTCCCTTAAACAAGGTCCTCTATAGAGCATTGCGGATGCCATTGACTAAGGTCATTTTAGTAGGAAGACAGCTTAGAGTAAGCTGGGAGGCGCTACGTCTGTTATTTTGTCGTGGCAGCTTCTCAATACTGAATCTCAAGCTATAATATTATGTAGTACAGGCACATTGTGAATACTATTAGCTACGCCCATGCCACACATAGAAATTAAAAAGGAGATAGCTGCTCCATAGTGACAACATTGGATGCAGTGCTGGCTGGTACAGAACAAGGGTGGCGGGGGTTGGGGGAGGTGAAACAAAAATCCCACTTACCTCCTCTGAAGGCCCGCCGTCTCTCCGTCTCTCCTCCGGCGGCGTCTCTCCTCCGAAGCAGGAACCACCTAGGCTCCCCTAAACCAATCATGACGCTGCTGTCACCATGACAGCAGCGTTGTGATTGGTCTGAGTGCCGTGGTTCAGCGCTCAGACAGGCAGTGGGAGCCTGGGCATGTTCTCCACCCAGGCTGTGCATTACAGCCCAGTGGAGAACATGCTAAGTGCCCATGACTGTTTGACCAGCCCAAGCCGGCCGGCCAAACCGTCATGCGCACTTAAGTGCATGAACCACTCCTCCCACTGCTGGCTGTGAAACAGCCAAGCCCCACCCACTCCAAAACTGCCTCAGTAAGGAAAAATAAGATGAAAATAACGTGTTATTATCATTTTAGTTTTTCCTTTTTTCCACTGCTGAAAAGCAGTGGGGTGATGCTCCTCCACCTTAGCGGAGTAGCCGCCACTGATTAGATGGGTTGCTAAAGAGAACAAGATTTTCCATAGATACAGGTGCATGTACTTGTTGGTCCTGGGGGCGAGTGGCAGTGAAAATGGGGTCATAAATGGTCCCTCTTGGGGATAATCCCCAAATTCCAATTACATCAGAACCAGAGGCAAAAATTCTGCTTACCAAACTAGGGTTAAACAGTATGTATAATACATACACAGGTGGTAACTGTATGCAATTCTCTCATTTTAAAAACTATGGGATACCACACCTCTAAATATTTTTCTTTGTTTATGCTTCACAAGACACTGCAGCAATGATATCCAGCACAACTGATGGAGCCTCAGAGTTTTAACGTATTTACACAGGTAATTACACAGGTAATAAAGAACACAAGCCCTAAGCAGCTGATTTAGCACATATAAGATGAAATCCAACTAGACAGAGTGGTAGGAGTTCTACCTGCTAGACGCTACTAGTTTCAGACAGAGAGACGCCAATGATAGATGAGCAATGATTATATTGCTGGACTCCAGTCCTTAATTTGTAAAAGAATGAGTGCCAGTGTCCGAAGCTCTGCTCAGAAGCCTGCAGCCAGTCCTATTGCATGCTGGTGCGTTGAACACCAAAACAGCGTAGTCTTAAATCCACCTCCTGCCTCTTAAATCCAGTACAAGATACTTCCTGCCCCTTTATCTCACTCTTGCAGGTTCCTGCTGTCTCACTTTGTGAGGGTTTTTCCGTCTTTCGCTTCCTCCGTCTTTCTGATTTGTTTGTTTTTCCTCTCTTGCTCTTGGTAAATATCTGATGCAGTAAAATAAGTGCCGGTCCCCAAAAATGAGTGCCGGTGGCCCCCACTGGCAACCACTGGCTCAAATTAAGCAGTGCTGCACGCAAATCAAAAAGGCGTCATATAACAGTAAACATCATTCTAAATTTTGGCATGGACTTTATTACACACCTCTGAAATTAATAACATTTGGATATCATATAGATGCTAGGTGTGCAAGATGTTGACATCCTGAGTATTGGCTTGGGATCTTAATACCATCAGAAATGATTAAAAATACATTGGCTTCTTCAACCTTGGGAGCCTTGTCGGAATTTAAGGATCCATAGATCCAGCCCAAGTACCTATAATGCAAGACTGGATCAAACACCTTACTGCACTCAACTGCCAACCTCTCATCGTTGACGCAGCCAAATCGCTGGGAATAACACTGGACACAAACCTCAATATGCAAAAACACATCAGCAACGCAACAAAAGGAGCAAACTTTCAGATAAATACTTTGAGAAAACTGAAACCGTTCCTGCCGGAAAAGGACTTCAAACTGGCAGTACAAGCTCTAGTCATCCCAAGAGTGGATTACGGGAGTGTCTCTCTCTGCGGACTGCCCAGAGCTGCAACGGCCCCTCTAAGAGCCACAATCAACGCCGCAGCGAGACTTATCACTGGCTCCAAAAGAAGCTCCCACATATCCCCTGACCTAAAATCCCTTACTTGGCTACCTTTTGAAGCCAGAATTCATTTGAAAATAGCATGTATGACACATAAAGCCATCCATCATAACGCTCCCTACTATTTGGCACGGAAACTGACGCCCTCCTGTGGGGACAGATCTTCGAGAAGTGCTAAAAACCTTCTACTGAAACCGCAAAGATTCAACAAGAAGAAATCATACAACCGAACCTTTTCAGGGATGGCGCCCAGAATCTGGAATGCTCTACCCCCAGAAACTAGACTAAATACTTCTACTGTTTCGTTCAAAAAAGAAGTGAAATCGCTTCTCATGGCTAAATTCACTTGAGTATGGTCCTCTGCTATCATCCCCAGAAACTAATCTTAATCCTTCTACTGCATCTTTCAAAAAGAAGTGTAATCGCTTCTCATGGCAAAATTCACTTGAGTTTGGTCCATTGCTATCACACGACCCAATGTATCTTCTACATGGAACTTTTAATGCCTAAGGGCCAGCCAGGTACCCGATATATTGTATCTATATTATGCCTGATTTATAGGGAATGTTTGCTATGTATCATATACCCATGTATCTACAATAGGATGTTTATACTTTCATTTACTATCACTGAACTTTATTTTATCTACCTTGTACATATGCAACTAAGACACTTACCTTGTAAAGCGCTCTGATACCCGCAAGAATCTGGTTCGCGCTATACAAAACTCTCAAAATAAAAAATAAAATAAATAGATATGGTGCAACAGCCTTTCTACTAGCTAAAGAAGGATGGCAATGAAATGAGGAGTTGCCATCTGAAGACAAACAGGGAATGGCTGTAGGATCTGATTCCGCCAAACAGATGTTCCAGGTAGTTATCAAGCTATCAGGACAAGGGACCAACCCCCCCATAATCGCCTCCCAAACACTCTGTAAATCGCTGGCCAGCTACTTCCAAGAAAAAGTCAGTCACATCTATGCCAATTTCGCAGCCCACACTACGACCGACAACCCCACAGGATCTCCCAGCAAAGACAAAAACCCTCCCCACCCTCGCAAAATGACTCCAACCGACAAACGAACCTCTCCCACACTAGAGGAATTTAGTCAAGTCTCTCCAGAACAAATCTCTCACCTAATTACCACAGTCAAATCCGGATCCCCCAACGACCCATGCCCCCTTCAACTCTCAAACTTATTCCCGACATCGTAGGCCTTAACCTAGCAAACATCTGCAACTCAATGTTCAGAACAGGCTCGTACCCTTCCATCTGGAAAAAAGCCATCATCTAGCCCCTACTAAAGAAGAACAACCTCGATCCCACAGATACTGAAAGCTACAGACCTATTGCCTGTCTTCCATTCCCAGCAAAAATCGCCGAATAAATCATGAACATACAGTTAGCACAATTTATCGACGAAAACAACCTACTTGACGACACCCACTCCGGCTTCAGAAAGGGCCATGGCACTGAAACAGCTCTCATCAAAGCATCCGATGAAATCAGGAAGATACTTGATGGGGGAGGTGCCGCGGTCCTTGTGCTACTGGACCTCTCAGCGGCATTCGACACGGTCGACCACGTAACTTTGATCGACCGTGTCGCAGCCATCGGCATCACACACAAAGCCAAGGACCTCCTAGCCTCCTTCCTCTCCAATCGCACGCAATCAGTGACGCTTGGTGACTTCAGCTCCCCGCCATTTGCCCTCCCATGCGGTGTCCCCTAAGGATCCTCGCTAAGTCCAACCTTGTTTAACATCTATGTGTCGGACCTGGCGAGGGTCATCAAATCATACAACATGGCCGACGACACGCAACTGGTGCTAGCGGTCCACAATGACGGAGGGGCGGTAGCTGCAAACTTCCAAGAGGGAATGCTATCCATCAGTACCTGGATGGCAAACAATTGCCTCAAATTAAACTCTGACAAGACGGAGGTGATGATCTTCGGTAACCTCTCCCCCTCCTGGTCCCCCTCTTGGTGGCCAGCCAAGTTGGGATCACCCCCGTCCCGCGTCTCTAAGGCAAGAAATCTAGGTGTCATGTTCGATGACAAGCTGTCATTCATACACCACGCTAACGCAGTCGTATCGGCATCCTTCTACGTTATCAAGATGATAAAGAAACTTCTACCTTTCCTCCCAACCAGCGCTGCTAGGACTCTCATCAGCACACTAGTCATGTCCAAGGTCGATTATTGTAACGGACTATTTATCAATGCCCAAGAAAGAGTCCTAAATAAGCTACAACTAGTGCAGAATGCAGCCGCCAGACTTCTGACAGCCACCCCCAAATTCAAACCTATATCCAACGTGGTATGACAACTCCACTGGCTGCCCATCAGGAGCAGATCCAAGTTCAGGGCGCTATGTATTGCCTACAAGGCAGTCCACGACACCGGACCGGAGTTTCTAAGGAAAACTCTTTGCCCCTACAACCCCACCAGACCTTTACGCTCATCAGCAGCAAACCTACTGATTGTTCCCCGAACCAAAAAAGCCTCCTGTGGTGACAGAACTTTTACCGTCGCCACCACCAAACTATGGAATAAGCTCCCTCTTCACATCAAGACTAGTCCCACGCTGATCACTTTTCGAAAACAACTAAAGACCTGGCTATTTAATCAATAGCCATCCGTGCCAGCCTTCCTCTGACCGGTCCGCAGCGCCGAGACACCTAAGGGTATTTGCGCGCTTTATAAGTTGCATAAATAAAATAAATAAATAAATCTGATATATTGCAGTGATGCAGTGGATACCTACTCTAGGTTTTTACAACAAACAGTATGACCTAAGGACATAGGGAACCCTCTCTGTAGTCCAGCCCAGGCTCCTCCGCTATGGCGGAGGAGCGTCCCTCCACTGCCCGCCGAGAGAACCGAAAAATAAAATGCTGATCATTTTATTTTTTGTCCTGCTGAGTCTTGGGGGGCGAGGCCACAGCACTGCACCAGGGGGAGGAGTGTTGGGCACTGCTGTCAGTACGCATGACGGTTTGGCCAGCCGTCTTAGGCCAGCCAAACCATTGTGTGCACTGACATCTCTCCAACCCAGCTGTGTTGCTTGGTAGAGAAACCAGCAGGCACAAGCTCTGAGCTCCCGATGGAGTGCAAAACAAGCCCACTCTGCCCAATCCCGAGACTACTCTCATGGGTATGAGCGGAGTGTCCGGATTGGCGGTAGGGGGGCTGGGAGCTTCAGCCTGTGCCCAGAGGAGGAGAAGACTGGTGAGCAGAGCGGCGAGCAGAACGTTTTTTGTATTGTATTGTTTGTTACAGGCCCCCCTACTCTCCCCCCTCCTGCGCTGCCCACCACATTTCCTTGACACCAGCCGTTGCTGCTGGAGTCACTTGGTTAAATAGAGAGATGAAGAAACAAAAGGATGACAAACGATGGACATTGGGTTTTGATGTAATTGAGTGCAGGGCCTATGATATGTTATCTTCACGCCAATATTATTTCTAGCCTAGAGTTCTTGTACTTTTGGCATACATTAGTGACATGGCCCAGTAACAAGCAAAAAGATAGGTTATGACGCTAAATGAATGACAGAATGCTATACCTATAAATCCTGTATCATGGCTTCCCATTGTTGCTGCTTGGACACCTACTGTAATCGAAATAACGTTTGAAAAAGGATACTATAAGATATTTGCCTTGACAGTTATCTGATGTGATACATTTTGCCTTGCAAACGTCCAAAATAATGAATCTCTTCAAAGACATTGGTCGACTTCAATGTAGGGCAATACAGCTGTGTCACTTACAGGCACCTAGCCACAAGTCTCCTTCCTGATGTGAGGACTGGGACGAATGAGAGGGACTCAGTGGTAAAGGCCAAGAAAAACGATGGTAGTATTCTGTAGCACTGCTACCACACAAACCCCCTGGAAGAACACCCTCCGAGTACATGTCACAACCATTGTCCACATGTTGTGCTTTTCCTTAGCCAAAACACCTTCAATGGATTAGAAGTAGCAGGGCATCGCTGTTGCCGCCAGCCACATAGTAAGTGATATTCTTACACTAGGTCTAGTGCAAAGTGAATTGCTTCTTAATGCCGGCGGCCTACAGTTACTATTGCGGTGACTTGAACAAAGCTTTCCACCCCTCTGCAAAATCGGTTAAGACTGTCTCAACAGGAGTCGAGTCTTCTTTGAGGATTGCTTTGGGTGGGAGCACAGAGCGAGCCTGGTACCAACTTCATCTGCTGCCCAACACCCACACTCCCCACCCACACCCGCAGAGGAGAGATGTGTTTAAGTTTGTTTTTTGATAGGATGTTGGGGGGCACAATTAGACGGGTGTTTAAAGCCAAACCTAGAGTAGTATTTATTGCAATGGATTAATGTTGGTTGCAAGTAACAGGTGGGAGGGGTTACCAGAGAGCACTCCCAGGGCTCTGACAAAGGGCAGTTATTTGCTATAAAGGTGACAGTTAATATGTGTTGTAATCTTGCAGTACCACAGGCAGGTTAGCCCACCTCATTGTGAGGATTATTAGGTCAGAGGAAACGGAGAGTCGTTAGGCTTGAAGAATGGACGACTGATTCAAAGCAAGGAGGGATGTTCGGTCCAAAAGGAGGAGCTAATAGACTTGGTAATAGAAGTCAATATGTTTGGCTTTAATGCGTTTAACATATGTAGACTGAGGATTCAAATATGCTGATTATAGCCTGAACTAGTATCAGAAGATCTGTATTCTGTATAGAATTAATAAAAGAATTGAAGAACTAATTGTGACATGATGAGATAGAGCGTGCTTTTCATATCAAAAATAGTCCCTAATGCCTTCCAATGGAAGCACTTCCTGGCCGGATTTGTTATATCAAATAGTAAATAACATGAAGTAAAGGGTAGCACTCCTCTGAGGAAAGCCGAATCTCAATGTATATTTTAATTTTAAAGAACTAATAACACTAACACTATGTCTTACAGACAGCGGCGCTGTCAAGTCAGACGTAGAAAGGAGGCTGTGAAGCTCTCACTGGAGTGATTAGATTTAATAAATGGGCCTTGTCCAAAAACGTAGTCATTATATCATCGGAGTGCACCTCTTTGGTCAAAAGGCGTAAACTCTTGTTAGGGATTGAAAGGTTACAGGAGTACTTTTAATTTTTTATGTTGAAGCCTACCCTGTCTGGTTTGCCAATGACATCTTGGGGACATTCAGGAAGCTTCTTTGGGAATGCATTCCACTCAGTGCTTACAACTGGCTTTGTGGTTTGTAACTAGCATTTGCTTGCTTTCTATTTGCTGGCTCTATTTGCTTTAGGCTGTGCAGCTTGAGTTCGTCCCTTCATTGCCCAAATCCTATTTACTGTATTCTTCCACCAGTACCGTATTTCTGTAGAGAGACCTTTAAATCTTGTTGTTATCTTGTCACTTTTGCTGGGCATTCAAAGACAGAGGTCAAAGGTCAGATTTTGTCTCCCAGGGAGCTTGGTGTTTACTTTTTTTTCTCTGACTTCAAAATGAGAGTATTTATGTGACAATCATGCTGGCTACTGGGGGGGGGTGCTTGAGGAAGGCTGTACAATGTAATTTTCTTTTCTAGCACAAAACTCTTACATGTTTCTAAATGAACTGTGCAGATATTTCAGACTATATCAGAATTAGAAAAGCACAAATGAAGCACATTTCTTGATAATTCTGACGTGTGGTGGAAACAAATATTTTAATACGATCAAAACAAATCGATACACTAGGTGATATTTCCACACATTATCGTTTGTGCATTGTATAGTTTTATCAGTAAAACTGTATGTCTGTGAAAATGTAATGGTCATTTCAATTGAACATGTATTGGCTGTAATGGCAGTGTGCTACAACACCTTGCATACTCCACTTTACCCCACTCCATTCTACTCTGCACCATTCCACACTACAACACTCCACTCCCCGCCACTCCACACTTTGTCATTGCACTCTTCACTGCACCTATTCACTCTACGCCACTTCACTCTATGCCTCTCTAGTCTGCAACACTCTACTCTATGCAGGGCCGGACTGGGAACGCAAACCAGCCCTGGTAATTACGTCGGACGGCCGGGGATGGGGGGTGCTGGTGGGAAACACAGAAACACTGCTTCTGCGCTTTTGTTACAGGGGGCCGATATTGCAGTACTGCTGCAAAACTGGTCCCCTTTAGCAAAAACGGCCCCCAAAGGTCCAAAACAGGCCCCCACCCTACCGGCCCACCGGGATAACGCCTGGTGCCTGCTACGGCCAGTCCGGCCCTGACTCTATGGCAATACACTCTACCACACACTATTCTACTATGCACCACTGATCTCTTTGCCACCGCACCCTCACCACTCCACTCTGCGCCACTCCACTCTATGCCACTCTACTCTGTAACACTGCACTCTATGCCACTTCACTCTATGCCAATGCACTCTACTCTGTACCGCTCGACTTTTTGCCAGTGCACTCTATTCCAATCCACTTTACGCCACTCTAATCTACTCTGAACTCCACGCCACTTCACTCTATGCCACTGTACTCTACAGTGCACAAATCCACTCTACTCTGAAACAATCTACTCTTCGTCACTGCAGTCAGTGCTACTGCACTCGGAGCCACTCCACTCTAATCTGCACCGCTCCACTCTGCTCTGGGCCACTCCGCTCTACTCTGCGCCACTCCACTCTACTCTGCATCACTGTAGACTACACCTATGCACTCTACACCACTTTACTCAAAACCAATGAACTCTACGCCACTGCACTCTATGCTAATTTACTCTGCATGACTGCACTCTATGCCACTATACTATACTCTACTCTACTTTACGCCACTGCACTCTATGCCATTGTGCTCTACATCACTCCATTCTACACAACTCTGGTCTACTCTGCACCTCTGTACTCTATGCCACTCTACTCTCCACCACACTGCGCCACTGCCCTCCTCGAAAATGCACTCTACGCCACTCGACTATACACCATTGAACTCTTCGACAGTCTACTCTACAACACTGCACTCTCTGCCACTGAGCTCTATGCCACTGCACTCTACACCACCCTATTCTACTCTGCACCACTTTACTCTATGCAACTATATGCCAATGCACTCTACGCCACTACACTCTGCATCACTCCACTCTACGCCACTGCACTTTACACCAATCCACTCTAATGTACTATCTACCACAGCACTCTATGATACTGCACTCGCCAACACTGCACTCTATGCTAAGGCACTCTATCCCACTGCACTTTACTCTGAAACAATCTACTCTACGCCACTGCACTCTACGCCACTCTATTCCACTTTGTGCCATTCTACTCTATGCCTCTCCACTCTAGACCACTGCAATCTACCCTGTGCCACTTCACTATACGCCACTCTATTCTACGCCACTGCACTCTACGCCACTGCACTCTGCGCCACTGCACTAAATGCCAATGCACTCCACACCACTTTACTCAAAACCAAAACACTCTATACCACTGCACTCTATGCCAATCTACTCTGCACCACTGCACTATATTCTACTATACTCTACTCTGCAACAACACTCTACTCTATGCCCTAGCACTCTATGCCACTCTACTCTACACCATGTTGCTCTAATTCACTTTACTCTGCACCACTCTATGCCACTGCACTCTACACCAATTCACTCTGTGCCACTCTACTCTACACAACTGCATTCTACAACACTCTACTCTGAAATACTGCACTCTCTGCCATGCTACTCTGCACCACTCTAATCTACACCACTGTGCTCTACGCCACTACTCTATGCCACTGCACTCTATGCCACTCTACTCTACTCTATGACACTCTACTCTGCAAGACTGCACTCTCCAACTCAACGTCACTCTACTCTGCACCCTATGCCACTTTACACAATTGCGCACTACATCACTGCACTCTATGGGCCAGATGTATCAAGCGTTTTACCGTTCGCAAACGGGCCAATTCGCAGAATTGGCCCGTTTGCGAACGGTAAAAAGCCTTTTGAGATGTATCATCTCAAAAGGCATTCGCAAAATAGGGAATCGCAATTTTTGCGATTACCTATTTTGCAAATGCATTTAGGGAACCGCAATTTGCGATTCCTTAAATGCAATGCTGGAAGCAAAAAAATATTGCGACCTGGCTTTAAGGAATCGCAAATTACCACCAACTTCAAGTTGGTGGTAATTTGCAAATTCCTAGAAAAATGCACTTTTTTGCATTTTTCTAGGTGCCATGTGGCGTACATACATGCCCTTAGGGCATGTATGTGCGCCACATGTGCACACATGCATATTTCAGGGGTGCAACAGGGTGTCCTTTTGGCCCCTTGCACCCTTGAAATTGCATGCGCAATTTGCGAGTACCTATTGGGTACCCGCAAATTGCGCATGCAATTCCCATTCATTCCTATGGGCCTCTAGGCCCATAGAAATGAATGGGAAGCCATTCCTTATTTGCGACTCGCAATTTGCGAGTCGCAAATAAGGAATGCGTAGGAATCACAATTTTATTTGCGAAACCTACATACATTGCATTTTGCGAGTCCATAATAGCGAATCGGTAAAATTCGCTATTAAGGACTCGCAAAATACAATGTTGATACATCTGGCCCTATGTCACTCTATTCTACTCTGCACCATTGTACTCTACACCACTGCTTTCTGCACCACTCTACTCTGCACCACTCTATGCCAATGCACTCTATGCCAGTACACTCTACTCTGCACCACTCAACTCTAGGCCACTCTACTGCACTCTACGACACTCCACTCTGCAATGCTACACTCTATGATACTTCACTCTATGACCCTCTACTCCATTAAACTCTGCTCCACTCTATGGTACTCTACTCCACTCTATGCCACTCCACTCTACAGCACTCTACTCCACTCTATGCCACTTTGCAACACTACTCTACTCTACGAGGCCCTACGAAACTCCCTCTATGCCACTCCATGCCACTTTACTCCACTCTATTTTATGACACACCACTCCAGTATTAAACTCTACGCCACTCCACTATATGACAACCTATGCTAAGCCACTCTACTCTACACCACTCGACTCTACAACACTCTACTCCACCACTCTATGCCATTCCACTCTATGAAAATATACTCCACTCTACGCCACTCTACTCTATAACACCCTACTCCACTCTATGCGACACCCTCCACACCACTCCACTCTGCTCTGTCCCACTCCACTCTACTACACTCTGGCACTCTACTCCACTCCGCTCCCTTCCACTTTTCGACACTCTACTCCCTCCGCAACACTCCACGCCACTCCATGACACTCCACGCCATTCAACTCTACTCCACACCACTCTAAGCCAATCCACACCACTCCATAACACTCCACTCTACTCCACTTTATGACACTCCACTCCACGCCACTCTCCTTTACCGCACTATCTTTTAGCCATGCTGAACAGCAGTCACGCTGGTGAATAACATGTCCAAAACATATTGGCAAAGCCAATAACTCTTGCATAGACGAGAAATATATATATATATATATATTTGTCTTTGCCAATACTTGTTTTAGTCTGCCATTATGTTTGGGTAGTTTGTGCATAGAATTGTTAAAGCCACAAAGTGTATTTGGTAGTTCAGCCTGATATAAATTGTTGTGGCCTTTTTGCAACATGGGCTACATCAAAAGGAGGGAAACCAGCAAATTTTCTTCACAAATATTACTTCTGCCTTCGCTGGGTTGTAATATTTTAAGTGGTATTCAGAGGAATAGTTTGGAAAAAGTGGGGACTTTTGATGGCAATTGTGCAAATTCGTAGTAATATTTAGCGAACATTTGTATTCATTTAGTTAATTGCATATTTTTATCGAACTTGTATTTAGACACAGAAGGCAATCATTACCAGGATAGGCCGCTGTGGAGAGAAGTGCAAGTGGCATAAGTGAAGATGGATGTCTACAATTTGGGGGTGAAAACGTAGAAACAGAGATGTAAGTATGTCTGTGGACAAATGGCACTGACAACTTTAGAAAATAAATTGATTAGATGATATCTGCAGGCTTGTGCCAGAAGTCCTGGTACTTACACCCTTAGGTGGAGCTAATGAACTCTGCGTCAAGGGCCCTCTGTTAAATAAAACAAACATTGTTAATTACCTTGACCGGTGCTTGAGTTTAAGTTTAAGCAGTAAGAAAAAGAATGAAGATCTGTAAATAAGAATATAACTTTTTGTATTACACACCCCACCCAAATTCCTTCATCCCATCAACTCACAAGCATGCCAACACATAAGCACCACACTAAATACACGTTTTTAGGCCTGTGGGTAACACCAATGGTAGTGCTGAGCAGCTGGTCATAGTGGCCCATTGTCGCGATCACTGTCCAGGCGCGAGGGCACAGTTCATGTAGGTCAATTCCCCCTTCCTATCCCAATGTGAGTAAGAACGGGCGTGGATGTGCAGCGCGTAGCAGACCACTAGGGGGCGAATGGAGCATGAGGAACTACATGAACCAGAAGCCATCCGGATATCAAACCGGAAGTCGAGTCCGGCGTTACCGCCCGATTTGCTCCTCCAAAGCCCCTCCCTTTCTCCAGAACGGGGCTTGACAAACCTTCCAGCTATTGCCCGCAGAATCCCGTATGCGGATGGTGTTCCCGCCGGAGCACCGGTTCCTTGAACGCCGTTTGTAGAGAGCAATGGGAGAGTGGAATCTAGCCTCATTCTTCCACCCTCGCGTTGCGAGGGTATCTGGACGCATTACCCAGTTCATCAGGCTACGATGGTAAAACCTCGCTTCCGGACCGCAACTTCACAGCGCTTGGCCGCACTCGGATTATTTCAGGTATTTAGGTGTGCTAGGAAGGAACGCAGCGCAGGAGCGCTCTTCCTGATCCTCGTTTTCTGTTCTTTTGACCTTGGTTGGAATTGGTTCGCATTCCTATGCATTGACAGCCCCGGCGCTGTGAAGTAACAGCTGTTTGGGGATACTTGCGAAGCAGGAGCTTCCCGCTTATCTGGGCCAGTATGATATTTATCAAGACTTTGGTAATACAGTGAAGAGACTTCCTGCTGCTACTAGCGAGGCTCAAGCCTTTGCCTTGCTCTGTGTGCACTGCTGTTTTGTGTGAGTAGATAGTTCGAGTCTTCACGTGTGTGTGTGCTGTGATAGGTCTCTTATATTCATTTACTCACTACCACACTTCTTGTTTTGTTTCCTATACTTAGTTACACCCCTTGGACCTCCGCATGCTTCTGTGCTGAACCCTGAAACAGAAGCAAGATTAGGAGGAACCACTTGATCTGCAGTGTTTTTTATTTTATCCACTTCCCTTTTCCCCGGGGTGCATTTGTGCATAGTAGTGTGGTTATCACTCTGTGTGGGGTTGCGCCCAGGGGAGTAGGGGGGCCTTTCTGCTCATCATCGTTCCCGCTGGCGATCTTCCGAGGTTAGTGGCCGCTTGATTACCCAGAGCTACTGACGTCGCGACAGATTGTCAAGCCCACGGCTGCTGCCAGCCTGGACGATGGATACTAATGTGGTTTTGGCCTCGCTGTTGGAGAGCCTATCGTCTCTCCAGCAGGAGGTACAAACCTCACGTCAGTAAAACCAGGCGTTACGACATTTGATGGGAACCTTACGCAGGGAGGTAGCGGGCCTCTCTAGAAATGGTAGAGCTACCAACACTGGGAAGGGATCCTATATTAAGGAGTGGACGCTTCCCCCACCTGCATCAGCCTCAGGGGGTGGGGCACAGGGTACAGGTTTCTTTTCTACGCCCGTAGCAACCCCTCCTTCCGTAGGTGCTGCCCCCCACAGTCCATGTGATACAAAACCCTGGTATTCCTTTGGCACCTCCTGAACGCTTCTACGGGGATCCAAAGAAGTTCGAAACCTTCCTCAACCAAAGCCGGCTCCACTTTCTCTGTAAACCAGCAGTGTTTCAAGACGACGCATCGAAAACATCCTTCATGATGTCATACATGGGGGGAAACGCCGCTAGTTGGACCATTCCATTAATGGAGCGAAATGATCCGGTGCTACACAGCTTCAAGGACTTCTGTGCAGCGATGAGGAAGTTGTTTGATAGAAAAACCCATATGCTGTCCTTGGACCGAGAACTGATCACTCTTCGGCAGGGGTCACAGGACTTACTGACATATATCACTACCTTCAACCGCCTCCTGGTAGAAACCGACTGGCCACACGAGAAACGTATGACTCTTTTCTATCAGGGACTATGTGGCGAGCTGAAGGACGTTCTCTCCCAAGTAGTACAGCTACCTCAGACTTGTGAGGAGTTGATTGACCTCACTGTGCAACTTGACCATCGGTTGCAAGAAAGAAAAGGGGACAAACGCAGAGGAGAAACCCGTTTTGCTTTCCCCAAACTCCGACCGACCCTCGAAGAACAACCAAAGACTCTAGATGGGTCCGAACCTATGCAAATCGGTGGGATCCGAGGCCCACTTACCAGTGAGGAAAGAGAAAAAAGACGACAACAAAAGCTATGTCTTTACTGCGGAAAAGGTGGACATTTCATTAGAGAGTGTCGAGCCCGGGCTAAGGTACCTGAAAGGGGCAGTACCCCTAGGACACCAACAAACACCCAACAGAAGACGGAAAACTGAAGAGCCCAAGTCAGGACGGGATCTCCACCTTGGGTTCAGGATCAGGTACGATCCCCTCAGTTTTGGCTAACACCATTCAACCATCCGTAGCCCACATGAACGTGGGTATAACTCTATGGATTTCCTCTGCCAAGCCCGTTAGCGTATCCACCTTGTTGGATTCCGGGGCCACCGGAAATTTTATAGACCAACACTACGCTTGGCACATTGGAGTTCCATCTGAACGTAAGAAAACCCCTGAAACTGTGAAAGCTGTAGACGGGAAGACGCTGACTTCTGGACCCGTTACATACCACACTGTTCCTCTGACCATGCAAGTAGGTGAGGACCATTACGAGACCATACAATTCGACTTAATCGATGCTCCTGATTTTCGACTCATCCTAGGCATGCCTTGGTTGACTCTGCATGACCCTGTTATACGGTGGACAGAACGCACCGTCA
Organism: Calotriton arnoldi; assembly: GCA_963921515.1. Classification (NCBI taxonomy): domain Eukaryota; kingdom Metazoa; phylum Chordata; class Amphibia; order Caudata; family Salamandridae; genus Calotriton; species Calotriton arnoldi. Next base: position 724,523 of record CAWUFW010001674.1, read on the forward strand.
CATTACCGTCGGCATTTTGTAAGGAACATTGTACCAAGCAATCCATGCGCCAAGAAGATACCGCCGATACTCAGGCCGGGCTGCTCGCCGCAGGATGTGGAGGCGTCAGGTATTGCTGCTCCACCACGTTACCGGAGGCGTATAGTGCCTATCTGCCGGTCTTTGACAAACAAAAAGCAACCCAGCTACCACCCCATAGGCCATACGATTGCCGTATTGATCTCATCCCAGGAGCCGACATTCCTTGTAGTAGGGTTTACGCCCTTACGGAACCTGAGACACACTACCTCAAGAACTACCTGGAAGAGAACCTTGCATCCGGCTTTATCCGACATTCTACATCCCCAGCCTCATCACCTCTTTTTTTTATCTCCAAGAAGGACTGTGATGAATTCAGAACATGTATAGACTACAGGGCGATCAACAGGGTCACCGTAAAAAACAGGTACCCGCTGCCCCTCATACCTGTGCTGCTGGATCAACTGAAAGGTGCGAGGATCTTCACCAAGTTAGATCTACGAGGTGCCTATCACCTGGTACGAGTCAAGACGGGGGACGAGTGGAAGACGGCCTTCCGAACCAAATTCGGGCTCTATGAGTACCAGGTGATGCCTTTCGGGTTGTGCAACGCCCCTGCGGCGTTTCAGTACTTTATGGACGAGGTACTGCGGGGGCTATTGGATTCTATTTGTATTGTCTATATTGACGACATTCTCGTCTATTCAGCAAACCTCCAAGAACATGTTACCCACGTGAAAACCGTACTAGATCGGCTCCAAATGCACTCGTTGTACGCTAAATTGGAGAAATGTCTGCTCCATGTGAGGGAAGTCGCCTTCCTGGGTTATGTCATCGACGCTCAAGGCTTTCAAATGGATATGAGCAAGGTTAAGGCAATAACACAATGGAAGGCACTGCATCATGTCAAATCCGTACAGAGCTTTCTGGGGTTTGCTAATTATTACAGACGATTTATCAAAGACTTTTCTAAAATAATCCACCCCATTTCTAGTCTGTTACGAAAAAACACCCCGTTCCTTTGGACTAAGGAAGCAGACCAAGCATTCGAGGATCTGAAGAAACGGTTTACTCAGGCTCCCATCTTGCGTCATCCTGATACCCGCTTGCCTTTTGTGGTAGAAACGGACGCATCTCAATACGCCCTGGGAGGGGTGTTGTCTCAACGGCATCCGGATACAGGACAGTTACATCCTGTCGCTTTCTACTCGAAGAAACTCACCCCTTGCGAGGTGAATTATTCCATCTCTGACAAAGAGCTGTTGGCTATTAAACGGGCCTGCGAAGAATGGAGACATTACCTCCTAGGAGCACATCACACTATCGAGATATACACGGATCATCGGAACCTTTTGTTCCTGAAAACCGCTAGAGCCCTGACTCCACGCCAGCTACGGTGGTCTCTGTTTTTCTCCGACTATGATTTTATCGTTAAATATCGACCCGGGCCTCAGAATGCTAAAGCCGACGCGCTATCCCGACGGGAGGAACCCACCGAACCCATCATGGACGAATCAACGGAACCTCCTTCTATCCTCCCTGCCTCTGCCTTCCAGAACACAACGCTCGCACTTGTCCTATCTCAGGATTTTCTTGAGGATGTCAAGGTATCCGTGGCTGACATAGACGGTCAAGCATGGATACAAGAAGACCCAGAACATAGGGGACTGAAGGGGGATTTGCTGTACCATTATCACGCGTTGTACGTACCACAGACGGCTCTGCAATTACAGGTAATAGCGTGGGCTCATGATTCCACGCTAGGGGGACATCTAGGAGTATACAAAACCATCGCCAGTATAGAGAGATCCTTTTGGTGGCCCACACTGCGAAAAGACACCAAGGACTATCTCAGGACATGTGCCATATGTGCCCAGGGGAAAACCAGCCATTCTAAACCCGTGGGTCTGTTACGGCCTATACCTATCCCTCCTCTCCCTTGGCACACTGTGTCTATGGATTTTATAGTTGAAATGCCTCCCAGTGAAGGATATACCACCATCCTGGTAGTGGTCGACCATTTAACTAAAATGGGACACTTCATTCCGCTGAAAAGACTTCCTACCTCATCCGAATTAGCAGTGGTTTTTCTCCAGCACGTGGTCAGAGCACACGGACTACCAAGAGTGCTTATCACAGACCGTGGGACACAGTTCACCTCTCGTTTCTGGAGAGCGCTCTGCGACACTATGAGCGTGGAAGCCCGTTTGTCCACCAGTTACCACCCCCAAACGGACGGTAAAACGGAACGGCTCAATCAGGCCTTGGAGCAATACCTAAGGTGTTTTACTCTCCAAAACTCCTCGGACTGGTATCCCCTGCTTTGGATGGCGGAATTCGCCTACAATAATGCAGAACATTCCACATTAGGATGCTCGCCCTTCTTTTGTCTTTACGGGCTACATCCGAACATGCTCCCCTTCGAGTGGCCTGTTGTTTCTAGACATCCCACCATACAGGAACATCATGCCCACTTACGAGCAGTGCTTATTGATGCCAAGCGCCAGTTAGCAATAGCTCAAACGACACAAAAACGCTTCGCAGACAAAAGGAGGGCCCCAGAACCCGTGTATCAGGTGGGAGACAGGGTGTGGTTGTCCACCAAACATCTGCATCTGAAAGGGGCAGGCAAACTGGCTCCCAAATACATAGGACCTTATGGGATCGAGGAGGTACTCAACCCTGCAATACGACTGTCCCTGCCCCACTGTTGGCACATACACCCCGTGTTTCATGTATCTCTGCTCCAACCCTGTCCCATGAACATGCGATTGCCAGCTAGACCTATTCCCCTTGAAATAGAAGGGCAGGAAGAATACGAAGTGAGGGAATTACTAGACTCCAGATTGGTGAGGGGGAGAGTGCAGTATTTAGTAGACTGGAAGGGATACGGAGTGGAGGACAGGACCTGGGAACCCTCCAACAACCTACACTGCCCTCTCCTGTTGGAGCGTTTTCATGCTCAGCATCCTGGTAAGCCTGGGCAACCGCCGAGACGGCGGTCCTTAAGGGGGGGTTCTGTCGCGATCACTGTCCAGGCGCGACGGCACAGTTCATGTAGGTCAATTCCCCCTTCCTATCCCAATGTGAGTAAGAACGGGCGTGGATGTGCAACGCGTAGCAGACCACTAGGGGGCGAATGGAGCATGAGGAACTACATGAACCAGAAGCCATCCGGATATCAAACCGGAAGTCGAGTCCGGCGTTACCGCCCGATTTGCTCCTACAAAGCCCCTCCCTTTCTCCAGAACGGGGCTTGACAAACTTTCCAGCTATTGCCCGCAGAATCCCGTATGCGGATGGTGTTCCCGCCGGAGCACCGGTTCCTTGAACGCCGTTTGTAGAGAGCAATGGGAGAGTGGAATCTAGCCTCATTCTTCCACCCTCGCGTTGCGAGGGTATCTGGACGCATTACCCAGTTCATCAGGCTACGATGGTAAAACCTCGCTTCCGGACCGCAACTTCACAGCGCTTGGCCGCACTCGGATTATTTCAGGTATTTAGGTGTGCTGGGAAGGAACGCAGCGCAGGAGCGCTCTTCCTGATCCTCGTTTTCTGTTCTTTTGACCTTGGTTGGAATTGGTTCGCATTCCTTTGCATTGACAGCCCCGGCGCTGTGAAGTAACAGCTGTTTGGGGATTCTTGCGAAGCAGGAGCTTCCCGCTTATCTGGGCCAGTATGATATTTATCAAGACTTTGGTAATACAGTGAAGAGACTTCCTGCTGGTACTAGCGAGGCTCAAGCCTTTGCCTTGCTCTGTGTGCACTGCTGTTTTGTGTGAGTAGATAGTTCGAGTCTTCACGTGTGTGTGTGTGCTGTGATAGGTCTCTTATATTCATTTACTCACTACCACACTTCTTGTTTTGTTTCCTATACTTAGTTACACCCCTTGGACCTCGCATGCTTCTGTGCTGAACCCTGAAACAGAAGCAAGATTAGGAGGAACCACTTGATCTGCAGTGTTTTTTATTTTATCCACTTCCCTTTTCCCCGGGGTGCATTTGTGCATAGTAGTGTGGTTATCACTCTGTGTGGGGTTGCGCCCAGGGGAGTAGGGGGGCCTTTCTGCTCATCATCGTTCCCGCTGGCGATCTTCCGAGGTTAGTGGCCGCTTGATTACCCAGAGCTACTGACGTCGCGACACCCATGTGTTATCAGTCTGGCTCCACAGTACCGCTGTCCACCTACGTTATGTTTTCAACAAAAATCAGAAACACAACTGAGAGAGGAGCTTAGGCTCCACTCTCCAGTTGATTATCTTGAGTACAGCATTTGTTTGGGCAAATGTTATGGCTTCCACTGATAAAAACAGTGTTTCTGTTACATTTTTTGCAATGTGGGAAAGTTTATGCTCCATACAGCAGGATAAAGTTGGTTAAGATGACCATAAGGCTGTAGGCTTGAACCTTTAACTATGAAAGTTTACAACAAGGCAGACATTTACTGTGAAAGATCATCTTAAAGCAATAGACATGTAAGGATGGATTGTTAGCACTCTCTTTTAAAGTAGTAGACAGGTATTTTGTTATGTGGTATCTCACGAATTACCATAGGAGGCAAGGTTTTGGTTTTAGTGTTGGTTACCCCATCTGGCAAACCCTTGGTGTAGAAGATTTTCCCTCTGATAATTTTTAATATCCCCTCTTTGGCTAGCCTGACAGATTTAGTTGTCTGCCAGGCTTAAACAATTCATGCATATACATATATACATAGATACATACATACATGTCCTTCCACTTTATGACACTCTACTCCCTCCGCAACACTCCACGCCACTCCTTGACACTCCATGCCACTCAACTCTACTCTACACCACTATAAGCCACTCCACGCCATTCCATAACACTCCACTCTACTCCACTTTATGGCACTCCACACCAAATACACGTTTTCAGGCCTGTGGGTAACACCAACGGTAGTGCTGAGCAGCAGGTCACAGTGGCCCATGTTTTATAGGTCTGGCTCCACAGTACCGCTGTCGACTTACCTTGTTTTCAACAAAAAAAATCTTTCAGAGACACTACTGAGAGAGGAGCTTTGGCTCCACACTCCAGTTGATTATCTTGAGTACAGCATTTGTTTGGGCAAATATTATGGCTTCCAACGATAAAAATAGTGTTTCTGTTACATTTTTTGCAATGTGGGAAAAATATGGTCCATACAGCAAGATAAAGTTGGTTAAGATGACCATAAGCCTGTAGGCTTGAACCTTTAGCTATGAAAGGTTGCAACAAGGCAGACAATCTTGAATCTTATGGCACCTTGAGAATGGGGCACACATCTGGGCATACCCCTGGCCAATCATGGTGTTACATCAAACACACTAAAGGTGATAGGAGTAATGCTTGCAAATAGTTTAAACCAATGACAATCATTCTGGGTAGCATTCCAAGTGATCGTTTTTCACCCACTGCTGATGAGAGGTGGCTACAACTCACTGTCTGACAGAAGTGGGGCTCTCGCTTTGTCGGAGAGAGAGTTGGGAGGGAGAACCCTGCTGGTGTGCTCAGTCACTGAGAATCAGAGCAGCGGTGTCCCTATGACACTCCAAGCCACACCCCGTTACCTAGAGCTTTACAGAGCTTTAACCCTTAGGAAACTACTATCCATGGCAATGAAGGCCTCAAAGGACATGCAAGTTAACCATGTTGAACACAACCATCCTTTGCAGCCCACCCTGACTCCCTCAAAAAACATACAGTAATAAAAATACTTCATCTAGCCACCTATAGTTCACTACATTCAAGGGTACAATTCAAATTCCGAACATATCACATTTTAACTGTCAAAGCATCATAAGCACAACTATCAGAAATCATGGGTGCACATGACAGCTCACCGTCCACCTTAACACCTGAAGCTGTGCCACTTTTTTGCTTGGTACTAGAACATGTATGTGCAATTGTGTGGTGCATGAAATCACATGCCATTCGCGAATGTCCACAAGTTACAGTCGTGCATGTTTTGATGGGGATTTAACACTCCCCACGTGCACAAAACGGAAACACTCCCTCCAAAGCACGCACAGTGCATGCCTCCTTCTATTCAACAACACGGAGACTTCCTACCGGGTACTGCCCGCAAAGTCCTTACGTATACTCTATTTAAGCCTCTTTCACTTTTCAGGATTAAGAGTGGTGTAACCCCGCGTTGTACATTGTCATGTTTGCCAAGGAAGAAGCCTTTGTTTGCTTGTCCGTCTCTCTAAACCAATTGCTAGGTTTTATGTATGTTCAATTAACCACATGAACCGGAAGCAGTCATGCTATTGGCTGAATGTACTCTTTGAACCATTCATAGTGTTTGGGTTAAGAAAAGGACAACTAACAGCCTGTGCCCACAAGAAGGCTTGCTAGAGGAACAAGAGTGGTAGGAGCAAAAAAATAACAGACGCAGAGCCAAGTTCAGACCACAACGAGGAAGTGTGGGGAAAAAGCACGAATCAACAACAAGAGGAGCAACAGACAGGCAAGTTACAAGATGCATTTCTTCGTCATAGCTACATAAGTAAGCTGAAATACAAAAGATGAACTTGTACAAGGGAACCAGCCTAAAGCAGTGCTTGATTTTTTTTTATATGCCCTTGCCCAGCAATGAAACAGATGCAAGCTGTCTGAGGCCAAGTTTATCTCTGGAGTGCCAAAAATATACAACTCTTTTTTTAAAGTCTGTTCAGAGAGGAGGGAGTGATGTCTATTTTTCCCCAATAGAATTTCAGAGTGTCCAGTCACTGAGCCCATGCTTGCTTGCAGATCTCGTGTATCAGCAAGTGGGAAGTATTTTTTTATTTTTTTTTAACCTCCGCAGGGTATTGCGCTTAGCCCCAGGAACTGAGCACTGGTGGCAGGAGAGCTGTGGAATCTGGCTGCCTCATCAGTTGTGATCGGGCAGGCTAGTTTATCAATGTTAACCTCTTCAGTACTCCTATGGGCTGATCCAAAATGTGAAGAACTCTTTATTTAAGAAAAAGGCTGATCCTGTCCCGCCAATGGCTGAGCATGGCCTAGCTAAATCCTAAACTACTGGGAAGCGTGTGCTTTCTTGATTAACCTCCAAATATGTCTCCATTCAGCAAGTAACCTGTTCCCCGATGTATTCATCCTCAAAAAGTACCCCCTTTAAACCAACGCAAAGGGCAGGGTTTCTTTTAAAAAACAAAAAATATTTGAAAAACCTTATGAGGAAAGAAAACTGTTTGGATATCTGAGGTTAGGAAGTGTACAAGTAGCACTACTGTAAATATAAAACTCTCTGGGCAATTATTCCATGAATAAACATGTCTTGCTTTTGGACATTCAGAAGTAGGTCACCCTTAGTCCTGGAGCAAGACACGAAAAATACTCACAAAAAATGTTGTGTGATTTGAGACCGTATAACCTTTGTCTCTACTAAAAAGCCTTCTATCTTCCTTTCCGGAAAAAAGACCTTCATCAGATTTTTCCATCCTCCTCCTCTTCTCTCTGCGTTGACAGGTGAAGGGTCACAGCTGCAAGGTCATTTTCTTTCTTTTTTGCCGAATTTCCGAAATCTCATGACCATCTGCAAATCACAAACTTGGCTAAAACTCAGGCTTTCGTTAGATCGCCCACACCAGTTTCGCCAAGGCTGTTCACAGCGTTCTAGTTTTTACTAAACAATATATTTAAGGTATTGTTGCAGTTCACAAACATTTCCCAACGTCTCTGATTTACCTGCACTAAAAGGGCTGCTGCACTTTTGTGTCATCGCTGTTAAAATCGATTAATGTGTCATGTTGGTAATATGACTTCCTCTCCTACTCTAAAAAAAAGTATTTCTGGATTGACAGTATATCCTCCCCTTAACCGCCGGTCTGGGTTGTGCAGTAGCAAACAAGTAAAAAAGTAGAATAAAAGCATGACAAATGCATGCATAAATCCTTCTTGTGCACTGGATCTGCACTTGGGGCGCGAAGTGATGCGTTGGGTTCCTTTGCTGTTGTCGCTGTGGTTCACTTGCGTGTGTGTTTTTCTGGTGGTCCGGTCTAGCTATGAAATTGCTCACTCATGTTATGGTTTGCAGGTGGTGTGCAAGTCACAGCAGTTGTTCACAGCCTGGTGGGCTGAACTGAACTATGATCAGAGTGCTTAGACATGTGTGATTATCAGTCTCTCCCCTTCCCTCTCTCACTCCCTCACCGTCCTTCTTGACGTAACTGACTAACTTGGGCTACATAAACTCTGATGTGTCGTTTTTCCTCAGTTAAGTCTTCATTCTGAGGGCCCGAGGGAATCTTAATACAGACACAAATGGAAGTTCACACCCTTATAGGGATAGAAAAATAATCCTCAAAGTTCCCATTAACGCGTGTTTTTCCTGTAAAAATGTTTTCAGATAACGCTGGCGAAATCTGTGCGTGGAAGAACTGCACGCTTTCGAGCAAGTTCGATTAAAGCACGAGGTGTGATTTGGTTTTCAGCTAACAAGCGGGTTTGTGCTCTGCACATCTGTACATGAGTTATACTCACTGATTAAGGCCCGCCTGGGTCCTTTTCCACGGGTCCTTACTGCCAGCCATTCCAATGGTCCTAAAAGTGTACATCTGTCTCAGTGAAGTATGGTACACTGTTAGTATTGCGGGAATCCACGCGTAAACTGAACGATTAAAATGTATTCCTGACTTATTCTTTCTTATGTGAAAGATATTGGAAGAGAAATTTTCGCGGTACCCCACTCGCATTAATCTTTTTCACAACTTTTTATGGAAAACTCCAGGAGACAACATAACACATTCAGTCATCAACCGGCACGCCCAGGACAAATGCTTTCTTTTTTTTTTCCTTCTTTTTATATTTAGCCAGCAAGACAACTGGATACAAAACAAAAAAAATTAAATCGACAACCCATTAGACAAATACATAGGATGATACACATAACACAACTAGAACATTATTAAGTAGAGCCAAAAGCAGGAGACATAATCAGGGAAGGGGAAAAAGAAAAAATAATATTTTTTACTTAACATCATGATGTTAATAGCACTCTGACAGGACTATTCCCACCGCAGACTAGACCAAATCCTTTTTAACCTCAAACAGGAGTGGGGGCCTCTTGCCTTAGCAAGGGCCAGTTCGGACTCAAACACCTGCTTAGCAGTATCCAAAACTGGTTAACATTCGGGATGGTAGGATTTATCCAGGCCCTGGCAATGCATAGACGGGCGCATACAATGATAATAGAGGCCAGTGACCTCTCACGGCAGGTAGCCTCATATTTAAACCCAAGGAGGATTTCTGTATCTGTAAGCTGGAACTCACGGCCCAAGTGCCCTGTTTGCAAAGAGGATAAGTCATTCGAGAATACCTTTAACATAGGGCAATTGGCGAACATATGCTTTAAGTCTGCCCGCGTAAAGCATACATTTTGGGAAGTATGCCTTGCCGGAAACTTGGGAAGTTGCCCACTTAGAAATAAGCTCTGGCGTGTACTACAACATAAAGATTGCCCTATGCTGCTGCAGTTTCAAGCTGACGGAGGCTACTGATCGATCTAAAGTGTCCAAGGCACCCTGTATATATTTTGCTGTTATATCAGATACAAGAAGCCGACTTAGTTTAGCAGATATCTGCATACTGTCATCGTAAGCTGATGAAATAAGTCTCTGATAGAATGTACTAATTGAAGTATCGACAGACTTCCCATATATGCCAGACAGTATTTCTGGAGTAGATGGTATATCTTGCAGTTTCTGTCTATGTAGAAAGTAATCCCTTACTTGAAGATATTTAAAAAAAGAATTCTGAGGGAGCCCAAACTCCTCTTTCAATTAGAGAAATTAGCGAAACCCCTGGCCGTCATACAGTTGGCCTAGGTTATTGACCCTGAGACGTTGCCAGGCTATCCCGACATTATCCTGAAATATTTCTGGGAATATCAGGTAGCCCTATAAAACAGTAAAATAATGTAACAGAGGCAGAGAATATTTCTTACAGATTTCCTGCCATATCCTAGTTATGTCCCTGACTACCTTAAATCTGACCCTTTTGTAGTAATTTGGATCTATAGTCTTGTAGAGAATAAACCCAATCAATGGACCGCAGGCTAATTGGTAAGCCAGTGTAGATAAGCCGGCTTCGAACCCGTTTAACAGGCTCTGGATTGGCCCGGCAAATGCAGCCCTATAATACAGCTTAAAATCTGGGAGCTTAAAGCCCCCTAGTTTGTAAGTCAATTTAATGAAACTTAGAGCCCTTCTGGCCCGCCTATACCCCCAAATAAAGATGACACTTTCTAGACGCTTAAAGAAAGATCCTGGGACCAGTAAAGGGATTGAGCTAAACAAGTATAAAAACGTAGGAAATATATTAATTTTGATATCATTACACCTACTGAGGACGCTGAGGGAAGCCGATGCCATGAACGTAGCTTAGCCGTAACCGATTTAAGAAGTGGCTCGTAATTAAGAGTAATTATATCCCCCAGCTGAATGCTAAGGCAAATACCTAGATACGTAGCAGTGTCTGAAACCCCTAAAAATGTTGACAGGGTATCTGGTTGATAATTCAGGATTGTCTGTGTTTTGGCCAAATTTAGCTTGTACCCAGAGAAGGAGCCAAAAAGCTCTGTCTCTTCTGAAATACGAGCTATAGCGTCTACTGGGTTAACAGAGAAGACAGCGATATCGTCCGCATATGCAGTAAGCTTAAGTTCTATACCATTTAAGCTTACTGAAAGGATCCCCGCATTCCGCAAGAGGTGTCTTATAAAAGGCTCGATGTATAAGGCGAATAGTAACAGGGAAAGTGGGCACCCCTGCCGTGTACCTCTTCGGACTGGGAAAGGTGTTGATGAAATGCCGTTTAACTTAACTTTGGCTACCAGGATCTTACATAATTTCTGAACCAGGGAAATAAACCGGCTACCAAGTCCGAACGCTGTCATAGTGGACCAGAGTGCTTCCCATGCTACTCTATCGATAGCAGTGTTAACATGAGCCGAGGTATCCCTACTGGGAACAAACCTGTGTTGCTGATCAGAGACTATACTATGAATGAAAAGGGCCAGTCGTTTTGCCAATATTTTAGAAAAAACTTTAGTATCAGAATTGATCAACGAGATTGGACGATACGAACTTCTCTCTTTCAGTGGTTTTCCCTTCTTAGGAAACACCACTATATTAGTCGTGCTCCAGGAAGCAGGGGCTTCCCCTCCTTCTGTGAGCGATCAAGTCAGTAGACTCGGGTGCCAGAATATCCCTAAAAGTTTTGTAAAACTCGAGAGGGATGGTATCCTCACCCGCCGCCTTGCCAGAAGGCAGGGCCTTGATTGCCTCCTCCACCTCAGCTACCCCTATGTCCCCTTGAAGCAGTGCCGTCTCCTGAGCATCGAGCCGAGGTAAGTGGCTCTCTTGAAGATATTCTCGCATAAAATACACCAAACTGTTCGACAATAGCCTGTGACTGTGAGAAAAGCAACCCGCCCTCTCCTTTAATGCGCTTGATATTGGATCTTGCCTTGTTATCGGAGATCTGAATAGCCAACAACCGACCAACTTTCTCGCCGTATTCATACTGCAGCATTCTATGCTTATGGTAGCTGGCAGCTACTTTCTCTGTTAACCTTCTGTTTAGCATAAGCCGTGTTTCAACTGAACTATCGCCCATATCCCTTTAGAATCAGCTAGCGTATGTAAGACCGTAGCAGCTACGCTCTTAGATTTCAGTATGGCGACCCCCCGAATTGAGACTGTCAGAGAGGTGCATATTAAAACATTGAATCCCAGTTCATTCAGCATTGATCTATCCTTATAGGCCAGATGGGTCTCAGTTAAGCAGAGTATCTGTGGCTTAAATGCCTTAAGTTCTTTGTGGATCAATGGCCGCTTCCTAGCTTGATTTAGTCTTGCAACATTCACATTAAACATTACTTAGTCTTAATTGAGCTATCTTCCCCTTAGTTCTGTTCTCCTGTTGAATTCCATCTATGTGTATACTTCCATAAGTTAACTGGCTACTTAACCCCCCACCCCGCCTGCCCCCCACACAGGAATACCGATAGAGTAACAGGGAGTTACTCTCAGATAACACTGATCCCCAACTCAACCCAGCTCTACCCACCCTCATGTCTGAAAAAAGGAATCATCCCGTTACCCTGCTGTCGCTGACTGACAGCCTACAGAGAGCAGTCTCCAGACGCCCCGAGCTCCGACAGTCCCACCCCCAACCCCCGACAGTTTGCAAAATAAATCAACAAAAAACCAGGAAACAGGAAATCAGAGACCCCGCTCTGCTCTCCTTATATACTATCCTCTTCTTAAGTTGTGTCAGATTGCCATCTAGAGAGAGCTTGTTTGGCATCAGTCTCTGTATAGGAAAATTGCAAGCGACCATCTTTAAGTATCTTCAGCCGGGCTGGTTCCTGCAAATAAACTTGAAAACAAATGGCTTTAAGAGGGTCAATCAGCTGGCGGAGCTTCCACTGTCTATCCATTGTAGCCTTGCAGAGATCTGGCCTTACAAATAGAGAGATCGATTCCAATTTTACAGGAGTAGTAGAATGGGCTTTAGCATAGATTGCTTGTTGAAGCAGAAAGTTGCAGATGAACACAAGTATTGGACGAGAGTGTGATGTCTTGACTTGGGTCACTTGTGCTAAAAAAAGATGGTAATCGATGTGCCCGCTGAACCTGTGAGTCCATATCCCAGTCGGCAAGATCCGGAAATGCCTGTTGAAATAGACTGACCATATAAGCCCTGGGATCCGAGCCTTCCCTCCCTTCAGGTATGCCAAAGACCCTCAGAGTATTCCGGTGCTGCCGGTTCTCAAGGTCCTCAACTTTCACCTGCAGAAGCGTCATCTGAGTCTCTTGTGCTTTGATGGATCTCACAACCGAGGTGTTGACTTCTTCTGTTGCTACGACCCGCTGTTGCAGGTCCGAGACGTCTGAGGACAATGAGGCAACTTTGGCAGTGACATCCGCTAGTACCTGCTTAATCTCTCGGCTATCAGCTTTAACTTGTACATAATATTCTTGGGCCTCTGTTCTTTGAGTGATCAACGCCTGGAGGATTATGGATAGAGAAGGCTCCTCAAGGTCAGAAGATTTCGGGCTTCCAGCAGCTGACCCTCCCAGAGGGTCAGATTGATCCGTTGGTGCTGGTAGGTGGCCAAGTGGATCCGAGGTCCCTTCCAAGTTATCCGTTTGATCTGGACTAGAGATTGAAATGTCCTGGATAGTATGACCAAGTTTTGCAAACTCCTCCCCCACAGTAGAGTGCTCCGAGAGGTCTGCTTTGCCGAGATTAGAAAGCTGAGAAAATATAGCTTTAACCTCTCCCTTAGAAGTCAACCATCTACGTAAGGGGCTAGCATCACATCCTGCCTTTGAACGAGTCGAGACAGGGTTTTTAGACCGATCCTCTGAGTCAACAAAGGGGGGTCTAGGACCCCCATGACCTCTCCCTCCTTTAGCTCCTCTAGTTCCTTTAGCTCCTTTAGTCTTTAATAACTTTGCCCCCGATGGAGTGCTGCCCTTAGTGACATTGGACCTCAAGACCTCGACCGGTTCCGTCGATTCCGTACTCTGCTCGGTCAACCCCCATATAGCTCGGGCCGGAACACTCAGAACAGAGCAGGGAGCTACAAAAACAGCGGGGTGATCCATTGTTAAGTCAATTTCAGGGGGAGCTGAAGATTCCACTGCTCCTGGGCTCAGTGACTCTGAGACAACTGAGGAGTCATCTTGCAGGTTAGGGTCCGCTTCGTCAAGTGGTATTACACCCCTATTGCCACTGCCCATTTGGTGATCTGAGGGTGATGGAAAGGAGGTGCTACAACCAGTCCGTATTGAGTCTGAACAAATCACCATTTCGGATTCAGGATGTCCCAGGTCCTGTTGGATAATATTAATGCCACTAGGGCTAGCTGCCCCATCGACCCCCTATGGACCAAAAAACTAGTCCCTCTCTCTGATAGCAACGAGGGATTGGGATGCAGAATTAGACTTCCAGCCCTCCTGTACCGCTGCAAACAGAGTATCTGCCATCTCGGATGCCAGGATCGAATTTTCAGAGCTGCAGGCTTGGAGCAGACCACCTGCTCTCCCAGAGTGCAGGACCCATAGAATCGGCTTACCAAGCAGCGAGCCGGAGGCAGCCTCGGACGCCCGGCCGGTCCGAGGGGGAGGTGCCGGTTCGCTCACTGATTCAGAGGCACCTGTAGCAGTCGGAATCCCCTGGATTGATGCTGCAAGATCATTAGTACGGCCATGTCCGTTCAGGGCAGCAGGACGCTGAGGGGCCATACTGGGACCTGCCGAGACCCTGCTGATGCCGTAGCCGGCTACGGTGTGAAACGTCACAGTAAATCACCTTGCCTCCTTAATCAGCTGGAGATGGCCGCGGACCGCGGCAGAACAACGCCAGCACATCCTTTCTTCAGGTACCAAAAATAGTAGTCCTTTTGGCCTTACGAAGCTTTAGTCAACTTTTATTTTATTTCACATTTCCTTGTATCCTGTGATCTCGCCGATGGTTCGGAGGTGGGGGGAGAGGGGGCTGCGAAGCAGAGGAAAGCTATGGGAGGTGCTCTCCTTGGCGGAGCCGATCCGCCATCTTCCCTTTCCTCACTCACAACCAGGACAAATGCTTTCAAATTGTCCTTCCCCTCGCCCTTAATTGCCAACCTAACTCTTTTCATGCAGCTAAGAAACTAGTCAGTGGGATCGGGCGAGGGATTATGCTACCCTAGGCGCCAAGACAATACCTTACTAAAAATATATAAATAAAGGGAATCCAAGACCATAAAGCAACCTTTCTCAGTCTGCCCACCCAGGATCTGGAACAACATCCCTAACAGCATCAAAACTGCTCCTACCCTCCTGCAATTCAGGACAAAACTGAAGACACATCATCTCACAGTGTATTGTCACCTCACCCGTTATGTACTCACTAATTCCTTGTTAATAACCAACAAGGTACCTTAAGCTCCCACTCAGCTGCTCACTACTCTGTTGCTGCTCAGCTTGGTTTGTGCTATTTAAATAACCATACATACATATAAATAAATATAACTACATAATATTAACCATTTTTAGTGGATAAAATAATCGTTACTTCAATATACTTCAGGACCTACCTTTTAACCATTGTATAACGCCTCTTATCACATTCTTTATGATTCAAATATCTTATTCAATCAAACTCTTTATTCGGATTTATATTCAAATCCATAAAAGAGACAAAGATCAATATTATACATAAACATTGGAATATATGATCCACAGGAATCAAAAAAACATACAAAAATATATTAAGAATTCGAATTATTACAATCAAAGTTCAAGGGCAGGTCAGCAGATAGTGAAAATTACATATTCCGATATTTTAAAATACTAACAAAGGGTTGTTTATATACATTAATAGACAAATGTTCCTATTATAAACCGACAAAAACATTTTAGCACTGTTTAAAAAGGCAATAATAAAATATTGTTCAAATATCTCATTCAGGAATTGCAGATAGCAATCAATGGCTCCCTCTACTCCCTCCAATATCCCAGTGCCCACCTTTGGCCAGGTATGCGGCCTTGCTTGTGCATCCTGTGCGCCACCTGATAATTCCGCCCCTTGCACTTCACCGTGGGATAAAACAGCATGTGTGAAACAGGCATGGCAGTGAATCGGGGGCTTATTTGAGATTGGGGGAACCCAAAAAAGGAAACAAAACATAGGGGGCAAAGGGGTGACACCCCCTGTAAATAATAAAGATAGAAAAAGAGGCAGCAATGAAAACAGAATTAGTTCCCGATCATGGTCTGTCCCCATGGTTGCACTGCTCAGAACAAAGCAAAGGGTTCAAGAGAATAACTGTTTTTCAAAAAACAAGTACAGAATATAAAGGGGGCAAGGACAAGCAAAGCAGCAGCCTCGTCAAGAAAGACTCATCAATGAAAACTGTGCTTTAGGGAGTTTCCTGAGGTGACATATCATAGAACCCTTTGGCCTAAATGGCACCCTCAACTATTGAAAACGTATCCATTTAGCACAATCAGGTAGTCTATTTCTCATCAACCATTTGGCAGTTTAGTGAGAGCCATAAAATTGAATTTAATAGCGTAGGTAGGGTGTTATCGAGCCCAGTCATAAATGAGAGTAAGAAATTATGAGGTGCTTGCAAATATGAACTTCCACAAATGTATTACTACAAAAACAAAAAACTCCACCAAGCGATCAAAGATATGGATGACAATGCCCAAGCGATTACGAACCAAAGACACACCTTTAAACACTGCTCTCAGAATACATTATCGAACAGCATGCCATCACACACCTCACATGATGTATGGGGTGACCATCACCACTTTTACTGTGGAGCGTGATGTAAGATAAAAGGCAAACACAAAACGCATAAGAGAACACAGAAGTACAGAACTCCCTTACACTGAAGCTATAGTGTAAAGACAAAAATAAAGCAAACACTGTATTCAAGCACCCACCCACACCACACAGACACAAGCACCCATACAAGCATGCACGCACGCTTGAAATCAATATAACCAAATTTGAAGGCATCGATGTGGTTTTTTTTTTTTTTTTTATGTAGTACACCTGCAATGGTGCCGTAGTGATGGGAGTGAAAATGGCAGTTCTGACTCCACCTTAAAATAAGCCCCTAAAAACACAACGGAGTTCTATATTTTATTAAGGTGGGGAGGGCATTTATACTGCATAGGTAAAAACATTGGCATTTATAATGCCAATAGCTCCAGCTCCAACAAATGCGCGACCTATTGCATTTCCAATGCTTGTTTCAGAAAGCACACAGTTTTCACAAACAGCAGTTTTGTTTTTTAATAAAATGTATTTTTGACTGCAGTTATCAATCGACAAAGCTGGTGTTTTTCTTTGGTACTAAGGTTTGTTTTTATTGGTAACAGGAAGAATCTCGGCTTATAATTTAAGAGACTCTTGTGTTAGCCTTTGAGGTATAATTTGATCTTGGACAAGCGGTGACAAAGAGAGAGAGAGAGAAAGAAAGAAAGAAAGAGAGAGAGAGAGAGAGAGAGAGAGAGTGAGAGTGCGAGTGTGAGTGAGTGTGTGTGTGTGTCTGTCTGTCTGTCTGTCTGTCTCCTGTAGGTTATGTCGTTGGATCGTTTCTGTAAGACTAAGGATATGGGATTTATAAATGTAAACCCGCAGATGGGAGCACTCCACCATTATGAGTGCTTATGTATTTGGGGTGTTATCTATCACATCCAATAAATATTGATACCCTGGAGGTCAGTATTTAATAGATGCGATAAATAATGACAATTGTGAGTTGCTGCATTGAAATGGGGAATAACATGTGGATTGTAGTGCTAACGCGTCAAAATTGGATGTTCCTGTATTTACAACGCTCTTTTTTCAGCTGGTAAATTTCAGCAGGTTTTTCCTGCCAAAATGTATCAGGGGAAAAAATATGTTGGATATTAAAGACAAACTGATAATTCTGACACTTGTGCAAACAGTGATTTACATACGTGTCTTAATTTATAAGACAATCGTAACCAAGGCCTAAATCTGTTAAAGTACATTTATTTGATAGACATCATTAATTTCGGACATGGTTGAGTATGAAATTGGCCTATAGCCAATAGGTATTCTGGGGAGGCTTTTTCTTCGTTTATGGTTGGAATACCTTTGAGGCAGATTTGATATATGTATCCATAATGAGGCTAGCTTAACAAAGACTCAGATTTTTGTTGGGGCAGGTGTGGTGAGAAGAGTAGTAGGGGGCATAAATGTAGTTACTTGGGATGAAGACATCAAGCTTGGACCCAACTAGCTTAACTCCTTTAAAGTCCTTGTTTGCAGCAAGGCAGTTTGCTGTGCCGGTGAAGTGGTTATGGGTACTGGCGACTAAGTAAGAGCGGGAGGTTATGGCTAGATTCATGAGGGAATACACAACGGGGAAGTTATTAAAGTAGAAAAGGATTTGTGTTAAAGAGAAGCCTTGTAGGACTTCCCAAGTATCTTTAGTGAACACCTCAAAGGTAACATTTGTAGATGTACCCTGGGCCTTCTGCCATAGACTCTGTAAAGGTTAAGAATTGACAAGTAGAAGCTGCAGGTGTGTTGTAGGGAGCTAAGTACGAGTGTTGGTTTTCATTGGCGAAGCATCCATTGAACAGGAACTTGTAAAGTTCTTCATGTAATATGAGAGTTTGTGGCTAGATGTAAGTCAACCGAAAGGCAGATCCACATTTTGGAAGCACAGCTGAAAAAAAGACTGCTGTAGTTTTTGTAGATTTCTGAACTGCAGGGTATACAGTTGAAGAGGGTGCTTTCTGAACAGTTGGTAATGTATGACAATATCGTTTTATTAAAATGCAGGCTTATGGTGAATGCTCTTGTACACAAGATACCTTAGAGTTGGTTTGGACTTCAATTCTGAGCCAGCCTAGGGAAATTATTTGGATTATGCTGTCAAAGTAATGAAAACCTGAGATCAGTGGGGATGTTAGCTGTTGGAATATTTTGAGAGCAGCACATCTGACTCTGGAGAGATGAAATGGGGTTTGGTATTGAAGCAAAACACCAGGAGTTACTAGAGACGGAAGTAATATGTGTGAGATTCCATTTGCTGATTGTGTGGTTAGCGATTTCTGAATGGTGAGTTACATGTTAGAGAAAAGACAACATCGGAGGCCATTAGGGTTTTAGTTTCAAGTACCATTGCAGCATCCAGCTTCTGATCGTTTACCAGGCATTTTCTTAGGTAAGTGGTGTCCTGTTCTCTTACTTTTAATAAAGATGTCTTTCATCACCATGTTTCTGGATTGTGGTAACCAGGCTAATGAGTAAGGACCAAAACGTTCCATGCTTAACCTGAACAGCATGGGACTGCCAGATGGAATCGACATTGGTAGTGCCTTAGAATCCTCCAATGTGACTATCTCAGAGTGGTGTTACCTAAATGAGTAGAACAAGTCCAAGACTTCACCAAGTATGCCCATTCAGGTCTTCCAGTTGTAGAAGAAACCCATGTGGTGTTGACTGTGTCAAATGCTCTGTCTCCATCATCGTTATTAAAGAGCAAGGTGTGGCTAGTCCTGAATACAATAGGCCGCCAAACAACTATGTTAAGCATTTTGGGGAGTTTGTCATAGGTTTTGTAGAAGTGTTTTATAATCATTTTCAAACATTCCACGAAGCCACGACTTTTTTTTATAATTAGTTTTCTCAAAAACTGTACTTTCAATAAATACAGAAGTTAAGTAAAATCGGCACCCGACATTCTTAGACTGTCAGTGGGTTTGGAAACTCATAAAAAGAAAATACTAGTTTCCAAAGCTTCAGAACATAATCATTCGTGGCTATATAAAATAAAAATAAAGTTCGAGGAAAACACCCACAGACTAAACAAGATATCTACTCAGAGGAAGGTCGGTTAGTCACAGATTCTGATCCAACAGATTTCTTGTGCAGGCGGCCACGCGTTCTGTCGAATAGTCACTGACGGTGAGTCACAGTGAGTGGGATTTGCAATCAGAAATTGTGTGGAGGCTGCATTAAAAAGCGCTGCAGCTTTGTTTTTTAAAGACTGATTCCAGCACTGGAAACAATGGCAAACTTTTTGTACAGTGTCTTAAAAGCATGCAACATTATTTTCACGTGGGGTTTTTACAAAATCATGCAATTTGTAATCTTTATTGATTATAGTTGAAAACCTAGTATTGCATAGTGAATTATGGGTGTATTACTTTGATTTAAAATATTATTTAAGCAAATGAAGAAAAGTCGCCTAGTACCAGAACGCATCAACTCACTGCAACCAGTGGTCAAAGTAGGCGGGATTTGCAGGGCCCGGCGTGCCCCTACTTCTTTAAT
Organism: Calotriton arnoldi; assembly: GCA_963921515.1. Classification (NCBI taxonomy): domain Eukaryota; kingdom Metazoa; phylum Chordata; class Amphibia; order Caudata; family Salamandridae; genus Calotriton; species Calotriton arnoldi. The sequence goes on from CAWUFW010001674.1 coordinate 744,371, forward strand.
TTCATAGAGTCCGTTCCCCTACTTTCTTATTTTAAACATGCCTCCCGGACGGCAGAAATCGCCAAGGCGGATAGTTAAAGCTCGGCTTTTGGGAACAGGCGGAACGGGCAGAGAAGGAAAAGGACTCTCTTTTCCTTCGTGCCCAGAGAAGACAAGGACAGTGTCCAGTTCTCCTGCCGCTGGCAGCTGCCCCCCCCCCCTCTTTTTTCCCTCCCTTCCCTCTCTTTCTGTCTCACTCCTCATTTAGTGAAAACCGAGACTTCAAGAAACAGGTGTTACCTTCTCTTTCCTCCTTTCGTTTATTTGCTCCCCTGTGAAATGGATCCAAAAAAGAAAAACACTTTTGCTGGAAACGTCATCTTTTTTCTGACATTTTTCAGTTTTCTAAGTGCAGCCTCGGGGTGGAGAGAAATAAAACATTCAAAATATGAAAAATAACTAACTAACTAACGCAAGACAGAGTGGTTGCAAGGTGGCCAGATTGATTTATTCACACCTAATCACATTAGCGCCACTTTACAGTGTTTGCCAGTGAAGCGCTACTTTTGTTTTCTCATCTCTCTTTGAACAACATTGTTTTCCCTGGGTGGGAGAGTGCACTATTCCTGGAGGTACTGAAATACCTGCTTGATGGGTGAATTGGAAAACAAATTGCATACCGCGGCTCTGTAGTCACAAATGTGGTCTTTTTAAACCATACTGCTTACGTTTTGTAAGGATATAAGCAATTGGCATTGAAGCGGGTCCCTTCTGGGCCCTGTAGACATGGCCTTAACGTTTCAGGCAAAAGCACTCACTAATTTCTGAATAATGAGTGTAAAAAGAAAAAGGTAACCATGTTGTTCCTGCTTACATTTCACATGCTTTACTTAATCTTGCATTCCCTATGAGTGTTTGCTTATTCTAGGATGTTGGTAATTTTTTTTAGGCAGCATATTGCTCTTGTCTAGTGCGTAATTTGAATTGAGTCACATCCAGGTGTTTATAGCGGGTCAGTGCAAGTTTCTCTCAGTGGGGCAGTATGGTGTTCAGTGGGGGGAGAGGATGTGGCACTATGGTCAGAGCTGCTGAATTTGGAACTGGGGAACCAGGTTCAGCCTTCATGACCAGTCCGCCAGACCACTCCCCCTGAGGGAGCACATTCCCATGCTAGACCTTAGAAGGCCCCGCAAGATCTTAAAAGCTGTGGTGTCTTAGCACCAGCAGGTGGACCCTAGCAGTGGCAAGTGTGGGTTAACCTTGAAGGCCTGTCCCCCACAATTCATTCTGAAGTTCACCTCCAGTCTTGCAGGCAGGCCTATGAAGCAGCACACCATAGAGTGACAGTGACTCTGTGTTAGACTTGGCATCTTTTGGCGTGTTTCCCCTGACTTTTTGCTTTCTGACCTCCCGTTTTTGACTCTGTTTTTGCTGGTGTAATGATTCTGCGCACTTTCCTCACTGCTGTCCAGTGGGAAAGTGCAAGTGCTCCTGTATAAAATGTGTTATGGATTGGTGTTTCCATGATTGGCCTATTTGGTTTATGTGTCAGTCCCTTGTAAAGTGCACTGCGAGTGCCAGGGCCTATAGACCAAATGCTGTTGGTGGGCTGCAGCACTGGATTGTGCCACCCACGCAAACAGCCCGTAAAGTGTAACTCGGGCCTGCCATTGCAGAGCCTGTGCGCAGCCTGGGGCTGCCATGTCGACTTGGCAAGTGCACACACTTGCAAGTCCCTAAACCTTCCCTTTGCTACATGTTAGCCACGCCTAAGGTAGGCCCAAGGTACCCCTGTGGGCAGGGTGCGTTGTATGCGAAAGGTAGGACATGCCCTGGTGTGTGTGGCATGTCCTGATAGTGAATTACAGCCTAGTTCGTTTTTCACTATTGCAAGGCTACCTGTTCCCCATAGGCCAGAACGGGCAGTTTTGATTATTACAGCTTATAATCCTAACTGACCCTGGGAACATGGTAGAAATTCGAGTTTAGTATGCCTGGACTCAGAATGATAAAATGCATCTTTTAGTGAAGTTGGTTTTAACATTCTGTGTTTGAAAATACCACTTTTAGAAAGTGGGTATTTTCTTGTCTAACCATCCAAGCCTACCTCTGCGAGGTTGTGTATTCCTTGTCTGGAGTGTGAGTGACAGGGGCTGGGGGATGCCAGGAGACAGGGTGAGTCAGCACAGGGCTGAATAGCAAGATCTACATGTAGATGAGTGGGAGGGGTCGCACCTGGGCCCTGAATAGGACAGTGCCTTCCCTCCACAATGCTGGCTCCACCTCCTGTGGTGCATCTGATGTCCCTGGCCTACTCACTGAAAGAAGGGACGGAGACTTGTCAACAAAGTGCTCCAGAACTGGTTTGGACTAGGCAAAGGCCTCTCTGCCTTCAGAGAACAAAGGAATTTGGGATATAAATATTGGGGCCCTGACCCCATGAATTTTGATCTCGCTGGAATCAAGGAACCTGCCAAGACGAAGAGCTGGAAGAGCTGCCAGGAGGAGTACTGCCCCGTTGCTGTGTTGTTACTTTGTTGGGTTGGCCTGCAGTTGCTGCTTCTGTCTTGGGCAGGGAAAGGACTGGACTGAACTTTCTACAAACTTGTGCTGAGTATCTCCAAGGGCCTGGAACCGAGCTGGCCTCCTGTTAAGAAGTCTCAGGGACTACAAAGACTTCACAAGCCTCTGGGTACCGCTTCTGGAACGCTGTTTCAGTTGCCACAGAGGAAGGGAACTGCAACCGACGCCGTCAACCGAATCCATCCCTGGCCGGTGACCTGTTTGCACCGCAGACCGCATCGCCCCGCTTCGCATCGCAACCCTGGTCTCACCGTTGGCGACGTCCGACGCCGCCAACATCGAGCCGCTGCTTGCACCGTGACCTGTGGGCACCGCAGTTCGCATCGCATCGCTTCACTGAACCAGCCGGACCCTACCGACGCGGTCGCTGCAACTGGCTCAAGAGTCGTGACCACACCGCATTTGGGGCACCGCTCGCACGATTGCGACGCACCGCTCCGACTCGCACCGCTGTCCGACGCCAGCTCCCGCACTCCGGCTTGGTCGCCTGCATCGCAACCTGTCAGCACCGCATCGAGCATCGTCTCACCCTGCATCGCACGCCTTGGACTCACCGACTCCGTCTGCACGACGCTCATCGAGCCGCTGCCTGCACCGCATCGAGGGACACCGCACCTTGCATCGCTCCGTCTTGCACCGCAACCGCGACGAACGCCGACCGGCTCGTACACTCCGTTCCTGCCACAACGAGAAAGGTACTGTGACCGAGTCTGTTCACGACTCTGCTGGCCCGTATCGACGCGGTCGGCTGGAACTGTTAGACTCTGTGGTTTTCAGCATCGCGGTAGGCTCGGACGGAGCTACCGACTCGTACGAACTTTGTTTTTGAACTATTCCTGCAAAGAAGAAGTTACCTTATCAAGTATTCATTTTTAAAGTATCGTATTGTGGATTTTTGTCGTAATTGGTCTTGTCTTGAGTATATAAAAATATTGGTTATTTTTCTAAACTGGTGTGGTGTCCGTTTGTAGTGCTTACACTGTATTACTGTTGGTTATGTGCAAATGCTTTACACACTGCCTCTGAATTAAGCCTGACTGCTCGTGCCAAGCTACCACGAGGGTGAGCAGGGGTTACTTCATGAGTGTAACACCCTTACCCTGACTAGGAAGAAGGGTCCCTACTTGGACAAAGGTGCAAGCCCTTGCCAACTAGAGATCCCATTTCTAACATTGGTTGTCAGCGGTGAGGATAGGACTTGTGTTTGCACTTGACTTTCAGTGATTGGTGTGCACTACTACCATATCGCAGACCATTACGTACCACATACTGGTTCTTTTCCTTTTGGCCGATTTTTGATCTTGCCAGTTTTCAACTCACTACTTTTGTCATGCCTGACACAGCTGCATCATCCGTTGCATCTCTGGAAATTATCTTTTTTTTTTTTTTTTTTTTTGTCCTCATCTCACCGAAACATCTGCAGAGTAAAGCAGAAGAGACCACCATCCGACCTGGGCACCCCGGTCTTCTGCTACTGCATAGGCTTCAGGCCTGGCCAGGCCAGCTTCTTTGTATGAAGCTTGGTGTAATCATTGGACCAGGGGGCGTTAGACTAATCGCATTTCGCTAGCCCATAATAGTAACAGAGCCCAGATATTAGAGTTACTATCTTGGTCCAGGCGAGCCATGCCGAATACAGCATTCAACCAGTTCTCATAGAGGGGAGGCCTAGAATCTTTCCAGAGTTTACAAATCTCCCTCCGAGCTATAAGAATCAGAAGGAGTAACAGGCCTTTTTGCGTTCCCGGCAACCTATTAGTAGAGTCATTATCCAGGCCAAATATAACTAATGGAAGATTCACATTCAACTTAACTTTGAAAATTGCTTGTAAAGCACGTTCAACATTCTTCCAAAAACCATTTAGAATAGCACATTCCAAAAATATGTGGATATCGTCCGCCGCGATGAGATCACATCTTGGGCACATCGGGGAGGAGGAAGGAGCAAATTTTGCTATTTTCATGGGAGTATAATAAAGCCTGTTTATAACAAAGAAATGGTTCTTTTTGAGAGATGCAGGCTTAACGTACTTATATAGTATCTGTAATGAAAGACCAAACAGATCAACAGCAATATCGTCCAGGACTGACTTATTCCAGACATGATAATGTGGAGGAAGATCTGCAACATCTGTGTCTACAAGATTTCTATACCAGTACCCAACCTCCTTCTTGAAGGGTTTTGGATTTTGAAGACGAAGCTCAATTTCCCAGTTTCCCCCTATATTTGTTTTTTCAGCTATATACCAGGAGGACAATTGTAGGTATTTAAATTTAGAGAAAGAGCTTCCTATTTTAGATCTTAAAACCTCCCAGGGGTATACTCCATCTGATGAAATAAGATCGGACCAGATCGCTATACCAGCTTTTTTGATAGGCAGCGCAAGACTGTCTTCCAACCATGTAGGTAACCCTGGGGAGTCCCAGATAGGAGCGAAGTCCGAATAATAACCAATCCCAAGTTTCCTTCTAATCTCGTACCAGACCTTAAGAGCTGTTTTTATGACTTTTAGACGGACCTTTTTAAAAAACCTTGGAGCCCCGAACTTATATAGAAAGCCCAGACCACCCCCTTCGAGCGTAACCATCTCACCCAAGATCTTCCCCCAGTTAGTGTCAGAAGTAATAATAAGCAATGAACGTATATTTTTAAACTGGAAGGCATAAGAATACCAGAGCAAATCCGGGAGGGCTAGACCTCCTTTCAAAAGCTTACGTCTTAGCTTTTTCCAGGATAACCTGGCATTTTTATTAGACCATATAAAACTTCCTATCTTGCCTTGTATTTTACTTATAATCTTACTAGGAAAATCAAGGGGAATAGTACCAAACAAATATGTTAGCTTTGGCAAGATGACCATCTTTATAAGGTTGACCCGGCCATAAATGGTCAGAGGCAGATTCTGCCATCTCGATAAAAGGTGGTCAATTTCTTTAGAAACCTTCTTCAAATTGATCTGAGGGATAGCTTCAAGATCCCTAACTATAGTGATCCCAAGATATCTAAGTTCCTTACTCATTCTCCCAGCCCAATTGTTGACGCCCCAGCACATTACCTCCGTCTTAGAAGGATTAACCAAATACCCAGAATACTGACCGAATTCCTTCAAGAGAGATTCAACCCTTGGAAGTACCTCTATTGGATTGTTAGTATATATCAACAAGTCATCCGCATATAGAGCTAATTTACTACTATAGTTAAGGACTTGAAATGGGGTAATTGAGTCTTCCAATCTAATAGCTTGAGCAAGGGGTTCAATGTAGATATCAAATAGTAAGGGCGAGATAGGACAGCCCTGCCTAGTTCCCCTCGTTATATTAAAGCTTGATGTTAAATAGCCATTCAACAAGATAGCTGCAGAGGCACCCTCGTAGCATCTGATCAAAGTCTGTATAAAAGTGGAACCAAATCCCATTATCTTAAGGGTTTCCCAAAGAAAAACCCAACAGACCCGGTCAAATGCCTTAGCTGCATCATATGCTGCCACCGCTAAAGGCTCTGATCTTACTACTGCGAGGTCAATGCTACCGATCAATTGCAGCGTATGATCTTGTATGAACCTCCCAGGGATAAAGCCCTTTTGGTCCATATTAACCAGCTGCGGAACTAATTTGACCAATCTCCCCGCCAAAATACTCATAAAAAGCTTATAATCAGCATTTAGCAGGGAGATTGGTCTATACGAGTCTGATTTAAGGGGATCCTTCCCTGGCTTCAAAATAAGCACGATCGTAGCACCCTTCCAAGAATTAGGGACTTTACCTTCTAAGCTGTAAACATAATTAAATAACTCACAAAGTCTAGATAACAACTCGTCCTGAAAGATTTTATAAACCTCCCCTGGAAGAGCGTCAGTCCCCGCAGCCTTGTTATTCTTGATCTTACCTATATAGAGTTTTATCTCGATCTCAGTAATGGGAGCATCCAATGCAGTTCGGCCATCCTCTGACAACACCGATAAGGCCTTACTTGAAAGCCAATTTTGAATGCTCCCAGAGCTAGGAGTTATCTCTTCTCTATATAAATCAGAGAACATAGCAAGAAGGCATTTTTGCATATCCTCTTGTTTACAAGAAGTTACCCCACTCTCATCCATAACTAGTTCACTTATATTATTCTTAACACGATCCCTCCTCACCTTCCAAGCCAAAAGGGCACCCGCCTTTTCCCCATACTCATAATTTTGCATGTTACAGACAGACCATTGTGCTTTCATCTTTTGGTCCAACCTCCCCCTATATTCCTGACGCAAAAATTCAAGATCTTTAAGAACTTGCGTCAACTTTATTTGAGGACAATTCAATCTTTCCCCTTCCAACCTAGAGATTTCCCTTGCCAGATTCTGAAATTCTAAAGCCTCTTCCCTATTCTTAGAGCAAATCAAACTATGCGACTGTCCACGAAAATGCGCTTTAAATGCGTCCCAGACATAGTCTAGTGATGTCGAACCCATATTTATTGCAAAATAGTCTATTATAGAAGCTTTAAGGGCCCTAATTATTTCGGTGTTAGACAACATTGCCCTTTTAAATGTCCATCTAGAGTTTAAACTTTGCTGTTTTCCTGCATATAGGAAAGAAATGGGAGCATGGTCTGAAAGAATACTTGGTAAAATAGAGATATCAATCAGATTCTCTAAACCAAGCCTGTCAGTAAGAATGTAATCGATTCTAGAGGCATGACCACATTTCTTACTATAGAAGGTGAAGCCAGGAACTGAACCCATTTTTGCCCTCCATACATCGGCAAGCCCAAGATCGTGAATCATATCTATCATTGCCCGACGAATACGAGGGGCGCCTACATAGTTACTATGATTAGATCTATCCTGTAAGGGATTAAGAAGGACATTGAAATCACCTCCGATTATCATTGGAGTTGTGATTCCTATCAATTTAGCCTGTATTTTATAAATAAATGCTGGGTCATCAACATTAGGGCCATAGAATGAAACTACAGTCAACTCGATCCCCCAACCTCCAGCTGGGCGAGTAGCCATCTCCCAGATCGATCCGACAAAACTGATTTAATGATGCCTCTAGCACCTGACCTAATTAATATCGCTACCCCTCTATTATGGGCTATTTGATCAGATGTACAAAATATCTCTACCCACGGATATTTTCTGAACAAAACCCTGCTTTCCAAGTAACTCAGGTGTGTCTCTTGTAGGAGACAGACCTGTGCAGACGATTGTTCCAGAAACTTCATAACTAATCTCTGCCGACGTGGACATCTGAGCCCATTGATGTTCCACGAGATAAATTTAATATTTGAACCCATTAGGGCTTACAATATCTATCTACTGACATGGCTCTATTCAACCATTCTAATAGTGACACAAGTCTTGAAGCATAGATGAGATTGAGGATATTTTTAATATTTTTTCCACTGCAGCCCCACCCGTGCTCCCCCGCCCCCCCCCCCAAGTGCCCCCTTAAACCCCTGAATACCCTGGGGAACCCACCCTGCTCCTCTGGGCATAAGCCCTATGACGAAGATCCCTAGACGTGATTATTTCAAAAAGGAAACCCTTCAAATTTAATAGAAGACCGATCTCTCCAAGAGAGCACAATGAGGGAAGCATATATTTCACCCCTTTCTAATTATACCCCGCTCTCATTTCTTATTCTATCTATTAAAGCATCTACCTCCTCAATTTGGCGAAGATTATGCATGCGATTGTTCCACATGATCCGGAGGGATGCGGGGAACCTCAGTTGTGCCTTGGCCCCCAGGGAATTTAAGATAGTCATTCTTTTACCTAACTCCCACTGTTTTGTCGCTGTAGTATGGGAGACGTCCGATCTGATAGAAAAGGAAAATGGGCTAGAAAAGGACTCGCTCTTTATCTGGCCTGCTTTTAGAGCCAGCGATAACATTTTCTCCTTTACAGAGTATGTGAGGAAATTAACAAAAATTTTCCTAGGCTTTTGTTTTTCCATGTTCCTCCTGTAAGGATCGCGGTGCGCTCGCTGAATGTCTAAGTCCAAATCCAATTCCGGTAGATGTTTGAGGATTGTCGCCTTTAGAAGTGAGATCAAAAAATTTTTAATGTCCCCCCCCTCCAAGTCTTCCGGAACATTCAATATTTTCAGATTGTTTCTTCTCACATGGTTTTCAAGACGCTCCATATCATCTTTCAGATCCCTATTTTGATGGACTAGTTTATCCAACTCGACTGAGGAAGAAAGTAAAGTTTCCTTAATTTTAGGAATTTCAGACTCCAAAACATCCGTTCTCTGAAAGACCTCTTCAATTTTTGTGCCAACACCTCACATGAGGCTTGGATTGCAGCTTGATTAGACTCAGAGATGGAAAACCTTTTCCCTATATCTTCCTTTAAGCTTAATAAAATGTCAGCCAACGATCCAGACAAAGATGTATTAGATGATAGATTTGTTGCTGAATCAGACAATCTAACTGACGAAGCTACCGAAGATGGTTCAGGCATATCCTCTCTCTCGACCGTTGGTGGGGGGCCTAGGACGGAATCCTGAATGTCCTGGTTATCAAGGGCTGAGAATCTATTCGAGATCTCAACAGACGAATGGATGACCACTTGCTGGCCCATCGATTCATCTGCACCACTCGTCTCTCCTAAAGAAGACATAACAGAGGGCTGAGAATCAATCTTAGAAGGTGGAGAAGGGGGACCTGCATGGATACCAGTGAAAGCCATAGTAATTTTTTTGTTCTGTCCCTTTTCCGGTATAGTAGATAATACCTTGTAGTATGTTTTCAAAGACGGAGTTATTCTGAGCTTGGAAGACAAGACTTTCTTAGCTTTTCCTCTCCCTCTACCAGACTGGGGGAGGTGCTCTCCGCGATGACTCTCACTTTTCCCTGTTTCACGGTGGCCCTAACATCTGTTACTGGTGGAGAAACTGAGCTGGATTCAACCAGGTTAGGAGCCCTATTTCGCAAAGTATAGCGACAAATATCTGTCTTGGCTGTTTGATTAGTAGTGGGTAGAGTGCTGAAGGCGCTACAGGGGACCCTACTCCCACCGTTCGCCATACAATACCAGGAACCCCCTCGTAGTACCGCAGTCCGAACCACCTGGTTAGCGGACCTCTGTATCACAGGTACCTTGCTGTAAGAATTTAAAGGCACCTTAACCAACAGAAAAGCCTTCGTGGGGGGATTTAGGAATGGAACTTCTTCCTTGGATTCCCAAACATTAACTGTCTTTATTTTTAAAGACTCCTGGATCACATTAACCTCGTTATCCCTGAGATTAGACTTGACGCCTGGAAAATCTGTTAAATCCTGAATAAAGTATCTTAGAGGCTTACCTCCACCTTCAACTTTCCCATCATCTTCTCCCAAACTGGCGCAGGACTGAAAGGGAAAAAGCAAACACACTCTTACTGCGCACTCGTTCCGTGAAACGCCTCCTCGCATCTGCTCTCCGAAGCTCCCGGACAGATGCCCGAATGTGCTGACTCTGCCGTATGAAACCCGGAGCTGCAAGCCCGGGGTCTGCCGCCTCGAGTCACACACTGCACCAATGAGCCGAAACGACGAGGGCTCCAAGATCGCCTCGCTCCGACCCCCAGGCACCATCCAGCACAGCAGGTCGCCAAAAAAAAAAAAAGGAAGAAAGGGGCGCAAGTACGTGCTTCTCGGAGAGACCGGTCAGTGCACGCCTAGGAACTCCGCCGCGACCGTTTAGCTTCCGGCCGCCATGTTCCCCCCCCCTCTGGAAATTATCTTTGAGGAGGATAGGTTGGAAACCTACGCCGTAAAGGAACTACGAGCAATTTGTAAAAACCTGAAAGTCCAAATTAAAGGCCTCACAAGGAAGGAGGAGCTACAGAAGGCGCCGAGGGCCTGGGTAGCAGCCAGACATGCCAGTGGGCAGCCTGGTAATCTCAGTGAGGAGGTGGAGGAGCCTATTTCCAGGGTGGATATGCTTTTGGGTAGGGGGGAACCCGCCAGGTCAGGCAGCAGCAGTCTGTCCCCAGAGGAGCTGGAGGACAGGCGGGAGGCAAGGCAGTTTGAGCTGCAGAACCTCAGGCTGGAGAGTGAGCGGGAGGAGAAGAGATTAGCCATAGAGGAGAGGAAGATGCTCTTAGAGCATGAGAGAGAACTGAAGGAGCTAGAACTTCGGAGTAAGTCAGGCTCAGATGGTGGCAGCAATTCGTCCAGAAAGGCAGACAGGATTGTGCACATTCCCAAGAATGTAGGCAAGGAGTTCAAGAAGGGGGATGACATACAAAGGTGGTTTCAGGGTTATGAGGCAGCCATACACATGAATGGGGTCCCTGAGAAGAATTGGGGAGCAGGATTGTGGCCACTTTTTCCTGAAGAAGCAAGGGATGCTCTGATAGCTTTGGGTAAGGGGTATCACCTCACCTATGCTGACATGAAGGATGCCCTTCTCACTAAGTATGGTCTTACTCCTGAAAAGTACAGGGATCAGTTCAGGTCCAGTAAGAAGTCTGATGCCAACACTTGGTTGGAATGTGTGGATGTGTTCTGCAGGTCGCTGGATGGTTGGGTGAAGGGCAGTAGCATAACAGATTTTCAGGGGCTCTACAACTTGATTGCATGGGAGCACTTGTCTAGTCTATGTTTTGCAGATCTGCGCCAGCACCTAGTGGATAGTAAGCTAACTGACCCCAGGAAGCTTGCTATGGAGGCGGACCGCTGGGTGAGTACCAGGGTCCACAAGAAAGCGTTTGGGGGAGACTCAGCCAAAGGTGGGCAGGGTCCCCAGCAGAAAGGTGGGGGGGACAAGGGTAAAGCACAGGAGTTCTCTAAAGGGCCCCAAACTAGTACCCAGGGTAAAGGTTCCCAGCCCTCCGGTGATAAGAAGAAAGGGGTCTCTACAGGGAAGCCTGTTGAGACCGGCCCCCGCAAGTGTTATGCATGTGACCAGGTAGGTCACTTTAAGGGGGACCCCAAGTGCCCAAAGGGGACACAACCACCCACCGGTGGACAGTCCAAAGTGTTGGCTAGTGTAGCGCTTGGGGAGGAGGGGTGCCCACAGGAGGGTGGGGATCCCGCAGAAATGACCCTTGTCTCACTAGGGGACAGTGAGATGGTCCCAGGAAACCAGGTGCCCCCTAACACAAAGAAATATAGCACCTGGGTGACCATCAATGGGAACAGGGTAGAGGCTCTCAGAGACACTGGAGCCAGTGTGACCTCAGTCCGGTGTCACCTGGTGTCTGAGAAGCAAGTAGTCCCGGAGCATTCCACCAAGTAGTTGCGGTAGACAACTCTGAGCGCCAGTGTATGGTGGCGCAGGTTCCCTTTGAATGGGGGGGGTCTCAGGTCCCTTGAGGGTGGTTGTGAGCCCTACCATGCCTGTAGACTGTCTGCTAGGTAACGACCTGGAGCAGTCCTTATGGAAGGATGGAAGCTCAGGTCTCACTTGGAGATGCTTGGGTTGCCAGAGTGGGCATGCGTGTCTACTCGGTCAATGGCAGCCAGAAAGGGTGATCGAGAGGACTTGGAGCCTGGAACAGTGGCCCAAGTCCCTGCCAAGAGAAAGGGCAGGGGGCGCGGGAAACCGGCCCCCGAAGTTCCCACGGACCGGGAGGAGGCGGACCTCGAGGGGGACGCCCGGTGCCTACAGGGGAGCAGGTAGCCGAACTGGGAGACATCTCTGAGCTGATCCATTGGCAGCAAGAGGGGGTCCCACCAGGGAGGAGTTCTGCAAGGAGCAGAACGAGTGCCCTACTCTGGAGGGTCTGCGGCGGCAGGCTGCAGACCAGGCAGCTGGTAATCAGTCCGGGTCACATCTGATCTACTGGGAGAGTGGTCTCCTATACAGTGAGCCTAAGGTTGCTGAGCCTGGGTCAGCCCGTGTGCTGGTGGTACCCCAGCGCTTCAGGACCTTCCTACTGGGTCTGGCTCATGACGTGCCTTTGGCAGGACATTTGGGGCAGGACAAGACCTTTGACAGGCTTGTCACCCACTTCTTTTGGCCCCAAATGCGAAGGCAGTCAGATGCACACTGTAGGTCTTGCCAAACTTGCCAGGCAAGTAGTAAGAGTGGGAGGAAGGTCAAACCTCCTCTCCAACCTTTCCTGTTGTTGGAACACCCTTTGAAAGGGTAGGGATGGATATTGTGGGGCCACTGGATCCCAAGACAGCCATGGGCAACAGGTACATCCTGGTCTTGGTGGACCATGCCACCCGGTACCCGGAGGCAATCCCTCTCAGGACAACGACGGCGCCAGTGGTGGGCCGGGCGTTAATGGGGATCTTTTCCCGTGTGGGATTCCCCAGAGAGGTGGTTTCTGATAGGGGGACCAATTTCATATCCAAGTATATGACATCCCTGTGGAAGGAGTGTGGTGTAACCTACAAGTTCACCACTCCTTACCACCCACAAGGAAACGGTCTGGTGGAGAGATTCAACCAGACCTTGAAAGGCATGATCAAGGGTCTAACAGAACCCATGAGGCGTAAGTGGGACGTCCTCTTGCCATGCCTACTCTTTGCATACAGGGAGGTGCCTCAGAAGTCTCTTGGGTACAGCCCCTTTGAGCTCCTGTATGGCCACCCTGTCCGAGGACCTCTGAGTTTGGTAAAGGAAGGCTGGGAGGCGGCTCCCAGGAAAACACCCCAGGATGTATTTAGCTACATGCTGGCCTTTAGAAACCAAACTGCCCGCTTCAGGAAACTCGCTCAGGCGAACCTAGAAGCAAGCCAGGAAGAAATGAAGAGATGGTATGACCAGAATGCCACTCTGGTCGAATTTCAACCTGGGCAAAAGTGTGGGTCATGGCCCCAGTGGCACCTTGTGCCTTGCAGGACAAGTGGACTGGGCCATATGAGGTAAAGGAGCGCAAAAGTGACGTCACCTACCTGGTGGATTTGCAAGCTCCAAGGAACCCTTTGAGGGTCCTTCACGTGAACCGCCTCAAGCCCCACTTCGAGAGGTCCGAAGTGAGTATGCTCTTGGCGACAGATGATGGGGTGGAAGAGGAGAGTGAGCCTCTCCTGATCTCCTGTCTACCAAGGAGCATGATGGGTCAGTAGAGGGTGTGATCCTCTCCCCTACTCTGACTCAGGAGCAGCAGGGGGACTGTCGCCAGTTGTTGGGACAGTTCGCCCCACTGTTCTCTCTGACTCCCGGTGTTACTCACTGGTGTACCCATGACATGGACACTGGTGACAGCCCTCCTGTGAAGCACAAGATTTACAGGTTGACTGACCGGGTCAGAGCCAGCATCAAGGAGGAGGTCTCTAAGATGTTGGCATTAGGGGTGATTGAGCCCTCCCACAGTCCTTGGGCCAGCCCAGTGGTCTTGGTCCCAAAGGCTGCTGCGCCCAGTGCCACTCCAGAACTCCGGTTTTGTGTGGACTACCGTGGGCTCAATGCCGTCACCAGGACTGACGCGCACCCCATCCCCAGAGCTGATGAGCTCATTGATCGGTTGGGAGCTGCCCGGTTCCTCAGCACGTTTGATTTGACGTCTGGGTACTGGGAGATTGCCTTAACCGATGGGGCCAAGGAGAGATCAGCATTCTCAACCCCAGAAGGTCATTACCAATTCCGGGTGATGCCCTTTGGGTTGAAGAATGCCCCTGCCACCTTTCAGAGGTTGGTCAATCAGGTGTTGGCTGGGCTGGAGGATTTCAGTGCCGCCTACCTGGATGACATTGCTGTGTTCAGTTCCAGCTGGGAAGAACATTTACAGCACCTTGAGAAAGTGTTGAGGGCTCTGCAAGGTGCAGGCCTCACGATCAAGGCCAGTAAGTGCCAGATCGGGCAGGGTTCTGTGGTGTACTTGGGACACCAGGTAGGAAGCGGCCAGGTGGCGCCCCTACAACCCAAGATTGACACCATTCTGGCTTGGGAGCCCCCAAGACCCAGACAGAGGTGAGAGCCTTCTTAGGTCTCACCGGTTACTATAGGAGATTTGTTAAGGGCTATGGCACCATCGTTGCCCCCTTAACAGAGCTGACCTCTAAGAGGCAGCCCAGGAAAGTGATCTGGACTGAGTCCTGCCAGAAAGCTTTTGATGCCCTGAAGGCAGCCATGTGCACGGCGCCCGTGCTCAAGGCACCTGACTTCTCCAAGGAATTCGTTGTGCAGACTGACGCTTCAGAGCATGGTGTGGGAGCGGTGCTCTCACAACTGAACGAAGAGGGCCTGGATCAGCCTGTAGTCTTTCTTAGCAGGAGACTACTTCCCCGGGAACAGAGGTGGAGTGCCATAGAAAGGGAAGCTTTTGCTGTGGTCTGGGCGCTGAAGAAGTTGAGACCATACCTGTTTGGGACTCACTTCCGGGTTCAGACAGACAACAGGCCCCTCAGATGGTTGATGCAAATGAGGGGTGAGAATCCAAAACTGCTGAGGTGGTCCATCTCCCTACAGGGAATGGACTTTACGGTGGAACACCGTCCTGGTACAGAACACGCCAACGCAGATGGTCTGTCCAGGTTCTTCCGCCTTAGTGAAGAGAACTCCAATGGGGTTGGGTAGTTCTCCCTACTTTCAGCTGGAGGGGACATGTGTTAGACTTGGCATCTTTTGGCGTGTTTCCCCTGACTTTTTGCTTTCTGACCTCTCGTTTTTGACTCTGTTTTTGCTGGTGTAATGATTCTGCGCACTTTCCTCACTGCTGTCCAGTGGGAAAGTGCAAGTGCTCCTGTATAAAATGTGTTATGGATTGGTGTTTCCATGATTGGCCTATTTGGTTTATGTGTCAGTCCCTTGTAAAGTGCACTGCGAGTGCCAGGGCCTATAGACCAAATGCTGTTGGTGGGCTGCAGCACTGGATTGTGCCACCCACGCAAACAGCCCGTAAAGTGTAACTCGGGCCTGCCATTGCAGAGCCTGTGCGCAGCCTGGGGCTGCCATGTCGACTTAGCAAGTGCACACACTTGCAAGTCCCTAAACCTTCCCTTTGCTACATGTTAGCCACCCCTAAGGTAGGCCCAAGGTACCCCTGTGGGCAGGGTGCGTTGTATGCGAAAGGTAGGACATGCCCTGGTGTGTGTGGCATGTCCTGATAGTGAATTACAGCCTAGTTCGTTTTCACTATTGCAAGGCTACCTGTTCCCCATAGGCCAGAACGGGCAGTTTTGATTATTACAGCTTATAATCCTAACTGACCCCGGGAACATGGTAGAAATTCGAGTTTAGTATGCCTGGACTCAGAATGATAAAATGCATCTTTTAGTGAAGTTGGTTTTAACATTCTGTGTTTGAAAATACCACTTTTAGAAAGTGGGTATTTTCTTGTCTAACCATCCAAGCCTGCCTCTGCGAGGTTGTGTATTCCTTGTCTGGAGTGTGAGTGACAGGGGCTGGGGGATGCCAGGAGACAGGGTGAGTCAGCACAGGGCTGAATAGCAAGATCTACATGTAGATGGGTGGGAGGGGTCGCACCTGGGCCCTGAATAGGACAGTGCCTTCCCTCCACAATGCTGGCTCCACCTCCTGTGGTGCGTCTGATGTCCCTGGCCTACTCACTAAAAGAAGGGACGGAGACTTGTCAACAAAGTGCTCCAGAACTGGTTTGGACTAGGCAAAGGCCTCTCTGCCTTCAGAGAACAAAGGAATTTGGGATATAAATATTGGGGCCCTGACCCCATGAATTTAGATCTCGCTGGAATCAAGGAACCTGCCAAGACGAAGAGCTGGAAGAGCTGCCAGGAGGAGTACTACCCCGTTGCTGTGTTGTTGCTTTGTTGGGTTGGCCTGCAGTTGCTGCTTCTGTCTTGGGCAGGGAAAGGACTGGACTGAACTTTCTACAAACTTGTGCTGAGTATCTCCAAGGGCCTGGAACCGAGCTGGCCTCCTGTTAAGAAGTCTCAGGGACTACAAAGACTTCACAAGCCTCTGGGTACCGCTTCTGGAACGCTGTTTCAGTTGCCACAGAGGAAGGGAACTGCATCCGACGCCGTCAACCGAATCCATCCCTGGCCGGTGACCTGTTTGCACCGCAGACCGCATCGCCCCGCTTCGCATCGCAACCCTGGTCTCACCGTGGGTGACGTCCGACGCCGCCAACATCGAGCCGCTGCTTGCACCGTGACCTGTGGGCACCGCAGTTCGCATCGCATCGCTTCACTGAACCAGCCAGACCCTACCGACGCAGTCGCTGCAACTGGCTCAAGAGTCGTGACCGCACCGCATTTGGGGCACCGCTCGCACGTTTGCGACGCACCGCTCCAACTCGCACCGCTGTCCGACGCCAGCTCCCGCACTCCGGCTTGGTCGCCTGCATCGCAACCTGTCAGCACCGCATCGAGCATCGTCTCACCCTGCATCGCACGCCTTGGACTCACCGACTCCGTCTGCACGACGCTCATCGAGCCGCTGCCTGCACCGCGGGACACCGCACCTTGCATCGCTCCGTCTTGCACCGCAACCGCGACGAACGCCCGACCGGCTCGTACACTCCGTACCAGCCACAACGAGAAAGGTACTGTGACCGAGTCTGTTCACGACTCTGCTGGCCCGTATCGACGCGGTCGGCTGGAACTGTTAGACTCTGTGGTTTTCAGCATCGCGGTAGGCTCGGACGGAGCTACCGACTCGTACGAACTTTGTTTTTGAACTATTCCTGCAAAGAAGAAGTTACCTTATCAAGTAT
This sequence comes from Calotriton arnoldi, assembly GCA_963921515.1. Lineage (NCBI taxonomy): Eukaryota > Metazoa > Chordata > Amphibia > Caudata > Salamandridae > Calotriton > Calotriton arnoldi. Next base: position 761,504 of record CAWUFW010001674.1, read on the forward strand.
TCATTTTTAAAGTATCGTATTGTGGATTTTTGTCGTAATTGGTCTTGTCTTGAGTATATAAAAATATTGGTTATTTTTCTAAACTGGTGTGGTGTCCGTTTGTAGTGCTTACACTGTATTACTGTTGGTTATGTGCAAATGCTTTACACACTGCCTCTGAATTAAGCCTGACTGCTCGTGCCAAGCTACCACGAGGGTGAGCAGGGGTTACTTCACGAGTGTAACACCCTTACCCTGACTAGGAAGAAGGGTCCCTACTTGGACAAAGGTGCAAGCCCTTGCCAACTAGAGATCCCATTTCTAACACTCTGTCACTGAGGTCACAGGACCCTTGAGCAGGGTGGCTCTAGGGCAGTGCGTCCGCACCAGGCGCTGACCAGGCGCGGTCCGTGCAGCTAACAGCGGTGGGGCAGAGGGGCCGGGTAAGGGGGATTTCGAGGGACGATGCAGAGGGAAAATTAAATATTTAATTTTCCCTCTGCATCGTCCCTCGAAATCCCCCCTTACCCGGCCCCACCGCCCCACTGCTCTTACCTGCATGGACCGCGGCTGGCGCTGACTTCAGGTGAGGTCGTCGCGTTTGCAAGTGTAATATGGTTTCAAAAGTACTTGCTGCAACACAAATACTGTAAACGGGTGTAGCTTCAGTGGGGGTGCTTGGAGTCCGGCACCTTCCAAATAAATACATGTTTTGGCTCGTTTGTTGGGTCTGGGGCCCCGTGTGGGGTCTGCTGTGTCTGTCGGTTTTTCTTTTCGTTCTGATTTCACAAAGAGGTTAAGCCCAGCCGGCGAGGCAGAGGAGACAGCTGGCAAGCAGCGCTCATCCAGCGCGAGCTTGGGAAACAACATAGCGCCCTGAAGATTCAAAAAAGTTGTCAGGGCAAGATTGGTTTCTCGTATTCCTTTAGGAAAAAATTCCAATCAGACAATGGTTCATTTTGTGGGTTGTTTATAAAGGTGTTGTCACTCTGTCCATGAGAGTGAGTGAAAAAGACAAACTAACAGCCAACACGTGTTTCACCCCTCTACATGGCCATCTGGCCTGGGGCTTCCTCAGGGCTGTACATACAATCATATTGAAACAAGAATGGGGGTGGTGTGTATCACCGTGACAGAGAGGGAGGAGGATGGTAAGATCGGTAGTAAAGAAGAAAGAAGTAGAGAAGGAAAGAAAGAAAAGATATTAGGGAAAGGTAAAGTGGGAGGTGAATTGTTAGTTTTTGAGAGATAAAAAGAAGGAGGGGTTTGGGGGGTTGGGGTGGCAACATGACGAACAGCGTACGGTAATTTAGACAAAAAAATAGACATACACAAAGTAATTAATCACAATAGATTGAGAGAGAAACCAACGCAAGAGGCAGAAAGAAGAATGGAAAAAGAAGACATGGAAAAATCATGGGTGAATATAGAAAGATAGAAAAATGGAAGCAGGAAGCAGGAAGCATTTAGGTCAAAGGGCATTTGTATCAAATTATTATACATCGGGAAATTCCAATTAGATGCGAATCATTGGACAATAATTGTCAGTATACAAGTACATCAAAAGGAGTAAGCACATATGAAAATAGGTAATTACAAGATGGGAAAATTAAGTCAGTACATGGTTATGTAGGTGGGTGGGTGAAGTGGCAGTATTGGTGGTAAGGCATATTGTTCTTGTTATTGTTGTGTGTCGTTTTAAAAAAAAAATGTGGATGAAATGCTTTATTGATATAATATGGCTCTAAGAATGTATTTGTTTGCACTTTTAGATTCCCTGACGAAGGGAAGTTAATTCCCGAAATGCATTGGGATTGTGAAAATAAATCATGACATGAAATCCATCTAATGCTCCTGAGTTTGCTTGAACATTGACTAATAACATGGATTGAATAAAATGAATTGAACGCAAAAGAGAAGGATTAAAATTATTGGTGAAAAAAGAAAAAAGAAAAAAGTTGAAGTAATTATATGAACTTAATTTATTGGATTCAGGCTATGATGTGGCTGTGCAGCTTGGTGGAGGCAATGTTGGCTCCCTCGTGGTTTAGTTATGTTGCAGCGCAATGGGACGAAGCGCGGAGCAAGTTTTGCACTCCGTAAATGTTTGATCAGAATAATTATGGTTTAATATGGTTCTAAAATAGATGGCGAAATAGGTGTGCATCTCATTCCTATTGAACTCATTGCATGAATTTTTTCGTCTCCAAATGATATTGCACCCATGATTAAAATGTTGAACAAGACCGTAAGGAACAAGATCAGTAAAGAACATTTATCCAAAGTCGATGTCAGAGACGACGTATGGCGCAGAGGTTGGGTGCCGTGTCATGTTGGAAAATCATAGATTAAATGGAGTTTGCAAGCAATTGAGAAAAATTATCGTAATGGATCATTTCTTCAAAGATTTACCAGACTAACATTAATAATGGAAATAATGCGGGTTGGAAAGGAGTGGGTTTACATTCATTTTCACGAATTTATTGAATAGTTATTTGGGTACGTGAGAGACTCCAGGGAGAAAAGAACGTGGGATATTGCACTCTGGGACTTGGAGGAGTACGGGTTTAAACGTGCAGTTCATTTGGTTTGCTGTTTAGAGTCTCGTGACACACAGACGTAATTAATCACCTGTGTGGCATTATATAGGGCAGAAACTAATATAAATGGTCTCTTTTATAAAAGACACAGTTTGCATCGAAACGAGACATGCGTGCTTCGGCACGTTCGATACAATAGAGAGATGAAGTTATGGTCTTTTTAAATTGGATTCGTTTATTTTGGAATGGTTTCCTCATGTTTTAGGATATAACAGCATGTCATGGTAAGCGCAGGGAATTTTTTACGTGTTTATGTTTCTTTAAACTAGTGGTACCTTTGTCTACATTAAAAAAAAAAAAAAAAGGGGGTGTATTTATTTCTCAATAATGGAGTGACTTTGGGATACTAAATATATGTGAACACTGTGAGTGCATAAAAGATTGCATGTAGCTAACAAGCGACATTTTTCAGTGCATATGTCTCGCCTTATCTACAGGTTTATTGTTCTTGTTATTGTTGTGTGTCGTTTTTAAAAAAAAATGTGGATGAAATGCTTTATTGATATAATATGGCTCTAAGAATGTATTTGTTTGCACTTTTAGATTCCCCTGACGAAGGGAAGTTAATTCCCGAAATGCATTGGGATTGTGAAAATAAATCATGACATGAAATCCATCTAATGCTCCTGAGTTTGCTTGAACATTGACTAATAACATGGATTGAATAAAATGAATTGAACGCAAAAGAGAAGGATTAAAATTATTGGTGAAAAAAGAAAAAAGTTGAAGTAATTATATGAACTTAATTCATTGGATTCAGGCTATGATGTGGCTGTGCAGCTTGGTGGAGGCAATGTTGGCTCCCTTGTGGTTTAGTTACCACCAATACTGCCACTTCACCCACCCACCTACATAACCATGTACTGACTTAATTTTCCCGTCTTGTAATTACCTATTTTCATATGTGCTTACTCCTTTTTGATGTACTTGTATACTGACAATTATTGTCCAATGATTCGCATCTAATTGGAATTTCCCGATGTATAATAATTTGATACAAATGCCCTTTGCCCTAAATGCTTCCTGCTTCCATTTTTCTATCTTTCTATATTCACCCATGATTTTTCCATGTCTTCTTTTTCCATTCTTCTTTCTGTCTCTCGCGTTGGTTTCTCTCTCAATCTATTGTGATTAATTACTTTGTGTATGTCTATTTTTTTGTCTAAATTACTGTACGCTGTTCGTCATGTTGCCACCCCACCCCTCTAAACCCCCCTTCTTTTTATCTCTCAAAAACTAACAATTCGCCTCCCACTTTACCTTTCCCTAATATCTTTTCTTTCTTTCCTTCTCTACTTCTTTCTTCTTTACTACCGATCTTACCATCCTCCTCCCTCTCTGTCACGTTGATACACACCACCCCCATCCTTGTTTCAATATGATTGTACGTACAGCCCTGAGGAAGCCCCAGGCCGGATGGCCGTGTAGAGGGGTGAAACACGTCTTTTTCACTCACTCTCATGGACAGAGTGACAACACCTTTATAAACAACCCACAAAATGAACCATTGTCTGATTGGAATTTTTTCCTAAAGGAATACGAGAAACCAATCTTGCCCTGACAACTTTTTTGAACCTTATCTACATTAGGTGGTTAGGGGTTTCCCCTTGTCAAGGGCAAGTCTATAACGATAAAGTTTGGCTCAATATACGGCCAGTAAGGGATCGGGACCTTTTCACCCCTTATCTCACAAAATAGCGCCCTGAAGAGCAAGGAGCCGTGTGTGGCCAGGGAGCTGATCGGAGGCGGACAGAGGCACGCTCCCAGTGCTTTACTGGAAAAGGGGAGAGGAGCCACAGATGAGGTGTTGTAGCGGAGAGAGAGCTCCGCCCGCTGAACAATACCCAGTACTCTCGCCAGGGTTGCGGCAAGGCCTAACGACCCTAGGAGAAAACATTTCCTACCTCAGCGCTCTGGGCAGGGAGGAGAGGGAGATTGGCTCTCCTCTCCGCTATTCTTCCCCTGAGGCAGAGGAGAGCACTCGGCCCTCTGAAGGTACGAGGGGAAAACCCTGGACTAACATAATGATCAATGTCTCGGAGGAGATTGCGGCATCACAGTGAGGCCTACGGGGCCTCAGGGGATAGCACTATATGGCCACAGCTGCTGCGAAGGAGTGGAAGGAGGAGAGGGAGTTCCCCTGACCTGGTTTTCCTTTTGTGTTGGAGGACGCGTACCTGAACACCACACCGCCCTGACTCTGGAACAACAGCAGCTTCTGCTGGTTAATCCCCCTTTTTTCTCCCACCCCACCCTCAATAGAGAGGAGATAGAGTGAGACTGACTGCGCAAAGAAGGCCATGGAACGGGCCCTGATTTCATAACTGCTGACTGACCTGAGGGGTGGTGAGGATGAATGAGGGGTGCTCGTGCCCAGGGAGCAGTGGTAGCAAGATCCACGTGGTTTGAAACCCATGGTTCAAACCACGGCCCTGACGGTGTTGCCCTGTTAACTTATCCCTCACAAAGAGACGACGTGGCCCATTGAATACTTAACTACGTGGCTACTGGAGTGAATGATTTTTGGACAGGTAGGACCCTTGTGCCCCTCAGGGGTGGAGCGAGAAGAAGCAAATTGTGGTGCGTTATAAACCTGCACAACCACCTAAGGGGGAGGACGCATCGGGAACACTGGTGGCGTCATGGCAGCAAATACCACCGGCATGGGATAAAGGGTTGGAATCCCACACTGCTACTATCCCTGCGGCTATTAAGGACACTAAAGATATGTTAGAGAGAAAGATTGAGACAGTGGGCCATGATGTGAACCTCCTCTGGGACAATCAGAAGAAACTGGTCTACAGAGTGAAAGAAACGGAATCCACTATAGCCCAGACTCGGCCCACGGTTCTGGCTCAGGGAGATCGTATTTCACAGCTTGAAAAAAAATTGTCCCTGCTACAGGGGAAACTTGATGATGTAGAGGGCTGAGCACAGAGAAATAATGTCAGGGTGGTGGGTCTCCCGAAAGGGGCAGAGGGCCCATCAATGGAGTTGTACTTGGAGGACTGATTTGCCACAGTGGTTCTTGAGGGGAAGCCTTCTAAATGGTTCATGGTGGAGAGGGCGCACTGGGTGCCGGAAAGGCTGCCACACTCAGGAGCCCCCCACCCCAGGGCAGCGGTGGCACGACTCCTGAATTACAGGGACAGAGATACCCTATTACAGAGGGCTCGAACACATGAGTTCCGGGAGCTGGAAGGGGCCTCGGTCGCACTGTATATGGATTATACCACGGTGGTGCAAAAACAGAGAGAGACGTTCCTAGCAGTTAAGAGATACCTGCAAACCTTTGGATTCAATTTGAATTGTATTTCCCTGCCAGACTCCAGGTCACGCTAGATGGTGAAACTTACTTTTTCTCTGCAGTGGCCGAGCTGTGGGACTGGCTGGAGAGCCGAGGATATCCACCCTCGCCAGGAGTCCATGGAAATCACCACATGGCTGAATGAAGTGACACGAAAAGGCACAGCAGTCCGCAGAAGAGATTGACCCAGAGACTGTCCAGTAATAAAGCTGGGACCAAAAGAGCAAAAGTAGTGGATACATTACATCAAAGGGCTCCCACGCACGTGAGCACTAGATGGGATGTCCTCCGAGGTACGGGGGAGGACTCGACTGAGGAGAAATCTGAATCCGGGACCTTGGGACAAGAGACACACCAACTGTGGTGACACCTTGGACTTTGAGGTAAATAATATGACCACCGCCAGAGAAACGGACTAAATGGGGGTCTGCTTTCTTCCTATCTGTATATGTTACTGGTTAATGGGGCAATGTCCATGTTTGAAAACGATCTTTAGATGCCTCACTATCCTGACTTGTCGCCACAGATTCTGGCTCTTTTCGTCAGACAACAAGGGTTAATACAGGTTTTGGGTTCGGGGGACGAACAACGTACCGTGGTTTTGGGGGGCGGCCAGTTGCAAGATTGCAACACAGTACTGTAGGGTGGGGTGGGAGTTGGGGGTTTGTTTGCAGATGTTATGTTTTGTAAAGGTAAGTAGTTTCGATGGGTATGTCACAGAGCTCACAGAGAGAGGTTCAAGAGGAGTAGGTGGTATACTATACTCACTATGGGAATTAATTAACTTATTTTACCGACATGGAATGTTAATGGATTGGGCGATAACATTAAACAAGGGCTAGTCACTAAAGAGCTTACAAGAAACTCCGCTGATGTGGTGTTTTACAAGAAACTCATATGAAGAGAAACCACGCAACGCTGCTGTGATGAGGGAGATACAGGGTGGCGGGACATACAGGGTATATACCACAGAATCTAGAGGGGTGGGGATACTGATTAAAAAGTCCCTCCCACTTGTAGTGGCAAAGCTATGGACAGATACCATGGACCGCTATGCGTTGATTTTAGGAGACTGGGAGGGAGAAACACTGGTGTTAATTAATGTATATGTCCCTGCGGGTCTACTGATGGAACTCCGGGAATAAAGTGGAATACTAGCGGAGGTCCCACTTGCGACTGCCGTAATGAGGGGGTGGGGGGTTTAATATGATTATGGTCCCAGTGGTGGATCAGACTCAAGTTAGATCAGTACAGACAGCCCATGGGGGAAAATTGAGGGGCTTTGTAAGAGCCCTAAGTATGGAGGATGTAAAGCTCTCCCTGCATGACCGGGATGAGGGATTCTCCTATTACTTGGGTGCACAAAATATGCCCTCTTGCAAAGATTATTTATTTATGCCTGCCCTGGCTTTACCTAGATTTATAGAGACTACCTTCCGAGCGAGGGGGATATTGGACCACTCCCTACTGGAAGTTAAATTATAGGCCCTACGGGTAAGGGGGAGAAGTGAATGGCGCATGGCTGCTTTGCGGTTGCCCTCACTGATGGAGGTAAAAAGACTTGCAGGGATAACAGAATGGTACTTCCTAGAAAACACAAATATGGGTAGCAGTGTGGCCACCCTATGGAAGTTTTATGAGGCTACCTCCGAAGAGGTAGTGGATAAGCGTGAGCAGGAATGCTTGAAGCTAAAGAGAGATATACGGCTTATGAAAGACAGACAGGCGCATACCCCAGGAGTGAAGGTAAATCAGCTACTGAAAAGGGAAGAATATCGACTGGTGGCAACTAATGAGGTTAAACACAAATGCAAAAAGGACAATTGATGGACAAAATGCTGAACAATGTCATACATTCACCCAAGTACAGAGAGCTGGGCCTAAATCCATCGTTTGTTTGCTCCCCATGCCATTCCAGTTTAGACCCAGCAATATGGAAATCAGTCATGACCCTGTTCCCCATGGAAACAGTCCAGCCCGAACTGCCATGCCATGTCCTCCTGGACTGGAAACAAGCATCCTAGGACCGGTTTCGGGGTATCACCTCTCATCAGCCAGGCTAGCTTGACTCTACTGTCATAGAGAGCACAGGACCGAAGTCTGGGCATACCCGTCCCACTCGGGGTGACAAATGCAAAAAGAATAACTGATGGACAGAATACTGAACAATGTCATACATTACCCCAGTACAGAGATCTGGGCCTAAATCCATCGTTCCCCCCCCCCATGCCATTCCAGTTTAGACCCAGTCCTATGCAAATCAGTCTTGACCCTGTGCATCCTGGGAACAGTCCAGCCCGAACTGCCAGGCCAGGTCCTCCCTGGACTGGAAACAAGCATCCTAGTACCGGTTTCAGGGTATCACCCCTCATCAGCCAGGCTAGTTTGACTTCAGTGGCATGGTGAACAGATAAGCCTGGCCCGACAAAGGCAGTTGCCCCAACAGACAACTGGACAGAGGAAGGGCGATGGAGCTAGAGGAAGATTTAACGGAGGGGGAGGTATGACTGGCCCTCTCGCAATTACAATCTGGGAAGGTGCTAGGGTCAAATGACCCCCCAGTAGAGTTCTTGCTCTGTCTATCGACAACATTTGTACCCTCACAACACAAGATGTACAAGATGAGCAGGGCAAGCTCCCACGAGACTTAAGAATGGCAACAGCGATACGGGTTCTAAAATCCGGGAGGCTCCCTGATAGATGGGACTCCTATATATTCATATCTCTATTGAATATAGATGTGAAAATCCTAGCAAAGGCACTAGCGATTGAGGAAAGTGACTCTGGATTTGATACACCCAGATCAAACTGGGTTTATGCCCCACAGATCCACCCAACTTAATTTTAGGAGATTATAAAATAATTTGGCAGCAGCCAGAGATGTGGGAGTGCCGCTTGCAGTAGCCTCTCTTGATGCCACAAAGAAGTTGATTCAGTGGAATGCCCCTATATGTTCGCAGTCCTGGATATAAATGGTATTTGGGCCACAGTTTCTGGCCTGGATCCGATTACTCTGCATGGAACCTACAGTGCGCCTTAAAGTGACCGGGGTTCTCCCATCGGCATTTCAGATTGAGAAAGGTATGAGACAGGTCTGCCCTCTGTCACAGATGCTTTTTGCATTAGCTCTGGAACCTGTAGCGGAATTGGTAAGGGTAGATGTGTGGATCGAGAGTTGGAAATGAGACCCCCCCCATGGGAGTATCGTATCTCACTCTATGCAGATGGCGTGCTACTATATATTGCCAACCCAGATAAGATGCTGGAAAGGGTAGGTGAAATATTCAAAGTATTTGGGGAATATTCTGGGCTGTGAATCAACTGGGGGGAATCCCGGATTTTCCCGATGGGCACGTGGAGGGCAGAGGATGTCTTCCCAAGGCCACTCAGAATCAAACGGGAAGGTTTGAAATATCTGGAAATATGGATTTCTGGAGGGGAGACCTCGCATTACAAGGACAATCTTGTTCCATTATTGTGCAATCTGGAAAAGCATGTAGGGCATTGGGGAAAACTCCCTTTTTCCCTAATGGGAAGAGCAGAGCTAATAAAGATGGTGGCACTCTCCCGTTTTACCTATGTGCTACAGAACAGCCCTTTTTGAGTCCCCAATCGGTTCTTCAAGGATGTGAACACTCTACTGAGGAAATTGCTATGGCAGTCCCCCCCCCCCAGAATAGAATTATCTGCCCTACTGTGATCCACCTATGAGGGAGGGATAACATTGCCCAACGTAAGCGATATTATGAGGTGGCAGTCTTAAGTGTGATTAATGACTGGGCGTACATGGAATCGGATGACCCGGCATTTCGACAAGACAGAGAAATGCTGAGAGAGAAGGGCTATTTACAAGTCCTCTATGACGGGAGACTTGCGTGGAATGCCCCCCCAGCGATAAAACAGGTAGTGGGTATATGCATGAGCTTCATAGAGAGATGGGATGGTGGGGGTGTCTTACCCTCAAGACCCCATTGTGGATAGGCACAAGACTGAGAGAATGAACTCGCCTTGAGGACTTCGGTAACTAGGATATGATAGGACAAAGTACATTTTCAGTTGGATGGGATGCTAATGGAGTGGTAGCGTTTGCACATCTTCAAAAAGAATATGAGATTTTTCACTCCCAGATCTTGAAGTACCTCCAAATGAGACATGCACCACAAGCTAGGATCGGGCCAGATGAAGAGGTTATGGAGGCCTTGTCCCTAAAGAATAGGTTACTGGAGGGGTCAATGATAATGAAAGTAATCTCTCTCACCTACCAGACCCTGATGAGGAATACACAAAGAAAACTCAATGGCAGAGGGAGGTTGGAGACTTGGAGGATGAAGACTCAGGAGAGGTGTTGCAATTCCCTAGACAAGTAGTGATTAAGGCCTGGTAAAGGCTGATTCAGCTAAAGATACTGCACAGGGTCTATTATACCAGAGTTTTACTATATAGAATAGGGAAAGCCTTAGATGAGAACTGTCTGAGGGGATGTGCACAGAAGGGTACATTTGTACATACGCTCTGTGAGTGCCCGATATTGGGTGAATTCTGGGAGGGGGTGGCCCATAGACTGGAGAGTGCTACTGATGTCCGGATTACCCTGGAGGCCTCCCTTGTACTGTTAGGGATTTGGAGTGAATCGGATGCAGCCGCTTACCAACGCATGCTAATCAATTTGGGGTTTCTCTCAGCCAAGAGAGAAGTGGCACGTACATGGGGATCTGCTGTGGCTCCTACATTAAAAGTTTGGGAAATCAAAATGGACATTAGTACTGAACAGGAAAAGGCGATCTATAAGGGATGGAGATGCTAAAGAAATTTGAAAAGATCTGGAACGGATGGATGAGTGTCGTATAATTTGATTTAGCTGGTAATCTCAGTGGGCGGGAGAGAAGAGGAAGTGTTGGGGATTGATGGTTTGGTCGACATATAGTTATTGTACTGTTTGGAAAAATCAATAAAATATTTAACAAAAAAAATATATATATTTTTAGGCCCAGATTTACAAGGATTTTGTGCCAGGGTTGCATAATTTTTTTGATGCAGCCCAGATGCAAAATCCTTTTTTGTATTTACAAAGCCACACAAATCGAAATTTGTGAGGATTTATAAGAAAAAGTTATGCAAGGCACCGCATTGCGCTACCTTGCATTAATTTGCTTCAGGTAGCCATTACATTGGCGTTCCCATGCATCCACCCATGGACTTTGACATAAGCCCGTATTAACAAAGATTTCAGGTCTTGGTTTCACCACTTTTTTGACGCAGCACAACACAAAGTCCTTTCAAAATGTCGATTTGCATTGCTTTGTAAGAAAAAGTAATGCAACGCAGAGCACTGTGCAACCTTGCTTTACTGTGCATTAGGTAGGTGTTCAATTGGTGGTGCATTGGTGTTCCTATGTATCCACCCATGGATTTACCACTAAAATGGTGCGCCTACCTGAGGCATTTATCAGAACACATACAAAGAGAAAAAAGCCTCCAAGTTTTCTTGCAGGAACGTAACCCTTCCTGCAAAAAAACTATCCTGACCATAACACAGACACCATTGCACAACAGGCCAAGGGTGCATGCATTGGGGCTAGGCAGACTAAAGTAAGAGAGAGCAGAACTGCACCCTTTCTTTAATAGATGGTGCAGTTCTGATATTTTCAGGTGACGCAAAGCAGCACAGCAACTCTGCTTGTTGTGCTGCATTGCGCCACTTCTTTGTAAATTTGCCCAGTAATGATCGGTTTACCAAACAAGTATCAAGAACTCCTTGAATGGATACAAATTTACAACTTTTTAGAATTCACAAATATTGGCATTAGTAGGCTTGGAAAGGTACACCACTCTCAGGTTTCCAGCATACTACTGGCAATCAAACAATCAAAAGGTAATGGTATGAATGCATGGAAATAGTCTAACCACTGGCAATTCCTCGGGTAGCATTCCAAATCAAAGTTTTTCTCCCTCTGTGCCACTCTAGACAGAGGGCCTGTTTTAGGATTTAGCAGACAGAGTAAAGGCAGACATGGTGATGGAGGACTTTATTGCTTTACTTTGCCTGCTAAATTTCGAGATGACCCCCAGCCTGGTGGACATCTCTATACATTGGCAGGAACCACCATCAAGCCAGTTCCTGTTACTGTAGAAAATGTTTAAAGGACAGCTTCATCAAACATGACAGCTGGCCATCAAACTTTTCCAAGGTTTTTATTTTTCAAAAACAAACTCCCACAGCGATAATTTGTTTTTGAAAAATAAAGAAAAACTAATGACCTCCCACACCAGTTTTCTCTGGTGTGGGGATCATTTTAAATTATTTTTTTTATTGTTCCTCACCGCCAGGCTATACTTAGTAGTGGCATTCAGTATAAAAAAAGATAATCTTACCATCCACTCTAAATAGGCTGGATAGGCGGATGGCTTACTTTCAATAGTACCTACTCAGGCGGCCCGTCGAAGGAAGTTTTACATTGACAAATTAAATTTGACTTCATCAGCGTAAACCTTGGGGTCCGCATGGCTCATAATCGAGCCTATGGACCTTGTGTTTGGTGGACAGGGCACGAAGTTGCCCCTGCAACAGAGTTCTTGTCCACCAAACTGTAAATCAGCCCCCGAGGTCCACCTAATGTAAATTAATATTAACCCAGATCCTCAAGGGAACAGTCCATCTCAACTTGTGGCCCACTGTTTTTTAGTTGGAAAATTTTAGATTCACACCCCTGAATCTCACTGACTAAGCTAAGCCCCTCACTGTAAGAGTAGCCACATGAGCAGCAATTATGCAGCCATCAAGAGAGGACTGACATCTAGGATTCGATTAACACTATTTTACATGAATCTAGTAATGGGCCTGGGCGTTGTTTTGTATATTTCCTACCTCTATTGCGAGGTTCTGAATACCATGAGTTATTGTCTTTAAACAGAGCACTTCTTTGCTATAGTTTTACTGATATAGATCTGTTTTCCCCACAGAAAAAAGTATAGCTTTGTTTATGCGGGCCCAAAACGTAAAAGTGGCAAAGTAGACGTCAGTTCTTTTTGCAAACCTAAAGAGGTCACATAATTATCTGTGCCAGGGTTACGGAAATGTCCTGGGGGTGCATAGATCACCTGTGCCCATGTTTTGTGCTCCAGGACACTTTTATATTGACAGAATGGACTGCAGATACTTGTGTGACTCCTTCTTTACTACCCATTGTATAGGTGCATATTGTGTGCCTGTGCAATCCCATGAGGACATTCCCTCATGTGCATGGGTTTGTGAATCCATGTAACTGAAACATATATATATTTTTTCCTTTCAACTGCATCCCATTGCTGACTCGAGGGCAGGGACAAACATGCTCTTGAATGACATACTAACTCTGCACCACATCCTGCTACACAGTCCGCGATCACTGGAATTTTCTATTTGCATGTACTGTAATTGGAGAAAATGAATAAAATTTGTTGGAAAAAAAAGTGGAAGGAATCACTACTAAGAACAAGAAAAATAGAGAAATAATCAAAATGTTGACTTTGTCTAATAATATAATGATTCACTGTTAGTTTAAATTTATCATCTTGTATTTCTCAAAATATCTCATTGTCAAGAAACAAAATAATTTCCTCTAAAACATGTCTTCAATTCTGTGGTTCAACGATAAAATGTAGAAAAAATCTAGAATTAAATAAAATATTTTTTTCATCAAAAAAAAAAAATGTGCACCACCTATAACTTAAGTGCTATAAAGTTGTTCCTTATGGGAGAGGCATAGAGGATCCCAGGGATCCTATGGCACCCTCTAAAGGGTGTACATTAACACGTGGAACCCTACAACAGCGGTGGAGTGCCTGCTTGCTGTCCACAATCAGGCCAGTTCGCCTTCAATGAAAGATGACACGGCGATTCGTAACCACCACTCTATCTGTCCGTGAGTTCCCGCCTGCACTGAGGAAAAATATTTTTTCTTTGTAACGAGATACAATTTGAGACATGTGCATGCACTGACAGTGCTCTACAGCAGAGACCTGGAATATGCACCCTTCATGGTAATGTTTGATTAGCGAGCTGAGGCATGCATGTAGATGCTCATCTCAATGTAGGGTGTGAAGCCACAATTGGTTTTGGACCTAACAATTGGAAATGTAGGTGGTATCGCTCAAGACTTTCTCTAAGGGTTAGAAGATAAAGATGTAATAGTCCTGTCTGATGAGAACTCAGGCATCGATAAGTGTTGTTTCCGAATTCATGGAGAGGAGTGGGCGGACTGAATGTGGAGCAGGCTATCGTGGGCAGAGGTGACAACTGACACAAGCAACATTTGTCTTAGAGGACACAGTCAATGGCAGGGAGACTCGAGTCAGCCAGAAAAGAGCTTGAAGAAGACAAGAACACCATTTTCTTGGCTGCATGAGCCAGCATCAGGTGGTAGAAAGACTATCATTCATACAAGCATGGACCACAAAGAGATGATGATTGGTGTGCAGTGTTGGCTGCCACGGAATAGTTCGGGTGGGGTGGTATTAGAAAAAAAAAAAAATTCACTTACCTAGCTGCCAGCCGCCACCTCGCCTCCGTCCTCTTCTGCTCTTCTGTTGACGCACGCAGTCTCCAAAACTCCCCTAAGCCAATCATGGCGCTGCTGTCACAGCATGACAGCAGCATTGTGATTGGTCTGAGCGCCCTGGTGGCACTTAGACTGGGCGTGGGAGCCTGTGTATGTTCTCCGCCCAGGCTGTGCAATACAGCCAGGTGTAGAACATGCTTAGTGCGAATGACTGTTTGGCCGGCCCAAGACTCCTTCCCCTGCTGGCTGTGACGACAGCGCAGCCCCGCCCCATCCTGTAAATCTGCCCTAGTAAGGAAAAATAAACTGATAATAACACTATGTTTTTATCATTTTATTTTGTCCTTTTTGCACTGCTCAAAGAGCATGGGGTGGCCCTCCTCCGCCGTAGCGGAGGAGCCGCTGCTGGTGTGTTGCAATAAAAAAAGTTTGCAGGTGCAACAGACACTGACTCATGACGTAAGGTGGATAAATTATTACCTTGTCCCAGAAAAGTGAAATGAGCAGTGAGGTGATAATTACTATTTGCCTTTCACTAAAAGCCTGTGTAATAGATGGGAGTTATGCAGTCAGGATTTCTGTATTTCGAAACTGCTCAGTGGAAGTGAACTGTGTCAGAGATCAGAGTTCTGAGTTGGGTGCTATTTACCGCATCCATTACCTGGTGCATTATTCACCCTTCTTTAAACTTCGGCAGGCCAAATCTTCTGGATTTTAACAGGGAAAAGGTGTATGACATTTACTATACCATGCAGATTTTGGTGCGGTAAGCACCAAACTCCGCATGTTATTCCCTAAAAACTCATAATAGTTGCTATTTATCAAACTCAGTAACTAACATTCCCCGTGGTATCGTTATTTATTAGGTGCGATAAATAGCATCTTCATTCCTACAAACTCAGAATCAGGGCCATGGTGGCCTGTGCCCTTGTTTTGTTTTAGACTAGATGTGTTTTTTCTAAGTCAGATAACTGGTTATCTTACATGTGAACATAATGACTATGATGCCATTGTATTTAAGTGTGAATGTTGCAAAGTCTGTCATCAGGAATCCGTCTAGGGCCAGCCAGCAGCAGAGAGTGTGTGATGTCCTCAGGGATTGTTGGGTTGGTTTTAACTGAAAGCACAGCACATGCGACAAAGAAGGAAGAAAGCTTCGCCTTATTTACAAGGCAGCGTTAAGCCACTTAACCTGGCTTAACGCTGCCTTGTAAATAGGGCCCCCTTTCACGCTATACTTAGCATGAAAGGGGTGGGAAATGTGTGTTGCAGTGGGTGTTCCACCGCAACATCCATTGATTTTGGCGCTGCCCCATATTTACAAGGGTGGCGTAAATATGGAGCAGCGCCAAAATGAAGACCAAAAAAAACCTGATGTTAACATTGTGCAACGACGAGAAATGCTTTATTTCTCCTCGTTTTTACTGTTTCTGTGTGTGCTGCATTGTGCAGTACACATAAAAACAGCAAAACACCATGCATGATTGTGTATGTGCTGGAAGGTGTCCCTTCCTGCACATAAACAATGATTTTAAAAATGATGAGTTGCAACTTGTATGTGTGCTGCACAAAGCAGCACAAATAGAAGTTACAAATCGCCATTTAATATTGTTTATGTGCAGGAAGGGACACCTTACTGCACATAAACAATCATTCCCACAATGCAGGCACCCTTGCACTATGATGCACGGGTGCCTGCGTTGGCGCTAGGCAGCTGTAAATAGCGCTAGCGCAGGGGGAAACGCAGGGCTGCACCGTATTGTTGTAAATACGGTGCTGCCCTCTTTTCCCACAGTGGCAGAGCATGGCGTTAAGCCAAGAAGGCTAACGCCGCACTCCGCCACTTTTCTTGTAAATATGACCCTGAGTTTGTTTTTATTCAAAGACCGACTGGTGGTCCCTCTCAAGATCGGCATGAGTGGTGCCCGAGAACCCTCAATGTATGACCTGATCCAGTTAAATCAACCCCTATGTCGGTGTGACACTGATGTGAAAGGTAGACCCTGTAGGTAAAGGTTTGTTGATGAATCATTAAAATCCTAATATTGATAGAGGGTTATGCAGCACTTACAATGGTGGTAACAGGTAGGGCGCGTGTTAAAATGTTGAGGACTGATTGCTCCCAAGAGTGTCAGGGTAAGGAAGTACCTCAGTTAGGGCTAGAAAAGCCAGCCTCCTACTGACACATTTAAAGCCTGCACTGGAGAAGGGGTAGAACATTGGAGGCAGTCAGAAGTATTTATCATCTACAAGAAAGCTTTACCTTTGTACTCAGATACATTGAAGTAAAATATATTTGACAGACACCAGGTTCACTAGGCTAAGAATGCGAAAGGGCCCAGTCATCCTGTTGAAATATAGATTCCTTCTCAGGAATTTGTTAATGTGATTATGCCCAAAAGATGAAATTACCTTATATGCAAATAGGGAGAATAAGGACATTTCTATTGTGCTGATAAAGTTACTAAAACCCATGCTGTGTTATTGAGCATGAATGCTTGATAGAAGCTAATGAAGGGGATAATGTGGAGATAAGAAAGTAACTGTGGGCCTCACATTACTGCTCCTAGTATTCTAGAGCATTGCATTTTTTATTAGAAGCATGCAGACCTAACAAAATAAAATATGATTACTCCCGCTATGCTCAGCCAACAAGGCTGTCCAGGTAGGGGCCTAACGATTTCTATTGATGCCATAAAATAACAGCTGTTTACTCATCTAGCTTCATTGTAGCAGTTAAAGTTATTTTACCTGCTATTTAGGTAATTCCCCCTGGAGAGGTTAATGATCATACTCATTAGATCAAACTGTCCTAAATTCAAAGCAAGGTACTTTCTTTTAAATCCTGTGTTTGGAAGAGTGACATCAAGGCCAGAACCTCTTTACATACCAAAAGCTCTCCCAACCTCTAGTTAATGTGGTTACTGGAGAGAATGATTCCAGATGGCTTATTCTAAAATCTGCCTTTATTAATCACTGTTATGATAAACAAGGGAAAACATTCTAAGACTTCATAAAAGAAAGAGATTTAAGGCATGTGAATGGTTGCACTCTTAGAGATACTCTTGCTACTTGATGCATCGGTCACTCAAAATCAACAATTAATTACACTTTTGTTACTGTAGAACTGTTTGATAATTAAATGGATTTCTATGTAGATACGTAAAGAAAAGGATCACCAACCACAAATGCAGTGCTTAATTTGTAAAAGAAAATGGCCCGGTGCCGTTAAACATCGGCGCGCCGAATACCAAGGCCGGTAGTCTTTAATCCAGTATCAGACACTCCCTGCACTCTTTTCTCTCTCTTGGTAGTTCCTGTTTTTTGTTTGTGACGATTTTGCCGTCTTTTTCTTTCTTTGTCTTTCCGATCGGTATGTTTTTCCTTCACTTGCACTCAGCAAATATCTAACACACGGAAAAATAAGTGCCGCTCCCTACAAATAAGTGCCAGTGCCCCCCCAACGACAACTACCGGCACAAATACTAGTCACTGAGCCTACATTGGTCTC
This sequence comes from Calotriton arnoldi, assembly GCA_963921515.1. Classification (NCBI taxonomy): domain Eukaryota; kingdom Metazoa; phylum Chordata; class Amphibia; order Caudata; family Salamandridae; genus Calotriton; species Calotriton arnoldi. The sequence continues at coordinate 779,438 of CAWUFW010001674.1, forward strand.
CAAAATAGATAAAGAAAATACACAGCTTAGCCCAGAGTATTTCAATGTGGATGTTAGTAAACGGTGCATCAGTATTATGGTAAACTACTCACCTTCCTAAAAAGAGATGTGACATGGCTTCTGATGACCTTTACCGAATTAAAAGAAAACAAAAATATTGAAAATGTTCGTGTTATGTACGAGTCATCACATCGGTACAGTTCCAAAGATGCCTTATTCCAAAAGGAGCAAACAGGTACAATACAGGTACAGCTTTATCACAAGTACCACTGGCTCTGCTCTGCCAACAAGATCCTTACTGCATTGGACGGCAATAACTGGCGTCCAAAGGTACCTCTGAACCATTAATAATAAGCCAAAACAACAGAGATCATTTTAGATACTTGGGACTGACCTTCTCAAAGGACTCAAGGAATAGCTGGGACCTGAATACCTGCACCTCCACCATACTGGGGAAGACTTGGATGCTGAGGGACGTTCCCAATTTCGATAAACATGAAAGGAGCTTCCAAGAAATACTGCTGACTCTGTAAATTCCATGAAATTCCAAAATATGGTTCAGATGTACCAGCAACTTACAGGCACAATTTCCCAACTTTCTGTGTGGATCAAGCCCCTTATCTCTTTGACACTTTAAATATTTGCCCTGCATTAGGCTAGCAGTTCGATAAATAATGTTAGGTAGCACAGCAGTCTTACTGTAGGATTTAAAAAAAAAAGTTTTTTCAGTTCTCTTGTAGTCAAAGGACTGTTTTGCCTGGAGCACTCTATATACTTCTATTGTTCCTGGAATATAATGAGAGGTTTCATTATGCCAAGGCTGTATTTGGTGGAGGGCATGCTGTTATTACCTTAAAATCTGCAGTTTCTATTTTTCAGTGGTGAAACTGTTCAGGTGAACTTAATTTATTATTTTATATTATAATATATAATTAAATAGGCATTATACACAATTTCCACGACTTTTTGGTCATGTTTGGTGCCTCTGAAAATGTGGTGATTAGTGTGCTACTTGAGGGTTTTCCTGTGTGTGGGTTGTCTCCCACAATTCTACCACAAACCATATGTGTGTTTGTACATTTATTCTCATAGCTCTATCAAACTCTCCAAGGGTTTTATCGCTCTTATTCCTGCCTTACCATGCAGTCCTTGATTTTGCATTCTTTTTTTAATTTTTAAAACACGGTTTATTGTTTTTATAATGATTATGTCAGAGACCTCAATCTAAAAGGTGAAGAAAACAGTGGCATAATTGTTCACCAGCGACTTTCGATAACAAAAACATAGAAAAAACAGTATTGGCCATTCAGTATCCAGTACCAGTGCTGACTTCAAGATTGCCATTGTACAAAGTCTCAGGATGTGGAGGAGGGTTTTCAGTGCTTTATCGAGGAGGGGCATTTACAGGGGTGTCACCGGGCACCTTGGGTCACCATTGTCCAGTGCCCATGATAGGGCAGTCCTTCAATGTTTATCAAGCCACATAGGAGATGGTTCCCGTAGGTAGTCCATGCCTCTCAGCAACAATGAGACATTGACAGTGATTTGAAGACGCCCTGGCTGTGCCTTTGTAAGTAGAGTGTTTACTTTCTATCTGCATGTTCTTTTCACAGATATCTATGCAGGATTCTTGATCTAAGACTTTTGGAAACTGTGGGAGTATGAATAGCCGTGCCATGCATTTACAGACCATTGAATCTATGGATAAATTGTAACTGTCATCTGATTATTATAAGGCTCATTATGATGTCGGTGGGTCCGACACTGATGGTACGTTGGTGTCAGACCCACCGACATCTGCCCCTGTGGTCCGCCCGCCACATCACTATGCGGCGGGCGGAGGCATCAGGCAGAGGAACCATCCATGGTGCTTCCGACGAGTCGGAAAGACAACATAATCCCTTAATGACAGCAGCTCCGCCGTTGGGATTATGATGTCGGTTTACATCAGCCATTCCATGTCGGCCTTTCTGACATGGAAGGGCTGTAGGAAAGCGACATTGGGGGCCCCTAGTAGGGTCCCCTTTCCCCCTGGCCCTCCACTATGGGGCCTATGGTGCCTCCCTCAACATCCCTGCACTGTGTGGCAGGCACCGCATGTGCCTGCCACACAGTGCAGAGATGTTTAAAAACATATATTCTACAATAGAAGCTTGTGCTGCGGGCCTTTTCTGCCTGCCGCACAAGCTTCGATTGTAGAATGTATGTTTCTGTTGCATCCAAATCAGGTTGTCGGAACTGCCGACCTATGGTCGGGCGGTTCCAGACCGTCCGCCCGACTCGTAATCAGGGCCTTTATTATTTTAGTCTATTGAGGTATTTAGATACTGCAGACCTGGTCCTCGAAGGACAGTGAAGCACTATATACAGCAATAAGAACAGGGCTGGACTGGCTACCGGGTGTTTTTTGCTGGCGTGGCAGGGTGGGGTCCAGGTTCACTGCGGAGGGGCTGATTTTGTTGCTGGGGAGCTGCCGGCACTTCTAAATGAACAATGCAAAACAAATAGCTTTAAAGCATACTTTTTTAAACATTTGTTTTGCATTGTTTATTAAGGAAAGCGCAGTAGCCAGTCCGGCCCTGAATAGGAATATGAACCCTGTGTGCATGAAAACAAGGCTCATATGAGATCATTTAATTAGGGGTCGATTCCGATCTCGGCCGATAGGGCTCCGAATCGGATTCGACTTTACCGGATCCGATTCGGACGCCCTGTTTCCGACCGAGTCGGACGTGGCGTCCGGGCGAGCGAGTACGATGCGAACGCACGCGAAATCGCCGACCGACTCGGCTCGCGGGACCCAACCGCTCCGACCGACTCGCACGGACACGACTCGCACCGCGCAATGGAGACGTTCCCCGGCCGGGTAAGTACGATGCGCGCCGCGAGCAGTCCGACCGACTCGCGCCGTCCGGCTCAAAAGAGCAGTCGGAGCCGCACTTTGGGGGTCCGTGTCGGACCCCTGTACACCTAGTCGCGCGAGTCGCACACAGGGGGGACCCATGGGTCCCCCTACCTGTGCGTGTATGGCGCGACCCGCTTCGACGCGTACCCGCTATAGGGGCGCCCTTGTCCGCCTCGCACCCATTGAGTCAATGGGAGACCGCGTACGCGTTGCAGCGACCGGCTCCCATTGACTTCAATGGGAGTCCGACCGAATCGAGTCCGATAGCATGCGAACGCATCGTACTCGTTAGGTCGGACTGCTAGGGTCCGATTCGGTCGGAATTCTCTCCGGGTCCGGCTCGGTCGGAGAGATTTCCTGCCCGAATCGGAATCGGCACCTCTGTCTTCAATATACACAAATATGGTTCACTGGCAAAATATTGAGGTAAAAAATATCCACCTACAAAATTATCAAGACATAAATATCAACTACAAAAATATCGACAAACTATTCTATAAAATATCGGGGAAATGTCGTTTTCAATAATATTGTTGTATTAAATATCGATTTTTAAATATATATAAATTAAAATATTAAAAATAAAATATATTAAATGCTAACATTAATTTTATAAAAATTAAATATATTTAATGTATATTGTAACAAATATAACAAATAAACTTACTTTAAAAAAGTTAAACACACACATATATATATGCAACAGTAGGGCAAGTGTTGGATTGCGGATGGATTCAATTTACTATTCTCACTCCACTGAGTGGAAAAGTAGAAAAAGTGTTGGATTGCAGAGGGGTAACATTTAATATTCCCACTCCAGTCAATGCAACAGTAGGGAAAGTGTTGGATTGAGGAGGACCAAAATGTACTATTCCCACTCCAATAAGTGCAAAAGTAATGAAAGTGTTGGATTGCAGAGGGGTAAAATTTAATATTCATACTCCAGTCAGTGCAACAGTAGGGAAAGTGTTGGATTGCAAAGGGGTAGAATTTACTATTCCTACTCCAATAAGTGCAAAAGTAGGGAAAGTGTTGGATTTCGGTATAAAATTCACTATTCCCACTCCAATGTGTGCAAAAGCAGCCGCGGCCATTGCAAGTAAGAGCGGTGGAGCGGGGGGGGCAGGGTGGGGGGGAGTGGGCATCTGAGTGTAACAGTAGGGAAAGTGTTGATTTGTGGAGGGCTAACATTTACTATTCCCACTCCAATGAGAGCAACAGTAGGGAAAGTGTTGGATTGCAGATGGAAAAAAATATATTCCCACTGCAGTCAGTACTACAAATTCTCTGCAAAACAATAAAATAATTTCAAAGCAAAATAAAAAAATTAAAATATAAATATTAAATAAAAACACAAATATATTTCATATAAAAATCTTTAAAATAAATACATATTATAATGTTAAATACATATGATAAATAATATAAACATTATTAAAAATGTAATCCAAAATTATTTTCATATAACATTTTTTTATTTTTATTATTTAACAAAAATATAATTTATTTAAAAAATTATTTTAGTTACCGCCCACCAAATACTCCTACAAAACCTACAAGCCACACCTAAAACCTATCTTTGAAAAGCTAATTATTTCCATTCAGATAAATATTTAACCACAAACTAATTGTCAATAAATACAAATTAATTATTATTTAAGTGTAATTTACTTTCCACAATATACCCCACAAAATATACAAAACACTCCTAAAATTTTATAAAAAATTAATTACACAATTGACAATACATTTTAATTTTAATAATTATTATAAATTAAAAATTAATTCTAACCTAATTCAAACATAATTTACTTCCTACCATGTACCCCAACATAACACAAAACCACACCTAAAAGTTTTGTTAAAAAAGTTTATTACACAATTACCATAATTAATTATAAATTAAATAACCATTATTAAATAAAAATATTAATTTTAATTACTTAGAATTAATTTACTTCCTCTCTTTACACCTCTAAACCCCACAACCCACATCTAAAATAAAAATAGTATTTACACAATTAACATAATTATCAATTAAATAATTGATATTAATTAACAATTATTAATAAATTAAAATTAAATTACTTCCCACCCTGTACCCCTATAAACCCCACAACCCAACATAAGATTTAAATAAAATAAAAAAATTACACTATTCACATAATTATTAGTTAAAAAATAATATTAATTAAAAATTAATGATTCATTTATTATAATTAAATTACTTCCCACCCTGTGCTCCTAACCACCCACAACCCACTACGGTACTAAAAATATCAAAAATTACTTCAATTACATTTAATAACTAATACAAATTTTACAAATACATTAAAAAACATAAACAATAATTATACAAAAAATGGCATCATATACATTTAAAATATATACCAAAATACATAATCATTAAAAACGATTTTATAAACAACTATATTTTTGTACTCAATATTAATGACATCGATAGTTTAAAAATCGATATTACTTACCTTAAAATCGATATTCTTGACAACGATATTCTTGCTGATGACATTTCCATGTCACAATATTTTTGACTCAATATTTTTGCAAAGTCAATATTTTCAACTCAATATTCTGTCTCAACATCCACAAATATAACTGCTGTGAGGGACATTATTGTTATGGGAAGGTGGCGAAAGAATACGAAATGCATCCCGACTAAAGGGTAAAGATGATGGTCAACTTGTTAGTGGCAGGAATATTGGGAAGTGTTGAGTTTTATTCAGAAGTTGTGTAGCGTCTCAAGCCCTGATTATTAGTGACACGTAGTCGATGGTATAGTTATTACATCCAATAAAACCCAACACTGAGGTGTTTGTAAGTTACCAGGTATGATGGAGCTGGGAAATGGATCTCATGTTTTGAAAAAAACACAGCAGGAGTAAATCTTGCGATAGGTGATGTTAAAAGTCTGCTCAGCAGCCTCATCGGAGAACAGACTAACAAGGTGGTCACCCGAGCTCGCATCCCAGCAGTTGCATGATGGGGTTACATTCAATTTGTACAGGCACCAAATCTGAACAGCCCTGAGTGAAATGTTCACTGCTGCCCAGATGTAGGAGGGTTAATGGCAGAAACTATGAAACCTGAGGAGACCATAACTGAATTTCTGGATAGAATGAGTGAATGATGGGGACAAAAGACAGGACAGCCATGGACTGACATGGGCCCGCAAGTCACGTTCTTTTATAACGTCCTCAAAACGGGGATACCCACCAAGGTACAGAGTGGTTTGGACAGCATGGTAGTGTTAGATTCCAAACCCGGGTGAGAGATACAGGCCCACATATTGCACTATTACAAAAAGAAACAAGAGATGGATAGGGAGAAACAAAGAACAGACCCAGAGAGACACCAGGAAGTTGGTCCAATACAAGTTGAAAAAGACAGCCCAGGAGAGGGTCACGTTGGCCGCGAGAGTACCAATGGCGCAGTGTTGAACAGGACTCCACCGCAAAACCCAGAAGGTTCCAACCTAACTATAATGGCAGAAGTCATGGAGGTTGGCAGCAGCTGGACCTCAGAGAATGTTACTATTCCCACAGGATGGGCCACATGCTGACCAATGCCTGCTAAAAGCATACCATGCAGAGAGGTGGATAGACATGAGCCAGTCCTCGCAAAACCCACATTAACAAAAACACACATCTGTCAGCCAGCTATCGCACCACCACAACAGTTGTGCAAACACATGGCAACAGCAACAACAGACAGGGAATCCAGCCCAGCATGGACCCGGTCACACGCACAGCAGGGAGGGGTAACTGTCTGGGGAGGCAATGCCTTTGCGCAAACGCAGAACTCAAATATGCAGTAAGTCAGAACCCTCATAACGAGCCATCCATTTCATGCGTACCTCACAATTCACTGTACCAACACTCAAATGAAGGACCAATGGCCCCCTTTAAGTTCGAAAATGAAACAGTGTCAGGAGCTAAGGTTCCCGTACGCTCGGGATAGTGAAGACCCCATCACCTCTACCACATAGGATCCAACAAGTTTAGAGGTGTTGCCATGTGCCGAGTCAGTCGGTAGGGGACGTCTGCCGCAACAGCTAACTATCCCTATCCATCACCTTCATTGGACATATTTGAAATAATTCTTGACCTTAGATTCCAGGTTCTCCGTGCAACAATGTTTTTTCCTTCCTTTTCCTGCAAAATTTTCCAAGCATTCAAAAACATGTTCACCGGCTCGTGCACCTCCAGAATAACAAAATCGACGTGCCGCTGGTTAAGGGTCCCTGGCCACAGCTGGTAACCGCAAGTCCAACCACCCAGAAAAAAAAGGGTCAGAGGGAGGTTTGGGGGTGGGGTGAACAGGGAGTCTGCAAAGATCCATCACAGCTCCACACAAGATTATAATTCGAGAATGTGCTCACCCCCTTATCAGGCCTAGCAGTCAGCCAACACCCCAGGCCTTCCAAACACTATCTGAAGGAGACAACAAGCCCAGTCACAGACACTGCAATATAAGAAACACACAGAGGCCACAGGACAGCTTCGAGCACTTCCATTCTCGCCTGATAAATGGGATAGCCAAATCAAGCAAGATCTAGGAAAGCGCCCAAAAGACCGACAAAAAAGATGCTCAAAGTTAGCCCAAAATGATGTTTTGAGAAGAGGGACATAGCCAAGGCACCTGGCACCACTTGGAGGGCCATGTTGCACACCGCTTGCCAGGGCTAGAGGCATATACACATGACCTCGGGGCACATTATGATCGCCACCTGCATTGATTTGCAACACGCCCCCTCATATACATCACCCTGCGCATGTGTAGATCAAAATCACCACCCACACCAATAGCACCTCCCACGTACACCTTGGAAAGTGGGGCTGACTATGTCTATGGAACCCTAGCTAAGATTGATGACACCCCATGTTCACGAGATTACCCCGTAAAAATGTTACACCAACTTAACTGCCAGCTAGGCACGGAGAGGGGGAGATCTGCATCCTATAACAATTAAAAAGGACCAACAACCCCTAGAAATTAATGCATCCCATGAACAATAACGCACTTTGCAAACTAAGATACCCTGGCTGTGCCTCACTTAAAATGGTGCAAACGAATGAGGAAAAGGCACATCTCTCAAAAGAAAGAGCACAGGAACCCCAAAGGAAAATAAAGGCATGTGCAATAATGCACTTTTTATTTAGCTAACAAAACAAGATGATGATGATCAGCACTGAGCTCGGTCTTAATGCGATCAAGGAAGAAATGAGAGCCATCCACCTCATGGCGATGCAACATTGATATGTGTTGGACTTAATGACCGCAATGGACGAAGGAGTGTGTGACAAGATCGATACGTCCTGCTGCACGTTTATCCCAGATAACGACTTGGCTAACGGGACTCTGACTCTTGCGATCCAAGCACTGCACCGTTTACAAAGAGACATGTGTGAGAAGGGAGGTGCCCCTGAGCAGGCATGGTATCTAAACTGGTTTGCCAGCTCCCCCGGTGACTGACCGGACTGTGCACGTCACTGTTGCCCATTATCATAATTTTATTGTTCTTGTGTTGTTTCCTACAATTGGGGGTTTCCTGCTGTAAATACGCAGTCCTCAAATGAGGTATAATGCAGGTAACTAGGAAAATAGTATTAGTCAAAACTGAAGAACAGCATGTCCCCAATAATGTGACTGTCATGAGGTATGGGTTAGATAATGTAGTTGAAAATTCAACAAGAGGGGGAAATGTTGATATTGATAAAAACAATGCCAATGCTTATAATGATACACTCGCATACACAAACAAAATTACATCACTATTATCAGATTCTCCCGCCATGAACTCTCCATCAACCCTGACTCAGAAATACGTGGTCGACAGGCTCTGCAACCTAGGCCCGCTGTAACTGATTGACAGGTCATAGATGGGGTGGCACGTAGCTGGCAGACAAACATGTGAACAGGAAACTCAGGTCCCTCTCCCAGATAAACATAGTGATACCACAATGGTCCAAGAAAATTGTCCCCAAATAAAGCACACATGGCCAGAGGGGTGCACACATTCCCAAAACACCATAAAGTCAGATGCCACATGAAGTTAGGAACACACAGCCAATCAGAACACAGCACACACAGTACATGCAGTGATCCCACTCCCGGACATCTGGACAAATTACCCACCTGATCACATTGTGTCCATGCAAGATTGAGGCCCACCTGCATTTGTTATCAGGGGCCTTGTATTTACAACTCCACAGACAAGGCCTGCATTCTTTTACCAAACAAGGATCGCCAGATGTACTTTTATGACACCCAAAACTGTATAGAAATTGCTCAGATTGACTGAACTTTGAGACAGTCCTCAAACCCGTTTCTGTAAGCTGCACTCCCAGCTGAAGTGTTTCATTAAACCAACTGTTCCTGTTTTGCCAAACGCCTCTTGTCTTTTGTTTTTTCAAGGTACATTCATATCAGAGCTATAAGAACCAACTATAAATTGAATTTTTTGACTTTTTAAAATATTTATTTAAATCACAATTCACTAGTGAAGTTGGATTTGTAATACATATTTTGTAAAGATTATTTTTTAGAAAGTTACCTTTGCCCTGCCTGACGCACCTGGAAGATAAATCAGCATTTTGATCTCTCTCTTCTGCTAGCCACTATGTAACATTTCAATAGGCATGAATGAGGTGTGAACTAGCCCCCAGGAAATGGACAAAATACCTTGGATGCAGGGAGGCCCCTGGTAGAATCGCCAGTGGACTGAGCACAAGGATTTGATTAACTTCAAAGAGGCCTACCCTTTCAACTGCAGATGTAGCTAACACCCAGGTATGCACCCTTCTTTTGGCCCCTCCAGCTAGACAGAGTTCCATCATAGTCGCCCCCTTATTGACATCACAGTGTCAGATCCTTATGGAGTGTCAAGACCTGGTTCACATGTCTGCTGGGGTTTTTCAAATAACACTTGAGGCGCACTTCAAAGAGGCCTCTCCTGACACAGGTAAATATCAGCTGACACCTGGGCAGGGTCCTTCTTTTCTCCTCCCACCCAGACAGGCCTCAGTCACAGTGGGCTTCTTTTTGACATTACAGTGTCAAAGCCTGCTTGACAGGTCTGCTGGGTTTACATATAACATGTGGGGGTCACTTCAAAGGAGGGAAACAGAATGCCAAAGCAATTTGTGTATATCCAGTGCCTGGATACAAAAAGCTCAGCTTTGTTCTACTAGATTTCCGCCTCTGAGTTTGCTGAGGGTAGAGCCACTGCCTAAAATTGGATTTTAGTGTTACATGTTGGAGGACACTAGGATTACCATAGTACACTCGCCACACACAACCCCACATGTCAGAGCCCACGTTTAGGAGGGTTGAAGACTTTGGCCATCTTTAAAATTGCCAAAGTGGGTAGGGTTAGCCTCAGGAACCTTTAATCCATTGGTTAGGGCATTCCTATGGGTCTTTTCCACTCACTAGCTTGTGCCAGGCATAAATGTGGCATCTACAGGCACCCATTTCAGAACATTCCAGGGCCTGTGGAAGTGCAGAACAGGACGGAACCTGTAGTATGAGACCTGAAAAGAGTCTAGATGACTGGACCTGCTCTCCCTCTTGTACCCAGGACAAAGAAGTAGACTCTAAGGGTCATAAGGCTGACATCATGTCAAAGCTACAAATACACAACAAACTAAAAGAGGTCTTTTTCTGCAACTGCCCAGCTAACCATTAGCAAATGGACCTGGACTGGACCCTTCAGTTCACCTGTGCCTGCCACCCTTTGAGTCTCTAAGTGCCTCCCCATAGGTCCAGGGGACTTTAGACTTTTACTCCTGTAGTAGATTGGAACTTTAAATCTTTGACCTGGCTGAACCTGGTTAGTATAGCCAACCTGTGCATCATCGCAGTCAGAGTCAAATTGTGCCTAGGTCCTGTTCTACCGTGACCATTGACTATCACTGGCATTGTGCTTTTTGTTGATATTTCTACTTAAAACATTTCAAATTCATATCTCCAATTCTCCTGATTGGATTTTTTTCATTTTGGTGTCATTTTGTTTATTACAATTTACTCTTTTTTCTAATTCATTTTGAGATTTTTATTATTTTGCATTTGTACATTTTCACAGTTTTAGCACTGTATAAATACTTTACACATTGCCTCTATATTAATCCTGTCTGCTCTGTGCCATAGCTATCAGCGGTTTGAGCTCAGGTTTATTTAGTGACTTTAGTGATTCACCCTCACAAAGGCTGTGATTATTATTTGAGGTGGGTAATTACCACCCTCAATTACCTACTTCCTTACACCAATTACCCGGTATTATGAGTTTTCCATGTTCAACATGACCTCCTCCGTCTGAATTATGTGATTGCTTGGCTATGTGTATCACACAATAAGTTTTGAATTTCATCAGACTGGTGTGGGTAATGGTGTGGCTCACATGGGTCTTGATTAGCCCTCAGTCCTCAGCAGTGAAGATATATTTTAAATATGTGGCACCTAACTCTCATTTTTTAAGTTTTCAATTGGTGGCTTAATAGGTGTATGTATTAAGATGATGCAGAAATAATCGCTTGACACTTTGAACCCCAGATTTGTGGGGGGGTTGTTAGGGAAGTGGGATTATTATTATTATTATTATTATTAAATTTATATGGCGCACAGCTACCCGGAGGTTTCCCGGCGCCTACGGACATACAAGGTGAGAGAAAAGGTCAAAGCTATTAATAAAAGGTTCTACTGATTAAAAAGCCATGTTTTCAGCTCTTTGCGGAATTTAAGATAGTGTTTTTCAAGGCGGAGATGCATTGGAAGGGAGTTCCAAAGGGAAGGAGCTAGGTAGGCAAAGGAACGTCCTCCCATTCTAGCTCGTTTAATCCTGGGTACCTGGAATTTTAATTGATTGGAGGAACGTAGTAAGCGTGAGGGACGATAATGGTGCACCAAAGCACTTAGATAGTGGGGAACTGAGCCTATGTTTATTTTGTGCATATAGCAAAGGGCTTTAAATTTGGCGCGATTGTCAATTCTCAGCCAGTGTAGTTTACGAAGAGCCCCTGAAATGGAGGCCATTCTGGGTAGTTGGCAAAGCAATCTTGCCGCGGAGTTTTGAACTACCTGCAACTTCTGGAGTACTTCCTTACTAGCACCCAGGTAAAGCACGTTGGCGTAATCCAACCTGGACACTATCAAGGCCTGGATGACAGTTTTTTGTGTAACGGAGAATCCAGAGAATTTTCCTAAGCCACTTCAGGATAGCAAAGCAAGTGGAGGCGACCTTGATCACTTGCTGCCTCATAGACAATTGGTCGTCAATAATGACGCCAAGGTTACGGGCCGATTGTGATGGATGCGGAAGATCGCCCATTTGCGGTGGCCAATGTTGGGGACCCCAGAGAGTTTTATTACCACCGAAGTTGAGGAGTTCGGTTTTCCCACCGTTGAGTTTTAGTTTATTTAAATGCATCCACTCCGCGATCTTTTTAGCCCCGTCTGGAGAGAAGATGATTTCGGGTCTCCTTGGAGGAAAGCGAAAAGATCAACTGGGTGTCGTCCGCGTAAGAGTATATTGTTAGCCCTGCTTGCTCTGCTATCGTAGCCAGAGGGCTAACGTAGATATTGAAAAGCAATGGGCTAAGTATGGAGCCCTGAGGGACTCCATATGGGGAAACCTGAGTCTTGGAATGAGCAGTAGAGGAGAAGACCTGAAAGGTCCTTTTGGATAAAAAGCTAGACAGCCATTTAAGTGCCGTACCACAAATGCCCTTAGCTTGAAGGATTTTTATAAGCAAAGTGTGGGAAACAGTGTCAAATGCGGCACTTAAATCAAGTAAAATAAGAGCCACCGTATCTCCTTTGTCGACCAAGAGGAAATATACTTTCCCCATGGAGAAAAATATACAAAAAAATGTACGTTTGAACAGGGGATTCTATTCCATCTCTGAGCAAAGCTCTTTCCCTTTATGGAGTTCTACATTATATAGGATTCCAAAGGGAAACGACATATGATCTTTCAAATGAAAATACATGGAAACCTGAACCTGGCGTAGCTTTCCATGCTTCTTTGTGAATTGGGCCCTCAAATTGTAACTCTTAACTCACACTGTTCGGAATGATTGTTGAATGAAGTGGTTAGTGGAAATTTTTCCTGGTGGGTGGTCGGTGTCTTGTTTCTTTTGTAGTGTTTCTGTTAATGCTTTATTAATTTAATGAATGTTATTAGTAACACACGTTCAGAACCACATTCCACATTCTAGAATTGCATTGTTTTTTACACGTGGAAGCTCTTTAACTCTCTCTAAAAGCTCACAATCGACACAGAAAAGTATCTCTTTTATTAATGTAAGGCTTTGGTATGCAGTTGTTAAGGTTTGACATTTTTGCTTTGGGGGGTATGATTGGCATGTGCAGGTAAGACAATGCACCATTATCACAGGGTGCCCGTTCAGTTTACATCAGTGACAAATAAATTAAATCCATGCCCTCCTGACAACCATGTTGTGGTCAGGCACTTCTTAGTTGTACCATTCTGGTGGCAGGTTTTCGAGCCAGAAAGGGAGTGGGAGAAAACATATTCCGAGGGCATGTGTCCACACTACTTTTCTAGTTAGATAATTTATGGGTGTTTGTGTGTTTGAGCGTGCACGCACACTAACAACCATTTTAGTACATGAGGCATTCTTTCTTTAAAGCCCTGCAGATGTCTCAGTACTAATATAATAGTGTTTAATGCAAGTCAAGCAAATCATAGATGCATTGTGGGAGAGTTCTGTAGATGTCACAGTATTGTTATTGTCTTAGTACTGGTATACTCGTGCATGAAGCAAGTCAATATAGAGGTGGTGAATTGTGAGAGTCCTTAGAAAGTCTCAGTACTCGAGTATTAGTGCACCGTTCAAGTTAATATAGGAGTGCATCGTGGAGGTCCTGTGAGTGTGCCAGCCCTGCTATAGCAGGGCTTAGCACAAGACAAATCAGAGGGGCATTGTAAATCTATTTTTTGTAAATTAAATTGATTTAAGTTGTATAAATATCCGTCTCACAATTCTCTGTACTTGGGAAAGGGCCTGATTTTATGTCTCTGATATGTAACGGGCTCCACTAAGGTGCAGATTTTAACATGCTTTATTTGTATTGAATGTTTTGTATGTTTTTCAGTCGATGTCCAGTCATCCCTAATGAACATGTCTTGTTACTTGAACAGTCTTCTTTTGTTAATTGTATAACCGCCTTGAAACTCCCCACATTTTGCATTGATGTGCTCTAAAAATAGTAAACTAAACTACAATAGTTGGTACAGTGCGGCTCTAGATGCATTGCAATATGTTACATCCCAATATTGTTTCATTTTAAACTAAGATAGAAATGAAACTTTAAGCCCCAGTTGCACTGATAGACAATAGTCTGAGCTAGCTGTTACTCATCCAGTAGCTACATGAATGTGATGATTCTGCACTCAAAAGTAACAACAAAAAATAAATACACTTTCGAATCTCAAGGGCATGTGTGCCGGTGCTGATTTGCAAGACTGTATACCAGTGCTTTAAATGCACAGGTACTGTACGGTACGGAGTACCTGCACTTCTTTAATTTGAAAGGGAGAGTACCTGCACTTCTCCGCACCGCTGCAATACATTTAATGGGAGAGTACAGGCACTTCTCAGGAGCAAATAGGTACTCTAAAGAGTGAGTACCTGCACTTCTATATTTCCATTTAAAACACTGCCGTATTCTGTCTGCGTCCTCAATGCTATTAAGCGAAATTAATTGTCTGGATTTGTATTTGATGCTATTTTATCGAAATTTATTGCCGAGATATAAACTTGAAATACAAGAAAGTATTTCATTTAATATTTCTTTCACCTGGGACCTGAATGGGGCATAAGGGGAAACCTCAGGGAGAGGACAACCCATAGGTGCACTTGTCAGCTCCTCTACTGTTTTTGCTTCATGTGCAATAGTGCAATGGTTCACTGAAAAGGAATGTTGAACAAGAATAGTGCACAGATAGCTGCCATGCAAAGGCCGTCTCAGTCAGCCTAGAGAGTTAAATTAGAGGACGGACAATATTGTCTCCTCTTCAGACGTGTCACCAGGAGCAAAACACACATAATGCACCTGTCTCAGAGTATATACGTTTTTGGGTTATACAACATGGTACTGCTTCAGGAGGAAAATGTAGTGCCTTCCACCCTGCTGTGCAGCCCATGGGCCCTGGCTGCTTTGCTGAGCCCAAACATGGGTCTTACGCCAGCTATGGAAAATTATTTTGAATCTGGCCCATGGTTTTTACAAACAAAACACGTTTTCTGGAGCGCAAATAAAACAAGGATATCCCTTTGCTAAACTAACACTAGCCTCTCTTTGCCAATAGGGGTTAGTATGCCACAAATGTAAACCCCTCTGGGTCTGGGAAGTGCTGAGGAGCAAGGATATAAGTAAACCACTTGTGTCAAATAACCAACTGTGCAAAGAGTGGGAGAGGCCAGGGATCTACAACCACCAGCTACTCTTCCCTCCAGTACCTCCACATCTCACTCATCTCACTGTACCAATCTTTCAATTCTTAATCAGACCCCCCAGGATATTGCGGCATGGATTAGCAAATTTAGCGGCACAAATATGGAAATTTAGCGGCACAAATATGGAAATTTAGCTGCATTTTTGCGGCACTTTATTTTACTCATAATCGTCCATTTTCAGCTTTAAAACAATGGAAACTTTTAGCAGAGTATTCCACTTTGAAATAGGCAACCTGGGATATGGAACAGAGGAGGCAGCCCACAGGTGAAGGCTGCTATCCCTCGGAAATGCAATCCTCCATTTGCTTAGCCCATTCCATTCCAGAATACATATTCTTCTTGCCATCCCAGATACAGCAGCCATTTTGGAAATCACAGATGCATTCTGGCCATTTTGTTATAGGTTGCACACAGTTCCCACCTGCTTAGAATTGGTGGTAATTTGCATGTGCAAAACTGTGTTTTTCTTATGACTAATCGCTATTTGCAAATGCATTGACATAAGAATAGTGATTCGCTATAAAAGATTTTTTAATAGCGAATCACTATTTTGAGTCGGTAACATACCAATTCATAAATCATTTGTATTGCTAAATTAATGCGAAATCCTGGAGGGTTTGTTCAGAATGTCCCACATATTTTGTTTAGTGGAAAATAGTCTGAGGTTATCATCTTACCATGTCCCAGTACCTTTTAATCGGGATGGCAAGTGCATAATAATGTTCCTTTCTTCATGTGTCCTGCAGAAAAGTGATTTAGCTTTGATAAGACAGACAGGCTTTGGATTCCAAAGAACCACCACTGCAATTCCTGCGGAGTTGTTAACCTTCAGGTTCTACAGGCATCAAACAGTCTTAAAGACAAGTTGGCTACAGACTTCTCAGCACACCACAGCGGCTGGGGGGTAATCCACGAAGCTTGCATCCCTAGTTCTGGTAGTCAGCTTTCCAAAACTGGGAGGAGGGTATCATATATGGTCCACCCATTGGTTACTCTTCATTCACTCTATAGGGTTTGCAAGTGCTTCCTTTGCTTCCAGCTTTTGTGTCTATTTTTACTGATATTTTATAGCTTGCTGCATGGTCGAATTAGACTTAAAGTAATTGTCTTATCTGGCCCTTTATCAATACACTTTCATGTATATGATATATAATCAGCTTTAGTATGATTACATGTATCCACGTATTTTCTAGAATGCCATCATTCATCTGTGTCCAATATTTTGCCTTATATTTCTGTCAGGTACCCCTTGCATCCTTGTTTGCTCATTGGGGCCATATAAGGCATTAGCCTTTTTTGTCTTCTGTGGCACAAAAGGAAAGTGAGCAACATTAATTACATTCAAGACTTTCAAGATAATTTAAATTCTACCAGAGTCCTACTGTGGTAACTTTTGGTAGAGAGACTGAAAGTCAGATACAATATGACTTGCGCATGGTCTGAAATCTGACCGCTCCCTGTCTTGTATGTTTTTAATGTGCCCATCATGCACTCTCTGTGATTGTATTTTACATGTGTGCGTTAAGGTATGCCTCGTGTGGTCTAAGATTGTGTATGTGTGTTTGTCTTTAATGCAGTGTTGGCACCTTTGTCACTGAAAAATAACTATTAGTCTTGGGTGGCAAGTGTAAATTCGCTCTACATTTACAAGGATTTTGGACAGTGTCTAATGATGTGTACCGTTGTTAATCAGAACCTTAAAAAACAGTAAAAATGTTCTACTCCTGAATGTACAGCAAAACAACTCCTGCGCCTTGAAACGGTGTACAACATTAGACTAAAAGAGAAGCCGAGTCGTGTGGTACAGATGCCACGAGGGTACTGAACAAGGGGCGATGGGAATACAAGCTATGTATAAAAGATGTCAAGACTGCAATGCCCCAGAAGATAGGACAATGTGTGAGGTTTGGGAAACTGGTAAAATAGAGGCGCCTCCATGCACAGGACAGAATCAGCTGGTACTACTCACTCAGAGGTTAAACCTTGGATATAGATTATATATGCACTGAGGGTATTTATCTGAGGAGGATCTCGTCGTGGGTTTGTGAGAGCCACACCCTGTTCTCTCGAAGTTTAAAGTTCGGCATCCCTCACTTATGCTAAACTTTCCTAGCCCAACATCCTGTACTGTTCGTCCACTATACCAACGAACCTCTGAAAGGAGGAATGGTTCTGTGGGATGAAGCAAAGCCGCTGGTGTTTCTCACCACACCTTCGACGTGACCCTATGCTATGATCGGCTTTAAGATGCTGGCGAGGGATTTATACTATGGTGTAAAGTGGTGGCAAACGCGTGTGTTATGTTGTAAGTTGCAAAAGGATGGTCACGAGAATGATGTGACCTGGGTTCACAGCAGATACTGAAAATGAGAGATTTTATTTTTTGGTGCATACACGTAATGAAGCAGATGTGGTTCTAATGCCATGGCATACTTTTTCATTTCACCCTCCAAGCCCCAAAACGGTGGAGATGATCCTCTGATTGTTATTAATGCAATCACCGCCATCAGACCTCCACTCCCACCCATGACACCAGCAGCTGGTACTGAAGGAGGGCCAATACTCCTGTGTTACCCCACAGTACCCCGCCCCCCCCCCCCAGGTACCGGAGAATCCTTTTGCTGCTGAGCTGAGCTGCTTCAGCTTTTCCCTGCATTCTTTCATTTTCATGGGCACTTATGTAAAAATCGCAGCATTTTTACAAAGTGCTGATTTCTCGGCACTTTTGTAAAAATCGCTGCATTTTTACAAAAGTGCCGATTTCGCAGCAAACCGCGAAATCGCGAAATCCTGGAGGGTCTGCTTAATGTAACTGATCATTACTTTTAGTCTCCCTCTAAAATACTATTCTCCAACTTCCACTTGATAGAAACCTGTTACTTCCCGACTAAAGCCCTTAAAAGAAACTTTGTTGGGGAATGGGAAATTTAGGCGAATTTCCTCACCTTTTATCACCAGGATTTCTCAGAGAAGGGCCTGGTTATTGGTCCAATCACAGAAAGAATCAAAGATTCACATCTTTAAAACTGACCTGATTCCTCGCTCTTCTCACTCAGGAAGCCCTGCATGGCACGGCACATGTAGCAGAGGATTAGATAGTTGCAGAGGGACAAGTTGAGGCAATGTGACTTCCATTTTGCTGGGCACAAGTAGATGTGTTGAATCAATTACAAGTGCAGTCCTAGCCTACTTTTGGAATGGAAGATGAACACAAAGGGGCTGATTAGGATGGCGATCGGACTTTCGTCCCACCGACATCCTATCGGAGGTGGGACCGCCCGACAGGATGTCGGCGGTCCCGCCATAGGCATTAGGATGCGACCGCCACCACGGCAGTTGCACAGCCTATATTTTGTATTGCTGGCTGCAGCACATGTCGCAATGCAAAAAGGGGACACCTGACATATCCCTGCACAATGTGGCAGGCACCATGCGGTGCCTGTCACACAGTGCAGGGATATGTAGGGAGGCCAGGGGGGAAGGGGGGAAGGAGGGTCCCCAATGTCCCTTTCCACCAGCGGGTAAACCGCCATGAAAAGGCAGGTGGAAAGGGACATCATAATCCCTATGTTGTAGGGATATGATTCTCCTCCGAAGCACCGGCGGGCTCAAGGAGCCCATCGGATGCGTGGCGGTCGGTCTTTCCGACTGCTAATAAACCGCCTCCATTGTAACAAGGCGGGCTGGAAACTTGCTTACGATGGAGGTGAGATTGCCACCGATGTGCTGTTGGTGGTGGTCAAATGTTACAATATTGAGAGGCTCACTAATACTTGAATGCTGAGAATGCCTAGAGCCAAAAATGAACATTTCTATTTACTGCAAGTATATTAGCTTCACCTTAACGCTCCGTATGGGCTAGTTTACATAGGTACACTCATGTTATTAATATTTGGTAGATGTAAGAGGTCATTGAGGCATTAGGGCATTATTAAAAATACTTGTTAGGTCTGCTGCTACTACAAGCCCTGGGAAAGACTTGTTGAGTAATAATTGCGAGTGAGTCTGCGTATTAACAGGAGTAGAGTCCTAAGTAGATCGAGTTATTTTCAATGAACTGTGGTTTGAATGATTCCTGGTATTTTCAAGTGAATCACTCTTATGGACTAAGAGAGAGTCTACATATTTAAGAGCAGAACAACTCCAGGTTATTCAATCAGAACCCTGAGTGAGCCTGCCACTATCAAGAAAGCTTTGATTGACTCTGAGTTTTGCGATCACAGAAGTATGGAGAAAATTAGCAATAAAGCTTTTAGTGACTTTGGTCAATCTTTGCGTTATGAATAGTAATGACAATCCAAATGAAACTAGTCTGTACACTGATACTTCTATGTATATTATTGGGTGTTCATGTCCCAGTTGTATGGGAAGTGTTGTTATTGTTCAAGTTATACAAGGTGTTGGGGCTAATGGTGTTAAGCTTCTTGTACTCTGTAGGATGTTGGCATCGAATGCAATTATATGATTATACTTTATTACAAAAGTTCAAAAACTTAATAAACAGCAATTATAAAAAAGCAGATCTTAGATGGGCTCTTTGTAATATAAGAAAACATAAGAAAAGCCAATCTCTGATTGGCTCTTTGTAGTATAACAAACCATAATAAAAGATGATCTCTGATACACTCTTTGGTTGTAGCAAAAATAAAAGCAGATTACATGTTCACAATGTAGAATCTTGTCGAGAATGGCCATTTTAACTCAGTCAAAACCAAAGGGGATGATGGACGGAGTGTTGAACATTGCAAGCACTCACCCCCAGTCAACTGATCTGGGTTTAATCCATCATCATTCTTTAGCTCACTCCGCCACCCCAGTTCAGATATTGCCATATGCAAATCAGTCTGACCCTGTGCCTCATGGGAACATTCCAGCCCGAACTGCCAAGCCATGTCTTCCCTGGACCGGAAACAAGCATCCTGGGACCGGTTTCTGGCTTACAGCCGTCATCAGCCAGGCTATCTTGAATCCAGTGGCAAAGTGAGCAAGGGACCCACGTCTGGGCATACCCTGCCAACTTAGGGCGAACATAGCAAAACCAAAGGGGATGATGGACGGAGTGTTGAACATTGCAAGCACTCACCCCCAGTCAACTGATCTGGGTTTAATCCATCATCATTCTTTAGCTCACTCCGCCACCCCAGTTCAGATATTGCCATATGCAAATCAGTCTGACCCTGTGCCTCATGGGAACAGTCCAGCCCGAACTGCCAAGCCATGTCTTCCCTGGACCGGAAACAAGCATCCTGGGACCGGTTTCTGGCTTACAGCCGTCATCAGCCAGGCTATCTTGAATCCAGTGGCAAAGTGAGCAAGGGACCCACGTCTGGGCATACCCTGCCAACTTAGGGCGAACATAGCAAAACCAAAGGGGATGATGGACGGAGTGTTGAACATTGCAAGCACTCACCCCCAGTCAACTGATCTGGGTTTAATCCATCATCATTCTTTAGCTCACTCCGCCACCCCAGTTCAGATATTGCCATATGCAAATCAGTCTGACCCTGTGCCTCATGGGAACAGTCCAGCCCGAACTGCCAAGCCATGTCTTCCCTGGACCGGTCTACACAGGTAAAGCAAAATGACAGAATTGTTTTTCCGAACATACAAATATATTCCAGTGTTCAGTATTATTCTAAATGCCTTCATGTGATAAGGATACCCTGTATAGATTTACCATGCCACCAATCATATAAGTGTGGTAATGTAAGCTATGATGAGGACTTTATAATAGAACAATTTCCAACGGGTTATTCTCTGGTCAGTAATGTGAGCATATGCGAATAATTGGCAACAATCAGAGTACCGCTGTTTTTTTTCCCAATTTATCTTCACTTGAAGGGCTAAATATAGCAGATTGTAGACGTTCTGATGGATTTAGAGGGGCATTGGGGAACAATACCCTCTATTAGGTTATAGGAAAGCCTCTGACATCAAAAGAATTTTCAATTACTCCATCCACTGCCCAGTTACCTCCCCTATCACTCGTTGACTTTCTACTTGTCTTTGACCCTGCACAGCACTCTGTTGCCTTTTGGCTAGGTTCACACTGTTGAAATGTCAAATACATAAATACAAATGGTGGGGCACCCCCTGTGCAGGTGGTTATGGAAGCCCTTGCAGTGAGAGAGAACAAGGATTTCCATCCTTTTTTTTAACAAAGCCCATTAGGAAATACTTTTGCATAAAACACTGTTGAAAACGATAGGAGAGTAAAATGAAATACAATTGATAGTGTTTCGATGGCACACTGAGCATATGTGGAGCAATGGAAGGCGAGTGGGTGGAACAGCAAGTAACAGGTGAATGGGCATGGAGTATCATACACATCTTTTTTTACACTCACTCATGGCAGTTGCAAGCAACACAGAGAATAATACCCCTGTACACAAAAAAATGAAATGTTAAGGAGATGTACATAAAAGCTAGTCGGTGCAGTTAGAGGTGGGGTCTTAGATCAAGATGCAAGGTATGATCACAGTATTCCACGAGGCACTGCTCTGTGGCACAGTATTCTGATGGGCTTCATTTATTGTATAGTAGAACTATCTGGCATTATTTCTTCTAATTGAAGGTCTACTCTCCTGCTATCAGCATTTAGCTCTTTTCTACACTGACACTTAGGAGGACTTGGTGTGGGTGGTCAGTAGAAGGGGCAACACCTGTGGAGGTACATTAAGAGTGCTTTATGGATGTTAACTACTTTTTGTGGCAATACAAATAATGCTCTCAAAAACTAATGAAATCCTAGTCTTGGTGCCAGGGTGATGAGAAAGTCCTCTTGGCAGTGGTCTGTCAGGATTCCAAATGATCCTCAGGACATGGGAGGAATGCAAACAGAGAAAAGCAAAGAATGTATAGACTGAAATTAGCACAGGGTAAAAAGGCAATCACTCTGTGTAGTGTGATGCTTTACTAGTCCTTCCTTTTTTGTATTTATAGGCTCGCTCCACTGGCTTGTGTTTGACTGTTGGGTACATGTAATAACTTGTTTGCATTTGTCCCACATCCATGCTTCTAAGTTCTCTCTCCATGGTTGTCAACTCCAACTTCAAAACTTGAGACCCACAGGAGGAAGGCCCAGAAGAACATGGGCTCCTTTTAATGGTAAAAAGATACTTTCTACAATGCAGCTTCTGCTTCTTATTTGCTGATGCCCTCACCACATTTGGCGATGAATTGAACCAGGGGCCCATGGTCGGTGCCATTTTTATTCACTTTCCAGCTCTTCACGCTGCTTCTTTCTGCGCTGGATTGTGTGACTCGCCTTCTCCATAGGAACTGAATTTTGTCATTCCTGCTTCGGACGTTTCTGCTTTTCTTGGCTGTGCCTAACTTTAGCCCCTCAGTGCACCCTTCCTCGCGCGTGCCCGATATGGCCTTCAAACAACGCGTTGCAGACACGTGATGTCATTTGCTTTCCCTCAGGCCTCCACGAGTACTTGAGCACTCCATAGCAACGCGCGTGCTCCATAACAATGCGTTGCTGATGCGCGACGTCCCCAGAGGCCTCTATGAGCATTGGCACTCCATAGCAATGCACATGCCTTGTTCCTAGGATACCAGTGCCACACGTCAGCACGCAGCATGTCGGCAGCCATCTTAAGTTGAGTGATTACACGCATTTCGGAAAGCATATTCAAGTATTTTTCTGCTGTTTGCCTGCGCACTCAGTGAAAGGCACACCTCTCACTGGTTTTACTGCCTGTTCTGTTCCTTGGATTTCATGTCAGCACACACGGTGAAAGGCACACCTTAACAGTTGAATTGAGGTACTTTGTTTGAATTTTGGGATATCGTAATCTTGTTTTTTATTTTGGCACTGTTTTACACGCTTCAATTTGCTGTTTTGACTGGTTTAAGCAGAACTCCAACTAGCATTTATACATACATACTGTGTTCAATATTTTCTGTCATTATTGGGCATGTTATTGGGCGCTTATTTATTCAAAATGACCAGAATCACAAAGTTGGTTCAGCTGCAACCCTTTCTTCAACACCCAAGCAAACCAGTACTACCTTAGAAGAAATGGTTTAGATCTTTTGAGAATTCATTGATTGCACTAGAGGCAGATAAGTTCGCTCCGAGGAGAAAAGCAGCCCTTCTTTTTAGTCATTTGGGCACAGGGCACAGAAGGACATCAAGTATTCGATATTTTGCTGCAAATGTTGCCACCTCAGTATTTTGATGATTTGAATGAGTTCACTGAGGCTGTTGCGTGGCTGGAGCAAAAATTTACAGAACAACTAAGTGTGCTTCTGTAACGTTTTATTTTTTTTAAGAGAAAACAGTCACAGGAGGAAATAGTAGAGAAGTATGTTTCCGCACTCAGAAATTTGGCCGCTAATTGCAACTTTGGGTCTGCTCTGGATACTTACATAAGGGATCAGTTTGTGTATAGCTGCAACTCCAAGAAAATTCAAGAGCGACTCCTTAGTTGCCGTGACCCCACGCTTACAGAAGTGCTAGTGCTGGCTAAGTCCATAGAACAGTCCATCGTTTCCAGCAAACTCATAAACACTGAATCCGTCACTCATTCTGTCAATCTAATTCTTGAACCTGAGTCACTTAATGCTGTGTCTTTCAAGGAGAAAAACACAAGGTTTGTTCAAAAGATTTTTTTTGGTGTGGTTGCAAGTCACACATGAGTAATTATCATGCTTGCCCAGCTCAGGGTAAAAGGTGTGTTAAGTGTCACAAAATAGGAAACTTTCTGGAAGTTTGTAGGGGTAAAGGGAACATTCAAGTACACTCGGTGGAATTTGATACATCATTACCTAATTGTACTCATGATCTCTCTAATTTAGTCCTCACCTTGGATGTTCTGGACAAGAATCTTAAACTAATTAAAGGTCCCTTATGTGAAGTATATGTTGGGGGTATTAAATTGCAGATGATGGCCGATTCTGGCGCGCTTTTCACTATTGTGTCAGACACCTTGTTTGCGCAGTGTTGGGCAAGCACTAAAACACTAAGTCCCCCAGACATGGCTCCTAAGGCTTTTAGGGACCAGGACATTATCATGTTGGGCTTCTTTGTGGAAAATGTAAGGTGTCTGGGGAGAGAGATTATGACAAAAGTGTATGTTGTGTAGAGAGGCAAATACATTGTTGGCTGGTGAGATTTGGCCAAGCTGGGTTTAATGTTGATTCCCTGAGCTGATTATCCAGTAGTGGTAGACCATGTTTGTGTAGCTACTGTTAGTGACAGTGCAGATAGCATTACTAAAGTCACTTTGCAGTATTCAGAGGTTCTTCGAACTCAAATTGGTGCAATTCGTACGTTTGAGCATAGCATAAAATTGCAGAAGCATGCAGTACCTATTAATCATAAACCCAGACCAGTACCTTTGTCTGTGAGGTCTGAATTTAAGGTTTAATTGGACAAATTAATCATGGAAGGTGCTATTATCTCTAGAGTCTCGTCTGAGTGAGTCAGCCCCATTGTGATTGTTTGCAAGAGGACAAGCGAGATATGCCTGTGTGCCGATTTGCGCACCCTGAACAGAAATATTCGAATGGATTGACATCCTCTTCCAAAGATTCAGGACTTGTTAGCCGACTTAAGTAACGGCAATTTTTTTCCCTATTGGATTTGTGTTCAGCTTATCATCAGGTCTCGCTCGCTGTAGACTCCCAAGTCTTGACCACTTTTGTCACCCCCTTTTGGGGCTTTCAAGTTTATGAGACTTCTTTTTGGTCTGGAGTCTGCAGCGAGTGTCTTTCAGAAGTTGATGGACTCCATTGTGTCAGGTGTAGCAGGCACACAGGTTTATCAAGATGATGTCTAGATCTTTGCAGAAACTATTCAAGGACCCCAGTAGTATTTTGTCCAAAGTTCTAGATGTGTTCAAGGAAGTTGGCATTGCCCTCAAAATAGACAAGTGTTGTACCGGCCATCAGTGATGTTCCTCCACCTAAGGGTAAAGGTGCTTTAAAATCTTTTCTTGGGATGAAAGAATATTACTACAGGTTCATACAAGGATATGCACTTGTGGTTCAACCCTTCTGTAAGCTCTTGCAAAAAGGTCAATGGTTTTAGGGATGATAGAGCTGTCCAAGCTTTTGAAAACATCAAGGATCTTATTGTGAAGGCTCCAGCCCTATCTTCGTACAAATCTATGTGCAAGTGTATACTTATGGTTGATGCAAGTCAGTGTGGTTTGCGTGCGGTGTTGTCTCAAATGGTACAAGGTAGTGAATGCACCATTGGTTTCACATCTCGATCATTGCTTCAGGTGAAGACGTATTACAGCACGATCGAGAGAGAGGCATTAGCTTGCTCCTGGGCTATCGAAAAATGTAAAACCTTCCTTTGGGGCAAGCATTTTGATCTTCACACTGATCATAAACTGTTACTTCACATGCTTAATGGCAATGGATCTGGAAAGGCTTATGCCACGCTGGTAAGGTTGTTATCATGCCTACAAGAGTATAACTTTATCATCAATCACATTCCAGGTGGGGACAATGTGAAGGTTGACTGTCTCTCTAGACTACCCTTAAAAAACAGTGGTGCAAGTGATGAAAAAAATTATGTGGAGTGTGTGGTGGTCACTTTGAATAATGCCTTACAGTTCTCATGTGGTGTTTCGTTCAATGACTGGATGGATGCTCTGAGCAAAGATCAAGTTCTCTCTTCAGTGATGACATTTATGAATAAAGGTTGGCCAAACAAAGATCTGTTGTATCACCTCTTAAACCTTTTGCTCAAGTTGAAGAAGAACTTTCACTGGTCAATAGGGTCATAATGAGAAATGATGTTTGTTTCCCACTGTGCTCCTTGCGTGAAAAGCTGATTGAAGCCGCACATCAAGGCCATTTAGGTGTGGGTAGCACTTGAAAAAGTTCAAAACAGTTCTTTTGTGGCCATGTTTGGACTCTCAAGTCTCCACTTGGGTTTCCAAGTGTAACGCATGCTTCCTGTCTTACAAGCACTGGGTAACTCATCATACACCCCTTCACACAGTCCTGCTGCCAGAGGTCTGGTCCAAAGTTGCTCTTGACTTCGCTGGCCCTTTTGAAATATTGTCCTCTGATCAGAAGTTTCTGGTAGTTCTCGTTGACTGTTTTTTAAAATGGGTTTATTTCGACTTTGTTTCCACAGCATCTACCATCAATGTTGTTAAATTTTTGCAAAACATTTTTGACATTAAGGGTCCCCCAAGAGAACTAGTTACAGGCAATGGCACTCACTTTACCTCATCTCTCATTAGAGATGTTATTGATCGTTTCCACATCAAGCATTTGACGGTAGCACTATATTCTCCTACTTCAAATGATCTTGTGGAAAGGATGAATAGGTTTCTCAAGGAAGGTATTCAGATGGCTTTGGCAAATAAATTATCTGTTGAAGATTTCCTGAGAAAAAAGATTTGGGACTACTCCATCACTCCGCATAGCACCACATGGGTTGCACCTTTTTGCATGCTAAGGAAAAGAACACCTAAGTGTGAAACTTGTCCTGAGTGGATCAAAGATTTGGTGACTGTTAGACTTGGCTTTTTCAGCGGGTTTACCCCCAGACTTTTTGCTTTTTGGCCTCCTGTTTTTGACCCTGTGTGTGTTGGTTTTAGGACTCTGGGCACTTTACCACTGCTAATCAGTGCTAAAGTGCATATGCTCTCTCTGTAAAATGTGTTATGGATTGGTGTTTCCATGATTGGCCTATTTGATTTATGTGTCAGTCCCTAGTAAAGTGCACTGCAAGTGCCAGGGCCTATAAATCAAATGCTGTTGGTGGGCTGCAGCACTGGATTGTGCCACCCACGCAAACAGCCCATAAAGTGTAACTCTGGCCTGCCATTGCAGAGCCTGTGCGCAGCCTGTGGCTGCCATGTCGACTTGGCAAGTGCACACACTTGCCAGTCCCTAAACCTTCCCTTTTCTACATGTTAGTCACCCCTAAGGTAGGCCCAAGGTACCTCTGTGGGCAGGGTGCATTGTATGTGAAAGGTAGGACATGCCCTGGTGTGTGTGGCATGTCCTGATAGTGAATTACAGCCTATTTCGTTTTTCACTATTGCAAGGCTACCTGTCCCCTATAGGCCAGAATGGGCAGTTTTGATTATTACATCTTATAATCCTAACTGACTCCGGGAACATGGTAGAAATTTGAGTTTAGTATGCCTGAACTCAGAATGATAAAATACATCTTTTAGTGAAGTTGGTTTTAACATTCTGTGTTTGAAAATACCACTTTTAGAAAGTAGGTATTTTCTTGTCTAACTATCCAGGCCTGCCTCTGCTAGGTTGTGTATTCCTTGTCTGGAGTTTGAGTGACAGGGCTGGGGGATTCCAGGAGACAGAATGAGTCCGCCCAGTGGTGAATAGAGAGATCTGCATCTAGATGGGAGGGAGGAGTTGCACCTGGGACCTGAATAGGACTGTGCCTGCCCCCCACAGTGCTGGCTCCACCTCCTGTGGTGCGTCTGATGTCTCTGCCCTGCACTGTGAAAGAAGAGAAGGAATCATGTCAACCAAGTGCTCCAGGGCTGTGCTTTCCCTCCACAATGCTGGCTCCACCTCCTGTGGGGCGTCTGATGTTTCTGCCCTGCACTGTGAAAGGAAAGAAGGAGTCTTGTCAACAGAGTGCTCCAGAACTGGTTTGGACTAGGCAAAGTCTTCTCTGCCTCCAGAGAACAAAGGAATTTGGGATATAAATATTGGGGCTCTGACCCCATGAATTTAGATCTCGCTGGAATCAAGGAACCTGCCAAGAAGAAGAGCTGGAGAGCTGCTAGGAGGAGTACTGCCCCTTTGCTGAGTTATTGCCTTGTTGGGTTGGCCTGCAGTTGCTGCTTCTGTCTTGGGCAGTGAAAGGACTGGACTGAACTTTCTACTCTTTGTGCTGAGAATCTCCAAGGGCCTGAAACCGAGCTGGCCTCCTGTTAAGAAGTCTCAGGGACTGCAAAGACTTCACAACTCTCTGGGTACCGCTTCTGGAACCGCTGTTTCAGTTGCCACAGAGGAAGGGAACCGCAACCGACTCCGTCAACCGACTCCATCGCTGGCCCGGTGTCCTGTTTGCACCGCAGACCGCATCGCCCCGCTTCGCACCGCAACCCTGGTCTCACCGACGACGACGTCCGACGCCATCGCCATCGAGCCGCTGCTTGCATCGTGACCTGTGGGCACCGCAGTTCGCATCGCATCGCTTCACTGTACCGGCCGGACCAGACCGACGCTGTCGCTGCATCTGACTCAACCATCGTGACCGCATCGCAGTTGGGGCACCGCTCGCACGCTTCGCGACGCACCGCTCCGACTCGCACCGCTGTCCGACGCTAGCTCCCGCACTCCGGCTTGGTCGCCTGCATCGCAACCTGCCAGCACCGCATCGAGCACCGTCTCACCCTGCATCGCCCGCCTTGGTCTCACCGACTCCGTCTGCACGACTGTCATCGAGCCGCTGCCTGCACCGCATCGAGAGGACACCGCACCTTGCATCGCTCCGTCTTGCACCGCAACCGCGACGAACGCCGACCGGCTCGTACACTCCGTACCAGCCACAACGAGAAAGGTACTGTGACCAAGTCTGTGCACGACTCTGCCGGCCCGTATCGACGCGGTCGGCTGGAACTGTTGGACTTTGTTTGTTTTCAGCATCGCGGTAGACTCGGACGGAGCTACCGACTCGCACGAACTTTGTTTTTCACGATTTCTGCAAAGAAGAAGTTATCTTGCAACGTATTCATTTTTAAAGTATTTGTATTGTGGATTTCTATCGTATTTGGTCTTGTCTTGAGTATATAAAAATATTGGTTATTTTTCTAAACTGGTGTGGTGTCCTTTGTAGTGCTTACACTATATTACTGTTGGTTATGTGCAAATGCTTTACACACTGCCTCTAGAATAAGCCTGACTGCTCGTGCCAAGCTACCAAGGGGGTGAGCAGGGGTTATTTTAGGAGTGTAACTCCCTTATCCTGACTAGGAAGAAGGGTCCCTACTTGGACAGAGGTGCAAGCCCTGGCCAACCAGAGACTCCCATTTCTAACATTGGTTGTCAGCGGTGAGGATAGGACTTGTGTTTGCACTTGACTTACAGTCATTGGTGTGCACTACTACCATATCGCAGACCATTACGTACCACATACTGTCTCTTTTTCTTTTGGCCTATTTTTGATCTTGTCAGTTTTCAACTCACTACTTTCATCATGCCTGAATCAACTGCATCATCCGTTGCATCTCTGGAAGTTATCTTTGAGGAGGATAGGTTGGAATCCTACGCCGTAAAGGAGCTACGAGCGATTTGTAAAAACCTGAAAGTCCAAATTAAAGGCCTCACAAGGAAGGAGGAGCTACAGAAGGCGCTGAGGGCCTGGGTAGCAGCCAGACATGCCAGTGGGCAGCCTGGTAATCTCAGTGAGGAGGTGGAGGAGCCTATTTCCAGGGAGGATGTGCTTTTGGGTGGTGGGGAACCCGCCAGGTCAGGCAGCAGCAGTCTGTCCCCAGAGGAGCTGGAGGACAGGCGGGAGGCAAGGCAGTTTGAGCTGCAGAAGC
Source organism: Calotriton arnoldi (assembly GCA_963921515.1). Classification (NCBI taxonomy): domain Eukaryota; kingdom Metazoa; phylum Chordata; class Amphibia; order Caudata; family Salamandridae; genus Calotriton; species Calotriton arnoldi. The sequence continues at coordinate 809,347 of CAWUFW010001674.1, forward strand.
TCAGGTTGGAGAGTGAGCGGGAGGAGAAGAGGGAGGAGAGGAGATTGGCCATGGAGGAAAAGAAGATGATCCTGGATCATGAGCGTAAAATGAGAGAGCTGGAGCTGGATTGGGAAGCCGGTAGGGCTTTGTCCGGCCCAGATGGTGGCAGCAAAAATGTAGTGTCTAGTACTGAGGATGAGGTACACACACACACACACAGATTTGGGGCCCTGCTTCAAGGAGGGGGTTGACATACACCAGGGGGTTCAGGATTGTGAGGTTACTCCAGTGGTGCATAGTGTCCCTGAGGGGGATTGGGGAACTGGCACAGGGGATCACTTTCCTGGTAGTGGGAGGGACACTCTACTGACTCTAGATGAGAGGTGCAGGGAGAGGGGTTCCCCCATGATAGAAGCCCTGGTAAGTGAGTATGGAGACCAGCCAGAAGAGTATGGGTTGAGAGACAGCAACAGTCAGACACTGTCTCACCGGTCTTGTGAGAATGATGTGGGGTACTTGTCTGAGGCACTGGATGGTTGGGTGAAGGGTAGTTTGGTTAACACCTGTTTGGGGCTGTGTGATTCAACTGTTGGAGAGCATATTTTAAGTCCCTGTTTTCCAGAGCTATGCCAACACCCAGTGGAGTGCGAGTTTTCTGACCCCAGGGAGCTTGCACTGGAGGCAGACCTTTTGGTGGATTCCAGAGGGTCTGGAGAAGCATCTGGGGGTGACCCGGAAGGAAGTGGCTTAGGTATTTCCCAACCAAGGGTGGTGGGAAAGGTTCATGGTAGCCCAGCTAGGTCCCGGTGTCATGGGAAGGGTGTAGGGACTCACGTCCTGTCTCCGCGGAGAAGGAGTGGGAAGGGGCTGCGGCCCAAGGTGCCCGAAACCCGGTCCCAGAGCCTGGTTGGTTCCAGGAGGGAACACCAGGTGGGGAGCCTAGGCTGTACTGATAGGCCATCCGTTGAGGGGGATCTCCTAGAGTCAGGAGAACCTGGAGCATCTGTGAGCGGAGCTCCAGTGGTTCTGGTGTCTGGCGGCACCGCTCCAGTTGGGAGGGTGCAGGAGTCCAGATGGAGGGGTGAAAGGGGGATGCGTTCCCGAGTGGGTGAACCAGTGGGTCAGGGGCCAGCCAGAAGGGCTGAGCCTCCTAGCAGTGACCATGGTAACACCACTTCTGTCCTGGGGGATCTTCGCGCACTGTCAGATGGACAGAGGTCGGGAGATCTGCGCCAGGCAGACTGTCACACCACACATGAGTCATGTGTTACCCCCAGGGGGGGCATGCGTGCTTCCAAGGAAGTCCTGGTGCGCCGGGCAGGTGCTCAGCTGCAGGGTTTAGTCCCTGGGTTGGGAGGCCAGGTTCAGGTCCTGCCTGACCTGGAGGGAAGGACGACTGTAAGCAGTGTCCTGACCGGTTTGTCTTCTAGGGGTACCACTCCAGGTGGGAGGGTGCAGAGCTCTGGAAGAGGGTACAGAGGGAGGGAGTCCTCGCCTCTGACCCCGGTTCAACCTGAGGGTTTAGATCCAATGGTGGTGAATCAGTTGCAGGGTCAAGGCCCTGAGCTGGTGGAAGAATTGTGTAGGAGGTCTGGTTCCAGCGTCCTGACAGTTTTTGGTTCTGAGGGTCCCTCTCCTGGGAGGAGAGTGCAGAACCCCAGAAGGAGAGGTAAGGGGAGGAGAGCCTCGCCCGAGACCTCTGGTGAACCTGAGGGTGCGGACCCTAGGTTGAAGGATCAGTGGCTATTTAGAACTGCACTGATGAGAGGAAGAGTGGAGTATGGTTACTATGTACCAGGGGTTACTGCCCCCACTTTGTGAGTTGGCAAGGACCAGTGGGTCAGGGGTTGCCCGCTCTGAGGTCGGAGCACCCCAGGACTGACCCTGGTGAGGCCACTTCTGGCCTAGGGGTCTTCATGCTCTGTCAGGTGGACAGGAGGCTGGAGACCTGCGCCAGGCAGACTCTCACACAACTCATGAGGAGTGTATTCCCCTTGGGGGGGTTGGTGTACTCCCCCGGACGTTCTGTGTTGCCAGGCACAGGTCCAGCCTAAGGGTACCGGCCCTGAGTTGGAGGACCAGGTTCAGGGTGTCCCCCTGACCTGGGGGAAGGGGCAACTGCTAACAGTGCCACTACCAGTTTGTCTTCTGGGGGTGCCGCTCCAGGTGGGAGGGTACAGTGCCCCAGGGAGGAGGACTGGGTGTGGAGAGCCTACCCCAGTCTCTTGTTCAGCCTCAGGGTACAGACCCTGGGCTGGTGTACCAGTTGCAGGATAGCACCCCTGAACTGGTGGGTGAATTGTGCAGAACGCCTGCCACAGGTGGCCTGACAATTCTGGAGTTGAGGGGGACTGCTCCCGGTGGGGGAATGCAGTGCTCCAGGGAGGAGGACAGGGTGTGGGAGAGGCCACCCCAGTCCTGTGTCCAGCCTCAGGGTACAGACCCTAGGCTGGTGTACCAGTTGCAGGATAGCACCCCTGAACTGGTGGGCGAATTGTGCCACAGGTGCCCTGACAATTCTGGAAGGGGGTACCGCTCCAGGTGGGAGGGTACGGAGCCCTTGGGAGGAAGACCAGGGGTGGGAAAGCCTACCCCAGACCCTAGGCTGGTGGGTCAGTGCCAGGATGTCATCCCTGGCCTGACCAGAGGGAGAGTGGACGAGGGGTGCCAGGCACCTGGGGCTACCGCCCCCCACTCTCTGACACCACAGAGGTTAGAGAGGCATTTCTAACTAACAATATTTATTTGTTTGAAAATTATTTTTTATTTTATTTAATATAATATTTGTAGGTATTTGTGATATGTATTTAACATTATAATACAGTTTTTTATATTAAATATATTTTTATTTTTAACATTGTTATATTATTTTATTTACTTTTTAAAAAAATATTTTTATTTTGTTGATGATATTTTGTTTGTTTTTAATTTTGAACTGACTCAAGTGAGAATAGTACATTTTACCCCTATGCAATCCAACACTTTCCCTACTGATGCACTGACTGGAGTGGGAATAGTAAATTTTATCTCCCCGCTATCCAACACTTTCCCTATTGATGCACTCACTTGAGTGGGAATAGTAATTTTTCCCCCTTCGCTATCCAACACTTTCCCTACTGTTGCACTCATTGGAGTGGGAATAGTAATTTTTACCCCTCCGCTATCCAACACTTTCCCTACTGTTGCACTAACTGGAGTGGGAATTTTAGGTTTAAAGGTTTTTTAAATAGTTTAATGTTCTAATTTATAAGAGAATGTTTTTTAAAAATAGATTTTATGTTATTGGTATATGTATATATATATATTCATTTGTTACATTTTTATATAATTAATTATAAAATACATTAAAATTATTAATTTAATTTAAAAAAATAAGTAAATATATATATATATTTATTATATATGTGTTTAACTTTTTTAATTAAGTTTATTTGTTAAAAAAATAATTGTATTCTTTAATATATTTAATATTTATTATTTTTTTATATATAAAAAACGATATTTTGTACAACTATATTTATGACCGATATTTTTCCCCCCGATATTTTTGTACTTACCATTATAAGTATAGGATGTCGATATTTTTGACATCGATATTTTGGTCATGATATTTTTGAATGGGGATATTTTGGTTGTCGATATTTTGTCAGTGTACCGCCTCGGTGGGGGCTCCCTCTGGCCAACTTGTAGAGCTGCCCCTGCCAGTGGCTACCGACTAAGGGTCTCCCTCAGGCATGTACCATTTGACTCCACTGCACCTTCGCGATTGCTAGAACTATTACCCCTCCCGTTTGCAGTCATTTTATTGACCAGGGGACAAAGTCAGTTTGACTGCCTGTATCCTCTGTGCCCTTTGACCTCCAGAATCTGCACTGAGAACATCCCCGCACAATTGTTCTAGCTTGTCCAGGCGAGCTATTAGGGGAGTGAGTTCATCAAGGAGGACGGATTTAACCAGTGCCTAAATATCTCTTACTAGGCACGATACCCAGAGAGCCTGGGAGACATCTCCACCATCTCTCTCAGCACATATGGGGGCTACATCTTTTAGTCATGGAAAGTGAACCTGCAAAATCTTCTCTAGTACTTTTGGTAGACTTGGGAGAGCGGGGTGAATTGTACTTCTTCTTAACAGACAGGTTAGACCTCGCACTCCCTCCCTCTGTCTGGGGACAGTCATTGTCCAGACGCCACCATGGGCCATCATCTCCATGTTGGTCAGGGGCCAAGAGAATCCCATTGATAGACTGCTCAGGGCTACGGGATAGAACAGACTGAGGCCCTGTTGTGGTGCACTGCACATCAGTACTCCAAGAGAGCCATCTCTGCATTAGTTCAATCTCAGTGGCCACCACCCCTATGGCTCTTTGTGATATCCTGTCTATCGAAGTGGGCTTTGGGGACTGCACTGGCGACTGAGCCCTCCCTTGGCAATTCTGCTTCCCCGTGGTTAAACCAAAAGACAGATTTACTTCACGCTAGCTTCACGAAAGGTGGGCCCAAAATTGGAGTGAGCAACTATAGGGAGCCACCTCAATCTTGCTCCGATAGAGCCCCTCCAGATCAGACAATGGGCTTAGTAAGTGAAATTCAGAATATTCAGGATATGTAACCACTCACCCCAGCAGTAGCTTTTACATGACTGGTTCAATGGAAAATAAAAGAGGCATGGCCCAGTCCAGCCTCCTCCGGCCACGAACGAAGTCCCACCCCAGAGGGCCGCAAGTAAAGTCAAGGCCCCCGCTGCTGTTAGCACCCGCACTGCAGGAAGAATTCAAGGCCCCCGCTGCTTCTCTCAGGAATTTTATAAATGACATTGATGACTAGTTCGACAGTATGTCCTAACAGCGGTATAAACCCTGGGTCAAAAATATTCTGTCAACTACTGCTCAGTCTCTTCCCTCCTTACGTGACACCCAGCTACATGAGCAAGATGCAAAACATAGGGACCAAAAGTGACAATGACTACCTTTTGCTAAATCTAACCATCTCATTATTGCTTCGATCATGGCACTTCCCTGGTGAGTTCACAAGAAGATATTTTTTCATTTGCTTGTGGGAAAGGTTAAGATTTGTAATGAGTTGAATACTAAAACTTCTTACTGTGCAAGGAGTCAGATAATAATGTTAGTGGATCTGTAAGTCATTTCAGTAATTGGATTGTGAAAGCTCTAGATGATGTTTACCTTTCAAATCTGGCAAACCAAATCGGAAAACTCATTCACAAAGTTGTACCAAGAAGGAAGGAGGAGGGAGAAGTGTGACGGAAACCTGCTTCTGTTAAAGACTTTCTACTGAGTTATTCCTACATTTCGTATATTGGCACTTTGGTGTACATTGACAGGATTCCTTTTGAAATGTTATTTCTTGTATTAGCATTTTCCTTGCAAATTATATTTTAACCTTTGTACAAATTAATTTTTGTCATCTTCTTATCGTACCTATTGATTTCGTTTTTTGCTTTTCCTTTGTGTTAAGTTGATATTTTTAGTAAGTGATGAATTATTTTTCTTTTAACATATTTGTAAAATACTACAACGTCATTGATCATTTTGTTAGTTTGTGGAATATTGTTTCTTAGGCTACAGTGCCTTGCTGTTTAAGATTCTGTGAATGATATACGAAGAAGTTCCAGTGAGAGTCACTTGGCTGCCGATTGGAGACTGGCCTGGTTGTGGTTGTGGATGGAAGGCCGTTTTTAATAAACCCTTAAAATACTGTTTCTGTGCAGTAATGCATCTGAAACAGAATCTGAAACAGAATTACTGCCAATATACTATTTTACTTTCATAATGCTAACTTCGCTTGGTCAACTACCAGTTTTGCTGATACGCGGTAATAAAACTGCTGAAATAAATGTTGTCAATTGCATCATATTGAGAGTAGAACATCCATCACAATATTGCTAGAATTCCCTGCGAAATTCTCTGCTGTGAAAATATAGCAGAAACAACAGAAAAAAAAGTCAAAACACACCTTTTCATGCAGGGAAAACCTCACTTTAGCTCCATGGAAGGAAGAATGTGTGAACTCTCCGTGTATTCATTCATAGAGATACATTTTCAATGACTGCACATTTTGGCAGAAATTCCACTGCAAACATAGCGACCTTTGATGCTGGAATTGGCTATTGACTGTAAACCATCTGGCTAATTTGGAATCCGGCTGGCGAAATTTTGCTGATGCACGGCAATGCAGACATATCTAAATGTGGTTTATTTTGCCCTGCTGGGATGGCGTAGATGCAAGTCCACTAGCCAAGATCTAAGCTGGGCCATCTGTGTCAATCTGCAATGAGTGTAACATCGACTGCTAAACTGTACTTAAATCTTTATTTGAGTAAGTATGTAGTAAAATACTTTATTTAGACAATCAAGTCCATTAAAGTGCCAAGTATAAGAAACAAGGAGTTGTGTAAACATAAATAAGTTGAAATAACAATTGTGCAAATAAGCAGCGTCTCATGATGTACTATGTATAAAATTCGACTTCTGAGATAAAAGATAATGGCATTTCATTACAATTAATGCATCTGCATGATAAACAAATAAGTCAAGACCCTAGGGCTGTAGCTTAAGTGCAATAATGTAAAGTGCTAGTACCTAAAAATATAAAAGTACTGTGTGTCCATTAGAGATGCAGTATAGACTATGTCATAAGTTGTCTCTAAGCAATATGTTTCAGAGTTGACAAGATAAGTAATGGTTCCAGCTCAAGTTCACCCATACAATAGTGTGCCCATTTACTTAGCAGCCTGCTCTTTTTATTCCCACAATTTTTAGGGATTTGCTTTGGCAGCCCCCGGTATTGGGCTGGCCTCTCGTTGGAGCCGGCCGGCTTCCGAAAAGAACTTGCCAAACTGAGCTAATTCCTTTGGTATCAATGTGGTGTAGATTAGCTTTAGTGCCTCTTTGCTTGTTCTTGTCCCATGCTTGAAGAGTATTGGCCTTAGGTACTTCCGCCTCTGTTGTAGCAGGCCTGCGCAACAACATGCAATGCGAGCAGCTGATTCAGTGGGGTATTGACATAGCCTACATTGCCCGTGTCTCTGTATCAAGTTCTTCCAGTGCACCCTGTATTCCCATACGGGCGTTGTTAAGAGCCTAAATGCTAGTCTGTTCTTGAAGGCTTGTTTCCAGTGGCTGATCTCAGGTATGGTTGAGAATGTATGGCTTCGTGTGGTGCCGAAAGCCTCTCTGCTACTCAAATGTTCTGACTAGGTTTATAATATGTTCTCTTGAGGCCATCCTCTCATATTCCTTTACTTTTTCTTTAATTGTGCTATAGTAATTGGGGGATCAGTCAAATTTTCTGCAGCCATATTTAGTGTAGTTCCAGCTGAGTCAAGGTACTTTGCCCACTTGCTTTTTTTGTCCACAAATATTGTATTTAGTGCTCTGCGCAGGGATTCTGGGTCCGCCCTGGTCACCAGGTGGTGGAATTAGAATATATATTTTTTACACTCAATGTCCAAGCTCACCAGATTAAACTCAAGATGAATCAAAGTTCGTTGGGTATTTTTTGGAGTACCGAATATTTTTCTATATGTGGCTATATGGCTGCACTCTAGTGGCTCGGTAAGCCTGCCAGTGAAAGCAAGGTGGCCATAATTCATTGTTGGTAGTAATTTTGCCCCTATGACTCTTCATATAACCTCTGCCAGGTGACTGTTTAGTTTATGGTATAGTTTAGATAGGCCATACATGGCTTTGGCTGCTTTTCCTGCTAACCCAGTTGCCTGCAATGTGGGGTTTCTAGTATCTGCCAACCAGACTCCAAGTATTTGTATTTGCTAGGTGTGCCTATTTTCAGTGGGCTAAGTTGACTTTCAAATTGGTATTTTTTGGTTCTGTGGCCGAAAATCAGGATTTTAGGTTTCTCGACATTCGCCTGCAGAGCATTTTGTACGTTGTCGGAGTGCAGCATGTCCAGGGCCCTCCTCATCCCAATGCGAGCTTGATCTAATAATACCAGATTGTCTTTATTTTCAAAAAAGTGAACAAAATGCATGGGCATGAATATCACTCTTAACAACAGCAGCAGGATTAACATACTGTTCAAAATGAATTATAAAGCTCTTGGGATCAAAGTAGGTCCTTTAGGCCTTGATTATTGGAAATATGTTTTTTTCCGGTTGTAGTTGTTTCTCAGTTCTCTGGTATTTAGCACAAGGGCTGTATTACATAAAGTGCTCAGGGGCTCAACTGGCATGTACACCTGCTTTCTGCACCCTTGGGGCAATTTGGCATTACGGAAGGGTCTGCAAACACTTGTGTGGCCCCTTCTGTAGTACTGAGTGTACTAGTACAAATATAGTGCTGGCACAATTCTAAGGGGATGTTCCCTTGGAAACACTTAGGGGCCGATTCCGATTCGGGCCGGAAAACGTACCGACCGACTCGGAGCCGGAATTAATTCCGACCGACACGTACCGGTGCAGCCCGACCCGCAAAGTACGATGAAAAGCGTGCAAAATCCGACCGACTCGTACGGAACACAAGCCGAACGACCGAACCGCGCGGAAAACAGCTATCCGGCCGGAAAAGCACGCGAATCGAACCGACCGACACGCACCAGGAAGAATCCCGAACGAAACGTACCCGCGAACTCCGACCCGCCAAGTACGATGCAACGCGTGGAAAACACGACCGAGTCGCACGGAGCTCAAGCCGTACGACCGACACGCATACAAAACAGCGAGCCGAAGCAACCCAATACACCGCGACCGACGCGTACGCAGCACAGGAAACAGCACAAACACAGCGTGAACGACTCGGAGAAGCTCGCACGAGACAACTGCAGGGTCCGACTCGGTCAGAAGAACGTCTCCTACCTGCACAAAAAGTACAAAGGGAAAAACACAAAAAAAAGGCCAAACAAGCAATTACAAAGCCAATAAATACTGGGGGGGGAACAGGGAACAAAGACACACCCACAACTCCACCCATATAAAGGACACAAATCCCTACCATGATCCTTTGCAAATTCAAATGACCTGCCAGCACAGAACACCAACAGACAGCAACCACACACACACTCACAGCTCATCCATCACACAAGCCACACACCATCAGCACCTCAACAAATAGCACCCTCACATACACCCAGCAAAACACACACTCACACACCCTCACTTGCACACCAACACACACATCACTCACCACCACCACCCATCACCATGCCCCCCAAGAAGAATCCAAAGTTCCTAGATAGTGAATTGGAAGTCCTGGTAGATGAGATCCTCAGGGTAGAGCCACAGCTGTTTGGTACACTGGTCCAACAGACCCCCATGTCGCAGAAAACCAAGATGTGGGCGAGGATCGTTGACAGGGTGAACGCACAATCACCATGTTTGCGCACAAAGGAAGACATCCAGAACAGGTGGTATGATGTGCGCAGGAGGGTCAGGGACCTACTGAAGAAGGATTACATCTTGAGCCAACACACCGGCAGTGGCCCTCCTGCCAAACCACTATACCTCAGGCCCTGGGAGGAGAAGGTGCGGGCCATCCTACCACCAGTGAGCGTCTATGGACTAGAAGACATCCCAGAGCCTGGTGAGTACACAACCAATATACCCAATATCGTGTGACAATACACACACATCACTGTCAAGGGGATAGTCAAACCATGCACCCTTAGCAAATCCACAGCAACAAAACCAGAATCATCCCAAGATGTGTATGTCAGTCAGATAAACACAATACATGCCATCTCATAGTGATATGTAACTGTGTCATGACATGTACAAACCCTACAACAAATAAAGCTAGGCAGTGGCACAAATCTAACCAACAAACACTGTCAGATATGTAGCCACCACTACAACACCACCACACAGGGAATCCCACAGAAAGGAAGGAATTCTGTGTATGCTGGTCAAGTCAGTGTAGCCAATAGCATCATGGGAGTCGTAGTCACAGATATTGCCCACCATCACAATACGCCCATCAACACCACTCTGAACCATGCTCACATCACAGGGAGTGGAAAACAACTGACAAGATGGCTGACACTGGCTACTGCTGTGGGGAGCACAAGGCCCTGCTGGGAACTGTGCACCAACCAACAGCAGGACACCACTGTCTGACATCCTGAAAGACAACTTGCACTCCCTGCAATGGAAGCACGTTCCGTGGTGGGATATCTGGCTGGGTGGGAAGGAGGACTGACAGCTATGACCATAGTTACCAGCAGCTCTTCCCACACACACCCCTAACCCAAACTACACACAACTCACCTGGGAAAATGCATTGCCTCACACTAAAAATATTTATCCCACAAAGAACCACCACCCTGGGTCATGCTGTGGGAAGCACAGTGACACACATGGGACTTGTAGCCAAACAAACGCCAGGACAACACTGTCAGCCATCCATTCAGCACAGGCACACTACCCCACAGGGAAGCAGAGTCAGAAGGAAGGAAGTATGGGCAAGCTGGGAAGGGGGGTGGAGGCAATAGCATGATGGGAGTGGTAGTCACAGCTCAACATCCCCCCCACATGGCCCAGCAAGCTCACACTGAAGCATGCACACCTCACAGAGAGTGGAAAGCCCCATCAAAGATGTCTGACACTGCTGCTCTGTTGTGGGGAGCACAAGGCCATGCTGGGAACTGGCCACCAACCAACAGCAGGACACCACTGTCAGCCATCTTGCCATTGCTGTCACACCCACACACAGTGAAGTACACTCAAAAGGAAGGAAGTATGGGCATGCTGGGAAGGGGGTGGAGGCAATAGCATGATGGGAGTGGTAGTCACAGCTCAACATCCCCCCCACATGGCCCAGCAAGCTCACACTGAAGCATGCACACCTCACAGAGAGTGGAAAGCCCCATCAAAGATGTCTGACACTGCTGCTCTGTTGTGGGGAGCACAAGGCCATGCTGGGAACTGGCCACCAACCAACAGCAGGACACCACTGTCAGCCATCTTGCCATTGCTGTCACACCCACACACAGTGAAGTACACTCAAAAGGAAGGAAGTATGGGCATGCTGGGAAGGGGGTGGAGGCAATAGCATGATGGGAGTGGTAGTCACAGCTCAACATCCCCCCCACATGGCCCAGCAAGCTCACACTGAAGCATGCACACCTCACAGAGAGTGGAAAGCCCCATCAAAGATGTCTGACACTGCTGCTCTGTTGTGGGGAGCACAAGGCCCTGATGGGAACTGGCCACCAACCAACAGCAGGACACCACTGACTGACATCCTGAGAGTCAACCTGCACCCACTGCAAGGGTGGCATGCTTCATGGTGGGATAACTGGGCTGGAGGGAGAAGGATGTCCGGATGTCAACCAAATACCACCAATGCTGGCTATGCACACACCTCAACATTCACATTGAAATGCTTCATGTTGTCAGGACAATGCGCTACACCAATATCAACAGCTGACTGTGACAACTTAGGACAATGCAATGTACAGGCCCGCATCCAGAGGTACAGTCACAACTGTCAGGTGTTTGAACCATTGATGCCTGTAGAAACATTACATACATTGTGTGTCTCTTCCAAATACAGGTGATGATGGGGACACAGCAGCAGACGCTGAGGAGTCCCTGTCCCAGGCTCCGGGGGACACTGAGCTCACTGGTGTGGAACAGCCTCTGCCCACCTCGGATGACGAAGACCTACCTGGCACCTCCGCAGTGAGTCATCATGCAGCACCAGCAGGACCACCAGCTGCACCCCCTGCACCCACCCCTCCAACAACTGCCAACACACAGACCACCCCTGCCGACACGGACAGACCAAGGACCACCACCACCAACAGCACACGGACCCCGGCCCAACGTGGAGCTACGGACACCAACACCAGCAACAACCCCCAAGGGGGCCCAGGGTCACCTGTGCGTGCCAACGCAGGTCCTTCACGTGTCGCCAGGGGTGGTGGGAGGGGTGGTAGACATAGGTCGCTGCTTGCAGAGGGGTCTGGACTGCATGATGACCCACAACTGGTACGCATAGCTGATGCGTACCAGACTAGCACCGGAGAGTTCAGCCAGGTAGTGGGGATCCTCAGGGACATTCAACAGCAGCAGGCTGCCCATCATGCCCGCTTGGACTTACACATGTCCCGCATGGAGTCCAAGTGGGACACATTGCAAGAACAGACGGCGGTGCATAGGGACATATTACAATGCCTCCGCCAGATGTGCACCAACATGTCAACACCTCCCTGTGTGCCCACAACATCTGGTGCTGCAACAACTGCAACTGCCACAGGGAGGGAGGATGACTCTGGCGGAGAGTCCCCTGCACCGCAGCAGCCTGCACTTGAGGGTCCCCCCCAAAGAAGAGGGGTCGTCCGAGGAAGGACAACTGAGAGGCTGATGGCCATGCACAACCCCCAGGAAGCCAACACCTGTTCCGGAAAATCACCTTTGTGCGCAAACTCTTCACCCTGTCGAATGCAACACAACTCTCCCACATGACATGGGGAGCTCAAGTTGGACCAATGTATCAGATGACTGTGGACTTTACTCAGGACATTTCTGCTATCAGGACTTCCAAATCATCTAGGAACTTTGGATTACAATCACAATGTACAGCACCCACCATCCTGTGCACTATACTCACACATGTATGTCAATAAACTCACTAATACACCATACTTGCCTCTGTTGTGATTACAACGTTGTTTCTGAAGTGGAGATGATGATCTGTGAAATGACACTGTGCATGCTAACTGCTACAGCAAGTACAACACCGGCATGTGAGTCATGGCGACGTGACACATATGAGGGAGACACACCACCAGGGCTACACAACACATACACACCAGGGCCATCTGACTCATCGCCTACACTGATGTTGCCAGGAAATACGGTGCAATGCACAGACACAACACCTATTCACAGTCTGTGTTAACTAGCCCACTGGTGCAGGAAGCAAATGTCAGTCAGATGTGTGACCACAGACAACGCACATCACAAAGTGAAGCACAGGTTTATTACACATTTGCAACATGTTGTAACCACTACAGATGCAAGGTAATCCCACCTGGCAGTGGGCACACAGTCAACAAGTGTAGAAGAAAGGAAGTCCATGGGTGTGGCGCACATCACCTGTAGGGAAACGACAGCTACCACCCTGGAAGTTGATTCACGGTGTCGGGGGATCACAGTTGACCAAACAACTCTGAAAGTACCCTGTGAAGGACAGAAATGACACACAGTCAAAAGCACTGAAGAACAGGACAGAACTGCAATACTCATGCCCAATACATGTCACAAGATACCCACCCAGGACCAAGTTAGCATGTCAACACTGTTGTGGAGTACAGACTACCTGTAAGGACACATTGCTGCACGCATCCAGTCAAGTAGCACATGGACACACTCAAACAGCACCAGAGCACCACCAACACATATCATGCAAACTCACATCATTGACATAACATCCCTGGATACTCACATTCAGCTGAAGAAGTTGGTGATGAGCTGTGTGCGGACATCACCCTCATCATCATCATCACCACTGGCATCGTGGTCCAGCCCAGGATCCTCCACAGGTGGCGGATGTTGGTCATCGTCATCCAGGATGAGAGGCAACTCCTTCCGCACTGCCAGGTTGTGTAGCATGCAGCAGACGATGACAATCTTGCACACCTTTGCTGGGGCATATGGGAGGGCCCCTCCTGTCTTATCTAGGCAGCGGAAGCGGCTCTTCAGGAGACCAAATGTCCGCTCAATCACTCTCCTGGTCCGACCATGTGCCTCATTGTAGCGCATCTGGGCTGGTGTCACAGGGTTCCTGAGGGGCGTCAGCAACCACGGCATGTTGGGGTATCCGGAGTCACCTACATACAGACAATTGCACATTAGCTGAGTTGGAAAAGAGGGTGGAACACTACATTGCAGAACACACACAATGGTACAAAGTCAGTACACACCAACAAGCCAGGCACGCTGGTTCCGCATCTGTGACATCATCCTCGGGATGCGACTACTCCTCATCACGTAGGCATCGTGTGCAGAACCGGGGAAACGGGCACAGACGTGTGTGATGCTCATATCTGCAAGACATACCACCAGTGCATTGACCGAATGGTAGTGTTTGCGGTTCCTGTATGCCTGCTCTTGGGCCTGTGGTGGTACCAAAGCCACATGTGTCCCATCAATGGAGCCAATGACATGCGGCATCCTCCCCAGGGCATAGAAGTCACTCTTCACGTCAGTGAGTTGTTGAAGTCTAGGGAAATAGATGTACTGGTTCAGGTACCTCAACATAGCCTCCAAAACGTCGCGGAGCACACGGCTGAACATGGTCTGTGACATCCCACCAGCAGACGCCACAGTGTGTTGAAAGGTACCGGTGGCAAAGAAGTGTAGGGCTGCCATCACCTTCACCTTGGGGGTCAGCGCTGTAGGGTATGTCCGGCCAGGTTGCAAATGTGGGGCCAACCGCACCGTCAATTCCTCAATCAGTGGCCTGGTGAAGCGGTACCGTCGGATGCAGTCCCGTTCAACCACCATTGCAAGGTCAGGGAATGGCCGATGGACAGCTGGTGCCCTGCAGTGCATAGGTGAAGAAAGAAAGATTGTCAGTCACCCCACATATGTGGCATAGACCAGACTCAATATCACATGATACATCATTACGAGACACAAGTACATGATGCGTGTGCCGTTCCGTAAGGACATGTATGGCACCTACATGGCTAACATCTAACATCACAGTTCAACATGTGTCCTCAACAAGTCCCAGGTTGTGCTATGGGATATCATTAGGCTGTGTCACAGTACCCATGTACTGCTGTCACGTTCCAAACACACACCACAGTGACATGTGAGGACAGATGTGCCCCAGGCATCACAGCTCATCGACAGGTAGATTCCCAGGGACCCTGTATTGACACATGGACACTGGCATGACATGGTGCATCATGAATACACCACAGCTAAACAACCATGACCCCCACAGGTAGTGGTCCCTGTTGCCTCGGCAGGACAGACATGGACGTCTGTGACACACACACGCACAACATCAAAGTCCATGCACAAACAACGTGGATGTGGAGACTGTCTCCCATTGTGCACATGGAATCAGAGACATTGTAAACACGACATGCACACAGACTGTGGAGGGCCATCACAATTGTGGCAATGGGTCACCCTGGGACGTACATACCGTCCCACATGGGACTCAGGGGGTATGTGACATGACATACACATACACAACCGTGAAATGTGACCATGCCACATGCCCTGAAATGAACAGTTGCACACCACAGTGTTCATGTGCACAACACACCAAGGATTCTGTCCCCATGAACACGTGCACAGCCTGGGAGTGGCTGCCCCCAAGTGCCACCCAAAAAACAACATGTTGACCCCCATACACGGAACATGTAATGCAGCCTTACATGCCTTAGGATACAGTGTGGACAGGCTGTGGTGTTGTAGGTGTGCCCCTCACTCCCTGGGAAGTATATGTGGCTGGCATATGTTCACCTGTGACAGGCATGGTGACATATGCCAGTGACTTGTACAGGGACGCGTTGTACAGCAATGGACCGATCGGTGCGCACACATTGGCCATTGCATACGATGTGAGCGGGTACGCGTTGTACAGCAATGGACCGATCGGTGCGCACACATTGGCCATTGCATTCAATGTGAGCGGGTACGCGTTGTATCCCGGGTACGCGTTGTAGACTGCAATGGACCGATCGGTGTGCCCGGCCGGCCCATTGCATTCAATGTGAGCGGGTACGCGTTGTATCGCGGGTACGCGTTGAACTGCAATGGACCGATCGGTGTGCCCGGCCGGCCCATTGCATTCAATGTGAGCGGGTACGCGTTGTATCGCGGGTACGCGTTGAACTGCAATGGACCGATCGGTGTGCCCGGCCGGCCCATTGCATTCAATGTGAGCGGGTACGCGTTGTATCCCGGGTACGCGTTGAACTGCAATGGACCGATCGGTGTGCCCGGCCGGCCCATTGCATTCAATGTGAGCGGGTACGCGTTGTATCCCGGGTACGCGTTGAACTGCAATGGACCGATCGGTGTGCCCGGCCGGCCCATTGCATTCAATGTGAGCGGGTACGCGTTGTATCGCGGGTACGCGTTGAACTGCAATGGACCGATCGGTGTGCCCGGCCGGCCCATTGCATTCAATGTGAGCGGGTACGCGTTGTATCCCGGGTACGCGTTGTACAGCAATGGACCGATCGGTGCGCACACATTGGCTGGGGCCTGGCAAGGCAACGGACGCGTTTTCGAAGCTCCAACGAGTCTGATGCAGTGAATTCAGTTGGCCAGCCACAACAATGTTGCAAAATCATGGGTGTCATGAAGTTGAAGATTTGAAGGATGCTGTGGGCGTGTATTAGTGCTGCTATACCATGGATTGGTCAGATTTAGAAGATGCAAACGACTTGGACCTATCACTTTGGACACATGGGACAGTATCTGCCTCTGCAGCACACATATAATGCTGGCTGTTCCCCTGAGAGCTCACTTGCCTGCACTACATGCTCCAGGACGACATCTGCCACCAACACTGCTGCTGTTTATGCATCCTCTGGCTCCTGCAATGGCACGTACTGTGGAGAGAGCCCCAGCCTTCAGCCTTGAGGAGAACCAGGCCCTGCTGGACAGCCTCCTTCCACAGTACAGCAAGCTGTATGGGAAACCAGGGGAGCAGGTGAGTGTGCTGTCCACTGCATCACTAATTGTGCATGTTGTCTGACTAGCAGGACTTTCACTGTGCACACCACTGGCTAGCATGCCCACTGAGTAGTTGTCACACCCCAAAGTGTGTAGTTACATGCACTGAACTGGTACAGTGCAGTAACAGTGCATTCCAACTAGGTTTACTTCCCATGCAATGATACCATGTAGTGACTGCTGGCAAACTGTTCATAGCCATTGTTGCACTGCCTGTGTACATCATATGCCCCTGTAATTGAGACATGTATATCCAACTGTGTGATGCACGTATATGTTGCATGTGTAGTAATGGCCTTTTCACTTTGTCATCCTCACAGGTTGATGCCCACCAGAAGCAGGACATCTGGCTGACCATCGCCCGGAAAGTAAGATCCGTGGGGGTCTACAGGCGCAGGATCCGCAACTGCCAAAAGAGGTGGCAGGACCTTCGTGGCTGGACCCGGAGGATCGCAAGGGTCCAGCTGAAGCTGTCGCCTCCTCGCAGGAGGGGCGGACACCGGACCCTGACCCCCCACATGCTCCGGATCCTGGCGGTGGTCTTCCCTGACCTGGATGGGCAGCTGAAGGACAGACAGCAGCAAGGAGGGGGTGAGTCCATGACTGCACTGTGCACTTTGTCTGCCATGCTATGTGCCCTCCTCTGGCCTGGTTAAACTTCCACAGTACATCAGTCATGTGGTCCAGGACCCATGTCCCTCATTTGTTACATGCCCACTTCTCCTCTGATACGCATATGTGTGGCCCTTATAGTCAGGAAATTGTGTCATTTGGGGACTGTGTCATTGCATTTTGCTTTGCTCAAGGTGGGGGACAGCATTTGTTCCCGTGACTATGTTGTGCGATTCATGGGTGGGTCAATTGCTTACACAATGCCTAAGTTCTGACATGTGATCTGCGTGTAACTTTGATATGTGGTCCGCTTGCTGCTCTGACTCACCACATGTCCCTGGGGAATGTGGCACACACCCATGCTGCTGGTGGGAACAATATTTGGGCCTCAGGAGTATGTGTATCCAGTGTGTCACACATGCTTAGCCACCTGCCTACTGTCCAGGACTCATCCCTCTTACAGGTGGAGCTGGACAGTCATGCCTACTCCAGTGCATACAATACACTCTGTACTCCCACTCCCGTGTATCATCTGGCATGTTGTGATCAGTGAAATGTACCCTCAGGTGTCTGCCTCTGTCTCATTGTGCTGTGTCTTCGTTGTCAGGACTACTGGTATGTTCATCGTTTGGGGCTCAGCATGCCATCTGAGATGTGACCATGATAGACGATACTTCTGTGACTTATAGGTGTCTGATCACTTGACTGTGCACACAGGTGTTTGCGACTGTGACTTTCAGGCAGCTGTATTTTCATTCACAGCACACTGTGAGGTGCTCATGTTCAGAGAGTTGTGTTTCATGTCCCCCATATGTCCAGTTGGTATGACGTGGACAAATAGTAGTACAGATGATGTGGTTTTTGGGGGATGGACATGTGCACTTGTCAGTCACATAACTTGCATTCCCCATGCCCTCGGATTGTGACACAGTGCAGACTGTTGTTGTCTGGCTGCCATGGCCATGTGACTTGAGACAGTAATGTATGACTTTGCACGCATTCCTGTGTCATGGCATTCAACTTCCTGGGACTGATCCTGCAGGGGAGTGACATGTGCAACATGCACCCCATTGTGGCATTGACTATCCGGACATGGGTGCATCATGGTGTCTGGTGCTGGTATGCATCACATGCATTTCTAATTAGAATCTGGCCATCCCTTTATCCGGACACCTGCACTGACTCAGTGGCAAGAGATGTGATGTGTGCATGTTCACATGCTTCACCGTGTTCCCTGCAATGTCCAACAACTGTGTAGGTGGTGCATGTGTCCACACTGGGGTCTTACCATCAGACAGGCACCAGACAGATGGGTGCAAGGGCAGGAGGGGTGTGAGTCCCATGGTTGACCATCAGACTGACAATTGGCTTCCCCGAATCTGTGTGAGGACTTTAGGCAATGTTCAACTAAGGATGCCAGGGCTTGCTCTGTAATGTGCTGTACTTACTGTGGTGTGTGCGGTCAGTGCAGGTGACTGATGTTTGTCTGTTTCCCTAATTGTTTGCAGATACATCCACGGCCACAGGAGGGGACAGCTCCACGGACCAGGAGGAGCAGCGGAGCCAGACTGGGTCAGCATCGGACGAGTGGTCAGAGGGACCCAGTGGCACGGAGGGCGAGGGGAGCCACACCGAGGAGTCCTCAGCACCATCCACCTCAGCTGGGGACCACAGCAGCTCGGAGGATGACTCCCTTGTGGAGGCGGGTCTCGGCAGCCACCAAAGGCCAGCTAGTCTGTCTGGCCCCGCCACCACCACCACCACCGCCCTCCCATCGGCTCCCATTCCTGAGGTCCGTGGAGGCTCCCGTGCTCGGGAGCGTGTCTCCTTCGTGCCAGGCACCGCAGCCCCTGCCCCTGTGTCCCCTGCTGCCCTGAGTGAGGAGTCTGTGTACCTCCTTCGGCAGCTCCATGTAGGGCAGACAGCAATGCTGAGTGTCCTCCATGCACACACCACTCTGTTGACACAGCTGGTGTCGTTCATGGAGGGCATCTCGACGGGTATGTCTGCCCTACAGAGGAGCAATAGGTCCATGGACTCCTCCCTGACGGCAGCAGTGTCCCTCCTCCAACAGTCCCTCACCCCTCCCACCTCTGCCCCATCCACACTTCCTGCCCCCCTACCTGTCCAAAGCACATGCACACCTGCACAGTCATCCAAACACACAGACACGAGCAGCACAGACACACCCAAGAGTAAGGCAAGACGTGCACACAAGCATCCTCAGGGGACTGATACCACAGACACAGGGGATGGGGAACACACACACACACAGGCATCCACATTCACTCCGCAGTCCTCCAAATCCTCTCCCTCCAAGACCCCTTCCCTTGCCTCGCCTGCTACCCCACCTACACAGCAGGTCTTCCTGTGTGACCTCGGCCTCTTCCCCACCATTCCTGCTGACCCAGCACACCAGGGGAAGAGGAAGTCCACCCACACAGAGAGGAGTGCCCCTCGCCCCCGGACACCCTCCCCCAGGCGCAGGCAGACACAGGAGCCCATTCGGAAGTCCCCCGGAGCAGGAAGAGCAAGACCCCACCACCACCACCACGCAGCTCCAGCGCCCAGTCTCTCTCCTCCATCCCCCAGGCCACCACTGCACAGGTTCCCCCGCCACACCCTGCCCCAGGTTCCCCCACACACCGATACCGCATCCCCAGACTGCTTAGGCCCTCCCCCTGCCACTTGCTCTTCCACCCCCAACCCAGACGCTCTGCCTGTTAGTGGCACTGTTGTGGGGACCGGGTCCCCCCCTCTGTCCTGCCCACCTCATCTGCCCACCCTTCCACTCCCTTGGAGTCATGCACTGCAGTGGAGTCCACAACCACCACGTCTGACTCGGGCACTGCAGTGGGTACCCAGTCCACTACATCAGTCCAGCCCACTGCAGTGGTTGCGGCACCCACACCAACTGACTTGTGTACCACGGTGGTGCCGGCCCCCCTGAGTCAGACACCTCCACTGCAGTTGCCGGTGACACTCCTGCACCCACCACCCCTTCACTGCCTCACTCTGCCATCCCCTGATCCTGTCCCTGCGGTGCCTGGCCTGCCCCTTGTATGCCCCTCCAAGGGTGATGTCCCCCAACCGTACCAGTGCAGGCAAGCAATGTGTGACCAGTTGTCACTTCTCACCCCGTTGGTACTGTGATTTTGGACTGGCCATTGGCCTTAGTTTCTTTTGGACTTCCGTTTTTACCCTGACATTTGCTGAATAAAGCCTCTTTTTGTTTACTTTTGGGTTTTCTTTTGATGTACATGATGTGGATGAGTAGCATCCTGCATTTGCAGTTGTAATAGTGTTCACATCAGGACGATGAAGTGTTGCAGTGATGGACTCCATGTGGTCCATGGGATATGTGTCCTGTTGTATTCTGGATCTATGGCATCCTTTGCTACAGTCTGAGGGTGTAATGTTCAGCATTTGACACAGGGATGTCCTTTTTGCATTTGTAAATGAACATCTTTGTCTTACACTGATGCACATCTGGTGGGCTTACCACTGTTCAATGTTCCGATTTCCCTGACTGTGTGCCCAGCTCCACTGGACATGCAGTTTTGCACATCAATGTCGAAGGACTCATCTGTGTATACAGTGCAACTTGCTTGACACGTGTTTGGTGTGTGTGCAGATGACTGACGTGACACCCCCGTACCCAGGCTGATGTGAGCAGAGCCTTCTGTGTGTTGTGGTTGTTGACTCACTGACGGAGTGTTCTGCTGACATGTTTGGGTCGTGCACAGACAAGGTTTGGCACAGCGGACCTTCCACAGGAGTGGTGTGCCCTCATGGCAGTGTGTAATCTGGTGACATTGCGTGGGCCTGTGTTGTGTAAGCATGTCTGTGCGTGTTCCCTTCCCTTTTCCTACACAGGCTGTGTCCCTAGGGATGTTCCTGTTTGTGATGCTTGCTGAGTTGTTCTGTGTTCATCCAGCATCTTGGACCTGGTTTCTCTGTGATGTGGGTGCATGGCAAACTAATGTTCATGAGGTTGTCATCCCAGGTTGTCTTTGTTGTCAGTGCTGGGGATGTGGGCAAACGCAGATGGGACACATTCAGGATTCCCCTTGGCACTTGTTGTTTACACGAGTAATGTGATTTACAGTTTGTGTTAGCTTACAGTGATTGTGACACGTTGTGTGTGTGACTGCTGCCACTCCTCAGGGTCAGAGCTGCAATGTTGGTAGTTGTGTACGTGTGTTCTTCGTGTGTCACCTTGGCTTCTTCATTGGTGTGTGACTATGGCCAGGATCCCATTGATTGTGGTGGATTTCACATCATGCCCATGTACAGCATACTGTGCTGTGTGTCAGACATTGACAAGTCTTGTTGACTGGCCATGTGTGATGGGTTTCTGCACCTTGGTTCCCACCACCACCCCTGGTATTGTCATGGGTGCATGTGCAATGTCACCAGTCCATGTGAGCTTCACTGCTGCACATTGGTGGAGATCAGGGTGTGTGGTGTTGAGTGTGTGCAAAAGTGAGTTGTTGCACGGCCAGACCCCTACCTCCATATTGGCCTTGGCTGGCAGGCCGTGCTGATTGATTGGAGCTTGTGTAGGTGTGATGGTAGTTAGTTGCTCAGGACACATGGCTGGGGTTCACAGTGTGAACGACATCTAACATTGTCATCACAGTGGGATTATCATGCAGGCTAGTGTCAGCACAATATGGGGTCCCTGGGGGTAGTGCTGTGGTGGGTCTGTCTCTTGCTGTGTTAGTTGCTGTTCCTACAAGCTTGTGTGACATGTGTAATTTGTGCTCCCTCTCATCTAACAATGCCTGATTGCCCACATAGGGGATTTGGATCCATGAGTTACTTTTGTGTGGCACTGTATGTGCATCTGTGTAATTGGTATTCAGGCCTCATCATGTGTTGTGTGGTTGCCTGGGGACACTGGCACCCCCCTCACCTGTTGTGTTTGATGTGCAGTGTGGGTCTGCCTGTTTGTGCATCTGCACCACTGCATTGGCATATCTTTAGTGTGCTATTGGCTGTATGTTGTTTGGTGGGTTTCACCTGCTGTCCCTGGGACTCCTAGGTCATCAGTCAGCACAATGATCATTGTTTGTGTGTCCCATTGCTGCCATGGTATGTTATTTGTTCACCTCACATCTACAGTCTCCACAGGGTATCTACATTTGTGTGCCCATTGGTGCAAATATGTGGGTCTGCATTATGATGGTCACTTCTGTCATTGTGTCATTGATGGATGTTGACAGTGTCAGCCCCCATGGGTGATGTTTGTCTGCACATGGCCAAAGGTATGTCTTATTTGCACTGCACTGTTTGCCTCACACAATCTATGTTGCTATGGGACACAAGCACTACTTTGCCACTGATGTGTTTGTTGTTCTGTGACCAGGAATCATCCATGCAGTTTGGCAGTTGCAGCTTTTTCAATGTCAACACTTACATTTTGGTCACTGTGATGATGGGGGTTGGACCCCATTGCCACAATGTTCAAAATGTGCTTCAGCTATGGACCCCACACTTACCTTTTGGTCACTGTGATGATGGGGGTTTAGACCCCATTGCCACAATGTTCAAAATGTGCTTCAGCTATGGACCCCACACTTACCTTTTGGTCACTGTGATGATGGGGGTTTAGACCCCATTGCCACAATGTGCAAAATGTGCTTCAGCTATGGACCCCACACTTACCTTTTGGTCACTGTGATGATGGGGGTTTAGACCCCATTGCCACAATGTTCAAAATGTGCTTCAGCTATGGACCCCACACTTACCTTTTGGTCACTGTGAAGATGGGGGTTTAGACCCCATTGCCACAATGTTCAAAATGTGCTTCAGCTATGGACCCCACACTTACCTTTTGGTCACTGTGATGATGGGGGTTGGACCCCATTGCCACAATGTTCAAAATGTGCTTCAGCTATGGACCCCACACTTACCTTTTGGTCACTGTGATGATGGGGGTTGGACCCCATTGCCACAGTGGTCATGGTCTGCTTGCATTGTGGGGGCCACACACATTTATGTGTGACACGTGATAGGGGATCACATTGTATGTTCAAAGTCATGTTCAGTGTTGTAGGCATTTGACACAGTCTACACACGCTTGTCATGGTGTTGGGGGGGATGTCTTTTTGTTGCATTCCTTATGTTGGTGTGTGCTTGTTGTGTCATGCATTAGCCATCCTGTGAGTGGGGGTGTTATTGGTGGTAGGTATCCTGCCCCCCATGGGTAGAGGTGATAGTAGTGGTAGGCATCTGGCACCCCCTGAGTAGGGGTGGTAGTGGTGGTAGGCATCCAGCCCCCCATGGGTAGAGGTGGTAGTAGTGACAGGCATCCAGCCCCCCATGGGTAGAGGTGGTAGTAGTGGTAGGCATCCAGCCCCCCATGGGTAGAGGTGGTAGTAGTGGTAGGCATCTGGCACCCCCTGAGTAGGGGTGGTAGTGGTGGTAGGCATCCAGCCCTCCATGGGTAGAGGTGGAAGTAGTGGTAGGCATCCAGCCCCCATGGGTAGAGGTGATAGTAGTGGTAGGAATCTGGCACCCCCTGAGTAGGGGTGGTAGTGGTGGTAGGCATCCAGCCCCCATGGGTAGAGGTGGTAGTAGTGGTAGGCATCCAGCCCCCCATGGGTAGAGGTGGTAGTAGTGACAGGCATCCAGCCCCCCATGGGTAGAGGTGGTAGTAGTGGTAGGCATCCAGCCCCCCATGGGTAGAGGTGGTAGTAGTGGTAGGCATCTGGCACCCATGGGTAGAGGTGGTAGTAGTGGTAGGCATCTGGCACCCCCTGAGTAGGGGTGGTAGTGGTGGTAGGCATCCAGCCCCCCATGGGTAGAGGTGGTAGTAGTGGTAGGCATCCAGCCCCCCATGGGTAGAGGTGGTAGTAGTGGTAGGCATCCAGCCCCCCATGGGTAGAGGTGGTAGTAGTGGTAGGCATCTGGCACCCCCTGAGTAGGGGTGGTAGTGGTGGTAGGCATCCAGCCCCCCATGGGTAGAGGTGGTAGAAGTGGTAGGCATCCAGCCCCCCATGGGTAGAGGTGGTGGTAGTAGTGACAGGCATCCAGCCCCCCATGGGTAGAGGTGGTAGTAGTGGTAGGCATCCAGCCCCCCATGGGTAGAGGTGGTAGTAGTGGTAGGCATCTGGCACCCCCTGAGTAGGGGTGGTAGTGGTGGTAGGCATCCAGCCCCCCATGGGTAGAGGTGGTAGTAGTAGTAGGCATCCAGCCCCCGTGGAGAGGTGGTAGTAGTGGTAGGCATCCAGCACCCCCTGGGTAGGGGTGGTGGTAGTGGTAGGCATCGAGCCCCCATGGGTAGAGGTGGTAGTAGTGGTAGGCATCTGGCACCCCGTGGGTAGGGATGGTGGTAGTGGTAGGCATCGAGCTCCCCATGGGTAGAGGTGGTAGTAGTGGTAGGCATCCAGCCCCCCATGGGTAGAGGTGGTAGTAGTGGTAGGCATCCAGCCCCCCATGGGTAGAGGTGGTAGTAGTGGTAGGCATCCAGCCCCCATGGGTAGAGGTGGTAGTAGTGACAGGCATCCAGCCCCCATGGGTAGAGGTGGTAGTAGTGGTAGGCATCTGGCACCCATGGGTAGAGGTGGTAGTAGTGGTAGGCATCTGGCACCCCATGAGTAGGGGTGGTAGTGGTGGTGGTAGGCATCCAGCCCCCCATGGGTAGAGGTGGTAGTAGTGACAGGCATCCAGCCCCCCATGGGTAGAGGTGGTAGTAGTGGTAGGCATCCAGCCCCCCATGGGAAGAGGTGGTAGTAGTGGTAGGCATCTGGCACCCCCTGAGTAGGGGTGGTAGTGGTGGTAGGCATCCAGCCCCCCATGGGTAGAGGTGGTAGTAGTGGTAGGCATCCAGCCCCCCATGGGTAGGGGTGGTAGTAGTGGTAGGCATCTAGCACCCCCTGGGTAGGGGTGGTGGTAGTGGTAGGCATCGAGCCCCCCATGGGTAGAGGTGGTAGTAGTGGTAGGCATCTGGCACCCCCTGGGTAGGGGTGGTGGTAGTGGTAGGCATTGAGCCCCCCATGGGTAGAGGTGGTAGTAGTGGTAGGCATCTGGCACCCCCTGAGTAGGGGTGGTAGTGGTGGTAGGCATCCAGCCCCCCATGGGTAGAGGTGGTAGTAGTGGTAGGCATCTGGCACCCCTGAGTAGGGGTGGTAGTGGTGGTAGGCATCCAGCCCCCATGGGTAGAGGTGGTAGTAGTGGTAGGCATCCAGCCCCCCATGGGTAGAGGTGGTAGTAGTGGTAGGCATCTGGCACCCATGGGTAGAGGTGGTAGTAGTGGTAGGCATCTGGCACCCCTGAGTAGGGGTGGTAGTGGTGGTAGGCATCCAGCCCCCATGGGTAGAGGTGGTAGTAGTGGTAGGCATCCAGTCTCCCATGGGTAGAGGTGGTAGTAGTGTGGTAGTAGTGGTAGGCATCCAGCCCCCATGGGTAGAGGTGGTAGTAGTGACAGGCATCCAGCCCCCCATGGGTAGAGGTGGTAGTAGTGGTAGGCATCTGGCACCCATGGGTAGAGGTGGTAGTAGTGGTAGGCATCTGGCACCCCTGAGTAGGGGTGGTAGTGGTGGTAGGCATCCACCCCCCATGGGTATAGGTGATAGTAGTGGTAGGCATCCAGCCCCCATCGGTAGAGGTGGTGGAAGTGGTAGGCATCGAGCCCCCCATGGGTAGAGGTGGTAGTAGTGGTAGGCATCTGGCACCCCCTGAGTAGGGGTGGTAGTGGTGGTAGGCATCCAGCCCCCCATGGGTAGAGGTGGTAGTAGTGACAGGCATCCTGCCCCGAATGGGTAGAGGTGGTAGTAGTGGTAGGCATCTGGCACCCCGAGTAGGGGTGGTGGTAGTGGTAGGCATCGAGCCCCCATGGGTAGAGGTGGTAGTAGTGGTAGGCATCTGGCACCCCCTGGGTAGGGATGGTGGTAGTGGTAGGCATCGAGCCCCCCATGGGTAGAGGTGGTAGTAGTGGTAGGCATCCAGCCCCCCATGGGTAGAGGTGGTAGTAGTGGTAGGCATCCAGCCCCGTAGGGGTGGTAGTAGTGGTAGGCATCTAGCACCCCCTGCGTAGGGGTGGTGGTAGTGGTAGGCATCGAGCCCCCCATGGGTAGAGGTGGTAGTAGTGGTAGGCATCTGGCACCCCCTGGGTAGGGATGGTGGTAGTGGTAGGCATCGAGCCCCCCATGGGTAGAGGTGGTAGTAGTGGTAGGCATCCAGCCCCCCATGGGTAGAGGTGGTAGTAGTGGTAGGCATCCAGCCCCCCATGGGTAGAGGTGGTAGTAGTGGTAGGCATCCAGCCCCCCATGGGTAGAGGTGGTAGTAGTGGTAGGCATCTGGCACCCATGGGTAGAGGTGGTAGCAGTGGTAGGCATCTGGCACCCCTGAGTAGGGGTGGTAGTGGTGGTAGGCATCCAGCTCCCCATGGGTAGAGGTGGTAGTAGTGACAGGCATCCAGCCCCCCATGGGTAGAGGTGGTAGTAGTGGTAGGCATCCAGCCCCCCATGGGTAGAGGTGGTAGTAGTGGTTGGCATCTGGCACCCCCTGAGTAGGGGTGGTAGTGGTGGTAGGCATCCAGCCCCCCATGGGTAGAGGTGGTAGTAGTGGTAGGCATCCAGCCTCCCATGGGTAGGGGTGGTAGTAGTGGTAGGCATCTAGCACCCCCTGGGTAGGGGTGGTGGTAGTGGTAGGCATCGAGCCTTCCATGGGTAGAGGTGGTAGTAGTGGTAGGCATCTGGCACCCCCTGGGTAGGGGTGGTGGTAGTGGTAGGCATTGAGCCCCCCATGGGTAGAGGTGGTAGTAGTGGTAGGCATCTGGCACCCCCTGAGTAGGGGTGGTAGTGGTGGTAGGCATCCAGCCCCCCATGGGTAGAGGTGGTAGTAGTGGTAGGCATCTGGCACCCCCTGAGTAGGGGTGGTAGTGGTGGTAGGCATCCAGCCCCCCATGGGTAGAGGTGGTAGTAGTGACAGGCATCCTGCCCCCCATGGGTAGAGGTGGTAGTAGTGGTAGGCATCTGGCACCCCCTGAGTAGGGGTGGTAGTGGTGGTAGGCATCCAGCCCCCCATGGGTAGAGGTGGTAGTAGTGGTAGGCATCCAGCCCCCCATAGGTAGAGGTGGTAGTAGTGGTAGGCAGCTGGCACCCATGGGTAGAGGTGGTAGTAGTGGTAGGCATCTGGCACCCCCTGAGTAGGGGTGGTAGTGGTGGTAGGCATCCAGCCCCCTAGGGGTAGAGGTGGTAGTAGTGGTAGGCATCCAGCCCCCCATGGGTAGAGGTGGTAGTAGTGACAGGCATCCAGCCCCCCATGGGTAGAGGTGGTAGTAGTGGTAGGCATCTGGCACCCATGGGTAGAGGTGGTAGTAGTGGTAGGCATCTGGCACCCCCTAAGTAGGGGTGGTAGTGGTGGTAGGCATCCAGCCCCCCTGGGTAGAGGTGGTAGTAGTGGTAGGCATCCAGCCCCCCATGGGTAGAGGTGGTGGTAGTGGTAGGCATCGAGCCCCCCATGGGTAGAGGTGGTAGTAGTGGTAGGCATCTGGCACCCCCTGAGTAGGGGTGGTAGTGGTGGTAGGCATCCAGCCCCCCATGGGTAGAGGTGGTAGTAGTGGTAGGCATCCAGCCCCCCATGGGTAGAGGTGGTAGTAGTGGTAGGCATCTGGCACCCATGGGAAGAGGTGGTAGTAGTGGTAGGCATCTGGCACCCCCTGAGTAGGGGTGGTAGTGGTGGTAGGCATCCAGCCCCCCATAGGTAGAGGTGGTAGTAGTGACAGGCATCCAGCCCCCCATGGGTAGAGGTGGTAGTAGTGGTAGGCATCCAGCCCCCCATGGGTAGAGGTGGTAGTAGTGGTAGGCATCTGGCACCCCTGAGTAGGGGTGGTACTGGTGGTAGGCATCCAGCCCCCCATGGGTAGAGGTGGTAGTAGTGGTAGGCATCCAGCCCCCCATGGGTAGGGGTGGTAGTAGTGGTAGGCATCTAGCATCCCCTGGGTAGGGGTGGTGGTAGTGGTAGACATCGAGCCCCCCATGGGTAGAGGTGGTAGTAGTGGTAGGCATCTGGCACCCCTGGGTAGGGGTGGTGGTAGTGGTAGGCATTGAGCCCCCCATGGGTAGAGGTGGTAGTAGTGGTAGGCATCTGGCACCCCCTGAGTAGGGGTGGTAGTGGTGGTAGGCATCCAGCCCCACATGGGTAGAGGTGGTAGCAGTGACAGGCATCCTGCCCCCCATGGGTAGAGGTGGTAGTAGTGGTAGGCATCTGGCACCCCCTGAGTAGGGGTGGTAGTGGTGGTAGGCATCCAGCCCCCCATGGGTAGAGGTGGTAGTAGTGGTAGGCATCCAGCCCCCCATGGGTAGAGGTGGTAATAGTGGTAGGCATCTGGCACCCATGGGTAGAGGTGGTAGTAGTGGTAGGCATCTGGCACCCTCTGAGTAGGGGTGGTAGTGGTGGTAGGCATCCAGCCCCCCATGGGTAGAGGTGGTAGTAGTGGTAGGCATCCAGCCCCCCATGGGTAGAGGTGGTAGTAGTGGTAGGCATCCAGCCCCCCATGGGTAGAGGTGGTAGTAGTGACAGGCATCCAGCCCCCAAGGGTAGAGGTGGTAGTAGTGGTAGGCATCCAGCCCCCCATGGGTAGAGGTGGTAGTAGTGGTAGGCATCTGGCACCCCCTGAGTAGGGGTGGTAGTAGTGGTAGGCATCCAGCCCCCCATGGGTAGAGGTGGTAGTAGTGACAGGCATCCTACCCCCCATGGGTAGAGGTGGTAGTAGTGGTAGGCATCTGGCACCCCCTGAGTAGGGGTGGTAGTGGTGGTGGGCATCCAGCCCCCCATGGGTAGAGGTGGTAGTAGTGACAGGCATCCAGCCCCCCATGGGTAGAAGTGGTAGTAGTGACAGGCATCCTGCCCCCCATGGGTAGAGGTGGTAGTAGTGGTAGGCATCTGGCACCCCCTGGGTAGGGGTGGTGGTAGTGGTAGGCATTGAGCCCCCCATGGGTAGAGGTGGTAGTAGTGGTAGGCATCTGGCACCCCCTGAGTAGGGGTGGTAGTGGTGGTAGGCATCCAGCCCCCCATGGGTAGAGGTGGTAGTAGTGGTAGGCATCTGGCACCCCCTGAGTAGGGGTGGTAGTGGTGGTAGGCATCCAGCCCCCCATGGGTAGAGGTGGTAGTAGTGGTAGGCATCCAGCCCCCCCATGGGTAGAGGTGGTAGTAGTGGTAGGCATCTGGCACCCATGGGTAGAGGTGGTAGTAGTGGTAGGCATCTGGCACCCCCTGAGTAGGGGTGGTAGTGGTGGTAGGCATCCAGCCCCCCATGGGTAGAGGTGGTAGTAGTGGTAGGCATCCAGTCCCCCATGGGTAGAGGTGGTAGTAGTGTGGTAGTAGTGGTAGGCATCCAGCCCCCCATGGGTAGAGGTGGTAGTAGTGACAGGCATCCAGCCCCCCATGGGTAGAGGTGGTAGTAGTGGTAGGCATCTGGCACCCATGGGTAGAGGTGGTAGTAGTGGTAGGCATCTGGCACCCCCTGAGTAGGGGTGGTAGTGGTGGTAGGCATCCACCCCCCCATGGGTATAGGTGATAGTAGTGGTAGGCATCCAGCCCCCCATCGGTAGAGGTGGTGGAAGTGGTAGGCATCGAGCCCCCCATGGGTAGAGGTGGTAGTAGTGGTAGGCATCTGGCACCCCCTGAGTAGGGGTGGTAGTGGTGGTAGGCATCCAGCCCCCCATGGGTAGAGGTGGTAGTAGTGACAGGCATCCTGCCCCGAATGGGTAGAGGTGGTAGTAGTGGTAGGCATCTGGCACCCCGAGTAGGGGTGGTGGTAGTGGTAGGCATCGAGCCCCCCATGGGTAGAGGTGGTAGTAGTGGTAGGCATCTGGCACCCCCTGGGTAGGGATGGTGGTAGTGGTAGGCATCGAGCCCCCATGGGTAGAGGTGGTAGTAGTGGTAGGCATCCAGCCCCCCATGGGTAGAGGTGGTAGTAGTGGTAGGCATCCAGCCCCGTAGGGGTGGTAGTAGTGGTAGGCATCTAGCACCCCTGCGTAGGGGGTGGTGGTAGTGGTAGGCATCGAGCCCCCATGGGTAGAGGTGGTAGTAGTGGTAGGCATCTGGCACCCCTGGGTAGGGATGGTGGTAGTGGTAGGCATCGAGCCCCCATGGGTAGAGGTGGTAGTAGTGGTAGGCATCCAGCCCCCATGGGTAGAGGTGGTAGTAGTGGTAGGCATCCAGCCCCCATGGGTAGAGGTGGTAGTAGTGGTAGGCATCCAGCCCCCATGGGTAGAGGTGGTAGTAGTGGTAGGCATCTGGCACCCATGGGTAGAGGTGGTAGCAGTGGTAGGCATCTGGCACCCCCTGAGTAGGGGTGGTAGTGGTGGTAGGCATCCAGCCCCCCATGGGTAGAGGTGGTAGTAGTGACAGGCATCCAGCCCCCCATGGGTAGAGGTGGTAGTAGTGGTAGGCATCCAGCCCCCATGGGTAGAGGTGGTAGTAGTGGTTGGCATCTGGCACCCCTGAGTAGGGGTGGTAGTGGTGGTAGGCATCCAGCCCCCATGGGTAGAGGTGGTAGTAGTGGTAGGCATCCAGCCTCCCATGGGTAGGGGTGGTAGTAGTGGTAGGCATCTAGCACCCCCTGGGTAGGGGTGGTGGTAGTGGTAGGCATCGAGCCTTCCATGGGTAGAGGTGGTAGTAGTGGTAGGCATCTGGCACCCCTGGGTAGGGGTGGTGGCAGTGGTAGGCATTGAGCCCCCATGGGTAGAGGTGGTAGTAGTGGTAGGCATCTGGCACCCCCTGAGTAGGGGTGGTAGTGGTGGTAGGCATCCAGCCCCCATGGGTAGAGGTGGTAGTAGTGGTAGGCATCTGGCACCCCTGAGTAGGGGTGGTAGTGGTGGTAGGCATCCAGCCCCCCATGGGTAGAGGTGGTAGTAGTGACAGGCATCCTGCTCCCCATGGGTAGAGGTGGTAGTAGTGGTAGGCATCTGGCACCCCCTGAGTAGGGGTGGTAGTGGTGGTAGGCATCCAGCCCCCATGGGTAGAGGTGGTAGTAGTGGTAGGCATCCAGCCCCCCATAGGTAGAGGTGGTAGTAGTGGTAGGCAGCTGGCACCCATGGGTAGAGGTGGTAGTAGTGGTAGGCATCTGGCACCCCTGAGTAGGGGTGGTAGTGGTGGTAGGCATCCAGCCCCTAGGGGTAGAGGTGGTAGTAGTGGTAGGCATCCAGCCCCCCATGGGTAGAGGTGGTAGTAGTGACAGGCATCCAGCTCCCCATGGGTAGAGGTGGTAGTAGTGGTAGGCATCTGGCACCCATGGGTAGAGGTGGTAGTAGTGGTGGGCATCTGGCACCCCCTAAGTAGGGGTGGTAGTGGTGGTAGGCATCCAGCCCCCCATGGGTAGAGGTGGTAGTAGTGGTAGGCATCCAGCCCCCCATGGGTAGAGGTGGTGGTAGTGGTAGGCATCGAGCCCCCATGGGTAGAGGTGGTAGTAGTGGTAGGCATCTGGCACCCCCTGAGTAGGGGTGGTAGTGGTGGTAGGCATCCAGCCCCCATGGGTAGAGGTGGTAGTAGTGGTAGGCATCCAGCCCCCCATGGGTAGAGGTGGTAGTAGTGGTAGGCATCTGGCACCCATGGGAAGAGGTGGTAGTAGTGGTAGGCATCTGGCACCCCCTGAGTAGGGGTGGTAGTGGTGGTAGGCATCCAGCCCCCCATAGGTAGAGGTGGTAGTAGTGACAGGCATCCAGCCCCCATGGGTAGAGGTGGTAGTAGTGGTAGGCATCCAGCCCCCCATGGGTAGAGGTGGTAGTAGTGGTAGGCATCTGGCACCCCCTGAGTAGGGGTGGTACTGGTGGTAGGCATCCAGCCCCCCATGGGTAGAGGTGGTAGTAGTGGTAGGCATCCAGCCCCCCATGGGTAGGGGTGGTAGTAGTGGTAGGCATCTAGCATCCCCTGGGTAGGGGTGGTGGTAGTGGTAGACATCGAGCCCCCCATGGGTAGAGGTGGTAGTAGTGGTAGGCATCTGGCACCCCCTGGGTAGGGGTGGTGGTAGTGGTAGGCATTGAGCCCCCATGGGTAGAGGTGGTAGTAGTGGTAGGCATCTGGCACCCCTGAGTAGGGGTGGTAGTGGTGGTAGGCATCCAGCCCCACATGGGTAGAGGTGGTAGCAGTGACAGGCATCCTGCCCCCCATGGGTAGAGGTGGTAGTAGTGGTAGGCATCTGGCACCCCTGAGTAGGGGTGGTAGTGGTGGTAGGCATCCAGCCCCCATGGGTAGAGGTGGTAGTAGTGGTAGGCATCCAGCCCCCCATGGGTAGAGGTGGTAATAGTGGTAGGCATCTGGCACCCATGGGTAGAGGTGGTAGTAGTGGTAGGCATCTGGCACCCTCTGAGTAGGGGTGGTAGTGGTGGTAGGCATCCAGCCCCCCATGGGTAGAGGTGGTAGTAGTGGTAGGCATCCAGCTCCCCATGGGTAGAGGTGGTAGTAGTGGTAGGCATCCAGCCCCCATGGGTAGAGGTGGTAGTAGTGACAGGCATCCAGCCCCCAAGGGTAGAGGTGGTAGTAGTGGTAGGCATCCAGCCCCCATGGGTAGAGGTGGTAGTAGTGGTAGGCATCTGGCACCCCTGAGTAGGGGTGGTAGTAGTGGTAGGCATCCAGCCCCCCATGGGTAGAGGTGGTAGTAGTGACAGGCATCCTACCCCCATGGGTAGAGGTGGTAGTAGTGGTAGGCATCTGGCACCCCCTGAGTAGGGGTGGTAGTGGTGGTGGGCATCCAGCCCCCATGGGTAGAGGTGGTAGTAGTGACAGGCATCCAGCCCCCATGGGTAGAAGTGGTAGTAGTGACAGGCATCCTGCTCCCCATGGGTAGAGGTGGTAGTAGTGGTAGGCATCTGGCACCCCCTGAGTAGGGGTGGTAGTGGTGGTGGGCATCCAGCCCCCCATGGGTAGAGGTGGTAGTAGTGACAGGCATCCTGCCCCCCATGGGTAGAGGTGGTAGTAGTGACAGGCATCTAGCACCCCTGGGTAGGGGTGGTGTTAGTTGTTGGCATCCAGGCCCCTATGTGTAAATGTGGCATTGGTGATGGCCATCCCGCCCCTATGGTGCTGCTGTTGCTGGTGTAAGTAATTTCTGCATCCCTCTGTGTGTGTGTGATATGTCGGGTACGTGTAGTTTGTTTTTGTGGTTGGTGTCTGACTTACCTTCTGCGCCGTACGCGTCCGTGCCTGTTCCGGTAATAGATGTAGAATATTGGTAGGATTGGCACGATGGGATTCATGGTTGGTTCGTCTCGTTCGTCTTTCTCTTTGCTTCGCCTCGTCCTCGTCGCTGGTGTGTTCGTCTCATAGCCGTGGATCGTCTTGTGGCGCGAATCGGAGCTTATGTGCGCCTCTCCCGGATGCTTTGACGTGCCGTGCGTAGCGACGGGTTCGGCGCGTACGGAAAGCGCATCGTACTTGTCCGGCCGGACGGGGCTGCCTTTTGGCTTCCGTGCGACTCGATTCTGCGTTTCCGGATCCGCATCGGTCGGAGAACTGGACCTGTATTGGGTGAGTACGACTGGGTCGAGATTTGGGCAGTTGTGCGCATCATACTTGCTCGTTCGGACGTATGTGCGAATCGGTCGGGAAACAGGCATTCGCCTGGCTTTTTTCCCGGCCGAATGGTATTAGGTGCGCCTCCGACCGGGATCGGAATCGACCCCTTAGTCTTTGCATCTGTGCATATTATGGACACAGGCGTAGAGGCAAAGAG
The DNA here is from genome assembly GCA_963921515.1 of Calotriton arnoldi. NCBI lineage: Eukaryota > Metazoa > Chordata > Amphibia > Caudata > Salamandridae > Calotriton > Calotriton arnoldi. The sequence continues at coordinate 843,309 of CAWUFW010001674.1, forward strand.
ACTTTGTGTGCCACAAAGGAGGTTAGGCGCAGTCATTGCACACCCACCTGTTGCCCTCTAAAAAGAGTCCCTTGGAGCTCCCCCAGACATCCCCATGCAGGCGGGTGCAATCACTCACTGTACCCACCTGCAAGGAGATCTGTGTCACCCTTGGTAAAGTAGGCTGCGTGCCATCTGCTCTATGAAAGACAGAGGGGCTGCTTAAAACAGCTGCACCACATTTCACTAATACGCTGCCACCAGGGCAGCAGCAAGTTTGCATTATCTATAATAGAGCGCACTTTCCCTGTTTGCACCTAGTGCCCCTAGTTAAAAGTGCGCCGCAGCACAAACCTGGACAGTGCATCCTTTATGTAATGCAGCGCCAGGTACTTTAGATTTTAGAAGTAGAATGCTAATTGTGTACAATTGCTTTCATAGCACAAAGCAATTTAATGCAATGCTTGGTGGTTCTTTCAGAAGAAACCATGCAAAAAGACATTTCTGAACATGAATGTGGCGTTAAGCAGCAAATGTGTATGCTGGGAATACATTCATAAAAAATTGTTTATGGTAATGCAGAACTATGAGAAATGATTACCACCCACAGCATTGCTGGCAGGATATTTAGACAGAATTTCAGACGTTGCAGAATTATTGGCATCAAGAGGTCTGTCATTATATGGGGACAATTCGATCATAGGAAATGGCTCTAAGGCAAATTACCTAGGCCAAGACTGAGATCCTGGTGCTGATCAAGGCAGCAATCCTTTTTGACCTACCATCAGTCTCGTGAAAACCTCCAACCACATCACAGGAGGCAAACAAAACAGGGAGTTCTATCAAGCCATACATGATGTTGGTTGCCTATGTCAACATAGTGATTTAGTGAGTCAAGCTGCAGCCATCCATACACAGGAAGATCCTCCGACTACAGCCTACCCACTACTGGGTGGAATTAGTGAGAGACCTCTAACAGACCACCTGTTTTTGTTCATCATAATTTATGCGTCTCTTCCCACAAATCTCAGCAACATCAAAAACTGCACATTCGCTAAGACAGAATAGATGAAACCTCTGGAAATAAGCCCTTATGAAACCTTCCTTGAAAGCACTCCACTAGATTCCCTTGAAAGAAAGACTCGAGTCTGAAATCCTCTACACTATCCACAAGGCCTGCCGGGGCAAGCATGAGGCACATATGCAGAAGGTTGGACCCCATTACAATTGAAGTCCTGACCATGAAAGAGTAGCAACTGAGAAATACTAGATAGGAGATCCAACTCAGCACTCAGCTGGATTTTAGCTGGCCATCTAAATTTCTACCACAAAATCATTTAGACATCTCAGGAAGGTCAGGCACAAACTTAAAGAAAACTCCTAAATAAAGAAATGACAATGTCTAGCAGCCAGGTAAATATGATGCATTATTCTGCATAGCCTGTATCTGGAATGTGTCTGATGGGTTTATTCCTTGTGTGTCAGGCAGTGTAAATAGAGAGGTGTTAGTGGTGTAATCTTTAGTTTTAGAGTTATATCATGTGACCCTGTGTTGGAGCAGAGAAATGTTCCCTACATGGCTCTGAAGAACGTGCATCCTTGCCTCAAGTTCATAATAGCAATTTCAGTTTTTTTTACCTCCACCTCTCCATACACGACAATCACATGTGTGCAATGAAGGCATATGTTATGACTCGACTGAGACGCAGAATGTGGCTCTGTGGTCTGGAGGGGTCCACCATGTGCACCTTCAATAGTGAGTATGACGCCTGTCAGTTCGCCAATTTGTAGAGCTTTAGCAGACTGACAGTGGTGGCAGTGATAAAGATTCCAATAGAAAGACAGACAAGGACATTCACCCAAACACTACTAGTTTGGTCAGGTGAGTATCAATGGGAGGAGGTTTGCTCCCCTAAGGACACTTGGGCCAACCATACCCTCCAAAACCTGCTATGGGAAAAAATTGTTTTCCTTACAAGTGAGTGAGATGCATCTCAGTGCAAGTGGACCCTGAAAGGAGGGATTTCTAGCCATCCTCCCGAAGTCTTGATGTCAAACGGGTGGCTAGAAGACATAAAGCAGAAGGAATTCATAGGGGCCTCTGAGTAGCAAAGTACTCTGAGGAGTTGGAGAGATATAGAGCCCCCAAAGGTCTGGATGCTATATAGTATGTGACAAGCAGGAGACCATGTAGAGGGGACCAAAGCACCTAAGAGATCCAGTAAATAAAAAGTGATTTCAGAAACCTGGCACCCAATATGGTAAAATATAGCAAATTTAAGGAAGAGCAATGCAATAAATGGCCCCCATGGTGACCTTGTGCATCACTTAGTTCAAGTGACAGAGAACACATAGCCCAGGATGTAAGAATCATACATTGGGTACAATGGTCTCAAAAACCACACTTTGCCGTAGTAGTCCCTAGCACTGAAAGGAACTACTTTGTGTGTGTATATTTTTCCTTGCGAAAGAGGAAAATGCCATTACTCACAGCTAAGTTCGCCAATGACTGAAGTGGGCTGAGCCATTGTCCCCATGCTGTGTCCTGTAGAGGGTGGAAGAAAAATATGAATGACACAATTGCAGCCAAATGGATGAAGAAGGCTTGCCGAAAGCCCCTGTAAGTAAGTATATTATACCTAAAATTGAAGTAAAATCCAAAGGCTCTGTCTAACACCAGAGCTACACAAACATTGGCAAAACCCTTAAAGCTGGGCTTGACAAACGTGAAATGATTCTATTAATATTTTTATAAACATATAATACGTACAAAAATTGGCAAACATATAAAAATACAGGAGTGGCTCAGCATCCAAGATACAGTAGCCCTGTCACTACAGTGTACTCCTTATCAGGAAGTTGTGCAGATGTGATCAGGCAAAGTGCCATCACTATAGAAACAAGCATTGGCAAAGTCAGTAGGTCTCGCCTATGCAAGAGCTATTGGCTTTGCCAATGTGTTTTAGCCATCTTGTACACCAGTGTGGCTCCTGTTCAGCATGGCTAAAAGTCAGTGGCTTAGAGAAGAATGGCGAAGAGTGGAGTAGAGTGGCGAAGAGTGGAATAGAGTGGCGAAGAGTGGAGTAGAGTGGCGAAGAGTGGAGTAGAGCAGCAAAGAGTGGAGTAGAGTGGCGAAAAGTGGCAAAGAGTAGAGTAGAGTGGCAAAGAGTGAAGTAGAGTGGTGAAGAGTGTCGTGGAGTGTCGAGGGGTGGAGGGATGTAGAATGGAGGGGCGGAGAGTGGAATAAAGTGTCATAGAGTGGAGTGTTGTGGAGTGGCATAGAGTGGAGTACTCGTAGAGTGGAGTAGAGTTGTAGAGTGGAATGGCGTAGAGTGGAGTAGAGTTGTAGATTGGAGTGGAGTGGCGTATAGTGGCAGAGAGTGGAGTAGAGAGGCAATGAGTGAAGTAGAGTGGCAAAGAGTGGTGTGTCATGGAGTGTCATGGACTGGAGTGTTGAGGAGAGGAGTAGAGCGGAGGGGCATAGAGTGAAGGGGTGTAGAGCCAGCCATGTATAACTTGATTCCAGAGACACAGTGTGCACAGGATCTACATCTGGGCATACCTGTCCCACTTAGTGTGACACACTAAAGTATACAATTGGACTAATGATGAAGCATGCCACCTAGGTGGGTGAGTGGATGGTGTGTAGGTGCACAAATAGAGGTATCCACATTCAATAAATGGAACACGTTCTTTTTATTGGACTTTTATTTGAATATGTGAAAGGAAAAAAAGAGAGGCACGGATATGTTATTGGTCAGTAAATATAGCCTTTGTAATAAGGTGTATAAAACTATTAAGGTATATCTTTCCATTAATATTCATAGTACACTGTCCATCTCCAACCAGTTATGTTAAACACAAGCCATAACAGAAATATTGTATTTTTGAATTGCCAGTCATGTTTAACAAACTTAACAGGAGCAAAGATAGAAAGCAGGAAGGGATAAAATAGCATATGAGTCAGGAGTATGATTCATGGAAGATCAAGGCTTATCAATTATGTGTCATCCGAACCTCTATTGCAAAAAAAACCAGGAGGGAGATAATATGCAACAAAAATTATACACAGCAGCTGCCAATTTATACAGATAAAACCTCTGAGTCACAATAGGCCAATGAAACCAAAAGTAGAGCAATGTTTGAGATGTTTCATGTAATCTAGGATACCCCTCATCCTCAAAAAGTGAGGTTTATTTTAATCCTGTAACGTATGTTTGAAGACAAAAAATTCAACCATAGATAATTTATTGGTCTTTACGAAATGATGGTAAAATCGGCTGGACCTGAAGTTTAAAGAATTCAAACGAGATACAGTCAACTTTAAATTTCAGCTCTTAGGGTTCAACGCTCTAATTTATATTGCTAAAGGTGTAACTATCACTTTGCAGAAAGAGTTTTGACAATTTTCTGCACCTACTAATACAGAATGTAAATATCATCGGAAAATAATGCACGATTTTCCGATGAGGGTGGAGAAGTTACTACTCAGAGGGTGCCTTTGTTGCTTGAAATGTACAAAATAATCATTAACTGACTTATATGGTTTCTTTATTAACATAATACGGAATGAAGGAACGTCCGCGTATTTCCAGTGTGAACTTTGGATTTCATCATGGTAATTCGGCCATCTTAGGTGATAACATGAAACGAAGCTGTTACACAACAAGGTGTTCATTTACACAGCAAGGATTTATGAGTCACACTAGGCCTATAAGAACAAAAAGGAAAGTAGAACATAAGATCTTTTATATAATATGTGTTTTGTTCATTAAGACAAAATAAAAAATTATGGTTAAATGAACATACTCGTTGATAGGTTTTTAGACTGTGCTTCTTCATTGCTAGATATGTAGGTATCTTTAAAAGATGGTGGAACGAGACTGTACACAATTGTTTGAAAACAGGAGAATGTGCCCCATTGAATACAGGCTGTAGGTGCAGATGATGACCTTTCTTGAACCAATAAGTCTCTAGAGAGTGGCCGATAAGAGGGCAGCTAGAGCTAGAGCTGCGGCTGGTTGACTGGTGGGCGAAGCAGGTGGGCCACGACAGGTGTGCCGCTTTCCGGCCTGCTCTCCTAGGTGTTCCAGACCCATTGTGCCCTGTTAAATGCTAAGATGATGGCTGGACCTAGGCTGCAGATGAGTGGTGAAGGCTTCTCCATATGAATTGCAGTGATGCATGGGGGTGTGGCACTGATCAATTCTGCACTCATGAGCAGCTCTGGGGCTTGATTCTCTTGCTGGTTGTTGGCCTGGTAATGGACTGGGTCCCAGTCCACCTGGCAGAGAGAGGGTTGTTTGAGGATGCCTCCCCATTGAGTACAAATTAGACTAAGGGGAGCACCCTGGAAAGGAGCCATACTGGAAGCCGAGAAAGAGTGCTGAGGGCTGATTTGCACTGGGAACAGGATTGTAGTGTTTAATCAAAGCCACCCGCCCTTTTTGCACTCCATAGCCCACCCCGGATATGGTTCACTGTGCCATCAGATTTGTAGAGATTTGCCCATAGACCCTTCCGTTGGGGCATGGTGTTCCTGAAATATTGGCCAGGACATAGCACTGAAAGGCCTAGCAGGAGCCCCCTCCCTCCACTCCACTTAACAGCAGATTTACTGATGGATGTCGTTGGTGATCACCCGCCTGGTACACTGAAACAGATGGAGAGACAGTCTTGCAGATTGTGAATGGGACTACTCACCTTTCTCCTCTTTGCTGGTTAGAATGGTGAGTAGATACCTCTAGGATACTGGAGGGTCTTGGTGCAGATCCCTCTCGGTTGCTGGAGGATCTTGGCAGGGGTCTAGATGGTAGTCCCTGTGATTTAATGTTACACTTATTAGTCTTTCATGTTTTTCTGCTTTTTTTCTCTAGTTCTCCCTTCTGGTGTATTAATGTTCTAAGGTTCCATGAAGCAAGATGGCGCTGTCTGCAGAGAATCAGTGTGGAGTAATCTAGAGAAAAGTGTTGAACTCAGGAAATTCAAGTTTTTAAGAGGGTAGAAATCTGCTGCTCCACACCAGCAGTTTTGGCATCTGCCAGAAGTGATTTGGGGGGGAGGGGGGATTGAGCAGCACACCAAGTTTATGTGGAGTTACCAGGGGACACGTAAGGGAGGAGCTGCTTCCTTATTCTCAGGCTTCCAAGAAGCAACATATCACCTCAAGCTTCCAGTGCAGAGGACACCAGCTGCTACACTGAGAAAGTCGGAAAGAAGGGACCTTCCCACTGGTTTCAAAATATTAGTAGTAGGGGCGGCTGAGGTCAGTCACCAAACATTTCAAAAATTGAGCCTACAAGCAGGACAACCAGGTTCAAGGCTAAGCGGCACTGGGTCTGAGTCCACATCACAGTCGATTAAAGACTATTTCCAATCTAAAGGAAAGGTGTTCACACACGCAAAGAAGGAAAATAAAGTTAGTCTTGTGAACAGAAATAAAGGAGCAGTGACAACCACAGATGTACATTACCCTCCTCTTTATCTTGCATCTAAGCCCAGAGATCTTCCGGAAGACAGTCTGAGCCATAGGGGCTTCCAAACTATTTTGGCTGGCCAGCCTTTCAGACCTGTAACTACATCCAGGGCACCTCTGTATGTCACATAGTGAAGAAACAGGCAATAATCTCTAAAAGAGTAGAGTACTCCTGGTCACTTCTGATGTCACCAAATTAGGACTTCTTGAAAAAATCTTTTTACGAATACAAGCTTCTGCTTCATGTTAGAAACGGCGTAGACAGTGACATACACATGTGGTTCCCTCAGTGTGTGTGTAGTGTGCGTAGAAACGAGGAAAAAAGCGATTGAAGACAGAATCTCCACCCACGCGCACAACAGCAAGGAACTCTTCAGCATCATCAAGGAGTTCGCCCAACCCACTAGCGAGTCTACCGACATCCCTCCCTCACAAGACCTCTGCGACAAACTCAGCACCTTTTTCCACCACAAAATCAAGAGCATCTACGACAACTTCGACGAAGACAACCAACACACTGAACCCTCACCTACCACCCCCGACACCCGGAAACCAGCGATTAACGACTGGACAGACCTCACCACCGAAGACACACTGAAGACAATGAAGTCCAATCCACTCAGGGCCCCCACGGACCCCTGCCCCACCACATCTTCAACAGAGCCGCCGACACCATCGCACCCATGCTCTGCCACACCATCAACCGCTCCCTGGCGACCGCCTGCGTTCCCCGACGACTGGAAACACGCCGAGGTCAACCCCCTCTAAAGAAACCCTCAGCGGACCCCACCGACCTAAAAAACTACAGACCCATCTCCCTGCTCCCGTTCCCAGCGAAAGTCATCGAGAAAGCCATCAACAGCCAACTCGCCACATTCATTGAAGAACACAACATCCTCGACTCCTCCCAATCCGGCTTCAGAAAAACCACAGTACGGAAACCGCCCTCCTCGCCGCAACAGACGACATCCGCACCCTACTGGACAAAGGAGAAACAGTAGCCCTCATCCTCCTCCGGACCTATCAGCGGCGTTCGACACAGTCTCCCACCGCACCCTAATACGCAGACTCTACGACGCAGGAATCCAGGACAAGGCCCTCGACTGGATCCGCTCCTTCCTCTCCGGCAGGATGCAGCGGGTCAGACTCCCCCCTTTCCTCTCGGACCCCACACCTACCACCTGCGGAGTCCCCCAGGGCTCCTCCCTCAGCCCGACGCTCTTCAACGTCTACATGGCTCCACTCGCCCCATCGTCCAGAACTTACGGACTCAACATCGTGTTATACGCAGACGACACCCAGCTCATCCTCTCCCTATCCAACGAGCCCAACACCGCCAGACGCAACTTTCGAGAAGGCATGGAAGCCGTCGCCAAATGGATGAAAAACAGCTGCCTACAACTAAACACCAACAAAACAGAAGTACTCATCATGGGCCCAAACCCTGATGCCTGGAGCGACACCTGGTGGCCCACCGCCTCGGAAACCCGCCAACCCCCACGGACCACGCACGCAACCTGGGAATCATCCTGGACTCCGAGCTCAAAATGGACCGCCAGATCAACTCTGTCTCGTCTTCCTGCTTCCACACCCTCCGCCTCCTTCGTAAGACCTTCAAATGGATCCCCTCGAACACCGAAAGACCGTCACTCACGCCCTGGTCACCAGCAGACTCGACTACGGCAACGCACTCTACGCCGGAATAAACAAAAACCTCACCCGCAAGCTACAGAACATCCAGAACGCCGCCGCAAGACTGGTCCTCAACCTGCCAAAACACTGCCACATCTCCCAGCACCTGCGCACACTCCACTGGCTCCCTGTCGAGCGAGAATCACCTTCAAGATGCTCACCCACGCACACAAGGCCCTCCACGGCACCGGACCAGCATACCTGAACAGCCGACTCAAATTCCACGCACCCCAAAGAACCCTACGATCAGCCCAGCTCTCCTACGCCGTGGTCCCCCGCACCAGAAAGGCCGCTCCTTCTCCTTCCTCGCGGCCAAAGCATGGAACGCCCTTCCGCTCCACCTCAGACAGACAACATCGCTCCCCATCTTCGCAAGAAACCTCAAAACCTGGCTCTTCGACAGACCCCCTCCTTGATGGATGGAACCTGCCCCCCCCCACCCCTAGCGCCTTGAGACCCTTACGGGTGAGTAGTCGCGCTTTAACAAACCCCTGATTGATTGATTGATTGCGTATGTGTTAGGAGCTTGACGTCAGGAGAAGAGAGATGAATAGAGATGAGTGTGATGCTACATCTTTCAATTTGGTTGCATTTTAAACATTCAAGAAAGTAGAATAAAAGGGAATGCAGTTTGATGCGGCTTGCTTCATTATTATTATTTTTGCATTAATTTGAGAAACATTTAGATTAAATATTTCTTAGAATTTCCAAGCAATTTTTGTGTATGGGAATATTAATAGAGATGGAGATAGAGAAAAATATCGGTATAGGGATAGAAATGGGGATAATAACAGAGATAGAGACAGATATAGAGATAGAGACAGTTTGTGTGTAAGTGCATGTGTCTACACCCACCGCACACCAGAAACTTTCCAAGCAATTTTTGTGCGTGGAAATATTATAAAGCACCCACAGATTTTTACCTATTTGGACTACATCCAGATTTTACAGTAGCCACAATAGGCAACTTTGTAGCATTTGTATCATATTTGGGCAGGTTATCGCAGGGTGGGAAAAGAGGGAAAAGAAAGAGACAGAGATAGAGACAACGAAGGAGACAGAGATAATGATAAAGAGTCGGAGACAGAGACAGTCTGTGTGTGAGTGTGTGTGTCTACTCCCACCACACACCAGAAAGCACTTTGATAGGTGTCAAGGCTGCTAGTGCTTCACGGCTGTCAATTCTTAAAATAAATTGCACTTTGGCGTATCAACTAAAGCTCTTAAAATAGCCTAAACCCTAAACTATAAAGTATGTGCCCATATTCCCTCTTTGACAGAGCTCAAAACGCAGCTAATGCAAAATCTAGTTTCTCGAAAGGGCTTTCACGAGCTTAATGTTACGTTACAGTGTTAATTAAGCTTGATATTTCTCATCTAATGGATGCTTTGGAGGAGTGAGGGCCTTTCTGACTGTTCCTCTAAATATATTATATGCATTTTTATTGTTTCGCAGCGTTAGAGCCAGTTCCAAATGTTCCTTCTTTTCATTGGCAGAGACCGATGTTTTCCACGGCTTCCTCTCCTCTGGACATCGGCAGTGACATCCAGATGGTATCAGATGCAGAGCAGATGGAAAAACTCAAGGCAATGCATAAATACAATTCAATGTCCACCCAGTAAATACAGAACTAAAACACAAGATGCCTGCACATTACTTTCATTAGGCACACATCACAAACAAAATGTTTCCAGCCTTGACAATTAATATGCACAGTCCCTGGAATTCGGCCATCTTCTTCTCTTTGTAGAAGCTTTTCCCGAGGGGAAAGAAAACATGTGCTTCGGATTAGCAAATCCGGGGCCCAGCCTCCCCTATTCACCTTTTTGACTAGGTCTGACTGTTATCCTTTAAATATTTTAGAAGACTGAATTTTACCCTGCACATTTCAGTCTGCAATGTATTATTTCTGAAAAAGCAAACAGAAGGAAGGCATTGTAAGACATGTCAAATTCCAAGCCTTTGGAATGTTTGTGTGAGCTCAGGACCTTGTAGAAAAGATGTCTACCAGGAACATCAGCTCTTACTTATTATGGGTGAGTCTATCTTTAGGTATTAAGATCTGTTTGAGGAACTAGTTTTTGAGTTTTCCCTAAGAGCTCAGAGGTGTTCAAGAGCAGAAGTGATAAGTGGCTTGACTTTCATAGCCTGCCCCCGGTGGAAAGGAAAGTTGACTAGTTACAAGTCTTCTCTAATGGATCAAGCTGTAGCATTTTGAGTTTTAAGGGTCCAGCAAAACACAACAGGGCAAATTCTACTGGATAAAGTAAAATGCCAGCTGAAATCATTAGAACCTACCAGATAGCAATAACCACTTCCACGACCCAAAACCTGAAATCAATTGTTATTGTTTTCATAGCAGTTCACTCAATGTCTAAAATCCCATATGCCTCCAAATAGCACCTCTAAAAAGTAGAAACCATAAGCAACTGGTCAAATGGAATTTCAATTAAGATTTTGATGGCAAATTTGAAGGATCCATCTTGCAGATGTTTCTTATATTTTTTAAGGACTTGGCATGCTTGTGGCATTCACTGTGCTTGAGATTTGCTCAAAAGCAGTTAAGTACGCAGGTTTTTCCATAAGCAGCAATTTGGAGATAATGCTGAACGATGCATATTTTATGTGATGCTACCTGACTGACTGATTATGTTTATACTGCTCACTCTACCCTAGTTTGTCTCTTCATAAAGAATTAGAAGCTAGAGTAAATGATAACATGTTCAGGAGATGTGGTTGTAATTTCTGATACAGTCTGGCCTTCGATGATGGAGAATGGTAACCCTCTGGAATGCTCTCCTGCACATTTGAAAAGCAATCAAGTACAAAAGGAGAGTAAGTAGGACAAAATTGACCGTTTCACTGGTAGGAAACCTACTGCAGTGGACTGGAGCTGAAAAATGGAGAGCAAAAGTAGTCAATATTGTTATTGTATAAGGGCATTCCTAGTTATTCTTTAACCTTCTACTGTAACATTCCTGCTGTGTGCTTGAATTGATTCTTGCAGTTGCTGATAATCTAATTTCCCCAGCAGTAACTTAATTGATGGTCTTGGTACACTACACTATGGAACAGAGCTAAATCCTGGGTGGTAAGAATCCCCGAATTGTCAGGGCTGTACTCCTCAGAGATCTGGGGTTTGACTAGAGTAAGAGTGAAGGAGGTTAGATTGCCCTCCTGTTTTACTGAGAGCAGCATAAATACTTTACACATTGCCTCTAAGCCTGACGGCTTTGTGTAAGCTACCAGAGAGCTAATACAGGATTAATTAGTGACTTTAGTGGTTTACCCTGACAAGTATTATTTGAGGTGGGTTCTCATCCTCCTCAACTGATACTCCCATTTCTTACAAAGACCTTAAAAAAGAGTGCATTAAAAAATATATTTCACAAACCAGAACAAAATAGTCTTTTTTCAATGAACCCAAACTCATCAGGAGAACCAACAACGGCCATTGCAGCCTGTGTAAGATGGTGCATGCACTACTTACTTTAGATATAGGTTTACTATATCTAAGGGTCACTACACTTAAAACCTATAAGTCACTCCTATAGCAGGCCTTGACAATCCTGAAGGCAGGGTGTTTGGTTCTAAGTGAGAGGGTGCCACTGCATGAGCAGGACACCCCTGCAGCCTACAGAGTCCATTCTCCCGGGTTGTTAGTACTGTAGCCATTTACGACATATAGAGTGGCATTATGCGACCGCATGATGACCAACTCTAAAACTGCTGAAAGTAACCCTATCGTGTTTGGTGTCGAACATTGTGGAATCATACACCCCACACTTATGATTCCACCCCTCTTAAACAAGCTTTGTGGGGTCCCTGGTGTTCCCGGTACCAGCCTTCTAGTTCCGGGCAGCCCAAAATGGTTGCTGCTGACCAGAGACACATTTCTGCCCTCCTGCTGCTGAGCCAAACTCAAGCAGGGGAAGGCAGAACAATAGGCATCCTGTCACAGGGAGGTGTGACCACCTCACAGACTGGATTTAGTGTATTAGGCCCGCGTGGGTGCGCTTGCCAGCGACCGAAAGTCTGCACAAGGGGTACATTTGGTGTCCCTGTGCATAGTCCAGTTCAAACCAGTCCTGGGAGCTGTTGGCTCCTGCTCTGGTGCGAAACTGGACAAAGGACATGGGAGTAACCTCCCCACTATCCAGACCCTCCCCTGGGAGGGTCCCCTGAATCTGTCCAACCCTCTCCCGTGGGTACAAAAGGGCTTACCTGGCTGTAGGACCCTAAATTCGACGTGGACAAGATTCTGAACCAGAAACCACTGAACTTCCACCGTCTGGACACTCTGGACTTCGCTGGACCTTGGGCCAGACTTGTCTCCCTTTCAGTCTGAAGCATCGTCTGTGCCCGTGCACCATACAGGCTCCGTGCAGGACCTGTGGAGCATCAAGGACAACCGAAGATATCGCCCTTGGAGTGAAGGAGTCACTCCCCTGCAACCACAGGCACCACATAATGAATGACCAGTCTGCTGCTCCTGAGCTCCTACGGACTCCGAAGGCTCTAGCAACACAGGAGGTGGGTTTCCAAGTCCCTCGAGGTCCGAGCTGCCCTCTCACCAAGTTTGAGGTCAGAATGCCTCGTGGGGGCTGCAATTCCCATACCCCTGTGCACCGCGTCCATTTGCAAGTGCATATGCTTGTTGGCGATTCCAGAGCAAGTGCATTGGGTTCCGAGCAGCCCCAACCTCTGGCACCATTTCCTCCAAAGAACTCTGGCCTCCTCGCACTGAGTGCTTCGTGGGCTGTTGCTTTGTGAAACTGCTCGAGGTCCCCTCACGACTCCTGTGCCTCCGGCCTGTGGGTCCCCTTGATGGTCAACTTTACTTTTCTTGTGCTTCCCTGATTGCTTCAGGCCTTCCCTGACTCCCCTGTGTTTGGTATTTCTCCTGGACCGTAACCTTCTTTGAACTTTTGTGTGGGTTGCCGTTGCCAATGCTTGTTCATGCTCCAGCCGGACCCGACCCCTCAATACTCGACATCCTTTGTGGGACAGCTCGTATCCGGCTCCTGGTTGTCCTCGAAGTCTCCTGGTCCTGGTGGCTGCTGAGTCAAGAACCCTCTCAACGCACCTGAAGCACCCGACATCGGTGGGCATTCGTCTACCGAGCCCTTGGTCCCTCCTGAGTGACCCAGACTCTGTACCCTCTGCTTTCAGGTGCTCTTCAACAAGAATCCACCCTTGGATTCCGACAGACACTTTTCTTCCTTCCAGCAGCGGCTGTTCTTCGAAGTCCTCCATTGAGTTTGACGGCGGTTTCTGATGCCACTTCAGACATATGCACCCAGCCCCCCTGGGATAGGTAACTCTGGTACTATGGTATCCACGGGTGGGGTGGCTCTCCAACCTCCTAAGTTCCACGGGGTTTCTTCGACGTCCACTGGGAAGAGTCCTTAAACTTTAAAACTTCAACTGCAACTCTCCCATAGAATTGTACAGAGCAGGCGGTCGTGTTCCCACACTGCACCTGTCCTCCGTGGGGTCCCTACTTCCTCACCTTGGGTGGTTCCTTGGGGTCCCAGCGATTCTACATCCTCTAGACACTGTCTTGACTCGAGTCGTGGATCTTATACCACTATTTTAGTATATGGTTTGGTTTCCCCCTGGAGCCCACAATGTATTAGTGCTATTTACTATTGTTTCTGTAGGTCTTCTGCCCTGGCTGATAAACTGTCATAATCTAAAAAAGTCAAAATAATAAAAACATAAGTATAGGTGTGAAGGGAAAAGAAACATCATAGATGTCTGAGTGCTTGGAGTCATAGATGATCAGTCATCAGTCTGAACTCTTCATCATTATTCACAGCCCATGGACTTTTGGTAATCAGATCAATATAAAAGGTGATTCCCTTATCCAGAGAAATTTCACTCTGTCGCCACCTCTTGGATGCTCTTCCACCCTATCAATATCAAAGAAATGAAGTATCTCAACTGCGGTCGTGATATTCATTACAATGTCTTGCAACATGGTAAGCCACATCTACATTTCTAATGCATCTCTGATGTTCAGGAATTCTTTTCCGCAATCCCCTCTGAAGTAGGCCTCCCCGCCCCAAACTCCTATTATGTAACCTGGGTAGTCGCCAAAAGAGATATAGCCAGACACTGAGGCACCCCAAACCTAACTACAATCAGCGAGTGGAGGGCGAGCATGGAACTCTACATCGTTGCGGAAAAGGTGGCATATAAGGCGAGAGGGTGCCCTAAGAAATTTAATAAGATCTGGAGCCCCTGGATGGGACACTACAGGTTGGAAATAAAGGGGGGGATAAACGAGGCCCAGTCACGAACTACATTATAGACGCCAGATGGAGTCAGGGGTTCTTCCTCTCCTTGGTCTGTATCTAGTGTGTGTACTTCATATGGAAAGCTGTTCTGTGATGGCCAAGCCGACTATAATCTGTATTTGTATCAACATTGTTTTGACTCGCTGCCTTGTGGTCACACAACGTTAAAAGCAAAACAATGTGTACGAACCCACTGAGAAGAGAGTTGTCAAGACTCACTGTCGTAATAAACAGTACCAAGAAACCATTAGGTTTTCTTAAAAGACCCCTCACACACCAACCTGGTTGGTGTCATGCTTCATCATTGGGGTCCCAACCGGGCGGCCGAATGCCCCCGGTTGTGCTACAACGCCTGATTACAGCGGAGCTGGTGTGGTGTATTTGTGTGAAGTGGTGTAGTGCAAATTAAAAATATCTCTGGGAATTCTTACCTAATGTGTTTATTGGTGGCGGCCCAGGATACAGTTAAAATCAAAAAGCGCAACTAATGGAGAGCTTTACTCTTAGTTGTCAGAAAGTGGTCTACATGTTTCAGCCCAAAGAAAAAGATGAGTGGGCTTTCGTCAGGACCGGGTGAAAAGTGTGTGAGTGGCAAAAATTGCGCCACGTGAAAGTGAATATCCAACACACGCGCTAAGGTGTGTTGTGGTGTTAAGTGGTGTCGGTATACTTACGGACCCACTTTGAAAACACTAAATTAAGGTGTAAGGCAGAGATTCAGGGCCCGGGAGGGGTTCCATCTGTAGTCACACTTTTGTTAAGATGGAAAACCCGTTGAGACCTAGTTCAGTCTCCCGTGGTCCTGGCTGCACAACGTTACTCATCTCCAGTGTAAATCATGTATCTCGCTGTGTTTTTCAAAATTAATACCAATAAAAACCGTTCTAATTTTTGCTTTTTTACTGTAATGATTTTAACTAATCGAACGGTTAATAATAAATCAATCAATTATGGGCTTTACATTTGAAGTATCCATTCAAGGGTTGCATCCAGGTTTTAAGTTCAAAATCTACTAAATGGCTATGTACCAAGAGATCTCCTAGTGATTTGGTCCTTCTATAGGTAATTGCTGGATGTGGGCCCACATCTCTCCCTATCACTGGGTCTGCTCTAAGGCAGGGCCAGTTTTTATACAGAATCATCTTAACTCTTTGGGACTGATTATCGTATGTCATGATACACCTTACATAATGTTTTTTGTTACATGGGGCATGGACTTATGACTTGTATGCATGCAAAATTCAGCCTTTCTATTTTGAAGTACTTTGTTTGTGTTCCTGACAACTTGCTTATATTTTCTGCAGTTATTTGGGCATAAGTATAACTTGACAAAGGCTCTTGGAAGCCGAAAAGTGTTTTTACTTTCTCGACCAATAAACGTTTTTTTCACTGTCGAAGGGCTGCTTATTCCTCAGAAAGGAGTTTGTGGCATAATTGCATGAGGTGGCCGCGTACCATCACAAGCACTGGCACCCTTTCGTGGAGGGATTTGGAGAAGTGTGGCATCATAGACGATCTTTTTAAATATGTAGTGAAAGACTCATTTTATGATATTGCTAAATGTTTGCAAAAGCCATAATTTAAAATATTCAATATATACATATTTTTTAAATTGTCAAACTAAAATAAATCTATAGTATTGTATGTATTTAATATAATTATTTAAATACATTTAAAACTTAATAAACATTTAATTCAAAAAGAAACTTGGTATCTTTTTTTTTTTTTTTAAATAAAAAACTTCTGACCTTGTAATGTGAAATATTGAGTCTTGAAGTAGTGACTTCCGATCTGCAGTCTCCTGATAAGAATGTCATCCCACAGTAATGACTCCAAGGTAAGTGTGATGCCTGGTAATTATCACAATGTAAATTAACTTGTCAGGCTCAAGTTACCTCTAACTTGTAGATCCAAATGTTGCTGCAGGGACAATGTGCAGCCCACCAGTTTCCTTCCCCGTCAACACTTCTAAGACTGTACTCGATACTGATGGCAAAGACATGGGAAAGAGAGGTAGGGATGTGAAAGAAAGCGCACAAATGATGAGTCACTGAATAGAAATAAACAATCACTCAGGCATTGGTAAAAAATAACTCTGGGAAGGCCTAAGAGACACTAGTTACAGCAAATCTTAGAAGGCAAGGCAAAGGACACTTCAAGAACCCAATAGTAGTTTAACAATCCAAACAAGTAAATCGTACTCTCCCTAACTTACCAGTAGCCAGAGGCCTCTGAAGACAGTGCAAAAAGAGCCGCAATCAAAGCCCATCCAACAGGCCAAAGTTGGTCTGGGAGATGAAAGAAGAATAGGTAAACAAAACATGGTGCATGGACATGCCTGGTATGTTCTCATGACCTGCTGTTTGGGCAGAATTCTTTCCATTCTACTAGGTGAAACAATCCTCCTCTGATGCACCTGGAACACAAAATGGCTTTCACTTTATATTCTACTTGACTATCTACCTGTACTAGAGAAGGATAAGGTGGATGAGGTCTACTGTGTTCATTATAGAGATTAAGCAATGAAACATGAAAAACGGGAGGTACAAAGCGTGCATCAGGCAGAATTTTCTTAGCTGTCACTGGGTTAATCATACGTTCTATGGCAAAACGACCTAAAAAGTAGACTGTTATCTTTCTTGGCCCTTGCAACTGTAGGTGTTTGGTGGATAACCAAGCAAAATCTCCAAGTTGGTATTGAGATGGTGGTTGTAATTGTTAATGTGACTGCTTTTAGTAAGAATTTTTGTTGTCTTGTTCCAAAATGACCTGGTAATGCTGATGGTGTTCTTTCCAAAAGCGTACCTGATACTCCCTCTGTACAGTAATAGAATTGATTTCAGATGGTACCCAAAAAGGCAAAAGAGGGGTGAAATCCCCACTGCAGGATGAGTTGAAACATTTTTAGCAAATTCAGCAAGGCTAAAGGCCCTGTCAGTTTTACAAGTGTCAGCAAACATGTTGCATTTGTCCATCGCCCTACGGATGGCAGCCTAGCGGATGGTAGGCCAAGGACAAATGGATGTCAATGTCTAAAGATGTACATAATGCACGCCAGAACTTTGCCACAAACTGAGTCCAAATATTGGAGATAATTGCAGCAGAAACCCTATGAAGTTATTCAGTGTGTTTTGACACTGCCTGTCACTCGGACAGCATTCATCCCAGTCACTCTCCTGTAAGTGATGATTTCCATCACCTTGACTTGACACTCACCTCCACATTCCTGCTTTCTCCTCAGCCACAATTTATCTGAATGTCCTGGTTCTAAGAGAGAGAAATTGTCAACAGTCAGTCTGTGATAAGTGGATAAAGTCATCACTAGAATAGGAAGCAACAACTACCTGTGCAAGGATAAATTTTAAGTCATCATGAAGGCCCAAAATTAGACAGATGAATATATCTATTCGGACCAGTTTGTTTCTGCATCTAGCTGATTGTACTCGGTTGGATAAGAAAGGAGATCTTTATTTCCTTTTTTTAGATTCAGTAACTCCTTTAACTCATTATCCACCACCTGTTAATATGTGTGTTTCGCAAACAACTTCCTCATAGCTTCGTTAAAGGTGGCAAATTTGTGTAGTAGAGTCATCTGACTCAACTAGGTATTTTGACCAAATCACTGCAATGGCCCCTAAATACTCCAACATTATGGCTATCTTGGATGAGTCGTTGGGGAATGCAGATGGTCAACACAAGAACTGTAAGTGAAATAGGTTCGTGAATATGATGAACTCCGCATTATTACCATGGAAGCGCTCGAGTGGGGCCTACAGTACAGGAGATGGAATGACCACTGTCGGAGCCAAAGGCTGGGTTCCTGAACAAATTGAAATAGTGAAACAGGGCTGAGGGTTGGGTGTCAAGAGTTGACTTGATTGCAAGAGGGGACTGGGTAGAGATCAGGGTGCAAACTTTCTAGGCAAAGACCAGGGATCTCCCCATGGTTGGTACATTTCCAGTTCTGCCTCAAGGGACTAGTTATATGGATGGAGGGTCTATAAATCTGACTAAATACTAGCTAGCATGGCTATGGAAAGAAAGGTCTTGTTGTTGTCCACTAAGGCTGTACCCATGTCGTAAACATCCAAAGTGTGGTCAGTCAGTCCTGGATCCACGTCGTTTAGGCAGCAAAGTTCCATGGGCTTCGCTTTCTGTCAATTTCAAGTTACAACCTGTTGATCAGTATCTTGCTGCAGGGACAATGTGGAACCCACTAGTCTCCTTCCCCATCAAAGTGCTGAACATATCCAAGACTGCTGGATACTGACAGTGAAGAGGAGGGATGGGAGAGGGATTTGGTGTGCAAGTTATTTTTTGCCTGGCTGTTATGCAAGTTATGGATTGTGTCCAAACAAGAACTTACAAATTTCACTGTATTTTTTCGTTTTAGGTTGAATACGTTTATATTGTTTTTCAAACATATGACTAAAAGCCAAACCCCACAACTCTCCCCAACCATCCCTGGCTTCTACAATTCCCTTCCCCAAACCCCTTGTCCCTCCTCTGCTCCCCTCCCCACCTCCCAACCCTATTCATAGTGTCCAGCTTAGGTTGAAAGCTTCTGGGACATCCCTAAGCCCCAGTGTCTTTTGGGTCAGGCGGCACATTGTGGTCTTCCAGCACTCACAAAGATCTATAGTAATCATCAAGTTTCGAGTAGTCAATAATTCATGGGGCCCTCAGCCATTTTGGGCACGTAAGTTCCCTGAAATCCGATCAGAAATAGTTCAGAAGTGGACCCCATTGTTAGTTCTTCCAGTCCCCCCTAGCCCCTTTAGGCAGTTTTCCCTCCCCGCCAGCAACCACAAGCGTCCTATCTTTTCATTTTAATTTGTAATCATAACTGCACTTTACCTGCATTTGTGCGTGAATTTCTAAGGTTTTCTTAAACATATGGCAATGCGTTATACCCAAAGCTAACCATCATCCCATAAGCTCATTCTACCCTTTAAATGGGACAAAATATTGAAAAATATTTTAAGTCCTAATGAAACAATACAATATGCACCAAGCATTAATGAGGAAACAAGGTTGCCTAGATGAGAAATATGTTTTTTAAATGTGACCAATGTAAATGATGTAATTTTACACTTGGAAAACAGTACATGGTTAAAGATAAAAGAGTAACAAGGACATTTTAAACACTTGATCAGATTAATTGCAATACTGTATTTGTGAATATATTATTACATGAGTATGGAGGAAAATGTATGTGGCATCTACTATTAAACCACTTAATGTAGTGGTTCGGCCACTCACATGAAAAGTAGGTCTTCTGCAGGGGCAATCGATGCCCCCCGTCCTCCTAGGACATTTCATGGCACTGTTGAAGTGACACAGGAGCCCTGGCAGATGTCCCAAAAGGGTAGGGAGATTGGAAGAGAGAAAGAAGACACTGCCACTGCCGCCTGGCCCAGCAGGCACCCGATGATTCGGGAGTGTAGATAGTCGCTGTCTGTATTGCCGCAGGAGAGGTCAGTTCTACGTGGGGGAAGAGAACAGGTATCAGTGATGCATAGGCGCTTATACAGTGACCAGCATATACCAGACATTCAAGTGATAATCACCCAGCACTCAACACTGTTGTATGGACACTCTCTTCACTGGAGTAGAACATCTTCCAGGTAGTAAGTATTCTTAGTATAAGCTATTACCGATTTAGGGCTTTCTACTATCCTTGGGCCTTCTAGAGAGTGATTTCTCACAGCTGTTCATTGCACACTGCGAAATAATAATATAATCACAGCAGAAAATAACAGGAGTGGCTGGCACCCAAGGTGTTCTGCAGCCATCGCAGTCCTATGAAACAACCCGCACATGATTTACCCAAGACCCCCGGGGGAGTTGATGACATATTGCACAGGAAGGAGACAAGGGCAGGGGATGAGCCCCAACACTTAAGGGATGGCTAGAGCCTGAAACACACTAAAGGTGATGATAGGAATGCTTGCAATTTGTCTAACCACTGGCAATCGCTTGTGGTAGCATGCCATTCCATTGTTCTTTTGCTCACCATGCCAACTCAGTTTGGGCCCAGCCATATGCAAATCAGTCTTGACCCTGCTTCTCATAGGAACAGTCCAGTCCGAACTGCCAGGGCTGGTCCTCCTTGAACTGGAACACAAGCTACCCAGGAATAGTTTCGCCCTGGTTGTGGGCAAATCAGCCAGGTACAGCTTGGTTCCAGAGACACAGTGAGCATGGGACCCAGGTCTGGCAATACCCATGTCACTTAAGTTGCTACATGAAACGCACAAAAGGTGATGAGAGGAATGCTTACAATTTGTCTAAGTACTGGCGATCGTTCTTTTGCTCACCATGCCATCTCAGTTTGGACTGAGCAATTGCCAGTGGTTAGACAAATTTCAAGCATTCCTCCCATCACCTTTTCTGTGCTTCATGGCTATGGCCTTTCACAGTTTTAAATATCCTATTGCAGTTCGTTTTAAAGAAATTCAAAATAGTATAGAGCTCTCAGAAATAAGATTTTTGGGAATTTCACATATTTACCATCATAGGAGAGGTGAGGATAAGAAACAGATAACAAGGAAAAAGGAAACATCTTTAATAGATAAATCACAAGCAGTTGAATTAGGTCCCTATACAGATTCTGAATGAGAAATATATCTGTGACATTTAAATGAAAATATCTGCATTTGAGGCCAAACATCTAACAGAAAGCTCCAGCAGATTCACAACACTACAGCCTGGTTGATCAGGTGACCACATCCCACCTCTACTAAAACATCTACACTGGCTTCCAATGAAATACATGATCCAGTTTAAGTCTAGATCATTGTGTACAGGATTGTGCACCACAGATTTCCTCCTATCCTGGCCTGAAAGTTTCAGCAATATACTAATTATTTACACATGCAAAGTTTTACTCTACACCCCTTGGATCAGGGCAGTTTCTTTTGGTGGTCAACCTTTTACTGACGCCACTGCGAAAGAGTGGAATAAACCCCCATTTGTACTAAGATCTGTGCCTACTACCCCATCCTTTAAAAACCTTTTGAAAATTCATCTTTTTAAGCAGGCATATAATGTTTTGTTACTTTGTTTATGATCCTTCTCCTTTATAGCGCCATGATGTTATGGCGTGTTGCACATTATAAATAACAAGTGGAAAAAGATTTTGACTCTAACTTAATAATTTATTTAAATAGAGATTTATGCAGTTTTGTCATCAATAATTTCATTGCAAATGTTGCAGTGATATTATCAATGATGATATAGAAGATGCCATGAGTGATGTAATATGTGGGGTAATTAGCAGTGCATGGCAATGGCGCGAGTTATAGTTACCCTAGGGCACGAGTTATAGTTACTGGAGATAACTATAACTATAATTCAGTGGTTTTGTATGTTTAAAACAGCATGTTTTAACTGTTATATTCACCGATACATCACTTTAACATTTTGTTTTCTCAGCAACTTTCTAGTTTTTTTTACATAAAGTAATATTTTATTACCCACATAAAGCCAACCCCCACTGCGCACGGCCAAGGTGTTCACCACAGTCCCTACATCCAACCCCCCCACAGGCAGCCAAACACCCCTATGCAATGCGTGTGGTTAGCAGCAGGGTCTGGCCTCTCAGCAGGCAACCCTACTCCACGCACAGCCTTCTGCAACACCGAAACATAAAAGGTGATCCTATTGGCTTTATCAAGGTGTGAGCGTATCAAAATATACATATACAGCAGATCTACCATCTTTCTCCAAAAAGTACCAATAATTTTTTCAAATGTGTATTTCAATAGTTCACACAATGCAATGTTTATTAATATTGATTACTAAATACTTTTAATAAAGTTTTATTAAAAAACATGTATACAAGACTTTATTTTTACATAGTTTTTATTATTACATTTTGTGGGTGAAAAATGTGAAAGAGAAGTCAGAGATTTTTTAAATAAAACAAACATGTCTCTGTGCCTTTCTTTTAACATTTTTCATCCCAAAAAATATGATTATGAAAATATTTACAAGAATAATTTGCGTGTTTTTTATACAATTACCAGGCACATCAAGTGCAGCCATACAACCAATTCCTAGAGGGAGCTGCACTTCCAGCTGGAGAGCAAAAGCTCCAACCTGGGAAGTGCTTTAAAAAGATAATGGTAAGTTCTTCTGGGGTCATGGATTCAATGACCCAAGAGACTTACTGTTAGTTTCAACTGTTGCTGGGTGGCTGCAGAACTCCCTGCAGCCCCCACAACATAAAGGAATGTTTGGTAGCACCTCGCCCCTTCTAGGGACATCACCAAAAAATGTGGTGATAGCCAATCAGATCTCAGCATGAGATCTGTCAGCTCCACGGATCCTCAGTGGCAAGATATACACAATGTTTTTGAGTGTTAATTGCTCAAAATCTACTGAAGGGGTTTACACCAAATCACAAAAACCACTCTTTCTGGTCCAAGATCTAGCTTTCTGCCAAATTTGGTGTAAATCCGTTCAGGTGTTTGGGCTGTAGCTGTGTCTAAGATTCCTATGGAAAAATGACTCTAGAGCCCCCCCCCCCCTTTTTTTCTCAGCCCCTTGTCTGCTCCCACCCCTTGGGAGCTTTAAAAAATTAAGCAAAAATAGCTTCTCCTGCCGGGCGAGACTGATGCCAGCCCCCGATGCGCCCAGGATGGGTGCATGCAGGGAGCTGGTAGGGCTGCAAGGGCCCTGGGTTCCCCACGCAGCCCCCTATAGTGTGTGCTGTGGGTGCCCCGGGTGGGCACAAAGGCACTCACATAAGGCCCCGGGGATGGGGTCCCCCTGGGCCGTAAAAGCTAGAGGATGGAGCCACGTACCCCCTTCCCTGTAATCAAAAACTATGGGGTCCCTGGGGCACATAAAGTCTCAAGGATGGGGGCCTTGTGCCCCCCTCCCCTTTAAATATATGTTTTGGCTCCAGGGGATCGGGTCTCCAGGGCCTGTAGAGGCTTGGGGAGTTAATATATGTTTTTGCCCCTATGAATGGGGTCCCCAAAACCTTTACAGACTCAAGGAGGAGGAGGCCCGTGCACCCCTTCACCTTATATAAGGAAAAAAAACAGGGGATGAGGCCCCAGGGGTATGTAGAGGCTCTGGGAGGGGCAGCACGACATGCTACTCTTATTAAAAAAAACATATGGGTGTAACGGGTGGGCACGGGGACACACAAAATATATATAATAAAAAAAAGAAAATTCATAATAAATGAGGGGCAGAAGCTGCTCATTTATTATTCCCTGCTCCTAAGAACGAGTACCCCATAGTGCCCTAGGGCATTTTAATATGCACTATATTCATGCTTTTGGTGCCCAAAAAAAGGCACCGGGTACCGCCAAGCATTTTTTAGGTCGAAGCCTACCAGACAGCACAGTTGTCTGGTTCGCTAAAGACATCTTGGGTTCATTCAGAAAGTTGACCTAGAAATGCATTCTGCCCGTTGCTTAACCATTGGCTTTTTGGTTTGTAAATCACATTTTCTGGCTGTCTATTTAATTGCTTTATTTGCTTTTAGCTGTCCAGCTTGAATTAGTCCCTCCCATTGCCCATACCATGTTTACTGTATTCTTCCACAAACTCGCTTTCTGTAAACAGGCCTTTAATTCTTGTTCTTACCTTGTTACATTTGCTGTGCATTCTTTTTTTTTTTGACTGAGTTTTATATAGCACGAACTTGACCCGAAGGTATCGGGTATCAGAGCGCTTTACACAAGCACCAGTTGCATTACAGTAGGACACATTCCTTTTTGTTAGGCACGGGGAGATTAAGTGATTTGCTCAGAATCCCAGGATGTTGCGCGTCCTTGCCGAGACTCGAAACCGGTTCCCCAGATTCGAGGTCAGCCGCCCTAGCCGTTAGGCCAACTCCTCTCCCCTCCTCTCATTCAAAGGCAGTGGTCAAATATCAAGCTCACTTTTCTTTCTCTGACTTCAAAGTGAGAGGTTTTATGTGACACTCCTGCTGAGTATCCATGTAAGATGAGTGGGTGTAGGATATTGTTTTAACTGTGTTCATGTTTTAGAATATATCAAAATTAGTATAAAATGAAGCACTTTCGTTTTGTAAATTCTGAAGTGTGGTGGAAACAAATATTTGAATATGATCAAAACACATCAATAGACTAGATGATGATAATTTTGCACACATTATCGCTTGTGTGCAGTAAAAACGCATTTAGGTGGAAATGTAGTGGTCATTTCAATTGAAAATGTGTTTTCAGTAATGGAAGTGCACTACCATACCATGCATACTCCCCACTGCGCCACCCCACCTATGCCCTTCCACTCTATGCCACGCCACTCCATTCTACGGCACTCTAATCCACTCTACAACATGCCACTCCACTATAAGACGTTCATTGACACAATACCGATGTAAAAAATACCGATGTTAAAAATATCGAGTAAAAAATATAGACAACAAAAATATCGACTCCTATACTTAAACAGGTAAGTCCAAAAATATTATCTAAAAAAAAATGATGTAAAAAATATAATGTATAAAATATCGACTTTTATAGAAATATAAAATAAAATAGTATATATTAAATATAATTTTAACAAAATAAAATAAATGTTATATACATTTTAATAAAATATAACAAATAAACTTAATTAAAAAAATAAACACACAAACATAATAATTTATACATATATATTTACTTTAAAACAATTGATAAACTATTATTTTTAATTTATGTTAAAAGGTTAAAATAATATAAATATATATATATATTAATGATATAAAATATAAAAAACTAAAATCTATAATAAAAGAAAACATTAAACTAATAAAAAATATTTAAATTTAAATTTCACAATACAATCAGTGCAACAGTAGGGAGAGTGTTGGATAGCAAAGGGGTAAAAATAACTATTCCCACTCCAGTGAGAGCAACAGTAGGGAAAGTTTTAGATGGCGGAGGGACAAAAATTACTATTCCCACTCCAAGGAGTGCAACAATAGGGAAAGTGTTGGATAGCGGAGGGATAAAAATTACTATTCCCACTCGAAAAAGTGCAACAGTAGGGAAAGCGTTGGATAGCGGAGGGGTAAAATGTACTATTCCCACTCCACTGAGTGCAACAGTAGGGAAAGTGCTGGATAGTGAAGGGGTAAAAATTACTATTCACATTCCAGTGAGTGCAACAGTAGGGAAAGTGTTGGATAGCGGAGGGGTAAAAATCACTATTCCAACTCCAGTGAGTGCAACAGTAGAGAAAGTGTTGGATAGCGAAGGGGTAAAATGTACTAGTACCACTCCAGTGAGAGCAACAGCAGGGAAAGTGTTGGATAGCGGAGGGGCAAAAATTACTATTCCCACTCCAAAGAGTGCAACAATAGGGAAAGTGTTGGATAGCGGAGGGGAAAAAATTACTATTCCCACTACATTGAATGCAACAGTAGGATAAGTGTTGGGTAGCGGAGGGGTAAAAACTACTATTCCAACTCCAGTGAGTGCAACAGTAGGGAAAGTGTTGGATAGCGGAGGGGCAAATTAACTATTCTCACTCCAGTGAGTGCAACAGTAGGGAAAGTGCTTGATAGCAGAGGGGTAAAAATTACTTCAACATTATAAATTAAATGTACTTCCATAATTAACATAATTAATAATCAATTAAAAAAATATTATTAATAAAAAAACTAATAAACATTGACTACACACACTTTAACACTATAATATCCACAACACACACCTAAATTAAACTATAAAATAATAAAACACAAT
Organism: Calotriton arnoldi; assembly: GCA_963921515.1. Lineage (NCBI taxonomy): Eukaryota > Metazoa > Chordata > Amphibia > Caudata > Salamandridae > Calotriton > Calotriton arnoldi. The sequence goes on from CAWUFW010001674.1 coordinate 869,478, forward strand.
TAAAACTTATTTTTAAATTAAAAACTATTACTTTTAACAACTAATAATAGTCATTAAAAGGTATAACCCTTTAAAAGTAAAAACAACACACACAAAAATAAACAATTACCCAAAATAAATATAAAATAATTAACATTAATTAACAACTATATATTAATTAAACACAAATTACTTCCCACCCTTTACTCCTATAAACACCACAACGCACACCTAAAATTAATTACACAATTACCATAATAAAATTTCAATTAATTTAATTAATATCAATTAACAAAAAATTAATAATAAAAAATAAATAAACTACTTAACACCCTTTACCCCTATAAACCACAAAACAGACACCTAAAATAAATTACACAAATACCATAATGAATTACCAATGAATTATTTAAAATTAATTACCACAATGCCCATAAATGCGATCCTGAGGAAACTGTTTACTTTGCATAATGTTTCCAACTAGCATGTTGTCCTTAAGAGAAAACAATGTTGTTTTTCGGTTTCCAAACATTGTAACAAGTATGCAGACCAATAGTCAACCAAAATATCTCATGATACTAATGGTTTAGAGCACTTATTATAAATCCATAAATAAGCTAACATATATTAGAGCCAGAAACCATCTGTGCTTACATTCTATTACCCTTTCACATTTGTGGGTCTTGTACTACAGTACTGTGTCTCCCTCCTACATGCGGAGTCTCTGCCCTGTGTGCGGAGGTTCTCCTCCACATACAGAGCAGAGACTCCGCACTCGGGGAGGAGGCTCAGCGCTCAGAGTGTAGATTTCTACCTAGTGCAAATAAACAAGAAATGACATACAAGAATAGGAAGTCAAACATTCTGTCCTAGTCACTCTTTCAAGAAGCATCCTCCTCCATCATTCTGCTCCTTACCACAATGTTGTCCCCAACATGGCTGAGGGACTTGAAGAGAAGGTACTTGAAGAGAAGGTCTTTTTCGTGGCATCACGGAGCAGTCATTGCCAAGTATCCTCAGGTTTATGGGGTATCTGATACACAGCTGAGCAATGCAGCATGGGCCCACATCTAGCAGGACATCGCCACGTGCTGCAGTGCAGATCGGGGAAGCTGTGCCTCAAGCGCTGAGAGAACTTTTGTCACAGGGCCTGTATTAAGGCCTAGAACCTTATGAGCTTGTCCTCCCAGCCACATAAACAGCACACCGCATGATACCACTGTACTGGAAGGGCGTAAAAGCTTCCTAGCCAACCCTCCATGCTCAGCTTAAAGAGTTTGAGCAGCAGAAAGATGGTAAGTACATGTATGTTAGCATTTGGCACACATGTGTCCGTGAGTTTTGAGAGTGGTGTCCTGTCATGAGTTTAGTGTCAGCTTTGACACCCGAAGACACCAGACTCTGCTTCCAGGAAGGAATGAAGAACGTCGCAGCCTGGATGAAAGACAGCTGCTTGAAGCTCAACTCAGAGAAAACTGAGGTCCTCATCCTCGGACCCTGCACCTCCACATGGGACAACACCTGGTGGCCCACGGCCTTCGGGAATCCACCCACCCCTACAGACCACGCAAGAAACCTCAGCATCATCTTCGACTCCTCCCTCTCTATGAACCGCCAGATCAACGCCGTCGCTTCCACCAGTTTCAACTGCCTGCGCATCCTCCGCAAAACCTTCAAATGGATCCCCCCCCGACTGCAGAAGGACCGTCACCCACACGCTCATAACCAGCAGACTAGACTACAGCAACGCCCTATACGCCGGAATCAACAGAACTCTTCTACACAAACTCCAAACCATCTAGAACGCCGCAGCCAGACTCGTACTCGGGACACCGCGTCACAAACACATGACCCAGCACCTACGAGACCTCCACTGGCTCCCCATCGAGAAGAGGGTCACCTTCAAACTCCTCACCCACGCCTACAAATCCCTCAACAACATCGGACCCAAATACCTCAACGAGAGAGTCTCCTTCCACGTACGCAAGAGGAACCTCCGCTCCGCCGACCTCGCCCTGGCAGAGGTCCCCCGCATCCGCAGAAACAGAGCAGGCGGGAGAGCTTTCTCCTACATCACAGCCAAGACCTGGAACGAGCTACCGGTGAACATCAGACGCTCCCCGACCCTGCACACGTTCAGGAAGGACCTCAAGACCTAGCTCTTCAACTGATCCGGAGCTGCTTCCCCCTCCCCCAGCGCCTTGAGACCTTCACGGGTGAGTAGCGCGCTTTATAAACCCCTGATTGATTGATTGATTGATTGTCATAACCTTACTTATTCAATTTAACATGTTTTGTAGTGGTGTGACAGATTTGAAAGTTCATATTTAATAACATGCATGTTTATTCTTTGTTTTCCTTGCCTTGACTATTAATCTCTTTTTGACATTATGGAAATGCTGACATTGTGTGCCTTTACCTTACTTCTGTGGGTACCACCAACCGGTGAGGAAGTTGTTGGTTTGTATCCTGGCCTTGAGCAAAAACTACAAGTGATGTTCAAAGAGCAGGTCCGAGTATCATCTGGGTATTCTCCTGTGCCTCCTTAACTCCTGAGGCCCCCGTTCCATCGGGCTTCCAACTACACCTCCTGCATCACTGTCTCCTCCCAGTGCTCACCCAGAAGAACTAGAGTCAAGCAACACTTCTACCCAGACACCCCACAACTCCTCTTGTGCTGCCAAGTGCTTCCCCAGATTCGTCAGTGCCTACATTCAAGGAGGTCATGATGCCAAGTGAAGAGCTTCAAGGGAAACCCAAGAAATCCATAGGGACCTGGGTAAATTGGCTATTTCAGATGAACGATAGTCCCGAAGAAGATATTATTCATATATTTATAGAGAAAAATCTGTTACAAAACAATGGGTATACACAAAGTGACAGTGGGCTGCAAAACGTGCTCGGTGCTCAGGTGAAAGTGATACGAATTGTGTGATGAGTGTATTGCAATCTATGGCAATTGTGTGCAGCCTGTATATCTCAAATAATCATATTTGGTCAAGTCTGTGCACTTAAGTCGATGGCATTTCGATCCACAACAGAGGTGGAATCATCATCAGGATTTGGGTACAGTTAGCACTAGACAGTGAGAGATGAAATCCACATAAACTATTACAATATCTGACTTTATTTTGGTAGTATGACCTTACAATGCATGCCTTTACTATGCATTCTTTACCATGCATATACCTTTATCACGCATGCTTTTACAATACAAGGTAATTATATATGAAGTGAAACCATACTTATTTGTACATATGTATATTTATACAAATATACTGGAAAAAACCAAGGTTACAGGGACATTCTAGTAAGGTTGACATTTTACCCACACAAAACCATAGAAATTTAGCAGTTATAGTTATACTTATAGTTATACTTATGTTAAGAAACTATAACTTGTGGCCTAAAGTTACTTGAAGGCACAAGTTATAATTTCTTCAGATAAGTACAACTATAAGTAGAACTATAACTGCTGAATTTTTTATGGTTTTGTGTGGGTAAAACGTCAACCTAACTATAACATCACTGTAATCTTTGTTTTTTTCATTGAACTCATATGATTTTTTTAATGTAAAGTAATAGTCAGTAAGGTTTTTTTTCCAATTAGGCTTCGGATCCGCGTCCTTAGCTATTTATAAATTTCTTTCTTTATTAGCTCCCAAACTACTGAACAGATTTACACAAAATTACAAAAAAGTTTCTTTCTAGACCAAGATCTACCTTTCTGCAAAATCTGGTGTAATTCTGTTCCGCGCTTAGGGCTGTAAAAACTGCAAACTCCCCATAGACATTGCATGGGAAAAAAGCGTGTTGCCCCCCTTTTTCTTAGCCCCAGCTCAACTAACTTGCGTACTAGTTTTGAAAATTCTGTGACGTCAAACGGCGCCAAAGATAGTAGGAAAACAAAAAACGCTTTATCCTGGTCCTAACTATAACTACTTAATCCTTTATGGGTTGCGGAGTAGCCTGCTACTCGCCAAAAAAGCGCTTCAACACCCCATCAGGGGTATCAAGCGCTATTAAATGCAAACCTTTCTCCCTCTTCAATCCCTTTCCTACCCTTCTCAAACCAAATAACTGAATAACATATCCACCACTCAAATTACTTTCATATTTCACTATACTAATTTTCAACACTAATCCTTTATGGGTTCCGGAGTAGCGTGCTACTCGCCAAAAAAGCACTTCAACACCCCATCAGGGGTAACAAGTGCTATATAAATGCAAACCTTTTTCCCTCTTCTATCCCTCCGCTATCCTTCTCACTCCAAATAACTGACTAATATCCACCACTCAAATTACTTTCATATTTCACTATACCAATTCAACACTAATCCTTTATGGGTTCCAGAGTAGCGTGCTACTCGCTAAAAAAAGCGCTTCAACACCCCATCAGGGGTAGCAAGCGCTATATAAATGCAAACCTCTTTCCCTCTTCTATCCCGCCGCTACCCTTCTCTATCTAAATAACTGAATAACATATCCACCACTCAAATTACTTTCATATTTCACTATACTAATTTTCAACACTAATCCTTTATGGGTTCCGGAGTAGCGTGCTACTCGCCAAAAAAGCACTTCAACACCCCATCAGGGGTAACAAGCGCTATATAAATGCAAACCTTTTTCCCTCTTCTATCCCTCCGCTATCCTTCTCACTCCAAATAACTGACTAATATCCACCACTCAAATTACTTTCATATTTCACTATACTAATTCACCACTAATCCCTTATGGGTTTCCGGAGTAGCGTGCTACTCGCCAAAAAAGCTCTTCAACACCCCATAAGGGGTAACAAGCGCTATATAAATACAAACCTTTTTTCCCTCTTCTATCCTTCTGAATCCAAATAACTGACTAACCTATCCACCTCTCAAATTACTTTCATATTTCACTATACTAATTCAACACTAATCCTTTATGGGTTCCGGAGTAGCGTGCTACTCGCCGAAAAAGCGCTTCGACGCCTCATCAGGGGTAGTAAGCGCTATATAAATGCAATTACAATACAATACCTATCACCAGTAGGTTATATATATATGTATGTATTTTCAAACTTATAACTTTCACACTACTTACACTATTCACACATACTTGGAAAGATTACCATTTACACCTCAAAATGTATATTTCTGCCACATTACATATACACCAGTTCACACATGTTCAAGCTACGTCCTTTTCAATTACCACACTCCACTCTACGTTATTACACTCTAAGCCACTCCACATCACTCCTATATATGCCACTCCACTCTACACTAATCCACTGTATGCTACTACACTCTATGCCACTTCACTCTACGACAATGCACTCTACACGGTCCTACTACATTACACTCCACTGTACGCCACTTCAGTCTACCCTATTACACTGTATGCCACTACACTGTACCTCCCTCCACTCTACGCCAGCCCACTCTACGCTATTACACTCTAAGCCACTCAACCTCCACGTCATTATACTATATGCCACTCCACTCTACTCTGATCCACTGTATGCAACTCCCCACTTCTCCACTCTACATCACTGCACTGTACAATATTTCACTGTACACCACCCCACTCTACGACAATCCACTGCACACTATTACACTATACACCACTCCATTCTATGCCACTCCACATTACTACGCTCTGCACTACTACAGTCGACTATATTCCAGTATATGCCAGTCCACTCTACATCACTACATTGTACGCTAGTAAGCTCAACGTTATTCTACTCTACACCACTCCACTATATGCTACTCCACTGTATGCCACTTTAGTCTACGCCACTACATGTACTCTAATCCACTCCAGTCTACATCACTCCACTGTACCCTATTACACTTTACGCCATGCTATGACACTAGTCTCTACACTATTCTACTCTATGCCACTCCACCGTACACCATTTCAGTGTACACCAGTGCATTGTACACTATTCTACTGTATGCCACTCCACTCGACAGCATGCCACCATACTCCACTCCACGACAATCCACTGTGCTATTGCACTGTACACTACTCAATTCTATGCCACTACACTCTGTTATTCCACTATATGGTACTTCACTCTATGTCACTACACTGTAAGCTAGTAAACTCAACGTTATTCCACTCTATGCCAATCCACAGTATGCTATTACACTGAATGCCACTACAGTCTACCCTACCCCCCTACACTCTATTCAGCTCCACTCTACAACACTCCACTCTACGGTATTACAATCTACAACACTCCACTCTATGCTATGCCATTCCACTGTACTCCACTCCACTCTACACCCCTCTAGTCTACACTATTCCACTGTACAGCCCTACACTGCACCTCACTCCACTCTACACCACTCCACTGTACTCTACCCTACTGTATACTACTTCACTCTATGCTATTCCACTCTATGCCACTCCACTCGAACCCACTCCAGTGTACGCTATTCCACTGTACGCCACTCTTCGTACGTCACTCCACTGTATGCTTTTCCACTCTATGCCACTCCATTATGCACATTTCCACTGTATGCCACTCCACTCTACACCACTCCACTTTACGCTATTCCACTGTATGCCACTACACTGTACCTCACTTGAATCTGCACCACTCCACTGTACGCCACTCGTCTCTATGCTATTCCACTCTACGCCACTTCACTCTACCCCACTCCAGTGTATGTTATTCCACTGTATGCCACTCCACTGTATACCTCTCCACGCCACTCCAGTCTATGCTGTTCCACTGTACCTCACTCAAATCAATGCCATTTCACTGTATGCTACTCCACTGTATGCCACTTCTTGCCACTTCATTCTACGCCACTCCACTCTACCCCACTTCACTGCATGTTATTGCACTGTATGCCACTCCATGCCACTCCACTCTATGCTATTCCACTGTACCCTAGTCCACTCTGCTACACTCCACTCTGCGCCACTGCACTGTACACCACTGCACTCTTTGCTATTCCACTGTACGCTGCTCCATTTTACGCCACTCCACTGTACACCAGTCCACTCTATGCTATTGCACTCTATGGCACTCCACTCTATGTCACTCTCTTATATGCTATTCCACTGTACACCACTGTACACTAAGCCACTCTACCTCACTTCACTCTACACCACTACACTATATGCTATTCCACTCTACACCACTCCACTCTATGCCACTCCACGCCACTCCACTGCACTCTACACTATTACACAGTACACTACTCCACTCTATGCCACTCTACTTTCGACTACTACACTCTACTATATTCCACTATATGCCACTCCACTCTACGTCACTACACTGTATGCCAGTAAACTCAACATTATTCCACTCTACACCACACCAGTTTATGCTACCCCACTGTATGCCACGCCACTCTACTATATGCCACTCCACTCTACGCCAATCTACAGTACGCTATTACACTGTACACCACTACTGTCTACAGCACAACTCTCTACTCCACTCCACTCTACAACACTCCACTCTACAGTATTCCAATCTGCTAAACTCCAGTCTACATAACCCCACTCCACTCTACACCATTTTAGACTACGCTACTCCACTGTGTGTCAATATACTCTACCTCACTCCACTCTACAGCACTCCACTGTACTCTACTCCATTGAATGTCACTCCACTCTACACTATTCCACTTAATGTCACTCCACTGTACCTCACTGGATTCTAAGCCATTCCACTGTACGCTACTCCACTGTATGCTACTCCACTGTATGCTGCTCCACTGTATGTCACTCCATCCTACGCCACTCCACTCAACCCCACTCCAATGTACGCCACTCCATTCTATGGCGCTCCACTGTTCATTTTTGCACTATATGCCACTTCACGTCACTCTACTTTACACTGTTTCACTGCACTGTACATCACTCCACTGTATGTTATTCCATTGTACACCACTTCACTGTATGCCACTCCAGTCTGAGCCGCTCCACTATACGTTTTTCCACTCTATGCCACTCCACTGTACGCCACTCTACTATATGCCATTCCATTGTATGCCACTCTACTCTACGCCACTCTACTCTACCCCACTCCACTCTACGCCCCTCCACTGCATGCCACTCAAGTCTACGCCACTATACTGTACGCTACTCCACTCTATGCTACTCCACTCTACGGTATTCCACTGTATGCAATTCCATTCTTGCCACTCCACTCTATGCTATTCCACTCTTCTTCACTCCACTATACACTATTCCAATCTACCCCTTTTCACTTCACACTATTCCACTCTACGCCACTCCACTATATGCTATTTTACTGTATGCCACTCCACTCTAGCCCACTCCACTTTACAACACTCCACTGTATGCTATTCCGCTGTACACCACTCCACTGTATGCCACTCCACTCTACAACACTCTACTCCACTATACGCAACTACACTCTATGTCACTCAACTCTATGCTATTCGACTCTATGCCACTCCATTCTATCCCACTCCTCTGTATGCTATTCCACTGTAAGCTACTCCACTCTATGCCACTTCAGTGTACACCACTTCACTCTATGTTACTCCACTGTATGCTATTCCAATGTACGCCACTCCACTTGAAGCCACTCCAATGTACGCCACTCCACTATACTAAATACCACTCTACGCTACTTCACTGTACGCTATTTCATTGTATGCCACTTCACTGTATGTCACCCCCCACGTCACTCCCCTATACACCACTCCACTGTACACTATTCCACTGTATGACCCTCCAGCATTCGCTACTCCCCTGTACGCTATTCACTGTAGGCCACTCCACCCCACTTTACAGCACTTCACTATATGCCACTCCACTGTACACCACTGCAGTCTAAGTCACTCCACTCTATGACACTGACCTCTGTGCTATTCCACTAAACATAACTCCCCGCTACCCCACTCTACTGTATACTGTTCCATTCTATGCCACTCCACTCTACTCTGCACCACTCAACTGTACGTTATTGCACCTCACTGTACACTACTCCATTCTATGCCACTCTATTCTACACAACTCTACTCCACGTCACTCCACTGTGCTCCGCTCAACACTATACTTCACTCAACAACAGTCTATGCCCCTCCACTATACCCCAGTACACTGTACAACAATGTACTCCTGTCCGTGCCAGTGTGCATCACTCTACTTTACTCTATAGCTCTTTACAATACTCTACCCCTCTCTACATCACTCTATGCAACTCCTTCAATGCTGCTCCAACCAGGTAATATACTCTATGAGACACTACTCCACCTTACACCACTACTGCACTCTACGCCACTCCATTGTACGCTACCCCATGCCACTCAGCAGGATGACAGTCAGTACCACTCCACTCTACCATACTGTACTGCACTCTACTCTACGCCACTCCACTGTCCAACACTTTACTCCAATCTGTGACACTCTACTCTACTCCACTCTACAATACACCAGTCTTCTCCACTGTACCACGCACCACTCCGCTCCATAACTCTTTATTCCACTATATACTATGCCACTCTACTCTATGCCACTGTACTCTAGAACACGTTACTCTATTCTATGCTACGCCACTCCACTGGACTCCACTCCACTCTACTCCATTGCACAGTTCTTTACCTCACTCTATGGCACTGTACAACACTCCACTGTATACTTCCCCACTCAACTCAACTCTGCAAATTTCTACTACACTCTGTGCAACTATACTACACTGTACGCCATTCTGTGCCCCTACGCTAAACTGTACAACCCTATACTTGATTTTCCAACACTCTACAACACACCACTCCACTCTACTGTACAAGACGCCACCCAAGTTTATAACACTTTACTCGACATTACACTACGCCCACCCACTCTACTGCACTCCACGCCACTGTGCTATACAACAAACCACTGCACTATATAATAATTTACTCCACTGTACGCTATGCAACTCCACTCTACTCTTCTCTATGCCACTCCACTGTATCCCACAACACTCCACTCTACGTCACTCCACTTAATGCTAGTCCACTACATGCCACTCTACTGTGCCACACTCCACTCTACAACACTGCACGACAGTACACTGTAGACACTCTCCTCCACTCCACTGTATCACACTCCACTTAAAGACACTCCATGCAACGTCAGTAAACTCTACAATTTAAAAACACATTTTTATAAAAAAAACATTGAAATTCAAACGTTAAAGCTTTGTTATAGCTAGGAAAACTTTATTATTCTTTCTATACAAAACACAGTTAAAATGCACAAATATGGCAAATTCTAAAGTTAAATTTTTAAATTACGCATTACATTTACATTACTATAACTTTATTTATTCTTTAGCTACAAACCAAACTGAAACTACAGAAAAAATATTACTTTATATACTTATTCTTTAATTTATAATTTATGCATCACCTTAAAATTATTATAACTTGAGCACCTCCATGCACATTGTATTCAACTAGGTAGCCACACAACATGAACTATAACTCATGCCTTCTCCATGCACTGCTTATACCCTCATTTATTATATCACTTATACCATTTAAAATAATAGTATTTACAATAATAGTTAGGACATCACAAATAACATCTTTGGTGAGACTACAGTGCATGGTAGAGTGCCTGGTAGAGTATTCCGCATATGCCATGCTAATAGTGAGAGTCTTTGAGACTATGCTCTTGTTCTGGGTGGTTGAAAATGAAAAAAACGTTTATTAGAATCAATATTCTTTATTTCTGGATTTATTAAACTCCATATCAGGTCATCTCAGAATAACACAATCAAAATAAATAAACATTAAAAAAAGATATATATATTAAAATAGGACATAAACCACTCCTGGCGTGTTGTGATGTATGGCAGTCAAACTACATTAGGGTTCCTCAACATAAGTTAGGAGATAAAAACAAGCACCTACATACTAATGGGCAATCAGTCTAGGAACAAACATCTAATTTTTACTGCATCTGAGAGAAAACTTGCCACGGAAAAACATAGAAAACAATCTGCCAGCAATTGTAAAAACATTAGGGCCAGGCCAACTTGGAAAGAACCATATTTTTTTAAAAGTGTAAGAATAAAAGCACTGTGTAAGATCACATAAACCTCGCAAAACATTATAAATTATGGTGTCTAGAACAGAGATGGAATCACAGCCACAATGACTAAAGTTCGACCCCCTATTGATGCCCCCTGGAAAGGCTAACAGCCAATGTAATTGGTTCAGTCTAAACCTTGTAAGCAGGAAACTGTGGTTCAGTGTGCTGACCCTAATAAGATACGGTTCCATCCACTGGACTGTTTTTAGTGCATAGTAGACTCAGACAGATGGTTTCAAAAGTTCCCACGCCTCTCTATTCTGCTGGTGTGCGGCGGCAGACTCTTCTCACACCCAAGTCTGGTCCGATTTCACTATCCGCTCTGGATGTTCAAATAGTTCTAGGTGGCCCAGGGATGAAAAAGAGGACTTAATGTACATAAACCAGGGAATTTTCAGGGCTTAGTCAAGGGATAAACAGTCCCTTACGATATCCTGATTTAACTTGTTTTCAGGCCGCAGCCAGACGGAGATCCATCTCAATATGGGACGGGGAGATAGTGTGTCTTCTAAGTATTGGGCTCCTAGCTCTTGATGAACAACATTGTGTGCCTTGAGGTATGCCCAGAAGCCATCTCAATTATTTATTTTCGGCTATCTGGAGTGCTGCAACATCTGTTTATCCCCAAATCACACTACCATGTGACACTACAGAAATGCATTTGGCCTGGTATATTTTGAGAAGAGTCAGCAGAAGAGTCAGCAGTGGTGTCTTGCCCAATCGTGTAACATTCTTGGTGGCAACTAGTGGGATCCAAGAACGGGCGTCATCAAACTAGACTCGTAAATACGAGATGGAATGGACCTTGGCCAACATATGGCCCTGGGCATAAAAGGTTTTGGCTCTTGACTGACCAGCTCCTGTTACTATTATCGAGGACTTACTGTAATTAGTTGAAAAGTCCAGCAAGCTCATAAAGAAGATGAAAGAATCAAATTAACTTTTGGAGCCCACACCTGTTCTGGCTTTGAGCACAGCATCATCTAGGTCCCTGCTTTATAATCCAGTAACAATTCATATAAGAACTCCCATTTTTGGTCAACTCCACCCTGGTGGTACCATCCTATCAGGGTGTGGATAGGCGCCGGTGATGAAGCATGCCACTATCTAGTGTGTGAGGTGTCTACTCCAAAATCTTTGGATATCCCCTGGAACTTACTCTTTCTATTTCACCCTAGTTGCCATTTTGTGAAAAAGGTTGTGCTAGGGAGGATGCAACTAGGTTCCTACCCTCTCGCTCTCCCTCTCCCTTCATGATAGAAAATACCCCACAGTGCTCCATAAAGGGATCAGAACAGGATTCGCTGAATGCTGCAACGAAGTGCGGCTGACATATCTTTGTACAGATCTCTAAGAAAGATGACAATGTTGGGATCAACTCCCATGGTTAACAGCATTGCTCATAGTTTATCATGATTACCTCTATCAAATGCTTGTGTTAAGTCCATGAAAGACATGTAGATGGCACCTGGTTTAGCAACTGTATACTTGGAGATCACTAGTTGCAAGTTCAGGCATTGATCGATGGTACTCAGGCCCGACCTAAATACCACACTGCAGGTCTGATAAAATGTGATTCTCAACAGCCCAAATCAGGAGTCTGTTAAGGATTACCCTCCCAAGTACCTTCACAATGGAGTCTATTAACAAAATGTGTCGGCAACATTTTGGGTCCTCCTTATCCCTTCTTGAAGATCTGGACGATGATTGACGTTGCCCATGAAGACAAGGGACCAGCCCTAATTGCTGCATTCGAGATCTGCATAAGTACAGGTGCCCATATCATCTGGTTCACTCAGGTATAGATCCATGGGTATCCCATTCGGGCTGGAGCCTTATTTTTTGACAAACCTAGAATTCCAGCCTTGACTCCCTCTACTGAAAAACCCAGGGTTGACATGCCCTGGGACGAAGGCACAGATGAACTGTCCTTCGTAAGGGAGGTCATACATACCAGAAAAATGGCTCACCAATCTATGAGCTGTAATATGACAGCAGAGCTAAGGTCTTTATTGGGAGGCGAACAGTGGGCAGTTGACTATGTTCCAAAATGAGCTACTGTCTGCCGGACAAGCGGTATCGTTCAACTGAACCTATGCCTCCTCCCTCCGAAAAGGTTTTCTGCTTTCATCTCATGCTTGTAATTTAAGTGACAGATCACTCACTTCTGTTTATCTCTAGGGGATGACTTAAAAGCTTTAATTACACTTCCGTGAGCCCTGACACAGGGGGTGTCAAACAACATATGGGCAGGTTTACTGAGGCAGAGACAGTCAAAGGGTGATGTACGCCACCCGTCAATCTATCAAAAGCTCTTAATAGGTCCATCCCTTCAGCATCTGCCACTAATCAAATGGTAAGCTCACAGGTGCAGCTATTAAACAGCTTGGCTTGAAAGTATAGGGGGACTATATTTGCCTATTTAAATCTATTTCTCTGAGCCACCACCAACACCTCCCCAAGACGCTTACTTTGGGGACAGCCCCCCACCCAAGCACAACCCACTTCCACGCTGATAGGTGTATGGTCAATACAAATGGTATCATGCATACCTTTTGTTCACAAGCGGAGGTGAACAGGGGAGGAGATAATAAAGATAAAGTCAATGAGGGTATTACAACCTCTCCCTATATAGGTGGGGGGGGGGGAATAAGTGTAAGTCCATGCTTAAAGAATAACTCTAGGGTAAAAGCCAGATCGAACTGATGGATAAGTGAATTTAAACGTTCTCCCTGGCGAGAATGTTCCATGTGCAGACCATTCCTATTCCAAGGGCTGATGGCAAGAGGGTGGTTGTTCAGTTGGTGGTGCAGGTGGTACAGTTGGTGCAGGTGGTGCTGGTGGTATAGCTGTCTGTGTGTAATCTCCTGCAGGCATTGGCCAGGAAGCATGACACTGGCATTTTTTGCAAATTGTCTCTATCATCTTCATGGCCAAGGCATGGTGTATTGCACTCTCTTCTTTAAGTGTTATTAGATGGTCATGGTGCATATTTGCCATGTCTTGGTAACATTTTGCAACATTTTCCAAGCCACAGATCTGCCTGACAATCATTTCAGGGAGTTGCTTTAATTTAAGTACAATCTCATGCAGAGTAGCCTCCAGTGCACAAATATCCTGCTGCAAATCCCTTTGCTGCAAGTAAAACTGATCCTCTCAGTGGCTGACATTAGCCGATACAAACTCCCCTCCCCAAAGAAAAGTGTGGCCATCTCAAATGGCCATCAAGTTGACCAGCACAGAGAGGATGGCACCTGGGAGTTTGTGGGGAGGAGAGTCATGAATGGAGGGTACCCGCTCCTCACCGGGGATGTGTTCGCTCTCTCAGATGATTGAGAGAAGACGAGAGATACACCCTAATGGAAGGACTGTGTAAGAAACTGTACAGAGAGAACTGTGATGTGAGAGCTGTGTGTAAGTAAGTGCTGCATAAGCATACATAGCATCCATGCTTAGCTAATGGCTGGGGACTGGAAATCCTCAAAAGGGATTTAGAAGGAAAACTGCTGGCTGGCCCTGAAGTGGCCTTCTTTAAGGTTTTATGTAAGGGCCAACAATGCCCTCCTGTTCCTCTAGGTCTTTCTCCTCCTGGACTAGCTCCATTTCCTCCCCCCCTACTTCTTGGTGAAAAGTGCTGACAGAAGACATTGTTGCTTGGAGGAGGATCGGATTCTCTCCTGGGATTGCCCACTGTCCTCCGCTTGTAGATGTTTCAACAACATCGTCGGCTTAATGTCCCCACAACTTGGAAAATTTCAACAGGTGAAATACATCATATCCCGTTTTGTTTCAAAATCACAACACACTACTTTATTACATTGTTCTTCAAATAAAGTTAGTACCAAGTGAGCCTGTGTGAACATATGCTATTAAGGGTTGAGCAATGTATGCGCTTATGTTATATCAACAATGTAAACTCACCAGCTCCAGCCACAGAGATTACTGTTTTAGAGATTGTGGGAGGGATGGGCAGAAACAGAAGCGAGGAGGCCGTATGGGTGTGATTGATATATGTTTTATTTCCAAATTATGAATTTAAGGTAGGATGTTATGGGCTCTTTTCTTATCTATTCGTCTTCTTCTCCTCCTCTTCTGGATGGATCAGTCCTCTGGAGGGGGTCCCTGAGAGGCTTGAAGAGAGGAGCGAAAAGGAACGGTAAGTATATGGGCTTAGTCTACCGTTGTTTAAGCAGAACCTTCACCACACTCGGGTGAAATAATGGTGCAATAAAACAAGAAAATGCGGCACTCAGACCAATCACAACACTGCCATTGCAGCGTTGTGATTGGCTTAGGGGAGGGAGCCTGGGTGCCAGCTTCCTGTTTCTGTCGGAGGCAGGAGAGCAGGAACAGAGAAGACGCGGGACCCGTCGAAGTAAGTTTTGCTTTTTTTAAATATTATTTCAGCCCCACCACGCGACACCACCCGCGACGCCCCCGTGCCCCCCACTCGCGAACTCCGCACCCACCCCCCCACCAGC
The DNA here is from genome assembly GCA_963921515.1 of Calotriton arnoldi. Lineage (NCBI taxonomy): Eukaryota > Metazoa > Chordata > Amphibia > Caudata > Salamandridae > Calotriton > Calotriton arnoldi. The sequence goes on from CAWUFW010001674.1 coordinate 885,002, forward strand.
GAGCCATGCCGGCCGCCGCTGAGACTATGCAATCCATGTAACATATGATGAGTGATCAATGGAGTGTAGTTGTAAATGTATGCGTGTGGGGTAATGAAGTGGAATGGAACTGTTGTTTGTATGGTGAGGGAGTGAAACTGTTTAGTGAGGGAGGAGTGTGGGGTAGCCTGTTTGGTAGCGAAATGGTGGAGAGCGAGAGAGTCAAGGAAGAGAGGGAGAAGATAGAGGAAGAGAAGGGATAGGCTACACTACAGTAGAGAAAGGTTGTGTAGAGGAGCAAATGGGGAGGGTGGGGTGGATGGTGAGGTGGGTGATGGGGTTATTGGGGCTAGGGGTAATGGGAGTGGCATCCACTACTACTGGTTTAGGGACATGTTAGATATAAAACTATCTAATTTGAGCTGGATTTTATTTCTTTTCAATGCTGTTGTACCTTGGTATGTGTTTAGTGAGTTCATTTGCCCCTCTTTTGAACTGAACTCATTCCCACCAGGTAGGGGAGCAGAGTTTGTATGCGTCCTTCCACTCGGAGACGATGACTTTGAGGCCAATTGAAACCAGGATGTCCCATAAAAGGTGGTCTTCTTTGTTCAGGGCATATTTTAAATCTGAGGGGAGGGTTCCTAATGTAATGGAGGCTATGCCATGAGTCCAATTTATGTGAACGATCTGTGAGATGGTATTACTAATGTCTAACCAGAATCGCTTACCATAGGTACACTCTATTAACTTGTGCCTCAAGTCACCTGCTTCTTTCTCACAGCTCCAGCAGGTTTCGGAGGACCGAAGATCGAGTTTACATAGCTTCGACTGGGTCCAGTGGGTCGTATAAGCAATCCAGTATCGACGTTGAACTAGTGATTGTGTGATTTTGTTAGAAGTAAGGCTCTCGCATATGGACTGCCAGTCTAGTGTCTCCTCCCGGGAGCAGTTTGAATCTGAGAGTAGGGATTCCCATTTATTTTGTATTGATTTGGTTATAGTGTTTTTTGTAGGGGAGAGAAGAGAGTACAGTTTGGATGCTAGGTGTCCACCCTTGGTATGTGATTGTAGTGTGTTGGGTAGGTCAGGAGGATTTGGGGATTTGTGTTTGGCTATGATTGTCTTAATCTTTAGAAAATGGAAGAAGTCTAGGTCGTTTAAGTCGAAATTCGCTTTGAGTTGGGAGAAGGGTATAAGCTTGGAGAGAGCACCAAGATCTCCTACCAAAAGTATACCTTTTTGTGCCCATTCCTCTATAAACAGAGTTTTTCCTTCTAGTTTCAGATTTTCGTTGTGACATAGAGAGACTAAGTGTGAGTACTTCATTTTATTTGCACGTTTGTTGTCTATTTCACTCAGGGCTTGTACTGTGCCTGATAGGATGTTTGCAGAGTGGTTTGTTTTTATTTTCTTTACAGTTATAAGAGATATAAGGGAGAGTGGTTTAACAAGTTCTTTTTTAATAGAGAGCCATGAAGGGGAGGAGCTAACAGAGGGTAGGAACTAGTGGCTGTCCTGTTTCGCTAGGAAAGCGTGTTGATATCTCCTATAGTCTGGTAAGTTTAGGCCATCAAGTTTTTTAGGTAGCCTTAGTTTCTTAAGAGCAATTCTAGGTTTTTTGTGCACCGTAAGACCTCCCTCCATGATAAACGCATATATTTTCACAAAGAAGGTGTCTGAAAGGTGTATAGAGGACATTCTGATTAAAAAAATTGATAAGAGCAGTGATCACCATTTTGATGGATCCTATTTCTCCTCATCATTTGATAAACCTGGAAGACCACTTATCTAAACTGAAATGGTTCTCATGATGAATGGGGTTAAGTACTTCTTAAAGTTAGATTTTTAGAAGTGCTTAACAGCAAATTAAACTCCATTAATAGTCAAAAGCTCTAATAGCCTTTTCCAGAGGATGATGACACAACTCTTTGGGGCGTCAAAAAATTTACATGTTTTTCCAGGATGAGATACTTACTTTGCAGTAACAGTAGAAGAACACAATTTAGCATTGAAGAATGTGTTAGAGTAGCTGGGGAAAGCAGATTTAACACTGAAGAAGAAGTGCACATTTTTAGAGACGGAGGTGGAGCATCTGGAGTACACCATTAGCGCAGAACGAATAAAACCAAAGGTTAAATTGTTAAAGACTGTTAGGGATGCACCAGGCCCATGTGACAAGGACCAAGTTAGATTGCACACGGGACTGGTGGAATATTAAGCAACGTTTATCTATAACTTTGCTGAAAAGACAGCTTTTAAGAGAACTGCTGTGAAAAGACAAAAATTTGGAATGGTCATTTAGGCAAGATATTGCTGTAAGTGATATTAAAAGAGATTTATGAGTATAGCATTCTAACTAGTATGAAAGTGGATGCCAGCGCACAGGTGTTGGGGCAGTGTTGTCACAATTCCATCCTGGTAGGCACAAAGTGGTAGCATTCACATATCGATCTTTGATCACCACCAAGAGGAAATATTTGATCATAGTAAGGGAGACAATGGCTTCTACTTGGGCCTGTGAGCATTTCTGTCTGGGGCTTGAAGACAATGATATGCACAGATCACAAACCTCTTATTAAGGTGTTGTCAATAGATGATGAATTGCTTTTCTCTGAGCGCTTCGCTTGCCTCACGGCAAAGATGCGGGATTGTAATCTTGAGGTAGAATATATACTGGGTTGAAGTAACAAACAGATGGAATGTTTGTCTCATCTGCTTGTGGAGTGTTAGACCCATCATCTTTAGGGTGGCCTTCCCCTGACTTTTTGCCTTTTGCCTGCCACTTTTTGCTGTATCTTTTTGTTGCTAACTACTGCTAACTAGTGCTAAAGTGCATGTGCTTTTCCCCTAAAACATGGTGACATTGGTATATACCCGATTGGCATATTTAGTTTACGTAGAAGTCCTGCGTAAAGTGGTGTACTATATACCCAGAGCCTCTAAGCTAAATGCTACTAGTGGACTTGCAGCAATGGTTGTGCCACCCACACAAGTAGCCTTTGAAGCCTGTCTCAGTTCTGCCATTGCAAGGCCTGTGTGTGCAATTTACTGCCACTTCAACATTGCATTTAAAACCGCTTGCCAAGCCTTAAACTCCCCTTTTATTACACATAAGCAGGGGCACTGGAATTATGCAATTGGGAGGCCCCTTCGATTTTCGCATAGTTATAGATTTGCTGCATTTGCTGAGTAATTCATCATCCTCCACATAATTTGCTGATTTTAACAAAAATATATATATATAGTTCTAGCTCAAACGGTTCAAAAGTTGGTAAAAACACAGTGACATGTGCTGCTATGCAGTGGAAGGCCCTTTGCAAAGGTTGACTGGCCACCTTTCTGTTGCTTATTGCTATATTTGGGTTAAACTGGTGCTACTGAGGTACAACTAATGCCCAGACAGTGTTAACAAGCTTAAAAATAAAAAAATAATGAAGTAATACTTTGACAAAATGTGCCGCATAATGCCACATAATTTGCCTTTTCTTGCAGCAAAATTTACTCAACCCTGCCGCATAATTTGACCCTCACCTGCCACAAAATTCCAGTGGCCCTGCACATAAGTCACCTCTAAGATTGCCCTAAGTGACCCTAAGGGCAGGGTGCTCTGTAACTAAAAGGCAGGACATGTACCTTTAAGTTTTATATGTCCTGGCAATGACAAACAGCTAAATTAGTTTTTCACTACTGTGAAGCCTAGTTCTTCCATAGGCTAGCATTGTGAATTCCCTTATAAATAAGTGGTAATTGCTTAGCAGAGAGGAGTGGCTTTGGCATGGTTGGAATAGTAATGATCTCTTTAGTGGTAAAGTTGGATTTAACACAATTATTTTAGAAATGCCACTTTTACTAAGTGGACATTTCTCTACTCTTAACTTTGCTCTGTGTGCCTGCATCCTGCCTCCAATACAAGTCTGGCCTGGGTGACTACTACACTTTGTGCATACGCTCTAGACAGCCACAACACAGGAAGGGATGGCTGTGACAGGGGATACATCTGCGTTCATCTACATACTGATAGCCTTCCTGGTCAGGGAGCAGGGTAGGTGGTTCACACATTTGAATAGTTTGTGTCCTGCCCTCACACAACGGACCGATTTACTCCCTACTTGTAGTCTGGAGCCAGGGCTGCACTGAAAGGGAGCCTGATGCACTTCAGAAGGCTCTTTTAAAATCACCCCCCACCTCAAAGTCACTTTTGAGTATCACTATGAGGGCTCTGCCCCTATCAAGATAGTACACTACTGGACCTGGAAGAAACTGCGCAGGAGTAAAGGCTGCTGTGCTGAAGGATTAGCATCTTGCTGTGCTTGACTGTTCCAAGGGACTGCAGCTCTGCCTGGTTGAGCTGCCCTGCTGCCTGCTGACCTCTATCCTGCTACAAGTATCAAGAAATACCCCCAGAGTGACTCCAAGGGCTTGTTGGCTTTCCTCCTGTTCTTCCCCTAAGTCTCAGGGATATGAAAGACCTCGCTCCCGCAGGATCTACATCTTTCATTGAACTGCAGTGCTGCCCGAGCGCTGTGGCTGTTTCAGCAGAGACCTAGTGGTTCCAGAATTTGTGCTCTTCAACTGAGAACAAGCGTCCATGTACAGGAGCGTGCCTGGGACCCACCAGCATCATTGAGGAGGAAGTGCAGTGTTAATGGGAGCCCTTGTACCGTCTGACCTTCCTTGGAGGTTCCTCGATCACTGGTGGAGTTCATGCTCCTCTCTTTCGCACTCATCTATGAAGGTAATGGGAGCGGTGGGGGCCTAGAGAGGGATCACGCTGAACTCCCATGGCTAAGTACTCTTCCATTGCTGCATTCAAACCAACCTGAGCAGTCTATGAGATCGCGCGGCACCTCCCACAGCTCAGTGCTTTCATTTCTGCCTTTAAACCGACCCGAGCAGTCTCAGAGGTCACAATGCGTTTTCCACAGGTCAGTGCTTTCATTTCTGCTTTTAAACCAACCTAAGCGGTCTTTGATGTTGCACTGCACCTCTCACAACTCAGTGCTTTTACTTCTACGCTCAACCGACTCAAGCAGTCCTTGCTGTATCATGCTGTGTCCCACACAGTCGAACAAAAGCCAGGTGTTAGGTTTTCCTGGACAGGGCCCGTGTGGTCCCGGTACAGATGTGCTGAGCTCCTCCCAGTTTGGGGGACGTTCGTACTCATCTCCCACCTTCTTTGAGGCCACTGTGAAGGCATCCCAGACTATGACGTGGAGACAATCCTTGCAAGAACTTGCTGAATTACCATAAAGGCTCTAAAACTAGTACAGCTGATTTTTAAAGCACTGCTTTTATGCACTTAAAATTGAATTGCTCAGTTTGTTGATTGAATTTTTGTCGTTTTGGTCTTATTTTTACCAGATAAATATCTACTATTTTTCCAAACCCATGTGGAGTCTTTTTGTGGTGTTTTCATTGCATTACTGTGGGTGTGTGTTACACAAATACTTTACACATTGCCTCTTGGGATAAGCCTGCCTGCTCTGCGCCAAGCTACCAGAGGGCAAGCACAGGTTATCTTCGGTGCGCATCTGACTTACCCTGACTAGAGTGGTGGGTTCTGCTTGACTTAGGTGCATGCCCTAATCAACCAGAAGCCTGTTATGATGTAGTTACATTCTTGTATTTCCATATGTTCCTGTTTGCATGGTTCTGCCTTAGAATGTAAGGCGGAAGGAATTCCATTGGGGTCAGTTGCTGCTGACACCATAGTGAGGACTGACAGGATTGTGACTGCAATAAAGCTTACAAGGAAATATCCTGTTAGTGCATTGTGAGTGCTTTTCACCACAACAAAGCCCCATTTCTAACTTGAAGAGATGACATGGATTTTGAAGAGAATGTGGCCCAAGTATGGGATGAGGTGGAGTATTTTGTGGGCACAAACTCAGGAGAATAGTGGTTAGAAGCAGAGGCCAGAAACCTCACGTTGACCAGATCAAGAAAATCAGAAAAGGGGAGGACACAGGAGAGGTTGTGCCGAGCTAGTACTGAGACGATTCCTTGAAGTTCTGCAAGAATTGTTTTTTGCAAGGATGGAGTCATAATGCAGGGAGACAGATTTATTCCAGGCTCACCCCCTCCTCCTTTCATTTTCTTTAAGTTTGTTATGTGGATGAGAGGGATGTGTTGTAATTTCATATGTTGAACCATTTATCTAGTTGACAGTCCATAAAAGAACACTATCTAGTACAGAATTACGATGTAGGCATTCCAGGTCAGTTGCTATTGGCAGGCAGGGTGGCCACGTATTTTCTAGCACATGTTTAAAAAAGTGATTACATTTCCATCATGTCTGGAACTATTGACTACAGAAGACATGAATCATTTCTTCATATGAGACTGTTCATGGCTGGTAAATGCTGACTGTGTGGGCGTATGATGCTTGATGTACTGGTATATATTGGTAGGTGTGCCATGTACTACAGGAGATGTGTGTGCGAGTGTGTAGGATAATGGGAGTTTGGATGTTTGATGTTAGTTAAATAGGCATATAATTACGGCTGTGCAGGTTTTCAAAAATGGGTTATTAGTTGGAGAGCATGTCAGTCCTTCCCAAGTGATAAGTCTTAAAATCCTGTCAGGTTAAACCTTGGCTCAATTCCTTATAGATTTGGCACAGAGCAGACAGGCTTAACTTAGGAAATGTGTTAAGTACTTAGCAGTACCAAAACAATTAAAAAGTCAAATACAACATAACCAAAATCCCACACCTAATTTTGAAAACCTCGAGTAAATTTGTTACGAAAAGTGACACATAAGTAATTAAAATATCATGAGGTTTTAAAACAAAAAGCACCAAGAAAAAGTAAAGAATCAATCAGAAGTCTCCGTTCGCGTTTGACGAGGTCCTTTGCAAGATTTCAGGCTGGATTGCTATGGAACAGTGATCAGATACAACAAGTGCATTATCCTGGTCAAAGTTTTTACCTTCTGACCTTTTTTTTTTTTTAATGGAAGTTGAAATCCTCCAGGGCAGCGAGGTTGAAGGCTGTATCTGGCAAACTCCTCCTAAAGGCAGATGTTTTTAAAAAACAAACTTCCAAAATTAAATCTTGTTTTTGAAAAACAAATTACAAATGACCCCTAAAGCAATGGAGTTTTTTCCCTGAGTTTGTGGGACAATATTTATTTTTTTCTGTCCGTTACTGCCTTCCCTGGAATCAATGGCCAGAAAAAAAGGGCTTCAGACCGTCTGCCCTAAATAGGGTGACTGGTCTGATGCCCTTACTCCCAGAGCCAGCACTTCTTCATGCCTTTGGAGTAAGCTTTTCGTCAACTGAGCCAACAGAGGTACTACTGACAGAAAGCTGATGGTCTGCAAGACTCACAATAAGGTGGGCAAACAGAGGGTTTATCAACAGGGTACTCCATCACATTTGTAATGGAGTACCGTGCCAACCAAACTCTAGATCAGGCCGTTAGTCTCCTATTGGAGCTCAAAAGTCTCCAATGGGTCAAGCCTGGATGTTGAAATCCTTTCAACATTGAATACCTTTTCCTCAAGGTCCAGCTGAAGCTCCGGAGGTCTTGGAAGATGAGAACATTTCTAAGTCTTACTTTTTCCAACTTTCTAGAGTAGCTCCCAGGATCTCTGGGACAGCACTTGGGGCCAAGACTCACTTTAGCAGAGGCTCACAGCAGAGGCCAGTCAAAGTCCAGTTGTAACTTGTCTCTCCAAGAAAAAAAGCCTCTTGCAGATTTTGATGTCCCTGTAGTCACATAGCAAGTCAGCCAACTGACTCTGGTGGTCCTGGGTATGTCAGTGCAAATCCAGCCCTTCAGGTCCCCACAGAGGCAACAGACAGCATTTCCAGCCCTCTTCTGTTCTTCCGCAGATGCTGGTGTGTTATGATGAATTACGGGTGAGATTCCACTTTTGTAGAAATCCCTAGTCAAAGGGTGGGGCTGATTCCTGGACACTATGACGAACAGATAAACAGTTCCCAGTGTCGCCTCTTCCCCCCTTTTCAGCCTGTTTGCTTTATTGCAAACTGTCCAACAGTACCCTATTCGTCTTCCTGCACTATATACTATTGCTGTATTAGAAAGTTAAATATGTCAATTGGGGATTAACCATCTTTTCAATGTTTTTAGGGGTCAGAGTACACTGGGTACTCGTTAGCATTGCAGTGCTCCAGTGTGCAGAGTTGAAAAAAAACTATACCAGCCAGCAAAAATAAATTGGGGAGGATGACTCAGAAAGAGGAATTTTCGAACAATGGGTATATGATGGTGCACCTGTCATCCCTTTTATTACTTGAGGAAGCTGTAAATGTGATCTGTTTGCGAGTATCATGGACTATGTTTATAATTGTGTAAACAATGTATAATTCTGTGAATACTTTCTCTTGATAATTGTTAACTGTGCGGATGTAGCCATATAATGATTGGTGTGTGGGTGTACTATGCTAGTTGCGAGTGTGTACTCTGGTGGGTGTTTGAATGTATGAAGGTATATATGTTGGCATATCATGGTGACTGTGGATGTAGGATGATGGGTGTGTGGGTTTTTGATGTTGGCTTCATGGTTGTTTGCTGGTGGGTGTCAGTGTGGGAACATGCCTTTCACAAATTGGCGCCCAAACGTAGGGGCCCATCAGCGACGCGTGGGTCCGGTAGAGAGGTCCTAACGACGGAGTGAACGACTAAACGATTGGGGTATACCTGCCTGAGAAGACCCTTGTCTGGCTGCCGATCGACTGAACTTCACCGGTTCCGAACGGACCTCTCTCGAGTGACCTGCGGTCCTGACTGGGACCTTAGAGGAACGCCGCATTGATTGTTGGAGTGAGAGGACAACCAGGCGCTGGAAGGGGAAGACGAAGAACTGTCCATACGGTCCGGGTAAGGTCGTGGAAAAAAAAACTGACTTAAATTGATTGATTGATTGAATAGTTTGATTGAAATACTAGTATTCCTTTTTTTGATATTTAGTTATTTGCGACATTTCCCTGCTTGCAAACAACGAAGAATAGGAATATTCTTCTCTTTGCAGGCAGCGAAGGACAGGTAGTGCAGACTTTTTGTCTAAATTGATTGATTGAGATATTCATTTTTGACCGATAAATACGTCATGCCCGTTTTCTCTAGATTGTTTGATTGTAATTGTTTTGGACCCGACCGTTCGTTAGAGGTCAGTCAGCCGGCACCGCCGGAAGGCACCCTAACAAGGACATGTACGTAAAGTATGGATTAGCCACCGTAGCTTATAGCAAACTATGGCATAAATACACTAGGAAGGACCGGGTAAATCAGTGGCCACTGACGGGATCTTTCGATCCCGCTAAAATAGAAACGTTAGGATTAGCTCTCCACAAAAAGAAAACTAGACCAGCCATGTTTGACAGTTTTGGTTTATGGCGAAAAGAGGCAGCTCAAAGAAAGAAAAGGGACGAAGCTGGACAAGATAAAGAAACGCGAAAATCAGCTTACCAAGCCTGTAAAAGATTAGAAGAAAAACTAAAAGAAAAGGAAATTGATAAAAAGGAACAGGAATCAAAAATATCAGGTCAATGCCCTGTTAGAATGCCCTCGACTCTGTACCCCAAGTTACCAGCAAAACAAAGGGTAGATGATGATTTATTGTTAGGTCCCCCAATCATATACATGCCACCCCCTTACGCCCCTACTCATCCCGTAGCACAACGCCAGGACCACCAAAGTATAGCCGGAGATGGCACGATCGCCTCAGTCTCCACCGCCTCTGCTCCCACCGAGTCACCAACACCAAATGCCTCATCAAAGGATACAGTAGTAGAGGTAGGATCAAAATAAAAAGGAGCGCCCAGGGTCCCGCGATGAAGTAAAAATGAGCGAGCAGGCATTGATAAAATAGTTAAATCCCTCATAGATAGGAAGGAGACAGAAGAGTATGTAACTGACATATGCAACTCCTATGTTGAAAACCGCAAACGATACTTTATTGTACGTCTCTGTTACCACACTCTTACTGCATATGAAGAGAAGTACCAAGATGTAGGGCACGACAGTTAACATATACACCGACAGCCAATATGCCTTCGGGGTGGTTCACCATTTTGGGATCTTATGGAAAGAAAGAGGTTCCTGACTTCACACGGTACACCCATCCTGCATGGAGATTTAGTCTCCGCCTTGACGCAAGCAGTCCTCCTCCCCAAGAAGTTAGCAGTGATAAGATGCCAAGCACATAGGAAAGTGACTGATCTCATTGGACAGGGAAATGCACTAGCAGACGTTACTGCCCGAGCCACGGCAGGAGACAGAACTACGACACGAATGTATGTGACCAGGTCACAAGCTGAACGATGGACTGACGCTAGGACCACTGTAAGGGACATACAGACTACAGGCACACAAGACGAATTGACCGAGTGGGAAAAGGTGGGACTAAAAGACGAGGAAGATTGCAGGAGAACTAAAGACGGAAATAAATGGCTGTTACCCAATGCCTACCTCATCTCCATATTGACCATGGCACATTTACCAGCACACATAGGCTCCACCCCCATGATTGAACTAATCACCAGAGTATGGCATAACGTCAAGATAGCAGAATCTGCAAAACGCCTAGTACAACAATGTATAGTCTGCCTACAACACAACCCAGGGAAGCGGACAGTAGTACCACAGGGAGGGTTTGGAGTCCCTGACCACCCCTTTGAAATCCTTCAAATGGATTACATTCAACTAGAGAGATGCCTTGGTCTAAAATATGTCCTGGTGGTTGTGTGCGCTTTTAGCAAATGGGTGGAGGCATATCCCACCCGCGACAATACCGCCTTAGCCACTGCAAAAGTATTGCTGAAAGAATTCTTCCCCCGATACGGCCTTTGCAGAATTTTATGGAGCGACAACGGCCCCCACTTCGTAGCCGAGGTGATACAGAACATACTGAGAGGGTTGGGGGTAAAACAAAAGTTCCATGCCGTCTTCCACCCCCAATCAGCGGGCCTGGTAGAGAGACACAATGCAACGTTGAAACTAAAACTAGCCAAAATAGTTGCCACGACCGGGAAATGGCCCGACGCCCTCCCATTGGCATTGTTATCGATGCGCTCCACCCCAACCAAACACCGACTGACCCCGTATGAGGTGGTCTTCGCCAGGCCTATGAGCATTTGGGCGGCACCAAGACCCACCTCCATTAACGATGTCCCGAACATATTAATGTCGGATTACTTGCATAAATTGACAAACAAGCTAACAATTATCCACCAACAGGTGCAGCAAGCCTTGCCTGACGTATCCAGGGGCCCAGGACATGAAATAAAGCCAGGCGACCATGTATTGATTCGCAACTTCCAAAGGACGAAGAATCTGGAGCCTAGGTGGACGGGCCCCTGGCAAGTCCTGATCACCACCCGAACTGCCCTCCGAGTGGAAGGAAAACGAAACTGGCTGCATGCCCACCACTGCAAACGAGTCCCTCCAACCCTGGCAACCTGTGAAGGGGTGGAGGTGCAAGAGGAAGTACTTGCGAGAGACCGACCAGCTCGGAGTTGCTACCCACAAGAAGACACCCTCGAACTATCAGAATTTCCCGACCCCACGGTGCCATCCAGGAAAGGGTACAACCTAAGATCGACGAAAGGAGGGAGCTCCAACGACCAGGCCACCAACTAAGTCAAGGTCTCAGATCGGTAGCACAGTCAAACAACGCTACCAGGAAAGCGCCAGACAAAAGTCTGTGGTCCTAACAGTTGTTGTGCTCCTCGAAGATGATGGAAGAAACTGAACACCTGCAAAACCACCGCAAAGACACCAAGACTGCTAACCTGCACAGCATAAAGACAATTGCACTTGTAGCCGCATTTCTCACCTGTCTCCTGCTAATGGTCGTACTCTGGATCATTGAAGAGAATGCACCTGCATACAGAACATTGTCACCCACCATGCAACCAACCACCAAGAAAGAACACTACCTGGTATCACTACCGCCACATCTCCGAGAACGACGCAAAGAATTCTGGAATAATTCTTTCGTGCAGATGTTGCACCAGCACAATCTTGCCACCAATGCTACCAACTGTTGGGTCTGTGGGCTGTTACCACATGCCACTGAACATTCCATCCCTTTCATCCCTTCGCCCTTTTCTATTCACGGATCTTGCCTTGCCTGGATGATGCTCCTACAAGAAAGTTACAAAGACAATGCCACTTCCGACGGAACAATCGCCCAGTTCTACAACGAGTTCTGGCGAAACAAAACAGGAAGGACAGCCGCCCCTTCTGCCCTCACACCTTCAATGCGACATTCCAGATTAATGTCCCCTCCAAAGAACGAGTGGAAATGCAAGTGTTCAATAATCCTAACAGAGCAACATTTTCCTACCTGAAGAAAAGAACTGCTGCAACACTGACTGTGGCCCTATCTGTGGTGAACGTCTCTGGCCTTGTATGCATTGAAGGCCGTGGGACTAAGAATGTGGGTCACAGCACCTGTAGCATTGTAAGGACTTTGAACACTGCCAACCCCCAGCGCTTGTTTCATCACCCAATATGTACTTTGTTTGTGGAACCAAAGCCTACACCTGGCTCCCAAGAAACTGGGGGGGCACGTGCTACATCGCCTTTGTTTTGCCACCAACCTACACAGCCCCTGCAGAGCATCATCGAGAAAAGCGTTCTAAAGACATTGATCAAGCAGACTCTGCCTCATCACAGTTCCTCGACGCAGCAAAAGGGCTCGTTCCGCTATGGGGTCCGATGGCAAACAGCCGAGCCATCAGACCCAAGCGGTATCCCAAGCGGTAGAGACCGCCCTGAACGTCACTGCTGGCATCCTCACCAACAACACTGCTGAGCTCCAAGCGATCCGTCTGGTTACCCTGCAAAATCGCATGGTCCTGGACGTGGTACTAGCGGACCGTGGAGGAGCATGCTGCATCATCGGTGCCAGCTGCTGTGTATACATTCCTGATAATTCACCTTCTGTCTATGAAGCAATCGAACATCTCCATAGACTATCTTCAGAAATTCATCAAGGATCAGAGACTTGGACAATTGGAAGTTGGCTTTGGGGCATCTTGAAGGAGTGGGGTTGGAAAATATCAATGATTCTCTTGGTCCCAGTATTGACAATATGTGGTTGTTGTTTGGGTATACACTGTATACCACCTTTGTGTTCTCTTTGCATAACTACCTTGCACCCTAAGACTATGGACACTCAGCTAACAAAAATGAGAGTAATGTATGATCAAGAGATACGGGACATTATGGAGATCGAAATAGACTGACAAGCTGGCTAGTTATGTTCAAAGGGGCCACTGTTAAAAGCAAAACGATAATCATGAACATTACCTGCGCCATCTTGTCTGGTGGAATTCTATGTGCACATAAGTTGCAGTCATTTTAATCTATCACAGCCATTTTGTACTCTGTTGGTCACCTTTGTTTCACCCTGCCCTTACTAGCATCCCTCTGACCCTCTGACCGACCTGGTATGTGTGCTGGGGGCTATAAACTCTATTGCCACAACAAACCTCAGCGCCACTTGCTGCCACAAACTCGCTTTTCCTCTCATCTCTGTTTTCAGGCAAACCTTTGGACACTCTACCCCTCACTGCACCTAGTTACACAAACAGGTTCCAAACACCAAAAGACTCTAGCAACATGATTTATTGCACTGCAAACAGCAAGACTTGTTGTTACCAACAATGGGACCTGTTTTTATCAACAGAACGGACTCTTAGATCTGGCCGGTCTCGCATGTTTTAGACCCTGAAGCAAGGTCCAGCTGCAAGATAAGATTGTCTGTTTGACCTGGGTGGGAAGAGAATTACTGTTGGGCTTGTGTGACAACCTGCCCGGGGCGGGACCCCAAGCTTGTGTAACCATGTTGACAAAACAAATGCATTGTGTCAAACCTGTATAAAAGGAAGAGCCAAAGGAGTTATCAGCAGAACACTTCCCTCAGACATCCCGGTGTCTGCAGTTGACGTGATCTCCTCATGAGAAATAAACCTTTTTCTTGTCTTCCAGTTTCCAGCGCTTGCCTCATTATTTTGATAGCGAACCCAAAGTGAATTAGAGGTGGAACCCTGCACCGGGCAGCATTGAGGGTCTTAGAAGACTCGCTGCCTTTCACAAAGTCACTATCAACTTATTGGTCAACCTTAACTCCATTTAACTTTATTATTAAGGAATTTCCTTTATGTTTTTTAAAGTAAATCTGAAAAAGATTTTTTACACATAATTGATCATGGGTCATGGTTTTATTGTTTTTCAATTTTAAGACTATTACTTACCTAACTTTGCTATGACCAGTTCTGTTGGGGAAAACGTGTTATTATTATAAAGTTGAAATTTTGCAAGATCACTATGGCCGCATTGGTGATATTTGTGAACGTTTGTATGTTGCCATATGATGTTGGTGGTATGGCGGTATGATACTGTATTTATAGGCATATAATATTGGTTGTGTGGATGTATAATTGTACTTGTGTATGGATATGTTGATTGTGTTGGCTTATGATGATGAGTGTGTTTGAGAATGGTGGCATGTACATTGGTGTGTGTGATGTTTAGTATGTTGGTATATGTGCTGGTGTATGATGGTCAGTTTGAGCCTGGCCATATGCAGCCCCTTTATGTGCCCATGCCTAAACTGCAAAGCCTCATTCTGCCGCCTGTCACACAGCCGCCCTTATGTGTGCCACTTTTCCCCTTTATCCTTTGTATGCTATCTGCATTTCCCATGTTGGCCCTCTGTCCCCCTGGCTCCCTGCAGCCTCTCTTTGTGCCCTCACCTATCCTGCAGTACCTCTGTGTGTCTTCGTCCCATTTCTCTTTGTGCAGGCAACTATCTAGTGGTATACTTATTTTTGAAAGGTGTGTGAAAATATGCAAGTGGGTGTGTTGTCAAAGGATGTGGTTCTGTGGAAAACAGTTACCACTAGGCATTCTGGTGCTAAAAGCCAAAACATACTTCAGGGGCAGGACAAAGGGCAGAGTACTGCCTCACTCGAAGAGGAAGATTGTCAATTGTTTTCTAAATTTAGGATGCTATTCTATCTGCATAAAAGAGCGTGAGGGCATTCCAAAGCTTGCCATAAGTTGGCTTAAAGCTTGGCCATCCCACCATGTTTTCTTAAAAGGAGCAAATGACAGATTATTGTCAGCCATGGAGAGTTTGGGGAGAAGAATACAAATGGAATTGGCCTGGAGGTGCCTTGGCCAAGTTTGTTTATGGCTTGATGAACAAGGCAGAGTGACTTGAAGTGGATCTGCTTTTTACGGGAAGCCAATGAAGTGCATCTGTGTAGGAGACCCCAGAAGGAGACTATTGCAATAGTCAAGACTTGAGAGAATGAGAGCTTGTTGACATTTTTGGCATAGATTGTTAGTTGTGTGGACATATGATGGTGGTTCTTATCTTGGCATATGATGTCTAGTGGACTTATGATGATGAGTGTTTTGGGGGCATGATGGTGAGAGTGTTTGGGTATGATGGTTGGTGTATATATTGGTGTATGATGGCGGGTGTACCCCAGCCCACCTGCTGTCCCTCTATATGTCCCCTACCACCTCTGTGTACGTTTTTGTGTTCCCCGACCCCAGTTGCGGCTGGCATGGCTCACGGGAGGGGGGGGCAGCACAGGGTCGTGCGGATGAGTGGTTGCGTGGGAAGGGAGGGTCGCGTGGGGAGGGGGGGTTTAAATAATAAAAAAGACTTTTCCGGGTCCTGCGTCTTCACCGCAGGAACAGAAAGCAGGCAGCCTCCCTCCCCTCCCCATAGCCAATCACAACGCTGCAATGGCAGCGTTGTGATTGTTTGGGACGTCGACCACACAGGCGTCTATGGGGAGGCCATTTTCTCCATGTAGGCTGCATTTTCTCCATGTAGCCTAAATGGAGAAAAGGGAGAGTGTGCATGACTGGTTTGGTCGGCCCCAGAGGGCCGACCAAACAGTCAGGGCCCGCAGCATTGGGCTAGCCACTCCTCCCCTCGAGCAGAGCCACCCACCCGCCCGCCCCCAACCAAACCCTTCTGCCTCGCAGTGCGAGAAGCAGAAACATAAAATGGTATTTATAATACCATTTTATGTTTCTGCTTCTCGCACTGCGAGCAAGCAGTGGGGTGACGCTCCTCCGCCTAAATGGAGGAGCCGCCCCTGCGTGACCCACAGAAGCACCACCCTGCGCCCCGCGCCCCCTGCAGCCCAGTAAAGAGGGTTGTTCTTTGCAGGTTATACATTTTACCAATACTGTTGGATGTGGTTAGTTTATATAAGCATGATGTGCCATGTAAATGTATGTGTGGAAGTGTGTTAGTGTGTATATAGAAGTGTTTATGCTTTTACTTTACTGTTCAGAGTCTGCCTTTATTGGCAAGTGTGGTTTTTTTGTTCAATGGTTACATTACTTAGTAATGCAGTTTCTAATGTGACTATAAAATGAAATAATAAAAGGCACATACATGTTGTTTAAATGTGTATGCTGTTTTTCTTTTCAAACAAAAATACTGCTAGAAATCTTTGATATCTCTTTCAAATAGTTTATAACATAGACTGAATGGTTAACATTCCAAAACAGTCAGCTAGAGTAAATTAATGAAACAGAGACAAGAAGGAAGATTGATTTTAATTTTCTGCTTTTTACAGACTCTTTTTACTTGAAATATACACAAGCATTTTAATTGGTTGTCTGAGTTACTCTAACATTTTTATACTCAATTTTAAATATTGTTTAATATATTTTCCCTAATTATTACATTAGCCAAGATATGCTTTTTGTTTTAGTATTATTTGTGAAGGTTTCCAACCACTCAAATTGTATTATTGAAATTTATGTTGATGACTTATGTTTTTGATTTTGAAAGCATTTACTAAAGGTGAGACAGTCCTTTTAAACGTATAATAAGGCAAATTCTTGATGTTAATTGTCATGAATCCTTTTTTTGTTAAAGCAACTTGCTTTTTTTTATGTTGGTTTTTTTTTGCAGACAATATCCAAACATTTTTTTAAATCATAGATGACATGTCAAATACTGTTTGCGAACATTTAAATGAGATCACACAACATATGATGAAAAGTAACGAATAGAGAAAAGAATAGTTTCAAAATAAGTTACATGATCTAAACTTTAATATGTTTAGATTGTGATGTTATTGCTTTAAAACTATCCTTGGCTAATGCATCTGCTTTTGTGGTTTAACCTCTTTGCTGGGCATTTGTTTTAATGTATTCATATTCATTACTAGAGTTTCCCATCGTTGTTTTGAAGTGTAGGTTCTAGGAGATACCAAATTGTATTGGGCAGAGCAGTGTGCTCTAAGCAGTGTTTCCCAAACTGTGGATCGCGACCCACTGATGGGGCAGAGCTAATATTTGGTGGGTCGTGAAAGTTCAAAAAATAAATAAAGATTCCAATAAATTCTGTATTTATCTTGTCACATTTGCTGCACTACAATGGGAGAGGTCAATGTCAAATGGCTGCTTATGTTTTTAACATGGGGATTGGGGTTTACGAACTCTTCTCACTTTAAATCAGAGAAAGAAAAGTAAAGTAGAATATGTGACAATCTTACAGGAGTAGAGAGAGTGTGAAAGAAAAGGCTGTAGTATGTCATGTTTTGTAACACACAACAAAATATAAATACCTGTAAATAAACTGTACACAATTAGCAGTTAGGAAAGCAAAAATGAAGCACATGTTTTTTGTAATTCTGAAGTGTAAGGGAAACAAAGATTTTAATAGAATCAAAACAAATCAAGACACTTTACTTGGTGATGCACAAATTATAAATATTCAGTGAAACCTTATTCCTACACATTATCATTTGCACGCAATATATTTTTATAAGTGAAACTGTACATCTGTGCAAATTTAGTGTCCATTTCAATGGGTGGAAAATGCGCTGCCTTAAATGACAGTGCACTACCACACGATGCTTTAGTTACATTTTAAAACTGCACGCCTCATGTCCATTAATGCTAGGTGGGTCAGGAAAGTCTGTTGTTCTAAAAAGTGCGTTGTGGTTTTAAAAAGTTAGGGAAGCAGTGTTCTGCAGCAAAACCTAGTAATGGATTTGGGTAGTGCAGGAGTTAAGGTGATGAGGTCTGGATTTCATTGAATGAGAAGGAAAGCATTGCTCCTACATTACGGCTTGTGCCAGTGAGTAAAGTAGACATTTGTAAGTCCTTTCTTTGCAGTACACTTTCTACCCGATCCTGTAGTACCCCTGTGTCATTTAGGACCACCAGTTCTGTTGAAAAATACAATCATCTTTGTGTTATTGTACTGTTTAGATTTTGTCTTTCAATGCTTGCCAACATTGCATTGTTTTAGCATGAAATTACCTTGGATACTTTTTGTTAGTCCATTGGGTGTAGTGTATGTTTGTCGATTGTGAACACCAAAAGTAGTGCAAGGTGGTTTGTTACCAAGTTAAACTCCATATGTTTCAGTGAGATGTTGTGTCAGGGAATGTGAGATTATGATCCGACAAGCTGTGGGTTATACCTACAGAGTACGCAGATGTATGTTGTGTGTTTCTTTGTTTTTTTGTAGGAACTTTTTCACGAAAAACAAAAATGTGTTCAGCACAAAGTGAAACTCAATATGTCAAAGTTAAATGTTGTGTATATCAGGGAATTATGGTCTGTGTGTTACCACTCGAGGTCATGTCTCCCTCTTCCTTCGTATGAATGATTATTCCTTCCTTGGTACTGGTCCTTTAAATAACTTTCTCCTTCCTCATTGGGCCCACAGTCACCATGTGATGGGGGGGGGTCCTATATCTAACTCACCTGAAGCAACTTTTAGTTGCTTGGCTTTGAAGATACTTGTTTCTGGATTCCTTGTTGGAGTGGCTCGCTGTTTCCCACCATCTCCGAACTTTCCTGTATTCCTCTCGATGCGCGGCCGCTGCCGTGTGCATCGCCACGCCCAATACCGCAGGAGCGGTTAACTTTATTTTTGCCCCTTTACGGAGTGCGACTGCCGTCGTAAACACTGCCACGCACAATACTGCAGGAGCAGTATTCTTTGGTAACGCGGTGCTCTGCTGCCGCCTTGAACACCGCCGCAAAAGATACCGCAGGAGCGGTTAACTTTATTTTTTGCCCCTTTACGGAGTGTGACTGCCGTCGTGAACACCGCCACGCACAATACTGCAGGAGCAGTATTCTTTGGTTACGCGGTGCTCTGTTGCCGCCTTGAACACCGCCGCAAAAGATACCGCAGGAGCAGTTAACTTTATTTTTTGCCCCTTTACGGAGTGCGACTGCCGTCGGGAACACCGCCACGCACAATACTGCAGGAGCAGTATTCTTTGGTTTCTCCCACTCCGTTGTACGGCTCCTACAGTAAATACCCCAACGCTTCCTAGGACACCGCAGGAGCCGTTCCGTTTTATTTTTCTCCCATTTCTGGAATACGGTTCCAGCCGCGAACACCACAATTCGTACTAAGGGTCCGCAGGAGCGGTTCCTTTTATTTTCTTTCCTTCCTGGTGCCCGGCTTGTGCAGCTTCCTTTTCATCAAGCAGGAGCGGTTCTCATTATTTTTTCTCCCAGCTTCTTCTCAACACCCAGTTTTGGCTATACTGCCCTGCCTGACAGGAAGTGTTTTTTCTAATGCCTGAGGTGTCCCCATTTTTATTTCCTATCCCTTACATATTGGGTTCAGTGCACTGGCTTAATGGACTTGTAGGACTGTTTTTTTTTCCCTTTACCCCTGTTGAGTCATCTCATCTAAGAATATCCTCATTTTGGATCCTTAATATAGATTAATCTTTGGTGAGTGAATGACTTACTCGTCTTCTAAAGACAATGTTGTGAAGGTCCTCTTTACCTGTTGTATACATCACCCCTCTGTTTCTGTATCCTCAAACCTCCTTCGTTTGTGTTTTCCTGGCAGTGGTCTTCCTTTGCTACACCAAGATTCTCCCCAAGGCAGACTTTGTCTTCCATCCTCCTCCATCCTCAACAGGAAACTCCGTTATCCTCAGGCATTGTCCTCTTCTTCCCCAGGCCTGTTATGTTTTATCCACTTCCCTCTCCCCTTGAGTTCAATCGCCCATCCTGCTATCAGCGGTGTGGAGGGTTGGTCTTTAGGTGAAGGGGGGGGGACTCTCTCCGTTTCTGCGGTTCTTGGTTTTCAGGTGAGTGGGATTGTGACACTGTGAAGGCGTGGGCTTCAAGCACAGTGATATCGGAGGTCTGTATTGTGTGTTCCTTGGGTGTGTTATACATCCATCATTAGTGAACATCACAAAAGTGTTTGATCCAAAGTACAACCTCATGTACCTGTGTGAGGTATTCTGTGTGTCTGGAAACATATTATCATTGATTTTGCTCACACCAACCTCCTCATTTGTGTCTCATGTATGTTTTGTTGGTCCATTGTTCATGAATACCAAGAATGGAGCACACTGTTTGGTGCAAAATGACACTCCATCAGCCAGATTGAGATGTTCTGTATGTCAGGGGATGTGTGATTATGGTCGAGTTGTCGGCTTTGCCTGTGCTGATTACTGGATGTATGTTGCATGTCCCTTTTGTATATTGTTTGTCAATTGTTCATTAACAACAAAAATGGTGCAAAGTGTTTTAGTGCAAAGTAAACCTACATATGTCCATCTGTGCTGTGGGATGTCCTTGAGGGACTGGGCTTAGGTCTGACCTTTGGCCAAGCCCTGCAGTCAACCCTCATTGTGCGTGACCGAAGACCATACGCTGTAGTGTAAGCATGCTTTCATAGTAAAGTAAGTCCGTTTTTATATAGCGCAGCTACTCACCCTTACGGGTGTCAAGGCGCTGGGGGCCGTAGTGGAAATTAAGTGAGCTATTGCCCAGAGTCACATGGTGC
Source organism: Calotriton arnoldi (assembly GCA_963921515.1). Classification (NCBI taxonomy): domain Eukaryota; kingdom Metazoa; phylum Chordata; class Amphibia; order Caudata; family Salamandridae; genus Calotriton; species Calotriton arnoldi. The sequence goes on from CAWUFW010001674.1 coordinate 905,781, forward strand.
TGAGCTGAGCTGCCGCCGGAGCCGGGGATCGAACCGTGAACCCTGTGCTCCGAAGTCAGCTGCCCTGGCCGCTGCACCACACCTCTCCACAGAAGGTGATGTTCATTAAAAAACAAGGCTGAAGTGAAGTTATGGTTAACTTTGGTTATAACACCGTAAGATAAGTTAAAACAAAATCTCAGATATTCACTTAAAAAGAAGATAGTTAAAAATACAGCTACGTTTACAAATCAAAACCAAAAAAACACAGACATTTCCAAGTTAGGGTTAGCTCCTTAAACCATAACTTGTAAACCAGCTATGCAAACCATAACTCGCAAACCAAATGCAATTCTTATGACAGCATAATATTTACGCCAATAGGTAACAACATCTGACAACACCTACAAGCACAAAGTAAGTAAATCGCAACACATACTAAAATCAATATAGAATGCTACATTCATGATCATCTCTTTCATAGTGTTAACTTAAGATGATATGTGATCTTTTATGTAAGTATATTTACATTTGGAATTGCAACTGTCATATCTTTAGTATGGTCATAAGCATTGCATTTGGTGAGTGAGTTAATATTTGCAAGGCCATGACTGTACATTAACTGTGAAACGCCATATAGTTGACGGGCAGTAGCCCCTCGGAGAGCTCCCAGACCAGGGATCATGTGTTAATGAAAATCCCGGATATGCCCCATCCAAAAGCTGAGGCCCAGTAGGACGGAGAAGGATAGCAATAGATCTTAGAAAGAGTTGTGAATCACACAATGATGAAGACTATCGCCAAAGAAATGGATGACTAACATCCTCACGACAGGGTGAAAGCACGCTGAGGGAAGCCATTTGCGGTGGGCACGGTATGTGCAACTGAGCAATCCAGGGACTACTAGAGCTCGCATGGCCTTCTACCATTCCATTCTGCCCTGAAGCATAGCGTTACACACGCTATACATATGCGAACAAGGCAGTAACAATCAGCCGAAGGAAGAGCAGAAAGAGCCCGCAGGAACGCTGGGGAACAATTCGGCCCGCACCCCTCTACCCAGAACATAGCGATACTGATGGAAGGTCTCCAAGTTGGAGTGAGATCTTCTAGGGAGCGTCATGGGTTTTTTGGGCTGGATTTAGGAGACCCCCTGAAGCTCTCAAGAGCGGAGACAAAGTGAACGCGCTGTACATGCGACAAGGAGTGCAGCGCAGACGACATTATGAGGTGCGCTGCTCCGGGATGGTGCAGAAGAAGTGTAGTGAATGTGGATGGGCAAATTAAAGGAGCCAGGTTGAGGGAGACTACTTACTCAGACAAATGCTCCCTGGCTCCAAACTGATAACAGAGAGAGGACTCTCTCCCACCACTTGATAAAGGTGAGAGAGTTTTTAGGCCATTTTTTAACTCATTTCCTACGGCCTTCACATTAACTTTGTTACCTTTTCCACAAACAAACAAAAAATGGCCGCCCCTAAACTTGGTGGCTGAAAGAGGACTGAACTCTCCAATCAAGAGCAGACATCCATAAGAGTGCCCTTTGACTTGCCCCTGAAATAAACTGAAAATAATGGTAATAGAAAGAGGACTAACACACAAAAGAAAATTATGTTATAGAAAGAAGACTAACACACATTATGAGGCAGCCACCTTAGAAAGGTAGGTTAGGCTGGCCACCGCAAGAAAAACTGAGAATGGGCGTGGTTATCTCATGCAATTTAATTTTTGTCTTACAAATTTGCTGACGTCACAGTTACCCATATCTGCTTGCATCTTATTCTTTGGCTTACCTTTATCTTCTTATATTTTGTGCTGACTATGGGGCATAGCGTCTTTATTTCCCTTTTGACTGGCTGACTTGTAGCCTTGAAGTTTCTATCTGAGGCTACCTAACCACTTTGCTGGGGTTAAAGTCCCTCTTAATTACCGATTGAGAGGAAGTCGAAACCTCTACCCAAACCCGAAAATGGTCTGGTCCACTTGCCTAACAAAAGGAATCCTACACAGTTTTCACTGACATAGAAATCTGTCGAACCACATCAATGCAGATATTTCCCCTCTGTCCCCCTGTAACTCAATCAAAATCAACTACCCACATGACTTATCCAAAAATGGAGCAAATAAATTCAAACACTACACTCTAAGGAGCTACACGGAAACTCTCATATTTGACTCAAATTTCTGCCTCTCAGAAGGAGCCATTAGGACTGATCTAATATTCGAGGGGCGTGGCCTGGCCGAGGACCAAGATGGCCGCTTGAGCCTGAAGCTCCGGAGCCGACCTGGCATTATTTCAGCCTACATCATGCTTGACCAGCCTATTTCAAAACGCTGCAGCATGGAGGGGCACACCTGATCCCCCCCCTACCCGGAGAGCTGTTACTCAGCTTCCTGAGCCTTGCCAACATGGTTCGGCGGCTGGCGGAGGTTGTGGCCTGACGCAGCCCTTGGAGGCCCTGTGACGACAAGGGTCACGGGCGAGCCTGAGGGCAGGCTGCGACCGCGCCTGGCCGCTCTGCCAAAATCGAGGTCCGCACACCCTGTGTGGTTCCAACCTGTGGCGCCCGGACCAGAGGACTCAAATACATCTGGACCATCCTCCTACTTGCATACGCTGGACTGAACCTGTGATCGGCTATGAGTTTCGCGGCGCACTCTCGCCATGCTCCCAGATGGTTTTGAGGTCCATGCCACTAATGCTGTGTAGCAGCAATCAGCCACGGGCGGCTCGATGAGTGCAGCACTATGTTTCCTTTTATCTACCGAGCTCTCAACTAACACATTGTACTGATCGCGAACGGTATACAAACAGAAGTGATGAGCTACTGCATGGCCTCCTCTGCTGACTCAGTGACTGCTCTTCATGATTCCAAATATATTGCACCATAAAGCACGCTGACTGAACTTCTGGCAACCTGTACCAATTGACACAATGATCTTACCTACCACTCCAAACTCCATCCCCGATTTATATGCCTTGTACACTGCTTCTAAGACGCCTCTTTGAGTGCTTTCAGCGCACAATTGAAAACTGATAACCAACTAACTTGCTAGCTGTCCCTGACTGTGTCAGACCCTGAAGAGTAGATAGATGCTCCACTTATTGGCAGACCATCCCTGCTATTAACAGTTATAACCCCTGGGCCTCATCTATCTCCCTATACAATGGGGCGCTCTGACCCCCGGCAACGCCCACTCTCTTTCATGACGGCCAAGGCCCCTAGACATGGAGAAGAAGAGGGCTCCCTCGGAGCAACCTTGGACACTGTCGACCCAGACCCTCCGGCACCTGAGAGCATAGCGACTATACTAGCTGAGCTGCGTGTAGGGTTCAGATCAGTGGACACCCGTTTGGATGCACTAGCTGCCCGACTAGAGAGCATGCATGAAAGAGCTGAACAGCATGAAACACGCATTTCTATCGCTGAACAACGCATATCGGACCTTGAAGACGCAGGCTCCTCTGCCACCAAACGTATGGATAAACTCGAGAGGATTATCAAACAAACTGCTACAAAAGTGAAGGCTTTGTGGCGCCCAAACAATATATGCATAGCTGGAATCACACCGGTCATATGAGATCCTATGTAGAAAATCTCCTCACTGAACTTTTTGGCAGTGAAACTTTCTCATCCACATTCGCAATCAAAAGAGCCCATAGGACCCGTGGCCCACGACCGGCACCGGGAGCCCCCCTCCCCGATTGATAATAGCCAAACTTCTCAACTATCAAGATCGCGACACAGTTCTATGCCTTGCTCGGAAGAAAACTGCACTGCAATTTCAGGGTATGACAATATCCTTTTTTCCTGATTTCACACCAATTGTGCAAGAAGTGTGCCGCAAGTTCACTGACGCTAAACGCTTTCTCCAGAAGGCTAACCTAAAATACTCAATGCTATACCCGGCGCTACTACGTGTGCAATTAAATGGCAAGGCTCATATATCTGATTCTCCTGTGGAAGCCATAAATTTTTGCAAGCAGAACCACATTGGACAGAACTCGTCAACCGACCATGGACTCGGCGACTCTCCTTCACACTCTCCAACTCTCCTTCACACTCTCCAGTGATCTGATCCTGCCTCCCACTGCTTCCATGAACTGCTCATATACATGACCAAATACATGACGCCCGGTCAATTACTGGAATAGGTTTGAACATACCTGGTCAGCATTACACTGTCACCAGTACAGACAGACACTGCCACAACTCCTCACAAGGCCTCCTTAATTACATTACTTTGTCCATGACAATAGGCGCTCTCTCTTGAGTGTTGCCTTCCCCCAAGAATGACTCTGTTTGTTTGTTCTCATCATTGGTTGATTGTATCTTTGATGGGATTCACCGGGAGCAGGTTTTTAGCTATCCGATGTGGGTGGGGGGAGTTGGGGGTTATTACGTTAAATAATTTTATTAATATTCTGAATTTTAAGCAAGGGAATGAATACACATACAGTAGTTGCATTACCTGATATACTTATGTCACCAACCTTATCCATACATTATATACCCTTCTAAATGCCGGTGCGCAATGGTAAAGTCGAGAATGTGACATTCAAATGCATAACTTGGAATGTACAGGGGTTATCTAACCCACGGAAGAGGTGTCAAATATTGTCATACCTAACCAGACATGACGTACAGATAGCTTATTTATAGGAAACTCACATTGCCCCCGGTTGCCTTAACCAGTACGCCACCAATTGGGGTGTAAATCATTTATTATGCTACTCTAGAGTAGTGTGCATTCTGATACACAGGGCAATCCCCTTTATAACTTCGCAAAGTTGTGGCGGATCCAGAGGGTCGCTACCTTTTGGTCTCTGGCACGATGGCTAACATGCCCCTCCTATTGGCTAACATCTAGGCTCCCAATGTGGATGGCCCAGACGTCTTCACTGACATCTCCACACATCTTAATTGAATGCAAGCCCACACAATACTCATTGGGGGCGATTTCAACCTCACAATAGATCCTTCTGTAGATTCGACTGGCGCAGGACTCATTACCAACCTCACTCCCTACAGGCATTCTCTACACTCATTCAAGCTTCTCTCCTTGCAGATGTCTGGCAGTCGAAACACTCATCCCCGAGAAGTTACACTTTTTACTCTGCCCCCACGGATCCTGGTCCTGTATAGACCACTGGTATCTCACCCCAAATTTGACACTAGCACTCACTGAAATCGAACAACTCCCCAGGACCCTATCGGACCATTCCACGGTGCTCCTCACTCTCCAGCTTCCCAAAGCCACACTGCCTCGCGCAACCGGACGCTTCGCCTCGCATGCCCTACTTGATGACATTTTCCGGTCCGAAGTGCGAGATGCAGTAATTGAAACTTTTCAACTCAACACAGGCTGTGTACAAAACTACTCTACACTCTGGGATATTTTTAAAGCATATATCAGAGGGGTGTGCTTTGCCAAACATTCAGGAGTGTTGCACTCCATTTGTGGAGAGCTGGCAACAGTCGAACAAGCATTGAAGGACCTAGATATACAAATGCATACAAATAATTCCCCTTCACTGTTACACCGACGCGCTTCTCTGTTGCAAGACTTTCATGGTCTGGCAACCCGGTAAGTCAACTGTCTAAGTAAATATGCAAAGGCTCATGCCTATGGTGAAGAGGAGAGACCAGGCCGGACTCCTACGGCCCTCCTATAAGGCTTCATCAATCATGAGCCTTCAGCTTGACGATGGCTCCACTATCAACAGTAATGACTATATCGTTGACACTTTTCTCAGCTATTATACTCAGCTGTACACATCACGCTGCAATACTGCTGCTGAAGCAGTTGCAAACTACCTGGTGGAGGTGGCCATGGTTTGGTTGGATACAGGACAGCAGCAATTTCTTGTTTCCCCTATTTCAAGCGATGAGATTATGCAGGCCATTGATGATCTGAGCGGCTTTACCGGAGCTTTCTATAAAGCCTACAAAACGATACTGGTCCCACACCTGCTTGAGGTCTACGCAGAATCACTGAAGCGTGGAAGCCTCCGCCCATCAATGCGTGAAGCCATCATTACCTTGCTACTCAAACCAGGCAAACCCCCAGACAAGTGCACCTCTTACAGACCACTGTCATTATTGAATCATGACAATAAAATATTAGCTAAGGTTCTTGCTACTCGCATTTCCTTACTAATGGACAAAATAATTTCCCCATTGCAATCGAGGTTCATCCCGAATCGGTCCACATCAATAAACTTGCGGACTATATTCCCTGTCCTTGATCAGATCAACCCAGAGCTCCCTGGTGTAGCAGTTTTACTCAATGCCGAAAAAGCGTGACTCATTAGAATGGCCTTTCCTATTCACTACATTGAGTAAACTTGGAGTCCCCAACGGTTTCCGAGAACTAGTCCACCTTCTCTATACTACCCCACTGGCTCGATTAAAAATCAACGGCACCTTGACTGACCAAGTCACATTGGCCCGTGGTACCAGGCAGGCATGCCTCTTGTGCCCCCTTCTCTTTATAATAGCTATGGACCCCCTTGTACGACATTTCCAGGAGCGTCACTTGATGAGGGGCCTTTGATGCCACCATGGCCCTCTCTTAGCCTCCCTCTATGCTGATGACATAATGCTATTTGTCAGACACCCAGAGACCGACTTACCACCCTTACTCTGCGAAGTAGTCTCGCTTCGGAGTACTCTCTGATCTCACGATTAATTGGAATAAGTCAGAAATCTACCACTTAGCAGATGACATACCCACTTGTCCCTTTGAAATTCTCTTAAAATGGTGCTCCAACCCGCCCAAATATCTCTCCATCTACCTTCATCGACAAAGTTCAGAGGTTGTACGCCTGAACTACGGCCCCGCAATCGACAGGCTAACACCCCAAGTGCAGCAATGGATTAAACTTCCATTATCCATTGCGGGCAGAATAGCAATCATAAAGATGGTGTTACTACCACGTTTTCTAAACTTATTCCTCAACAATCCCATCGTTTTGACGAACAATTTTTTTGACATGCTATGTGGCATGTTGACGCGCTTGGTATGGGCCGGTAGGCAACCCAGTATCAATTGGCAAACTTTGACTTTACCATATGAACACGGAGGGTTTGGCGTCCCTGATTTTTAGGTCTCGCTGAGCCAGCGCATGCGCTGCTCTGCGAGAAATTTAGTGAGTGGCTTTTTGACAGTGCTACCAGAGGCTTTTGCTGGCCTCAAGCTTGCGTTCACGCGAGCGTGCACGCGCGCAGCCGCCATGTGGGTTTCTGTCAAGGCTCATTAAGCCTTGCGTTGCCTGCTCTCTGCTCTCACTACCCCCTCCCTTCTCCCCCTCCCTCATCGTCAGTTACCGGGCTACAGCTTGTTCTCTTTCCTTCTATGCTCCTCCACCCCCTGCTCTTTGCTCTCACTATCCCCTCCCTTCTACTACCCCCTCCCTTCTCCCTCCTCGTCAGTTACCGGGCTACAGCTTGGTTGTATCCCTGTAAGTTTATAGCGCTTCAGAGCGCCCCAAAGCACTAGGAAGGCAGCACGCAGAAACTCAATAAAAGTCCCAGAGAAATAAATATCCTAAATGTAAAGCATGTTCTCATTTGCATCTGCTATCGCATAGCAGGAATAAGTCCTTAGTGCGTTTGAGATCGATAACATATTTAAATGACTTTGGAATTGCTTAAGTTAAACCAAGGCATGAAATCTGTAATCACGGGCAGGAATGTGATCATTTTAATGGTGTCTGCCAGATTCATTTCCCTCGCAGAAAAATTGAATTAGCAGCGCAGAACATCACGAATTAAATCACGCAGACACGCCCAATTTGTTCAGTGAAGAAATAGTTTTCAATTTTTATTTAAACATCTAGAGATATTTCAGCCTCTTTGCAACCCGCTTTAAATGCCCATGTCCACTTAGCATGCCATAGCTGCATTTAAATCGCTTCTACGTGCTTCGGAATTTAGCAGGCATAGAACTCCAAGCACAAGAAACTAAATCTGTCCGGGACCACTCAATGTACTCAGCTGGGAAAGCCAGGATTGGACCCAGTGCTTAATTTGTGCCTGTGGTTTCCGGCACTTAATTGTCAACACGGTGCTTGTGACAGTCTGCCACAAGGTGGCGCTGTCTGGCTAATTAGAGATGACCACAACAACAGTCAATTACCAATTCAATATACATTAACAAGCATTGGCATAGCCAATAGGTCTCGCCTTTGGGACCTTATAAGTGTTTAGTTATCCAGCACAATATCCTTGGTGCAACAACATTAACTGTTACATGGCTAAACACTTATAAGGTCCCAAAGGCGAGACCTATTGGCTATGCCAATGCTTGTTATCTCTATTATTTAGTAGCACAAGCACTTTGCATACCACTGGTTTCATTATGATGCATGCCTGCAATTCCTGAACCCAGAATGGTCGCAGACTCACCCACTTCCACTTCCAACAATCCTACCACGGGCCTACCCAGAAAAGCTGGTGAAATACAAATACTCCCAACCACTTACTGGGCCTGGGCCAAACTCCAACGATAACAGGGTTGTGATCATTTATATTCCCCACACACCCCTCTTTCTGACAATCCTTGGCTACCTATCACCACAGAAGCTCTTACTAAGCGCACCTTATCCAGCTGTCGATTGCTAAGACTAGGCTACCTCTTTGCAAATACTGTCATGCATTCTGTCACATCACTACCAGAAAGGCACAATGTGTCGTACATGGATAGATTCATATTGCATCGATTACACAACACAAAGGGCACCACAGTCCCGTCTGCCCCATCGGAGCCTTCCGATTTTCCATTGTTGTCACTAGTCATCACAACTACAGATGGTTCTCATTTAGTCTTGAGGCTATACTTTGCAGCTGTCTCACAGAAACCTGTGCTGATGAGGGGGCGCGTGCGGCATGGGAAACTGACCTGGGTGGCCCCATACCTGACACAACATGGCACTTCTGCTGTGAGCAAACCAGGTCTCAAACAATCACAGACATAAACTCCTGCACTTCAAATACCTCCATCGCGCCTACACCACCCCTTATTTGCTAGCTAAATTTGACCACCTAAACCACACTGCTGAACCAGGTGTGCCAAGGATCATGCAGACTTCTCAAATCTGGCATGGAGCTGTGCGCCAATACTCACCTTCTGGGAGGAAGTGTTCCGCACTTTATCACAGACGGTCGAAATAGAATATGATGAAACATGCCACCAAGGGGTAACACTGGTGGGTGAGGGTTTTACAGAATACTTTTTGTTTTCCCTTGTGAAGGAGCAAGTACTTCCCTAAAGTAAGGTTGGGTCCTCTTTTTTTCTGCGAAAAAGAACTAGCCCCATCTCCGCTTTTAGCGATGTTAAGTTACGTTAAACCACTCCCTGTTGGAGTACAGCGTTATGCCGCTATCGCCCTCCTGTTAGCAAAGTGCCAGGTATCTTTGCAGTGGGGTGCCACATCAGTTCCAACAATTAAGGGATGGATCCAAGACTTAGTGTGCTGCAACATTATGAGTGACATTTACACCACGTTACAACCTCCCACTTCCAGGCCTAAAAATATATGACAACCACTGCGTAGCTACTTATTGCTCCACTCGCCCGACGATGAGATACCTGCCCAAGCGTGAGACGAATTATGATCCTTACAATATCGCATAAAATATCTGCATGTCTCAGAGAAGGTGTGACTGAAATGAGTCCCTACTGTATAATCCCCCTTGCACGAGCTCTACTTTCCGGACATTTGCCCTCTCTGTGTAGTTGTCAAGTTCTCCCCTTCTTGTTGCTTGCTGTCCTGCCTCACATTCTCTCCTCGCTGGCACTGTTCACCTCTGTACAAGTCCATCGTTGTTCCTTCTACTGTACTTTACAGGAATGCACAAGCAGATTGTTAATCATAAAATATTCCTCCCTTGCTTTTACTTCACTTATGTAATGTTTCTTTTTGTGATGTTATTATTTTCTCCAAATAATCAATAAAGAAGTATTTAAAAAATAAATTAAAAAAACACTGATCTAATATTCCACACGAAATGCATAGCAAAATAGAGGAATGGGTTTTACTCCCTCAAAGCAATCATCACCACATAGAACATCCCCTACGGTCTAAAAATCATAATACCACCCTCCCCCTCACTCAAAGTGAAAGCCACCATCTCAATTTATAACAAGCATTGGCATAGCCAATAGGTCTCGCCTTTAGGACCTAATAAGTGTTTAGCCGTGCAACACATTATCCTTGTTGGTGGGGGGAGGAAGCAGCATTATGATTTGCCAATGCTTGTTTGCTCCTGACACAGATTTAATAGCCCCTGCTATCAGAGGCCATGATGGCAGGAATGGATCACAGATGAGGCAAAACAATCAGTTCAAGTACCTAAATAAGCTAAGTGCTGTTTAAATACAAAGACTGTAGTCCTCTGAACACTGCGAGGGCACACTTGGTATGCCCCTCCAGATGACAGGAAAGTGCTGCCCACACGCTAAATTGATTAGCCTGCTGCCAGGGCCAAAATAAAAGCCACAATACCTGATTCACGTGCAGTTAAGCACTCTGGGCAGGGAAACACACCCGTACAGGATGCAGGGGACAATCCCACACCAAGAACAGCAATTCAGTAAGTTAAATCAGACCACTTGTCATTCACTTACACGCCATGCAATTGAGTACACAGGCCTGTTTCAAGATGTGTCCCAGTCTGCTATGGCCTTAAATCTCATAGACCCTGCTCTACAATATAAAATTACGCTAACAGGAAGGAGCGACAGATAAAATGCAAGAGTGATGGGATGATCGTCTCACAGAGAAAGTGACTGGAAAGACAGAAAGAGGAAGAAAAAATTGGAAAGGAACAAAATGTGACTAGGAGGAAGAAAGGATCGTGGATAATAATCGACAAAATGAAAATGTAAGGGAGATAGAAAGGGAATGAAGAGAAATGAAGAGTGAGTGACAGACGAAGGAGACAGCGATTGTGACAGAAATGACAAACTGACAGGGAGATAGTGACAGATGGTGAACAGAGTGCAATGGAACCTCACTGGCAGCATTTACATGTATTACCTTATATGTTCTTTCCCATACAGAACAATAATTACTATAACCCATGGATCTCAATACATACTAAATTGCACACAGCACAATCCTGCTTATTCTGTACTATCCAGTACTGCGCAGCTAAGGTCAACTATCTTTTGTCTAAATCCACATTTTCTGTGGTGCTACCTAGTGAGAGGTCATGCCCAAGAAAATGTTTAAGTTGCACTCATGCCCCGAAAGCATTGCGCTGAATAGAATTTTTTTTCTTTAATAGTAAGAAGCTCCAAATGTAGACTGAAACAAACTTACGCTAGAACATTTCCAGCTGTTTTTGCCTATTGTCTAGACGTTAAAATGTTTTGTGAAACTAAATGAAAAAGTCGCATGGTTAAGAGACATTTCACCCTTTACTTGCTATGCTGGGTTTGTGTTGCAATGACTGCGCCCACCTTTCATGCGGGAGGAGACTAGCAGTGTTGAAATGTTTTTTTTCTGCATTGATCAGTGGCACATACTGGGGAGGGGTATAAAGTTGGGGCAAAAGGTCATGACAAAAGTTAAAGAAATGAAGATGGGTGCCCAGGACATGACCGTGAAGCATCACTCTCCAGGGTGCTAAGATTCCGTTTAAAAACGAAAGAGCGAGAGACTGTGTGAGCAGTGTACCTTCTCTGTGTGTTTTCGTTCCGCAAGCATAGCTCTGCAGACACTGTCACACTGCTGGCCACTCACTCCCTACCTCTGGGAGGCGTCCAGAAGCATGATACACAAGGGTCCGGCTGAAGACTGTGGCCCATGCACAGTTTGAAAGGCACTGGGCGAGAGGTGGTACACCACTGGGGAAATGGTGCATGGACTTGGGCTGCGAGTGGCCACAGAGCGCCTCCTCCCCCCGACTCTTCCACCAGCTTCAGGGGCGCAGCGAGGTCGCCCGAAGGCACAGAGCATTCAAATGTGCAACAGAGATCCAGAGATGCAGACGGTGAACACACTGCCAAAGCATTTTAAACAAGCAATGAAGTGCGTGTGCAGCAGCTACACAGCTTCATTCACCTCAAGGCGCAAACTCTGTCGAGTGCTGGCGTCGGATCTCTGTGCCTTCCAAAAATAAAATGCAGCTATATGTGGGGTAAAGAAAAAAAAGTAAAACAATGGCGAGCGTGTTCGGAAACTGGAGCCTGTGAAGGGGAGGGATGCATGGATTGGAGGGAGGCAGGCTGTACCGTGCAGAGTTTAGCATCCATGTTGGGAAAGAGACTAGCAAGAGATCTGTAGCACGAGCAATGGGAGGAGTTGGGGGTGGGGGGCACACGCGTACACGAAGGAGGACGCGGTTCCGATTTATCTTCTGCGAGGGAGGGCTATATCGCCGTCCGGAGAGGGGGCTTGCAAAAGAGCAGAGTGTGTCATCTGGTTTCCGGGGAGATGTAAAGGTGCGGGGAGAGCCGAGGTTACGTTAACATTAAACAAGAAATGTTGTCAAATGCTTGCAAAAATTCCAGCACTTCAAGTTAAAAGCCATATTAGAGCCTCTATGGTGATATTAGAACGTTTAGTACATCACTTCTAAAATTTATTTTTACATTTATTTTTACAATACTGGCTTGCCCCTAATTACACTGTAGTAGATGGTGGTAGCAAATCAACTATCAACTACATGGAGCAAATAAATTGGTTTCTTAAGTTCAGGTCATGATTTGCCCATATTGTCCGCTTACAGACACACAATATATTAGTTAAAAGAACAAGGGGAAAAGAGGCCCTGTTCACCACATCACCCTAGATGAGAACCAGGTGTCAACACCTATATTCGTTGACCTGTCTGAATTAAACATGACCCTATGAAATCAAATCTTATGAACTGAACGGATTAAAATACTTTGATTCTGAAACTGGGGTCCCCACCGATTGTGCGCTCTTTGGATTTTGGGGAAATCACCCTGAAGAGAGAGCTGATATATCATGGGCCCCAGAGTCACACAAGGTAGGATGGCCCAGGCCCAAAGCATTTGAAAAACAAATTCTCCTTGGCTGAAAGACTTAAAAAAAAAAAGAGCTTACCAAGACCGCACATCTCGCATGTTTATTTAAAAAGAAATGCACGCTAATAACTGTTCTGTGGCACTGTCACACACTTGTCCGTTTTTAGAGTGTTGTGAACAACAGCTGTTTCTATTAACTCATTTCATGGGACCCAATTTGCCTACAGTCGGGAGAAAGCAAAGCTGAGGCGGCATTGCCGAGATACCAACTCGCGATGACCTGTGGACCACCGCACGTTTCAGCAGCGAGCTTTCAACTCCGGAGTTCCACCTTCGCACATGCTTAAGTGTACAGCACCAGCTCCGTTGACAAGGCTAAAAAAACAATGATAATAATACAGCAGGGAGCCGATAAATCCACTTTAGAGGCAAGACTGAGAGGCAACCATAATAAAAAGAAATGCACGCTAATAACTGTTCTGTGGCACTGTCACACACTTGTCCGTTTTTTGAGTGTTGTGAACAACAACTGTTTCTATTAACTCATTTCATGGGAGCCAATTTGCCTACAGTCGGGAGAAAGCAAAGCTGAGGCGGCATTGCCGAGATACCAACTCGCGATGACCTGTGGACCACCGCACGTTTCAGCAGCGAGCTTTCAACTCCGGAGTTCCACCTTCGCACATGCTTAAGTGTACAGCACCAGCTCCGTTGACAAGGCTAAAAAAACAATGATAATAATACAGCAGGGAGCCGAGAAATCCACTTTAGAGGCAAGACTGAGAGGCAACCATAACAAGAATAAGTGCATCTGTTTCCAATTAACGCGACCGCGAGACGCAGGCGCGATAATTGGAAACAGATGTCGCTGCTGACTGCTGCGCTGCTGCTCGCTCCCGAGCACCCTAGGCCACAAGAGAAAGAAGGCGGGACATGCACCCGCCTTTGGCCAATTGCGTGCTGTCTTTCTTACAAAGACGCATGCAAAGGCCAATAGCGGGTGAAGAAAACAAAAGCACACGCACGAGCGTGTGTTCCAAAGTTTAAAGCCCTTACTAAATGTCTCGCAGAGCAGCGCATGCGCGCTGGCTCAGGCGAGACCTAAAAATGGCAACATCCTCATTCAAGCAACAGACAATGAACTGCAAGAATTTGACTCACTTTTTAGTGACCTAAAAAGACAAGTAGCAGCCTCAGCTAAAGCTACTAGATACCCATCTCATATCCTGTCTCCTATCCATTACCCTCAAACGACCAACTCCGCGCTAAGAATCACACCCAGTGACAATCAGAGCCCTGCAGTCTACCATAGCCCCACAGTCACACCAGATCGACCCTTCTACAATCATCCCTCTCAGACCAATTAGCAACTACTCAACAACAGGAAGTGTGTCAGTGCCCATAAAACATCGCCCTGACAAAGAGCAGGTGATAGAAGCAGAAAAGCAGACAGATCCAGGAAATTTGCAGACACTCACAAAGAACGATATTGGAATTTGTCAGTGTCCAACAGACAAAATCCCCATAAACCAAATCAAAGTCCACCTCTCAAAACAGTAACTAACCTGAAATGCATGCTGCACAATTGCAGATCAGCATCTAAACACACAACTGATATAGCAGATGTGATCCTAGAGCATATTCTAAACATTTTCTTCCTAACTGAAACCTGGCTCAACCCAACGGCAGCTCCAATACTAGACCTTCTCATTCCCCCAGATGTTGCCATCCTACGTATAGACCGCACATTGAAGCAGAGAGGAGGTCTCGCTATAATTTACAGAAACTCCCTCACCGTAAATTCACTACCTCTTGAAGATACATCATCGTTTGAACTCTTGGGAGCTGAAATCATGCTTGCAAAGAAACTTCTTGCACAACCTCTCCTTCTATCTGCACTCAGTAACCTGCTCCAGGGCTTGAACATGATTCAAGCTTGTAATGGAGCAACCCACAGCAAAGGTGCCGCACTTGACCTCATCATTGCTAAACCGGGATCAGTTAACTTGCTAAATATCACCCCAACTGCCTGGTCTGACCACCATCAAATTCTTTTCCAAATATCCACACAAGAAACTAAAATCAAGGGTCAAACAAGAAGTAAAGAAACGTGGATAAGGGAATACAGCCTAGTAAACAGAATAGAACTGGTGAGCCTGTGCCAAACCTCCTTGGAACCTCGGACTGACCAAACATCGGTCTATGAACTGATGTATTTCTACAACAGCAGTATGGATAACATAGCCCAAAAGGCGGCTCCACAATGTCTAAAAAGGCAAAAGATAAAAACCTTCAGTACCTTGGTTCAATCAAAACACAAACAAAGAAAGAAGACAATTAAGACATCTGGAACGACTTTGGAGAAAAAAAACTGGAATGTGAAAACAATAGCCATCAACTAGACAGAGGGAAGAACAGGCCCAGAAAACTCTTTGATATAATAAAACAACAATCAGGAAAACTTGCAGAACCCACAATTGCAAACAACTCAACCAACATATGCAACACTTTCTCCACTTTCTTCAAAGAAAAAAACGCAACCATAAGGAACCCTATCTCCAGCCAAGCTAGTACCCATCCTAGGGAACACACCAATCATGCGCTCACAGCACACAGCAAGAATACTGAGCAGCACTCCCCCGTGATCCCCCCAAAAATTGAGCCTTCTGAACAGTTTCAGATCTATGTCTGAGGGGGAAATCCAAAAAAACATCCAGTCAATTAAACCTACCACACATTTTGACGATCCCATTTCCTCCAACCTACTGAAAGACATCCACCAATACATAGCTCCCTTATGGACGAAAATCATGAATGCAACTCTCCAACAAGGATTCCCTCCCAGAATCCTTGAAGATGGGTCAAGTATCTCCCCTACTAAAAAAATCAGGCACTGACCCAAAAACTTTAACAACTTCTGACCAGTCTGCTTTTCCTGGTTACATTGATAGAAAATGGGTGCACAATTGGTTATGCGAAACATCAAGAATTTAACCTATTAGACAAACCCCAATCAGGCTTCAGGCCTTAACACAATAACGAGGTCGCCATTCTAAACACCCTGGATGATATCTCTAGACCAAAACTTATCCTGTCTACTAATTCTTCTAGATCTAGCAGCGGCGGCACGGTCAGCCACAAATGCCTCAGAGAGACTCTTGAATTCAGAATGGGACTATCACCCTATCTGATGTAGCAGATATTGACTAGGGCATTCTGTAAGGATCTACAATCTCACCAACGCTCTTCAATCTATACAAGGGAACCACTCTCTGAATTCCTTAAACAATTAAAAACCTCATACCACATGTATGCTTATGACACTCCGCTCTACATTAAACTCTCAACTCAAGAGGATATCCAGAGACTAGATGACACACTGAGGAAAACACAGGACTGGCTGGCACATAACCATCTAAAACGGAATCAGTTGAAAACCGAATTCATTCTTTTCTCCCCACCCCCTAGATCCCTACAACTGCAATCATGCTGTCTTCGCCTCAACTCGCTAAACGGTATCCCAACCATCTGCAAATCCATTAAATCTCTAGGCATCACACTAGTCTCAAAACTAAACATGCAAGCTCACATACAAGACACAACTAGAAGCGCTAACCTACTTCTGCAACTTCTAAGAAAACTAAAACAATTCATGCCGTATGATGACCTTAAAAAGGCGCTTCAATCACTAGTGCTCTCAAGACTGGACTATGGGAATGCAACTCTCATAGGTCTACATAAAGCCACCCTAGCCCCAATGAAAGCGACACTAAATGCAGCAGCAAGACTTGTAACAGGCACACATCGTTATGATTGCATTTCACCGTCACTCTGGACCCTCAACTGGCTCTGAATTGAAGCTTGAATCCAACTGAAGGTTGCATGCATAACACACAAAGCGCTACACAATACTGGGCGCAAAGAGGATCAAGCTATCAGAAGGAAGAAGAGATTCTAGAAGTGCCAAAGCACTCATATTACAACCAGCCAGATTTTTTTTTAAAAACGAAAATGCACAGCTGCACTTTCGCTGGATCTGCTCCAAAAATATGGAGCTCCCTACAAACCTCAATGAGAGCAATTACCTCACCCTGGCTTTTCAAGAAGGAAATTAAAGCCATACTTCTAGAAAAACTTCGCCATTATAGAACTATTGAAAATTTAATTTACCCTTTTTATATATTGTATCCTATTGTTTTATCCCTACCTCCCCCAACTCTACGTACTACGGATCTGAAGTAACTGGCGTGCTTTATTGTACAGTAACCCTCATTAGCTTTCACTTTGTACAGCGCTTTGGTACTGTGATGGTTATTTTTGTGCTTTATAAAATATCATATTTAAATAAATAAAATAAAAAAAGCCCTTCTCAAAACCGTACTTCACTTGGCAGCTAGACTAGTAACCTCAACAAAAAAATACAACCACATTACCCCCGTCTTTAAATACCTACATTGACCCCCAATCCCAGCCAGAATCCAATTTAGGTTTTGCTTTATAGTAAACAAGGCCTTGCATGAGAAAAATCTCAGACCACTCAAAGAGTCTGAGAAGTAAAGACTCACACCACATGGAAACCACCAAGCTGAAGACCACCTCAGCCAACAATCTGTCTCTGGGGCTGGCACCTCAGCATGGAACTCTTTTACACCTGAACTGTAAAAGATAGAAAGATATCCTCTCTCACCATCTTTTCAAGACTCAGTTTACAAACAATTCCTGGGATAACTCAGAGTTTTGAATCGTCCTTATATCATCCAGATCAACTTCTTTTTTCTCTTTTTATGTTTCATGGTAGTTCTGTACCCCATTTAAACTGTATGTAAAAGCAATTGCCATCTGTTTCCTTGCCCGCATCTCTGCTCTCAGCAAGCGGGAGCGTTTTACAGTTCCAGTTTGCTGACAGCAGAGTGTTTGCTCTGACTTGGCAGAAGCGGTCAATGCTCCCGCCAAGTCAAAGCAAACTGCTATGTCCAGCGGGTGGGCACCTCGGGACATAGCAGGAGCCGGCCCTGGGAGTTGGAGGTCCCCAGGGCCATTATTGGCTCCATGAGGGTGGCCCGCATGGCCCCCCCTCCTTTCTTCTATTTGCCCCGGGGGTGTGGTGGTCCCCAGAGATCGGGGGTCCACGCGGCCCCCCATCATAATTATTAAAAAACACCCTGGGGAAGTGGTGGCCCCCGGGGCTTGGGGGGATCCGCGCGCCCCGCATCATAATTTTAAAAGGCCCTGGGGAGGAGTGGTGCCCGGGGCTGGGTATTAGGCCCACCCGGGAGCTTCCTTACCATGATGCGCATGAGCGCGTCAGTTTTTTGTTTCCAATTTTGTGCAGCCCCCCCACCTCAAAATGTTTTTAAAAGCCCCGGGAGGTGATGGGTCCCCGCATTAATTTACTGTTTTGGACCAGGGAGGTGGCGGTCCCCGGGGCTGCGGGGGAGACCATATTGGCTCTCCCCGCATTATTACTTCATTTTGTCACGGGGAGGTGGCAATCCCCCGGGGAAGCATGAGCTCCCCACCTTTATTTAGTGTATTTACTTTGTTTGCCCCGAGGAGGTGGTGGGCAACCCCCTGTATAATTCAAAGAAAGTGCCCGGGGAGGTGCCCACCAGTTACCTCCAGTAAGTGCCAAATACGGGGTTTGCTGAGAGGAATTTGGAGGTCCCACCCCCTTTCACCACCACTCTGCAAATGCGCTTCCTGGCGCACTACTAGTTGGGGGATGAAGTCCCTTTGGCTCCTGAGGGGCCTTGGGGGCCAACAACCCCTCCTGTTACCTCCATTTCGTTCCACACAGCTGGATTGCTGAGACGTCATCGGAGGCCCTGCACCCTTTCTGCACCACTCTGCAAACACGCCTCCTGGTGCACTACTGGTTGGGGGGTTGAAGTCCCCTTGGATGCTGAGGTTCCTTGGGGGCCAGGAACCCCTCCTGTTACCTCCAGTAAGTCACACACGGCGGGATTTCTGAGAGCTTTTCGGAGGCCACAACCGCTTTCTCCACCACTCTGCAAATGTAACTCCTGGCGCACTACTGGTGGGGGATGAAGTTCCCTTGGATACTGAGAGTCCTTGGGCGCTAGGAACCCTTCATGTTACCTCCAATAAGTCCCACATTGAGGGATTGCTGCGAGCTAGTCAGAGGCTCCGCCCTCTTTCTCCACCACCCTGCAAATGCGACTACTAGTTTTTTAAAAAATATAGAAATTCACTTAAAAACAAAACAAAGCTTACGAGTGGGGTAATAGTTAGGAAATAGAATTAAAAAAATCTTAGAAATTCACTTAAAAAACCCAAGGTTACAGGGACATTATAGTTAGGAAATAGAATTTAATAAGCCACAGAAATTCACTGAAAAAACAAAGGTTACAGGGGTGTTACAGTTACGCTCAGATTTCACTCATACAAAACCAATGAAATTCAGCAGTTATAGTTACCTGAGCTAACTATAACTTATGTCCCCACAATGCACTGCTTATGACCTCGCATATTACTTTGCTCATGACATGGTCAGTGACGTCACTGATGACATCATTGATGGCATCTCAAATGACATCTCTGACGACATCATCCACAGAACCACTCACACACCCACTCACACCCCATACAACCTCTCATACGCTCACTCACACACCCACACAACCACTTACATACCCCTTCACAGACCCATAACATTACTCACACACTGACCCACTCCTCCATAGAGCCACTCACACACCCACTCATTCACTCAGCCATTCACATAACCATTCACTCACCCATACAGCCACTCATACAACCAATCAGTCACCCTCACAGCCACTCACACAGCCATGCACTCACCCATATAGCCACTTATGCGCCCAGTCACTCACTCACAGTCATTCAGACACCCACTCACTCACCCATGCAGTCACTCACTCAGCCACTCCATCACCCATACAGCCACTGACACACCCACTCACTCAGCAACATAGACATTCACACACTCACTCACACAGCTACTCACATACCTACTTATATACCCATACAGCCATTCACACACCCACAAAACCACTCACTCATACACCCGTATAACCACTCAGATACCCACCCACTCACACACATACAACCACTCACTCACCTACAGACCTAGTCAGAAATCTACTCACTCACCCATACAGTCACGCATGCATGTACTCACACACCTATACATTCATTCAAACACCCACTCGCACACGGATACAGACAGTCACACACCCACTAAGGTCACACGTTAGAGATAGTATCACTCATCAGTAGTACAACTGGTATACTAATTTAACTTTTGTAGTAGGTTAGTAAACATGTTTAATACCCATAAACTCTTAAAAACACTTACACTCACTGGATGATGTCATCAGTGATGTCACTGGCCATGAGTGAGAGAAAGAGCAAGGGGCAGAGAGGCAGAAAGGATACATGATGGGTAACTGTGTAATATGGCCCAATGTTGCCACTGAAGAGTTCAAGTGACAACATAAACCATGAGGCCAGAAATTAAATGGTTTCAAATGTTACCAGAACCCTGAGATACCGATGTAGGGCCCTATTACATGTTACTTATTACGTATTTTTAGGACATGAATATGAAATACTTCTAATTTTACTGGAAAATACTCTTTTGTTGTCTGCAGTAAAAGAAAGAAGAAAACCATTCTTAATTGTGTAGTTAAGCATGTACAATTTAGAAGCAAAAACCCTATACAGTATTAAAAACGAAATTTGTCTACAGAAAGGAAAAGCTGTTCTCCTCAATGTGCAGCTAACAATGGGCACTGATTAAATTTAAAATGTTTAGGTTTTGTTTACATTTCAAGAATAACTTATGGAAAAAACAATGGACAGTTGTCAGGGCCAGTGAAGGTATGTGGTCCTTTGGCTACAGCACTTATTGTACAACTATGGATTTCATGCAGGTACCTCATAATTTGAAGTATAATTTACATTTCTCAACAACAGATTCTTGCAACAATTGATCAAAATAATGTTGCAAGAGAACATGCTGCATAATTTGCCTTTTTGTTGCATAATTTAGATAGCCATGCCGCACTGCAGAGTGGTTTGGGACTGTCTGTTTGATGACGACAGCCATTGTTCACAGGGACCTGGGAAATGTTTTCCATAGTTTGCAGTTACTTGTGAAATCTGGGTTTTATGTCAATGCATTTGGTGCAGTAATAGCACCCAAACTTTGTGGAGGGGGGGGGAGAGAGAGAATGTGTGTGTGTGTGTGTGTGTGTACACACTATTTCTGTAAAGTTTGTTGGCTTTTTTACATTGTAGTCCAGCTTGCGTGAGTAAAATATGTTAGCACAAGTCCTTCGCTTTATCTGATACGGCACTTAATCATTGTATGTGGACAGCCAAGGCTAGTACAGCCAGTTACCTCCTTATCACTCACATTTCTTTATATGTCTGGGATTGCTGACATATTATCTGCAAAATTTGTTTTGTACATTAATATTTTTCAATGCCTTACATTGCTATTCCCAAACTTTCTAATTAGGCTATTAATTTTTATTTGTAATACCTTAATTTTTTAAACCAGTGTTTTTAGTCAAGATGTCCATCTTTGCTCTTGGCTAAATATATTTGATCTGTCTAACCTGATGTGATATTATTGTTTCTGTTCCTACATTTTCTGCCCTTTATCTGCAAATCTGTGTTTCAGCAAAGGTAGAAACTGTGTTCACTTTTCACCAAAGTAGTTACAGTTTGATGCCTGCCCACTCTCCCGCTGAGACTTAAAATTTGAATCCAATATAGTATTGTCTTATTCTCTACCTCCACCCTTTCCAGTCTCATATCCATGACTGCCTCAGAGCAGTTCATTGTTGAATGGGTCTCTGCTCCTTCATGCTGAACTCATTCAAGATGGGCCCACATCTACACTTACCACACCACCAGTCTGTATGGTTCTACCTCACACATTCTGGCCTTGACAACATTGGCTAGAAACTTTGGTGTGTTTCTTAATGTCAGTTGCAGCTGGAATCATTTATTACTGACACAGCCATGGCACCCAGGGATAAAATTGTAAACACATGTGGGATATGATTAAATATGGTCTTCCATACAGCCAATGTAGTAATCATCACACTAGTCTAAAGAAAACTCGACTGACAACTTATTCGTTGGTTTCCTCCCTACTTCTTTCCCTTGAATAAAGTTTTAAATGTTGCCAAGTGTAGCGTGTAATATCTACCTCGTCATACCTGTACCTCATCCTGTAGACACTAGGCTGGAAATTTATCAGATAAAGACAGGATTCTATCCACAATACTGCCCATGTTCTTCAAAGCTATCAATAGAACCTCCTCCAAGTCCTCATCTACTAATTTCCTACTTGCAATCAACGTTCATTCAGCCAAACCCACCTAGTCACTCCTAAGCCTCCATAACACATATTAAGGTTTAAATATATCAACTTACTAGAGCCCGTCCACTGGAACATGCTTATGCAGACTTTTGTGCAATCTACTCTTGATCATCTTTTTAAAGACTGTCTTAATAGAATGCCATAACGGCTTCACATCTCCCTGAGGGTGTCATCTAGAGATCTTCCTCCTCTATCCCAACACAATGGAATATAAATATGTATAATATGTGCCTAATATCACACCTGTAATTGTCTTGCCATCGTCTTCACTCATCATCCACGAAGCCAACTACCTTCTTTAGGTGTACTTCCATCAATCTGGCACCACCCGATGTTCCAGTACTTTGCTGCTAACAACAACATTTCATGGATAAATGCTCCTGTTGCAATAAATACATGTTTCCTGCTACCAATGTACCACAGAAGAATTAACCCTTTAAGTGGCAAGGTGTTCATATGCTCGAGGTCTACATTTATTTAGTCAAAGTTCTCCATGACATCACATTTACCTCCTTGCAGTGCAACTTTACAAACTATCGTTTTTCAGTAAATCCATATCTACATACTGATGCACCCACTAATATTAATATTCATTTAACTAAAATAATCTACAACATTCGAAGCACACGCTGCTCAAATCAAATAACAGTGTAATTCACTTCAATAATATCAAAACATAATAACAAAACTCTGTTTCGAATGTTGTAAATTGTTTGTTTCAATCTTGGATTGATAATTGGGGAAGTAGGGTGTATCTCCCCATTCTGAATGCACCGCTAAAAACAATAGTTTTGAACTGACGGACATTTGCTTGTAATTTCTATACGAGCGCCTGTACCCCATGCGCCCATTTCAGTAGTTGTTTTAGAAGGGTGGGCAGCTGTATAGGCACATTATCCATAACAAATAGACAAGATGAGTGACAACTTAGATCGTGATAGACTTGCGGAAGAACTATTTGAGAACCTGTGCAAGGGTAGCAGAGGCAGTTAGGAGTGGAAACCCACCAAAAAATGAGGAACTTCGTGACAAGTTCATAAGAATGGAGAAACTGAAACGCAATGAAATGTCGAAATGGTGGGATGGGGCCACACTTAGGCAAGACATGAAACTGAATAGAATTCCCAGGGGCCTCAGATCCCAGATCATCCCTACATACGATGATCTGGACGAGGATCTCCTGAGTCTATGGGAGAAGGAATTATTATCAAGTTCAATAAATTTGATAGACATTTTAATTGAAAATGCAGAGAGAAAGGTGACAAGGCTTCAGGCAGAAATTACACAACTGGAGGGTGAGATCGCAGCCTTAAATTTACCAGAGGCTACCACTAAGAATTATGAAATCTTGAAAACAGTACTGTCCAATCATCAGAATGATATTAAACAGAGGAAGGCTCGCAAACTTAAGAGGGACAAATTGGATTATAACAGTGGGAGAGTATTCACTTTCTCTAAGAAATATGATTATCTAGTCCAGAATGATAAAGACAAACAGACACCTGAGCCTATCTTGGCCAGTTCAAGCAGTACCTCTCTCAGTACGATTCCAACTAGTGGAAGTGAGAGTGATAGTGGATTAGGAACAGCAGCAGGACAGCAACACCCTTTGGGGAACTCATCCTTCTTACAAGAAGCAAATCATATCAAGAGGGGAAACAGAGAACAAACAAGGAGAGTAGGAAACACAAGAAAAACAGGAGGGGCAAGAGGGGTGGCAGCAGAAGGAGACAGACTCGGAATGAAGACCAGATCATGGGACAAAAAGAACTAATGGAAGATGTTAGAAATGAGGTCAAGGTGGTTAATCTATCCGACCAAACACTTAGAGAGGACATCATTTCTTTACTCAGAAAGGGACTGGGGGTCTGTCCTGGCTATAAAGGTAACATCTGTGACATGAAGATTGATCTATTCAGGTTTACAAGACGTCTTATATTAAAGAAACATTTTGCACTGTACCCACAACAAAATAAAGATACAGTCTTGCCAGCAAACAGTGTGGTGTCCAGTACATTTACGATACAAGACATACATGACACAGTAACCTTACTTTCAATTACAGAATTGGAGGAAGACCCCATTACTGTGGATAAGGTATTGGAACATTTAGGCATTAGATCGGACTTGACGGTCACCAGCGGCCTTAAGACCAGGTCTTGCTGGTCTCCCAACCTGACTAGTGGCAACAATATAGAGATTTTCCACAGACTAGTTATTAAGGATTTGGATGACTGTATTGATAAACATGGCCCTTCTTTTGGGTGTAGGAAGGACAACCTTACTCCTAATGAACGACATGCTCTTAAATCCCTGCAAACAAAGAAGGAACAGACAATCAAGGAGGCGACAAAGGGGGGAACATAGTAGTCATGAACAGACTAGACTACGAACAAGAAATCTATTCCCAACTACATGACACACAATGTTACGAAAGGATACCACACAATCCGATGTTCTCACTAGTGACCACAATAAATGGAAATGTTGAAGAAATGGCATGACAACTGCATATTAGACGATGATGAGTACATGTTTCTCAAAGTGTATCGCCCCAGACACCTGTGTCTATACACACTACCAAAAATTCACAGGGACCTCCCGTTCCCACCTGGGAGGCCCATTTTATTGGGAATTGGGGGCCCGACTGAGAGATTGTCACAATTTGTGGATATTTTTCTTCAACCCATAGTTGTGACTTTACCTTCATACATCAGAGACACCAGACATATACTGAACATACTGGGGCACATAGTGTGGGACCCAGGAATGATCATGGTAACACTAGATGTTGTGTCATTGTACACAAGTATTCGCAATGAGTTGGGTATGAAAGCGATGCGTCATTTCTTAGCAAAGAGGACAGCTAGTTTATGGGAACACACACAGATGTTACTAGCCATGACTGAACTAATACTACAAAACAACCTTTTCTTATTCAAAGAAGACTGGCACAAACAGATACAAGGTGTAGCCATGGGTTCCAGGTTTTCGCCTGCTTATGCTAATCTCTTTATGGGTTGGCTTGAGGAGGTGATGTTCTGGGGCCCAGGTGGCTTCCATTGGAATGAATACATCCTCTACTGGGGGCGATTCATTGACGACTGTTTCATGATCTGGACAGACTCTAAACAGAAACTACTGGACTTCTGTGACTATCTCAATGACAATGATGTAAATATCAGGTTTACCACCCATTCAAGCACAACCAATGTGGTATTTTTGGATATGGAATTATACATTAAGGACAACCAAATACATAGCAAGATGTACCGCAAACCGATCTCCTGCAACTCCCTCTTGCATGCAACTAGTGCTCACCCTCGACATCAGATCAAAGCAATCCCCTTTGGGGAGATGGTTAGAGCAAGGCGTAATTGCAGTGAGGAGTCTCAAACATCCTGCTACAGGGTCCATGATTTCATCTATATACTTGTATTTAAGTAACTAAATTTAGATAGTCTAAACTTGTATAAACGACATGGAGAGACGATTTACACAGAGAGGGTACCCACAACATGACATATTGAGGGCCAAGGGTAGGGGCCGTAAGACCAAATGCGTAACTACACTGAAACCAGCCATAATCAAGCAACAATCCCCTACATCGATTAGAATGGTAATAGACTATACACACTTGTGCACTGCCTTGCGAAAGAGCCTTAATAAACACTGGCATATTCTCCAAGCGGACAGATCGCTAGAGGGTTTTATCACTACTAAACCACAGGTTACCTACCGCAGAGGTAAAACATTAAGCTCTATTCTGAGCCGCAGTTATCCGATAGAGGCACAACAAGGCCAATGGTTGGCACAACTATATAGGGGTTTTACAAATGTGGCCACTGCAGGATGTGCAGATGGGCACAGGACAAAACGAACCAGTTTGGTGGCAATGCAAATAACATGTATAGCATTCTTATCAATATCAATTGTAACACCAAATTTGTTATTTATGTTATTTCATGTAAATGTGGGAAAATGTACGTGGGTAGCACGATAAGGCCATTAAAAGATCGAGTGAGCGAGCACATGCAAGCAATTAAACAAAATGATGTAAGAAACCCGATTGCGGAGCATGTACATAACTGTTTTAAACAAGGATCCAACAAAACGTTTGTATTTTTTGGCATACATCATGTCTTGGTGGGAACAGAGAACTCAAGCTCCGAAGACATGAAGCAAAGTGGATCATGTGTCTTAGTGCCGTAGAAGACGGCCTTAATTTTGATCAGGAGTTGCAATATTTTCTGGGGGACTGATTGTGTTAGTTACTTTTGATGATACTGAACTTCTCTTTCATTGTAGTTAAGAAAATAAGGCAGGTCATGTATCACATCAGTGAGGGCAACATGGCTATATTTATTTACCGTAGTTTAATGACCGTGTACACAAAGTATTGAACCTTTATCCTCCTCTTGCAAGTTTCTTTTACTCTGTTATTGAGAACATCACCCTTCAGAATAGTTACGCACCCACTGGGCTATTACCCGGGGGAACTTACTAATTCACATGTAGACCTATGGGCAGCGACAGACTACAGTTGCTATCCATTCACGCCCCTTTTTCTTTTATCTTTAATGATTTGATCACTCTGTATTTTAACTATCATTTGGGGCTGACACCACCAAGTGGTTAATAATGCTGATAGCCCCTTTCTAATGTATTGTTCAACATAACTTGCGTGAAACGCCTGATATTACCTCACTCAACTTTGGGCGTTTTAATCATGGTGGGATTAATGTTACAATTAGCGTTTCTGATTTTCCAATGCCTTATATTTTATTCATGGGGGTATTTGGAGTTGACACCACCATGTGGCTAACAATACGGACTAGGCTTTTAGACCACAGTGTGATGAATGTCACAATTAGCGGTTCTCATGCCTCAATTTCATGAGGGCATTTGGGCTCGATTTACAATTATGAAAAACGAAGACTTTAGTGCTTTCACCCTTTCAAGATGGCGCTCACGCATAGCTTACACTGATGGTGAGCCCTATTTCGATCTCGAGGCTTCACCAACATATACTGTCGGGAGCCGGCGAGCGCGTTACCTGTATTCGGGGAACGAAGAAACACGGCGTCAGGTAAGACTCCTTGTACGCTTGAATGTCGGATAGATTTTAGAGCCTTTGGTCATTTGGAGACACTTATCGTTATATTTTCGTTCCTTACAGGTATCCCCAAACTTCTGGGACCTGTTTTATTAAACGGGAGCTTAACGGACTCCCCAGGAGCTAATTCTCTTCGCTTTATGTTATTGGACGAAGCTTACTGCTTACGGGGTAAGTATCTTAGTCGTTTCTCTACATAAACACGATGACACATAGGGGAGCATTGACTCATGGAACTCTCCTATTTTATCTAACAGCAGCAAATATTATTTAATCGTCGATATTTGGATTTGACATATTTACGGCTTACAGCTACTGAATGGGAAATTTTGGATGAATGACCTCCTAAGCAAATTGTTCGTATTAGGAGGTAAGCCCAACTTGGGGACACCCTTTAAATATTGCAATTCTTTACTGAGAGGCTCGCATCTGATACTTTATGTTTTACATCAAAATATATATTTCTCCTGGCTCTCGAAGGTTTCAATATCCGAACGTACTCGAGACTCAAAGGTACAGCATGCCTCCTGGGTTTATTAATTTCATGGAGGTGTATACTAATTATGTGTGAACTAGACTATATATTAACCACGAGACATGGTCAGAAGTAAGCATCACGTCACAGTAGGGGCGAGACAACTTTATTTATTTATTTCTCCTGAATATACAGGTGTGTCAATAGACCTGTCACCAAATGTCTTTTAGGTTTTGGCATGTTTTTACTTGGTTAATAGCGGCAAATGCATGAAATGGTTGATTGGAATACAAGTAGACTTATCAAGCTTGCGATGGTGTTTTGTCCACTTCACTGTGTATACAATTACACACTACTCCTGGTTTCTTGCACAGGGCAATCAATGTTGGCATGCTTTGTGTTTCTTAAGTGCATATCTTTTGTTTGTATTACAACATTGGCATTTGTATTACTTTTAGCCCTGAGGAAGTCGTAGGGGTGACACTCCCAAGCAACGAAACGCGTTGGCTAAGGCTAAAAGAAGTGGATGGAATAAAAACACACACAAGAAGATAAGAGAGTTTTGGTATTATGTTTTGATATTATTGAAGTGAATTACACTGTTATTTGATTTGAGCAGCGTGTGCTTCGAATGTTGTAAATTGCTTCAATCTTGGATTGATAATTGGGGAAGTAGGGTGTATCTCCCCATTCTGAATACACCGCTAAAAATAACAGTTTTGAACTGACAGACATTTGCTTGTAATTTCTATCCGAGCGCCTGAACCCCATGCGCCCATTTCAGTAGTCATTTAACTAAAATACTTTCTTTTTTAACAGACTTGTTTGATTCTCTTTCTGTTTCTCACATGGACAAACACAAGTCTCAAACTACTAAACAGGGGCATGTTCTGGAAGTCCTGTTTAGGGTAATAGCAAATATCAGTAGATTTTCAAAGGGGTTCAAATAATATTTCTCTGGGACATCTAAGAATATGGATACCATAGGCATACATAATGGTTCTGGCCTCTCTTTGCACTTATCTAGTGTAAAACCCTCAGGGCCTTACATTACTCACATTAAGGACATCCTAGTATTTTCAATTTTTCACTTCTAAAAGGGAGTTTATCACCCAGGTTAGAATCCCCAATTGGGATACGAAATATTTTCACCACACCCGAGGCTTGTTAAGTGTGAACAGCCAAGACCTTTAACAAAATCTTCTAAAAGGTGTTAGATCGTTTGCAAACTTTTTATTACATGGTTTTTGTGTTCAGAACAGCGATTCTAAAACTGAGAAAACTAAACTTTCCAAAATAGAGAACTTTTAACAATTAATCGAAAATGTTTTCACTGGAAACTACATCATACTTAATTTTAGTCACAGACTCACTTAATGCAGCATTAGCAAAAAAAATCAATACATACATAGAATCTAAGCCATGAAATAATCAATTAGAAAAGCATTTGCAGACGTAGGTCCATGCAATATTTTGTATACTAATGAAATATTTTGGAGCAATTATTGCAAAATGTGAAGCGCTCAGTTCTGTTAACGATCACACACAAGTGTACAAGTGCAAAATGTTCAAACAACTATTTGAATTTACCAACAAGAGTAAATCATGACCAATCTGACAATAACAGCACATATAATCTGCCCCTATTCTATTTGTACAAACCGGCGTTTCAACCAAGCGATAAATGTTAGCGACGTTATCAAGACTGGCAATTTCGAGCAACTGTGCTGGAATTTCTCATATGATGCTATACAGGTCTGAGTTACGCTTCGAGTTATTCTTTATTTATTTGGGACTTTTTACTGTACGTGTGCTAGCTAAATGATTAGAAGGAACCTCCAGAAAATTCAGGTGCAGCAGGTGTATGTGAGGAATCATAGACTGGCATAAGCACGAGAGAATCAGTAATGTTTGCTGTGGTCGGAATAAGGTAAGAGATGCTCTTCAGTGCAGTAAAAACTGGCACTGTCTGCTTAATGTGGTTCCCCTAACTGGGGTGGCTGGAGTGGAACTGTGAAGCCTTTCACCTATCACTAATGACATGTGCATCTGCTAATTATACAGATTAACTACCCTTTTATAGTAATCTTGTTATGTTAGGGGAGTATATAATAATGTGCTACATATTTTTATGCAAGTTTACTGAGAAAAGCCTTGTACACATAATCCATGGCTGTTTTATTGTAGGTCTGTATTCAATTTGTACTGTAGTTTATGTACTGTAGGTTTCTTATTTAGAGGGTCCCTGTTTACTTGTGCCCCTGTTCACTGGTACTGTTTTAATTGTTACTGCCTGCTCCTGCTGTTTTTTCCCTCCCCGCCGATACCAGCTCACCGCCCTCTCACCTCCTTGGACTACTTATGGAGGCCACCGCTCGGCCGTGCCCATCCGCGCCTGGACCGCACCCAGCGCCAAGAACTCACACATCGAAACACAGATGCAAGCACCTGGAGAGAAAATGGTGCACCAGCAGAAACCACACTGACCTAGCCACCTTCAAGTCTGCCCTCAACAACTACCACCACCAGTTCAAAGCCACCAAAAAAGACTCCCGGACCCACCCGATAGAGACCAGCACCAACCAAACCAAGGAACTCTTCACCATCGTCAGAGAGTTCACCTGCCTGTCAGCCACCGAAAACACATTCCCTCCTCATTGCAACTCTGTGACACCCTCGCTGACCACTTCCACAACAAGATAGCAACCTTCTACACAAACTTTGATCCCCAACCTACCGACATCCTCAACATCCCAACGACCACTACCGCAGACCATACGATGACTGCATGGGAACAACTCGCAAACTGAAGACAACTACTCAAATGAACTCCATCCACTCAAGTGAACCCACCGACCCATGCCCCCACCGTCTTTTCAACCTCGGAAGAGACGAGATCAGCCAACAGCTCACCACCATCCTTAACACCTCCATCACAATAGCCACCTTTCCCAACACCTGGAAACATGCAGAGGTTATACCCCCTCCTCAGGAAACCCTCTGCAGACCCCAGCAAGCTCCAGAACTACCGGCCCATCTCATTGCTCCCATTCCCCGTCAAAGTCCTGGAGAAAGCCATCAACCTTCAACTCACCGAACACCTGGAAAGAAAAAACCTGCTGGATCCCTCACAATCAGGTTTCAGAGCCAAGCACAGCACCGAGACAGCCCTCATCACCACAACTCACAACATCCACATCTTGCTCAACAGAGGAGAGCCAGCCGCCCTGATCCTGCTCGACCTCTCCACAGCCTTTGACATCGTCTGCTACCACACACTAATCGATCGAGCGCGCCAGATGGGAATCACACACAAAGCGCTCAAATGGAGGGCATCCTTTGTCATGGGTCACACCCAGAGAACATTTCTCCACCCCCTTCACCTCACAACTCAAGCACACCCTCTGCGGCGTCCCTCAAGGTTCATCACTCAGCCCAACCCCCTTCAACATCTACATGACACCACTCGCCGACATTGTCAGATCCCATTACATCAACATCATCTCTTACGCCGATGATCAATCAATCAATCATGTCACTTATAAAGCGCACTACATACCCGCGAGGGTCTCAAGGCGCTGGGGGAAGAGGGGGGTGGTGCTGCTACTGATCGAAGAGCCAGGTCTTGAGGAGTCTTCTGAAGGCCAGTAGGTCTTGGGTCTGTCGGAGGTTGGTGGGGAGGGTGTTCCAGGTCTTGGCGGCGAGGTGGGAGAAGGATCTGCCGCCGGCGGTCGTTTTCCGGATGCGGGGGACTGTGGCGAGGGCAAGGCTGGTCGAGCGGAGCTGGCGGGTGGGGGTGTAGAAGCTGAGTCGTCTGTTGAGGTAGGCTGGTCCGGAGTTGTGGAGTGCTTTGTGTGCATGGGTGAGGAGCTTGAAGGTTATCCTCTTGTTGACACACAACTCGTCCTCTCGCTCTCAGCGGACCCCACCTCGATGAAGACCAACTTCCACAACTGTATGAAGAACGTTGCAGTCTAAACGAAGAACAACTTCCTGAAGCTCATGATCTTCGGCAGACACACCGTACTCTGGAACAACTCCTAGTGGCCATCAGAACTCAGACCAAACCCGTGCCGAAAGACCACACCTGCAACCTCAGCATCACCCAGGACAGTGAACTTTATATGAAATATTGTTAAGAACAAAACACAATCATGAACATTCTGCGCCATCTTGTCTGATGAAAGTTCCTACGTGCACATAAACTACAGTCATTCTGATTGACCACAGCCATTTTGTACTCTGTTGGTCACCTTCATTTCACCCTGTCCTCTAGCAGCCTTCTGACTCTCTGACCAAACCTGATATGTGTGCTGGGGGCTATAAACTATTTCCACGACAAACATCAACATCACCTGCTGCCTCAAACTCGTCTTTCCTCTCATCCCTGCACAAACAGGTTACAAATACCAAACAGACTCTTGCAAGCATGGTTTATTGCACTGCACACAGCAAGACTTGTTTTTTGCCAACAATGGGACCTGTTTTTATCAACAGAACGGACTCTTAGATCTGGCCGGTCTCACTTGTGTTTAGACCCTGAAGCAAGGTCCAGCTGCAATTAAATTGTCTGTTTTTGACCTGGGCGGGAGGAGAGTTAATGTTGGGCTTGTGTAACCATGTTGATGAAACAATGTTGGGCTTGTGTAACCATGCTGATGAAACAATATCAGGCTTGTGTGACAACCTGCCCGGGGCGGAGACTCCAAGCTTGTAACCATGATAAATGAAACAAATACATTGTGTAAAACCTGTATAAAAGGAAGAGCCAAAAGCATTGCCAGCAGAACACCTCCCTGAAGACATCCTGGTGTCAGCAGTTGACGTGGTCTCCTCTAAGAGTAATAAACCTTTTTCTTGCCTTCCAGCTTCCAGCGCCTGCCTCGTTATTTTAGATAGCGAATCCAAAGTGGATTAAAGGTGACCTTGCGCCGGGCAGCATTGGGGATCTCAGGAGACTCGCTGCTTTTCACAAATTGGCGACCCAACTGGAGGCCCATCAGAGACACGTGGGTCCAGTAGAGAGGTCCTAACGACGGAGTGAACGACTAAATGATTGGAGTGCACCTGCCTGAAAGAGACCCTCGTCTGGCTGCCAATCGACTGAACTTCACCGGTTCCGAACGGACCTCTCTCGAGTGACCTGCGGTCCTGACTGGGGCCTTACAGGAACGCCGCATTGATTGTTGGAGTAAGAGGACAACCAGGCGCTGGAAGGGGAAGACTAAGAACTGTCCATACGGTCCGGGTAAGGTCGTGAGAAAACATGACTTAAATTGATTGATTGATAGAAATACTAGTATTCCTTTTTGAGTTATTTGAGACATTCCCTGCTTGCAAACAACGTAGAATAGGAATATTCTCTCTTTGCAGACAGCGAAGGACAGGTAGTGCAGACTTTTGTCTAAACATTAATTGAGATATTCATTTTGACCGCTAAATACGTCATGCCTGTTTTCTCTAGATTGTTTGATTGTTTTGGACCGGACCGTTTGTTAGAGGTCAGTCATCCGGCACCGCCGGAAGGCACCCCTAACAAGGACATGTACGTGAAATATGGATTAGCCACCGTAGCTTATAGCAAACTATGGCA
Source organism: Calotriton arnoldi (assembly GCA_963921515.1). Taxonomy (NCBI): domain Eukaryota; kingdom Metazoa; phylum Chordata; class Amphibia; order Caudata; family Salamandridae; genus Calotriton; species Calotriton arnoldi. The sequence goes on from CAWUFW010001674.1 coordinate 939,325, forward strand.
TAAGTACACTAGGAAGGACCGGGTAAATCAGTGGCCACTGACGGGATCTTTCGATCCCGCTAAAATAGAAACGTTAGAATTAGCTCTCCACAAAAAGAAAGCTAGACCAGCCATGTTTGATAGTTTTGGTTTATGGCGAAAAGAGGCAGCTCAACGAAAGAAAAGAGACGAAGCTAGACAAAATAAAGAAACGCGAAAATCAGCTTACCAAGCCTGTAAAAAGTTAGAAGAAGAACTAAAAGAAAAGGAAATCGATAAAAAGGAACAGGAATCAAAAATATCAGGTCAATGGCCTGTTAGAACGCCCTTAACTCTTTACCCCGAGTTACCAGCAAAACAGGGGTAGATGATGATTTATTGTTAGGTCCCCCAATGATATACATGCCACCCCCTTACGCCCCTACTCATCCCATAGTACAACGCCAGGACCACCAAAGTATAGCCGGAGATGGCACGATCGCCTCAGTCTCCACCGCCTCTGCTCACACCGAGTCACCCACACCAAATGCCTCATCAAAGGATACAGTAGTAGAGGTAGGATCAAAAGAAAAGGAGCGCCCAGGGTCCCGCGATTAAGTAAAAATGAGCGAGCAGGCATTGATAAAGTAGTTAAATCCCTCATAGATAGGAAGGAGACAGAAGAGCATGTAACTGACATATGCAACTCCTATGTTGAAAACCGCAAACGATACTTTATTGTACGTCTCTGTTACCACACCCTTACTGCATATGAAGAGAAGTACCAAGACGTAGGGCCCGAGCGATTAGTGGCTCTCTACAGGAAGGTAGACATCGGAGATGAAGGCGACAACGATGTTGCAGAACTATTTTCATCCACACTAGAAGTTTTGCGTCACCTCATAGAACAAGGACAGATAGATAGGGACAGGACAACTAAGGTAGCAGGACCCCCAGTGGAAAAAACAGATAGCATGATGCCAATAAAAGAAGCTGCCCCTTACTGGATACCTCCTAGAGGACAAGGGACTAATGACGATATAAACCATCAAGACGCTAGAGGAAGGGTGGTCTACAATTGGGTGTATCAGCCATGGGACAGACAGGACATCCTGACCTTCCGTAAATCTTTGCCGGATTTACGAAAGAACCCCACCGCCTTTTACACCGAGCTAGGTACCGCTCTGGGATCAACAATAATGACACTTGCCGACATAGACTTGTTCTTCGGGTTATGTTTGCCAGCAGATGTGTGGAAACAGGTTAGGAAAGTAGACCATACCGAACTGTTTGGTCATACCTGGGAACAACTCGACACACTAGATAAACAGCGGAACCCTGGTCAAAAACCAGTTAAAGCAATATTAGACCTCCCTGACAAAATAGTGCAGAAAGTGAAAACGCTGATCCCAGAGAAAAAGATAGACTGGTCCATAGTAACCGCATGCCGCTAGAAACCACAAGAGGACGTCTCAGAGTACTTCTCCAGATTTGAAACTGTGTTCTCTGATTACAGTGGACAAGACATGTCCACCGCAACCGGACACCACTTATTTGTGCAGAACTACGTCAAAGGATTACTGCCAGATGTATCCCAGAAACTACAAGCCAGCGAAAGTAGTTGGGCAGCATCTAAACCGACGGCCATTCTGCAAATGGCCCAGTACTACGAGCATCAGAGAAACGAAAATGACAGGGCTACAGAAAGGAAAAAGAAGGACTTGAAGGAAAGGGTAATGATAGCACAACTCCAGGGGGCGAATACAGGAAGGGAGCAATATAGGGGAGGAAACCAGCAGAATACCCCTAGAGTACAGCCCCCTAGGAACAATCCATCTACATCATATGTAGGACGCCAAGACCTAGGACAGGATCAATGTGCATTTTGCAAAAAATATGGACACTGGAAATCCCAATGCCCGACTTTGTTAGGAGCTGCTAGGGGCAGAGGGGCGAGGGAAATAGCAAGTGGACAGAGAGGAAGAGGACGTGGAAGAGGGTACGCGAGTGAAGCAAGCGAGGAAAGGCCAGGAAGAATGAACGCATTTGACCATCCCAGACAGAATCAGTACCAACAGACAGATTATGACAATACGTACGACTTTGCATAGGACAGCCAGGGGCAAGGAAGGGATCCAGTCGAGCTCTGCGTTGATCAGCAAGGCCCTTATGTTACCGCTGAGGTCCTGGGCACAAGGTAGCCATTTTTGGTAGACACAGGAGCAACACATAGTGCACTATCCAAACGACTGATTCCAAGGGCACCCTTGTCAGGCTCACATGTGACCTCAATAGGATTTGACGGTACGCCCTCCACCAACCCTTTGTCCCGACCCATCCCTTTTAATCTTGACAGCAATGGCGTCGAAACGACATTCCTCCTCTCATCTAACACCCCAGACGCCATTATGGGCCTCGACCTTTTGAAACACTTCCATGCGACTATCAGATGCTCACCAGATGGAGTGCGTGTCATCCTGTATGACAACCCCCAACGCCATAGAGAGAACCCTTTTCAGCACATGTTTTCCATCTCTGAGACTGACACATCCCTACTGGACACTTTGCCATCACACTTATGGGCTAGGGCTGATTCAGACGTAGGACGAATGATGATTGACCCAGTACACGTAACAATACGACAGGACGCAACCCTACCGAAGGTACCGCAGTACAAAATATCGCCAGAGGGTGAGAAAGCACTAACAGAGATCATACACTCTTTGGTAGAGGCAGGGGTGGTAGAGGAAGTAGTGAGCAACATTTGTAACAGTCCCATACTACCGATTGTAAAGAGACAGGGAGAGGGAGATGGGAAAGCCTACCGCTTCATCATTGACCTGCGGGAGGTAAACAAAATCGTAGTACCACAATACCCAGTAGTTTCCGACATCACGACAATTTTGACTTTAATCCCCTCCACTGCCACCACCTTCACTGTGATCGACCTCAAGAACGCCTTCTTTTCCATACCTATACACGAGGACAGCCGCTATCTTTTGGATTTACCCTAAATTCCCGTTCGTATCGATTTTGTAGAGCACCTCAGGGGTACACTGAGAGCCCAAGTATCTATAGCCAGGCGCTTAAAAGACAGTTGGACGCCATACAATTGCCAGATGGAGTGGCACTAATACAATATGTAGACGACATCCTTCTAGCAGCAGACACCATACCAATAGCCGTCACAGCCACCATCAAACTACTCCATTTCCTTGCTGAAAATGGTCACAAGGTCTCCCGAAAGAAACTGCAGTTCTGTAAATCACAAGTGACCTATTTGGGTCACCTTTTATCAAAAGAAGGGAGAAAACTCACGCCTGACAGGATCCAGACAATTCTAGGCACCCCTGTCCCCAAAAATCAGAAGCAAGTCCGCTCTTTGATAGGCCTCACCTCGTTTTACAGACAGTGGTTACCAAACTTTAGCCTCATTGTCAAACCCCTTCTCTCCCTCCTAGCTAAGGACATCCCCTCACCTCTCCCCTGGACCCCCGAATGCCAGACAGCCTTTAAAGAACTACGCAATACCCTTTGCTCAGCACCAGTCCTAGGAACCCCAGATTACTCCAAACCATTCTTCCTCTACACACACGAAAAGGAGGGATGTGCATTGTCTGTCCTAACACAATCAATTGGTCACAAACAACGCCCTTGTGCATATTTTTCTGCCACCCTCGATCCAGTAGCCAGAGCACTGCCAGCGTGCCTGCGCGCTGTGGCAGCTGCAGCAGTATCAATACGCCAGAGCGAAGGAATAGTGCTCTCCAATCCAGTCACTGTTTTAGTACCCCATGCAGTCGACACACTACTGAACCAGACCAAAACCCAACACTTGACTAGCACCCGACTGACAGGATATGAGTTGACCCTGCTAGCACCGCACATTACCCTAAAGCGATGCACCACCCTCAATCCAGCCACGCTGTTACCCCTACCCGAGAACGATCCTAACGTGGCTCCACTACACGACTGTGTGACACTAACCGATGAACAAACAAAAAGTAGAGTAGACCTCAGAGACACCGCCTTTCTAGAGCCAGATGGAGAACTATGGGTGGATGGTTCGTGCATCAAACTCCCGACGGCACCACCTCAGCTGCATACGCTGTCACCACAGCCCGAACCATTCTAGAAACAGCCCGTATTGCCCAACGTTCCGCCCAGGCAGCAGAACTCATTGCCCTCACACGAGCATGTATTTTAGCAGCTGGCACGACAGTTAACATATACACCGACAGCCAATACGCCTTCGGGGTGGTTCACCATTTCGGGATTCTATGGAAAGAAAGAGGGTTCCTGACTTCACACGGTACACCCATCCTGCATGGAGATTTAGTCTCCGCCTTGACGGAAGCAGTCCTCCTCCCCAAAAAGCTAGCAGTGATAAAATGCCAAGCACATAGGAAAGTGACAGATCTCATTGGACAGGGAAATGCGCTAGCAGACGTTACTGCCCGAGCCACGGCAGAAGACAGAACTATGACACGAATGTATGTGACCAGGTCACAAGCTGAACAATGGACTGATGCTAGGACCACTGTAAGGGACATACAGACTACAGGCACACAAGACGAATTGACTGAGTGGGAAAAGGTGGGACTAAAAGACGAGGAAGATTGCTGGAGAACTAAAGATGGAAATAAATGGCTGTTACCCAATGCCTACCTCATCCCCATATTGACCATGGCACATTTACCAGCACACATAGGCTCCACCCCCATGATTGAACTAATCACAAGAGTATGGCATAATGTCAAGATAACAGAATCTGCAAAGCGCCTAGTACAACAGTGTATAGTATGCCTACAACACAACCCAGGGAAAGGGACAGTAGTACCACGGGGAGGGTTTGGAGTCCCTGATCACCCCTTTGAAGTCCTTCAAATGGATTACATCCAACTAGAGAGATGCCATGGTCTAAAATATGTCCTGGTGGTTGTGTGCGCTTTTAGCAAATGGGTGAAGGCATATCCCACCTGCGACAATACTGCCATAGCCACTGCAAAAGTATTGTTGAAAGAATTCTTCCCCCGGAACGGCCTTTGCAGACTTTTATGGAGCTGACTAACGGCCCACACTTCGTAGCCGAAGTGATACAGAACATACTGAAAGGGTTGGGGGTAAAACAAAAATTCCATGCCGTCTTCCACCCCCAATCAGCGGGCCTGGTAGAGAGACACAAAGCAACATTGAAACTAAAGCTAGCCAAAATAGTTGCCACAACCGGGTTGAAATGGCCCGACGCTCCTTCCATTGGCATTGCTATCAATGCGCTCCACCCCGACCAAACACAGACTGACCCCGTATGAAGTGGTCTTCGGCAGGCCTATGAACATTTGGGCGGCACCAAGACCCACCTCCATTAACGATGTCCCGAACATATTAATGTCAGACTATCTGCATAAATTGACAAACGAGCTAACAATTATCCACCAACAGGTGCAGCAAGCCTTGCCTGACGTATCCAGGGGCCCAGGACATGTGATAAAGCCTGGGGACTTCATCCTAGTTCGCAACTTCCAAAGAACGAAGAATCTGGAGCCCAGGTGGACGGGCCCCTGGCAAGTCTTGATCACCACTCGAACTGCCCTCCGAGTGGAAGAAAAAGAAATTGGCTGCACGCCCACCACTGCAAGAAAGTCCCTCCAACGCTGGCAACCTGTGAAGAGGTGGAGGTGCAAGAGGAAGTACTCGCAAAAGACCGACCAGCTCTGAGTTGCTACCCACAAGAAGACACCCTCCAACTGTCTGAATTTCCTGACCCCACGGTGCCATCCAAGGAAGGGTACAACCTAAGATCGACAAAAGGGGGAGCTCCAACAACCAGGCCACTAACTGAGTCAGAGTCTCAGATCGGTAGCACAGCCAAACAACGCTACCAGGAAAAACACCAGACAAAAGTCTGTGGTCCTAACAGTTGGTGAGCTCCTCGAAGATGATGGAAGAAACGGAACACCTGCAAAGCCACCGCAAAGACACCAAGACTTTTGAACTGCACAGTACAAAGACAATTGCACTTGTAGCTGCATTTCTCACCTGCCTCCTACTAATGGTCACACTCTGGATCACCTGCATACAGAACATTGTCACCAACCATGCAACCAATCACAAAGAAAGAACACTACCTGGTATCACTACCGCCACATCTCCGAGAACGACGCAAAGAATTCTGGAATTATTCTTTCGTACAGATGCTGCACCAGCACAATCTTGCCACCAATGCCACTAACTGTTGGGTCTGTGGGCTGCTACCACATGCCACTGAACATTCCATCCCTTTCATCCCTTCACCCTTTTCTGTTCATGGATCTTGCCTTGCCTGGATGATGCTCCTACAAGAAAGTTACAAAGACAATGCCACTTCCGATGGGACAATCGCTCAGTTCTACAACGAGTTCTGGCTAAACCAAACAGGAAGAACAGCAGCTCCCTTTTGCCCTCACACCTCCAATACGACATTCCCAATGAATGTCCCCTCCAAAGAACGAGTGGAAATACAAGTGTTCAATAATCCTGTCAGTGCCACATTTTCCTACCTGAAGAAAAGAACTGCTGCAACACTGACTGTGGCCCTATCTGTGGCGAACGTCTCTGGCCTTGTATGCATTGAAGGCCGTGGGACTAAGAATGTGGGTCACAGCACTTGTAACATTGTAAGGACTTTGAACACTGCCAACCCTCCAGCATTTGTTGCATCACCCAATATGTACTTTGTCTGTGGAACCAAAGCCTACACCTGGCTCCCAAGAAACTGGGGGCACGTGCTACATCGCTTTTGTTTTGCCACCGACCTACACAGCCCCTGCAGAGCATCATCGAGAAAAGCGTTCTAAAGACACTGATCAAGCAGACTCTGCCGCATCACAGTTCGTTGACGCAGCAAAAGGGCTCGTCCCGCTATGGGGTCCGATGGCAAACAGCCGAGCCATCAGACATCTGTCTCAAGTGGTAGAAACCGCCCTGAACGTCACAGCTGGCATCCTCACCAACAACACTGCCGAGCTTCAAGCGTTCCTGTCTGGTGGCCCTACAAAACCGCATGGTCCTGGACGTGGTACTAGCGGATCGTGGAGGAGCATGTCGCATCATTGGTGCCAGTTGCTGCATATACATCCCTGATAATTCACCCTCTGTCTATGAAGCAATCGAACATCTCCACAGACTGTCTTCAGAAATTCATCAAGGATCAGAGACTTGGACAATTGGAAGTTGGCTTTGGGGCATCTTGAAGGACTGGGGTTGGAAAATATCAATGTTTCTCTTGGTCCCAGTATTGGCAATATGTGGTTGCTGTTTGGGTGTACACTGTATACCACCTTTGTGTTCTCTTTGCATAAGTGCCTTGCGCCCTAAGAATATGGACACTCAGTTAACAAAAATGAGAGTAATGTATGAACAAGAAATACAGGACATTATGGAGATCGAAATAGACTGACGAGATGGCTAGTTATGTTCAAAGGGCGACTGTTAAGAACAAAACACAATCATGAACATTCTGCGCCATCTTGTCTGATGAAAGTTCCTACGTGCACATAAACTACAGTCATTCTGATTGACCACAGCCATTTTGTACTCTGTTGGTCACCTTCATTTCACCCTGTCCTCTAGCAGCCTTCTGACTCTCTGACCAAACCTGATATGTGTGCTGGGGGCTATAAACTATTTCCACGACAAACATCAACATCACCTGCTGCCTCAAACTCGTCTTTCCTCTCATCCCTGCACAAACAGGTTACAAATACCAAACAGACTCTTGCAAGCATGGTTTATTGCACTGCACACAGCAAGACTTGTTTTTTGCCAACAATGGGACCTGTTTTTATCAACAGAACGGACTCTTAGATCTGGCCGGTCTCACTTGTGTTTAGACCCTGAAGCAAGGTCCAGCTGCAATTAAATTGTCTGTTTTTGACCTGGGCAGGAGGAGAGTTAATGTTGGGCTTGTGTAACCATGTTGATGAAACAATGTTGGGCTTGTGTAACCATGCTGATGAAACAATATCAGGCTTGTGTGACAACCTGCCCGGGCGGAGACTCCAAGCTTGTAACCATGATAAATGAAACAAATACATTGTGTAAAACCTGTATAAAAGGAAGAGCCAAAAGCATTGCCAGCAGAACACCTCCCTGAAGACATCCTGGTGTCAGCAGTTGACGTGGTCTCCTCTAAGAGTAATAAACCTTTTTCTTGCCTTCCAGCTTCCAGCGCCTGCCTCGTTATTTTAGATAGCGAATCCAAAGTGGATTAAAGGTGACCTTGCGCCGGGCAGCATTGGGGATCTCAGGAGACTCGCTGCTTTTCACAATATCAGGTCAACGCCATCTCCTCAGCCTGATTCCACACCCTCCGAATGCTCCACAGGGTCTTCAAGTGGCTCCCCTTCAGCATCAGGAAAACGGTAACATATGCCCCCATCACCAGCCAGTTAGACTACAACAACGCACTCTACGCAGGTACCACCACCAAACTCATGAAAAGTCTCCAGACTATCCACAATGCAGCAGCCAGACTGATCCTCAACCTACCCAAGAGGACCCAAATGACCCAGCACCTGAAAGACCTCCACTGGCTTCCCATCCAGAAGAGATGCCAATTAAAGCTTCTGCCCCACGCTTACAAAGACCTCCACTGGCTCCCCATCCAGAAGAGATGGCAATTCAAGCTTCTGACCCACACCTACAAAGACCTACATGACCAAGGATCCACTTCTATGAAGCAATGCCTGAATTTCCACCATCCTCCCAGAAACCTCCGCTCAGATCACCTCGCCCTCGCACAGGCACTACGCAATCGGTCGCTGCCACTCCGGAGGACGCTCTTTCTCCTATCTGGTAGACTAATCCTGGAACACTCTTCCCTCCACCACTGCACTTCACCATTGCTGAGCCATTTCAGGAATGTACTCAAGACCTGGCTCTTCAACTAAGACCAGCAGTTAAGCGCCTGGATAACCTCTAGGGTGATAAGCCGCACTATATAAATATCTGATTGATTGATTGTAGGCCGTATTTCTAATACACTCTTATTCTCGTAATTAGCTTATGTACATGCAAAGCCCACGTTGTATGGTTACCAAGTCACCTGCTGGTTTGCCCAGGTAGACTTGCTACTATGTAATCTCATGAGGCAATAAGCATTCACCATTATAATGGTATAAAACCCACCTCTTGGTTACCAATGACTGAAAGGAGGCTTTATGATATAGGGAGCTGTACTTTTTGTTACTAAGGGCATTTGCGCTTATAAGTAGCCCACCGTAGACATTTACAGAACGCATTACGAAGGATTGTGAGAGGTTGGCCTGGTATATGCTGTCCACTAATTAAAGTCCAAGTGGTAGTTGTGGAGAGTAGTCTTCAGGCTTAGTCTTGAAGGAATGTTAAGCAGCTTGTTTTACCAAAATGCAACCTTATTGTATATAAAAATGAAAGGAGAACCACACAGTAGTTATAAAAATATGTATTTATTATTATAACACACTTAAAATACCTTACAGTATCTGCTACATGCAGATGAACATAAAGCACACAGTACAGTAGCACAGAAACAATCATAAGTAGCACTAATACACAGTGGGCTCCAGGGGGAGACCAAACCATATACTAAAATAGTGGTATAAGAACGACGACCCGAGTCAAGACAGTGTCTAGAGGATGTAGAATTGCTGGGACCCCAAGGAACCACCCAAGGTGAGTAAGTAGGGACCCTACGGAGGACGGGTGCAGTGTGAGAACATGACTGCGTGCTACGTACAATTCAATGGGAGAGTCGTGGTTGCAGTTTTAAAGTTTAAGGACCCTTCCCAGTGGATTACGAAGAAGCCCTTTGGATCATCCGAGGTTGAAGAGCCACCCCACCCGTGGATACCGTAGTACCAGAGTTACCTATCCCAGGGAAGCCGGGTGCATAGGGCTGAAGTGGCATCGGAAACTGCTGTCGATCTCAATGGAGGACTTCAAGGAAATGCCACTGCGGGAAAGAAGAAAAGTGTCCGATGGAATCCAAGGGTGGATTCTTGATGAACAGTACCTGAAAGCAGAGGGAACAGAGTCTGGGTCACTCAGGAGTGACCAGGGGCTCGGTAGACGAATGCCCACCGACTCTGCAGCCACCGGGACCAGGAGATGTCGAGGACAACCATGAGCCGGATACGAGCTATCCCAAGAAGGATGTCGAGTGCTGAGGGGTCGATGTCCGGCTGGTGCACCAACAAGCCTTGGCAGCGGCAACCCACGAAGATGGTCAAGAAAGGTTATGGTTCGGACCAGCAAGGTCCAGGAGACTCACCAAACACAGGGGAGTCAGGGCAAGCCTGGAGCAACCAAGGGAGCCCAAGAAAAGCAAAGATGACCCTCAAGAGGACCCACAGGCCGGAGGCACAGGAGTCGCGAGGGGACCTCAAGCAGAATTACAAAGCAACAGCCCACGGAGCACTCAGTGTGAGGAGGCCAAAGTTCTTTGTGGAAATAGTGCCAGAGGTTGGAGCTACTCAGAGCCCAGTGCACTTGTTTTGGGTACGCCAACAAGCATATGCACTTGCAAAAGTATGCGGTGCACAGGGGTATGGGTATTGCAACCCCCACTAGGGATTCTGACCTCAAACTTGGTGAGAGGGCAGCTCGGACCTCGGGAGACTTGGAAACCCACCGCCTGTGTTGCTGGAGCCTTCAGAGTCCGCTGGAGCTCAAGATCAGCAGATCGGTCAGTTGCGTTACGGTGCCTGCGATTGCAGGGGAGTGACTCCTTCACTCCAAGGGAGATGTCTTCGGTTGTCCTTGATGCTCCACAGGTCCTGCATAGAGCCTGTATGGTGCATGGGCACAGACGATGCTTTGGACGGAGTGGGAGACAAAGTCGGGCCCAAAGGGAGTCCAGCGAAGTCCAGAGTGTCCAGACGGTCGAAGTTCAGTGGTTTCTTGTTCAGTATCTTGTCCATGTCGAATCTAGGGTTCTACAGCCAGGTAAGCCCTTTTGTACCCACGGGAGAGGGTTGGACAGATTCAGGGGACCCTCCCAGGGGACGGTTTGGAAATTGGGGAGGTTACTCCCATGTCCTTTGTCCAGTTTCGCACCAGAGCAAGAACCTACGGCTCCCAGGACTGGCTTGAACTGGACTATGCACAGGGACACCAAATGTGCCCCTCATGCAGACTTTCGGTCGCTGGCAAGCGCTCCCACCCAGGCCTAATACACTAAATTCTGTCTGGGAGGTGGTCACACCTCCCTATGACAGGATGCCTATTTTTCTGCCTTCCCCTGCTCGAGCTTGGCTCAGCAGCAGGAGGGCAGAAATGTGTCTCTGGTCGGCAGCAACCCTTTTGGGCTGCCCGGGACTATAAGGCTGGTACCGGGTACATCAGGGAACTCACAAAGCTCGTTTCTGAGTAATGGAACCATACCTCCCACACCGGTTACCGGTGTGGAGGATGATTCCACAATGTTTGATACCAAACACGATAGGGTTACTTTCAGCCATTTTAGAGTTGGTCATCACGCGGTCGCTTAATGCCACTCTATATGTCGTAAATGGCTGTAGCACTAACAATCCGGAAGAATGGACTCAGTAGGCTGCAGGGGTGTACTGCTCATGCAGTGGTGCCCTCTCACTTAGAACCAAGCACCCTGCCTTCAGGATTTTCAAGGCCTGCTATAGGGGTGACTTATAGGTTTTAAGTGTAGTGACCCTTAGATATAGTAAACCTATATCTTAAGTAAGTGGTGCATTGTTAGACTTGGCATCTTTTGGCGTGTTTCCCCTGACTTTTTGCTTTCTGACCTCCTGGTTTTGACTCTGTTTTTGCTGGTGTAATGATTCTGCGCACTTTCCTCACTGCTGTCCAGTGGGAGTGCTCCTGTAGAAAATGTGTTATGGATTGGTGTTTCCATGATTGGCCTATTTGATTTATGTGTCAGTCCCTAGTAAAGTGCACTGTGAGTGCCAGGGCCTATAAATCAAATGCTGTTGGAGGGCTGCAGCACTGGATTGTGCCACCCACGCAAACAGCCAGTAAAGTGTAACTCTGGCCTGCCATTGCAGAGCCTGTGCGCAGCCTGGGGCTGCTATGTCGACTTGGCAAGTGCACACACTTGCCAGTCCCTAAACCTTCCCTTTTCTACATGTTAGTCACCCCTAAGGTAGGCCCAAGGTACACCTGTGGGCAGGGTGCATTGTATGTGAAAGGTAGGCCATGCCCTGGTGTGTGTGGCATGTCCTGATAGTGAAATACAGCCTACTTCGTTTTTCACTATTGCAAGGCTACCTGTTCCCCATAGGCCAGAATGGGCAGTTTTGATTATTACATCCTATGATCCTAACTGACCCAGGGAACATGGTAGAAATTCGAGTTTAGTATGCCTGAACTCAGAATGATAAAATGCATCTTTTAGTGAAGTTGGTTTTAACATTCTGTGTTTGAAAATGCCACTTTTAGAAAGTAGGTATTTTCTTGTCTAACCATCCAAGCCTGCCTCTGCTAGGTTGTGTATTCCTTGACTGGAGTGTGAGTGACAGGGGCTGGGGGATTCCAGGAGACAGGGTGAGTCAGCACAGGGCTGAATAGCAAGATCTACATGTAGATGGGTGGGAGGAGTTGCACCTGAGACCTGAATAGGGCTGTGCCTTCCCTCCACAATGCTGGCTCCACCTCCTGTGGTGTGTCTGATGTCCCTGGCCTACACTGCAAAAGGAAAGAAGGAGTCTTGTCAACAAAGTGCTCCAGGACTGACCAGAACTGGTTTGGACTAGGCAAAGGCCTCTCTTCCTTCAGAGAACAAAGAGAAATTGAGTATAAAAGGGAGACCCAAACCCCAGAACTTTAGAACTCTTTTGGACCAAGAAGACTGCCAAGAAGAAGAGCTGGAGAAGCTGTGAGGAGGAACTACCACTTTGCTGTGTGCTTTGCTGTGTTGGCCTGCAGTGGCTGCTTCTGTCTTGGGCAGTGAAAGGACTGGACTGAACTTTCTGCAATCTACTTTGTGAGTTTCTCCAAGGGCTTGAGGTAGAGCTTGCCCCCTGTTCAAGAAGTCTCAGGAACAGCAAAGACTTCAAGCCCGACGCCGTCTACGACGCCGCTGCCGACTCCGTGACCAGGAGGCACCGCAGAGGGCATCGCCGCAACGCGACCCTGGTCTCACCGACGACGCCTGCTGACGCCGCCACCGAGCCGCTGCTCGCACCGCGACCTGTGGGCACCGCACTCCGCACTGCCTCGCTTCACGACGACGCCTTGGTATCCCCGACGACGCTGCTCCACGCCGGACTCGACGCCGCTGCTTGCACCGTGATTCGAGGGCACTGCTCGTACAGTTACACGACGCACCGCCCTCATCCCGCACGGCAGCCTTGGCCTACCGACGCCGGTGCCATCGACTCCAGTTCGTCAACCGATGACAGCGCTTCAGCAACGACGACGCCGCTGCTGCACCGTGACCTGCCAGCACCGTGACGAGCACCGCCTTCATCTCACACCGCGACCCTGGTCTCAACGACAACGCCATCTGACGCCGCCACCGAGCCGCTGCTCGCACCGTGACCTGAGGGCACCGCACGTCGCACCGCTGCACTTCGCACCGCAGCACCCGACGCCTGCCGACGCTCCTGACTTCAACAGAGAGGAGATCGATCTGCAACACGTGTGACTTCGAGGGCCCCGACAACGCCTGCACCGACCTCCGGAACCGACGCCTGCGGACGCCGTGTTTTCGGAAGCTCACTGCGAGGTCATCGACGCCCTGCATTTCTGAAAGGTACTGTTTGCGGGTCTTCCCGTCACCGTAGCTGACCCGCGACGTCACGGTCAGCCAGAACTGTTTAGATTTGTTTGTTCACGACGCCGTGATAGCCCCGGACGGAGCTATCGACATCAATGAACTGTTTTTAAGGACACTGTGATAATTGAAGATTTTTAAAGTACTGTACTGTGGATTTTTATCGTATTGGTCTTGTTTCAAGTATATAAAAATATTGGATATTTTTCTAAACTGGTGTGGTGTCCGTTTGTAGTGCTTATGCTGTATTACTGTTGGTTATGTGCAAATGCTTTACACACTGCCTCTAAGATAAGCCTGACTGCTCGTGCCAAGCTACCAAGGGGGTGAGCAGGGGTTATTTTAGGAGTGTAACTCCCTTATCCTGACTAGGAAGAAGGGTCCCTACTTGGACAAAGGTGCAAGCCCTTGCCAACTAGAGACCCCCATTTCTAACATGCATGCACCAACTTACACAGGCTGCAATGCCAGGCCTGCAGATCCATTTTGCATGGCCTCTCATGGGTGGTATAATACATGCTTCAGCCCATGGGAGGCCTCTGGGGTATCTCTCTCCTGGGTACATGGGTACCATATACAAGGGACTGACAAGGGTACCCCAGTATCCAATCTGGAGTGTACCTAATTACATGACATAACATTTTATGGAGAAAGCAGATAGACTGGGGTCCTGATTAGCAGGATCCCAGTCGGACTAGTCGAAAACAGTGTAACATGAAGCAAAAAGTGCGGGTAACCACAAGAAGCAGATCCTACTTTCCTACAAGGATGGAACCAACTATGATCAGGTATGTGGAGAGGTTCGATATTGTTATTTAATCAGAGAGTATATACAATTGGTATAGACTTAATTTTCATCCTATTACCATTCATCTGTGCGTATGCCAAAAATCTTCATTGTAGCCTTAACTCATACTGTCTACAAAATGTTAGGTATAATAAACAACCATAACTACTACCAATCATTGATGTTTATGCACTTACTTTCAGGGGCGGTACAGCTGAGGAAAGGGGTCACATCCAGATTCCCTGCAAAATACTTTGTAAGTTATCTTGCTTCTGTGTACATTCCTAGCCAATGAGCAGGACCACTGGAATAATGTGTTTTTGCAGTTGGATTTTCTGCATTTGTCACATAATGTATCATCTGCTGCTGCCAATTTTAATAAAAAATAATTTGGTTTCAGGCTGAAACAGATCAAATGTTAATAAAAACTTGGTGGCACGTGTTGCTGCGAAATGGAAGGCATTTCCAAATGTTGACTGGCCACCTGTCTGTTGCTTATATGTGCATATGGGTATTAAACTGATACTGACGAGGTGAAACATAAGCCCAAATACTGTTAACGTGTAAAATGACAAAATAATTGTGTGATACTATCACAAAATGTGCCGCATTATGTCAATTAATTTACCTATTCTTGCTGCATAATGTAGTCAATCATGCAACATAATTTTGTCTTCCCTTTCCCATAATTCCAGCGGCCATGCTAATGAGTAAGCTCACAGGAGGATTTGCGAAATCCCTATCCATTCTACTGGCTTATAGCAGGGTCAGTGTCTATATTAACAATCTCCGCAGCCACAAAATATCTACCAGGTGTGCTCCTGAGAATACGGATTCAAGGGAAACGCTGTCTATGCAGGAATGGGGCTTATAGTGATTCCATAACAGCGTTAGGCAGAACTGATGACCATGTGCAAGTCCTATCAGAAGTATGCAGAGAACTGACAACCAGGATTTATGCTAAATCCAAATAAATCTGAATTTTACAAACAATCGCTCTGGCTCTATCGACACATTTTTTTCAATGAGAGGCATGCAGCCCAATCCAAAGAAGACCTGAACAGAAATCTCCTACCAGGCGATATTGGAAATTAAAGAATGTCCAGGGAAATGTTGAGCTATTTTTAGGGTACCTAATGAACTTTGCAATGATTGGTACTCGACAGAGAAGTAACTTGTGAAAGGAAGATGTCTGAGTAGACTGAAGACTATCTAGAAGCACAAGAATGAAGCATAACTTGACCCAGCATTTGCCAGTGAATTGGATATGGATGACGGCCCGAGTGTTGGGAGCCACCCTAGCCTTCCACATGCGCGGGCACAAATTTACTTAAATAATCTTTTTCGATGCCAGAAGCCACACAGACGGGGAGCAAGCCTATGCTCAAACCGAGAAAAAGTCCCTGGCTGTACTGTGGTCTTGCTAACATGATCACATGCTCTTATTCGTAAAACTGTTCACAGACGTTACTGACCACCAGGGACTCATGACAATTTTTGGCAAACCAAAAACCTAGATGCCCCCATGCATTGAGAAATGGGACACATGAAATAAGATTGTACACCAGGTCTTGAAAAGACTTCAACACCACTAATTTCACTTCACAACACACTAATTAGCCCAAGGACTTAGCAGCTCCTGGCTGATGAATAGGAGAAATTCACAATTCGACATTCTACTCCGGCTGCCATACCTGCATGTCAGCAAGCAGAGGAGAAAGCCAGTGACCCAGTGGAAACTGGCAAAATAGATGCTACTTCAGAACCGATGTAAACACAAGGAGATGATGGACAGAGCGCTGAAACTTTTCAGACACTCACCCCCAGTCACAGATCTGGGTTGAATCCATCATCATTCTTTAGCTCACTTCGCCACCTCAGTTCAGACCCAGCTATATGCAAATCAGTCTTGACCCTGTGCCTCATGGGAACAGTCCAGCCCGAACTGCCAAGCCAGGTCTTCCGTGAACCAGAAACAAGCATCCTGGGACCGGTTTCTGGGTAATACCCTTCATCAGCCAGGCTAGCTTGAATCCAGTGGCAAAGTGAGAAAGGGACCCACGTCTGGGCATACCCTGCCAACTTAGGGTGAACAAAGCAAACACAAGGAGATGATAGACGGAGCGCTAAAACTTTTCAGACACTCACCCCAAGTCACAGATAAGGGTTGAATCCATCATCATTCTTTAGCTCACTTCGCCACCTCAGTTCGGGCTGGACTGTTCCCATGAGGCACAGGGTCAAGACTGATTTGCATATATCTGTGTCTGAACTGGGGTGGCGAAGTGAGCTAAAGAACGATGATGGATTCAACCCAGATCTGTGACTAGGGGTGAGTGTCTGAAAAGTTTCAGCGTTCCGTCCATCGTCTCCTTGTGTTTGCTTTGTTTGCCCTAAGTTGGCAGGGTATGCCCAGACGTGGGTCCCTTGCTCACTTTGCCACTGGATTTAAGCTAGCCTGGCTGATGAGGGCTGTTAGCCCGAAACCGGTCCCAGGTTGCTAGTTTCCGGTCCAGGGAAGACATGGCTTGGCAGTTCGGTCTGGGCTGGACTATTCCCATGAGGCACAGGGTCAAGACTGATTTGCATATAGATGTGTCTGAACTGGGGTGGCGAAATGAGCTAAAGAACGATAATGGATTCAACCCAGATCTGTGATTGGGGGTGAGTGTCTGAAAAGTTTCAGCGCTCCGTCCATCATCTCCTTGTGTTTGCTCAGAACCGATGTAGGCACATGAACAATAACAGAAGATATTCGACAGGCAGGGTTATTCTGGCCACAGTGAAGCATCCGTCTGATGGATCCTGCATTGCTATTCTCAGAACTGAGGAAGTGAAATGATTGATTAAACTCGCGAAAGCCATAGAGGGTCATATTGACAAAAAAACATGCTCAAAGCCAAAATCAGATATTCATTCTTGGACTATATGACCAAGAAGGCAGTAAATACATTCACTTTTATCTGAGTACCAACAAATGACTTCAAACATAGCAATTAGTAATATCTGAATCACCAGAAAGAATATGCTAGTGAGTGGCTACCAGCTCTCTAGCCAACTGGAGTGAGCTACTGATGGCGATGGACACATCGTTTTGAATTTCTGTTAGTAAGAGAAGTATTTTCAACAGGAGCTTCAGAGATGTTCGACTAGAACTTGACAAGTTTTAAGCTTGGAAGAGCTGAGGTGATAAAAACAGGTAATGGGACTCATTTCGATGGTCGTTAACTTTCAAGGTTGAAGGTGTGCTTTGCATTTTCCCACAAGCAGATAACACTGCTGTGGCCATAATAAAATGGCATGGTTTAAAGGTTTGTGGCTAGGATTTAAAAAAAGAAAAACTAGTCAATGACTACCATATAGCAAAGCACTCAGGCTAGTACTCCAGAACTACCAAAATACCCCTCACTAATCCACATTTGCAGTCTGC
Source organism: Calotriton arnoldi (assembly GCA_963921515.1). Lineage (NCBI taxonomy): Eukaryota > Metazoa > Chordata > Amphibia > Caudata > Salamandridae > Calotriton > Calotriton arnoldi. The sequence continues at coordinate 957,271 of CAWUFW010001674.1, forward strand.
CAGAACAGATGTTTGAGAAAGCCATATCCACTGTACTTACAGAAGCACCTCGGCCAACACCAAATTGTCATGCATACAAAACAGATAATAACAAGAGCAAAAGCCAAGATGAATGAACACTAACATTAGAAAAGGTGTGCTTGCCCTTCTGGCATATATCTCAGAACAATCTAGTACTTTCAATGTGTAGGGGAAATGAGAAATCCGAGACTGTTTTTACCCTATGTTGCTGAAAGTAACAAGGAGTCATAGAAATCATGAACTTAGCATCTTCGAGCGATTGCACTGTAATGAGAAAATTGCAACTAAAGTAAATGTCACAATGAAATGCTACATCTTGTCAACTCCTTTTACAATGTTATTATGATTTAATAAGGCATTTGCAAACTGCCAAGCTGAATAACCCGCAGCCATTTTGGATGTCTATATTAAAATAACATCCTTGACTTTTCTTGCCTCATATATACCCGGCCTCGTTTCCATGCCAGACACTGCAAAGCAAGGATTCTCAACTAAGCTATCTCAGCATCTGGTATCTCCACTGATGTATGTTATCTCAAGATCCCTTTCATTGTTCTTATGAGAACCCCAGGCACCTCTTGGTATTGTTATGTAAAGTTTCACTTTTTGTCATGTGTATGGTGCTTCAACTGTCTATGTGAAGAAAATGTATAAAATTTGAGGACATTTGGGGAAGAGCTATCATTAAATGCTAACTTATTGGTGAGGAGAAGCTCCGGCTCTCTGAGCTGCGAAATTACTATATTTTTGTGTACTAAACAGGATTTAAACTTCATGAAGGCTTGGAGGAATATTTTTCTTTCACAGAACATGTTGTCTTTGGCCGGGAAAGGTGTACTCAGCCTGAAGTGAGACGAGAGCATGACAGTGCTCCACATGACAGCTCAAGGTGCTGGTGCAACTGGTGTGGAGCAGGGCCCAGCACTCAACCCGCTGATCAGTTTGGACAGCGTTAGATCAGCTAAATTAAAACATGAAGTCTAAAAATGCTTATCTTCCCCCTACTTGGCTTTTTCACTTGGGTGTTTTAAAATACATGCATTTTTCATCTGGGTAGCATAGGAAGGGGCTAGACTGGGTGGGTAGGAGAAGTCCTGCAAAGCAACAACTAGTGTCTGTGCATGTAAAGGTAAAGTGGAGAGGACTCTAGAACTAGTGTGGAAAGGTAAAGATAGGCAAGGCTCCTAGCACGGACCCTATACGGGGAATGTGTGAGGGTGAAGGATGCTCACTGATCCAGCGCCCAAGCTGCTCTACCAGCCTCACAGTGTTAACTGGAGATTGTCCAAAAGAAAAAGGGTCAGTGTGCATGAGTAAAAGCAACTTTATCTCCTCCCTCCCCCCAAATGATCATTTAGAAGAAAATAACTTATGTTCCTGCTTTTCCCATCTTTTCGTTTCCCTCCGTCCTTCCATGGGATGAGTTGTCCTAGAAGGCTTGCAGACACTTTTACGTTTTCCTGTTTGGAAGCGAAGGAAAGAAATATAGGCTAAGAAATCTAAGCAAAAAGAGCCCACGGCTATAGGGACTGCTAACCATGGTTTGTACTACCAGTATTGAAAAAGCATGTGCAGATATCTGAAACAGTGAGGGGGAACTCACTAGCGATGACGGAAAGAGATCCTTTCCAGAAGATGGTAACTTTGATCTAAAATGCTTAAGCACTTTGAGAACATTATTTGAACTATTTCAAAAATAAGGTCAATATAAAACAATGGCTAACATGTTTGAATTGCTATGAAGAAGTTAAGAAGAGGTTGGAGAAAACAAGGAGGATGGTGTTATGGATGTTCTGAGTCTCCCTGCACTGGGGGCACCTGTAAGCTGTGCTTGGAAACAGGGAGTCACAGCTAGGAAAAGGGGAACAAGGAAATAATGCGCAAGCATGTGCAGCAAGCAGGGCAAGACAATTAGTAGACAGCAAAACGCGGCACGTAAGACCTGACCTAAGGCCGACTCCACCACCCTGCACCCCTGCTCTAGAATCTGAGTCCATTCTGTTCTCACTAGGTGCATGACAAAATGGGCCCTGTGTCCAACCATTACCTAAGACAGCTTCAGGTACAGTATAGGCCATAGAGACCAAGAACTAGAAAGAAACATTATGATGATCAGTGCTCTGCACTTAGTGATGTCGATGAAGAGGAACCCTGCTCAGACTTCTCCTATACCTTTTTACTCAACATGCAGAATCAGCTGTGCACTCGCTGTACTGCATGGTAAAATAAGAATTTAGCAGAGTTGGTTATGAAAGAAAAAAAGAAGAAAAAAGGTTGAATGAGTCTAAACTAATGTCTTTACAAATGTAATTGAGGGGATTAGAGGGTAACGGGGTGGACAGGGAAGAGGGCAGGCAGGCCGAAATAATGTACGAAGGAGAAACGTTTTAACATTGTCAGTTAGGACATTGGAAAAGGGTTTGTCCCAACCTCGGGTATTCGTCCCCAAACCGATCCTCCCAAGTTTACTCAGGTCACACATAATTCATATCCAGATTACTAGCCCATGATGTGCTACGTATACCATACTCCTTGTCGATCAAAAGGGCCCATACATAAAATGTATGGTTACTGGCAAAGCTACTTAATGGCTTATTGACATTGGCGCCAGTCTATCTTGCATTACAACATCTGAACTTGATTTGTGAAGGAGTAACCCATCTGCCAAGGTCTAAATCAGACCCTCAGTTGTTAAGAGGTGGTGAGGGGCTGACCCATAATTCTCCCTTTGAAACTTACAGTTTCCACTGCTGCTCTACACCTGCAATTGAGTGACGATATAGTTTTGCAACATTGAAAGCAATATTCAGTGTTTATGCAGTTTCCATTCTCAAATCTGAGCTGTCTTGCCCAGCTGCCCCACCGATGCCTGTCACCACCTGCAACTCAGACACTGGGTTTTTATGAAGGCACATCAAAGAAAATCTGCCCTGCAGGCACGGTGGAAGGGGCCCATTCAAGTACTGCTCACCACCAACACTGCTGTGAAGTGTCTCAACTTCCCAGCTGGGTGCACACCTCTCACTGCAAGAGAGCACCTGCCCCTCCTGACACCGCTCCTGGCAAATGCTGTCTTCTACTGAGACAACTCATATTTGCATCTGCTAGAGAAGTACCGACAGGGCTTGAATCTTTCTTCTTGTTGTATCTGCACTCATCTGCCCACTAATGTTTGAGAGGGCATGATTCCAGTGCCTCTTGACAAAGAAGTAACTTGCCTTCAGCTGTACTTTCATGGGCATCGCATAAAGGAGCGTCATGTTTACCCAATGGAGACAACTATAAAACAGTGTTCTCCAATTTCCCGACAAAAGTATTATGACTGCTGCTATTCATCTTGCCAGTGCTGCCTGTGGCAGGACATGTGATACCCCTAAGGGCAGCATCTTTGTGGGCTGTATTAAGTGTGATATTGTCCTCAACATTATTCTGATGTTTCCTCATTTAACACTTGAATTCCAGCAGGAGTCCTGTCATATTGCTGCTAGCTCAACAAAGAGTAAGGAATATACCTTATTTGTGGTAAATTGACCTATGACTCATTACCCAGACACTGGTCCAGGACTTGCTACTCTGGCTATGTGGCTCAATTTATCGGTTACATTCTAGATTACTTCACCCATCGATAGAAGACTGCCACATTTTATTTCTGAAACAATTTGCTTTTTCGCCATACTCTTTCCCATGTATGGGGTGAAGCATGCTATACATGAAGTCTGAATTACTGCTCAGATACTGGAAGATGTGGCAAATGTCACACAATCTATTTGGAACTATTTTATGATCAGCTACATCCTCAAATGATTGTAATTTTACAAAACAGAATGGTTTTGGATTTCGCCTCAGCTGCTAAGGGTGGTGTATGTGTCATTGTGGGCTCTTAGTGTTGTACTTACATTCCCAGTACCTCACTCAGTAACAATAAAAAGATAGACTATATTAGAAATAGTGTCAAGGAACTAAACAAAGCCATGGTGGGTTTGGTTTGGATAGAAGCAGCATTCAGCCCTAGCTGGAAGGTATCTTTGAGGGAATGAAGATTTTTTAAATAATTCTTGCAGTATTCATTATTTTGATGATTTCCATTTCCATACAAATCTGCTTGAGCAGTTTTTAGACCCAGCATCCTTGGCATGGTTTTCCCCCTATCTTTTTGCCTTTAGATCTTCTGTTTTGCTAGCCTAGGGACTCTGTGCATTTTGCCACTGCTAACAAGTGCTAAAGTGCTTATGCTCTCTCCTAGAAACATGGTAGAATTGGCTTACACCCAATTGGCATATTTAATTTACTTGTAATTCCCTAGTTAGGTGGCACTGCCTGTGCCCAGGGCCTGTACATTAAATGTTACTAGTGAGCCTGCAGCACTGACTGTGCAACCCATTTAAGTAGCACTTTAAACATGTCTCAGGCCTGCCATTGCAGGCTGTGTGTGAGGTTTTAAACTGCCATTTCGACCTGGCAGAATAAACCTTTTGCTAGGCCCAACCCTTCCTTTTTAATACACATAAGTTACCCATAGGGTAGGCCCTGGACAGCCCAGAGGGCAGGGTGCAGTGTATTTAAAAGGTTGGACATGTTCTTTTAAGTTTTACATGTCCTGGTAGAGAAAAAATCTTACATTCGTTTTTCACTACTACAAGACCTACCTCTCCCATAGGATAGCATTGGATTTACATTATTCCATTTAATACGCTGTAATTTCCAAACAGGAGCAGGTAATCATTTCCTTTGGAGTCTTTGGAATTGTAATGAAAAATCCTAACTTATGGTGAAGTCAGATTTTAAATTACAATTTTGAAAATGCCAGTTTTAGAAAGTTGGCATTTTCCTACCTTAGCCATTTGGTGCCTGCAGCTTGTCTTTGGGTAACATGACTGGGTGTAGTTGACAGGTGGACTTTGCGTATTCCTCATAGACCGCCAAACACAATAGAAAGTGTAGGTGTGCCTTGATGGGCCATCACTGGTAAGATGGGAAGTAGAAGCTGGGCCCAGCTCCACTTACACTTGAATAAGCTGTATCCTGCCTCCACACAAAGGGTGGCATACCTCCTGTAGGGGAGAGGAGTTGGCCTAACGGCTAGGGCGGTCGACCTCGAATCTGGGGAACTGGGTTCGAGTCTCGGCAATGACGCTGAACATCCTGTGATTCTGGGCAAATCACTTAATCTCCCCGTGCCTAACAAAAATGAATATGTCCTCATGTAATGCAACTGGTGCTATGTAAAGTGCTCTGATACCCGATTCGGGTCAAGTTCGCGCTATATAAAAACTCTGTAGTTAGTCTGGAGGCAGGGTATATCAGGGACCAATTTGTATTTAACTGTTATTCAGAAAAAAATCAGGAACGATTACCAACTTGTAAAAATCCGAAACTTTGAGGTTATTGACATTGGTAAAATGTTTGAGAGGTCTCAGATTTCTCCAAAGGTCTTAATTTCACATGATAGTTCATCTTTAGTGAATAATGCCACTGATAAAAATTATATTTTTATCATTAGTGCACACAAATCTAAATAAATTATGAAAAAGCCTACTATTCAATGCTACCGGAGTGGTTCTAGAAAACCATTTAGGTAATTTTGCATCTTGTCTTACAGTTAACAAAAAGGTGCAATGATTGCAAAAAAATGGGACTTTTCCAAGTGGTTTGTAAATCCAGTGATAGTAGAATGAAAATGAATACTGTCTCACTGGATGTGTGAAAAAGATTTAAAGAGTGTGATACTCTAACATCAAAGGTCCTTTATTTGATGCTATAATTGATGGTGTATGGATTGGTGTGATGGCTGATTCTGGAGCATGGATAACTATTTAGTCTGACATAACAATTTTTAAATATTGGCCAAAGTACAACACTTTGTTGGACCCTGGTGTTAATCCTAAAGAGTTCGGTGACCATGATATTGATATGATTAGATTTTTTTGTTGGTGAGATTGAATGTTTACGCAGAAAAGCACAAGTTAAGATATATGTTTAGAAGAAAGGACGTGATTTGCTGGGGTGGAAAGATTTGGCACTTCTGAGTTTAATGCTTAAACCAGGTTCTGATACTCTTATTGTACTTGGAGATTTGCCTATGTTGACTTGGAAGAAAATTCGGTTCAGAACATTAGCTCAAGATTTCCAAACTTTTAAGCAGCAAAGTGAGAACTGTAAAATGATTTGAGCATAAGATTAAGTTAAAAACTGATGTTCAGCACATTGTTCACAAACTCAGGTTGTTACTTTTAAGTGTGTGGAATGATTTGAAAACTTTACTGGATAATCTCTGCTCAGAAGGTATTCCTACTGAATCATCTGAGTGGGTTCCACCTGTTGTTCTGGCAAGAAAACAATATAGGAATTTTCGCTTGTGTGTAGACCTGCACACATTGAACAAGAATATTTTGGTAGACTGCCATCCTTTACATCAAATCCTGGCGATGTTAGCTAATTTAGGCCTAACAAGGTATTTTTCTATTATAGAGTTCCATTCATCTTACCACCAGATACAGTTGACCAAAGACTGGATTTTACAACATTCATAACACGATTTGGGGCACATGAATATCTCGGTTTACCTTTTGGAATGGCATCAGCTGCCAGTTTCAAAAACGAATGAGTCTTCTATTTGATAATTTTAAAAATGTACATGCATTCCAAGATCACATCCTGATTTTCACTGAAAATGCTGAGGAACATTTTGTTGTGCTTTAACAAGTTATACATATTCCTATGAAATGGTATGACAGTCAGACCAGAAAAGTTAAAGCTATTTGTACAACAAGTTGATTATCATGGTCATTTGATTTCAGCCACAGAGTTACTGGCTGAACACTCAGCCCGGCTCACTTCTGAATGAGACTACCTAGCCGGGTACTGTAAGTTATCAACTTAATCGTGGCATTAAACCGGACTTGATGCCCAAGTTGAATTTAATGTCACTATTAAAGAAAAGCAACTGTTAGAAATTGCCTCTCTGTGACCCAGTCTGTCCAGTGGCCTCATATGGTTACTGGCCAACAGATAGCATTCTGCCCACCTGGGGAGTTGTGTGAAAGACTCCCAGACTTAGGAACAATAGCAGCCTGCTACAGGGTGAGGTGTTACCTCCCATTCGTAGGAAGCCACTCAAGGTGTTAGCCCAAAAGGCGAGTTTCAAAGGCGACGTTGCCATTGGTGGGCGAATGGCGTTCACACTCCTGAGCTTTGTTCAGGTAGACGGGCCAGAGACAGGCACAGAGAGGGGAGACCAGTGCCCAAACCGGTTTTCCAATGGGCATGTAGCCTACAAGTAGCCATACCTATAGGGTGGGCTACCAAGCTCCTAAAATCTGAGGAAAGGTCCCGACATCTTGAGAGGGGACTGAATAGTGCGTTCTGGGATTGCTAGATGCCACACATAGCCAGAAAGTCATCACCAAGAGGAAGGAGACCTGGTTGTCCATTGGCTAGTGACCGCATCATCCCCCAAGGGAACTTTCTGGGAATAAATATGCCACCCCTCGCACCCTGGCCCTCAGATCACATCGGAACTGGAACAACGACCGAAGAAGGACTGCCTTGCTGCCCCCTGGACTGCACAAAGAGAGGCTGCACCGTCTGCTGGACTGCACCTGCTGCACCTTGGGCTAGCAAATAGAAGACTGTGCCTGTGGCTCCTGGTTTGGGGAAAAGTCATGCCCAAGCCCCAGACCAAAGGAATGACTCAAGAGAACAGTGTACTGACCCCTGGAACCTGTACCAGGGTCAGACCAACTGAAGCCATATCGGCATGTTGGTGGCCACTAAGGAAGTTTCGCTATCAGCTGCCGGTGGGCACCCCAAGAGACCTCTCCTTGACAGCCAAAATTTGCACCCGAGTCAGCGGGGCCCGGGTGAGACGTCTGAGTCCAGATTGTTCACCTACGAGGGACACCGGCCCCCACCAGAGGATATCGATGGGACAGCTGTTGACTGAGACTGGTAGCTCAGTCACTGCTGGCCTTGCAATTTTGAGACCCCAAAATGTACCTCAATCAGTACGCCCACAAATCAATCAATCAGAGATGGTGTTAAACGTTAATTTCTTGAGGCAATGTGTCCCCAAGTCAAGCCACCTTACCAGCACATAAAAAAAATCAAGGGCCCAATCAATAAATCAGTTCTAGATCAGAAGAATAGTTGAGAGTTTTATAACAAAATCAAAAAATAAGATGATACAGAGTCAATGCCATGAAAGCTCTCAATAAATCGAGGGTTTTCATACAGTATTTTTGCATATTAAATTAACAGAACTACAGAATCAATGTGGTGTGATGGAAGTTTGCATTCTCAGCAAATTGGAGCACAGCTTAATTTAATGTCATATTGTCTTGGCGGTGTGGCTTAAAAACACGCAAGCAAAAAATCTGTGCTTAGCATGGTGGGCTGCCTGACTGTTATTTTGCTAATTCTGTCATTGCATTCACATATATAATACAACAAGTAACATTGAAATGATCACTCTCTACAATGCCCACCTGGCAACAAGCTCTACCTCTTTTAAATACCCAAAATAAAATCTCTTGTGTATCTGAAACAAGGATTACCCTTCCCACAAGGAAACAGGGTGTTAGTATTTGTTAGAAATGGGATCTCTAGTTGGCAAGGGCTTGCACCTTTGTCCAAGTAGGGACCCTTCTTCCTAGTCAGGGTAAGGGTGTTACACTCGTGAAGTAACCCCTGCTCACCCTCGTGGTAGCTTGGCACGAGCAGTCAGGCTTAATTCAGAGGCAGTGTGTAAAGCATTTGCACATAACCAACAGTAATACAGTGTAAGCACTACAAACGGACACCACACCAGTTTAGAAAAATAACCAATATTTTTATATACTCAAGACAAGACCAATTACGACAAAAATCCACAATACTATACTTGAAAAACGAATGCTTGATAAGGTAACTTCTTCTTTGCAGGAATAGTTCAAAAACAAAGTTCGTACGAGTCGGTAGCTCCGTCCGAGCCTACCGCGATGCTGAAAACCACAGAGTCTAACAGTTCCAGCCGACCGCGTCGATACGGGCCAGCAGAGTCGTGAACAGACTCGGTCACAGTACCTTTCTCGTTGTGGCTGGTACGGAGTGTACGAGCCGGTCGGCGTTCGTCGCGGTTGCGGTGCAAGACGGAGCGATGCAAGGTGCGGTGTCCCTCGATGCGGTGCAGGCAGCGGCTCGATGAGCGTCGTGCAGATGGAGTCGGTGAGTCCAAGGCGTGCGATGCAGGGTGAGACGATGCTCGATGCGGTGCTGACAGGTTGCGATGTAGGCGACCAAGCCGGAGTGCGGGAGCTGGCGTCGGACAGCGGTGCGAGTCGGAGCGGTGCGTCGCAGACGTGCGAGCGGTGCCCCAAATGCGATGCGGTCACGACTCTTGAGCCAGTTGCAGCGACCGCGTCGGTCGGGTCCGGCTGGTTCAGTGAAGCGATGCGATGCGAACTGCGGTGCCCACAGGTCACGGTGCAAGCAGCGGCTCGGTGTTGGCAGCGTCGCCCACGGTGAGACCAGGGTTGCGATGCGAAGCGGGGCGATGCGGTCTGCGGTGCAAACAGGTCACCGGTCAGGGATGGATTCGGTTGACGGAGTCGGTTGCAGTTCCCTTCCTCTGTGGCAACTGAAACAGCGTTCCAGGAGCGGTACCCAGAGGCTTGTGAAGTCTTTGCAGTCCCTGAGACTTCTTAACAGGAGGCCAGCTCGGTTCCAGGCCCTTGGAGATACTCAGCACAAGTTTGTAGAAAGTTCAGTCCTTTCACTGCCCAAGGCAGAAGCAGCAGCTGCAGGCCAACCCAACAAAGCAACAACACAGCAAAGGGGCAGTACTCCTCCTGGCAGCTCTTCCAGCTCTTCGTCTTGGCAGGTTCCTTGATTCCAGCGAGATCTAAATTCATGGGGTCAGGGCCCCAATATTTATATCCCAAATTCCTTTGTTCTCTGAAGGCAGAGAGGCCTTTGCCTAGTCCAAACCAGTTCTGGAGCACTTTGTTGACAAGTCTCCGTCCCTTCTTTCAGTGAGTAGGCCAGGGACATCAGACGCACCACAGGAGGTGGAGCCAGCATTGTGGAGGGAAGGCACTGTCCTATTCAGGGGCCCAGGTGCAACTCCTCCCACCCATCTACATGTAGATCTTGCTATTCAGCCCTGTGCTGACTCACCCTGTCTCCTGGCATCCCCCAGCCCCTGTCACTCACACTCCAGACAAGGAATACACAACCTCGCAGAGGCAGGCTTGGATGGTTAGACAAGAAAATACCCACTTTCTAAAAGTGGTATTTTCAAACCCAGAATGTTAAAACCAACTTCACTAAAAGATGCATTTTATCATTCTGAGTCCAGGCATACTAAACTCGAATTTCTACCATGTTCCCGGGGTCAGTTAGGATTATAAGCTGTAATAATCAAAACTGCCCGTTCTGGCCTATGGGGAACAGGTAGCCTTGCAATAGTGAAAAACGAACTAGGCTGTAATTCACTATCAGGACATGCCACACACACCAGGGCATGTCCTACCTTTCGCATACAATGCACCCTGCCCACAGGGGTACCTTGGGCCTACCTTAGGTGTGACTAACATGTAGAAAAGGGAAGGTTTAGGGACTTGCAAGTGTGCGCACTTGCCAAGTCGACATGGCAGCCCCAGGCTGCGCACAGGCTCTGCAATGGCAGGCCCGAGTTACACTTTACGGGCTGTTTGCGTGGGTGGCACAATCCAGTGCTGCAGCCCACCAACAGCATTTGATCTATAGGCCCTGGCACTCTCAGTGCACTTTACAAGGGACTGACAAATAAATCAAATAGGCCAATCATGGAAACACCAATCCATAACACATTTTATACAGAGAGCATATGCACTTTAGCACTGATTAGCAGTGGTAAAGTGCCCAGAGTCCTAGAACCAACACACACAGGGTCAAAAACAGGAGGCCAAAAAGCAAAAGTCTGGGGGTAAACCCGCTGAAAAAGCCAAGTCTAACACAACCCCTCCCAGCCTAAAGCCAGGGTAGACTAATCAATCCCTTGATGGACTTCCCTGCTTGGGGCGATAGAACATAGACCTGGCCCACAACAGTGGGGGCACGTTCTGGTTCTACGCCTTTCCAAACCCAGTTGGATCCCTCTACCCATACTCTCAGGGCCCACTAAGCTGACTCATGGGGTACCCTTCTCTTCACCTGTGAACCCCATCTGTGCAGCGCCTAAACTTACTTTGCTCACAGATGTGTCCCAACAGTTCGACCGTGCCCACATGGCCAACCCAGTGGTGTGGCCCAGTCCACCCCCGGGGTGTGACTCCTGTCCCCCTCCCAGGGGCAACTCTGTCCACCAGGACAGTAAGCCACAGTGGCTACCGACAGTTGTCAGTGGGGAGACCCAGGCCTTATGCCTCTCAGGGCTCTCTAACCTCTGTGGCGTCAGAGAGTGGGGGGCGGTAGCCCCAGGTGCCTGGCACCCTTGGTCCACTCTCCCTCCTGTCAGGACAGGTATAACATCCTGACACTGACCCACCAACCCCGGGCCTGTACCCGGCAGCTGGACAGGAGACTGGGGTGGCCTCCCCCACACCCGGTCCTCCTCCCTGGGGCTCTGTACCCTCCCACCTGGAGCGGTACCCCCTTCCAGAATTGTCAGGGCACCTGTGGCAGGTGTCCTGCACAGTTTGCCCACCAGTTCAGGGGTTCTATCCTGCAACTGGGATTCCAGCTTAGGGTCTGTACCCTTAGGCTGGACAGGGGACTGGGGTGGCCTCCCCACCTCCGGTCCTCCTCCCTGGGGCTCTGTACCCTCCCACCTGGAGCGGTACCCCAAAAGACAAACTGGTAGGGGCACTGTTAGCAGTCGCCCCTTCCTCCAGGTCAGGGGGACACCCTGAACCTGGTCCTTCAACCCAGGGTCTGTACCCATAGGTTGAACCTGTGCCTGGCAACCCAGGACTTCCGGGGGAGTACACCAACCCTCCCCAAGGGAAACACACTCCTCATGGGTCGTGCGAGAGTCTGCCTGGTGCAGGTCTCCAGCCTCCTGTCCACCTGACAGAGCATGAAGACCCCCCAGGCCAGAAGTGGCCTCACCAGGGTCAGTCCTGGGGTGCTCTGACCTCAGAGCGGGCAACCCCCGACCCACTGGTCCTTCCACTGGGGACAGCGCCCCCCCCTCACCTTTTTCTCTGGACTTATGCCCCCTCCCAACTGGAGCGGTACTGCCAGACACCAGAACCACTGGAGCTCTGTTTACAGAGGCGCCAGGTTCTCCTGTCAGTAGGAGATCTCCCTCAACGGACGGCCTACCAGTACAGTCTAGGCTCCCCACCTGGGGTTCCCTCCTGGAACCACCGAGGCTCCGGGACCGGGTTTTGGGCACCTTGGGCCGCAGCCCATTCTCACTCCTTCTCCGCAGAGACAGGACGTGAGTCCCTACACCCTTCCCATGACACCGGGACCTATCTGGGCTATTACAAACCTTTCCCACCACTCTTGGTTGGGAAATACCTAAGCCACTTCCTCCAGGATCACCCACAGATGCTTCTCCAGACCCTCTGGAATCCACAAAAAGGTCTGCCTCCAGTGCAAGCTCCCTGGGGTCAGAGAACTCACACTCCACTGGGTGTTGGCATAGCTCTGGAAAACAGGGACTTAAAATATGCTCTCCAACAATTGAATCACACAGCCCCACACAGGTGTTAACCAAACTGCCCTTCACCCAACCATCCAGTGCCTCAGACAAGTACCCCACAACATTCTCACAAGACTGGCGAGACAGTGTCTGACTGTTGCTGTCCCTCAACCCATACTCTTCTGGCTGGTCTTCATACTCACTTACCAGGGCTTCTACCATGGGGGAACCCCTCTCCTGCACCTCTCATCTAGAGTCAGTAGAGTGTCCCTCCCACTACCAGGAATATGATCCCCTGCGCCAGTTCCCCAATCTACCTCAGGGACACAACGCACCACTGGAGTAACCTCACAATCCTGAACCCCCTGGTGTATGTCAACCCCCTCCTTGAAGTAGGGCCCCAAATGTGTGTGTCTACCTCATCCTCAGTACTGGACACTACACTTTTGCTGCCACCATCTGGGCTGGACAAAGCCCTACCGGCTTCCCAATCTAGCTCCAGCTCTCTCATTTTAAGCTCATGATCCAAGATCATCCTCCTTTCCTCCATGGCTAATCTCTTCTCCTCCCGCTCACTCTCCAGCCTGAGCTTCTGCAGCTCAAACTGCCTTGCCTCCCGCCTGTCCTCCAGCTCCTCTGGGGACAGACTGCTGCTGCCTGACCTGGCGGGTTCCCCCTTACCCAAAAGCACATCCACCCTGGAAATAGGCTCCTCCACCTCCTCACTGAGATTACCAGGCTGCCCACTGGCATGTCTGGCTGCTACCCAGGCCCTCAGCGCCTTCTGTAGCTCCTCCTTCCTTGTGAGGCCTTTAATTTGGACTTTCAGGTTTTTACAAATTGCTCGTAGTTCCTTTACGGCGTAGGTTTCCAACCTATCCTCCTCAAAGATAATTTCCAGAGATGCAACGGATGATGCAGCTGTGTCAGGCATGACAAAAGTAGTGAGTTGAAAACTGGCAAGATCAAAAATAGGCCAAAAGAAAAAGAACCAGTATGTGGTACGTAATGGTCTGCGATATGGTAGTAGTGCACACCAATCACTGTAAGTCAAGTGCAAACACAAGTCCTATCCCACCGCTGCCACCAATGTTAGAAATGGGATCTCTAGTTGGCAAGGGCTTGCACCTTTGTCCAAGTAGGGACCCTTCTTCCTAGTCAGGGTAAGGGTGTTACACTCGTGAAGTAACCCCTGCTCACCCTCGTGGTAGCTTGGCACGAGCAGTCAGGCTTAATTCAGAGGCAGTGTGTAAAGCATTTGCACATAACCAACAGTAATACAGTGTAAGCACTACAAACGGACACCACACCAGTTTAGAAAAATAACCAATATTTTTATATACTCAAGACAAGACCAATTACGACAAAAATCCACAATACTATACTTGAAAAACGAATGCTTGATAAGGTAACTTCTTCTTTGCAGGAATAGTTCAAAAACAAAGTTCGTATGCAGTCGGTAGCTCCGTCCGAGCCTACCGCGATGCTGAAAACCACAGAGTATAACAGTTCCAGCCGACCGCGTCGATACGGGCCAGCAGAGTCGTGAACAGACTCGGTCACAGTACCTTTCTCGTTGTGGCTGGTACGGAGTGTACGAGCCGGTCGGCGTTCATCGCGGTTGCGGTGCAAGACAGAGCGATGCAAGGTGCGGTGTCCCTCAATGCGGTGCAGGCAGCGGCTCGATGAGCGTCGTGCAGACGGAGTCGGTGAGTCCAAGGCGTGCGATGCAGGGTGAGACGATGCTCGATGCGGTGCTGACAGGTTGCGATGCAGGCGACCAAGCCGGAGTGCGGGAGCTGGCGTCGGACAGCGGTGCGAGTCGGAGCGGTGCATCGCAGACGTGCGAGCGGTGCCCCAAATGCGATGCGGTCACGACTCTTGAGCCAGTTGCAGCGACCACGTCGGTCGGGTCCGGCTGGTTCAGTGAAGCGATGCGATGCGAACTGCGGTGCCCACAGGTCACGGTGCAAGCAGCGGCTCGGTGTTGGCGGCGTCGGACGTCGCCCACGGTGAGACCAGGGTTGCGATGCGAAGCGGGGCGATGCGGTCTGCGGTGCAAACAGGTCACCGGTCAGGGATGGATTCGGTTGACGGAGTCGGTTGCAGTTCCCTTCCTCTGTGGCAACTGAAACAGCGTTCCAGAAGCGGTACCCAGAGGCTTGTGAAGTCTTTGCAGTCCCTGAGACTTCTTAACAGGAGGCCAGCTCGGTTCCAGGCCCTTGGAGATACTCAGCACAAGTTTGTAGAAAGTTCAGTCCTTTCACTGCCCAAGGCAGAAGCAGCAGCTGCAGGCCAACCCAACAAAGCAACAACACAGCAAAGGGGCAGTACTCCTCCTGGCAGCTCTTCCAGCTCTTCGTCTTGGCAGGTTCCTTGATTCCAGCGAGATCTAAATTCATGGGGTCAGGGCCCCAATATTTATATCCCAAATTCCTTTGTTCTCTGAAGGCAGAGAGGCCTTTGCCTAGTCCAAACCAGTTCTGGAGCACTTTGTTGACAAGTCTCCGTCCCTTCTTTCAGTGAGTAGGCCAGGGACATCAGACGCACCACAGGAGGTGGAGCCAGCATTGTGGAGGGAAGGCACTGTCCTATTCAGGGGCCCAGGTGCAACTCCTCCCACCCATCTACATGTAGATCTTGCTATTCAGCCCTGTGCTGACTGAACCCGGTCTCCTGGCATCCCCCAGCCCCTGTCACTCACACTCCAGACAAGGAATACACAACCTCGCAGAGGCAGGCTTGGATGGTTAGACAAGAAAATACCCACTTTCTAAAAGTGGTATTTTCAAACCCAGAATGTTAAAACCAACTTCATTAAAAGATGCATTTTATCATTCTGAGTCCAGGCATACTAAACTCGAATTTCTACCATGTTCCCGGGGTCAGTTAGGATTATAAGCTGTAATAATCAAAACTGCCCGTTCTGGCCTATGGGGAACAGGTAGCCTTGCAATAGTGAAAAACGAACTAGGCTGTAATTCACTATCAGGACATGCCACACACACCAGGGCATGTCCTACCTTTCGCATACAACGCACCCTGCCCACAGGGGTACTTTGGGCCTACCTTAGGGGTGACTAACATGTAGAAAAGGGAAGGTTTAGGGACTTGCAAGTGTGCGCACTTGCCAAGTCGACATGGCAGCCCCAGGCTGCGCACAGGCTCTGCAATGGCAGGCCCGAGTTACACTTTACGGGCTGTTTGCGTGGGTGGCACAATCCAGTGCTGCAGCCCACCAACAGCATTTGATCTATAGGCCCTGGCACTCTCAGTGCACTTTACAAGGGACTGACAAATAAATCAAATAGGCCAATCATGGAAACACCAATCCATAACACATTTTATACAGAGAGCATATGCACTTTTGCACTGATTAACAGTGGTAAAGTGCCCAGAGTCCTAAAACCAACACACACAGGGTCAAAAACAGGAGGCCAAAAAGCAAAAAGTCTGGGGGTAAACCCGCTGAAAAAGCCAAGTCTAACACAATTGTAACACAAAACAGCGGATCCTGCGGCCTATGTGTCTGGATACTTGATAGATAAAAACGCCAATTGGCAAATTGATGTGTGGACGGTGAATGCCAGAAGGAGAATCAGAACAACACACTGGATGTAGTTATCAAGACGAACATTTTTACTGGGTGATATTTTCACTAAAATTGTACATACATAAATGCGCAGTGTCCCAAGTGAAATAGAACCTTGTAAAGGAAAAAAAGAGGGTTTTCTTTTGGACAATAAGTAAAAAGGTTTCTATATACATCAAAAGACCACAATACAATAGGTTCAAATCGTCAATCAATCCTCTAGGACAATACTAGAGGTTTGAGAAGGTGGTTCTTTTGCATGTCAAGTCGACGACGTTTCGACCCCACAAGTAATGAGGGGGTCTCATCAGGACCTTATGATATGGGACACTTGAATTAAGCCAACAAACTGCCAAAGTGAACAGTGCAGAACAAACACCTAGGGATTGGGGTGGCTCAAGACTGTGGAAAAGTATGTCTGTTTTCTTGCCATTAGCTCAGCCATTTTGCGCTTCATCCTCCATTGCGACCTCTCTACAGGGGTCACAAATGCTCTGTGGCTTCACATCTTGATTCACCTCACCTCTGCACTGCCACCAACGCCCTGTTTCTGACCTGACCTGCCGCCACCTGCCTGGACTCATGCTAAAACCAGTCGAGCAGGACTGCCCATGCCCTTGTTTGCCACAATCTGACTGAACTCTTGCTAAACCCCAGTTTAACAGGACTGTCCACTTGCGCTTACTGTCCTCACCCTGCCCTTCGCCCTACAGGGCTTGACAGCTACCATCTTCGGACTTATCAGATTGTCCTCTGCTTGTTGTGTAATTAAGAGCTTCACCTACACCCTGCAGGGGCCCAACAGTGACCATCTGCTAGCTTATCAGATTGACCTCTGCTTGTTGTGTAATTAAGAGCTTCACCTACGCCCTGCAGGGCCCCAACAGTGACCATCTGCTAATTTATCAGATTGACCTCTGCCTGTATAATTATGGTGTTCATTGTTTTACTGTACACGTCTCCCTTTGTATAATTATGGTGTTCATCGTTTTCTGTATACATCCCCCTTTTCATAATCATGGTGTTCTTTCTTTACTATACACGCCTGGGGTGGGGATGAAGGGTATATAAGACGTGGAACCAAAGTGCTTGGCAGATTTGCCTCCTCAGACAAGCTGCGGGTGTCTGTTGCTGATGCTCTCTCTCCATCTCATGAGATTGTAATAAATATCCTTTCTCTCGGCGCTCCAGTGTTGGTCTCAATTTGTATCCCGGACCCGTGGTCTAAGGGTGGACCCTGCACCTTTGGGTGGTCTTCCAAGGAGACCCCCAAATCCACAATTGGTGCCCAAACGTGGGGCCCCATCAGTGACACGGATGCCCGGTCGAGGGGTCCCTACGAGGAAGTTTGAACGGACGGTGGTGGAGTATACCTACGCGAAAGAGACCCTCGTCTTCGTAGCCACCACCCGACCTTCGCTGCATCTGAAAAGGCCCCCGCAAGTGGCACCGGTCCTGACTGGAGCCCCCGATAGACTTGGACGAGCTTTGCAGTAAAGAGACCGCCTGGAGAACGAGAAAAAGGATTCTGGTAGGATCGCCGGTTGGCGATACCTTTTGTTTGTTTGGTTTTGGTTATCTGTTTTTTTTTATTTTTTCTTCACTCTTTGCAAAAAGTGAAGGTAAACGGGTAATGTGGACTTTTTGTCCGGCTTAGAAACTTGTGGAGACGCTTGGTAAGATAAAATAGAAAAGCATGCCCGTGTGTAGCAAATTTGCACAATGGTTTTGTTGTTGCACATCTCGATCAAGGGTGCTGGAGGATAGTCAGCCGGCTCCTCCGGAAGGTACCCCTAGTAAGGACATGTACATAAAGTACGGTATTTCTCCCATAATGTATAACTCATTGTGGCATAAATACACGTCTAAGGATACAGAGACTCAATGGCCTATGTACGGCTCTTTCGAACCCCAGAAGCTTGAGGCCGTAGAGGCACAACTTCATAGGAGGAGGTCCCGACAAGCAATGTTTGATGCCTTGGGTCAGTGGAAAAAGGAAGGGACTGAAGAGGGTGAGAAGGGCTCAGGCTAGATTACAGAAAGAGGCTCGGAAAAGTGATAAACAGGCATTAGAGGAATTGCGACGTGAAAAGGTTGCTTCAAACATCGCGTGTGCAGATAGGGAATACAGGTTAAATATGTCCGGTCAATACTCTGTACGTTACACTCCCTTGTCACGAACGGACCCCCAGGAGGAGGAGTTTCTCCTCCACCCATTGCCACCACCGTACCATGTCCCTCCCCATCCTATCCCACAGCCGGCCGGTGAGAATGCACCACCTCCTAACGCCCAACCTCCACCTCCCGACCACACTGCCCCTCCTGCTCCATCTGATCCCGATTTAGCCCCCTCTGTTCGATCACACACACACCGCATTACACCTACAGAGAAACAGGCTCTGAATGATCTCGTTCGCACCTGCCTGAAGGATCTTTCCACATCAAACCAGATCTGTGCGATCTATGAAGCCTATGCACCACCCTGCAAGGGCTACTTCCTACAGCAATTTGCTCATGAAATACTCTCTGTTTATGAGAAACGCCACAGAGTAACACCAGCAGGCCATATTACAGAATTGTATCGTAAGTTGACAGAGGGACGAGGAAATGCTGAGGAAAGCCACAGCTTGTTAGCATTTACACTACAAATGATGGAAAGTTTGAGGAGAGACCAGGAGGAAGAGGAAAAAGAACCAGTAGTGGAGGGAGCGATGGGAGGTCATATGGCACCAATAAGGGAAGCTGCTCCAGTTTTAGTCCCTGCTCGAGGACAGGGTACTGCTGAGGGATTAGATAGTCCGGATGCGAAGAGCAGGACGTTATATAATTGGGTGTACACTCCGTGGCTTCGAGCTGACATCTTAGCTTTTAAAAGGACTTACCCGACCCCCGGAAGAATCCCATTGGATTCTACGAAGGGTTGGACACGGTTATTGCCACCTACACCATGACCTTAACAGACATAGATCAGTTTTTTGGGCTAATACTGCCGCCAGACATCTGGAGACCAATAAGGAAAATAGACGATCAGACTGTATTCGGTCACAAGTGGGAAGATTTAGTAACAATGGATAAGGATAGAAAACCAGGGGAAAGGCCAGCGGAAGCTATTTTAGCACTACCAGGTCGCATAGTAACAAAGCTGAAGGCCACCATTCCGGCCAGAAAGGTTGACTGGACAGTCATTACTGCGTGTAAGCAAAAGTCTGAGGAAACGACGTCTGACTACTTCTCTCGACTCAGCCAGGTGTTTGTTGACTATAGTGGACAGGACACGATGACTGAGACAGGCCGACACTTACTAGTTCAGACTTTTGTTAAGGGATTGTTGCTACCGATCTCCACTAGGTTACAGAGTAGCGAAAGCACGTGGCCTGCGGCAACACCAGCGCAGATCCTGACAATGGCCCAATATTACGAACATCTGCAAAATAAAATAGAGGAGGAAAAAGACAGATAAAGAAAAGACCTAAAAGAAAAGGTGATGCTTTCCCAGATAAGCACGGGAGGGGGAGGAAACGGTAGGGGCCAACAGAACAATTATATGCCTGCGGCTGCTAGAACACACCAGCCCCCACGTCAACTGTCCCAGGACCAGTGTGCGTATTGTAAAGAAACAGGCCACTGGCGTGCAGATTGTCCACTTTTGCAGCGAAATACCATAGGGAGAGGGCGAGGAGCACCTAGAGGAAGAGGAGAGGTCCTGCGCCACCCTTTGGCGGACAGCGTCCAAACATCTTTGATAATTCCAGGCAGGCTGTTACCCAAGATTTTACCACTGATCAGTTCCCCGACAACGAGTATGCATGAGACAGCCAGGGACAGGGGAAGGAACCAGTAGAACTTCTTGTCGATCAAACAGGTCCCTATGTCACAGCTAAGGTGGTTGGTACTCAGGGCAAATTTTTGGTTGACACCGGGGCCTCTAGAAGTGACCTATCAAAAGAACTGATTCCTAGGGCACCCCTGTCCGGCTTATCGATCACCTCCGTAGGATTTGACGGCACGCCCTCTACTAACCTCCTTTCTACTAAGGTACCCCTGGACATTCAAGGGAACACAGCGATGGCCTCTTTTCTGCTCTCCCCAAATTGTCCAGATAACCTGATGGGCATTGATCTGTTAAAACACTACAGAGCCACCATTCGCTGTTCTCCCCAAAATGTCCGAGTCATATTGTTTGACAATGATTGCCCCATCGGTTATGAATCACGTTTTTATTGTCTCACTGATTCCGAACAGCAGGATTTGTCCCAATTACCAGCTACCCTGTGGGCTGTCACGGACACCGATGTGGGGAGATTGTCATGGACCCTGTCCAAATAACAGTAAAACAAAATGCACCTCTTCCCCGCCTACCTCAGTATAAGATTTCTGCAGAAGGAGAAAAGGCCCTCATGACTATAGTACAGGATATGATTACATCAGGGGTAGTTGAGGAAGTCCAGTCCAACATTTGCAATAGTCCTATCCTTCCAGTCCTGAAACACACGTCCACTTCTGAGAAAATATACTGTTTCGTCATTGACCTTCGCGCGATCAACAAAATAGTGGTCCCGCAATATCCTGTGGTCTCTGACATAACAACTATATTAACAATGATCCCTTCAACTGCTACCACCTTTACCGTTATACACCTCAAGAATGCCTTTTTCTCCATACCAATACACCCTGATTCACGCTACCTTTTTGGCTTTACCATAAGAAACAGATCATACAGATTCTGCCGGGCTCCACAAGGGTACACGGAGAGTCCGAGCATATACAGCCAAGCCCTTAAACAACAGCTCGACCAGATACAGTTACCACCCGGCGCTGTCCTCATTCAGTATGTAGATGACATTCTTTTGGCTGCGGACACTCCGGCCCTGGCTCGCACTGCCTCTCTTACTACTTTACACTTTCTGGTGTCACAGGGCCATAAGGTGTCCAAGAATAAGTTACAGTATTGTAGACAGCAGGTGACCTACCTCGGCCATCTGCTGTCTAAGGAGGGACGTACACTCACACCTGACCGCATCCAGACAATACTACGCCTTTCTTCTCCTACTACCCAAAGAGATGTTCGTGCACTAATTGGCCTCACTTCTTTTTGTCGTCAATGGATTCCAAATTTTTCCCTCATAGTTAAGCCACTCCTTGCTTTACTTACAAAAGACACACCCACACCCCTCCCTTGGACACATGAACACGACCAAGCCTTTGAAGACTTACGCCACGCTCTTTGTTCTGCACCAGTATTGGACACACCTGACTACTCTAAACCCTTCTGCCTCTACACCCATGAACGCTCAGGATGCGCTCTCTCGGTCTTGACCCAAATTCATGGCACCAAACAACGCCCGTGCGCCTACTTTTCGGCCACTCTAGACCCTGTGGCCCGAGGTCTGCCCTCTTGTCTTAAAGCGGTCGCGGCTGCGGCCGTCTCTATTCGATAAAGTGAGGGAATTGTTTTAGGATCTAAACTGACAGTGTTAGTTCCCCACGCAGTCGACATACTACTAAACCAGACAAAGACACAACACCTCACTAGTGCACGACTGACAAAATACGAACTTACGTTGTTAGCACCCCACATCACATTAAAGCGATGTACGACCTTGAACCCCTGCCCACACCAGATTCAGACACCACAGACACTCCACATGACTGCCTCTTCCAAACAGAAGAACAGACTAAGGGGCGGGTAGATTTGAAAGACATCCCTCTCACGGAACAGGATGGGCAATTATGGGTGGACGGGTCCTGTATTAAACTATCAGATGGTACCACATCTGCTGCCTATGCCGTCACTACTACCAACACCATTGTTGAAACTGCACGCATACCTCAGAAATCGGCCCAGGCAGCAGAGCTTATAGCTCTCACCCGCGCTTGTATCCTTAGCCAGAGTCTAGCTGTCACCATTTACACCGACAGCCAATATGCCTTTGGAGTAGCACACAGTTTTGGTATCCTCTGGAAAGAGAGGATTCTTGACGTCACATGGTACGCCCATCCGGCATGGTGACTTAGTAACTGCATTACTCCAAGCCTTGACACTGCCCCGAACACTAGCTATTGTCAAATGCAATGCCCACAAGAAAATCACAGACGAAATAGGACTGGGATATGCCTTAGCTGATGAGACAGCCCGAGCCACTACACAAGAAAGAACACATACCGCCATGTACATAATAAAATCCCAAGCAGAGAAGTGGCGTGACGTTAGACAACAGATCAGGGACATCCAGTCTACTGCCACTCCTGGAGAACTTCAACAATGGGAAAAGGAGGGCATGCTTGACGAGGAGAATTGTTGGCGGTCCAAGGACACAAAATTATGGAAATTGCCAAATGCCTATCTCCTCCCATTGTTGAACATGACTCATTTACCTGCCCATACCGATGCTGCCACCATAACTAAAATCTTACAGGAAGTGTGGGATAACAACCAACTCCGGTCTACCGTCACAAGGCTGGTACAGCAATGTTTAGTATGTCTCCGTTACAATGTAGGAAAAGGGACCCGGGTACCACGAGCTGGGTTTGCCATCCCCACGGCACCCTTCGAGGTCTTACAGATGGATTATATCCAGATGGAACGGTGCAACAACCTTAAATATGTCCTAGTGGTTGTTTGCGCATTCAGCAAATGGGTGGAAGCCTACCCGGTCAAAGACAACACTGCCCTAACAACCGCCAAGATGTTGTTGAAAGAATTCTTTCCCCGCTATGGCCTTTGCCGGGTACTCTTGAGTGACAGCGGGAGCCACTTCATTGGAGAGGTAGTCAAACACATATTAGCTGGACTAGGGGTCAAGCAAAAATTCCACGCAGTCTTTCACCCCCCGTCAGCAGGCCTGGTGGAAAGATACAATGCCACCATCAAATCAAAACTAGACAAAATAGTGGAGACTACGGGGCTTAGATGGCCTGACGCATTGCCACTGGCCCTTCTATCAATAAGATCTGTCCCGCATTCTCGCACCTCGTTGACCCCATACGAGGTGGTTTTTGGACGCCCAATGAACATTTGGGGCGCGTCCCCTGCTACCACCTTGTCGGATGCTCCTTGTGAAATGCTGAACGACTACTTGTCGGTACTTACACAAACTTTGTCTTCTATTAATCAGCAGGTACAGGAAGCGTTGCCCGACCGATCCACGGGGCCAGGACACACCATCCGGCCAGGTGACTACATCCTGGTGAAGAACTTTGCTCGGAAACAAACGTTGGAGGCCCGGTGGAAAGGTCCTCTGCTAGGCCTGCTAACGACCCGAACAGCCCTACGAGTTGAAGGCAAGAAATCGTGGGTGCATGCCGTTCATTGCCGGAAGGTCCCCAGCATCACACAGACTGACCCAACTCTGTCTGCCTACAAGGAAGTACTGGCACACGACCGCCCAGTGTATGGCCTCCAAGAACCAGAGCTCGAACTGTTCGAAGACCACACTGTGCCAGCCAAAGGAAGTTACAACCTCCGTCCTCGCACGACCCCTGGGGCTCCAGCGACTGGACAGGAGGGCTGAGCCAAAAGTCGCAGGGCGGTAGTACAGTCTGGTGCGGTGGATCGATACTCCTTATAGTGGGGTATTGAGAAGCCTAGCCAGTGAAGCAACCACCAGCTACCGGCGACACGTAGGGCTCAGTCTCCCTCTCTGACAGCTGTAGAGCCCAAAAGAAGATAGACTATGCCTAAAAACGCAGACAAGAAGAAGGCATTTCATAACAGACTGTTTAATCGAAGGTCAATAGTGCTAACAGTATTTCTCTGCCTCACGATCATTCTTACCATCATCTTCTGGATTATAGAGGAAAAGCGCCGGCAAAAGGTACCATATTGCCGACTGATGCCACACCTACTGAACACTTGCAGGTGTCCTTGCCCCCTTATCTCCAACACAGAAGACAAGACTTTTGGAACAACACTTTTATTCAAATGTTGCATCAACATAATATGGTCCTGAACAAAACGAACTGTTGGGTCAGTGGTCTCCTGCCTCAATCCACGGAAAACCCAATATCGCTTTTTCCTTACCCCTATTCTGTACATGCCTCTTGCCTTGCCTGGATGATGCTCATCATGGATGCCCTGATTTCTTCCTACAGGAAAGAGACTATTGAATTGCTACAATTCACAACGATAATTATTGCAAACAGACATATAGACCCTGCATACAATCGGTGACAGAAGGTAGGATTGAATTTTTCTTTCAATCTGATACTCACTGTGATAAAAATCTTTTCTATGCCCGCGTAGACTCAAACTTGGTGTTCATTCATTCTTTCACAGCCCGATTAATGCAAAAGACCGGTCACACCATGGAATTTAGAACACTACATGTCAGTCTCCTTTAAAATCAGGTACTTAATTCAGCTGCTCAATTTAAATATAGATGTAACTACATGTAGGGAGTTTTGTTTAAGTTTAATGACACCACGTTTTTATTATTTTTTAAATTGTTTGTAGCTAAGACACCGACAGTCCACGCCCTGAGGATAACCCTAGAATACAGCAGGGTTTGAAACGCGTTGGCATTGCGGCTGAAGTCAACCAGTTTGCAGATTAATTCGCTTTCTTCAGCTTTGTATACAGGCAGGACGTTTTAGAATTGTGTAGAGTCCGCTTGTGTTTTTTGTTCTATACATGGACTGGTGCCCTCCGACTCTTAGGAGGACAACGTTATGGTGTTTATGTTGTACATATCGTCAAATTGATGTTTGTTTCATTTATTTTTTCATGTTGAATATTGTCAAATGTGTGTTACACTGAAAAAGTTGGTGTGTTTTGTATGACATCATGTAATGTTTCTTCAAAATATTTGTGAAAAAAATCGAAATGAATGTGAAATAAATCACATGTACTTAAAATTAACTGTTTAGGTACAGTACAGTAATTGTTGAGTATCCTATCTGGTCATATGTTTGTTTCTGATAGTATAGTGGTCCAGGCCAGGTAGTGACAGGACCCAAGCCTTTTTTGATAGTTTCATCATGGATGCCCAGCAGACTAGCAACATCGCTGATACCATTCTCCAGCAATTCCGGGACGAATTATGGTGGAACAAGACAGGCAACACCATCAACCCTTTCTGTCCAACTAACAGTCCCTTGAAAATATCGGAAGATGAGCAAGAGGAAATGCTGATCTTCAACACCACTGACCGTCTTCGCTTTTCTAGCTTCAAAAAGAAGGCCCCCGCCAAGCGAACATTGCCCCTATCAGTTGTTCGCATTCCTGGACTTATATGCATCAAAGGCTTAGGTACTGAGTACGTTGGGGGCAGCTCTTGTGCCATAACAGCAACTCTGAACATGACATTTCCACCACCGCTTGTTGCTTCCCCAAACACCTATTTCGTGTGTGGGACAAAAGCATACACCTGGCTTCACAAAAACTGGGGAGGCACATGTTATATAGCGTTTCTCCTTCCTCCTGCCTATATTGCTCCTCCTCTTCATCATCGCGTCCGCCGCAGCAACGAAGTGGTCGACCAAGAAGACACTACCTCTCAACTGTTCCTGGATGCCATGAAAGGCATCCTTCCCTTCTGGGGACCGATGGAAAACAGCAGAGAAATTCGCCACCTCATCAGGGTCATGGAAGCAACTGTCAACATCACAGCTGGTATTCTGGCCAACAACACAGCGGAGCTCCAAGCGGTACGCCTCGTCGTTTTACAAAACCGCATGGTCCTTGACGTCATCCTTGCTGACCGCGGAGGAGCGTGCCGCATCATTGGCACCAGCTGCTGTGTGTACATCCCAGACCATTCCTCATCTGTCTATGAGGCTATTTCCACGCTTCATCGAATCACCTCTGATCTTCATCAAGATACCGGCTCATGGTCCCTTGGCCCCTGGTTGTGGCAACTTCTACTGACTTGGGGATGGAAAGTCTTAATGATCGTCCTGATACCTCTTGTATTGATTTTCTTTTGCTGTCTTTGCATTCAATGTGGTCCCCCACTTTGTGGCCTCTGCGCAAGTGCTATCAAGCCAGTCCCTATAAATACTCATGTCAAGAACAATAAAATAAAGATTGAACGTGAGATACAGCTATTGATGGACATTTGATTGGAGTTCCGCAAGGATCAACATTATCACCATCACTATTCAACCTATATGTCGAACCCCTTACAGAAATCCTCCGAAAAGCAAACATATCATATCACATGTATGCTGCTGACACTCAGATCTACATAAAGATTGCGTCGCTGGAAGAGATCAAGACAATGAATGAGGCCCTAAAAATGACATTACAATGGCTAACTAGCAATCACCTGAAATTAAATGCACATAAAACGGAATTCCTACTAATATCACCAACAAAGAACCCCGAAAATGTGAAGGAATGGACTAAACTGATCACAGCGCTAGACTGCACCCCTACCCTAGTTGACTCGACCAAATCTCTAGGGATCACGCTTGATAAGAAACTAGACATGAAAGCACACATCAAATCAATGGCAAAAAGTGCACGGTTTCACCTGAATTATATTAGAAAAATGAAACCACTCATTACTACGGCGGACCTCAAACTGGCAGTTCAGTCCTTAGTGATATCAAGGATTGAATATGGTTGTACAACACTAACAGGCCTACCAAAAATCTCCACAGCACCACTAACAGCCTGTCTCAATGCGGCCGCAAGACTCATCACTGGTTCTAGAAAATACGACCACATCTCCCCACACCTGAAAGCACTAAACTGGCTACCATACGAAGCCAGAATTCAACTTAAACTGGCATGTATTACCCACAAAGCCTCCACTACAAAACACCAATGTACCTAGCTCAGAAAATTGAAATATCAGGGGGTAGCAGACCTTCCAGGAGTGCCGGAGACCTGCTGCTGAAACCACCCATCTTTCAGAAGAAGAAAACGTATGACAGAGCATTCTCCGGAGCGGCCCCCAGAATCTGGAATTCACTCCCTCCAAACATTAGAAAAATTCCGAACACGGCAACGTTCAAGAGGGAAACGAAGATCTTCCTAATGAGTAAGTTCCTTCCCTAGAAAGGACGGATCATCATCTGCATCATGGCAAATAGACAGACATAACACAGCCCTGAAATATAGGGATGCATCCTGCACGAAGACCTCAAAAGACACCAAAACTATCCAAAAACAAATGTAAAGATAGGACCCACCAATTAAATGCAAAGGCCTACTAGAATGTACAGTTCTACAAGTAATGGATCCTTGTAATAGTGATGTCAATCATACAGAAGCTACACATCGGAACCACTGGTATACCTTTGACTTTTAAGTAGATCTTAAACGTGGCTTGTTGATAATGTTTTAAGAAAGACGTGTACAGGAATTCATATGTATACTAAGGCTGCTATACCTATGTATTCTTTATTGTATTTACCTCATGTAACTGTAAAGCGCTCCATAATGTTTTTAAGAAAGTCGTGTACAGGAATTCATATGTATACTAATGCTGCTATACCTAATGTATTCTATATTGTATTTACCCCATGTAACTGTAAAGCGCTCTGATACCTTTGGGTCACGTTCGCGCTATATAAAACTTTAAAAATAAAATAAAATTGCAATTGACTAAAAATGATTTCGCTTATGGCAAAAGGAGGGACTGTGGTAAAGTATGTCTGTTGTCTTGCCATTAGCTCAGCCATTTTGCGCTTCATCCTCCATTGCGACCTCTCTACAGGGGTCACAAATGCTCTGTGGCTTCACATCTTGATTCACCTCACCTCTGCACTGCCACCAACGCCCTGTTTTTGACCTGACCTGCCGCCACCTGCCTGGACTCATGCTAAAACCAGTCGAGCAGGACTGCCCATGCCCTTGTTTGCCACAATCTGACTGAACTCTTGCTAAACCCCAGTTTAACAGGACTGTCCACTTGCGCTTACTGTCCTCACCCTGCCCTTCGCCCTACAGGGCTTGACAGCTACCATCTTAGGACTTATCAGATTGTCCTCTGCTTGTTGTGTAATTAAGAGCTTCACCTACACCCTGCAGGGGCCCAACAGTGACCATCTGCTAGCTTATCAGATTGACCTCTGCTTGTTGTGTAATTAAGAGCTTCACCTACGCCTGCAGGGGCCCAACAGTGACCATCTGCTAACTTATCAGATTGACCTCTGCCTGTATAATTATGGTGTTCATTGTTTTACTGTACACGTCTCCCTTTGTATAATTATGGTGTTCATCGTTTTCTGTATACATCCCCCTTTTCATAATCATGGTGTTCTTTCTTTACTATACACACCTGGGGTGGGGATGAAGGGTATATAAGACGTGGAACCAAAGTGCTTGGCAGATTTGCCTCCTCAGACAAGCTGCGGGTGTCTGTTGCTGATGCTCTCTCTCCATCTCATGAGATTGTAATAAATATCCTTTCTCTCGGCGCTCCAGTGTTGGTCTCAATTTGTATCCTGGACCCGTGGACTAAGGGTGGACCCTGCACCTTTGGGTGGTCTTCCAAGGAGACCCCCAAATCCACAAGACTTCGGTGTGAAAAGACAAAAAGAAAGGGTACTTACAGTGGGGCCCGGTCGGGCACCACGGTGAGAGGGGGTGTTTACGCAGTATTATTGGTCATAGGATTAGATTTCTTCATTCGAGGTCCTAGGAAGGTGACTTCTCAGCCAGGGAAAGGCCCACCTCGATCGTGAATACGAATAGTCAGCACGGGCAAAAGTCACCGGATACCACCAATTTATTGAGATAAGATTTGCTCCCCCCCCCCGCCTACTCCCTTCTGCTTAGAAAGTTGGTGCAAGAATTCAGGGATAACCACACTGCGCGTCGCCGCTTACCAGCTAACTAAGAGCCGCTGGGTCCCGTGGGCGTCTTGCTGCTGAACTGCTGAAGGCTTCTTGCTGATGAGGCTGCTGGGCTGCAGCTGCGGGTGCGACAGGGCTATGTGCTTGAAGGTTGCGCCCAGAGCCAATTTGCGTTGCGGCGGTGTAACTGTATGGCGGCCGACTCTCCGTGGTCTGAGGACCAGGATTGCAGGATGGCTGTT
Organism: Calotriton arnoldi; assembly: GCA_963921515.1. Taxonomy (NCBI): domain Eukaryota; kingdom Metazoa; phylum Chordata; class Amphibia; order Caudata; family Salamandridae; genus Calotriton; species Calotriton arnoldi. Next base: position 986,477 of record CAWUFW010001674.1, read on the forward strand.
TAACGACTGTTGCCTGCGTCCCTAGCCGCCGTACCACCACGCCGCTGCTCCGCTTAACCAAGACCCGCACCGTTCGCTGAACTGAAGCCGCCACTAATTGCAGTGGACAGATGTGACGTCACAACCCTGTGTCAATACGTATTGTGTGCAAGAAAATGACCTGTGCGCAGATAGATGTGTATAATTATGCAAACGCGCTCTACGTTTATATTTTTACCCTAGTCATTTCACTATTTATGCAAATGAGTTCCCAGTTGTTGCAACTGAAATAAACCTCTCGTCACTATATCAACACGTATTTTGGAGCGCAGCCACTTCTCTATTTTCATGTTGATACCGGGAGGCAGCAGGCAGACCTTCAGACGGGCACTGTCAGCTTTTTATATTAAGAACCTTGGAGGTGAGGGTAAAAATGGAGAGACCGTTAGGGACCCGTCTCAGCAACTGCTTTTAAGAACTGCCAGTGCTCACCGGCTGGACCCAGCCCACTTAAAGCCCTGGCCTAAGCAGTGTATCTAGGAACTCTTCAAAATAAGAATGACCTATGTAACTAAGGACACAGCCTATTTGATATGAAATAGAATCCTGTGCTTGACAAATATATAGTTTTACTGGGCAAAAATAATTTATATTAGTGGCAACAAGATATTTACATAGCACCTTTAGCCAAGGCCATATGAAATAAAACACTTGACAAGCAGGATAACATGTAAAAGGACAAAGGAAAGTAATGGCAAATGTAAGGGTGTACATGCAAAGCATACAAAAGGTAGAGTATGAGCTAAAGTAGTTCTGGCATCAGGTGCTTCAAGGGCAGTTAATGATTTGTCATGATGTGAGCAGTTACTTCTGAATGGTGCCTTGAGTGGTCTTGTATAGAATTTAAATAGAACATCTTCCTCCCTCAGCAAATCAGCAGTGAGAGACTGATAATGCAGAACCAGCAGGTCACCAAATGTCTTGCCACCTTAAGCACCAGAAGACAAATGTCCATGACTGGTTTGCGTGACGGTGACAGCACTCCTTTCATCTGATGCACGTGCCATATCAGGGAATTATTCTCGTCAACCTTCAGCAAAGGTAAAGGAGCAGTCTACAAGCATTGCAGCTCAGGTCCTTGGCTTCAAAACCAAAAAAATGTCAATTTGAACGTCAAGATGCATAGTAAACGTTAAGCAGTCAGTCTGATGCAGCTATAAGCTCTTCCCATCACTTTGGCATCGAAAGTAAGATCGGCCTGGACTCTGTGGCAATCAAGCAGGGCCCGAAGGGCTGGTCTAACATGTCAATGTACGGGCCGTTTTTGGTGGTTTTATACCTGTTTTATGATCTGCTGGGTCGGATTTTACTGTTGATTTCCCCGATATTAAAACAAACAATGCGGGCAGCAAGTTCAAATCCATGCAGTCTTCCATATCGTGCAAAATACTTATAAAGCGTGTCTTTACAAGCTCAAAACTGAACATATTTGCAAACATGGGCCACATACTTATGAAAAACACACAAGTTTGGCAGTGTACCCCGTAAAGACCTGGCACCTGACCCACTATCCCTAATTAGTGTAATAGGATTTCTCCAATGATAGTGTGTGCACACCGTTAACACACCCACTGCCGCGGTGCAATCCAAAACAGGATTATAACAAACAAACTAAAACGCAAAGGTGCACCACTTAGTAGCAAGAAACAATAGACACATCACAAAGCATCAAGTCCGTGTCCTTAATATTTTCTTCTTTTATTTTTCGAAATATTCTTGATATAAAAACCACAGCCGACGCGTTTCGTCCAATAATGGACTTCTTCAGGGCTGTAAATTTGACAAACATATATATGTACATAAATATATATAAAAGGACATCACCAACATCAATATTCACATTCAGACAATATATATGTACATATTATGTACAAAAAAATAAATAATAACCATAAAGACAGGACAACTATATACAAAAATCACATTGATATTATACTTAACGTATAACAGTTTCACAACACATATCTACTAACAAAACTTCTATCTTCAAAACAAACACCTAATTTTAACATTTATATACAATATTTAAACAACTATAGATCACATACTATTTACATAAAACCATAAACAAAATTACATTTTTATAGATGAGTTAAAAAAAGGAGAGAAAGATCGCAGAGAAGTTTGTAGAAAAATTAATGAGAAAGAATATATAAAATATCATATTATCTCCTCCTGTGGTTGGACAATCAATAATATGAGGAAATAAATATTTAGAACAATAGTCCTGTGTAACCCAAGATTAATAGCCCAAAAAGGTAGACAGGAAAAAAGGGGAAGAAAGGGCTAACAATACTCAAGAAGACCAAGAGAAGGAAGGAAGGCTATGACCATCACTCATATATCAAAAAAGTACCCACCATTAGGGCCAAAAAGGCGGACACTCCTGGGGATAAATCAACATCGGAGTTCCACCCCCTGGGTATATGTTGCGCTGAAATTGCCCAAAGTTCTTATCCTTCGTGTGCTGTGCCAAAAGGGAAATATATAATACAATATAACCATATAATCCCACTGAGCTAATCTTTCTATTTGTAACGGATAGCATATAACAATTACTTACATGATAAAATCAAGATAACTATTCCTTAATTAGAAAAGGCAGGATTCATTCATAGGAATAATACCCTCCACACGAATCCTTCCGGAGCAACATACTTATCTAATTACTTTTATTTTGGTGCCCGGGCCTGTTCTCTGTCCCACCCCGATTGAAAGAAAGAGAATATTGTATTTAAAAGTGGCTCGCATTTGAATTATGGGTTTGAAAAAAGGTGATAAAGTGACTAAATATCAAAATGTTAGATAAAACTTAGGGCTTCTTCACCCTACACATGCAGCACTGGTATGTTGCACCGGAGCCCTATCTTGAAAAGTCTGCCGGGGGCTATGAACGGCTTGAGTGGCTAGGAGACGGTGGGGTACGGCAGCGGCTGAATGCCTGTGCTCGAGTATGGCTATGCTATTGTAGTAGCTGTGCGTCGTTCGTCTAGTGTCTGGCAGCGCTCTGAGCTGTGGCAGGGGCGGGCGGCTGTCGGTGTCTGGTTTCTCCCCTCCCTCCAGTGCTGCAGCTTGGCAGCTGGTTGCTAGGATGACGTCATCGCTTCCGCCCCACTTCCTCTCCTCGGCGGTGAGAATCCAACATGGACTGAGGCTGCAGCCATGGGGCTCGGACGGGGCCACCGCCAGCCTCCCTCCCAGCTCCCCACTCGGCGCTTGTAAGCGGGAGCTAGCCGCAGAGGCGCTCTTACACGGCCGTGCTGCGCAGCGCTCTTCGGGCCGGCCGTTCTTTTGCAGTTACACCTTGGTTTTCTTTTACTTTTGGGACAATCCCCCCCCCGACTACCCCCGGAAAACTATTGAAACATAATAAAAAGTTGAGGAAGGTCCGAGAATGTGACCACGAAGATGTGGAGCGCGGAGCCGCAGGGCGCTGCTGCGGGCCGCCGCTGAGGAGGAAAATGAACGAGGAAGAACAGCCGGAGGAGTGAGTTGGGGGCTCGGGCAGGAATGGGTTGTGTGTTATGGGTGGGGGGTTGGTGGTTGGTGCATGAGATTTCAGCCCTAGGGGTTCACATGAGCTGTTGCACGCCCCCTGCCGCCGTGTTTACTTCTGCAGGGCTCGCGCTGGCGGCTACACGTCAGTTGCTACCCAGGACTTAACGGGTTGCCTCGGTCTCGGCAGGGACACCCCCTCTGCTGCACCCTCCCCTAGCACGGAGCATTTTAACAGGGGGCCCTTCAGATTTTAGGTGTCAACAGCGTTCCCTTACACTTTAGAGTTTCTGACCCTTCCCCGCCCCCCTGCATTGTCGAGCGTGCGGCGGCCGAGGCTCGGGACATCCCCCCTCCCCCCGCGTCAAATGGAAGCGCAAGCGTCGGCCATTTTTTTTCCTAGAGTCGCCTTCATTTGCATACAGCGTTTTCCATTCATAAAAAAAGAGCTGGCGTGCGCCACTGTTAGGGAGGAAGGAGGGTGCGCTGCGTGGAAGAGTCCGCGGTCTGGCCCAGCCGTTGGGCAGAGAGGCCTGGCTAGGTGAGGGGGAGTTGCCAGCCGCCTATAATATGAGCAGATGGCCCCTTTTCTTTTCTGCCGCGCTCAGTCTCTTGATAGGTAGGGTGAGGCCAAAGACTGCGCAGCCCCGAGCAGGCCTCCTAGTTGGTGGTGCTGCCGCGCTCTTAGCAGTCCTTGAAAATGTTCTCGTTGCCCTTTAAAGCGCGTAGGACGAGAAATGACCACTTTGCATCCGCGCGAGCCTGCAGCTTTCGCTGCGCCCCATATCCCTTCTTGATGATATTTGGATAGCCCATGAAATCCCAATATGCCAGTCTAAAGTGGGGCGGTTCGGTTTAACACCTATGCACTTAGTTTGAATAAGCTCGTAGTTGTTTTTTTTAACTAATTTCTAGATTCTTACACTTTGAAAACGAGCTGTATTGCCGGACACAATACAGCTCACAAAACTTCACATTGGTTTCTCCGAGTTTTAAACTTCGCGGCCTTGGGTGTATTGCTCTTAAAGTGTCCGCCTTTTTTCCCTCTTCCAATATAGGAAGGAAGGCAGCAATATGCTTTTAATGCACATGTTAAGGAAAACAAATAAAGTTATTTTAAAAGCTATAAAAATAACGACATTAAAGTCTCTGTAGTTTAGTATAAAGTAAGAGTGAAATGTGTATTGCTGACAACTTTTCATGTTGCCTATATTGTGCCATCCACCTCATAGAACGTTAGAAAGTGAATTTCAATCTCCAAGTAAAGTGCATTGAGTAAACTGGATTTCTGAACTAGTGGGAGAGCAAAGCAATAAGTAAACAGTCATGCATTCCAGTCCTCATTGAGGAGGGGAGGGGTCCTAATGGTAATATAACATGACGATCTATGTGGAACCATCAAATCCTCAGTTGCGTTTTGGTAGCGTTATTAAAGCTTCCATTTACTGTAAATACTATGGAAGAACTCAACCAAAGGTTGTGTCGGTACAGTAGTAATCCAGTAGGATATGTTTTATGTTTATTTTTAATAAACTTTTTGGTCCACGCTGCCGGAAAGCATTTCCTGAAAACACCGATTAGATCGGTTTTGCCCGCTTAAGCCTTTTTCGGGCGCCCTTGTTCTGTCGTTGTAATGTTAACTAACGCCAAGGATGGGCTGGTGAGATATTGACATGTAAATTCGCATGGCTCGGTGATGCCCCTCTTGAGTGTAATGTAATTTTACAAGGTTCTTTTTTGTTCTCTACTCTCTCCACCTTCATGTGAACTCCGGGCGATTGCATAGTTAAGTTATTACATTACTTGGTTATTCTTTTGTGCAGATGTGTTGACTTATTTCACTACCGAGGTTATGTATATGGAATTAGTGGCAGTATAAGGAATCCAGGTTGGAGACGCATTTAATAATCGTTGAAAAATAAACTGTCGTACATGGAATAGTTGGATCTATTTTTGATCAGACTTTACTTGAAAAGGTGGCGGTGTGTTATGGCCACATCGGGAAGTGATTAACTTGTTATGATGCCTGCTCTTTTGACATCCCATGGCATGTTTTCAAAAAAGTATGTAAAATAACAGCAAAACTACAGGATACTCCAAGCGGTTTTTACTGACATAGTGGCGCCTTTTAGCTTGAAGTACACTACAGTGATAAAACAGGGGCCTCGCCAACAACATTTTTAATTTTTAAAAGCCCCATCACATACAAGAATACACGGAGCTTTTCTAACACACGATAATCGTTTACTTACTTTTTAAGTGGCATTTTTTAAGACTAATGCCCACTGTCTCTATACCTTGGTCCGACATCTTGTACACCTTCTTTTTTGTTTGTTTGAGTGATTTCAGATCGAATTTTAAATAATTGACTTTCTCCTTCTTTTTGGGGGGGGGAGCAGTAGCGGCTGTTTTCCCGCTATTACCGCCCCTCTACCTCTTAATTCAGCATTTGTGTGAGGTGGCTTACAGAGTTTCCTGGGTCCTTCGCAGGTTTTTCCTGACAATGCTTAAGGACCATTACTAATTTGCAGCTGCGTCCACAGAACTGTTGGGTAGAAAGGGTATCAAATAAAAGTGAGGCAAAGCAGGGTCACAGTCCCGGACACCACTCCTCTTCTCAAGCTCCAGTAGCTATATTTTCTATTGACAGTATTGTTTCAAGCACCAATGTCAATAAACATTTAAAGGAGAACATTGACACACTCGCAGTTGGTGATTTGGAAATGTCCTCTCGCATTGGAGCTTTCGTTCCCTCGGCCTTCTGTTGATAGCTGTACTGCTTGCTTGACAGGTAGAGATCTTTAGGTAGTGATGGGGCCCTGTAAACTCATAGGAAGGCTATGCTAACACAGGGCCCCAAGGACCCATCTGATGAAATGCCTGCTCACTTTAAAATGCATATCCGTCACAGCGATATTCTGGTTTAAATAACTAGCAGCCTGTAATGGAACATTTTAGGTCCTTAGATTGGTTATCTTTGCATGCTTGAATACTCTTTAAAACGGGGATCGAACGGTAGCTGCTCGCTTGTACCCTGGAAGTAACTCCCTGACAACCCAGCAAAGTAGTTAGTTCAGAGGGTCTACTGTAGCCATATTTAAGAAGGTCACTTTGCAAGAAAAGGACAATATTTTCTTTGAGTGTGCTAATCCAAATTGGAAATTCCATATTTGATACAAAATCATGTATTTTGCTAAACTAACATGTTGATGTTTGAAATCGAAGTGATTTGAAAATCCAAAACATATTTACTCTTCTCTTTGATTTATAGTTAATATCGAGTTGTGGAGATTTATAGCCTTTAGTATTTCCTTTGTGTGGGTGAACACTTGCTGCTATTTCATTAGGCAAGTGGAGGCATTTAATTATGATAACATGTTTCCTGACAGTGCTGTTAGTAACCCTGTGCTTAGTGTTCTCATACAGTATTGAATTTTAAGTATTGAGCAGCTAATACATTGTATCCAGAATATAGACTACCACAATATCGTGAAATTGAGTATATAGAGTTAAGTAAAGTTTTGATTTTTTTAAAGTCCACATTTATTTATCCTGAAGATATACATATATTAAAGGTACACAGATGTGGAGTCTAGAATACTTATCTATACATGTACCTTCACAGCATTGTATTAGTCAATATTCTGGATATATTTTGGTATTGCTCAGATGTTGTGACATACATCTGGGTGTCCACTACTTTCAGTAATCTAACAAGGTATGACCATTTCTGTGATTGCCTCTGATGCAGTCTCCAATGCTACAATTTTCAAAGTCAGTGACTCAGTTCGATTTTCATCAGTGTAGCTCTCCTTAAAGAAAAGGTTAGAGACCCTTGCTTTAAAATGCTTCGAAATACCCGTCTGGGCAATTACTATCATAAATATGAAGGGCATCTACTATTCGAATTTCTAAAGTTTACAATTGAATTATCAATATAATTAATAAGGTACTCTTTATTAGGTCTCGGCCTGCATCAGCGCTTGCGCTGGTCTGGCCGAGAGTTTTAGTAAGCGGGTTTTGGAAGTGCAAACACTGGCTTTCGGCTGGCGACCAGCTTGAGTTCACGATGGCGTGCACGCGCAGCTGGCATCTGGGTTTCCTATCTCTTCCTCATTTCCTCGTCATGGCTCATTAACTCTCTGGACTCTGATGTTTCAATCGCAGCAGCAGCTCACATTACCAACTGAGGGCCCTGGACTACAGTCACATGAAAAACAACAGCGATTAGCATTGAAATGCAAGCTTTTTTTGTCTAGTTAGAAATATTGCTTCGGTGGGTTGATTTCACCTTATATCGCTATTTGTTTTATATTGGGAGTCACAGCCTAATTACCAGTATTTTTTGTCTCTCACTGTTTTTTATTTTTTATATTTATTTGCGTAAAGCACAAAGCTATATTTAAGGTTACTTTTTCCGCGTCACTTCTTCACTCTATTTAAACTCCACACCCCCACTCTTATTGTCTCTCTCCTTCTCTCTCTCTCCCCTCTCTAATTCTCTCTCTACTTAATTAACTCTCCCTCTCTCTTTTTCGCCTTTCATTCTCTCACCCCTTTATCTGTTTCTCTTTCAAACTCCTTCATTCACTCTCTCTCCCCTTCTTTCTCTCTCTCTATCCCGCTCCACTCTTTATTCTATGTACACCCTTTCTCTCTCTCTCTTTCTCTCTCACCATCCTCTCTAATTGGGCATTATATCTTCACTCTATCTCTCACTCGGCAACACCACAGCATCACTCAGCGCAAGCACAGCATCACTCAGAGCCAGCACAGCATCACTCAGAGCCAGCACAGCATCACTCAGAGCCAGCACAGCATCACTCAGAGCCAGCACAGCATCACTCAGAGCCAGCACAGCATCACTCAGAGCCAGCACAGCATCAATCAGAGCCAGCACAGCATCACTCAGCGCCATCACAGCATCACTCAACGCCATCACAGCATCACTCAACGCCATCACAGCATCACTCAACGCCATCACAGCATCACTCAACGCCATCACAGCATCACTCAACGCCATCACAGCATCACTCAACGCCATCACAGCATCACTCAACGCCATCACAGCATCACTCAACGCCATCACAGCATCACTCAACAGCATCACTCAACGCCATCACAGCATCACTCAACGCCATCACAGCATCACTCAACGCCATCACAGCATCACTCAACGCCATCACAGCATCACTCAACGCCATCACAGCATCACTCAACGCCATCACAGCATCACTCAACGCCATCACAGCATCACTCAACGCCATCACAGCATCACTCAACGCCATCACAGCATCACTCAACGCCATCACTCAACGCATCACTCAACGCCATCACTCAACGCCATCACTCAACGCCATCACTCAACGCCATCACTCAACGCCATCACTCAACGCCATCACTCAACGCCATCACTCAACGCCATCACTCAACGCCATCACTCAACGCCATCACTCAACGCCATCACTCAACGCCATCACTCAACGCCATCACTCAACGCCATCACTCAACGCCATCACTCAACGCCATCACTCAACGCCATCACTCAACGCCATCACTCAACGCCATCACTCAACGCCATCACTCAACGCCATCACTCAACGCCATCACTCAACGCCATCACTCAACGCCATCACTCAACGCCACCACAGCATCACTCAGTGCAACCACAGCATCACTCAGTGCAACCACAGCATCACTCAGTGCAACCACAGCATCACTCAGTGCAACCGCAGCATCACTCAGTGCAACCGCAGCATCACTCAGTGCAACCGCAGCATCGCTCGGTGCAACCGCAGCATCGCTCGGCGCAACCGCAGCATCGCTCGGCGCAACCGCAGCATCGCTCGGCGCAACCGCAGCATCGCTCGGCGCAACCGCAGCATCGCCGGCGCAGCCGCATGCATCGCTCGGCGCCGCCGCAGCATCGCTCGGCGCCGCCGCAGCATCGCTCGGCGCCGCCGCAGCATCGCTCGGCGCCGCCGCAGCATCGCTCGGCGCCGCCGCAGCATCGCTCGGCGCCGCCGCAGCATCGCTCGGCGCCGCCGCAGCATCGCTCGGCGCCGCCGCAGCATCGCTCGGCGCCGCCGCAGCATCGCTCGGCGCCGCCGCAGCATCGCTCGGCGCCGCCGCAGCATCGCTCGGGCGCCGCCGCAGCATCGCTCGGCGCCGCCGCAGCATCGCTCGGCGCCGCCGCAGCATCGCTCGGCACCACCGCAGTATCACTCGGCGCCACCGCAGTATCACTCAGCACCACCGCAGTATCACTCAGCAACACCTCAGCATCGTCTCCGCAACAGTCACCACCACTACCACCTCAGCATCACTCAGCACCACCTCAGCCTGCTCTCGGAATCTGTCATCTGTTGATTCTCCCCTAGCGCCTGGCCGCTGCTAGTGTTATAATACAGGTACTAGTTCCCAACCTTCACCCTCCGATTGTTTATGCCCCCTCAAAAAAAAAAGCTTTAACAAACAACCATTGCCAGCATTGCAAGAACAAAAGAAAACTGAGGAAATTTTTTATTGTAAATACTTTTTTAATATGGTTGTTCAGTTTTACATAATGCCTTCTTGGTCATATATAAAGTAACAAAAAATGCTTCTGACACTTTTTTATTATAACTTTTCAGCATGCTGCACAGCAGCCACACTTCTCTACAGCACAGCTTGAAGACATTGGCAAAGTCAATAGCTCTGGCTAAACACTTATAAGGCCCCAAAGGCGAGACCTATTGGCTATGCCAATGCTTGTTTTATGTGGAAAGACACTTCCCTCGCTAAATAATTGCGGCTTACTCCCTGAAGCCCAGTTGGTAGTCACTACGTATTTAAGTCACAGGGAACCTTTGTTATTTAACCTTTACAGTGTTTATTTGGTAGGTTTGCTTTCCCTCTGTTTAAAAGCCACACATGAGTGGCGGCCTCTACTTTTTGATGCTTGAACAGTAGTTTTTACTCCTGCATACTTTGGATGTATCCAAATGTTAGAACCTTTTTGATCCATGCCTTTTTTCACTGTGCTTTTCGGTATTCAGGCTGACTAGGCCTGACGTCATCGCTGTTCCGGTTATTCAAAACATTCTTGGCTTTTTGATGACGATCTTCACTTTTTAAGCAGTAAGTGTATATACACCTACATACCCTTCTTTATTAGCATAGGTCTCCCGTTTTGTTTACTGTTACTGAGTGGTGTCCAGTATTCAATCCAAGAATGTGTGCTGAAGCAAATAGATGCGGGGACTGGAGCAAGTTGGTAAAACCATAAGAACACATTATTCAAGAGCCATTAACCATAGAGGGAATCTTAAGGAAACAAAAATCATCTGAAATCAATACATTTAAAACATTAAAATGTATTTGCTTGCTGTTCATCTGGTTAAGAAACATTAGTCGTATAAAAATACAAACAACTTTTTCTCTCCTGATTTATGATACTATTACCATCCTTGTCGCTTTTGTTGGCATTATGCCAAAGTCATTTTGTGACCTTGTGCTCCTTTACAACAGGATCCTAGTGTACTCTGATACAGGATCCTGGTGTGTGCTGATGTGGCATCTTGCCAGCAGTATTACTGAGCGCTTACGGTTTGAGGCTGAGTGCTGGCATGTTATATTCTTGCAATTCATTAGGTTTTGTTCTCACCACTTCAATTTTTGTACCCCTGAAATTCCCATTCAACGGTATGGTTTTTTGCAGAGCTTGTTCTTCGATTTCTTTGCCTAATTATTTACTTGGAAAACTGCACATGCATATTTTATTCTTTGAGGGGCATAGGGAATGTCGGCATCTTTGTAAACGTTATTGATTCTAGTTGTAAGAAAAAACTTAGTTTGCTACTGATTAATTGAATCTGGCCCAGACTACATGAAATGCATGCTTTTTGTTGTAGAATTCTTTAATCGGATATATGAGTATCTCGTTACATGTCTTTATTTAGTTAGGCGTAGGATTTTTCACTTTTAAATAAATGGCTTTAGTATTTTAGGTTCAATGGGCGTGAGTTTCCATATTGTGATTGTGGTAACGTAAGAAACATCTAATTTCGTTTTGTCGAATGCTTAATGCCAGATTTTTAAATATTTTTTCACACTTAAGTTACATTTAAGTGGTTGTAAAAAAACTGCAGGATTATAATCATGTTCGTGATTCACAGTTTAAAAATGGTGTAAATTTACCCTTATCAATGGAGCTTACTAACATAAAAATTCTGCCTGAAGTTGAATTTCTGTATTCCAAGAATAAATTATTACGGGGGAATATGTGACCGTTCCTGTGTGACCCACATGCAAAGGACTGTGATCGCTTACAAAGTCTTACATATGTGGGCGTTTACCACTAATTTGCTGGTGTCTTCTCATCCTTGTAATTCTAAAGTTTACTCCTGCCAAATGCGGGAGTAAATGCTATCCAGGTTGGAATGGGGTGCAAGGGTATAAAAGAAGCTATATTTCTGCTTGCAGGATTGTACAGCAGGTTCCCCTTTTAAATGCAGAAGTATTTATGCATTTTAGTATACATAAAAATCTGGCTGTCACATACTACCAAGACCACTCCAGAATTCCAAAAGTACGAATTTTGCCACAAATGCAGAACATACCTTACAGTACCAAATTGCTAAATTAAAAAAATGCGCAGGTTGAACTCTTAGATTTCAATTTCCTTTATCCTACTTATTGGTAATTGTACTTCTGTAAATGGTTGACTAGCTATTCTTAAGCGATATTGATTAATGGTGACTAGTTGGATATCTCCATTTTGCCCCTTTTTAATGTTGTTTGTGTTATGTTTGCTGCTGAGAGTAATACAGTGTTAACCCCTGTGGAATAAACAATATAAAAAAGTGATTTTGAACCATGCCTGTTTTCTGTTGGTATTGCAAAGTGTTTGACTTTTGGGTATAGTCATTTGGATCCATTGTATACTTCATTGTCTAATCTATTTTGAATTGGGTAGAGTGCATGTAGGCTCTGCTTTAATGACAGCAAAACTGAAAAGAGGTGTGTTTTTAGGTTCATCCTATAGTCAATACAGTTGCAGTAAATGATGAGAAATATGTAGTGGTAGTTACAGGCTGAAGAAACTATGTTCAGATAGGAGGAAAGCATTTATTGTGGATCTAGTTTGAAGCCCACGTTTTGGACATCGTTCCCCGGTGAAGGGCCCAATTCAGAAGACTGAAGGATAGTCTTTTGACCTTCAGAGTTCAAATTCAATTGGCTGCCTTTCATTTTATCATGGGTAAGATGCATGTCTAGAATTGGAGAGGATTGATCTCCAAATCCAAGGGGAAATTGGTGGCATCTGCGCACACTCACAGAAACACTGACAACAATCATAGGTAGGTGAACCTTAAATAAGACAGGTGAAAGGGAGGACTCTTGTGAAGCACCACAGAAAACAGTCTATGGACTAAAGGCATACAATGGTATGGGCACTGATCAAGTTATTTCTGACAATGAATATTTTATCCATGCCATCGTTAGGTTAGTGAGTCCCATCTCCATAACCTGTTTGAGGTAGTTAGCATGGTTGACATTGTCAAATGCTGCTGTCAAGTCCAAAAATGTTAGTGGCGATAATGCCACTATCAGTGTTTCAGCCTGCGATGATTCAGCTTTGATTTTCATTAGTTGTTCAATGTGTCTGGAAGGGTGAAGTCGGCTTTTAAGCGACTCAGCCATTTAAAAAAAAAAAAAAAAAAATTTGTTTGCATAATCATCTTTACTCGTTTTCCCAAAATTTTAGATAGGATGACCCAATAACTTAGATGATCCCCTGTGTACAATGATGGACTTCATTTTAAATTTAATTATTTTTAAAAAGTCGCGTTGTCTCCGTGCCTCCTCGATGCTTGGGAAAGAATACTGTCCATTGTAAGCAAGTTTATAATCTTTGTATACCATCATTGAGGATTAGCACAAAATGACTTATTTGCTCATCTAGTTATTGTATATTTATTCTGTAGTTCTGTAATACAGTTTATCATAAGGGAAGGGTAGGGGAATAGCTGTCCTGCACAAGTGAAGCCTTCCGTTGTTAACACAATAGGTCTCATTAGTGTTTAGCTCAAGAATACGTGAAAAAGATGTGATTGTTATGGGTCCTCCTAATTTTGGAAAGATCACTTGAAGGCCTATAGAAATTTTGATGTTTATTGATCTATATTTCCCGATTTGTTTCACTTCTTGTTTAATTCATTCAAAACAATCATAGGCGATAATTCACTTGACGAAACAACGCATGTTTCATGAAATCAATGGCTTCATCAGGAATAAAAATAAACATTTAACAATATATACACAGGACTTTGCAACCTGTAAGTTAACTATGCTGTAATTACCTGAAAAAATAAACAACTTGTTAACTCAAGTATACTTTGCAAATGATTCTCAATTGCGTAGACGCGTGGCACTGTATAATTAAAAATGTCTCAGAGCTACAGTTGATTTAGTAGTTTCTATTGTATACCTGAGTCAAGATAATTTAGTACTTAGTATACACATTCTAAGGGTAAGGGTCCACAGCCAAGGTGTAACCAAATGTTCAATTTCTTTTCTTCTCAAATTATTGTATTTTGGTTGTTTTAAATATCAAAACATTGAAGCATTTTTAGAACCATGCAAAATATTTTATAACATTTTAAAGTGACACCAATCAGTCAAGTTGAAGAGCACATGTAAGTTTTGTTTTTGGAGAGAAGTCTGAACGTTTCTGGCATCTTAAAAGATGTTTCAGAATATACATATTTCATAATATAATGACATATTTATTGCATCTCTAGTGGCTACACTATCAGCAGATGTTAGACACTGGTGATCTTTTGAAAAAAATAGATTGCATACCATCAGGTGAATCTTATTAGATTGTGCACATTGTAGACCTCTTGCAATGGGATTTCCTTAATGGTAAACCCATTCCAAGAGCTTGCAGCATACGCTGCTGGGAGCACTGGTATAGAGCCGCTGCGCTGAACTCCCTTAACGGCCGCTTCCCCTGGTCTCCCCTGCTGCTTTTGCGGGAGGATGAGGCTCCTCCTCGTCTGCACATCTTTCTGGGTATCACTTCTGGCAGCGCTCTGCAGATCCAGTGTTACCAGTGCGAGGAATTCCATCTGAACGACATCCATCTCACTCCCTGAGTTCATTGTGAACTGCGCGGTGAATGTGCAGGACATGTGCCAGAAAAAGTCTTTGAGAACAGCCAGGGCATGCCATGCTTCTGATTTATTTTCCTGCTATTTTAAGCGGGACGCACTACATCGTTGGTGAGGACCGCAAGCCCCATATCTCATTGCCAGGCCCGGGGGGAGGGGCCGCGCAACATCGTACTTTTAAGCACCAAATGACTTCTGCGGGACTCGCTACATCGTTGGTGGGGGCCGTAAGCCCCATATCTCATTGCCAGGCCTGGGAGTAGAGGCTGAGCAACAATATCTTGCTTTTAAGTGCTGAAGGACTCGCACGACGCGCTACATAATTGGTGGGTACTGCACGAACCATAACTCATTGCCAGGCCCGGTAGGAGGGGCTGAGCAACAGTATTGCTTTATTAAGGGCCAAAGGACTCTGGGTGCCAGACGCGCCAGGCCAAGAGCGGGCCTGTCTTCAGCCGGAAGAGGCTGGGCTGGGCCACCCCTCTTGGGTCCTGGGCCTAACTTCATTATAGAGTGAGCCAGTATTAGTGGAGGTTATATGGGGCACACCATTTTGGGAATCTGTTATCTTTTAAGTGTTGTCCGAATTATCTCTCTGAACATCAACTTTAAAACCTGCTGGGCTCTAAACCAGGAGGAACATGGGCAAACGTGAACTACCCGGGCCAAAGATAATGCTAATGCCAGACCATCCCATGGTACCATGGTGGATTCCTTTTTGGCTTCTGCATTTTGGGTGATTTCCAAAGCGATAGACCTCAGTAGAGATGCCTATCTCTAGAAATGGGGAGGACTCTAATTGTCCTCCACCGGGCCAGTTAGGACATCAACCATGCCAAGGGACTAGTGACTCTTTCAGTCTACGCAGCCCACAATCCAATGACTCTGAGCCCCAAGCTTATTTTCCACCGACTGAAGCGCACAATGATTCAGTTATTTCTACTGTTAGTGACTGTGGGCCCTTTACTAAAAGAAAGTGCCAACGCAAGCGAGCTGGCAATTCTAGAGCCAGCGCACAAAGGAATCCAGGCAAAAACACTATGGCCATCATCCAGCATCTTGGTCCGTCTCCACCATCCGCTAATTAAATTGGGACCATATTTTAGACCAGTTAAATCAATTATTGCTGTTTGTGTTACTCCATTGATGGACTGGTTGCGAAGCCTGGAAAATGTTGTTCAGGAACTAATGAAGTTGAATGCTAACCAGAAGGCCTCTCTTGATTTCTTCCCACATAGAACCTCTTAGCTTAGTAGGGGCTTTGGGTCTGATTTCAGCTGTTAGCGCCCCTAGTTCGGCCACACATCTATCTCAAGTTGATGCTGTCTCTACAGATGTCCAGATCCCTAGCTCACAAGTCAGGGGTACCTTGGTGCCTCTGAGAAGGGGGAGGGGCATCCATGGAGGGTCAAAGGGCCCGAATGTCTCCCTTGATCAGGATATTAGATCCCATGCTCAGAGCGTGATATTAACCAACCATGTTTAAATCTCCCCCATAATGTTGTCCGTATGTTGCTATCATAACAGGTTTACCAACCTTGGCCCCCTCTATAGAGGAATCTACCTCCCAACTTAAGAATAAGATGTGTCACTGACTGATCCATAATTCAAACTCAAACATTAGTGAGTATAATGACATTCTGTTTGTGAGGGGAGTTGGGTGGGTAGGCCCAACTGTTAAGCATATGAGGGGGGATTGTATAGTTATTAATTGCAAACACCCAAATCTGGCCTGCCGCCTGATCTCAAGCAGTGCTAGGAAGCAGTCCTTGAACAATGGCATTAATATTCTCCCATGAGTTTTTTTTTTTCTTTAAACATCTGCAACCCAGGATGCAGCCAGGGCATCACAGCTCCCCCACTAATGGCTTGTGAGCCTGCTAGACCAGCTGTTCCTATTTCTAATAGGTACCTCCTCCTGTTGGACCTGGATTGTAATGATTGACGCTCAGAGGACCTAACTGTCCACAGATGTAGCTAATATACCCATGTCCAGCCCTCCCATCAGAGTCTTGGTTCCATAACAAGGGTCTATTTTAAGGCTTGTATGTTAGAACATCGCTGGTATTAGGGCCAAACATCTGGATCCAGAGCGGATTGATTTTATTACTCAGTTAGACCTAGTTATGCTACAAGAAACTTGGGCCCTTGAGGATATTATTGGGATGGCTTTGAGAGTTTCACTATTCCAGTCATTGCTTCATTGGGGCAGAGAGCCTTGCTGTCATGATTCATGTCTCCAAGCTTTTTAAGATTGTTCCGATTTACCCATAACCGAAATAGGATCCAGATTTTGTGGACTATTTTACCCAATAAGTATAATTTCTTTCTTATCAATTTTTATAACACCGTCTATGATCTGGACTTTCAGATAGACACTTTTTCAAGTGCTGTCATTGTTGAAACTCAGGTTATTTAGTCTCTTTAATTGTTCTAATGTTATATTAGGTGGAGATTTTAATGCTAAACTGGGTTCTAATTCCACAGTGTCTGACCCTTTTTTGCCAAGCGATATGCCAATCTGTACTAAATCACCTGATCTTAGGGGATGGAGGCTGTATAAAGCCCTGGGCAACTCAGCCTTTCCAGTGTGGTGGAAATTGCCCCTTGCTTTTGTTGGCTCGGGCCATAGTTCAACTATTGACTTTGTTTTTATATCCAAGAACAGAACGTTTTGCTCGTTCAGTGGGTGCGTGGTTTGATCAAAAATGTTAGAGTGGCTTAACCCCAATGAGTTCACTGTCAGTCTACCTTACTGTTCCCGCTCCTCTGTTTCCCCTGGTATAACCAGCCTGTCCCAGAAAGACAAGGGCCTCCGGATAAAATGTAGAGTAATCCATATTCCTACCCTGATGTATTCACTAATTGCTTCGAAGCTAGGTATATTAGTTGACTGTCTTATAACTATCAGCCTTCTGCCCATTGATATCTTTGATGCGCTTCAGACCGTAAACCAATCCACCAGAACAATTGTTAGATCTCTCTGGATCTAGAATGGTACAAAAATCTGGATGGTTTGCCAAAGAATTTATGATTGCTACCTGTAGGCTCCGAGAAATCCTTAACGCTCATCCCAGGAATCCGCAAGTATTACAGCAGCAATGATAGCATATAGAGAGGCTATTAAGAGCAGGAAATTAGCAGTAAAGGAGGAAACATGGGAATGCCTAGTTTTAGATGCAAAGACAGAGGCATAAGGGGGTTTTGGGAGATTTTTAGCGTTAAACAGGCACCCATACCTTCGCCCGATGGGCTAGGCTATAACATCAACCCGGATAGATGGCCCATTTTAAGCAGATTTACTCAATAGGACATAGTGCCATGGCAGATTTTGTAGAGGAGACCCAACGGTTTTCTTTAGAGAATTCTTTTGAGCTTGAGGATTTCTCTAACGATATCTTGAATAGCACATCTAATAAGACCCCTAGGCCAGATGTGGTGTCCTTGGACCTTTACAAGGTCAGCATCCATCTATGGGCCCCTTTGATCACCAACATTTTAAATGCTGCAGCATCTGTCAAAATCCCCAATTAGTGGAAAATCGCAACTATTTTGCCAGTGTTTAAGATGGCCGTTATGCAAGACCACAGTTGCTACAGACCAATGTCGTTGTTAGACTTTGAAGTTAAGATTGTGGGGTGTATTATACAGACTCGAACTGAGGTTTGGGCCCAGTACAACAATATCTTCTGTCCAGTACAATTTGGTTAAAATGGTTTTAGGGAAGTTCTGGGGACCATGCAACAGTGTCTGAACCTTAATCTTATCATAGGGAAATTATATAGCAGCAAAGAAAGGGGCAATCGATTTTAGCTTTTATGGATCTTAGTGTTGCATTTGAACATATCAATCAGTCCAAGCTGTGAGGCATTTGATCTAGCATTGGTATGCCTTCTCCCTTGATTGATTTCCTACAGGTCTTCCACACAGAGGTTAGTGCCTCTGTTAAAGCTTTTCCTCTGGGAGTTTGACAAGGCTGTGTGTTGGCCCATATTTTATTTTTGTTCTACATTAATGGTCTGAATTCATTTTTGGTTTCCAATGAGAAAGATATGCCAAAGGTGAAATCCCTTCTTTATGCTGATGACATAGTCCTGCACCCCTAGTGGCCTTAGGGGCATCATTGATGCGTTTAAGTTTATGGACGATCTAGACTTGGACACCAATATTGCTAAGACGCCTTATATGGTGTGTGGGAGGCAGACTTGCAGAGTCGGACCAATTTCCATTAGTGGCAGAAACACTGGAAGGGTCTGCGATTTGCCTTATTTGGGTATTACCTTTGACTCACAGAACTGTTGGCTACCCTGTCTTTCAAATCGCTGTTTGTGCTTCAATCAATCATGTGCTGCATTGTTTACGTTTGCCGTTAGTGTTGGTAGCAAACCCATTCTCCCTCCTAACCCAGTTTGCTGGAAGTATATAAAATGAAGTGCTTTCCCATTCTGACTAATGGGGCTGCCATGCAGGGATACCTCAATTGTTGGAAATTACAGAAGAACAGCTTCTGTAGGAGGCTGTAATGTTTAGGTCCAGGTAGTTCAAATTTGTTTGCCCATGAAGAACTAAACCTAGCCTATGTTGATGATTTTATTAAACTTGCTCTGCTCCTCTTGTAGATGGAGGTTTCGAGTAATCGGCATACTGCCTTCAACTGTGATGTGATCCTGGATTGCTTAAATTGAGAGAATGGCCATAAAATCCCATGGCTAGATTATGTAAGGAGAACTGCATAATCATTGGGTAGGACAGAATTGTATAATTCTCCCTATATGATGGGCAAGGGTGAGCATGCGAAAGTCAAGAAACTATTCACCAAGCGCGCCTCAGATGTAAAAGAGTTTGTCTTTGGGCAAACCAACCCTCAGAGACTACTTGGTTACAAAAATTAATGTTGAACCCGAGCCTTCCCGTGTGAGAAACCCGGGGAAAGGGTCCCTTTTTAACTAAATTTCGAATAGGCTTGATTAGAACCCATCTCTTGTTTTTCCAGCAGACCAATTTGACCGGAGTTCTATAAGGATTTACCCTTGTAATAATATTTCACCTCAGACACTAGAGCACTGTACCTTATTTTGCAGCTACTATGAACCCTTCAGATGCAGGCACTTGTTCCCTATCCTTAGTGGAACCCTTTGTTTCCGACAACATAGACCGGCCGCCGGTCTTCTAACTTCAAATGTTATCTGTTTGTTATGCTGTAGGGGCTGCAATGGCTCAAAACAATGAATTCTTAGTATATATTTTTCTAAACCGTGTGTTTTAATTTAACGATCTGTTAAACTTAACTCAATGGTATATATTTTTGGATGTGTCATCCATCTATAAATTTAACACTTCACTTTTATCTAGGTATGTATCTTTATTATCTTTTTATGACTTATTCAATGCTATTTGTACTTTTTTCTGTTTTATTCTTTTATGATTATTTTTTAATAGAATAAAGATTTACAATCAATCAATCAATTCCAAGATTGCCAGCCATGTGTGCTCATGTTTCCTGATGTGCGCATACTATTGCAAAAAAAAACAAAAAACTGTAGCAGCCAACATCTCTGCTTTTATAGCCAGGATTAGATAGAAACTATGGACGTAACCAATCATTACGCCTGTATAGCACGTTCAGTTTGTCTAAAAGCAATGGAAACCAATCTGGATTCATGATTGGTGTGCTTCTCTGAACATTCCTATATACTTATAAATTGGCATCTAAGTTTGTTTTGGAGAATAACTTTTTCTATCTCCAGATGAATTATCTGTACTTCTGCCCGTACCATTGTCATTATTTCTAAACTTTTACTGGCTGCTCTTAACAAATGCATTCCATTGATGTTAGATATGTGATCATCAGTAGGGTCAGTTTTTGCCACATTTCCATATGTTTATAATTCAATGCCATTTGTTAAGTTAACAATTTAGGGGACCATTTGCACCCTTCCAAACTATTTCTATAGCCATTATCAGATTATCTTTATGCGAGCAAGCAGGCAATCTCATTGCGGTTCACCTTTTGTATACTTTGATGGCTATTGTATTAAAACTGTTGAAAGTAATCAGTTTTGAATAAACACCTTTTTGTATTTATTTTTCTTGGCACTGCCACAGTGATTCTCTCTGATAGGGCAGCCTGGCTCAGTGGGTTTTAACCTTAGCTATTTTAGACCCTTATAATAAGTAATGCCATTTGATCATTTTTAAAGAGAATCATTTTGCATTATATAAGACATAAAACCCAAAACACTTATTTGAAATGTACCTATTCAACTTTACTTTACATGCATGTGGAGTACCATTCTCTAATTACTTACACGTCACTTTGGGGCTTGCAGTAGTGATTCATCGAGTTGGTTTTCTCTGTGGATGGAATCCATGCAAATCCTGGATGCCAATGGTTGGGTTATCATTAAGAAGGTGTTCCATAAGGAGGAAACCAAACATTAGGCTCTTGGTACAAGGAAATGCGCAACACAAAAATAAATGAAAAAAATATCTAAATTCACAATTCTACAAGCCTCAGCAAAGAGAGATGGCCTTGGAAAAATCATTTGATTAGCTCATTTATCTTTTTGAACCTGAGGTTGATCTAATGATTATAAGACAGATTGTTATACTTGCAGAGGATAAAATCCACTGTTGTGCATGTGTATATTGCCGGGGAACACAATGCACATTTACTTTTTCTACTGTAGGGTTACTCCGTGCCAGAGGAGAAAAGGAGCTTTCTTGGATGGACAAAACGAACTATTTCAGGGATAATGGCCATGCATTAGCCAATCAGGAAGTAAAATCTGAAGGCCCGTTGTTCTGTGAAGTTCTGGAGGGCACATTTGATCTTTTTATGGTATTTATCTGGCACTTAAATGCCTGGATTTGAAATGCCTTTAGTAAATTACATTTACACAACGCAGATCACTCCAGTAGAGAGGTCTTTAAGGTGGTCCAAACCTTTTTTAAGCCTAAAGCAATAGAGTCTGAAGTGATACCGTCTCCAGCTTTGTGTGAAAATATAGCTAGTTTCTTTGCTAATAAAATTGCAAAGGTCTATGACTCCTTCTCGGCACCAGAGGCAACAGAGAAATTAGATACACCATTGGGAGCGGTGGAGGTTCCTTTGTTTACTAACTTCTTACCTATCTCGCCTCAAGATGCACTAGCTGAAATTCAAAAATGTCGTTCAGGCGCCCCAGATGATCCTTGCCCTCCTAAACTCTGGAAAATGCTGTCCCGTTCTTTGACTGGTGCGCTATTTCATACCTGGAACACCTCTCTTGACACTGGCGTCTTTCCAGAGCACGCGACGCTCCTCCCCCTGAAAAAAAACTAAATGGTGACCCAGGAGACCTCAATAATCTTAGGCCAATCTCAATGCTCCCCGCGCCCGGTAAAATGTTGGAGAAGCTGGTCCAGCGCCAACTGACTAACTTTATTGAGAGCAATGGCTCTCTGCATGACACACAATCCGGATTCCGGGCGGGTTTTAGCACTGAGACCGCTCTTCTCGAGGTGGCTGAGTCAGTGAGATGGTCGCTAGATTCAGGGGCATCAGCGCTGCTGGTGCTCCTGGATCTGTCTGCTGCTTTCGACACTGTCGATCATGCCATATTGGTCCAGAGTCTACAAGATGCGGGTTTTGGGGGAAAGGTGCTGACTTGGCTGAAATCATATTTAAGCGGCCGCACCCAGAGAGTAGCCTTACAACCATTTGAATCAAAACCCAAACATCTTTGGTGCGGTGTCCCTCAAGTCTCAGCACTGAGCCCTCTACTCTTTAATCTCTACCTAGCTCCGCTTTTCTCTTTGATTGCCAACTGGGGAGTAAAAGCGATTTCCTACGCTGACGATACCCAGTTGGTTTTCCCTTTCAAGAGCAGACAGTAGATGCTTTCAAGAACTTTAAAGGGTGTCTGCGAGACATAGCATTATGGATGAATACAAACAAATTAAAACTCAATGCGGGGAAGACAGAGGTACTGTTCTTCGGGAAGGGCCCAGTGCCAGCTTCAGATCTGTGGTGGCCGTTTGAAATGGGTCCACCGCCTTCCCCCGCCACTAATATCAGAAATCTAGGCGTGAGATGGGAGGCTGATCTCTCCTTCTCGGCCCAAATTCAGCAGGTCACCGCTATCTGCTTTAGTAAATTAAGAAATCTCCGGAAATTATTACATTTCCTACCGGAAGATTGCCGCAAATCCGTAGTCCATGCCACAGTGACATCGAGGCTAGACTACGCAAATAGAATATTTAGGAAGGCCGAAGTATAAGCTATCTGCCGCCTTCAGATGATACAGATTGCGGCTGCGAGACTGGTCAGGCGCATACCGTTTCGGCACCATGTCTCGCCGCATTTACATGAGCTCCATTGGCTCCCGGTAGCCAAAAGAATCGAATTCAAGGCCATGACTTTGGCCGACCGGGCTCTCAATGGAAAATGCCCCGGCTATCTTAAACACAGACTCTGCTGCTATAAGCAAATTCGAGCATTGAGGTCGAATTCCCAAAATTTGCTTTGTACTCCCCGCTTTGCGAAAGCACGTCTGGGTGGTAGATCGCTCGCAGTTAGAACGGCCATAATGTGGAATGCCCTGCCTGGGAACCTCCGCCAGGCTAAATCAGAGACCTGCTTCAGAAAGGCCTTGAAGACTTGGCTCTTTAGGGCTGACTAGTTTGGGTTTTAGTGCCGTAGCTTTCTTTCTGCGTGCAATGCCTGCTGCTACAGCGCCGGGACACCTCTGCTTGAGGTAGCTGTTGCGCTATATAAGCTCCAGTATTATTATTATTATTAATTTGCATACCTGGTAATTTGTGAGGAGCTAAGGGCTCAATGTAGTAATTCTGTGTAGCAGTGCCTCAAAACTTTGTGGTGTATTGACTCGGTTGTGCCAGATGAGTTTATCTTTCAGAGGTAGAAATTCTCTGGTGAGGTTGTGCCACAAATTTTCTGGTGAGGTTGTGCCACATGAGCATTACTTGTGAAGGTAGTTGGTTAAAGAACCTGAGCAATATGAGCATTAGTTCTCCAAAGGTCATAAGAGAGACCATGTGGGGCCACCTTAGTCTTTTCTCAATAGGCTGGTGTATCTAAGCTGTAATTTGATGTCCAGTCGGAACATATTTTTAAGAACACACTGATTTCACCTCTAGTTCTTATTTTAGCATCGTATTACAAAAAATTTAAAAGTGCAATAACATTGCTCTTTGCTAATATGTTTCTTCAGCTCGAATACTGCATGTCTTATGTCTGCTGCTTTTATTTTGCTTTATAATCGTTTTTTTTGTCATGCTTGGCAGCTGGGTGTGATTAACAGAAAAAGAGCTTTCAGAAGTACTATGGACCTATGGTGTTGGACTCTGACCACGTTTGTTTTCCTGAATACAGCACTTGGTTGGACAACATGCGCTTCCACTGTAAAATAGTGCTTGTATTGCAGGTTTTGCTTTGATGGACAGATAATTCTTAATACAGAAGGACTGTGTTGATTATGGTGGCAAGCCAATAATAGAGGCTATTGGTCTTGTGAAAGGCAGCAAGTCTTCTAAGACCCTCAATGCTGCCCGGTGCAGGGTTCCACCTCTAATTCACTTTGGGTTCGCTATCAAAATAATGAGGCAAGCGCTGGAAACTGGAAGACAAGAAAAAGGTTTATTTCTCATGAGGAGATCACGTCAACTGAGACACCGGGATGTCTGAGGGAGGTGTTCTGCTGATAACTCCTTTGGCTCTTCCTTTTATACAGGTTTGACACAATGCATTTGTTTCATTAACATGGTTACACAAGCTTGGGGTCCCCGCCCCGGGCAGGTTGTCACACAAGCCCAACAGTAATTCTCTTCCCACCCAGGTCAAACAGACAATCTTATCTTGCAGCTGGACCTTGCTTCAGGGTCTAAAACATGTGAGACCGGCCAGATCTAAGAGTCCGTTCTGTTGATAAAAACAGGTCCCATTGTTGGTAACAACAAGTCTTGCTGTTTGCAGTGCAATAAATCATGTTGCAAGAGTCTTTTTGGTGTTTGGAACCTGTTTGTGTAACTAGGTGCAGTGAGGGGTAGAGTGTCCAAAGGTTTGCCTGAAAACAGAGATGAGAGGAAAAACGAGTTTGTGGCAGCAAGTGGCGCTGAGGTTTGTTGCGGCAAATAGAGTTTATAGCCCCCAGCACACGTACCAGGTCGGTCAGAGGGATGCTAGTAAGGACAGGGTGAAACAAAGGTGACCAACAGAGTACAAAATGGCTGTGATAGATTAAAATGACTGCAACTTATGTGCACATAGAATTCCACCAGACAAGATGGCGCAGGTAATGTTCACGATTGTCGTTTTGCTTTTAACAGTGGCCCCTTTGAACATAACTAGCCAGCTTGTCAGTCTATTTCGATCTCCATAATGTCCTGTATCTCTTGATCATACATTACTCTCATTTTTGTTAGCTGAGTGTCCATAGTCTTAGGGTGCAAGGTAGTTATGCAAAGAGAACACAAAGGTGGTATACAGTGTATACCCAAACAACAACTACATATTGTCAATACTGGGACCAAGAGAATCATTGATATTTTCCAACCCCACTCCTTCAAGATGCCCCAAAGCCAACTTCCAATTGTCCAAGTCTCTGATCCTTGATGAATTTCTGAAGATAGTCTATGGAGATGTTCGATTGCTTCATAGACAGAAGGTGAATTATCAGGAATGTATACACAGCAGCTGGCACCGATGATGCGGCATGCTCCTCCACGGTCCGCTAGTACCACGTCCAGGACCATGCGATTTTGCAGGGTAACCAGACGGATCGCTTGGAGCTCAGCAGTGTTGTTGGTGAGGATGCCAGCAGTGACGTTCAGGGCGGTCTCTACCGCTTGGGACAGATGTCTGATGGCTCGGCTGTTTGCCATCGGACCCCATAGCGGGACGAGCCCTTTTACTGCGTCGAGGAACTGTGATGAGGCAGAGTCTGCTTGATCAATGTCTTTAGAACGCTTTTCTCGATGATGCTCTGCAGGGGCTGTGTAGGTTGGTGGCAAAACAAAGGCGATGTAGCACGTGCCCCCCCAGTTTCTTGGGAGCCAGGTGTAGGCTTTGGTTCCACAAACAAAGTACATATTGAAGTACATATTGGGTGATGCAACAAGCGCTGGTGGGTTGGCAGTGTTCAAAGTCCTTACAATGCTACAGGTGCTGTGACCCACATTCTTAGTCCCACGGCCTTCAATGCATACAAGGCCAGAGACGTTCACCACAGATAGGGCCACAGTCAGTGTTGCAGCAGTTCTTTTCTTCAGGTAGGAAAATGTGGCTCTGTTAGGATTATTGAACACTTGCATTTCCACTCGTTCTTTGGAGGGGACATTAATCTGGAATGTCGCATTGAAGGTGTGGGGGCAGAAGGGGGCGGCTGTCCTTCCTGTTTTGTTTCGCCAGAACTCGTTGTAGAACTGGGCGATTGTTCCGTCGGAAGTGGCATTGTCTTTGTAACTTTCTTGTAGGAGCATCCAGGCAAGGCAAGATCCGTGAATAGAAAAGGGCGAAGGGATGAAAGGGATGGAATGTTCAGTGGCATGTGGTAACAGCCCACAGACCCAACAGTTGGTAGCATTGGTGGCAAGATTGTGCTGGTGCAACATCTGCACAAAAGAATTATTCCAGAATTCTTTGCGTCGTTCTCGGAGATGTGGCGGTAGTGATACCAGGTAGTGTTCTTTCTTGGTGGTTGGTTGCATGGTGGGTGACAATGTTCTGTATGCAGGTGCATTCTCTTCAATGATCCAGAGTGCGACCATTAGCAGGAGACAGGTGAGAAATGCGGCTACAAGTGCAATTGTCTTTGTGCTGTGCAGGTTAGCAGTCTTGGTGTCTTTGCGGTGGTTTTGCAGGTGTTCAGTTTCTTCCATCATCTTCGAGGAGCTCAACAACTGTTAGGACCACAGACTTTTGTCTGGCGCTTTCCTGGTAGCGTTGTTTGACTGTGCTACTGATCTGAGACCTTGACTTAGTTAGTGGCCTGGTCGTTGGAGCTCCCTCCTTTCGTCGATCTTAGGTTGTACCCTTTCCTGGATGGCACCGTGGGGTCGGGAAATTCTGATAGTTCGAGGGTGTCTTCTTGTGGGTAGCAACTCCGAGCTGGTCGGTCTCTCGCGAGTACTTCCTCTTGCACCTCCACCCCTTCACAGGTTGCCAGGGTTGGAGGGACTCGTTTGCAATGATGAGCGTGCAGCCAATTTCGTTTTCCTTCCACTCGGAGGGCAGTTCGGGTGGTGATCAGGACTTGCCAGGGGCCCGTCCACCTAGGCTCCAGATTCTTCGTTCTTTGGAAGTTGCGAATCAATACATGGTCGCCTGGCTTTATTTCATGTCCTGGGCCCCTGGATACGTCAGGCAAGGCTTGCTGCACCTGTTGGTGGATAATTGTTAGCTCGTTTGTCAATTTATGCAAGTAATCCGACATTAATATGTTCGGGACATCGTTAATGGAGGTGGGTCTTGGTGCCGCCCAAATGCTCATAGGCCTGCCGAAGACCACCTCATACGGGGTCAGTCGCTGTTTGGTTGGGGTGGAGCGCATCGATAACAATGCCAATGGGAGGGCGTCGGGCCATTTCAACCCGGTCGTGGCAACTATTTTGGCTAGTTTTAGTTTCAACGTTGCATTGTGTCTCTCTACCAGGCCCGCTGATTGGGGGTGGAAGACGGCATGGAACTTTTGTTTTACCCCCAACCCTCTCAGTATGTTCTGTATCACCTCGGCTACGAAGTGTGGGCCGTTGTCGCTCCATAAAATTCTGCAAAGGCCGTATCGGGGAAGAATTCTTTCAGCAATACTTTTGCAGTGGCTAAGGCGGTATTGTCGCGGGTGGGATATGCCTCCACCCATTTGCTAAAAGCGCACACAACCACCAGGACATATTTTAGACCAAGGCATCTCTCTAGTTGAATGTAATCCATTTGAAGGATTTCAAAGGGGTGGTCAGGGACTCCAAACCCTCCTCGTGGTACTACTGTCCCCTTCCCTGGGTTGTGTTGTAGGCAGACTATACATTGTTGTACTAGGCGTTTTGCAGATTCTGCTATCTTGACGTTATGCCATACTCTGGTGATTAGTTCAATCATGGGGGTGGAGCCTATGTGTGCTGGTAAATGTGCCATGGTCAATATGGGGATGAGGTAGGCATTGGGTAACAGCCATTTATTTCCGTCTTTAGTTCTCCAGCAATCTTCCTCGTCTTTTAGTCCCACCTTTTCCCACTCGGTCAATTCGTCTTGTGTGCCTGTAGTCTGTATGTCCCTTACCGTGGTCCTAGCGTCAGTCCATCGTTCAGCTAGTGACCTGGTCACATACATTCGTGTCGTAGTTCTGTCTCCTGCCGTGGCTCGGGCAGTAACGTCTGCTAGTGCATTTCCCTGTCCAATGAGATCAGTCACTTTCCTATGTGCTTGGCATTTTATCACTGCTAACTTCTTGGGGAGGAGGACTGCTTACGTCAAGGCGGAGACTAAATCTCCATGCAGGATGGGTGTACCGTGTGAAGTCAGGAACCCTCTTTCTTTCCATAAGATCCCAAAATGGTGAACCACCCCGAAGGCATATTGGCTGTCGGTGTATATGTGAACTGTCGTGTCAGTCGCTAAGATACATGCTCGTGTGAGGGCAATGAGTTCTGCAGCCTGGGCTGAACGTTGGGGAATACGGGCTGTTTCCAGAACGGTTCGGGCTGTGGTGACAGCGTATGCAGCTGAGGTGGTGCCGTCGGGGAGTTTGATGCACGAACCATCCACCCATAGTTCTCCATCTGGTTCTAGAAAGGCGGTGTCTCTGAGATCTATTCTACTCTTTGTTTGTTCATCGGTTAGTGTCACATAGTCGTGTAGTGGAGTCACGCTAGGATCATTTTCGGGTAGGGGTAACAGTGTGGCTGGATTGAGGGTGGTGCATCGCTTTAGGGTAATGTGCGGTGCTAGCAGGGTCAACTCATATCCTGTCAGTCGGGCGCTAATCAAGTGTTGGGTTTTGGTCTGGTTTAGTAGTGTCGACTGCATGGGGTACTAAAACAGTGACTGGATTGGAGAGTACTATTCCTTCGCTCTGGCGTATCGATGCAGCTGCCACAGCGCGCAGGCACGCTGGCAGCGCTCTGGCTACTGGATCGAGGGTGGCAGAGAAATATGCACAAGGGCGTTGTTTGTGACCAATTGATTGTGTTAGGACAGACAATGCACATCCTTCCCTCTCGTGCGTGTAGAGGAAGAATGGTTTGGAGTAATCCGGGGTTCCTAGGACAGGCGCTGAACAAAGGGCATTGCGTAGTTCTTTAAAGGCTGACTGGCATTCGGGGTCCAGGGGAGAGGTGAGGGGATGTCTTTAGCTAGGAGGGAGAGAAGGGGTTTGACAATGAGGCTAAAGTTCGGTAACCACTGTCGGCAAAATGAAGTGAGACCTATCAAAGAGCGGACTTGTTTCTGATCTTTGGGGACAGGGGTGTCTAGAATTGTCTGGATCCTGTCAGGCGTGAGTTTCCTCCCTTCTTTGGATAAAAGGTGACCCAAATAGGTCACTTGTGATTTACAGAACTGCAATTTCTTTCGGGAGACCTTGTGACCATTCTCAGCAAGAAAATGGAGTAGTTTGATGGTGGCTGTGACGGCTATTGGTATGGTGTCCGCTGCTAGAAGGATGTCGTCTACATATTGTATTAGTGCACTCCATCTGGCAATTGTATGGCGTCCAACTGTCTTTTAAGCGCCTGGCTATAGATGCTTGGGCTCTCAGTGTACCCCTGAGGTGCTCTGCAAAATCTGTACGAACGGGAGTTTAGGGTGAATCCAAATAGATAGCGGCTGTCCTTGTGTATAGGTATGGAAAAGAATGCGTTATTGAGGTCAATTACAGTGAAGGTGGTGGCAGTGGAGGTGATTAAAGTCAAAATTGTCGTGATGTCAGAAACTACTGGGTATTGTGGCACTACGATTTTGTTTATCTCCCGCAGGTCAATGATGAAGCGGTAGGCTTTTCAGTCTCCCTCTCCCTGTCTCTTTACAATCGGTAGTATGGGACTGTTACAAACGTTGCTCACTACTTCCTCTACCACCCCTGCCTCTACCAAAGAGTGTATGATCTCTGTCAGTGCCTTCTCACCCTCTGGCGATATTTTGTACTGCGGTACTTTCGGTAGGGTTGCGTCCTGTCGTATTGTTACGTGTACTGGGTCAATCATCATTCGTCCTACGTCTGAATCAGCCCTAACCCATAAGTGTGATGGCAAAGTGTCCAGTAGGGATGCGTCAGTCTCGGAGATGGGAAACATGTGCTGAGAAGGGTTCTCTCTATGGCGCTGGGGTTGTCATACAGGACGACACGTACTCCGTCTGGTGAGCATCTGATAGTCGCATGGAAGTGTTTCAAAAGGTCGAGACCCATAATGGCGTCTGGGGTGTTGGAAGAGAGGAGGAATGTCGTTTCGACGCTATTGTTGTCAAGGTTAAAAGGGATCGGTCGGGACAAAGGGTTGGTGGAGGGCGTACCGTCAAATCCTATTGAGGTCACATGTGAGCCTGACAAGGGTGCCCTTGGAATCAGTCGCTTGGATAGTGCACTACGTGTTGCTCCCGTGTCTACCAGAAATGGCGACTTTGTGCCCAGGACCTCAGCGGTAACATAAGGGCCTTGCTGATCAACATAGAGCTCGACTGGATCCCTCCCTTGCCCCTGGCTGTCCTATGCAAAGTCGTACGTATTGTCATAATCTGTCTGTTGGTACTGATTCTGTTTGGGATGGTCAAATGTGTTCACTCTTCCTGGCCCTTCCTCGCTTGCTTCACTCCCGTACCCTCTCCCACGTCCTCTTCCTCTCTGTCCACTTGCTATTTCCCTCGCCCCTCTGCCCCTACCAGCTCCTAACAAAGCCGGGCATTGGGTTTTCCAGTGTCCATATTCTTTGCAAAATGCACATTGGTCCTGTCCTAGGTCTTGGCGTCCTACATATGATGTCGATGAATTGTTTCTAGGTGGCTGTACTCTAGGGGTATTCTGCTGGTATCCTCCCCTATATTGCTCCCTTCCTGTATTCGCCCCATGGAGTTGTGCTACCATTACCCTTTCCTTCAAGACCTTCTTTTTCCTTTCTGTAGCCCTGTCATTTTCGTTTCTCTGATGCTCATAGTACTGGGCCATTTGGAGAATGGCCGCCGGTTTAGATGCTGCCCAACTACTTTCGCTGGCTTGTAATTTCTGGGATACATCTGGCAGTAGTCCTTTGACATAGTTCTGCACAAATAAGTGGTGTCCGGTTGCGGTGGACATGTCTTGTCCACTGTAATCGGAGAACACCGTTTCAAATCTGGAGAAATACTCTGAGACATCCTCTTGTGGTTTCTGGCGGCACGCGGTTACTATGGACCAGTCTATCTTTTTCTCTGGGATCAGCGTTTTCACTTTCTGCACTATTTTGTCAGGGAGGTCCAATATTGCTTTAACCGGTTTTTGACCAGGGTTCCGCTGTTTATCTAGTGTGTTGAGTTGTTCCCAGGTATGACCAAGCAGGTCGGTATGGTCTATTTTCCTAATCTGTTTCCACACATCTGCTGGCAAACATAACCCGAAGAACAAGTCTATGTCGGCAAGTGTCATTATTGTTGATCCCAGAGCGGTACCTAGCTCGGTGTAAAAGGCGGTGGGGTTCTTTCGTAAATCCGGTAAAGATTTACGGAACGTCAAAATGTCCTGTCTGTCCCATGGTTAATACACCCAATTGTAGACCACCCTTCCTCTAGCGTCTTGATGGTTCATATCGTCATGAGTCCCTTGTCCTCTAGGAGGTACCCAATAAGGGGCAGCTTCCTTTATCGGCATCATGCTATCTGGTTTTTCCACCGGGGTCCTGCTATCTTAGATGTCCTGTCCTTATCTATCCGTCCTTGTTCCACGAGGTGACGGAATACCTCCAGTGTGGATGAAAAGAGTTCTGTAACATCGTTGTCGCCTTCATCTCCGGTGTCTACCTTCCTATAGAGAGCCACTAGCCGCTCGGGCCCTACATCTTGGTACTTCTCTTCATATGCAGTAAGAGTGTGGTAACAGAGACGTACAATAAAGTATCGTTTGTGGTTTTCAACATAGGAGTTGCATATGTCAGTTACATACTCTTCTGTCTCCTTCCTATCTATGAGGGATTTAACTATTTTATCAATGCCTGCTCGCTCATTTTTACTTAATCGCGGGACCCTGGGCGCTCCTTTTTCTTTTGATCCTACCTCTACTACGGTATCCTTTGATGAGGCATTTGGTGTGGGTGACTCGGTGGGAGCAGAGGCGGTGGAGACTGAGGCGATCGTGCCATCTCCGGCTATACTTTGGTGGTCCTGGCGTTGTACTACGGGATGAGTAGGGGCGTAAGGGGGTGGCATGTATATGATTGGGGGACCTAACAATAAATCATCATCTACCCTTTGTTTTGCTGGTAACTTGGGGTAAAGAGTCGAGGGCGTTCTAACAGGGCATTGACCTGATATTTTTGATTCCTGTTCCTTTTTATTGATTTCCTTTTCTTTTAGTTTTTCTTCTAATCTTTTACAGGCTTGGTAAGCTGATTTTCGCGTTTCTTTATCTTGTCTAGCTTCGTCCCTTTTCTTTCTTTGAGCTGCCTCTTTTCGCCATAAACCCAAACTGTCAAACATGGCTGGTCTAGTTTTCTTTTGTGGAGAGCTAATTCTAACGTTTCTATTTTAGCGGGATCGAAAGATCCCGTCAGTGGCCACTGATTTACCCGGTCCTTCCTAGTGTATTTATGCCATAGTTTGCTATAAGCTACGGTGGCTAATCCATACTTTACGTACATGTCCTTGTTAGGGGTGCCTTCCGGCGGTGCCGGCTGACTGACCTCTAACGAACGGTCTGGTCCAAAACAATTACAATCAAACAATCTAGAGAAAACAGGCATGACGTATTTATCGGTCAAAAATGAATATCTCAATCAATCAATTTAGACAAAAATTCTGCACTACCTGTCCTTCGCTGCCTGCAAAGAGAGAGAATATTCCTATTCTTCGTTGTTTGCAAGCAGGGAAATGTCGCAAATAACTCAATATCAAAAAAGGAATACTAGTATTTCAATCAAACTATTCAATCAATTTAAGTCGTTTTTTCACGACCTTACCCGGACCGTATGGGCGGTTCTTCGTCTTCCCCTTCCAGCGCCTGGTTGTCCTCTCACTCCAACAATCAATGCGGCGTTCCTCTAAGGTCCCAGTCAGGACCGCAGGTCACTCGAGAGAGGTCCGTTCGGAACCGGTGAAGTTCAGTCGATCGGCAGCCAGACAAGCGTCTTCTCAGGCAGGTATACCCCAATCGTTTAGTCGTTCACTCCGTCGTTAGGACCTCTCTACCGGACCCACGCGTCGCTGATGGGCCCCCACATTTGGGTGCCAATTTGTGAAAGGCAGCGAGTCTTCTAAGACACTCAATGCTGCCCGGTGCAGGGTTCCACCTCTAATTCACTTTGGGTTCGCTATCAAAATAATGAGGCAAGCGCTGGAAACTGGAAGACAAGAAAAAGGTTTATTTCTCATGAGGAGATCACGTCAACTGCAGACACCGGGATGTCTGAGGGAGGTGTTCTGCTGATAACTCCTTTGGCTCTTCCTTTTATACAGGTTTGACACAATGCATTGGTTTCATCAACATGGTTACACAAGCTTGGGGTCCCCGCCCGGGCAGGTTGTCACACAAGCCCAACAGTAATTCTCTTCCCACCCAGGTCAAACAGACAATCTTATCTTGCAGCTGGACCTTGCTTCAGGGTCTAAAACATGTGAGACCGGCCAGATCTAAGAGTCCGTTCTGTTGATAAAAACAGGTCCCATTGTTGGTAACAACAAGTCTTGCTGTTTGCAGTGCAATAAATCATGTTGCAAGAGTCTTTTTGGTGTTTGGAACCTGTTTGTGTAACTAGGTGCAGTGAGGGGTAGAGTGTCCAAAGGTTTGCCTGAAAACAGAGATGAGAGGAAAAACGAGTTTGTGGCAGCAAGTGGCGCTGAGGTTTGTTGCGGCAAATAGAGTTTATAGCCCCCAGCACACGTACCAGGTCGGTCAGAGGGATGCTAGTAAGGGCAGGGTGAAACAAAGGTGACCAACAGAGTACAAAATGGCTGTGATAGATTAAAATGACTGCAACTTATGTGCACATAGAATTCCACCAGACAAGATGGCGCAGGTAATGTTCACGATTGTCGTTTTGCTTTTAACAGTCTGATCTGTTTATGATTAAAAGTTACAGTAAAGATATGATTAATGTATTTATGGTGAAAAGTATATGGTAAAGTCAAACATTCATCTGTTGATTGCTATTACTTCATATTAACTCCTGCAGAGAGGTATGTTGCTACTTGGAATCTCACAGATAACCATAGTAGGCAGTAGATAGTATTTTGCTTTGTCAACTGTACCTTTGTATACATTTGTGATTTTATGACTGCCGAATGGTTGCCTTGTTGGAAATCTTACACTCCATACAATAGGAGGAAGGATTTGTATATTGTCTTAACTGTAATTTTATAGATATTTCTAATTTTATAACTGATTGCTCGATGGTTTCCAGCTTATGCACACTTTAGAGGTCATGTGCTGGTTATGGGGTTACACTAGTGGTAAAGCCTATAGGTCTCACTGGTTCATTTGGAAAAGTTGCGTCAAATTCCATAGGCATGATTTGTTTTTTTATGAAAAGTTATGACAAATCCACTGGGCCTGACTTGCATAATGTGGAAACGTGCTAAAGGAAACGGTGTTTTACGGGTGTTTTTTTTTTTTTTTTTAAAGTGCATTGTGCTAAAGCCAGTAGGCTAGTATATTGTTACATGGAATCTCACAAATTACATGAAGGGAAGTATTTTGCTTTTGATTACCTCCTTGATGAACCCTAGGGGGTAGAAGCTTTGTACACATATTTTTTTGCTAGAATCCCTTTGGAAGGCTTGACAGGCTTAGTTGTCTACCAGGATCTTGTAATCATTACAAATGCATATTTATAAATATATGTACATATGTAGAAGGCCTTTGGGCCAGCCCTCATCTTCGATTGGTCTGTATAAATGTCATTTACGCTCTGCTTTCAACAATTTGTCTTATCTCGTGCACATCTGCTTCAGTGCACTTGAATGCCTGGGCTGGTGGGCCAGTCCTTTAGTTTTCCATTTTCTTCTTTTATGGGGCCTCTTTTATTTCTTACTTTCTCCTTTTACTTTAATTTTTAGAGCATACTATAGCTGCCCACTTAGTGCTGTTGGGCTGCTTGCTTGCTGCTCACTTCATCTGCAGTGTACTTCATCCTGCATGAGCACTACCTCTAAACCAGTCAACCATAATGGAATGGTATTGCCCGAAGTACATTAATGTTTTACCATTCTAAGATGGCAAACACGTTGGTTCCAAACTGCAACCTTAAAACGGTGATATATTTTGTACAATGCTGTTACAAGTGCAGCCTGCTGCTATGCCTAATTTTGTTCTTGCAAGCATGTTCCTGCTATGTTTAGGCATCAGCATGTGTTCTTTTTATAAGGTCTCGCCTAAAACACCACAAGGGCTGTTTGTTGCAAAACATTTTTTCAACTTACATTCGGGTTTGATCCTGCCCATTGATTGGTAGTATTGTTTCCCATTTGCTTGCTTCTCATTTGTTAGATTCTGTGGGCTTTATTTCCTCTTGTAATTGCCCCTCTCCTAAAGCATGGGTAAATTACTTGTATCTTCTCACTATTCGCTTTTTGGGAGCTTAAGCACTCTTGAGAGTGTACATGTTTTCAAATGTTCTCCCTTGTGTGCTTCTCTGCCCTCTGTGTCGTTCTCTCTCACCAGTGTTCTTCTGTCACCCCCCCACCCCCACCTGTGGTCTTTTGTCCCCCCCACCTGTGGTCATGTTGCCCTCTCTTACTCATGTGCTTCTGTTCCACCTTCACTCATGTTGCTCTCTCTTCCTTCTGTTCACCTACAATGTATGTAATACGTTAGCCTGTATATTTCTAGGCTCGTCTGGTACATTACAGTAAGGGAGTTAATTTTCAAAAACAATTTCCTGCACTTGGGTTGGGACTCAGTGCCCCAATAAGTTGAAAGTTGCTGATACCTTTCTGGTTTCAGGACGAGTATGTACCGGTCCTCTAGGTTGTTTGAAAGACTATGGTGTTGAGTTTTTATGGGACTTAACATTTTTGGACCAGTAGATAGGCAAGGAGGTCGAAGTTTAAAAATGTTCTTCCCAAGATGAGGTTAGGGCTGTAGCCTCCTCTGTGTGTTGTGATCAGTTTTGAGAAAGTCAAGATTACCCATACCCTTAAATAGGCTTATGAGTTATTAACCTATATGCTCGGGTCATTTTGGAGAATAGTCAGCACGTGCTGGGCTGGAAGTCAGTGCCAAACGTAGTTGGGTCCTCTTTGGAGAGTGGTATACTGTCATGCTGGTGGAAACGGAGTATGGTTTGGTGGCACAATTCACAAATATGTAATAACCGGCTGTTATATACTACGTCTTTTCATGAGTAAAGTGTCTTTGTCTTCTGATGTGCACGCTCTTTACAACTCTTCCTAGATTCAACCATTTTCTTGTATAATTATCTAAACATTCCCTGTCCTTAGACCTCTTGTGGTTGATGTTAAGAAAATGTTTCTCCTTTTGTTTCCCCTTGATTGCAGATCGTATAATACACCAATATGATTTGCGTTGTACATCCCATTTTAGGGTGAATTAAAGAACTCTGCTACTTTTGAGTTCTCTATTCTTGTCTTGCTTATATTTTATTCTTGAAGGTCTCCCCCTCCCTAGATATCTTACAGTTTATGAGCCTCAACATGGCCATATCCCACTCATGCGTGCTTCCCGGATGTTTGAAGACAAAAATAGAAAAGCCACCCTGTGCTTTACAGTGGTTCATGCAGGCATGTGTGGTATTGTAAATGAAAGTCTTTTTCTATAGACCAACTCGATTCTTGGATGTACATTTTAGGGCTCCCCATCAACGGTAACGAGACTGCAATATTATATCACATAAAAATTAGCTTCACAAAGTATTTGTGTCCTATCCTAAACGAGTTATTATGCATCCTGTCATTCTATTTTGGACATCATTTGTCAGATTTGACCACACCTCCACATCAACTTTTGCCCTGAAGCTCTACCAGCCATACCTTGCAGTCATCGGAGCTCCTGCTCTGCATTCCACAGTCATACCCTGTGCTTTCTTGTACTGCAGCGTCTCTCCCTTTGCTATCCCCAGGTAAGTGATGCTCTTCCCCAATGCTACAATGCACAGGTTTTAAGTTTGCCACATACATAGCTGGGCTGTGCCTCCCCCCAATCACACTAATTGGCACTTGGGTGGTAGAGGGGCATAATAGTGATGCTCCTGCTGGATGCGAGGTGTGGCCTGCAGAGTGCCAAAACTTGGACAGACATAACTGGTCTTGGGGGAGACCCACAAAAGGAGGTTTAACATTCAGGGGAGCTGAACACTAGGTCACAAGCCAAAAATTGTACCTTCTACTGTGCCGCTCACTACCTCTGGCTACGAGTAACCTGACACTACACCTTCAGATGTTTGCAGGAAATGGCCACGCAGGCTGTGATAGGTGTTTGGTCCTGAGGTGGCTTCAGCTCCTGTCAACTAACCAATTGCAAATGCTAAGAGGCAAAGCAGTGAGCCTATCCTCCTACTACATGTGAGGATCCCGTGCCTTCAAAACCACAACGTGTTTCAAATCCTGATGGAATAATTTTATACTGGTGAAGTATAGAAATCTAGCAAGTGATGCTATTAAGTCTTGGGTCTTATATCTGAGTATTTGCTCTATGCAGCCGTGTAAGATGCACAGACACCCACTGTTAATTTCTGCAGTAGTTTATCAATTATGTACCTAACGGGGGGGAAGAGTCACTTTGTCCAGCTTCCCCGAATTTTCTTTATTCATTCTTAGTGACATCAGAGTCTGTGAGGTTAGAATGCACAGCAGCTGAACATACTCCTGTGAGCAATGACAATACCAAACTAATGATATTTTTTAATGTTTCCCGTGGTTTAGATTTTATATATTTAAGAGTTTGAGTGGGATAGGCAAACAAATATGACATAGTTTTCCGCCCGCACAATTTGTTCTGTCGATCCATATCTTGTGGTGTAGGACGTTAATAGGCATCTTCGTTTTTTTCTTTTTAGTTGGTCAGTGGGTGATGCAGCCTAAAACATTGTAAAAAAAATGTCTTGAGTTAGCAAACTAGAAAAAACTGACCAATGGTTGAGAGGAAATTCTCCACGAATTAAAAATAAATAAATAAATTTAAAAAAATGACACTTAATGGCATAAATTCTTGTGGCCTTTTGTTTTGAATACTTTGCAGCTGCCTCTTTTTGCAGAGTCCTGAGAGTATCTCTTCCCTGCTGTTTCATCACCTGATCCCAATGAAAAATATTTTGACCACTGAAATCTTAATCTGTTTTGCAAGAAACTTGATTACGTCCTTGCTGTTCTGCCTTCTTCTAAATCTAGGAGATGACGTTATTGATAACTTTTTACGCTGTATTTTTGCCGTCTCTGATCACTGCCAATAATGGGTGTCCCTATTATCCAGAGCAATAGTAATCAATTTACTGACCTGGAAAACCGAGTGTGTCTTGATGGAATTCGACCTTCTTGTCACAGAAGTTGTCTGTCGCAAGCATGTAAGGGTCAGGAAAGTGGTTTGGAATTGGCCACTGCAGTGCTGTGTATTTTCTGATGGGTGACAATTGATTGTGCTATATATACAAAAAGTATTATTAAAAAGAGTCACAGTGGGGCTCTCCGTATGTTCTTTGTCCTGTTTGATGGTATACAAGACTAGGCAAGCCGTCTCAGGCCAAACAAAAAACGTGCCAAACCAAGTACGCCCAGCACAGAGCATAGCACTAGTAACCTTGCAGGATTTTATAGGAGGGATAGGGAATATCCCCGCCTCCCGCCCCCCCAATATGCCCCACCCCACCCTCCTCTGTGCTGGTCCTGGAGAGAAAGCTTTGGAAATTGAAATCGCTGCTTCAGCCTGGACTGCACCATTAGCTGCTTTGACATCTCCCCGGTAAAGGCCACGTCCATTCCCATTCTCCCTTACAGAGCAGCGAGTTTTGCAGATGCTTAAACGGGTTGGTTACTATTTGTGAATTTTATTGCCACTGACCTGACAGACCGCGTGGCCAGTTATGCAGTTGATCGGATAAAATCATGAAGGGATCTACAGGGAATTCTGACGGTGGCAGAAGGATTTACTGTATTGCAGTTATTTGAAACATTCTGAAATGTATCGCAGGGCCGAAGGGCTCTATAAATATTCGTAATTGAACAGCAGTTTACGCATACATAGTCAAACTTTTTATTAGTTTTTAATAGCTTTCACTGTTGTTCATCGTGGTCTGCTGAATGGTGAAACTTGTGGCAAAATCAAACGGTAAATAAAGCAAGGGCGACCAATCGCCCAATCCACCATTGAGGCAAACAAATGTCGGTTTACAGATTTAGAAAGAGCCGCAGAGGAAGTCGGTTCAAGAGGTAAATAGTGGGGTGTAGCAAAGCTGACCTCCCACAGAGGCTGCCTTTGAGAGTGCCGTTCCCGCGCCCTTTCATCAAGCTTTGTTTCTCACTGGGCTAGAGCTGTTCCAAACCACATGGACCCCTAATTACCAGGCTGCTCTGAAGTATGAACAGCAAGCCTTGTTTTACAAATGCACTGGGATGTCTAAACTCTGCATTGGACAAAGAATAAGGGGGCAGGCGCAAGGCTTTCCAGGTTTCCTTAGTCCAAGTAAGAACAGCCACGAAAAAGCCACAAATTAGAGGTGCACAACAGGGCATGTACTTGTTCTGCCAGGCTCACGTTACTGCACGAAGTTGTACTAGTATGGAACAACCGGGCTGTCTGTATTTAGGTAGATTGAAAACATACCGCGTAGGGACGGTCTCTTGCGTTTAGCCACAATTCTGGGCCAAAACCAGCTCTTTCATTTCGAATAACTGTTGCATGCTTGAAGCCTCACACATTACATGGGTAAGACAAGTACTTCAAACCGATTATGGGAGGCTTCCTGCAAAGTTGTTGTTAAATCACTGTTCCACAACTTCTCACTATACTGGTTGTTTTTACTGCACATAACTGTGCAATTGTAAGGGTGAGGCACATATGGCACACACTTTTTGCCCATGTTCCTTTTTTTGCGCCTAGATTATCGTAATGAATTTAAGAATATTTAACAGAGATTATAAAAAGTAGATACATTTATTAATTTGTAAGGTTTCAGACGTAAACCTAGTTATTTAGAAGTGGTAAGATTACCTATTGCGAGTCGGAGAAGAAGCAGTTTAAAGCAATTGTTGATTTAACACGTGACTTCTAATAATGAGTGAACAGGGTAAAAGAGGGAACGATTCAGGGGTAGAGTAGTCCCTAGGGGAGGGTGGGTAGTACATTTGAGGGGCAGAGCTGAATTCCGATAAGCAAGAAGGTGAGCAGTGCTGCTAAAAATAGACTTCATGTACTGCGGTGTACGTCAAGTTCCATGATCTGTTACAGATGATTCAGGAGTAGGGTTTTTAAAGCGGGACTGAAAGGTGAGAAAGAGGGGTCCTCCTACTTTATCTTGATAGGTATGTTTTTTTAGATTCTGAAACAAAATTTGAGAACGAGAGATAAGGTGGAGTCTTGTTATATCCGTAGAATATCCAGGTACAGTTTTTTTGTGTTCTCTAGCCAATCTGATTGTTTTTCATCAAATTGAGAGCAGGTGACCTATCAAATTTGGACAGTGTCATGTTGTAACATTGTCCTTGAAGTTGTACGGCTCCTTCAGGCATTATTAGCAATTTGCACCTCATGCAGCTTCACTCCCCCCTTTAAAACTTGTTTTTACTGAGTACCCCCGCCTTCCCTCCCCCAAGCCCGGCAGACAATTCATAATACATTTTTCATATTAGTGATAAAACGCAAGAGAAAATAATCCATATACATACAAATAACTAGATATGTCATTCAAAAGCTCAAATATAAACAGTTGACAATTCATCAAATGTTGTGCAAATATTATGCCATAAAGTGACTCTAGTGCATATCGGCCTATAATCTGATAATACTATGTACGCAATTCACCAGCCAACCACCAAGACCTCTATCACATTCCTGCTCTCATGTTGTTCCCCTGCTGTTACCCCTCTGACATGGAGGAAATCCAATCCATGATAGGAGCCCACATCTGTAATCCTTTGTTCCTGGCTGATTTGCCTTTTCGTGCATACACTGCAATATCCATGTAATAAGTGGCTAAGAGCCGCGCTAACCATTGATGGAAAGAAGGAGAACAATCCAGCCACGCCTATGCTAAAAACAATCTAAATACTGTCATTGCAAGAAACATGAGTAGCTGAACGTGACTTGGTATTACATCATTATGTACCCCGAGCAAAATGAGTTGGGGAGTTATCACAGGTTTTAAACTCAAATTTTATTCCAACAATTCCCTAATTTCCTTTTTTAGCCCTACCAAGGAAGGACACCATGCAAACATGTATCAAATCGGCACCATACAGTTGACATCAGGAGCAACGTGTACCCGTGGACCCACCCCACAATTTTTCCAGGGGTATAATATAGATTTAAACAGGTTTTAAAGCGTTGGACTTCCAAATTCACCGACATTAATATGGAGTGAGCATAATCA
Source organism: Calotriton arnoldi (assembly GCA_963921515.1). NCBI lineage: Eukaryota > Metazoa > Chordata > Amphibia > Caudata > Salamandridae > Calotriton > Calotriton arnoldi. Next base: position 1,027,879 of record CAWUFW010001674.1, read on the forward strand.
AGAGAATCAATAAAAACATTGTTCCCTGACTGCAGCTTCTCTTGGCACCGACTAGCATGCTCATCAACGTCATCCTGCATCAGACTATTCAAGACCTGATATAATAGCCCTATCGAGGTCTCCTTTCCAGTAATCATCTCTACAACCTCCACCTTGGAAAACCCTGATGAACCTCCTCCTTTTTTTTACCAAGGAAATCGTGGATCTGCAAGTAAAATTTGTTTCCCTAAAGGTTATGCTTGAGCCTAAGGGCCTCAAACGTGATTATACAGTTATCATAGAAAATATCTCCTAGTGAAAAAGGAACTTGCTCCTTCCATCGTCTGACGTGAGCACCCCAAAAAATATCCAAAAGAATGGGATTCTTTTGCAGTGGGGTATGAAAATTGACCTGACCAATACCCACTTTTTCCGGACAACTGACCAGATTTTATATGCACAGCGAAGAGTCTTAAATCGCACTCTTTTAAAATAGCCAAATTCTATTAAAAGACACCCCCACGCCTCTTCCCCTATCAGCAGCTCATATTGGTAGGACAGTCCTTAGCTGCTGCCCCCGGATCTTCTTTGATGTGAAAAAAGATAGCCATCTGTTGGAGTGCAGCAGCCCAATAATATGATCTAAAGTTCAGAACAGCTCATCCCCCTCGATCTCTCAGAAGGGTCTAGTACTTCGGGGTAACGACTGCGAGGTCATCCGCATATGCCACGATTTTAGTTTCCCAACCCTGAAAACTTAATGACGGGATGAGTGGGTTAATCTCTATCGTTCTAATTATGGGCTCAATGTAGAGAGAGAGCAAGGGCATCCCTGTCTAGTCCCCCGCTGTATCATGACTGGCTCAGAATGCCCCCATCAATGAAATCTTAGCCCTTAGATTACAGTATAGCGCTTTTACTGACTTAATAAACACTGTCCCTACACCCATCTTTTCCATTACCGTCCAGAGATACTGCCAGGAGACCATGTCAAGCGCTTTTTCTGCGTCAAGAAGTATTAAAGCCATAGGGTCGCCTGCAGTTGTATCTGTGTTGAAGAGGGTGATACCTCGACAAATATGATCCGTTTTACTCCTCCTGGGCATGAATCCATGCTGCATGGGGGATACTGTCTTGCTAATTACCCCCGACAACCGCGTCGCCAATATTTTAGAGTATATTTTGGCGTTGCTATTCATTAGTGTGATAGGCTGATAGGAACCTAATTCCTGTAAAGGTTTACTTTTCTTGGGAAACACTAATATATTTTCCCAAGACTCGGTCGGGTCCGTGCCCCTCTGAATTTACAAGAAAACATCGAACAAATATGCTTCGAGGCTAGCGGAAAGTCTTTTAAATCTCCCCGGGAATAAAATATGCTCCAACTGCTTTCCCTGAGGGTAGATTTGAGATGGCCATTAAGATTTCGTCCCACAGAAAGGGTTCACCTAGATACTCATAGTCCTCAACATCTGATTTTTTTTTAAAAATAAGAAACCAAGTCAAGATACACCGACATATACCCAGCCACCATTCCCACTTCTTCGGTATACAGCCGCTGGTAAAACCTTTAAAAGGCAACATGTATTCTCTCTGGATCAGAGACCAACCCAGTATAAGGATCCCGAATTTCCCTGATCCGACCTTGGACTGTTTTCTGTCTAGTTCGAGTAGCTACGAGATGCCTCACCCTTTGAGTATATTCATAGAAATTGTCTCTACACCATATATTTGTCAGCAGCTTTTCTTGAAGAGATATCTACAATTGCTAGTTTTGAGACCACCACTTTAAGGTGCGCAGACTTGATCTTGATTCCCCACGTTACTGCATCAATCAAGCTGGTCTCTGCTAATGACAATATATTATATAATTCTAAGGAGTGTGATTTTTCTTTCTTTTGTCGGGCCCAACTAAACCGAGATGTCTCGCCACGAATACCGGCCTTAAAAGTGTCCCAGATCATTCCAACAGGGGCACTGCTTAAATTGTTAGCCAAAATGACCGGGATCCATTCCCTCATATGATTGATGTATTCATCATTCGATAATAAAGCCCGTTCAAAAGACCAGCTCAGACACGGGCGAGAAGGGAGATTCATTACTACCTCCGGAACCAGCGGATTGTGGTTGGACATTACCCGTGGGAATTTCTTAATCTGACAGTCCCTCAACAACCTATGTGATATAAAAAAGTAGTCTAACCATACATCTATCTGGTGTGGTGCGGAATAAAATGTAAACATTGGATCAGGGACACCCTTCTCAGCCCAAACATCTACTAACCCGTGGGCTAGATCCAAGTTTATCAAAGAGCTAAAGAATTTAGGTTTGCAGCCCTGGTAGTGTTACGACATTGGAACCAAACAGATACTTAAACCATCAAAATCAGTAGCCAGTACCCACTCAGATCAGTGTACTGAACACCGCCCAGGCCCGTCAGAAATCTCCTTTAGGTATTCTTGCGCTTTTATCTCTGACGTAAATGTCCAAACCTTCCCTTTACAGATACCTTTGAGACGAGCTGGGTTAATCAAAAACACTTCCCAGTGGAGTCCCTGAAAGGACGTAAACAGCTTCTCTGAGCGCCGCCTCCTTTCCACTGTAACGTGGCAGAAATCAGGCCGGACAAAAAATGTATGACCTTCATATGACCATTTAGCATCAGGCTGAGCCTTATCAAATATTGCTTGGCGAAGAAGAAAGTTACCAAAAAAAAACAATATTGCTCTAGGTTTGTCTGATTGCTCAGCTTGCCAGTTTTTCTTAGGTATCCACCGTAAACGATAAATTCGTTTCACTTCTGAATCACAGTCCCAGTGGGAGAGATCAGGAAAAGCCCCCTTTAGCAAGCCAATTATGAAGGATCTGATGTCATTCCCCCCTCCACATTTTCTGTTAGACCTAATAAACTTAAGTTATTCGTGCACTGGCGGTTCTCAAAGTCTTCTAGTTTCCACATCACGTCCACCGTTTGGGACTCATACATATCTTTATGATTCTTCAAAGTTCCAACATCAGCCTCCAACACTACAGTCCGTTCCTAGACAGAGGCAGTATTCAACTATTTCAGAACATGTTTTATTCACCTTACGGATTGCCCCCTGTAGTTTTTTGGTAGCCAAATGGGGCCGCCGGTTCTCTGTCCGAGCTTCACCTTGCATCTGTTTTAATGTAGTATGGATAAGCTCAATGGAGGGTATATCTGAAATTTCTCAGCTACCCGCGGCCACTGTTTGAGCTGTGCTACCTGCACCAATTTTATCCTAATTATAGATCTGTCGGATAGCAGAGTAGTCCCACTTCAATTTACAAGCAATGCTTGTGTCCGATTCTTGCCCTTTCCCACTGGCCCTGATTTTCTCTGTTTTTTGAGACCCCACGCGTTTCATAGTGGTTGGTTTGCCCAGGCTGCTACTGACACTGACCCCAGAAGCTCCTGAGATGGACTCCACATCAGTCAGTTCACCACTTGAACCTGAGAGATCAGAGTCATCCGTAAAGGAAAATAATTTATCCCCTAGCTCGGGGGACTCGCAGTCCATCATAGAACGAAGCCTGCCTCTGTCCATGTCAGCTATTGTCAGACTTGTATCGGCACACAGACGTGGGAGGTCACCGGTTGCATCCACCATAATTTCCTCTAAAACTCCCAAATTTCTCCCTTCCGCCAGGCTACCCTAAGCCAGTGTGGCCATCAAGTCCGTCCGCTGCCCCCCAGGGGGCCCTGCATCTCCAGCCCCTTACAGTGGGCAACCCCCAACCTTCATGTTTATCTCCTCCCCCAGAGCTTGCCCCTTTGACACTAGTATGGCAGTGCACTTGCAGCTTCTGGGGGAGTATCGGTATGTACTGCACTTGAAGATTCATTCGGCTCGGTGGGTGCAGGCATGTTCGCTAACTCTGATTCCTTCATGGGCTAGCCTCGAGCCCATAGTGGCTACCTGGAAGATCTCGGGAATTGAAGGCTGTGTCTGTCTGGCCTGACCAGAGCTAGACCGCGATTCCTTCTGCGGCACATGCTTCCTATGATAAGCTCCTGGTCTGTGTTTTTCCATCTCGAGAACAGCCACGTCCTTCTCTTTTTTCCTTGCGGCAGCCCATCTGGGCTGAATCGATGTACGTGCCGGCACCATAGCATCTGTCCATTCCTTCATTAGTTTATGCACCTTCGGCAGCACCCCCCAATTGTTATGCTGCTTGAGTCTGCGGCTGATGACGCCCAGAAAACCGCCGGCCAGCCTTCGTACTGCTGCAGAAACCTCCTGGGATCCGCGAGACAGTAATCGGCTTCAGGTACTTGCATCCTGCTTGCACTATCGTGTCAACCAACCCCCACATGCGTTAGTTCCTTTAGCCAGTAGTCGAAACTGCTCTATTCACCTTCATTCAGCTACTAGGCTGGAGCTGGAAGGGACAGCTTACGCGGCGTACTAAACAGACACCATCTTGCTCCCCCAAAAATCACCGCCCCCTTTTAATTTTACTTTATATTTAAAAAGAAAAAACAACCTTGTCTGCTGAATTGCCCCAAATATATTCTGACACCAAAATCACATTTTATATTTGAAAAAAAAGGTTAGAATCAAGTTGTAACCTTTTGATGGTCATAATTCATTACAAAAATTAAACCAGTGAACTTCTCCATTACTTTCCCCTCGGCGTTGAATGCTTGCCAAGCTGAGGGTTGTAGTAGTGATCAGTTGCTTGATCAGTGAGCCTATCCCGCTTCAAAATAAGAGGAGCCTCAAAATGTATATAGCTTGTTTTAAAGCTGCTGTGTGCAACAATCCTGTTGCTAAAGGCGCATCCAAGTTTAGGCATCAAGATGGCATTATGCATACTAAGGGAAAGGAAGAAAAACACTAGTTTTAGGGAATCTAGCTCTTGCACAGCTGAAAATGTGTACTATTGATGTGGCAATTTCTAAATAAAATCTGAGTGCGTATATGAAGAACGAGCCTGAAGTAGAAACATGCAGATCACGCAGCATTCGTGTAAATCTGAAGGCAGTAAAATAAACAAAAATAACATTAAAATATATATTAAATTTTTCACTATATTGCTCAGTACCCCTGATAAGCCCATGATTAAATGCTCTCAGCATTGACATAATAATTACACTCACATAACCATAAGCACGTCTGCTCACCTGTGAGGATCTCAAGGCGCTGGGGGGCTGCTGGTCCCTCTGGGTGTAGGATCGGTCGAAGAGCCAGGTCTTGAGCCCCTTCTTGAATTGTTCAGTAACGCGGATTGCCTGAGGTGGAGAGGTAGGGTGTTCCAGGTCTTGGCTGCGAGGTAAGAGAATGAACTTCCTCCAGTTCTGGTCTTGTGGATCCTGGGGACGGAGGCTAGAGCGAGTTGGGCGGAACGGAGTTGTCTGGTTGGTACGTGGAATGCGAGCCGGTGGTTCAGCTATGCTGGTCCTTTCTCATGGAGAGCTTTGTAGGCATGTGTGAGGAGCTTGAAGGTGATTCTCTTGTTGACTGGGAGCCAGTGGAGTTGTCGGAGGTGTTGCGTGATGTGGCTGCAGCGGGGGATGTCGAGGACAGTCTGGGTGCGGCGTTTTGGATGTTGTGTAGTTTCTTGAGCTGTTTCTAGGTGATGCTGGCGTACACTGTGTTGCCGTAGTAGAGTCTGCTGGTGATGAGTGCACAGGTGACCGTCTTTTTGGATTCTGTGGGGATCCATCTGAATGTCTTTCGCAGTAGGAGGAGTGTGTGGAAGCAGGCTGAGGAAACTGAATTGATTTGGCTGTTCATTGTGAGCAATGAGTCCAGTATGATGCTGAGGATGCGAGTGTGGTCCGTCTGGGTGGGATGGGGTCCTAGATTGGCTGGCCACCAAGAGTTGTCCCAGGCTGAAGGGGAGGGTCCCAGGATGAGTACTTGGGTCTTGTCTGAATTGAGCTTGAGGCAGCTGTCTTTCATCCAGGTGGAGACTCCCTCCATTCCGCTGTGGAAGTAGGTTCTGGTGGTTGTGGGTTCATTGGTGAGGGAGAGGATAAGCTGGATGTCGCTGGCGTAGGAGACTATGTTGAGTCCATGGCTTCTGACGATTGCTGCAAGGGGGGCCATGTAGACGTTGAAAAGGGTGGGGCTCAGGGAGCACTCAACAGCTGCTTCTTGGCTTTGCGGCAAATGGTCAAATAACTTGTGTTTTAGTACAGAGTAGCCTTCTCTACAGAGCTGACTCACAGGAGGTGAGAAGAGAAAGTTGCTAAGGGTTTGTCAGGGTTCGTATGGCATAGTGACCCTTTCTTGCCTTTGGCCATTGTTAACTGTTTGCTCGTAACGAGTTGTCGTAGGCAATAAACAAGAATAATGTTGCAGGATGACATTGCCATTTCCATAGGGATTTATTTTCTTCCTTGCTTTGACGTAAATCGTGCTTTGTTCCATTTAGCAATATTAAGTAATTTCTGCAATCCGAACCAGTTAAATTTAGTTTGAATTTGAAAGTTCAGTAACCAAAGACTGTTGGAAAGCATCTGAAAGTTGATTTTGGCTACACAGGACATGGAGAAAAGGAGCAGATTGAATTGTTAAACCTACTTATGCTTTGCCTGGCTTTTCCATTTCCTGGATTGTCTTGCAACCATGATTGCAAAAGACTTGGAGAAGAAAGAACAGTCCCATTTGTGTGTGTTCTCGTCAGGATCCTCTATGGATGAATTGAGAGTCTTGCCTCTGAAAGCCTGCTGCTGAGCAGTACCACAAGGCAAAGCATGTCTGGTGGCAGTAGCATTGCCTCTAGAGGTGGCACATTCTGCAACTACCTTGCACTTGCATGTAAAACAGGACACCTGAAATGAGGAGGGTTTTTGAAAATCGGCTCTTCCGCTTGTAAGCTCTTAAAGGCAAACTGTTTAGAGGTTAGACCAGTGCAAATCTGTAATGTAACCCTTTCTCAGGTCAACTTTACAGATATATAACTGCTCTGGTAAATGTACAGTTCTGTCCTACCACGTTATGTGGCTAACTTGAGCTACACATCCATATATTTAAGTCAGAAGGTCAAACACCATCCTGCTGTTAGAGGCATGTTTATTTACTAGTGATGCACTACATGCCTGCTGTTTTCAGGTTGTCTCAAAGGACTTTTTGAGGTACAGGCCAGTTGACTGGGGGAGCTTTTAGCTTGTTAAATGTTTTAAAGGCTTTTACATTTGTAGGCCCGTCGGCGCCCTGGGGCCAGGGACTATGCCGCTCTCACTAAAAACAAGGTATACTCTGTGAGCCAACTCTGTTCTTCAATCCTCTGTAGCTAGCTCCTGTCTCCACTCAATTGACCCCAAATACCTGCTAGCAATGGCTGTAGTTTTTGGTTTCAGTCTGATCTGAGTCCACCATCTCACCATACTGTTTTTATGGCTTGGCGTATGTTCCTGTTCCATTGTCGTTCTCTAGTTGCTCTTAAGCTAAACATCTGTCTACGAATGGAATCAACACCTGATGTTCTCTTCCTTACCAAGACTTGGCTGCACGATAGCTCTGCTCCCAACATTACTCGAGCATTACCTCTCTGTTACTGCATTAGCAGGCTCGACCGGACAGGGAAAGGTGGGGGTGGGATTGCCATCATATATAGGGACACCCTGAAGGGCACCTTTCACCCCCACAAGATCAGGGGCTGCGAAAGTCTTCTCTTCATCTTGACACTCAGTCATACTTTCACCTTCTCCAGTATCCTAGTATACAGACCACCGGGACTGTATGCACATTTCTTGCAGGTCTTTCCCCAATGTGGTTGCAGGTTTAGTTGTGAACAGGGCCTATTTCACCGCACGTGGGGACTTTAATCTACATTTCGATGATCCCAATAATGCTGCTTCTAAGACCCTGCTACATGATCTGGCATCCCTGCAAATGAGGCAACTAGTCAATGAGCCTATGCATCTCCTGCTGTCATTTGTCTTGCCTACCCCCAAGTCCCACACCCCAGTGCCTTCGGTTGGAACGGCGCTGGTCGAAATCAAATGTGGAAGGCTGTTCAGTCGCACTGCAGACAGCGAGACCCCTTCTTACAGATAATGTTTCCGTCTCCACCATGGGTGTCACTGAATGGATTTTGAAATCATTGGACTTGGTCCTGCCCGCAAGTTGGTGCAAGACAATTCAGCGGGAGAATAAATCCCCATGGTTTAACACCAACCTGCTCGCCTTGAAAAAGGACTGTAAACGTCTAGAAATATGTTGGAGAAAGTCTTACCACACCATCAGTAAACCTAAGTATAGGAGTGCAATCGGAAACTACCATGCCGAGATCAAAGCCGCTCAATCTGTCTATTTCTCTACAAAAATTGAGCTAGCCGCCAACTCGCCTAAGGAGATTTTTCGTGTTCATAAGGACATCACAGAGCCCAGGTCTGCTGATCCGGTCTTACAAGCTTCAGCCTAGCGTAGCAATGACCTGGCCCTCTTCTTTCAGAGGAAAATATTAGATATCTGCTCCGCCTTGCCTGACGACCCAGTCTCATTGAGGAGTCCTTAGGAAGTGAGCCCCATTTAAGGCAGCCGGAAGTAACCCTCTCGGCTTTTTCTTTGATCTCCTTAAGGGAGTTAAGTCAGGATCCCCTTTGGACCTCGCCCCATGCACATTTTGCGGATAGGCTCTGATAGCATTGCTATAAAACAAAAGTTATTCCCTTTGTAGAATGATTTTTACCCTATAGTATCCAACATGTATTTCACCAACTTAACACCCAAACACAGGATCCCAATCACACGTGAGAAGGCCACGGTATCTTTCCTTATATAGCCCAAACTTTCAAAGGTAGAACCACAAAAAGCACTATATTATAAAAATTACAAAGATAAACAATAGTTCATCAATAATTAGCCTTGACAATGCAATTTACGATTTTCCTCACATTTATTAAAAACATATATCAGTCTCCATCATTTATGATTAAAAACAATAAATTCACAATTTGCAATATATAATAGAGTATTTACAAATACATCAATGACCTAAATCACAGTTCCTTAAGAGCATACAGTTATTTTTAATCACTCAACCCCATAAACGTGGTTGTGGTCAATACAAAATAGTAAAAAGAAAGTATCTTATTTAAAAACAATGCAGAAAAACCAAAATTATGTCGAAGCGTTTCGGTGGATCTTGCTTTTATGCACCACCTTCCTCAGGACAGTATTAAAAACATAATGATCTTTAATTGAGATATCTGAACATCCAATATTCAATACAGGAAGGTAGCTTTCTTGGTATATCAATACCTCCCCTTATATCTTAATATTCAATAAAGAAATTTAAACACATTGGACACTTCTATTTCTTTGTTATAAATATATTTGGGAAAATTCCGAGACGTTACCGGCTAGTCAAGCAAACAGTATGTGCCACCTGTGGGAGGATTGATTTACCCCTCTGTAAAAGAAGAGTGGACCTACATTAATTACTTTTTCTCGCAAAGTATCGACTTGCGATCTACTGAGGAGAGGCACCCAGTATATGATGACCGGCAATTTATCTAAATAAGAAGAACGTAACGAATGGAACAAAATTTTCTGAAAGCAACAAAGAAATAGAAGTGTCCAATGTGTTTAAATTTCTTTATTGAATATTAAGATATAAGGGGAGGTATTGATATACCAAGAAAGCTACCTTCCTGTATTGAATATTGGATGTTCAGATATCTCAATTAAAGATCATTATGTTTTTAATACTGTCCTGAGGAAGGTGGTGCATAAAGCAAGATCCACCGAAACGCGTCGACATAATTTTGGTTTTTCTGCATTAATTGTTTTTAAATAAGATACTTTCTTTTTACTATTTTGTATTGACCACAACCATGTTTATGGGGTTGAGTGATTAAAAATAACTGTATGCTCTTAAGGAACTGTGATTTAGGTCATTGATGTATTTGTAAATACTCTATTATATATTGCAAATTGTGAATTTATTGTTTTTAATCATAAATGATGGAGACTGATATATGTTTTTAATAAATGTGAGAAATCGTAAATTGCATTGTCAAGGCTAATTATTGATGAACTATTGTTTATCTTTGTAATTTTTATAATATAGTGCTTTTTGTGGTTCTACCTTTGAAAGTTTGGGCTATATAAGGAAAGATACCGTGGCCTTCTAACGTGTGATTGGGATCCTGTGTTTGAGTGTTAAGTTGGTGAAATACATGTTGGATACTATAGGGTAAAAATCATTCTACAAAGGGAATAACTTTTGTTTTATTGTTGTTACTTGCCCAGTTCCCTTTGGTGTAAGGGCTACTCTCTCCTTTTTAAGTCTGATAGCATTGCTCCCACCCAGGTGGATTTGCTTAATCTTTCTTACCAGCGGACAGGTCCCCCCCACAATGGAAGCATGCGGTGGTCAAGCCCATTTTAAAAGAGTCTGGGTCAGACCATCTCTGCCTAAGTAACTATAGGCTAATCTCCCTGTTACCAGGTCTATCTAAGCTCCTGGAAAAGCATGTGAATCGCCATCTTTCTGCCTTCCTTGAGTCCCAGTGATATCCTCCATGCTACTAAAATGGGGTTCAGGCCATATCACAGAAATAGCTCTGCTGGCTGTGGTCGAGGAATTAAGATCTTTGTTGGACAAAGGAGGGTCAGCAGCCATCATTCTATTAGACCTCAGCAAGCCTTCGACACTGTAGACCATGCCACTCTTATCCATAGGAGGTCAAAGGCAGGTGTTGTCGGTTGTGCCTTGAAATGGCTTTCCTCCTTTCATAAGGACAGAACTTTCCAAGTGCTTGACCACACTTGGTACTGTCTGTCTTCCCCTGAGCTGTGGGGTGCCACAGGGTTCATCCCCTAGCCCCACCCTTTTTAATTTTTACATGCGCCCCCTTTCTGACATTGTTCGCTCCTTAGGGTAGTCATTGGTCTCTTACGCCAATGACACCTAGTTGGTAATATCCATTTACCCCGATTGCACTTCGAATAGCCACAATCTGGCCCCTTGCCTTCAGAAGGTAGCCGACTGGATGTCCAACTGTAAACTGAAGTTGAATGAAGATAAACACTGAGGTTATACTACTGGGCAATAACCTCAGCAAGAAAGTCTTCACTCTTGTGCGCGATTGTTTAGAGAGACTTCCCAGTCCTAAAGCGGTGTTTAAAAGCCTTGGAATGTGGTGAGACTCTAGTCTTACCATGGAGCACCAAGCAGAAAAACGTGCGGCCAATTTCTTTCGTGTTCTGAGATTACTCAGAAAAGTCTTAAATCTTCTTCCTTTCTTAGCCAAAAGCCTAATCTTCCAGGCCCTTATCTCGCTACTCGACTTTAGCAATGTCCTGTACCTTGGTTCATCAGGTTATGTGAAAAAAAGGTCACAGACCATCCAGAATTCAGCCGCAAGTCTTCTCATGAACCTCCCCAGATATCACTCAAAAAGTCCTGAAGAATCTGCACTGGCTCCCAGTGGAACAGAGGGTCCAGTTCAAGGTTTTATGCTTCCTGCATAGGTCACTTCACACGACAGTTCCCGTTCTATTGAGACCTTTTGCCATCCCTTATAACCCGGTAAGGTCGCTCAGATCCTCCTCAGCTCACCTGCTACAGGTCCCTGAGTTCAGCAGCTCTCGTTGGGTTGGTCGTTCTTTCTTATATCTGGCCCCTAAACTTTGAAATATTCTTCCCTCTGAACTGCGTCAACTTCCCAATGAACTTTTCCTTCCTTAAAGCCGTGAAGACCTGGCTTTTTGGTGAGGTAGTTTATAGGTAAACTGTTGATACTAAATAAATGTAAATCCGTATTTGTAAAGCGCAAACTACTCACCCTTACGGGTCTCAAGGCGCTGGGAGCTGTCGTGGAAATTAAGTGGGCTATTGCCCAGAGTCACATGGTGCTGAGCTGAGCTGCCGCCGGGGATCGAACCGTGAGCCCTGTGCTCTGAAGTCAGCTGCCCTGGCCGCTGCACCACACCTCTCCACCTGTAGACTGTTCTGGCGTTAGGAGGCCTTTGGGTAACCATTCACTTTACAAGTCCCAAAGAATAGAATAGGTACATAAGGTAACCAACATGAAATGAAGAAAGAAGACAGACCTTTGATGTTTTAGGACTAGTCTTGTCATATGCATAGTTTGAAGGAATTGTTAAGTCATTATTGTGTTTACTTAGAATTTTGAAGCATAGGGTGAGACTAGGTTTTCAGTAGATTACAATTCAAAACCATTTATTTGTTTTTTGTTTGACGTTTTTCTATAGCTTCAAACGTGTCAATTGGGTTGCTTCACATTGTTGTGCCTACTCATCATGCTTGATGATGTTGAATTCCTTTTAAGTTGATAAATGTTATCATCCTGGGTTAGAGGAGGGTAATTTCTTTAATAATCTAGATTGACCTCTGGATTAGATCAGACGTTTTCTTGTGTTTCGATAAGGTCAGCTGCAAATGAGAGAATTGGCAGTGCTAAATCTGGGTGACTTCTTTTTTCCAGCTTCTCCTGTTGAAATGTGTTGTAATTGGTCTATGGATCTGGAAGTCGGCCACCCAGCAGTGACTGCAAATGTATTTTTGGTAAAAGAGATAGCACTAGGTCTCGAGTTCTGCAGGGGTGTGAGCCCATTGTCACCCTCAATAAGTCATTGTGGCCAAGGAAGCTGCAATATCCTGGTTCTTTGTTCCCTGGATATTCACAACTCTGATCTACTGTTTTGTGTTCCCCGAGCATCCCGTGGTCCAAATGGTTTTGAGGGACTTTGCCGGATTTTTGTTTATTTTTGAGGATTTTTTTTGTGTACTCTGATTGGATATTTTTGGGGCAAAGCCTTGACAAGAAGGAAACTACTCAAATGGCTTTTTCGGAACGGATTAAATGGTTGATAGCCTGCTTGATCTGCCTCCCAACCCTAAAAGGGCCAAGCTGAACTCTCCCAGCTTCTCTGGGAGTGGCAGCACAGGTAAGACGTAGGAACGGGTCATGATTGTCATTCGGGGACTTTATTGTTACGCTTGCATTCAGTTTATGGCGTGATTAGAGGTGTGAGCCAAGCAGGTTGTATGAAGATATAAAGGTCGTCTTCTGTAAGTAGGACTTGCATACAAACTTTAATGCTGTATCGGAACTGGTTGTTGTGAGGCAAGGCTAGTGTCAAACATTTGAATGAAAGGGTAGATGCGATTAAGAGTGCCATATGAACTGGAAGAAATGGGATTTTGCGCTGATGATTGACACCTACTTTGGGGAAGACAAGGAGCTGGTCTTAAATTACATGGTCGCTGAAACCTGACTTATCTCTGTGGATAGTACTAGCGGTATTATCAGCGGGTTGAGAGGGATGCGACTAGAAACTAGTGAGAGCGGCTGAGGCAGATAGTAGAAATCTGTTAAGTATTGAGCTCTGCTGGATGACATATTCGATGACCGCATAAGAGTGGGATTGATAGGTCGCAGGCAAAGCTGTTTGAGTATCTGTTGTCCTGAAATGTAATTAAGACATGACCTGTGTAGGAAGGTAGGATGTGACTGCATGGTTACCCCCACTTTTTGCCTGGTGTTTTGCTGGTTTTTGACTAGTATGACTGGGAGCCTGATAATCAGGACCCCAGTCTATCTTCTTTCTCCCTAAAATGTTATGCCATATACTTAGGTACACTTCAGAATGGATACTGGGGTACCCTTGTCAGTCCCTAGTATATGGTACACATGTACCAAGGGCATAGGGACCCCAGAGACCTCCCATGGGCTGAAGCATGTATTATGCCACCCATGCAGGGCCATGCAAAATGGAACTACAGGCCTGCCATTGCAGCCTGTGTAAGATGGTGCATGCACCACTTACTTTAGATATAAGTTTACTATATCTATAGGTCACTAGACTTAAAACCTATAAGTCACCCCTATAGCAGGCCTTGACAATCCTGAAGGCAGGGTGCTGGGATTTACATGAGAGGGTGCCCCTGCATGAGCAGAGCCCCTATGCAGCCTTGGAGACCATTCTCCCGGGTTGTCAGTGACACAGCCAGACATATAGGTAGAGGTGCATTATATGCTCGCGCAAAATGATATCTCAAACGGCTGCAACAAACCATGTCATGTTTGGTATCGAATACCTTGGAATCATACCTCCACACCGGTAACCGGTGTGGGAGGTATGATTCCACCCATCAGAAGCATGCTTCGTGGGGTCCCAGGTCTTCCCGGTACCAGCCTTCTCGACCCGGACAGCACAAAATGGTTGCTGCTGACCAGAGACACATTTCTGCCCTCCTGCTGCTGAACCAAGCCTGAGCAGAGGAAGGCAGCACAATAGGCATCCTGTCACAGGGAGGTGTGACCACCTCCCAGACAGGATTTAGTGTATTGGACCTGGGTGGGTGCACTTCCAAAGTGGCTGAAAGTCTGCACGAAGGGCACATTTGCTGTCCCTGTGCATAGTCCAGTTCAAACCAGTCTTGGGAGCCGTTGGCTCCTGCTCTGGCGCGAAACTGGACAAAGGACATGGGAGTATCCTCCCCATTGTCCTGATCCTCCCCTGGGAGGGTTCCCTGAATCTGTCCAACCCTCTCCCGTGGGTACAAAAGGGCTTACCTGGCTGTAGGACCCTAGATTCGACATGGACAAGATTCTGAACAAGAAACCACTGACCTTCGACCGTCTGGATACTCTGGACTTCGACTAGCCCGACTTCGTCTCTCTCTGTCCAAAGCATTGTCTGTGCCCGTGCACCATACAGGCTCCGTGCAGGACCTGTGGAGCATCAAGGACAACTGAAGTATCTCCCTTGGGGTGAAGGGGTCACTCCCCTGCATTTGCAGGCACCGTAACGCAACTGACCGGTCTGCTGATCCTGAGCTCCTGCGGACTCCGAAGGCTCCAGCAACACAGGAGGTGGGTTCCTACGTTCCTTGAGATCGAGCTGCTTTCTCACCAAGTTTGAGGTCAGTATCCCTCGTGGGGACCGCATAACCCGAACCCCTGTGCTCCGCGTACTTTTGCAAGTGCATATGCTTGTTGGTGTTCCCCAACTTCGTGCATTGGGCTGTCGATAGCCCTAACCTCTGCGCACATTTCGTACAAAGGACTCCAGCCTCCTCGCACTCTGTGCCCTGCAAGCTGTGTCTGTGTGAAACTGCTAGAGGTCCCCTCGTGACTCCTGTGCCTTCGGCCTGTGGGTCCACTTGAGGGATAACACTGCTTTTCTTCGGCTCCCCTGGTTGCTCCAGGCCGGCCCTGACTCACCTTGCTGTGGTGAGTCCTCTGGTCCTTGCTGGGCTAGACCGTAACCTTCTTTGACCTTCTTCGTGAGTTGCCGCTGCCAAGGCTTGTTGGTGCTCCCGCCGGACACCGACCCCTCAGCACTCGACATCCTTTGTGGGACAGCTCATCCGTCTCCTGGTCCCTGCAGCTGTAGAGTCAAGGTCTCCTTCACACCTGAAGCACCAGACATCGATGGGCATTCGTCTACCAAGCCCCTGGTCGCTCCTGAGTGACCCAGACTCTGTCCCCTCTGCTTTCAGGTTCCTTCCATCAAGAATCCACCTTTGGGTTCCACCGGACACTTTTCTTCCTTCCAGCAGTGGCATTTCTTTGAAGACTCACATTGAGAATGGCGGCGGTTTCCGACGCCACTTCAGCCCTATGCACCCAGCTTCCCTGGGATAGGTAACTCTGGTACTTTGGTATCCACGGGTGGGGTGGCTCTCCAACCTTCTATGTTCTAAAGGGTTTCCTCGTAATCCACTGGGAAGGGTCCTTAAACTTGAAAACTGCAACCACGACTCTCCCATTGAATTGTACGTAGCACGCGGTCGTGTTCTCACACTGCACCCGTCCTCCGTGGGGTCCCTACTTACTCACCTTGGGTGGTTCCTTGGGTTCCCAGCGATTCTACATCCTCTAGACTCTGTCTTGACTCGAGTCGTGGTTCTTATACCACTATTTTAGTATATGGTTTGGTCTCCCCCGGGAGCCCACTATGTATTAGTGCTACTTACGATTGTTTCTGTGCTACAGTATTGTGTGCTTTGTGTTTATCTGCGTGTGGCAGATACTGTGAGGTATTTAAGGTGTGTTATAAAAAATATATATTCTTATAACTACTGTGTGGTTCTCCTTTCATTTAACCAATACAATAAGCCTGAAGGCTGCTCTCCATGGCTACTAGCTTTCTAAGGTTAATCTTTGACCTCTTAAATCACCTTAAGGGTTGTTTGGACTAGTGCAAGGTGCCCACTCTAATTAGTGGACATCGTATACCAGGTCAACTTCTCACAACCTGTGACATAGGAACTGTCCAATACGAATTGAAAACCTTACCACTTAAAATAAAAAGAACCATAATTGGTAATAAGTTTAAAGTGGCAGTATTCTTATACAACTCTTTGGTGGGAAACTGCTGCACCCTAAAATTACACTTTTCACTGTGGGAATTGGGTTCTGTCTCTTTGTAGCAGCAGATCACACAGATTGACATTTGACAATGCACAATCGGAATACATATATGTTTTTAGAATGTAGGCTGCATGAATGGCGTTAATATCAAGGGCAATCCGAGTTAAGTGATAGCAGTTCCTCCATAGTATAGGTTGCTGTATGGCGCCCTAACATAGGATGCATGGGTGGTTTTTGGAACAAGATTGAGAAAATGGAAAGCACAAATGGGTTTTAAACTTGTGAAACCTCATTTCACTACTATGACCTCCCAAATTACACTTTCTAGACTCTTCCCTCTTATATCCCTCTATTATACCTATTCAATTCAACAGATTTGAATGTCCACTGCTCAAATTAACTCATATTTCCCTGTACTAGGTCACCACTAATCCTTAATAAAAGTGCTTCAACGTCTTGTTAGGGGTATTAAGGGCTATATACATTTACAATTACTAGTAGAGGGACAGCCGTCCCCTGTGTGCTTATAAAGATGCTCCAGGCCATTTAGACATCTCCCCGGTGCACTCACTGTCCCCGTGATCCTGCCATAACCCGGCTGCTCCTATAATCAAGTTAAATTACGACTAGTAAAAATTGAGAGTGCATGGTGGTGGCGGTGTTTTGGCATTTCCCCGCTGCCCTCTCTAAACCATACCACATTTGTTACTGTTGTCGCACTATCGAGCACATCTGAGAGTCCCAAGGGATTCCCTTGCACATAAATTCATGCATGTGCAGTGCCAGCTAGGCTATGTCCACATATAGGGTGCATTTATTTCCACAAACGTTGAGGGGAATTTAGAACGTTTCATGACTCACCGTAGTTCATATTTCATTTCTAATGATTATATTAATATCGCTTCTCAAATGACTACATACTGTTTTTTAACTATTTCAGGAGCTTGATCTGCCCTATTCCGGATTTCGACTTGTAAATTCTAGTGAAAGTGCAATTTAACATCAATCTGATTCTTACATATAGCAAAACTACATTATGTGAGTACTTGTATTTTAAATAAATGGCAATACTGTGGCTGTTAGCTTGCATTTAATAGTATTTGAACCAAATACTGAATGCATTTTGGTTGAAACTATTGAGTGCAGTGAAAATAAAAAGATTTAACGGTGTGTTCTTATCTGTGCTTTTTCTTACCATAAACTCTAATATTAGTCTGAGCACTGGTTCCTCTCAATCAGGTTCGACCCTCCAATCCCCTTCCTGCACCCATCAACACCGCTATGTTCCTGACTATTATTTCATTTTGTGAAAGGGGTACAAAATGTTCCAGAGACCAGGAATGTTCAGTAAGGTGAAGTAAACTGAACACTATCAAATTTAGTTCCATGTAACTTGTCGTGTTTTACATAAATCAGTGCTTGTAAGTTGCGTGCCTAAAGTGTAATCACACGTATAACATTATGAAAAATGTTTTGAACAATAGGATGAAGAAATAAGAGGGCACAAGCCTGGCATAAAATCGAACCATTGTTTATAAAAAAAAAAGGCTTTTTTTTTTTTTTCGGGTTGTTGGGTCCAGATGTTTGTTCACGGATGCAATCTAAACTATGCAAGGTTTGTGAAATTCAGGCCTGATGTACGAGGCAATTCTGTTGCCACAAGGGCCACGATTCACACACAAAATTAACAATCTTTATTACTATGTAATCAAAGACATGATGGTCATGGTGGTGGTCAAATTCTATTTTAAATGTTAAATACTATGAGTGTGCTGTGTCTATTTTATATCCGGGAATGCTAAAAAAAACTGCAATGAAAAACCTTTGTATCAAATACAGCCTTAATCCTGCAGCCTCCAAGAGAACCTACTTAACTGTTCCATATTGAACAACTGTAAAGGTATTCAGAAATGACGTAGCATATACAGCCGAGCATGTGAGAATCTGCTCAATAGAGTTCATCAGACACAGATGCTCGGAGTTCTATAAGACCATGGGCACACCTCACTACCGAGACAGTCATTTTTTGAAGGGTCCCCATCTATAGTTGACTGTTGCATCATTCCTTCTAAAGTTTAAACCACCGTGACTTATATGACAACTGCCCATCAACTGCTTTTTGCCCCGGAATCTTTAGAAAAAGCAGGACAAACGGAATCTATGTAAACATACAAATTGTCCACTTCTTTCTTTTTGACAGAAATGCATGTTTCGGTCAGGGTGCGTGTGAGGCTTTGCTGCTTTTTGGCTCTCTAATCTCCTGGACTCTTCTGGGTTGCAAGATTGTAGGCCAAACGTAGCACAGAGGCACTCCTGTTTTTCACAGTGCATGCCACCAGGGATAAGGGAGTACCTTTAGGCCCGGCAATTTGTATGGTTGATCAGGAGATTCTGATCAGCTGCTTCGCCAAAGATGGGTTCACAGTCCATCTTCCCTTCTCCTCCCACCCCAATCCGGGTTAGTTTGTATGCCTCCTTTATATATGGACCCAGGTGTATCCCTGCCTCCTTTTCAAGCAGTTGAATTCCCAGTGTTGTGGGAGATTTTTGCTCTCCCCATCCTATTTTATATATACACATCCAACTACTGTGAAAACCAATTGACTCATTTAGTTTTCAGACATTCTTGTATTTAACATGCAGCTCCTTTTGTGGTTTGGCCATCAATCCTCTGAGTCCATCAATTAGCTGAGGGAGGTGTCTAGCAGATGTCTGACTGAATCGCTGCCAACTTCCTTAACATGAATGCCAACAATTCAGATCTTTCATACGGGAGAACCCCTCTTAATAGGCTAAAGGTGCTGGCAAAAATGTTTGGGCGTTTTTCCTACTCTAGTCGCTAAAGCAAAAACCTGTGTTCTCTTTGACAATGGTCCATCTTTTGAAGCCCAGTTTCAGAACGTTCTGTTTCTTGTAGATGTGCCTGTAATATAAAATTCAGCCTTTTCTCCCTAGCTCGATAGCCATTGGTGCTTGTATTCTTCTCCACGTTAACTACTGGAATGCCCTGTATATTGATGCTCTATTGTCAGCCTCTGCAGGTTTGATCATGTCCTTGCAGCACTCCAGTCTCTACAATAGAAGCAAGCGAAGTAGCATATTCAGTTCAAGGTCTTGTTCTTCGTTCTCAGGACCGTCCTCATGACCTCTACCTTGTTTCTCACGAAGTGGGCGGTGACATATATGTAGACGTGGACTGTCTTATTGGGAGTCATGCACCTCTTCATTATCACCTCTGACTTTAAACTGCTCCTTGTGAGGGCAGAGTGTTCTGGATCCTTGCACCACAAAGTTTAAACCCCCCCCCCCCCGTCCTTGTCTGTTGTTCTGATCACCTGCTACTCAGCATAACCTCTGTTTTGCTAACTTGTCTGTGACTGTAGTTTCTATTTTAAGCCCTGCTAATGTTTCTTAGTGCAAAGATACTCCAGGATGAAATTGTGCTCTTGAAATAATTTTGTGTGTAGAAACGTTTGATTCAGCAGACGTTGCTTCAAGAGCCAAACCACAAAGGAAGCCATACAAATGGTAGGTTGCACCCTCCCAGGAAATTTGATGTAACCTAATTGCGAGGAAGTAAGGCTCCTATATATATATCATGCAGGAAAATACTGATGTGTGTGTGGTCCTGCGAGAGCGTTAACACTGGAAGGGTTTCTTTACAGGGGTATTGGTGTCTGTTGCCTCTTTATTTTAGCTGGTTTAGTGACCATCTGCATGCGATTCCGAAGGAATGGGTGTTTTAAGCAATAATCTCGTTTTTGTGAGATCACATATGGTGCTTGTTTTAAAAGGGACAGGCAAGGTACCTGATGCGCAATGGATGGTTTTTTTATTTTTTATTTGTGGATTCTTCTAGTTTTCCTCCCTGACCTATTTACTGGTCAAAGTTTATTTACAGCAATGTATGGTCATTTTGCAGAATTGTAACATTAATTTTATGGCAAGACTGGAGGCTCATATTATGCTCTCTAAACTTGGTTTAGTAAAGCAGCAGCTAAGACAGCTAGAACACTACATGTCCCATGAGGCCAAGGAACAAAAGGCCAATGGGAACAAAAAAATAGAGTACCAATCAGGAATGATTGACAACTATTGTACCTAACTTGACTGCAAGCAGTCTTATTTTTTTCTGCTCGCAGTCAAGTAAGTATACTTTCATTTTATAATACAAGTACTTCATTTTACAGTTTATGGGGATTGGCATTTGATGTTGAAACGCTTGTGCCTCTGGTTCCTTAGCATTGTTCTGCTGCATTTTTCACCTCCTCTTCTCGCGCTTGTGTACAGCTCTTTACCACCCATTCCTGTGGTCACGTCCACCATTTCCGGTGACACCACAAATTGCCTACAACTTTCTCCCCCTTAATGCTCCGTTTGTTTGGGGCCTCTTGATAAGAAATACTTGTTGGGTGTTTACATATGGTTCATTGCATAATTGTTAGTCCACCAATTATCATGTTTCCTAATTGTTTTTTCATATATGTTATGTAGACCCTAAATTAGGAAATGTTTTTTAGGGGTACCCCTTTTTGCACAAACCAAGTTGGATAAAGCGGACATTGATGCTGAAGAATTAACCATGTGCATACATGGGGCTTTCTGTCTACTGGGGAATGCTAATTCCTCTATTACCCACGAACGTTGCAAAGGTCTTTTACTAAAACTTGACCCCAAACTCTCAAATCTTGCATCTATGGATCCCCGTCTCAAAGCTGGTGGACTATTGTTTGGCGACTCTTTCATTAAGGAATGAGTAAATATGTTACTGCTTTCTCTTCTCTCGATAAAGCACAACAATCCCTCAAAGTTTTTTCCAACCAGGTTTTTGCCAGGGCCGATAGAAGCAGGAGCCGCTTTACCAGCCAATCTCCCAGAAGCCAAGGATACAAAGGCTCCTACTCTTCAAATTATCAAGACTTCTGACCACAGTTCTGACCTCAAAGGTCAAGAGGTTTCTGAGGTCTCAACCAGAGAAACACCAGGTCTTCACACCCAGCAAGTAAGTCTTCCTTCTGGCCCAGTTTCTGTAGGGGGTTGCTTAAAGTTTTTTCTAAGCAAATGACAGACGCTCACCTCCGACCCTCCTGTATTAAACACTGTTCAAGGTTATGCCATAGAACTTTACAAGACTCCTTTTCAATCTGCCCTTCCACTTCCTCTCAAGTTATCAGCCGGAATGTCCTCGCTGATTTCCCAAGAAATTATGAATCTCTTACAAATGCGAGCAATTCAAATCAATTATCCTCATCCATCAGGTTTTTTAAGCTCGCTTTTCTTGGTCCAAAAAACCCCCAAAAAGATGAGATTGGGCATAAACCTCAAACAATTCAATCAGTTTGTTGTTTATCGCCATTTCCGAATGGAAACCATCTTACCATTCCTATTCATCACAATCACAGAAAGTTCCTTTAGTTCCAGTGGCAAGGAAAAACGTATCAGTTTCCTTCTTTCCCGTTTCGACTGTCTTCCGCACCATGGTGTTTTACAAAACTTGTGAAACCTGTTTCCTTTCTCAGGTCCCAGGTTATAAGATTGATCATCTACCTTGACATTCTCCTATTGTATGAAAAACTGCAAACTCTCCACTCTCATATTCACATCAGATGCTCTCTCCATTCAGAGCTGGGTTTTCTTATCAACAAAGACAAGCCAGTCCTAGTTCCTGCTCAACAAATGGAGTTTCTAGGTTTCCTCATAAATTCCATCGATGCAACACTTCACTTACCCCAAACCAAAGTTCATGCAATAAAATCTGACCTTCTTCACACCCTGAGACTCTCCAGCAATTCCCTGAGATTTCTTGCAAGGATTGTCGGTCTGCTTTACTCATTGATTCAGGCTATTTTCCCGGGGCCGCTTTATTATCGTGTTCTCCAGAGACTAAAAATTCACCATTTCCACAGAGGTCTTGCTTATTCCGACTCCATTCACCAAGACCAGGAGTGCAGGCTAAAACCTCAATGGTGGCTAGACTATTTAGAAGCCTGAAACTGTCTTCACTTTGGCCCCAGATCTTGAATTAGAGTCTGATGCAAGTCTGACAGGTTGGGGCGCCTGGTGTAGTCAAATATCGACTGGAGGTACATGGTCTCCACAGGAGTCCTCATTGCACATCAATTGTTTAGAGATGCTGGCCGGCTCCTTTGCAATAATAATTTTTACAAAAAGCTCGAATTCAGTGCTTCGTTCTGCTCTGGATGGACAATCTTTCAGCAGTCTGTTACACAAATCACCTGGGCGACACCAAGTCCAGACCTCTAGCGGAACTAGCGAAAAGCTTCTGGGAATTTTGCCTACTTAAACTTTCAGGTTGGGCAGATTACTTATCTGGCAATCTCAATTCAGTAGCAGATTGGCATTCTCATCATCTTCACGACTACAACGACTTAAGACTTCACCCTTC
This sequence comes from Calotriton arnoldi, assembly GCA_963921515.1. Taxonomy (NCBI): domain Eukaryota; kingdom Metazoa; phylum Chordata; class Amphibia; order Caudata; family Salamandridae; genus Calotriton; species Calotriton arnoldi. The sequence continues at coordinate 1,050,594 of CAWUFW010001674.1, forward strand.
AGTGTTTGATATGCTGTTTTGCAAATGGGGCCTTTTCCAAATGGATCTCTTTGCTTCCCATCTGAATTCCCATCTTCCCCAATTTCTCATTTGGCATCCAGATCCCTTAGCATTAGCTAGAGATGCTTTTCTCCAGAACTGGTCCCAAACCCTCAATTATGCCTTTCTCACCTTCATCATGATAAACAGGGTTCTGGCTGAAGTCCGTCGCCAGAAGGCTACGCTGGTTGTGGTTGTTCCTGTCTGGCAGTTACAGTTATAATATCTTTCCCTTCTGGAATTGGCGACAGAATTTCCCCTTCTCCTTCCCTCTTTCCAGAACCACCACCTGAACCCGGAAGGTCACAGCCACATCTGGTTCTGAACAATACGCTCTTCCTAACAGCTTGGAAGTTCTCGGGGGTTCCCAATCTTATCCAGGCATTTCGGCAGAAGCTTCACCAGGGGTGTGGAATTAAAAAAAATATCTACTTGTCCATGGGGCAGGTTGCTTCATAAATCTATTTGTCCTGTAACAAAATCCTCTTGTCCCTTTGGTGCCATGTAGTGCGGTGACAAATTATGGCAGTGATCTCATTATATAAGAGCTCTGATATAGCCTCTCTGATTATGCCAGTGCTCATACCATAGTAGTGTTTGAATACTTGCAATCCCCTTATGTTGCCACGTTTCCGCGGATCTACATACTGGGGCTGAAGGTAGTGAGTGGTAAGCAATAGTTCCAGGGTTAGAATGTCCTTTTGAGTCTGTGCAAACCTACTAACTTGCATGTTTTAAGGGTTTTCAACAACTCTTCTCTAATCTTTTCCCATACTGAGAATTGTTGGAAATTTACTCCTGACAATGGCAGACCTAAACCTTCTTCCAGAGTTGGGGAAAAAAGTGGTTGGAGGGAAAGTGAACTTGCAAACACTCAGATTTTCGCATGAGCAAATCTACACATGCAAATTTGCTCATGCTAAAATGCAGTTCACAAATATTTTCTAGGAGTACTATTTCTTGTCCTACTTCTATAAATTCTTGGGAATTCACGAAAGATGTATAGCTGCCCTTAATGCAAGGACATATACCATGGGTGCACTTTTGAGACTTTCTTTAATAATTGGGCCCCAAATTTGGTCTGGCATTAACCATGACCTTTTGCGTTTATTACAATTCTGTCTCTCTATCAGCTAGCTTCACTGTGAGTGACAGCATTCTGCTCTTTCACAAGGAGCATATTGGCACACAAAGTAGTTTTGTTCATGGCCAGTAACTTCTGTGGCAGTGTGCGCTTTTTGAGACCAAAAACTATTTTTGCTTTTGCTAACGTGTGTTATAATGGTGAGAGCCCGGCAGCTCCTACATCAACAGGGTTTTACAAAAAACATGCCAAATCAATTCACACATTGACAAAACTAAAAAGCTGACCACCAATTTCAGACCTACTGGCTTTACAAATGCTTGTTTATTTTTGTTTCCCATAATCTTATTAAAACTGGTTACACTGATTTTCCAATATGAATATTTTTGGAAATGCTAGCATGCATCAACACATGCTACTGAATGATGCTGCAAAGAAATGGTACCCGAATTTCTACAGTAGTTTAGCGAAATGGTTTTTTCTGCTTTCATTTTTTTAATGAACATTTTATTTTGAAAGCAAAGAATCATCAATCTTGCTTTCAAGCTTCTGCAAATATGTGCATCAAATCAGATGGCATTCTCGGAGCATTATACATAGCCTCATATTGCTTAACTTTGAAAACGTGTGTATACATTTTTATACTGATCCACTGTCAGTAGTGCTGTAAGAGCTTATAACCTTTACTTAGAGCGCTCACCCTAATAATAAAGGCTTTCAATTAATGAACCATAAATACAAGTTTGAACAGCATTAACATATGGACAAAAATATTACCTTAACTGCAGACAGTGCCCTTCCCTGATCCATAATGTGGAACTGATAGCCAAAGGGTTTGTGCTGCAGGGGGTTGGGCCTACTTGTCCTCCGGGCAAAATACACGTAAACTTGTTGCCCTTGACCCCAAACAATGTCCTGGGCGTCGGGCTATAGGAATTCCACATCCCTGCATCACGCTATATCAGCAAATCATGGGCTCCAGGCACTACCAAGGTTTACAAATCAGCCTGGTCTCTTTGGACTAGCTGGTGCATGGGAAAATCTGGTCATCCCTTTTCAACGGACATCTCCTTCATTACTAACTTCCTAGCATCCCAAGCGGGTGCAGGTAAGACATATCGTACTGTAAACCTTTATCGATCTGCAATTTCCATGAATCATCCTTATATCAATGGAAAGCCAATTAGAGAACATCTACTGATCTTCCATTTGTTAAAGGGAGTAACATTTTCTAATCCTCCTATTCCAAAATATGGTGAATTTATGGGATGTTAACCTGGTTTTATAGTTAATTTCCTGGCCAGAGAATAATTCCCTTTCTCCAAAAATGCTTTCAGCGAAATTGACAATGTTATCGTGTATAGTCTCCATCAAATGCTTATCTGATATTAAAGCTTTAGACATTTCTTCTCGCCTTTTACTCCCACAGGCATACTCTTCAACATTAGCAAGCATGCCAAAACAAATTTGAATATTGTGTTTTATCCTTATTTTCCAAATCAGCCAAACTTGTGTGGGAAACTGTCAAAGCCTATGAACAAAAAACAGTACATCTTAGAATGTCCTCTCATACCAAACTCGTCATTTCCTTTAGAAAGCCTCACAGATCCCATCTCTTCTCCTACCCTTGCCCGTTGGGTTAAATGAATTCTGTCCATAGACATTTTTGGAGCCCGCTCCACTCGGGAGCTATGGCTTCCAAGGCCTTATGTGTGAGCTCTCGGTTAGAGGACATTCTGAGATCTGCTGACTGGTCTAATGATACAACCGTTTGAACCTTTTATTGTAAACTTGTTTTACTGCATCTTGTGCAGTGATTGCTATGCTTTAAACGAGCATAGTATGAGCCTCCTGTGTTGCCATAAAAAATGTATATTTTCCTAGTAATTTATGATGGAAAGTCTAAATTTTACTAAAGAGACGGAGGCGAGTATTATCACACCACAGCAATGTATTAACTCTGTGTTTTCCCGCCTTAACAGTTTCTTCTATGCCAGCATCTGCAACATATAAAAAGTTCCTGCTTTCCAAGGCTGCCTCGTCTACATCTTTGTCGAAGATGACAACTGATACCCACTCTGGTCCTTTTATGTTCTCCGCTCCCTATTCTTGTTCCTTTTGGATGGACTTTGTTCAGGACAGTTTTACACTTATGTTAGTTGTTGCTACTGTATGTTCTGTTTTTCCAATGTTTTCTACTTATTCCTAACTTCATGCACAAGAAAAGCGGGCTGCTTGCAGTCAAGTTAGATATAATAGTCTCTCACTCATTCCTGATTGGTACTTGGTACTCTGCTTTTCTTTGTTCCCATTGGCCTTTTGTTCCTTGGCCTCATGGGATATGTAGTTTTGTAGTTGTGTTGACTGCTGCTATGTATTAAAGCAATTTTAGAGACCACATAGTACTAGCCTCCGTGTTTTTGATAAAATTAAGACTTTCCTCCTTAAATCCCTCTTTTATAGTATAGAAATTTCTTTATTTTAACGCTGATTTCTACCTTTGGCCAACTTCATAATATGCAGAAGAGAATTGACTGAGGTCATAGTGCTCTCAGAACACTGTTAAAGATCCAAATACCCTCAGCGCATAGCAGAACACTAAAAGTGCATGTGGTACAATTATTCGGATTCTACTTAAAATGCGGTTTAGTGCTCGTGCTCTCAGATTTGATTGGCTAATGGAGTACTTAAGAACTTGACAAATTAACACTATGTACAATGTGATATCAGAAATTGGAGGGGTTCCTATGTGGCATACGTCATATCCTAAGCGAGCATGCAGTGGTAACAGTGCAATTTACTGCCGCTTACTCTGCATTTATGGGCTCTTGTGTTGTTTTGATATCTTGGTCTCAACACAAATCCATCTATTTTGCTGATGCTGTTGTCCATTCAAATTCATACACTTGTTACGATTTAAACCTCTTACGATTTAAACCAGGCTTCTCCAACAAGTAGCTCTCCATCTATCTGAAAGTAGTTCTCCTGTGTGCAGCTCAGTCTGCTATATTAGAAGCTCTTGTTTGGTTGAATTAATATGTATACCAAAACTAAGAGTGTGAATTGGAGACAAGAATGTTTGTATTTTCAAATTGTATACGTTGATGTGTATAGAAAATTACTATTTCTAAAATATATTTAAAACTGATTTTGAAGTGATAAATCATGTGGAATTTGGGAGATTCATTACTAACATTATTATTACTTTGGTGCCAGGGGCATTGCGGCTATGGATGTCGCGTATTACCCATGTAGAAGCACTCTAAATTGACTGATCTTTTCTGCTGACAACCCTTCCTAATGCACTGAAGTGATAACTGCTGGTAATCTTCCATATGGAGGCCAATATTGTAATATTGTCTGTTGTCAGTATTACAATACTATTCGTATTAGTAGCTCAGGATTATTTTTATTGAAAGTAAGTTGCTCCTATTACAGAAAAGGTTGGAGACCCCTGATTTTAAACCTTTCTATTCTCCTCTTTCGTACTCCTTCAGGAATTTCAGTTTTTGCCCTTAAAAGAATATCTGAGCTGTGCTAATGCTGTCCACTCATTTACGCATGGTTGGGTGGCAGGAATGGTGAGCTTTTTATGAGACGGTGAAGAATTGTTTCCATGCTTCTGGAAGATTAATATAGTATTAAAGTCCTATAACTGAGGGCTATGCCGGTCGTATTGGCCATCTACTCAATAGTTCCGAGCCTCCAGGGAAGGAGGGCCTTTAATGGCAGTTATTGCAGTAGGCAGAAGGGCAGTAAAGTAATTTGAACGTTTCACTTGCTGATGGTACAATGTTCTGAATTAACCAAGGAGTTAAGCGCTGGTGTGTTCGAGCAGAAGGTCTATAGCAGCCATTAATGTGTAGTTAGTTGCATCTCCCAGTCAAATATTAATATGATTTAAAAAGGGTACCCGTACCGCAGTCCGGATCCAAATGGCAGCATGCTGGCATTTGTGGCAGTACTGCAACACGTGGAGTTGGACGGTTCTTTCAGGCATGTAAAAAGTGAAGTTATCAAAATTCAACCAAGCAAATAATCAGGAGATTTAGGTTTTATTGAGCGCTCGCTCAACCCATCCATCCCGCCAGATAATGCATATATATTCAATCAAGGTTTGCATGTCTCAGTGCGCTTTTATTATTGCTTTGCGGGCATGCCTACTACGGTCAAGTTAAGATTCTAAAGTTTGTTCCCAGAATTGAATCATGTTCGGGTTTATACCGAAACGGCCAAAACAGCAAATTTAAAAAAAACGTTTGGTTAAGCTGAATAGCTCACACTTGGTAGGCCTTGTAATTTCAGGGACAGCAATAGCCACACTGATTATTAGTGTATTCTGCACATATATATATATATATATCCAAAATTGCGCTGGTTGCAGATTGAAAAACAGCACACCGTGGCCCAATCTTTTGCAAATCAATGCCTTTATTTGATGGTCTGACACACACTACGCGTTTCGGGGAAACCCCTTGATCACGAGTGACTGTCATAGTTTTTTAGTGGTTTAAATAACAAAACATGTGATCTACTGACACAGTAGACAGACTAACAGAAACGAGTTACACTTCACTCGATTCATGTCAAAAAGTGCATAAATACAAACATAAGGTTTTCACAAGTCTTAACAAACATGTACTATTTCTCATATCAAATTTACAAGAAATACAAATATCTGGCAGATTTAAAGGCATTTTGTCTATTGGCTATTCAAAAACCTGCAACTTTATTAATAACATAGCCGTCAAAGTGTGCGTCAACCTAACGCATTATATCAAACCTTGAATATTTCAATTCTTTCAAAACACATGAAACATTCCCAGTGGGAAAACAGGTGACCCTGTAGAGGCTAGGAAATAATAGTACCACGTTACGCCCAAGTGGGCATTTATATACAAAGAATATTCTCAAAAAAATAAAAATTACATATTGGTACTGCATAATAATATACCCAGTTGCAGGTAAAAAACGATATTTTAGCTCTTCTGCCTTCTTCTTATGTCATACCAATTTACATGATTATCTGTGAAAACACAAAAATAAATGTGATTAACATCCAGTTGATCCCATATTAAACAATTAAACACCTAAACTTTACAGTAAAGTTTAGGTGTTTAATTGTTTAATATGGGATCAACACATTTATTTTTGTGGAACGCCGTCGTAAGAGGCTCGGGTGAGGCGGTTGCTGTGCGCGAGCATTGCTTTGCGGTGGAATATATATATATATATATATATATATAGATATAGATATAGATATATATAGATATATATATATATATATATATATATATATATATATATACATACACATACACAGCTGTCTATGTTTGTGATACGCTCAGGAAACCATCTACTTAGTAAACAAATGTACATTTAATGGCAGATTTCAAAACCGGGATCGTAGCCAAAACCCATTAGTAAAGTAAAATCCTTCTGGGGAAAGGTCTGCAAAAGGTACCGCTTAATACACTGTAAGATGCAATGTCCTCTTGCTCCTCTGCTGACAGAACAGCTTCCGCTAGTCTTCCCTCCATCTGTTCTTGCCTATCCACAGGGTCAGTCTTCTCCCATGGGCTTAAGTGGGAACGTCTTGTAATGTTATCATGCTCCTGGACATAAACACCCGACTGGCACGTGATGTTTGAGGAGGCGATCTTGCTTCTTTTCTTTGGAGAAACTTATTTTGCAGTCGAAGTAGTATGAAGCTCATGCATTGAAGGACATCGCTTAAAAGAAAACATGCGTGTAAAAAGTTCTCTCATGTTGCTCGTGGGTTGGTGTGAACTTTGCTGCCCCTCCCCCTCAAAATAAAACCAAAGTCTCGGTTTTCCATACTTTGCAGTTTGCCAACTTTTCTGGTTTATCTTCGCCCAGCCTGTTCACTGCAAGATGAACACATATCAAAAAGTTATTATCTCACTCTGGTAGAACTCAGACAGGCTGGAAAAAACATGCAGAATGAATGTTTTCTCTGCAAGTTTACTTTTGTTGAGATTTTATACGGAAGTTGGCTTGACGCAAGAGAAGATTCTAGTTTTCTGCAAAGTATGTTTTTTGCATAACCATTTTGTTGGCGTTAATTAAAGATGTATGCAACATAGTTTTGTTAAAATCATCACACCATTAATTAATGCAAATGTGGCACAAACAAAAACTTTGCCACCTTCAAAATTGGGAATGTGTCCGCAGATATTTAGGAATGTTGAAAAGTAAACCCTTTTGCACAGCCCTTGTCGATAGCATGTGGGGGATACCCTTTTTGAGTTGCAAAAGACCTTTTTTGAAGTTTCACTGGGCTTACAGTCTGTCCATTGCTTACTATTGATTGGCTTTTTTGTCACTGTTATTTACTTGCTACTTATTCAGTGGCTTACTTTTGCCATGTGCTTGACACCTCCACCCCCCCTAGCACTTGCTGGTACAGCTGAGGTAAAGTTGAGATGTGTCTAGATTTGAGATAGTAAGCACTATTTAAGGACAGTGAAGAGAATTATGCAGCATTTAAGGTTATCAGATAACTGCATGTCACCAAGGACACGATGCTCCAGTCCTGAACTTGTCTTGTACAGAAAGTTGTTTTCAGGTGTGTTAATTCAGTTGATTCAACTTCAGTGAACCAGGACCAAGATGCATTGGAAGGTTAAACAAATGGCAAGAACTGGAACACTCAATCTCCTTGGTTCCACAGAGCGATCAGTTAACCTATGCAGCAGTTCCTCCTCCCTCTTCCCTAAGATTACCCTGGATATGCGAAATATCCCGTCTTCCTCTACCAGTTTTTGATCTCTGAGCAGCACAGCTCATTTACAGGCTTGTCATTTTAACTTATTTTATATAATGTTATCGGTTTTTATAAAGTGCACGATCGGGGAGGTTTTTTGGCACTAGCAACAGAAGACCGCACACAATATTACGACAGCTTGGTCATAGTCTTGTCTGAAGAGCCAGGTCTTTAGCAACTTCCGAAATCTCATGTAATGGGAGGTGAATCTGATCTTTGGGGACCAAGAGTTCCAAATGCGAGGGACTAGAACAGAAAATATGCAGCCCACTGATTTTTTATTTTTTATTTGACAGGCGGGATTGTGAGGAAATTAGAGTGGACCTTAGATCACGATTCAGGATATTTTTTTTTAATTGAGTAGATAAAAAGGCAGGGCATTTGCTAACATGAGTTACTCCTCTTTTGACTATTGTTTCACATGTCTTGGATAAGGAGCTAATTGCTATTTTTGATGAATCTGTAGTTGAAATGTGGCAGTTGTCTAGATGACAGTCAAAAAATATATTTTCCACCACCTAGCTTTTGCCCTTTGAACAGATTTAACTGATTTCAATACAAGTTGCTTTGCCGGAGATTTCACCCACAAGACCTGAGATTAAGTGACCTTGTTCATAAACATTTCGTGATCATTCGAGAAAAAATGCTAAGCGGCTACTGATTCTCATTGACATGTTGAAGCCACTTCCACAGAATGGTAGATCTTGAATAAACTATAAAGACCGTTAATATTTCAAAAGCAGCACATTAACCACGCCTGCATTACTACCAACCCAATCAACAGAAATCAGACTCCGGTCTGTGAGAGAATCTGCAAGAGTAGGGCATGAAGTTATCAGAACTTTGACCGCTCTGGGAGGCCGTACTATTCGTATTAAAGCACTCTACAATTCTCTCTAAAAGTAGTATCTCTAGAAGGTATGAATTTTTATCACCAAAGTCATCATCAATTCAAGTCATTACACAGATCATTGTGGTGTATTGCAAATCAATGGCAGAATAATCCATTGTTTAAACCGATAAACACAAACTAATTGAAGGGTTAAAACTAGGTTTGGGACAAAATGAAATGGTGGGCAGTATACATCCGTTCATTTTATATAGAAATTAATTATTATTTCAGAATTACTTTTGCAAATGATGCAAATGATCAAGGTGAAATGAAAGACAATATTTATAACAAGTTAAGGTGCTAAATTACTTTACTTTGCAATCTGTAGTTAGTTCATTCTAATAGGTTTTAATGAAACTGTAAATGTTAAATTAAAAATGCATACTAGTACGTATTATAGCAGTTCCATGGCAAAATATAATTGTGGGATGCAGGGTGTTTAGATTGTACTTTGGTGGTATAACGCTTGACTCTATTAATCACTGCTTTGTTTGCTTGTCATCATCACTGCCCGTATGAGAGTTTAAGCCAAAGTAAATTGCTTTCTGACTGCTAAATAGCCAAATGAAATCTGCCCACAGGAGCTGGTTTCAGGATTCCTCTCTAGTGATCCTGAGTTTTTGGCAATATTTTAGATAATCCTTTTACCTGTCTATAGCCTGTTTTTTTTTTTTTTTTTAAATCCCAAATTCATGTCTGACTTGTGCAGGGAATGCATGTATTGGAAGGCCAAACAGTTGCTTATATGACTTGGTGATGATTTTGCCCACCATTATGGAATCTGTGTCATGCAGAGCCTCACAATTTTTTTTTTTTTTACAGAGTTTTATATAGCGCGAACTGGACCCGAATCGGGTATCAAAGCGCTTTACAAAGCACCAGTTGCATTACATGAGGACACATTCATTTTTGTTAGGCACGGGGATATTAAGTGATTTGCCCAGAATCACAGGATGTTCAGCGTCATTGCTGAGACTCGAACCCAGTTCCCCAGATTCGAGGTCGACCGCCCTAGCCGTTAGGCCAACTCCTCTCCCCATAAGGAATAGTAGGGGACAGTTTTGCTGTGGTGACTTTCAGCATAGGAACTAAAGTGGGTACACTTAATGATTTGTAGAGCGTAATAAATTTGTTACCGTTAAGGTGCATGCTTTGGATACAGTGAAATTTCAGTCCTAGTATTCCCAAGCATAACCAAAAAGGGGGAGAAACGCTGGATAGATTTCACCATTGCACGTTTCCACATCAACTGCTATCTAGTGTGCTATGGTGCAAACGTGCAAGATGAAATCAGGGCAAGCTCCATCATAATGGCTTCCAATGTAGTTGGCAGCCCAAGATCCAGCAAGTATAAGAATTTTGAGTTTTCACGATTCGATTGATGCTTGCAAAATTGATCACAGGCAACCAGTGGTGTAAATTTCAAGTATTGCTGTAACGTTGGCAGTGTAAGCAAAGAGTAACCTAAGTAGCACAATTTAAATTACATTGATCATTCTACACAATATTTAGCAGCAGCCTTTTACACCCAAGCATTGTTTTCTACAAAAGCCTACTGTTGAATGTAGGACCAAGATTTCGGGTTGAGTTTACTGTCACCAGTCTTGGGACCTCTTACTATCTTCTGTCCAGAAGCTAGGATCCCTTATATTGTAGCTTTTCAGAAATCATTATTCGGATTCTGTGAAGATTATTTCAAGTTTATTCGTAGTGATTCAAGTAACAAGGCCATTCAAAGTACATAAGTAAGTAAAAGCTTATAAATCGCGTAAATGCTTAATGGCGTCTTGGCTCTTACGTTCACAGAAAAGCCGTGGAGCAAACCAACACATGACTTATTTAGTGAGGGAGGGAAAAAAACAAGTTTTAATGTTTTCCTGAAGGTTGTCTGATTAGATTGAGATGTTAAATGAAAGGGCAAGAAATTCTAAAGTTTGCAGGCAGTGTACGAAAAACTCTGACCTCCCCATCTCACTTTATTGATTCTTGAAAGAGCTATCAGCTTAGCTGAACTAGTTAGTGGTAAGTGTAGCTCAGTGCGAAGGTCTGTATTCAGTTTTATGGGTTCATTTATGTGGACCTTTTTTAAGTCTGGGATATTGTCAAATGAGTGGCATTTTACCTGATGAACAAAGTAACATTTGGAGCAGCACTCAAAGCTGATGGCTGATGACATGCACATGAGCTCCGCTACCTTTTTAAAAGCTTAGAGTAATGCCTGTAGCTTAACAATGAGATAATTTGAAGCGCAGTCAGACGGCAGCGTGAGGAGAAACTATACAACAGTTTTAAAGGCACTTATTCCCCTTACTCCTCCGAGGCTGAAAGAGGACAAATTTTGAACAGGGATTTGCATTGTATGGCTCTGTTATGTTTCCAAAGGTGGACTGATCATGGCTAGAACCCTAAACAATCAGGCACTCTGCGCATGCTAAGAGGAGGTACAAAGTTTGTGGTAGGTTGCTGCTCTGGCCAAACAAGGCTGGTCTGGCATGCCCAATGTTATCCTCCTGTCTTCACCCCTCCCTGCACGTCCAATCCTTTCTTTTAGATCCAAGAAATGTCACTGTTTCTGGTAAAATGAGAAACCATTCTCCTGCCCTACCGCATTTTCTTCCCATGTTGTTACATGTTCATCATTAGGAATGGCATTTAAGGGCCAGAAATGATCCACCCAAGCTATAATGAGCAACATTGTTACTATATAGTATTCTATTATTCCTTTACTGACCAGACACAAAGAACTCTTATCATTACTTCATGAAGGTCTTCTATGTTTCTTCAATTCTGCAAGATGCTGTTAGAAAGGTGCTGAAACTGTTTGAATGACTGCTAGGGTGGCTGGCGGGTAGTACTTTATAGACTTGCACTGAGTCCTTGAGAGTGGTCCTGGCGTGAAATGCTGTTAATTGTATTAACAAAATAAGTTACTTCTATGGCGAATTCTATCTTGTGTTTTGGGGCAAGTCCTACAACATTTGACTAATGTTAGGATCCGTCGATGCTACCTAGGATATATCGATGCTAGCCAGCATCCATTGCAAAAATGTCTAATTACCCACTCACTGCTTTTTCCCCATGCAGGTCACTTCTGGGGCATTATGATGTCCCACTTGAAAGAAATTAAGAAGAGGCAAACTTCTTGGCTTTCTAAAAGTGGGGGCAATCGTATTATGGGTTAGTAAGGAGGGAAAGAAATATGCAGTTGAACGAGGAGTCGTCTCCTTGTTTAAAGAATTATTGGTTGGCACACAGTTTTGCTATATGTGAGGAAAGAGATTTCAGAGCTTGGCTCCAAGTATCTTAGAGGGTCCGTTTTCCGCATGTCTCTCTGTCTGTCTATCTATCTATCTATCTATCTACCTATCTATATATATATATATATATATATATATATATATATATATATATATATATGCAGAGAACTCCGCCTGATACTTCCAAATAGGTCTGGAAAGACGAACACGGACCCAAAGACTTCGTGCAAGGTTCTTTTTCATCAAAACACCACGCACCACCGCCATAAAATATATATATATAATTGTGAGGGAATTATGAGGTTATCTGAATGGTTTTTGCATGTTTTCGGAGTATAGCAAGCAGACAGAGATTGACATGAGCACAGAGAGAATGGTGCCTACAACTAAAATGGTTTTCTACTGAAACTGTGAGCGAAGTATGTAAAACGAAGATATTGTGGTCAACCTTGCACATATATTGCGTCCTCAGATATTTCGATTTTAGGGGGTATTACTTCCTCTTTTCTTGTAAAGGCCAGCCTCATAAATGGTTACGAGCTTGAGAAATAACACTGGTTACCTTTGTACAATGGAATTAATCATCTGTTTTATGTCAGCACCATGGGCTTGGCTTGACCGCCATCATTGAACAGAATGTTACTGAACAACAGAAAGGATACCCTCTTTTCAGAACAAGTCCTACGTTATTTATGATCTTTGTGAAGATCTGAAATATATTTTTGCCAAGCTGTCTAATAATGTTTTTGTGGTTTCCCCTTTCCTCTCTCTGAATCAGAAAAAAGGCTTGCCACTAGTGTAACTTATAAAGAGAATATTGTTTAGAACAGACTTTGCACTTTTCTGTCTTAAATAAAAATGCTACAATGGGACCGGTGGGTCAGTTTTCTCTCATGTGTTTCCATTTTGTGACTTGAAAGCTCCGCTTTGCCCATCAATTATGACCCCATTTCTCAAAAGTGGTTCCAATTATCAATCATTCAGTCAATCAGTATTTGTAGGGCGCTGCTATTCACCTGCAAGAGTTTCCAGGCGCTGTGTTGCTGGGCTCCGTCGAAAAGCCAGTTTTGAGTCTTTTCCTGAATTCTGCCTGAGGGTGCTGACCGGAGGTGGAGGGGAAGGCTGTTCCAGGACTTGGCAGCGAGGTAGGAGAAGGAAAGGCCTCCACTGAAGCTTCGGTGGATGCTTGGTGTCTGTGCGAGGGAGGCTGAGTGAAGGTTTCTGGAGGAATGGTGGAAGTTCAGGCGGTGGTTGATGTATGCTGGTCCTTGGTCATGGAGGGTTTTGTAGGCGTGTCTCAGCATCTTGAATTGGCATGCATCATTTCTGGTCGTGGAGCCAATGGACGTTCCTGAGGTGGGGGGTGATGAGGCTCCGTCTGGGCAGGTTTAGGATGAGTCTTGCCGCTGAGTTCTGTATCGTCAGGAGTCTCTTCATGAGTTTAGAAGTTGTTCCTGCATACAGTGCATATCTTTAGTCCAGCCAGCTGGTGACTAAGGCTTCAGTGACGGTTTTCCTTGTGCCCATGGGGAGCCATTTGAAGATCCTTCGAAGTATGCAGAGAGTGTGGAGGCAGGCGGCGGAGACTGTATTGATCTGTTGTTTTATGATGGGTTTCCTGTCCAGGATGATGCCACGGTTGTGTGCATGGTCTGTCGGTGTGGGAGTAGGTCCGAGTAGTGTGCTCCATCAGGTGTTTCACGAGGAGGCATTGTTCCCAAAGATCAGCACTTTGGTCTTGTCAGTGTGGAGCTTCAGACAGTTGGTCTTCATCCAGTCGGCGATGTTCGTCATGCAGATGTGGAAGTTGGTTCCTATGCTGGAGGGGTCTACTGAGAGTGAGTGGAGGAGCTGGGTGTCGTTGGCGTAGGATATGATGTTGTGGTTTTGACTATGTTGGCCGGGGTCGTCATGTATGTGTTGAGGGTGGGGCTGAGTGAGGAACCTTGAGGGACGCCGCAGAGGGTGCTCTTTAGTTCCGAGGTGAACGGTGGCAGGCTGATTTTCTGGGTTTGTCCTGTGAGAAAGTATGCAATCCATCTGAGGGCGTTGCCCTGTATTCAGATGTTGTGAAGTCTATTGAGGAGTGTGTTGTGGGATACAATGTTGAATGCTGGTGAGAGGTTGAGTAGGATCAGGGCCGCTGATTCTCCCCTGTCTAGTAGGCTACGGATTTCGCTCTGTGGCTTTGATCAGGGCGGTCTCGGTGCTGTGGTTGGTGCAGAAACCGTATTGAGAGGTGTTGAGCAGGTTGTTTCTCTCCAGTTGTTCGGTAAGCTGACGGTTGATGGCCTTCTTGAGAACTTTGGTGGAGAATGGGAGCAGCAAGATGGGGCGGTAATTCTTGAATTGCTGGGGTCGGTGGAGGGGTTCTTGAGGATGGGTCTGACTTCTGTGTGTTTCCATGCGTCAGGGAAGGTGGCTGTGGTAATGGATGCGTTGAGAATGGTGGTGAGTTGGCAACTGATTTCCTTGCTTCCATTATTGAAAAGGCGGTGGAGGCAGGGGTCCGTGGGTGTTCGAGTGGTTGGAATTCATGCTGGCTATTGTGTTCTGGGTGGTGAGCTGTTCCCATGCAGTGAGCAGATGGTCAGGGTGGTGTCCGTTGGTGTGGAGAGGCTGTTGAGGTCGGTAGGATTGGGGTTCGAAGTTCCTGTAGATGGTGGATCTCTTGTTGTGGAATTAGTTTGCTAGTGTGTCGCAGAGTTCCCGGGAAAGGGAGGCTGTGTTTTCGGTGGCTGCCGGGCAGGAGAACTGTCTGACGATGCGGAAGAGTTCATTGTTGTTGGTGCTTGCTATGATGCGGTTTGCTAGGGCATCTTTTTACTTGTCTTTGAGGCATTGGTGGTATGTGGTGAGGGCTGACTTGAAGGTGGCTCGGTCTGTGGGGTCTCTGCTAGTGCGCCATCTTCTCTCCAGTCGTTTGCAGCTGCGTTTCATTGTCCTGAGTTCTGGTGTGTACCAACTGGCTTGTTTGTTGCGTCTGCCGGTCTTGGCTTGGTTGATGGAGGCAACTCTGTCGGCGCAGTTGGTAATTCATGTAGTGAATTTTTGGACAGCCTGTCCCAGGTTAGTTGTGGAGTCTGGCTGGGTGGTGTTGAGGGCGTCTGTCCATTGTGTCTGTGTCACCTTTTCCAGCTGCGGAGGGAGTAGCTGGAAGGTGTGGTGGCAGTGCATGGGGATCCTGCGATGGTGAAGTGGACAATAGTGTGGTCGGTCCAAGTGGGTTCTGTGGGATGACTGTATTTGACTCGTTGGCCGTGAAGATCGGGTCAAACGTGTGTCCTGCACTGTGTGTGGGGTCGGTGACAAGCTGGGTGAGGCCGATATTGCTCATGCATTTCAGGAGGTTGGTGGAGTTGGGGGTCGTCGAGTTGGAAGTTGAGGTCGCTGAGGTAAATGTAGTGCTTGGAGTCGATAGCTAGCGGGCGGTGAAGTCAGTGATGGTGTCACAGGAGCTGGGGCGTGATCCTAGGGGTCTGTAGGCGAGGGTGCCCCGATGGTCATTCGTTATAGCATGTGAGCCACATTGTTTTTAGGAGAGGCAGGTAGGGGCTATTTTCTGAACGCAAAAGCCATCTTGGAGAGGATGATTCGCCCAGTAAAATCAACATGTTCTGCATGAAATGCTTCCTTTTAGTATTATCTGAATAATTATACTTGTAAGTTACTGTTTTTCAGGGCAAAATGTTGCAAAAGCATTCTAATTTGAAAATGTAAAACAAATGATTTTATCAAGGGGCTTTACCCATTCTCTGTGGGTAAATGTGATGGTACATATTGGGAAAGATTCTTATGAAACCACCCATTTTGCCTATCGGTGGAAAAAAATCAAACGTAGCCAAAATATCAAATATGATTTAGATATTTCCTGATTCTCTGCAGTTTATAAAATAATTCAACAAGACCAAAAACATGCTTTGAAACCCAGCATCTTTAGACCAAAGACCACAAAACTGGAAAAAAAGCAAAAGAAGAAAAAACAATATTTTAGTGACAGCCCTAAACAACAAAACTCAAGCAGAATAATGTTAGCCCAGTCTTTCTTGCTGCTACCTTGTACAACAAAGTTACATTGTATTGGCCCCTTCAGGAAGAAATAACAAGCATTGGCATAGCCAATAGGTCTCGCCTTTGGGACCTTATAAGTATTTAGCCATGTAGCGCATTAGCCTGGCTGCTACAACAACTACTTTTCTTTAACATGAAGCTTTGACACTACTAGGAACATTATAGCACTGTATTGAGAAGTACTTATTTAAAGTGTTATAGGCTTTAGCTTTAGTTTTATTGACCGCGAACAACTGGCACTGGAGAAGCTCGTGTAAGATGCCACTTCCAGAAACGAAGCCACGCGTAATAGAGACGTGTGTGAAAATCATGGGCATAAAAAGGGGACTGCCTGCCGAGCGTGTCACAGTGGGAAAAGTCCATAGCAATGATGGTCTGTAACGAGAAGCGCTGAGGCAAACAAGCGCTTGAGCCTCTGGCGGGTTTGGGAGCATGTAACAATCGGTTAACAGTTTAAGGCGCCTGTGCTCATCATTATAAGAAATATCTGGGAACAGTTGTGCTACAATTTGCTCTGACTTTATAGTGACATTTGACATTCGTACCCCGGGCATGACAGTAAGCCATGGGGCCAGTACCCCCAGCTGCTGAAGGAAAAGTTGTAAAGGCTGTCTAATCCCTCTGTAGTGAAGACAAAGCAGTGCTGGTAGTGGTGGGGTTTTTTAGAGCGGGCATTTTGGAGTGAAGTCAGTGTAAAGTAAACGGGTTGGTTTAAACATTCACCAAATTTTACTTCATTCTAACTCGAACAAGCGCAACTTTAAACATGTATTACGACTGTTTATGTCAATTTTGTACAAAGATTTTACTTTCAAATAATTCATATTCACTGACAAATAATAAAAATATGCTTTAAAAAAGGACTACATCGGTTTACTTCGGGTTGCTTTTCTTTTATGTTCTGTCATTACCTAAGAGCCTTCCGACAATAGGATTACTAAAACAGCCTTAAGATGGCAGACAGGTGTGTGGGGGGGGGGGGGGAGTCCTGCATCGCCCGGAGTTTGGTCTCACAGGCCAGGTCCCTGCCGCTGGTACATGGAATGCAGGAGATGGCAGCTTTCCACGGGGGCTGGATCGGCATTGGAAGAGCCAACTCCTGGGGTGGAGCCGCCACTGGAGACCACCGCCGCTCGTAACACGTCGTAAAGGCTCACACCATGCAAGAGGTGGTGGCAAGGAACTAGAGCTCTGGACTGGAACCGGCAGCCCGAAGAGGTGATGTACTTCCTGAGCGGGTGGCCCAAGCGGCTGCTGTGCCACTTAGGAGAGTGGAGCAGCCCTTCCAGCTGCAGCCCGACCCACAGCACGCGCTCTTCTCTGTGATCTCCAGCAGCCAGTTGAGCGTCTGGAGCAGCCGGGTGAGTGAACAGTTCCAGGGGACCGCAAGCAATAAAGGGGGTGGGAACAATTCAACAAACAACACGGGACCAACGTCTAACCAGATTTACGTATTGCCAACGTGTTTATAAACTAAAGATGCCGTAAGATGAGCGCGTATCAGTCAGAAAGGCAAAATGAGCACGTATAGGCACGCAAGGCTTAATGAGCCTTGACAGAAACCCACATGGCGGCTGCGCGCGTGCACGCTCGCGTGAACGCAAGCTTGAGGCCAGGAAAAGCCTGTGGTAGCACTTTCAAAAGCCACTCACTACATTTCTCGCAGAGCAGCGCATGCGCTGGCTCAGCGAGACCTAAAAATGACCATCACTCTCCT
Source organism: Calotriton arnoldi (assembly GCA_963921515.1). Lineage (NCBI taxonomy): Eukaryota > Metazoa > Chordata > Amphibia > Caudata > Salamandridae > Calotriton > Calotriton arnoldi. The sequence continues at coordinate 1,068,441 of CAWUFW010001674.1, forward strand.
TTTCCTTTCCTTGAATGGAATTTAGTTTGTGATTATGCAGGTGTATTTCCAGTGCTTATATGTTTGCACTGGTGAGGGCTATTTCTCTTTCTGTGGGGTTTTATCTGTTATTATAGGTTTAAACCTGAAACAGGTTAGCCTAATTATGATGATCTCGCTTTGAGGACTTGGTTTCTTTTTAAGCTCCCCTTGGAAAGCACTCTGAAAGGGACTCTCCTGCACTCAGTAGGAAATCAGGGGTGTGGAATTGCTGTCACTCAAAACAGGGTTTGGGGTCAAGTACACAAAGTTGTTTTTATAATTTTGTCCGTTGGACAAGTTGGCCCAACCCTTTGCAGCACAAATTTAATGTCTACTACTTAACAGTACCATTGTATGGATCTGTGAAAGAGGATTGTCTGCAACTAAATCAAGATTCATGTCCATAAGTCCAAGTTTTTCAAACTTGTATATAAGGTTTAATGATACAAAGCCTTTACTAATAGGTTGAGCACTGCAAGGAAATGCAATGAGGTGTGAGCTCGGCTTACATTACTTACTGACAGTCGTTCCAGTATAAAAATGTATACATGTTAATGTACAAAATGTATAAAAATATCTTGAAGAACTCATGTTGGTAAACTATTGTGCAACTTTGAATACCTTTTCTCTGAAGCTTCGTGTAGTAAAATGTGTTTGTTTGCACACCAATATTTCTTAAACAGAAGTTAATTATAAATTATCATTGCAAAACAATTGTGGATAATGGACAACAAGAAAATAAAATAAGTTGGGGCCAATTTCTGAAAGAAAGCCGCAAAAGTGCACCCTGAGGTATATGTCCTTGCATTAGTGCACATTTGCCAATTTCAGAAATTCACAACAGTCTACAGAAATAGCATGGAAACCAGTACCGTAGCAAACATTTGTTATGTACAGACTTGCAGGGCATTCCAACCATTGAACTGATGCTTCTGTAGATTTTTTTGAAAGGTTGTAAAATTAGAGCCTTGGTAGAACCAAGCCCTGGCATAGTAAAATATGCAATTACCAGAGCTCTAATATGAGAACGCTGCCATAATTTGTCAGGTCAGTGCATGGCACCTAAAGGGATTAGTGGATTGTTTTGTAGGACAAGTAGATTTCTGAAGAATCCTTTCCCTTGGACAAGTAGATATTTTCATAAAATGCCACAGCCCTGGGAAATCAAGTTTGCCTTTATTGCTGGATTCGGGATGTTGTTACTTTCTGAGATGGTGGTTCCTTTAAAAAATGTGTGGTATGTCTACTTAGTGAAAGAAAGTTTGAAGGTTCAATAAAAGTGATTTCTAATATAAACGCCTTTGTAGTCTACTGCACCAGTGAATTGGGTTTTAATGTCCGCATAACAATGTCAGTTTGCCCTTTGCATAGTCCTTAATGTAAATCCCCTCTGTCTAGCTTGATGTGCCCATTGCTCTGTTTTTAATGTGCAGACCACATTTCAAGAGATTCCTCAGGCTCAAACTTTTCCCTGACATTATATGTAATATATACTTAAAGAGGTTTTCATCCAGTCCTCTTTATACTTTGATTTGCTTTGACATTCTCATTTTTCATCCATCCACTGTGGCGCACAGCATCAGCTAATGAGTCAGCCCACTTCAGTCGTTGGCTAACTTCAAAGTGAGTGAGACCATTCTTCCCTTTCACAAGGAACATATCCTCACACAAATTAGTTCATTTCAGTGCCATTGACGGCTATAGGCTTTCTGAGATTAATTTTCTTTTTGTTTGTAGCCCTTTTTAGGTCTCGTCTAGCGTTGCAGCGCATGCGCGCTGCTCGCTATGCGAGGCTTCTTGTAATCGATACAATTTCAGAAGGGGACTTGAAGCCCCGCCCCTTCTTCCCATTGGCTTGCGTCATAGTTCAGGCTAAACGCTGGCTTTCCATTGTCAGGCTTTTTAGTCCCTCCTTGTTGCCGCCCTGTCTCCTTTTGGCCCCACCCACCCGGACTGGATCTTTTACTCGCGGCATGACATGGTGTCTTAATTAGCCGCTAAGCACTTTTTCGTGAAAACGTCAAAAAGACATCAGAGCTGATAGCTGGTTAGTGGGTCGCACGTGCATTGTGGAAGCCCGTATTCTCTATGTGAACACATTTACAAGGCATTATATTCCGCAGACACCGAGCACCTCTCTGGTTATGTGCCTTTTCTTTGTGTTCAGCGTTACTCCGCGCTGCTCCTGAGACCAGGCTGCGCCCAGAGAGCTCCTGTGGGTTCAGTGAGGCAGTGCCAGGGACTGGGGGCGGGCTCTGGGGTGCATTGGGGGTGCACTTTTTTCGTGAAAACATCAAAAAGACATCAGAGCTGATAGCTGGTGAGCGGGTTGCACGTGCATTGTGAAAGCCCGTATTCTCAATGTGAATGCATTTAAACTGAGAGAATTCTGTGAGGCCGCGGTCGCTTATCGTGGATCTAGGGGGATTTCTGAGGATCGGTTACAAGGCATTATATTCCGCAGACACCGAGCACCTCTCTGGTTATGTGCCTTTTTTTGTGTTCAGCGTTACTCCGCGCTCCTCCGGAGACCAGGCTGCGGATCTGGGGTGCATTGGGGGTACGAGGGGCTGGTGGTAATCGGGACACACAAGCATTCAGGGGGGTGCTGAGACTGTACAGGAGTAAACGGGGTTGTGTTGCTGTGGCACAGGAGTAAACTATGTGGTGTTGCTGTGGCACACAAGTAAACGGGGTGGTATTGCAGGGGCACAGGAGTAAACGGGTGGTATTGCTGTGGCACAGGAGTAAACGGGCTGGTGTTGCTGGGTTACAGGAGTAAACGGGGTGGTATTTCCGAAGGGGCGGAAAATGTGATTATTTTTTTTGTTTGTTTTTCAATCAAATATGGGAAAGTACATCGTAGTTTTTATTAACCAAGTAAATATTTCTAAAAACAAATCCTAAAATGTGCAAATACGAAGTTGTCTACCTAAATATGTAGTGCGTTTACTTCTATTTTTATGTAAACATGATTTTATATGTTGTTGTGTTTTTTTATTGTGTTACCAGAACTCCCTCGGTGACATTACTTTGTCTTTTAATTAGCCGCTAAGCACTTTTTTTCGTGAAAACATTAAAAAGACATCAGAGCTGGTGTGCGGGTCGCATGTGCATTGTGAAAGCCCGTACCTGCGCTCAAATTTCCTTAAAATCAATAGGGAGGTTTCTTGGGAGGAGGGAGCAACTGAAGTGTGGCCTGGACTGATCCTCAATTTACCTCCAAGTATCCACCCAGTTTCTCAAAAGGTTCCTGTTAACACATGGGTAAAAGACACTGTCATTTACAATGCCAATAGCTCTAACTGAAACAATTGCGAGACCTATTGCATTTTTAATGCTTGTTTGTTATATTGGCAAGGCTGTGTGAAAGGCAGCGAGTCTTCTAAGACCCTCAATGCTGCCCGGTGCAGGGTTCCACCTCTAATTCACTTTGGGTTCGCTATCAAAATAATGAGGCAAGCGCTGGAAACTGGAAGACAAGAAAAAGGTTTATTTCTCATGAGGAGATCACGTCAACTGCAGACACCGGGATGTCTGAGGGAAGTGCTCTGCTGATACTCCTTTGGCTCTTCCTTTTATACAGGTTTGACACAATGCATTTGTTTCATTAACATGGTTACACAAGCTTGGGGTCCCCGCCCCGGGCAGGTTGTCACACAAGCCCAACAGTAATTCTCTTCCCACCCAGGTCAAACAGACAATCTTATCTTGCAGCTGGACCTTGCTTCAGGGTCTAAAACATGCGAGACCGGCCAGATCTAAGAGTCCGTTCTGTTGATAAAAACAGGTCCCATTGTTGGTAACAACAAGTCTTGCTGTTTGCAGTGCAATAAATCATGTTGCAAGAGTCTTTTTGGTGTTTGGAACCTGTTTGTGTAACTAGGTGCAGTGAGGGGTAGTGTGTCCAAAGGTTTGCCTGAAAACAGAGATGAGAGGAAAAACGAGTTTGTGGCAGCAAGTGGCGCTGAGGTTTGTTGTGGCAATAGAGTTTATAGCCCCCAGCACACGTACCATGTCGGTCAGAGGGATGCTAGTAAGGGCAGGGTGAAACAAAGGTGACCAACAGAGTACAAAATGGCTGTGATAGATTAAAATGACTGCAACTTATGTGCACATAGAATTCCACCAGACAAGATGGCGCAGGTAATGTTCACGATTGTCGTTTTGCTTTTAACAGTGGCCCCTTTGAACATAACTAGCCAGCTTGTCAGTCTATTTCGATCTCCATAATGTCCTGTATCTCTTGATCATACATTACTCTCATTTTTGTTAGCTGAGTGTCCATAGTCTTAGGGTGCAAGGTAGTTATGCAAAGAGAACACAAAGGTGGTATACAGTGTATACCCAAACAACAACCACATATTGTCAATACTGGGACCAAGAGAATCATTGATATTTTCTAACCCCACTCCTTCAAGATGCCCTAAGCCAACTTACAATTTTCCAAGTCTCTGATCCTTGATGAATTTCTGAAGATAGTCTATGGAGATGTTCGATTGCTTCATAGACAGAAGGTGAATTATCAGGAATGTATACACAGCAGCTGGCACCGATGATGCGGCATGCTCCTCCACGGTCCGCTAGTACCACGTCCAGGACCATGCGATTTTGCAGGGTAACCAGACGGATCGCTTGGAGCTCAGCAGTGTTGTTGGTGAGGATGCCAGCAGTGACGTTCAGGGCGGTCTCTACCGCTTGGGACAGATGTCTGATGGCTCGGCTGTTTGCCATCGGACCCCATAGCGGGACGAGCCCTTTTGCTGCGTCGAGGAACTGTGATGAGGCAGAGCCTGCTTGATCAATGTCTTTAGAACGCTTTTCTCGATGATGCTCTCCAGGGGCTGTGTAGGTTGGTGGCAAAACAAAGGCGATGTAGCACGTGCCCCCCCAGTTTCTTGGGAGCCAGGTGTAGGCTTTGGTTCCACAAACAAAGTACATATTGGGTGATGCAACAAGCGCTGGGGGGTTGGCAGTGTTCAAAGTCCTTACAATGCTACAGGTGCTGTGACCCACATTCTTAGTCCCACGGCCTTCAATGCATACAAGGCCAGAGACGTTCACCACAGATAGGGCCACAGTCAGTGTTTCAGCAGTTCTTTTCAAGTAGGAAAATGTGGCTCTGTTAGGATTATTGAACACTTGCATTTCCACTCGTTCTTTGGAGGGGACATTAATCTGGAATGTCGCATTGAAGGTGTGAGGGCAGAAGGGGGCGGCTGTCCTTCCTGTTTTGTTTCGCCAGAACTCGTTGTAGAACTGGGCGATTGTTCCGTCGGAAGTGGCATTGTCTTTGTAACTTTCTTGTAGGAGCATCCAGGCAAGGCAAGATCCGTGAATAGAAAAGGGCGAAGGGATGGAATGTTCAGTGGCATGTGGTAACAGCCCACAGACCCAACAGTTGGTAGCATTGGTGGCAAGATTGTGCTGGTGCAACATCTGCACGAAAGAATTATTCCAGAATTCTTTGCGTCGTTCTCGGAGATGTGGCGGTAGTGATACCAGGTAGTGTTCTTTCTTGGTGGTTGGTTGCATGGTGGGTGACAATGTTCTGTATGCAGGTGCATTCTCTTCAATGATCCAGAGTGCGACCATTAGCAGGAGACAGGTGAGAAATGCGGCTACAAGTGCAATTGTCTTTGTGCTGTGCAGGTTAGCAGTCTTGGTGTCTTTGCGGTGGTTTTGCAGGTGTTCAGTTTCTTCCATCATCTTCGAGGAGCTCAAAAACTGTTAGGACCACAGACTTTTTTCTGGCGCTTTCCTGGTAGCGTTGTTTGACTGTGCTACCGATCTGAGGCCTTGACTTAGTTAGTGGCCTGGTCGTTGGAGCTCCCTCCTTTCGTCGATCTTAGGTTGTACCCTTTCTTGGATGGCACCTTGGGGTCGGGAAATTCTGATAGTTCGAGGGTGTCTTCTTGTGGGTAGCAACTCAGAGCTGGTCGGTCTCTCGCGAGTACTTCCTCTTGCACCTCCACCCCTTCACAGGTGTTGACAGGGTTGGAGGGACTCGTTTGCAGTGGTGGGCATGCAGCCAGTTTTGTTTTCCTTCCACTCGGAGGGCAGTTCGGGTGGTGATCAGGACTTGCCAGGGGCCCGTCCACCTAGGCTCCAGATTCTTCGTTCTTTGGAAGTTGCGAATCAATACATGGTCGCCTGGCTTTATTTCATGTCCCGGGCCCCTGGATACGTCAGGCAAGGCTTGCTGCACCTGTTGGTGGATAATTGTTAGCTCGTTTGTCAACTTATGCAAGTAATCCGACATTAATATGTTCGGGACATCGTTAATGGAGGTGGGTCTTGGTGCCGCCCAAATGCTCATAGGCCTGCCGAAGACCACCTCATACGGGGTCAGTCGGTGTTTGGTTGGGGTGGAGCGCATCAATAACAATGCCAATGGGAGGGCGTCGGGCCATTTCAACCCGGTCGTGGCAACTATTTTGGCTAGTTTTAGTTTCAACGTTGCATTGTGTCTCTCTACCAGGCCCGCTGATTGGGGGTGGAAGACGGCATGGAACTTTTGTTTTACCCCCAACCCTCTCAGTATGTTCTGTATCACCTCGGCTACGAAGTGGGGGCCGTTGTCGCTCCATAAAATTCTGCAAAGGCCGTATCGGGGGAAGAATTCTTTCAGCAATACTTTTGCAGTGGCTAAGGCGGTATTGTCGCGGGTGGGATATGCCTCCACCCATTTGCTAAAGCGCACACAACCACCAAGACATATTTTAGACCAAGGCATCTCTCTAGTTGAATGTAATCCATTTGAAGGATTTCAAAGGGGTGGTCAGGGACTCCAAACCCTCCCCGTGGTACTACTGTCCCCTTCCCTTGGTTGTGTTGTAGGCAGACTATACATTGTTGTACTAGGCGTTTTGCAGATTCTGCTATCTTGACGTTATGCCATACTCTGGTGATTAGTTCAATCATGGGGGTGGAGCCTATGTGTGCTGGTAAATGTGCCATGGTCAATATGGGGATGAGGTAGGCATTGGGTAACAGCCATTTATTTCCGTCTTTAGTTCTCCAGCAATCTTCCTCGTCTTTTAGTCCCACCTTTTCCCACTCGGTCAATTCGTCTTGTGTGACTGTAGTCTGTATGTCCCTTACAGTGGTCCTAGCGTCAGTCCATCGTTCAGCTTGTGACCTGGTCACATACATTCGTGTCGTAGTTCTGTCTCCTGCCGTGGCTCGGGCAGTAACGTCTGCTAGTGCATTTCCTGTCCAATGAGATCAGTCACTTTCCTATGTGCTTGGCATTTTATCACTGCTAACTTCTTGGGGAGGAGGACTGCTTGCGTCAAGGCGGAGACTAAATCTCCATGCAGGATGGGTGTACCGTGTGAAGTCAGGAACCCTCTTTCTTTCCATAAGATCCCAAAATGGTGAACCACCCCGAAGGCATATTGGCTGTCGGTGTATATGTTAACTGTCGTGTCAGTCGCTAAGATACATGCTCGTGTGAGGGCAATGAGTTCTGCAGCCTGGGCTGAACGTTGGGGAACACGGGCTGTTTCCAGAATGGTTCGGGCTGTGGTGACAGCGTATGCAGCTGAGGTGGTGCCGTCGGGGAGTTTGATGCACGAACCATCCACCCATAGTTCTCCATCTGGTTCTAGAAAGGCGGTTTCTCTGAGATCTATTCTACTCTTTGTTTGTTCATCGGTTAGTGTGTCACAGTCGTGTAGTGGAGTCACGCTAGGATCATTTTCGGGTAGGGGTAACAGTGTGGCTGGATTGAGGGTGGTGCATCGCTTTAGGGTAATGTGCGGTGCTAGCAGGGTCAACGCATATCCTGTCAGTCGGGCGCTAGTCAAGTGTTGGGTTTTGGTCTGGTTTAGAGGTGTCGACTGCATGGGGTACTAAAACAGTGACTGGATTGGAGAGTACTATTCCTTCGCTCTGGCGTATCGATACTGCTGCAGCTGCCACAGCGCGCAGGCACGCTGGCAGCGCTCTGGCTACTGGATCGAGGGTGGCAGAGAAATATGCACAAGGGCGTTGTTTGTGACCAATTGATTGTGTTAGGACAGACAATGCACATCCTTCCCTCTCGTGCGTGTAGAGGAAGAATGGTTTGGAGTAATCCGGGGTTCCTAGGACAGGCGCTGAACAAAGGGCATTGCGTAGTTCTTTAAAGGCTGACTGGCATTCGGGGGTCCAGGGGAGAGGTGAGGGGATGTCTTTAGCTAGGCGGGAGAGAAGGGGTTTGACAATGGGGCTAAAGTTCGGTAACCACTGTCGGCAAAATGAAGTGAGACCTATCAAAGAGCGGACTTGTTTCTGATCTTTGGGGACAGGGGTGTCTAGAATTGTCTGGATCCTGTCAGGCGTGAGTTTCCTCCCTTCTTTGGATAAAAGGTGACCCAAATAGGTCACTTGTGATTTACAGAACTGCAATTTCTTTCGGGAGACCTTGTGACCATTCTCAGCAAGAAAATGGAGTAGTTTGATGGTGGCTGTGACGGCTATTGGTATGGTGTCCGCTGCTAGAAGGATGTAGTCTACATATTGTATTAGTGCCACTCCATCTGGCAATTGTATGGCGTCCAACTGTCTTTTAAGCGCCTGGCTATAGATGCTTGGGCTCTCAGTGTACCCCTGAGGTGCTCTGCAAAATCTGTACGAACGGGAGTTTAGGGTGAATCCAAATAGATAGCGGCTGTCCTTGTGTATAGGTATGGAAAAGAATGTGTTTTTGAGGTCAATTACAGTGAAGGTGGTGGCAGAGGAGGGGATTAAAGTCAAAATTGTCGTGATGTCGGAAAGTACTGGGTATTGTGGCACTACGATTTTGTTTATCTCCCGCAGGTCAATGATGAAGCGGTAGGCTTTTCCGTCTCCCTCTCCCTGTCTCTTTACAATCGGTAGTATGGGACTGTTACAAACATTGCTCACTACTTCCTCTACCACCCCTGCCTCTACCAAAGAGTGTATAATCTCTGTCAGTGCCTCTCACCCCCTGGCGATATTTTTTACTCCGGTACTTTCGGTAGGGTTGCGTCCTGTCGTATTGTTACGTGTACTGGGTCAATCATCATTCGTCCTACGTCTGAATCAGCCCTAGCCCATAAGTGTGATGGCAAAGTGTCCAGTAGGGATGCGTCAGTCTCGGAGATGGGAAACATGTGCTGAGAAGGGTTCTCTCTATGGCGCTGGGGGTTGTCATACAGGACGACACGCACTCCGTCTGGTGAGCATCTGATAGTCGCATGGAAGTGTTTCAAAAGGTCGAGTCCCATAATGGCGTCTGGGGTGTTGGAAGAGAGGAGGAATGTAGTTTCGACGCTATTGTTAAGGTTAAAAGGGATCGGTCGGGACAAAGGGTTGGTGGAGGGCGTACCGTCAAATCCTATTGAGGTCACATGTGAGCCTGACAAGGGTGCCCTTGGAATCAGTCGTTTGGATAGTGCACTACGTGTTGCTCCCGTGTCTACCAGAAATGGCGACTTTGTACCCAGGACCTCAGCGGTAACATAAGGGCCTTGCTGATCAACATAGAGCTCGACTGGATCCCTCCCTTGCCCCTGGCTGTCCTATGCAAAGTCGTACGTATTGTCATAATCTGTCTGTTGGTACTGATTCTGTTTGGGATGGTCAAATGTGTTCACTCTTCCTGGCCTTTCCTCGCTTGCTTCACTCGCGTACCCTCTCCCACGTCCTCTTCCTCTCTGTCCACTTGCTATTTCCCTCGCCCCTCTGCCCCTACCAGCTCCTAACAAAGCCGGGCATTGGGTTTTCCAGTGTCCATATTCTTTGCAAAATGCACATTGATCCTGTCCTAGGTCTTGGCGTCCTACATATGATGTCGATGAATTGTTTCTAGGTGGCTGTACTCTAGGGGTATTCTGCTGGTATCCTCCCCTATATTGCTCCCTTCCTGTATTCGCCCCTGGAGTTGTGCTACCATTACCCTTTCCTTCAAGTCCTTCTTTTTCCTTTCTGTAGCCCTGTCATTTTCGTTTTTCTGATGCTCATAGTACTGGGCCATTTGGAGAATGGCCGCCGGTTTAGATGCTGCCCAACTACTTTCGCTGGCTTGTAATTTCTGGGATACATCTGGCAGTAGTCCTTTGACATAGTTCTGCACAAATAAGTGGTGTCCGGTTGCGGTGGACATGTCTTGTCCACTGTAATCGGAGAACACCGTTTCAAATCTGGAGAAATACTCTGAGACATCCTCTTGTGGTTTCTGGCGGCATGCGGTTACTATGGACCAGTCTATCTTTTTCTCTGGGATCAGCGTTTTCACTTTCTGCACTATTTTGTCAGGGAGGTCCAATATTGCTTTAACCGGTTTTTGACCAGGGTTCCGCTGTTTATCTAATGTGTTGAGTTGTTCCCAGGTATGACCAAGCAGTTCGGTATGGTCTATTTTCCTAATCTGTTTCCACACATCTGCTGGCAAACATAACCCGAAGAACAAGTCTATGTCGGCAAGTGTCATTATTGTTGATCCCAGAGCGGTACCTAGCTCGGTGTAAAAGGCGGTGGGGTTCTTTCGTAGAATCCGGTAAAGATTTACGGAACGTCAAAATGTCCTGTCTGTCCCATGGTTGATACACCCAATTGTAGACCACCCTTCCTCTAGCGTCTTGATGGTTCATATCGTCATGAGTCCCTTGTCCTCTAGGAGGTACCCAATAAGGGGCAGCTTCTTTTATCCGCATCATGCTATCTGGTTTTTCCACCGGGGTCCTGCTATCTTAGATGTCCTGTCCTTATCTATCCGTCCTTGTTCCACGAGGTGACGGAATACCTCCAGTGTGGATGAAAAGAGTTCTGTAACATCGTTGCCGCCTTCATCTCCTGTGTCTACCTTCCTATAGAGAGCCACTAGCCGCTCGGGCCCTACATCTTGGTACTTCTCTTCATATGCAGTAAGAGTGTGGTAACGGAGACGTACAATAAAGTATCGTTTGCGGTTTTCAACATAGGAGTTGCATATGTCAGTTACATACTCTTCTGTCTCCTTCCTATCTATGAGGGATTTAACTATTTTATCAATGCCTGCTCGCTCATTTTTACTTAATCGCGGGACCCTGGGCGCTCCTTTTTCTTTTGATCCTACCTCTACTACTGTATCCTTTGATGAGGCATTTGGTGTGGGTGACTCGGTGGGAGCAGAGGCGGTGGAGACTGAGGCGATCGTGCCATCTCCGGCTATACTTTGGTGGTCCTGGCGTTGTACTACGGGATGAGTAGGGGCGTAAGGGGGTGGCATGTATATGATTGGGGGACCTAACAATAAATCATCATCTACCCTTGTTTTGCTGGTAACTTGGGGTAAAGAGTCGAGGCGTTCTAACAGGGCATTGACCTGATATTTTTGATTCCTGTTCCTTTTTATCGATTTCCTTTTCTTTTAGTTTTTCTTCTAATCTTTTACAGGCTTGGTAAGCTGATTTTCGCGTTTCTTTATCTTGTCTAGCTTCGTCCCTTTTCTTTCTTTGAGCTGCCTCTTTTCGCCATAAACCCAAACTGTCAAACATGGCTGGTCTAGTTTTCTTTTTGTGGAGAGCTAATTCTAACGTTTCTATTTTAGCGGGATCGAAAGATCCCGTCAGTGGCCACTGATTTACCCGGTCCTTCCTAGTGTATTTATGCCATAGTTTGCTATAAGCTACGGTGGCTAATCCATACTTTACGTACATGTCCTTGTTAGGGGTGCCTTCCGGCGGTGCCGGCTGACTGACCTCTAACGAACGGTCGGGTCCAAAACAATTACAATCAAACAATCTAGAGAAAACAGGCATGACGTATTTATCGGTCAAAAATGAATATCTCAATCGATTTAGACAAAAAGTCTGCACTACCTGTCCTTCGCTGCCTGCAACGAGAGAGAATATTCCTATTCTTCGTTGTTTGCAAGCAGGGAAATGTCGCAAATAACTCGATATCAAAAAAAGGAATACTAGTATTTCAATCAAACTATTCAATCAATCAATTTAAGTCGTTTTTTCACGACCTTACCCGGACCGTATGGACAGTTCTTCGTCTTCCCCTTCCAGCGCCTGGTTGTCCTCTCACTCCAACAATCAATGCGGCGTTCCTCTAAGGTCCCAGTCAGGACCGCAGGTCACTCGAGAGAGGTCCGTTCGGAACTGGTGAAGTTCAGTCGATCGGCAGCCAGACAAGGGTCTTCTCAGGCAGGTATACCCCAATCGTTTAGTCGTTCACTCCGTCGTTAGGACCTCTCTACCGGACCCACGCGTCGCTGATGGGCCCCTACGTTTGGGCGCCAATTTGTGAAAGGCAGCGAGTCTTCTAAGACCCTCAATGCTGCCCGGTGCACGGTTCCACCTCTAATTCACTTTGGGTTCGCTATCAAAATAATGAGGCAAGCGCTGGAAACTGGAAGACGAGAAAAAGGTTTATTTCTCATGAGGAGATCACGTCAACTGCAGACACCGGGATGTCTGAGGGAAGTGCTCTGCTGATACTCCTTTGGCTCTTCCTTTTATACAGGTTTGACACAATGCATTTGTTTAATTAACATGGTTACACAAGCTTGGGGTCCCCGCCCCGGGCAAGTTGTCACACAAGCCCAACAGTAATTCTCTTCCCACCCAGGTCAAACAGACACTCTTATCTTGCAGCTGGACCTTGCTTCAGGGTCTAAAACATGTGAGACCGGCCAGATCTAAGAGTCCGTTCTGTTGATAAAAACAGGTCCCATTGTTGGTAACAACAAGTCTTGCTGTTTGCAGTGCAATAAATCATGTTGCAAGAGTCTTTTTGGTGTTTGGAACCTGTTTGTGTAACTAGGTGCAGTGAGGGGTAGAGTGTCCAAAGGTTTGCCTGAAAACAGAGATGAGAGGAAAAACGAGTTTGTGGCAGCAAGTGGCGCTGAGGTTTGTTGTGGCAATAGAGTTTATAGCCCCCAGCACACATACCAGGTCGGTCAGAGGGTCAGAGGGATGCTAGTAAGGGCAGGGTGAAACAAAGGTGACCAACAGAGTACAAAATGGCTGTGATAGATCAAAATGACTGCAACTTATGTGCACATAGAATTCCACCAGACAAGATGGCGCAGGTAATGTTCATGATTATCGTTTTGCTTTTAACAGCTGGGCAGCTCCCATAAAAATAAAGACTTACAAAACCATGACAAACCATTGCCAAAGTTCAACTTTGGCTTGCAGCCAACGACAGACCTTTTGGCTTTATCAGTGCTTGTTAACCTCTATAAGTCCTATGGACTGGAAGGTTGTTCTTCATTATCAACCCTAAGACTTCAGAAATGTAAAGGTTTGTACTAAATGATGTTCTCAAATACTGGATCTTTCACAGATTCACATGCTTAAATCATTCTTTGTTGTTGAGCTGTGAGCCCTTCGGGTTCCTTCAGTTCTTCTGTCAAGTTCTATTCCAGTTTCTTCGTAGACGAGAAAACTGGAAAATCACAACCCGTCTTTGATATCAGACAACTAAAATGAATACCTGTGCATGGTGGTATTGGTTCTACTTCTGCTTCAGGAGGGGCCCTGGGAAGCTCATGGTGTTCGATTTTCAAGGTGTGTTATTTCATATCTCAGTACCAAACACTGCGGATTCCTGTGTCAAAGTGTCTTTTGGGGTTGAAGTTAGCCTAGAAAATCTTTTTCAAGTAGAAAGTCAGGGTTATGACCTTTCTGTGATGCCAGGGTAACAAGTTTTTTCCCAACTGTATGACCGCTTGATCAAAGGAAGGCCTTACTCTGCAGTTGAAAAATCCCTCATGTTGCAACCTAATTATTACATCGTTTCTTCAGTATGATCAGTAAAATTAATTTTTAACTCTCAGAAGCAGCACCTAAGTCTATAAAACGTACCAAAAAATTGTTGTGAATGCTAAACTAGACAGAACGGATGTGGGATAGTTGAACTCTTTCAAAACCTTATTTGTATGCTGAGAGTCTTACATGGAAACCTTGCCTAAAGGCCATATTTTGATATGTTACCTGCCATTAGAACGGCTTCCTGGTCAAAATCTTTAATGGGAATGTAGCCAATAGTATGAAAAACGAATGTTTTGTTATACATGAAGCATAACCAAACATTAAATACTGTTACACCCCAGTAAGTTGACACGTACACAAAGAATACGCAGTTTAGTCTCGTACATGCGAATACCTCTCATTTAGTTGCATCTCTTATCCACAGTTGACTCCTTTTTGGATTCACCCGCTCAACCATCCACACAGCCATGCATGCACACTAGCTTGTTAGTCAGTGAAGAAACACTTTCATTAAAAACCAGACCAATTGTCTTTTCCAATGCTCATTTATTCTGACCTTTCAACCATAGAAAAGCGTTTCATTGAAGAAAAAATGAGAACATTTCCGCAATAAACGGAGGCTTTTTGTCAAGTTTCTAAAAGCCGTGCATTGAATCTTTGTTAGATGGTATGTTTAAACAGAGGTCCTGGCTTCCCCAGCCTCACCTTCCGTATAGCCGGCAGCATTTGCCAAACTGCATGTGGAGCTCTGCAGGAACAAATAATCTGCTAAAAATAAACTTCCCGTTCTTCCTGTTTTCATAGCTCCTCAGTGTCCTTCGGGCTAAAGTTCTGCTTCATGTCCTATAGTTTATTCATCAGATGGTCAATATTTTGAGTCCAGTATTTGCTGTTCACGTCTTTTTTTTTTTTTTCCATCTTCCCCGTCCAACAACAAATACTTTCCTAAATATTTATTATTTCAAATAACTAATAATATTTGGCAATAAAAAATGTTTTTTTTCCTTTTCAAATGTATGTAAAAGATATCTATCTGCTCTTTTTTTCGAACCAGCCCAAACAATGGTTCGCTGGATGCCAGTAATAATGCAGCTACTGTTTTAATGTACCGGACTTGCACATTTCGCTCTGTACTTTTTGAGTCGGTAGCAAAGCTTTTAGTTACGTATACGTCTGCTGAATATGAAGTAACAGTGAGGAAAGGGCTCTTCCCCCAGCAGATTACATTTGAAGAGTTAAAATTGTGCTTATTGGATGCAGTTGTTGGCAGCGAGCTTTTGGGCATCTAATCAAAATTCCTATTGCTGTTTGGAACTGTTCCACGTCATTAATTGTTTTTTATTGGCGTGTAATGGCTTCAGTTAGTATTTTTAATTAAACCAGTAGAATTTGTGCGTGATTTTTCCACTCGACATAGATTATCCTGTTTCTAAAAACTCATATGTTCAGAGTGGTTTCAGTTATAATTGCTCTGATAATTTCCACAAGGGCCCTAATTATGCATTCTTTCGTATTGCTTCTTAGGATATGAATATTGCATAGTGAACCTGCAATGCCTTTTTACTGGGGGAAAAAATAGTTATTTTTCCAGACATCCAGCAGTGTATTTTTACATCCGGCCTACCAAACGACCCTCCTTGTCCTTCTTATGTTTGTCCCTCCTGGAGCCTAGGTTCTTTACCATCTCTCTGATTGGCTGGCTGCTTTCCTTCCACTTCTCACTTTTAGGTAACAACTTTTTCTTTTAGCTTAAGCGCTCCATGAGAATGCATGTGTTTCTCACTTTTAGGTAACTGCATTTTGTTAGCTTAAGCACTCCATGGGAGTGCATGTTGCTTGCTTGTATGCTTATTGCCCCGCGCCTCATGTTGCTGTTTCCCTCGTGTTGTATGCTCTTTTGTGTGTTTCTCTCCCTCACCAAGCTGCCTCCACCACGCTCATTGTCGCTTTCTCGCTTGTATGCTTCTCCCGGACTCCCTTGTTACTCCTACATGTGCTGCTTTTCCCTTTACTCGCCCACTCCCCGTTAGCCCCCTGAGACCCCTCTCCCCCCACCCGCTCCTCCGGCAGAAAATTACTCCAGCAACTCCTTTAAAAAAAAAAAAAAAATAATAATAAAAGTGCAAAATCAGTTTCGTCATTGGCCTGCAATTTTCACATATGTGCCCACAAATTTAAGAAGAAATCTCCAGACTAGAGCGAACCTCCTGCATGCGCTGGGGTTCACTATCAACGTGAAGTCACATCTGACTCCCTTGCTGACACACCCCTTTATCAAAGCAGTTTTGGATGCAGTGCAGTTTAGGGCCTATCCTCTCGAGCGGCGAGTCCAGGATATAACGATGTTTCAGCCTTTATTCTGGATTTCGGTGAGACAGACTCTGAAGCTGCTGTCCCTCATGGCCTCCTGCATCCTGCTTGTGACGCATGCCCATTGGCATATGCGTGCTCTGCAGTGGAGCCTGAAGTTTCCTATGGCGCAGCATCAGCGGGATCTCTGTCATGGTCCAGATCTCGAATGGAAAGGCAAATAACCTGCAGTGGTGGGTAACTAACTGCGATTTGGGTCAGTTGCGGACCCCGCTCCCTTCCCCAACTAGAGTTGACTGTAGCTTCACTCCTGGGATGGGGCGGCGATCTAGGAAAGGTGGAGATCAGAGGACTCTGATCTCCGGGCTGAATCCAGGCTCAACATCAACCAGTTGGAGCTTTGGGCCATCCATTTGGCATTGAAAGCCTTTCCTCCTTCAGGTGTTCACAGACATCTGCAACAGACATGGAGTGGCGGGGTCGTGGGCCTTTGTCAAGAGGCTTTACTCTTCTGGACGTGACTGGAACACCAGGGCATATCCCTAGTGGAAGGCTCTCTGAACGTCTGAGAAGGCTAACTCAGCCTTCAATGCCTAGTGAGTCGCTAATGACATCTCCATCCAGAGGTGGCGCATTGCCACTTTCAAGAGTGGAGAGAGACTTGGTTAGATCTGTTCGCCACCACTGACAAAACGCAATGTCAGCAGTTTTGCAAGCAAGAATATCCAAGGCAGCTCTTGCTAGGAGCCTCCTGTATGCCTTTCCATAAATACCACTCCTGCCCAAAGTTTTCTAGATCAGGAACGACCAGGCCAAAGTAATTCTTATGGCTCTGGATTGGGCACGGAGAGTCTGTTATCCTGAGCTGTTGAGCATGAGCATCAGTCCTTCGATCAGGCTGCCTCTTTGGGAGGATCTTCTGTCACTGCAGCAAGGCAGTGTTCTGCACCTGAATCTGAAAACGCTTCGCCTTCATTCATGGAGATTGAGTGGCGACAGTTGACAGCTTTCAACCTTTTGCCTGAAGTCTTCAATGTTATTTTGCCAGGCGTCCCTTCACCAAGACAGTGTATGCCTGCCTTTGGACAAGTTCCTGGCATGGTGTACAGATGAACACGTTGATCCTCTGCCTGCACCCCTTTCCCAGGTTTTTCTTTTTTATTCCTTCTTTGGCACGGCTCTGCTTTGGGCACATTAAAAGGTTATCTTCCTGCCATTTCAGCATTTCTGTGGTTGCCAGATCAGCCATCCCTTTTCAAATCCCCTGTTGTAAATAGGTTCCTGAAAGGTCTCCAGCATGTGTTCCAACCAGCGCCTTTTATTATGCTCCAGTGGAACCTAAATCTGGTTCTTAGATTCCTGGTTTGCGCTCCACAACTGCCCTCTCGGCCTTCCCACCATTAACACGGCCTTTCTTGTGGCGATAACATCTAACAGGAGGGTCACTGAGTTACAGACACTGTTAGCAAATCCTCCATAACTTACCTAGCACCCAGACAAGATGGTCCTTAGGACTCGGACATCCTTTATACCAAAGCTGGTAAGTCCTTTCCACATAGGCCAGTCCTTCACTCTGCCTATCTTTTAAGCTCCGCCTCAACCGTTGAAAGAAGAGGAGAGACTCCACTGACTGGACCCAAAAAAAGCATTGTCGTTCTACCTTGATCATACGTGTGAGTTCCAGGTGGACGATCCACTTGTCGTGAGGTATTTCGTGGCCAAGAAAGGGAAGGCAGTGCAGAAATGGATAGTGCTCTGCATCACAATCTACTACGCACTGGCCAAAAAGCAACCCCCAGGGAAGGTTTGTGTGGTCACTCTATTAGAGCCACGGCTGAGACCACTGCATTAGCTTGCGGAGTTCCTGCCCTGAATATCTGTCGGGCAGCAGTGTGGGCTTCCTTGCACGTTTACAAGACACTCCTGCCTGCACAGTCGGGTCCAGAATGAGGGTCACTTTCCCCGTTCTGTCCTACAGGACTTTTTAGTCTAATCAGTGTCACCACCCCACCTCCGGGGAGGTATTGCATAGGTATCTATTCTAGGGTAAGAAATCTGCGGCTAGAAGTCGCTATCAGAGAAACAAGTTAGTTACCTTCGGTAACTCCTTATCTGGTAGAAACTCAATCTAGCTGCAGATTCCTTAGCGACCCATCCTCCCGGCTCTCCAAACGGATTTTAGTGTACAGGGTTAGCCTCTTATAAGGGCCCTAGCTTCGCACACCAGTGGTCAGTGTTCCTCGTGGCTCCGCTCTTCTCGCGTGGAAAGTCACGTAAAGAAACTGACGTCAGCTTGCTGGTGTAGCGTCTATATAGGCAACAGGCAGGTCATTTCTGGTGCGGACAATGCCAGCGATGGAAAGCTGAGTGGAACAATGCCACCTACTGGCACACAGGTGTGTACTGTTTGTCAAACGTGTCCAGTTCAGTCTGACGCCTGTGGAATATTCTACGGCAAGGAATCTGAAGTTAGATGGTCTCTACCAGATAAGGCATTACCAAAGTGAAGTAACTTGTTCTTTAAAATCAGTGGCACACACTGCGTGTGTAAATAATATGTATAAAACATCTAAAACCTATAGAGGTAGGACTAAAAGTAGACAATGAGGGCCAGGAAGGGTGGTGCACACTCACATCAGTGTCGGTGTGGGAGACGGACCCAGCCTCCCAATAGTTTCTTCCAACAAAAATTCCACTGCTCTCAGGAAGCTTGCATCAACAATAATTTATTGAGCTTTGCAACAACAAAACCGACGTATTATGACCATAAGGTATTTTTCACGATTAGCAAGTCATTTTTTCCTGTCAGTTTTTATTTTTCTGCTCATCCTGCACATTATGATGCATTTTGCGAAGTGTAGTTTTTACATGCATTGTAGTAAAAAGAAAACACAATTATTTACAATTAAAACTGAACATATTATTGCTCATAGTATGCCAAAATCTATGTAAAATCACTTTTCAGTGATTATTGTAGCATTCAATTACTTCAACACATGACAGTACTAATATTTTGTCATTCTAAATATGTGCAAGAGAGTGCCATTGCTAATATACTCTATGCATAATCGCAGCGTGATTTCATTGGTTTATCATAGTCCCATATCAGCCTTAGTGGCTTATCATTGTGAATGCATATTTCATTTTTGTGATTAGTCGTATGGGTTAAATCCTCACCTTCGTGGCCAATGGTATATTAAACATTCTAAATTTTGGTCAACAGAATAGTATTTTCACAGGTGTACATTGTTGAAAGCGGAAGACTTTTTTGTTCTCAGCCTGATGATTTATTTGGATTCCAATTAGCGGAGTTTACGTGTTCCATCACTGGCTCTTTCACTTTTCATAGCCATGTCCATCCCATAATATTTCATGGGTTTCCAGTTTTGCAATGGCAAAGCTCGTTTCTATTCTGCATTGCTATAATGTGTTCCAGAATTCTCTCTTTCAAGGTGTAGGCTGTACTTCCCACTTATTTCATGCCACATTCGCACTCTGTGATGTATAACGCTTACTGCGATTTGCATGTAATTCTTCGCCTGATAGTTCTATTTCGATTATTGTGATCAGTGATACTTTAAATGTTGTTTCTGATTTTAAATGCCTTTTATTCGGAACATTTAACAAATCCGGTATTTCCTTTCTTCATCCATGTATTCAGTGATTTTTCACAAATATAGCTCCTTACTAGTTTGTCTTTCAGAGAAGCCACTTTTCTGAATGTAATCTGATGTTCATATCCCAGACTTTCTCCAATGTCAGGATCTTGGTTGATTATACTCCAACGTTTTAAAATATTCTTCTAATTTCATGGGTGTCCTAACTATGTCGGTATTCGCCTTATTTTATCTTTACTTCCTTCTTTGGCATATGTGTCTGTGAGGTGTTTGTTTACCTTTTTCTATTCCTTTCTTGAAATCCTTTCATTGGTATTCTTTCTCTGTGTTACCTCACTGAATTGATTAGCCAGATCATGGTATTTTGAGCAATTCCATCTCGTATGTAAAAATTTGCCATACCGTATATTTGCACAGTAAGTAAGGAGTGAGTGTATTATCTTGATGTGCGAGTATACGTAAAGATAATATGATTTTGACAACACTTTTTAGAAAACCCACTGCAAAAACAGTATATTGCATGGTACAAGTTTCCATCCCAAGACTCTTATCAAAAGTATACCGTATGGCGGTTACTTTAAGATGGTGGGGAAAGTATCAGGATTTTGCATGTTCAAGAATAGTAATGCATTTTCCAGGCTTGGAGCTGCACAACCAAAAACAAGTAGACAATCTCCCAGAGCTCTCCCCACAAGACAGCAGGAAGCACCCCAAGCTGAAGAAGAAGGGACTAAAAATCATGCAGGTGTAGTGAAGTGGGATATAAAGCAGACTCTTGGCTGTTTTAGTCAAACGGATTCTCCAAGCAAATCGGAAAAAGAAACTGTTGAATGAAAATAGGCCAGAAAACATAATCAAACTTTGGTAGGTGACAGCAATGGACCTTATCAGAGCAGCAATACAATCTCTGCGACACGCTCTGGACAAATCCTTTATACACAGTTTCTACACATATACACTCTTAAGGAGCAAATTGGGAGCACCCTTGCCTTAATAGTGGATATACAAAATCCATAGTATTACAGGAACTATAGTTTCTAGCATCCGAATAGTCAAACTGTTAAGTTTGTTAGTTGTCCATTGCAGTGTGCTTAAGATCTGTATATTCTGTCTGCAATGGTTACAGCATATTGATGGTTGTACATGTTCAAGCCTTCCCGCTGACCAGAGCAGTGCATTGCTGCAAATGTATGTAGTGAATGCTTCATATCCAGTATCACAGCATTTTTGTACAGATTCATGTTTCTTGACGTTAAGTGCACTGGCACAGTATTTCATGTGCACTCTGTTGTTGGGGCCTACTCGTGAAGTAAGTAGTGTTTTAGCTTTAGTACGTCTTCCTACGACCAATCCTTAGAAATAGCACATAGATTGTGATTCCTGGGAATTGCATGTCAGTGTGAAGGTATTTACGTTTTAAGCTTTTTTTATTGGGTTGTATGCAGTTATTTTACAGCATACCTTTTCAAGGTTCTTAGCTCTATTTACTTTCTTATCCAACCATATCGCTGGATTGCTAATTTATAATGCATGTAGTATTTAAAGATTTTAATTGAAATGCAATTCAGGATGCCTCCAGTTTGTCCTCTGTGAAGCAGGATGCTGAATGTAAGTAATGGCAAGACGGGCCTATAAAACGCAGAATTAGCCTCGGATGACTCATCCAGTACAATGCAGTATATTTGTCAAGGAGACTGAATCATACATGGGGAACCACTTTTCAGGCAGCCAGCTGCTTCTCGGGTCAGCGAAAGACGATACATGTTTCACAGAAGCGCCACAGTAGCGATAATGGTAACGCAGGCGACTGTAATGGGTCTGAATTATAGGGAGCATGACGTCTCTGAGCAGGTAGGTGTTTGGCTCTAGTATTTTCCTATCCCTTCCCTAATAATATGGAAATCAGCGCGAGGCATTTTTAAGCGGATTGATCCCGGCTATCCTAGATGTCGGGTCGCATGCGTTTTTGAAGTTTAACCCTTCGTTTTCGGTGAAATCATCGGAATGATACTTTGTGCTTGTGAATTTGGCGTGACGTCGAGAAGTGGGAAGCTGCCGAGCCCCATATGCACCCAATGATCTCTTTTTGATGCACATTGGACATGAAAGGCTTATTGCAGTGGTGTATCCCTGCTTTGCATGCAAATGACCTAGCATTTTAAACAATTAGCAGTTGTTACATTTTTCTTGATCAAACCTTTAAGCAAGATTTAAGATATTTCGGGGAAAACTGAATTTTTGCATGTTACCGTTGCGATTAATTGTATAATGCGTTAAAAATTGCCACTTTCACATTTCACCAGTCCATACAGCCAGGATTAGTGCCCCTTGAAGCCTGCATATTCAAACCGCAACCGATTTAGTGTGCACGTGTAAATCTATTGTGCGTTTACATAGGTCTGACTCGCACTGTTAATGCATGTCAACATAGTCCACGCTCGTGTGAGTCACCGCGGTTTTTAGAAATGTTTTGCTTACTCTTCTGGGATTTTGTTTTCACAGACAAAAGCAACCCTAAAAGACGTGTAGTGAGCGGTTGAGGTTGTCGTGTTGATGCTTGCAATGCAATCCATTCACAGGCTGCACAGCAGCAGCAGAGACCAGGGAGTCTTAAGGATATTTTGATGGAGTTCTGTCGTTGTGGAAAGAGGTCTTCGTACTCGTTAATTAGCCAGTCCCCTTACCTTATTCCCCCATCCCATCACATTTCACAGTTCCACTTGGACCCCAAGACAAATATTCGAGTCTCAGTATATGCCACGGGATGTCAGACACAATCTCTCTAGGGAAGCAGCTCGTGGTCATTGGCTGCTATTTATTATGTATACACTAAACCGAATATGTTATGACTTCATTTCTCAGTTAGTTCTTTCCATTGCCTGGTTTCTCAGAGCTCTTTGTGTATTATGACAGATTGTTTTCTCCATCATAACGGTGTGCTTTATGTAGCGGGTTCGTTGTGTGCATGTGAGAGAAATATGGCCCTTGGATTCCAGAAGTTTCTTGAACATTAAGAACTACAGAGCCTGACGATGCCCACTTTTCCAATCCGTGTTAACCGTATGGGTGACCCAGGGACATCTTAAGAATTTTGGGGGGCCCTAAGCCAAACAACATTTTGGAGGCCCGTTTTCCGAACAGTTTTTTCGGAGCAGCTTTGAATTTGTGGTCCAATGTCAGCTTTTTCATGTCCTCTTTGGCCATGTCGCCGACACTGCACATGCACACTGGTCCAAATTCTAAACGTGTTTCCATCTAATACTCGGGGACAGTGATGTGTGTTAACAATATTGTAATGTAGCATCAGCTCACAAATATTATTGCAAACAATCTCTGCGATCCACTGTCATTTCTCATATGTGAGGTCCTGTTTTGATCTAAAATGAACTTTTTTTATGGATGTTCCATGGTGCTGAAAAACCTAAGCACATTTCTCTGCAAAATGTCTGTAATAGACTCCCATACATCACCTGTATTAAAAATAAATTAAAGGGAAATAGTATTTAAAACAGTCTGTTTAGGAATCATTAAAGAGTGAGAAACAGGGGGAGTGATTCAGTTCTGGAAGTACAGAGGTTGGAATCTAAATTAATATCAACAAAAACAGAATACCTCTGACACCATGAATGAATTTATACTTATACCTCGATGGTACTATCAATTACCCTCGGGCTCCATTTATTTATGGAATCATTTTTCATTTTTTCAAAATCAAAGTTCTCATCACATTGGGACATATCCTTCTTATGGTTTTCTTGTATAAACACAGAAGCGACTTTGAATACTACAAACAACATAAACACTATTTACATAACAAAAACAAATGATAAGTGTTTAAAACCTTAATACATGCAGAAACATCCATGGCACTGGTCATGATTGTTACAGAAAAGTGTAATTCTCAACATGAGTGGGTCCTACTGTTTTACAATATTAAATGGGACTTTATCTTATTATGTCCTCAAATTACAGTTTCTGACAGGTCCTGGAGAGGTCAGAGAGTTATTTAGAAGCTCGGATACAGAGCATCACAATTTCAGCTCAAATGCACCGATTATGGAGCAAAAATATTTCTGTCCGGTTCCTCTGAACCTCTCTATTGTAAAGAGCCGCGTTTCGACCTTCAAATGGGAGGACCAAATGGAATTTATTTCAGACGAAGGTCTTCATCAGGGCGGGTCTTTGGACATGTAGGACAGTATGCACCTATTTGTGTTTGCACGATGATGTGTAGGGGTACTTCTATTTCTTTTGGCAAAGAAATTCTTTCTGGCTTTGTCCAAAACTGATTTGGAAACCGCTACATTTTCATCTTCGTTTCAGGTACTGCTCTCTTCGGTTGGCAACCATAATCGGTGCATTTGAGCTGAAATTGTGATGCTCAGTATCCGAGCTTCTAAATAACTCGTCCCATTAAAGTCCCATTTAATATTGTAAAACAGTAGGACCCACTCATGTTGAGAATTACACTTTTCTGTAACAATCGTGACCAGTGCCATGGATGTTTCTGCATGTATTAAGGTTTTAAACACTTATCATTTGTTTTTGTTATGTAACTAGTGTTTATGTTGTTTGTAGTAGTGTTCAAAGTCGCTGCTGGGTTTATACAAGAAAACCATAAGAAGGGTATGTCCCAATGTACAATGTGATGAGAACTTTGATTTTGATTTTGAAAAAATGAAAAATGATTCCATAAATAAATGGAGCCCGAGGGTAATTGATAGTACCATCGAGGTATAAGTATAAATTCATTCATGGTGTCAGAGGTATTCTGTTTTTGTTGATAGGAATCATTAAAGGTCATCCGGTCAGGCCTGTGTAGAAAAGAGTGGACCAATCCGGGGGTCCTCTAAAAGGCTGGGGCCCTGGGCCAGAGCCCACGTTGCCCATGCCTTAAAACGTCTCTGGGGTGACCCGGTGTCCCCGTGAAAACCCATGTTTTTACTCAAAATAGTGTATTGTGACTTTTCTTAAACATTACAGTGCTAAAAGAGTTTGCACCAGAACTTGAATTTTGAGTTATAATTGTAAAATTCAGGTTCTCGTACAGAAGTTTTTTTCCTGCAACGTAAATGTTTTCTAGCGATTTCAAAACCTATCCTGAGTGGAACTTTTATATGTATTGTTTGCATTGTTTTTGCAATTGCAGCTGCAGAGACCTCGTCACCTTGATGAGGCACCAAAACAGTTTTTGTGGATCTATAGCACTTCTCTGTACATTTTGGATTGCGAGTGCTCACCGGAAGAGTATAAAGTGTGATCCTCAGCCCCAGTAGTATAAACAAGCATTTGCAATGCAATAGGTCTCGCATTTGCAAGAGTTTAAGCTATTTGCATTGTAAATGACAATGCCTTTTATTTATGTTTTAAAAACCAACACATAAATAAAAGGCATTGCCATTTGACAATGCCAATAGCTCAAAGGTTTGCAAATGCTGTGAAAGGCAGCGAGTCTTCTAAGACCCTCAATGCTGCCCGGTGCAGGGTTCCACCTCTAATTCACTTTGGGTTCGCTATCAAAATAATGAGGCAAGGCGCTGGAAACTGGAAGACAAGAAGAAGGTTTATTTCTCATGAGGAGATCGCGTCAACTGAGACACCGGGATGTCTCAGTGAGGTGTTCTGCTGGCAATGCTTTTGGCTCTTCCTTTTATACAGGTTTTACACAATGTATTTGTTTCATTTATCATGGTTACAAGCTTGGAGTCTCCGCCCCGGGCAGGTTGTCACACAAGCCCGACATTGTTTCATCAACATGGTTACACAAGCCCAACATTAACTCTCCTCCCGCCCGGGTCAAAAACAGACAATTTAATTGCAGCTGGACCTTGCTTCAGGGTCTAAAACGAGTGAGACCGGCCAGATCTAAGAGTCCGTTCTGTTGATAAAAACAGGTCCCATTGTTGGCTAAAACAAGTCTTGCTGTGTGCAGTGCAATAAACCATGTTTGCAAGAGTCTGTTTGGTGTTTGTAACCTGTTTGTGCAGGGATGAGAGGAAAGACGAGTTTGAGGCAGCAGGTGATGTTGATGTTTGTCGTGGAGATAGTTTATAGCCCCCAGCACACATATCAGGTTTGGTCAGAGAGTCAGAAGGCTGAGAGGACAGGGTGAAATGAAGGTGACCAACAGAGTACAAAATGGCTGTGGTAAATCAGAATGACTGTAGTTTATGTGCACGTAGGAACTTTCATCAGACAAGATGGCGCAGAATGTTCATGATTGTGTTTTGTTCTTAACAATGCGAGACCTATTGCATTGCAAATGCTTCTTGTGCTTCCGGCTGCCGCTCTCCTCTGCTGTTCCTCAGGTTTTAGTACATAGTGCGAGGGGCCGAGCCTGACCCTTCTTCCAGTGCCACTGCTCTGTTTGGGCTGCTCAGAAAGCACGTCGCTGAGAAAGAAAAGCAATTAATTAACTAAATACAAGCGCAGGATCGGCTGACCAAATGATGCAAAAGTCGGGAAAGTGAAAGCGCGCATGGTGCACTGAATGAAAGTGAAAGCGCGCACAGCACACTGAATGTAAGGAAAGAACGTCCTGCCTGCAGTAAGGCAAAACCCATTAAAGAAAAAAGTGAATACAGACTAAATAAAACGTACTGTGTAACATCAGAAGTATAAGGGCCAGTCGCCATGGGAGGTTTCAAATGAAGACAAGGCGGTACTAAGGAGGGACTAACAAGGCAATGAAGGAAACAGAAGCCAGCATTTAAGAAGTACAACGACACAAGCCAATTAAAAATATGGGCGGAGCTTCACATACCCAACTCAATACTACATGCCTCGCAGGGCAGCGCATGCGCGCTGCCCAGGCTCGACCTAAAAAAGAAATATGCCTTTGGTGTGCTCTACTTTGACATTTTTTCACTCAAAGTTTTGTGGCACCAACAAGGCTTCAGAGGCTCCTAAATCTGACACAGTGGAGCTCTCCACAGGTACAAGTGTACGGCTGACTAGAACAACCTCCAATATAGACCTGACCACCAGTAATCACCATCTCCACTCAAAGCTATTTGGTACCAGGTTTGGGCTACCATGTGACTGCCTGAGCAGTGTATTTGACCTTCTACAGCTCTTAGACAAGAGTGTGTGCCCGGCTGGTAATTTGTTTTCCAGAAAACGTAAAAAGTCTGAAGGCATGACCCCATGAAGTCTTAGTTCAACATATAGGCGCACATAGGGCCAAGTCTACCACATCTTACAAACTTTCCGGCTTTCACAGGAAACAGTTGGCCTTCTTCACCAGTTTTGAACCACATATCTTGCTTTTTTCTTTTGATTTTCCAATTTGCTTTTCTTTGCACATGGTACATTGTTCGTTTCACGCAACACCTCACATATTTTATCTGGGGATTGACTTCTGTGCATTCTTTTGCCACTGATTGCTGTAGAGGTGACTAGACTTTCCTTTGCTAGACTAGGGGCATGGCTCCTGAATAGCACACCTTTAGTCACCAAACTCTGTAGAGCCCTCTTTGGAGTTAGAAATGACTTCCAAAGAGGAATCCTAGTACAAGAATGAGTGACAAATGGCTATTGTGAGAGAGCCAGGAAATCGAGGTAAAAGTCTTGACTACCACAATGAATTTGGTCATATAATTTACTAGAAAGTTTATTGAAAGCTTTAGTTCATTAGGAAAGTATCCACACTTACTATTAGGGTTGCTACACCTTTAATGGGGCAGTTGCATTACTTCTGAGCAGAGTGGTTGTATTTTAAGGAACACTTGCAGGAGCCGCTTTGCCACATCTGCAGATCATACAAATAGATCTAGAGAGTTTTCCTTTTTACCCAATAACACTGTTTACATTGCCGTTTTCTTATGTAGAGCCCAGGCTCCACAGAGAGAATTGAATTTGGGCCAGTCAGGCTTAATTGATATGATCTTCAAAACCCAGTGATCCCCGTGACTCACATTTCTTAGAAGACAAAGCCTTTGGCATCAGGTTCTCAGCTAATCCGAGCGTATTCCCTCATAAGTAATATTTTTTAATTAAAATTTGCTTATGTTGCAACCACCTGCTATTAAATACCTTATGCCTTCCAGGTTAATAAAGATTTTTCTTAACCAGTATTTTAATTCCAGACCTCACTACTTAGCCAAGAGGATTCTCTGTTGTTGGTGCAAAATGGGTATTACAGTTCTTCCTAGAACTGTTCCACCATTTGCTCCCCTTACCACCAACTTATTCCATATGATGGACCGAATGAAGTACTCTTCATGGCTAAAGATACAACTGCAAGGTGAATAATATCCCATACTACTGGTTTGTAAATGTTTCACAGTTATCCAAGTCCAGATGGGATCAATATTGATTCGACAAGAACTACAGGGCATGGATTGCTTTCTCTGGACTTAGGTCTGTGCAAGATTTTTCAATTCAGGACACACAGACCAAAGTTACAAAAGAAAATAAATTACAAAAAAAAAAAACAGGAAATCCAAACTAATGAAAAAGCGCCTCTACAATCAAACTCAAAGTTTTCATTTTATTGGGGTAGGCAGGGAGAAAGCAGACCGGATATCTCCTCACTCTTTATTACCCCTTTGGCTCCTTACCCACCATTCTCCGAACATGAAGACATTTCATATTCTGTAATGAAAGAAGAACAATGACATGAGAAACATTCACAGCAAGCAGATCTGTGTCCATAAAGTATCTGAATGATAATCTTAAATATGACAAGCCTGCTGGGATATAGGGTCGGAAACCGCAGGGCCAGGGAGCTAGTTCTAGCTAGCACCAGTTGCTGTAAAATATAAGCTACTAGAAGTCTGGCAATCGGTATGATCTGTATGCTGTAGCAATATAGTTTCTGAAATGTGCCTGGTCTATGAACGTGATCAAATAATATTCTAAGATTCATCCTTTATACTGGAACGGAATTCTTCCTATCAATCTGTTGAAGCTCAGAGGTGACTCTACAAAACTTTAAATCTAAATGAAAGAGTGGATAACTGGAACTCCATCAGGTAGTGCGTGGATCATAAAAGTAGTCACATCTGCTACATATTCAACCAAATAACACCAACCCAACTCAAAAACTGTCCCCTAAAATTCCACGCCTCTAGATAAGCCAATATCATGGTATTATTCTGCTACATAAACAGCAAACAAGACGTAGGATAGCTGTGCATCAGGTTATCAATTGCCAGTCTTTTCTTCAGTGTCATAGCAGCAATCCTACACAAAATCCACCTTTACAGAACGCCAGAAACCCAAAAAAGACAAACAATCAGATTACAATATCATCCAACCACCCTTTAACAAGAGGTAAGATGAGCTCAACTGACAAAATAGTCAAATGCAACCAATTAGATATGTGGCTGCGTAAAGCTAAAAAAAATCTGGAATGATAAAAAAGTAAATCACAAAAGGTAAGTATTCAAATGCCTTACCTGATCCCCCCACCCCCAAGTCCTTAAAATGAATGCCTCATGTTTTGCC
Source organism: Calotriton arnoldi (assembly GCA_963921515.1). Classification (NCBI taxonomy): domain Eukaryota; kingdom Metazoa; phylum Chordata; class Amphibia; order Caudata; family Salamandridae; genus Calotriton; species Calotriton arnoldi. The sequence goes on from CAWUFW010001674.1 coordinate 1,097,554, forward strand.
ACCCACACCCTATTCAACCTTCACAGAACCGGTGAAATCTAGAGGCAGCAGGCAAGCCAGCGGACAGAAACCATAGAGCCTCATGCACTTCTGGGATTCAAAATCACCCACTGCCTTTGCCCTATAACTTATCAAGGCCATCTTCTACACCCCTTGCTCTTCAATCACAAACCCAACACCACTTCATCCTTAAACTTACCTGCACGTCAATGTTCAGATCATTTTTAATCCCATTACCAGACCACCACCCTACTGAATCAACTCATCGGCTGCAACCTCCACGAACACCTTCAGAACAGCCATAAAAAAATAGCCTCAAACAAAACTCCCTCACTCACTCTCAAAGGGTCCTCATGACTACATCAGGCTCATTCTGTGGGCTTATGTTCAACAAAACGACTTTGACCTCGTAATGAGATAATAGCCGCCTCTTAGTTCCTTTGTACTCTTCGGTAGTCTTCGTTGTTGTTTTCATGACTTGATATTCCCGTTTACATCTACGTCGTGTACTGCCAGCTTGACAACTTTAAAACTTTGAATCCCATATTTATCAGCTTTATGAACATGCTGCAATAATGAATAGATTTCGCGCAATCTGCCTTTGTGTGTGTCCACGCTGATGGAGTCAGTGCCTCGTTATTCTCCTGGCCCATTTTGAAGCGCTGCACTTGTGCTCTGCTTTCCTGCACCCAAGGTAGGAGCCATCGCGGAGTAGAGCGCAACCGCCGGGGACTTCAAGCCCTTGCTGGGCTACTACCTGCCATCAATTTACATCGCTGTTAAAGCGCGAGGGAGTCCCGCTGCATGAGACGCATGCGGGACGCACCCAGGCAAGCCCGGGCTGGGCCGGGCCACCCCTCTCTCATCTACCGTCTGGCAAAAACTATGGGTAAGCGTAAACTAATTTATAACTCAGACTCTGAGAGAGCGAAGGTCCCTCACAATTGTGCTTCAGTTATTTCGTATCTCACATCATCTGTGGGAGCCCTGTCGGAAGAAATCCAGACTGCGGAAGAAAAGCTGGGACGGGGGTGCTACTAGAACTGCACCAAACACGGCCAAGCAGCAAGGGAAGGGAGGGCAGGCCATGAACGTCAAGTAATCTGAAGGGCAAGGAGAACCTGTGCTAAGCGAGCCATTATCAAGAACATTAACAATAGAGAGAGATAACCATATAGTGGACTCACCATCCCCAGAAAGAGCTGCACCCGCTAAAAAAAAAAACAAGTCGAGCCGTGAGCGTGCACATCTGCTGTCCAGGCGCAAGCTGAAGGCACGCCGTGAGCGTGCACATCGGCTGTCCGGGCGCAAGCTCAGCATTGCCAGAGAAGACACGCCGTGAGCGTGCACATCGCCTGTCCCCCTTCCAAACTCAAGTCGACAACAATAGATCTCGCTAGCGACAGCGCTTCGCGCTGCGTCGCTAGGCGAGACCTAAAAACACCGCTGCCTGGTCCTCGTTGCCCAGTGACATGGTGTAATATACAATAAAGCAGGGCTGTTTATTTTGCTGCAACAGAACCTCATTTAGGAATGCTTAGTATGATGTGGTAGGCTGAACAGAAAGAAGCTTGGACTGATGACATTCTGAGTCCAATGAAAGAGAGACTACTATTGGCCAAGCATCCCTTTTAGGGTGGTTATTAATGATTTGATTATAAACTGGTTTTCGTTTGGTACGGTTTAACGTGTTTCTCCTGTGTGGCTACGTTTAGGAGTGTGCAACATAACAGCCTGCTTCTACAGCCTTCCTTCTCCATGCGGCTGCATTGGCCAAGCAGCTTTAAATGATTCTCTTTCTCTGACATGAAACATTGTGACATGCTCTACCTTTTGATGGTCTGAAATTAAATGATTTAAACCCTCTTACACATTATGCACTTGATATGATCCAAGCATGGCAACATTGTAGGCAAAAGTACATTTGTAGTTGGATGGTGTTTACACAATACTGCAGGCATAGATCAAAATTCAGCACATATCAGTTGAGGGCAGTTTCAACTATATGGTAATAAAAGTGTTAAAATCTTGTTTTCCTTTAAAGTGGTAATGATACATACAGCTTGAAAGGTTTGGGTGTGATTCATGCGAACATGTTGTCACAACAAAGTCTTCCATGCAGTGGGGAAGTTAACTGTGCTACACAGTGAATACGAAAAGTTGATTCTGGCATCTGATGTAAATAGTCAACAATTTGTTTCAGCTGTTTTGATAAATTTAAATGCCTTCATCTGAACTGAGTGAACATACACAATGCAGTAAAACTCTGTTGCTGAAAGGAAAAACAAACGCATAGGGGAACAATGTGTACAGATACTTGCAACTCTAAGTTAAAGTTTATATATCAATAGTGGACTAGTGATGATATCCATTTAAATACTCTTCATTTGGAAATGAACTTCTGCCTGAAAATAAATCACTTCTCAAGATTGAATCAATGATGAACTTTGGCTTTCACAGACCTAGAGTTCCTTCTAAATTCCTTGTGTAATTTTCCAAGAGACTATGTCCTATACTCTGAATCACTTAAATGTCTGGAAAGGATCCTGTCGTCTATTCTCGCAATGCTGGAAAAATTAGTAAACAACTTGGACAATGTGCAAGATTTTCTCTTGGCAATTCACAGCTCATTAGTGGACTAAAAAGGAGAGAAGAATACACAAAACACAGTTGCGCACTTTGATATTGAAAAGAGGGGTCTAGATAGACCCCGTGACCGGAGCATGTTCCTCAAATAAAAACATGCAGGCCAAGCACTTGCTTAGAGATATTGGCATGCGAGTGTGTAAACCTCAATTCAAGAAATTCAATAACAGCAATAACTACAATAACCCTTTTAAAAAAGAAAGTGGTCAGAGATACAATTTGAAAAATCTTTTTGAACCTCCACCTTTGAATACCTTAGATTCATCCATACTCGGAGTGGCTTCCAGTTAAAAAAAAAAAAAAAAAAGATGCATTTCCAATTTTTAAGGGTAAAGAGACTCCCTTAGGGTGTTCATCTAATTCTAATACTGGCTTGCAATTTAAGAAGAAAAAGAAACAGAAAAATGCTAATCAGCAGAAAAAGAAAATAAACAATCTAAAAAAACACCCCCGAAAATTCGTTTTTGGACCATAAAGGTGTTGGCCTTAGCAACAAACAAAGAGGATAATATCGGTTTGAAGATTCAGGAAGAAACGCTGGATGTTTTGAAACACCTATGTGGATTCTCCCCAGGCGTTGATGCTACGTGAGCATATTCCTCATAATGGTCATCATTCTCTCAATATGTCCTCGGTCTTTTCACTAAAACTTTCTCCTATTCAATTAATGTAACACTAGATTTTTTTTGTTGCTATATTTGATCATGATATAAATTTGAATATATCTTTTTTATAATCTTGTTTTGTGGATAATGAAGAATTGAAGGTGGGGCAAAGTAGTGACATCTCTCTAGTGAACATTATGCATTATCGTCTGGTTAATAAATCAAGAGTGACATTTCAGTCTAGGATGTTGTCAAATTTTATTCTGCAAAATAGCAATTATTTTCGCTGTAGGGAGATTGATGTAATTTCAGTACCCCTCGAGAGTACTATGGAGGAGAAAGAGTTGTATGTGGAACATTTTGAACATTTATTAGTATCCCAGGGGAAGGTGGGAGGCAGGTCTCCCTGCTGGCGACAGAGGAGAAATGGTGCCCTTCTAACATAGAAGATGAGCTAAGAAGATGGAGTTGACTGCAAGGTATTCTCAATGGTAATTGTGTACTCGGACCCATGATTAATAGGCACAGTTAATAACAGCTCAGAAGTGGTTTCCTGGAATGCTGCTAGTTTGTTGAACTACCCTGTTAAAATGATTTTTTTTTAATAACTTAAGAGCGATGTGATCTGCAGCCAGGACAGCTGATATTCGAATTATGTTGATCTGCATGGATATTTTGTGCTTAGTTGCAGGGCTACACCCTCTAGGAAGGGTCATGCCTAGGGTGGTGTTTCTATTCTTTTAAGCAATCATTTTAGCTGGAAGTATTGTAGTTTCTCAGATCCTTCTAATCTATTCCAAGCAGTTAAACGCTACCCGGTGCAGTGTAAGATCTTGGGAGAGCCAGTTTTATTGCTAAATACAAACATTCCACCTGATCTCCTTCCTGCTCTCTATTAGTTTATAAATGAGGTGGTAGATGTTAAACAGATCCTGCTAGTTGGAGACTTGAATTTTAAAATGTCTAACCATTCAATTAGCCTATTTACTGATTTGGAGAAAGGAGAGGCTTTAAAAATTGCTCCGGCCTGTTTGCAAATATTAAAACCGATAAAAGAGGACTTTTACTCCCTGATTTACTCAAAAAAATTGACTTTGACTCCCCTCCATATTCTACTCATAAGACTGCTACCGGGTGCTGTATAAGTGACTATCTTATAGCCTCTTATTCAGTCTTCTAGTCAATCTTGGAAATGAATATTATTGACTACCTCCTTAGTGACCATAAAGCAGTATCGTTTTGGATAGAATTCTGCTTTTTGACGACTGGTCCGTAGAAGCTTAAGGGGAACACAACAAGTTTTGGGAAATCATAAGGTAGAATCCATTGGAGACCAGTTTTGATCAAAAGTTTAAAAGGGCTGTTGGAAGAGATTATTAGTAGGGAATCTTAGAAAGTTGCTGTACTTTTTCAATACACTCTGGCCATGAAACCTTTGGTAAGTCAGGGTGATCAAAGATAGAAGTCCGCCCATTTCAAAGCCATGCAGCAGCCAATTTCAGCCTTAAATAAAGAAATAAATAGGTTTATTAGAATTCAATTTACCTCATTCTCTGCAGACAGAGGAAATTAATAACTCTCCTAAAGAGAAGAAGATGATAAAAGTAGAGGTTGACAAAAGGTGTGAGTGCAATTGTAAATGGATAGAACTCCGAGAGGCAGCCTTCCGATAGAGCCTGAGAAAATATTGGGAAATTATTTCAAATTGCTTTGGGACGAGAGTGAGGTCTCACCCCATTCCTACTGAGGAAGTGCAATGGAGTAGATATATTAGAGTTATGTGCGACAAATGATGGGAAGGCTCCACATATTTAATATGTTTCCCGGAGCTTGAAATTGGAACTAGCAGCTTATATATAGCCCCCCCCTCCTCAGTTGAACAGAGTGGGGACTTTATTCAATGAATGAGAAACTGGTGCAATGGGCTCGGATGAAGTTCCGATCTTGGTTATAAAAAGAGAAACTGAAGTTTGAGCACATTTTTTGGCTCCTATTTTCTAATACTGTTACTCTTTTGCTATAGTTCCCCCATCATGGTTGGGGAGTGTCATAGTCCTATTACATAAAAAGGGTGTCAAAATGTACTAAATAACTATAGGCGAATTGCCTTTCTAGATGGGGTAAGCTAAATCTTTGCGAAAAGCATTTTGAAACACCTGCACTCCTGGGCGGAGACTGAAAGGATCGTTCCAGTAGAGCAAACTGGCTTTAGGAAAAATCATTTCACAATAGATAATTTCTCTGCTCTCCAGCTTTTAACTGAATAATAAGTGAATATTAGCGGCGCCTGGCTATATGTAGCTTTTTGATGAGTGGGAACAAAGGGTGATGAGTTGTGAGATCTTGTTTGTGGTGGCTAATATAGCTGGCTCATACATTTCTCATGCAGTCGCCTTGAGAAGGTTGATGGGTCTCCCCATCAGTGGTAACTCAATCAGGAGGCGGTGGACGGTCTGTTCTATCGTTGTTGGGCACCAGACTTCAGCCTCGTTACCTTTCATGTAAACAACACAAATGCCTTCAGGGACACATTTCTGAACTAGAGTTGTGTTCAACTCCTGTTTCTCCTAAGTCTCGTATTACCTTTGCTTCTGAGTACTGGGGTTGGTCATGGATATTTTCTTGATTGCACCACAGTGGGAAAGTAGAACTTAGTAGTTAGATCTTCTGGATTTCACCTGGTCCCCTCAAAGGCTCATACTTCTATCTCTGCATAGGGCGAAGAGAGGGTGAGGTGTTGTACCACATCAGCACCTAGGCCTTGCATGTATGGAGGTTGAGAAACATTTCGTAGGTAGATGGTCTCTTTTGGATATGGAAGCAGATGCAGTCATTGCAGATTTTTTTTAATGTGAAACCGATGTATGCCTGTCATTGAAGTTGTTTTCTCTTTTGGTGTTATGAATATCATGCTGATCGGTTCTGCCGTGGATTTCTACTCATCCTGACTTTATCCTTCCCTTGGTTAAGAGATGCACTTCATATAGATTCTGTAAAGGGGTACACAACGGCAACTGCGACCTTTGAGTGTTCCTTGTTGCTGGTTTCTTTCTGTTTCCATTGGTGTGCATTTGCTGGAGCTGCCTCAAACAGTTTCACTTCTAAGATGTTTGTTTTTCCAATCTGAGTTGCTCAAGGAGGGTGGGTCTCTGTTCTAGCTCATTAATTGTGGAAATTTAAAACTCCTCTCATTGAATTGTCTTTTTTATAACCATCGCTTGAGGTCGCAGGGTGAGTGAGTGAACTACACATGCTCCGTTGCATCTCATTCTTTGCATTGTTCTTAGCGGTTACAGTTGTTTTTGTACGACGTTATTGTTTTTTCTGAAAGTGGTCTGAGTATTATTTTCCGTGAAAAGTGATAAACACATTTTCCCCTCAACCCTGAAAGCAAATGGAATGTCTGTCATTGAAGGGCTCTTGTGTCCAAGTTAACCACCCAAAAGAGTACACATCAGATAACCAACAATTCTTAAGTTTCACTGATGTGAAAAACATTGAGGTAGTTTCCTGTCTGCAAATTTCACAATGACATGTGTTCTACATAATGCTTTTCACAAGCATATTTCCTAGGTGGAGAACTGCCACTTAAAAACCTTCTAAAGAAGCCTTTAGGATCTCTTCCTGGTGACTTCTTGGGTTTCAGTCTGTTAGTTTACCAGACATGATCTGTTACATGTTGAAGACTGGTTTTATTTAGGCGGTGTGCAGTTTTATTTTGGCATCAGCAAGCTTTTTCTTCTTACTTATACAGAACCCATCCTTACGAGAATTGTTGATCTGTTTTTCAGTAGTTAGGAGATACTATTCAATAAGAAGTATCCTTTACAAGACCAAGTTACTTCGCTTCTGTCATCGGTTCAGATGGATAATTTATCTTATACCAGATTCACTATCTTCCACCTGTTGCTGGATTTGGTAACTGTTTTTTCAAATCTGATTCTATTTCTAGCTCGGTCTTTTCTTTCTGACCTCTTCAGAGCACGGTAATAAGGTGTAACCGGCAACAGTAGCATTGGTTAGTACCTCTGCGGACCCATGTCATCATGTCCAGTAATGCCTTTAGTTCCCAATCACCCCTGTTTAGAGTCTTGCAGAGATGGAACTATTTGAATAGACAGTAGAAGTTAAACAAGCATTTACAATGCAATAAGTCTGAGCTATTGGCATTGTAAATGGCAATGCCTTTTATAATATTAAAAGGAATTGTCATTTACAATACCGATAGGTCAAACTTTCGCAAAAGTAAGACCTATTGCATTGTAGAGCGGGGTGTCCGTGAATCGGGCGCCGCGCTCACCAATAAAGTTAAGGGGGAATAAACCAGCGCAGTGTCCCTGGGGAAAAAAAAAAAAGAAACTGAGCAGATAAAAACCCATTGTCCCCATTTGTGAATAAAGAAAATAGTGCTCACCCACTAGATAAAGCATGTCGTGTAACGAGCGAAGTAAAAGGTTCAGTCCTTATGGTCGGTAACAAATGGAGACAGGGCGGTACAAAGGCGGGACTAACAAGCCTCATAATGAATCGGAAGCCAGCGTTTACTAAGGACAATGACACCAGCCAATGAAAAATATGGGAGGTGAGTGGGCGAGGCTTCCACAGCATACTCTACTACAGCATGCCTCGCAGATCATGTGTGCTGCCGCTAGGCTCCACCTAAAAAGCACAGGTTGGCAGATCAACGGAAAGGAGCATTAGTCCAATAATGAAAGCATTTTATTATTGATTTGGGTGGGTATCTCTGTAGGTTTGGTGGGATGCTGAGGTCATTTTGTAACGTGTAAGTTGAAAAGCTGTCTTTGTAGTTGTATCTGAAATCGGTGAGATCCGCAGCAAGGTGTGGTGTGTTAAGTATGTGTGTTTTGTTGTGTGCTTTTTGAAATATTGGGTTTTTATTTTAAAGTTTGTTGCTTCCTAGAAATGCTTCAGTTTTTTTTTTCAATATCTGTGGGTATTGTAGATGAGCGCTCCTGTTTTTTGGGGAATATTTATTAGTTAGCCCAAATGAGGCACATTGATCAATTCTTTATTGTAGTGACCCTAGTAATATTCTGGCGTGTAATCTGTTTAAGAAAAAACAATAGGACAGCTTGGAATGTAGGATTAAGGTAAAGTGGTTACCCAGTAATTCGTGCTTTTGGTCTCTTCTTTCTCTCCATTGATAACAACAACCACAGCTGTGCTTCAGATGCTGGTTTGAAGACTAGTCTGGTAAAAATATTGAAGTGGTTAGAGGGAGGTGCACAAAGTCAGTATGGAACTAAACGTTTTTTGGAACATTCCGTAATACTAGGTGCATAACGAAAATCAATACAAAACTATAATCAGGTCATTTCAGAAAGCCCAAACTAAGCTTTGTCGCCTCTTATCCTCTATAAGCTAAATCAACTTATACAAGCTTCAAGTGACTATCTAAAAAGAAAGACAACCCTGTACTTGACAAAAAAGATCAAACACTCCTTAGGATGCTAATATCAACCACACAACACTTGATACAAACGTTGCGATATAAAAAAGATATGCCGTTGGAGGCAAAACATTGTTCTTTGCAGGATCCGAGCCACTTGATGCCCAGTCGGATATACTAATCTTCATAAAGTTGCTAACGGCCTACCTGTTCGCCTCGCTCGAAAGACCCAGACAGCTCTTCTACAACAAAAGAAATTATTTCTCCATCTGCTTTGTTACAATATTCAATCAATCGATTAGGGTTTTGTAAAGCGCACTACTCATCCGTGAGGTTCTCAAGGCGCTGAAGGAGGGGGGGTGTGAGCAGCTCCGTTGGGGTCATCTGAAGAGCCAAGACTTGAGGTCCTTTCTGAATAGGTGCAGTGTCGGGCTTTGTCGGAGGTGAAGGGGGAGTTCGTTCCAGGTCTTGGCTGCCTGGTAGGAGAAGGATCTTCCACCTGCTCTGGTCCTGTAAAACGAGGGACGGTGGCTAAGGCGATTGTCGGCTGAGTGGAGGTTTCTCTTGGGGGCGTGGAAGGAGATCCGGTCATTGAGGTATTGGGGTCCGGTGTTGTGGAGGGCTTTGTAGGCGTGTGTGAGCAGTTTAAAGGTTATTCTTCTTTCGACGGGGAGCCAGTGGAGGTCGCGGAGGTGTTAGGTGATATGGTCATGTCGTGGGATATTGAGGATAAGTCTGGCTGCGGCGTTCTGGAGGATCTGGAGTTTGTGGAGGAGTTTTTTGTTGACTCCGGCGTAGAGAGCGTTTCCGTAGTCCAGTCTGCTGGTAATGAGTGCGTAGGTGATGGTTTTCCTGGAGTCGGGGGGGGGGGGGGATCCATTTGAAGAACGTCTTGCGAAGTATGGTGAGGGTGTTGAAGCATGCGGAGGATACCGCGTTGATCTGGTGATTCATGGCGAGTGAAGAGTCGAGTATGATGCCAAGGTTGTTTGCGTGGTCTGTTGGGGTGGGTGGATTTCCAAGGGCGGGGGGCCACCAGCTGTTGTCTCATGTGGAGGGGGTGGAGCCGAGGATGAGGACTTCTGTTTTCTCCGTGTTGAGCTTCAGGCAGCTGCTGCTCATCCAGGTCACGACGGCTTTCAACCCTTCTTGGAAATTGCGCCTGGTGATGTTGGGTTCCTTGGTGAGGGAGAGGATGAGCTGGTGTCATCGGCGTTGGAGACTATGTTGAGTCCCTGGTTTCTGACGATGGTAGCGAGGGGGGGGGCCATGTAGACGTTGAAGAGTTTGGGGCTCAAGGAGGAGCCTTGGGGTACTCCGCATCTGTTCTCTGTCGGTTTTGAGAGGAAGGGCGGGAGTCTTATTCTCTGTGTTCTGCCTGAGAGGAAAGATTGTATCCAGTCTAGTGCTATTCCTCGGATGCCGGCGTCGTGGAGCCTTGTGGCTAGTGTGCGGTGGGAGACGGTGTCGAAGGCTGCTGATAGGTCCAGGAGGGTGAGTGATGCCGAGTGGTCTAGGTCGAGGAGGGCGCGGATGTCGTCAGTGGCGGCGATGAGGGCGGTCTCGGTGCTGTGGTTGCTGCGGAATCCGGATTGAGCGGTGTCTAGGATGCTGTTGGTTTCTATGAAGTGTGCTAGCCAGGTCTTGACTGCCTTTTCGATGACTTTGGCGGTGAAAGGGAGCAGAGAGATGGACGTGAAGTTCTTGAGGTCCATCGGGTCTGCGAAGGGCATCTTTAGGAGGGGGGTGACTTAAGCGTGTTTCCAGTCGTCGGGGAATGTGGTGGTTTCTTGGGAGCAGTTGATAGTTTGGCGTAGCTGGGGTGCGATGGCAGTGGCGGCCCTGTGAAAGATGTGAGGCGGGCAGGGGTCAGTAGGTGCTACGGAGTGAATGCTCTTCATTGTCTTTAGGGTGTCTTCTGTGGTGAGAGGGCTTGAGGTGAGAAGGGTCTGTTGGATGGTGTCGTTGGAGGTGGGGATTGAGGCGGTATTGTGGTCTTGGTCGTCGAAGTTGTCGTAGAGCGTCTTGATCTTGAGGTGAAAGAAAGAGCTGAGTTTGCTGCAGAGGTCTTGGGAGGGAGGGACGTTGGTTGTTTCGCTGTCTGGATTGGTGAATTCCTGTATGATGGCGAAGAGTTCCTTGGAGTTGTGGGCGTTGAAAAGGATTCTGTCTTGGATGAAGTTTTTCCTTGTTGATTTGATGAGTTGGTGGTGTGCTGTGATGGCTGCTTTGTAGGCGGAGTGTGCTTCCGGGGTTTCGCTGTTTCTCCACTTCTTCTCCAGTTGTCTGCAGGAGTGCTTGGATTCACGGAGATCTGTCTTGAATCAGTTGGCTTTCTTGTTGTGTCGTCTCGTGGTGTTCTGGAGGGGGGCGTGGGTGTTGGTGCAGCAGGCGATCCATTGGTGGAGGTTGCGTGCCACTGTGCTGGCGTCTGTCGTAGTAGGGGGAGGAGGGCAGGTGAGAGCGGAGGTGAGTATTCAAATACAAAGCAACATCATCGAAATCCTGCACAGTCATGGACAGTGTCATAATTGAAAAGTTAGTAAAGATAAGTAACCACACTTCCCTCCCTATTTATTACCAAACAAGATCCGTTTCCCATTATTTTGTATATGGTTCACACAGAGGCAGTCTCGCAGTACAAACCAGACACACTGTTCAGCCATCTCACAGAATCATGACATTTCAGAAGGAAAATCACACAAACTCATCATTTGCTTATTTTGTCGTACTGTTAAGCTCATCCGTTTCACCTGCCTCTCGAGCATGCTCATGGGAGGATGTTGACATTGATGTAGTAAAGGGTATGTATTGGAAACTTAAGTGGCCAGAATGTAAACCCAGTGTGTGTACTGTTGCCGTTGTCCACTAAATGGGTTGATGAAAGGGATTTGTCTAATTGTTGTCATGTTTCTATGCCTTAACATGCACAAAGTACAATAAAATCAGGCGCAAGTAGCCTTTTAACACATTGCTCTGAATGCCTAAAAATTTTGATACTAGAGCCCTCTGCCTTTGTGGATCATAACATTTTAATCTTCGACCTGCAGTTTAGGAGTGGACCTTGAGGCCTCTACTTAAGGTGCTCAGATACAGCAGAGGCAGGAGGCTGTTTGAGATTCACAAGTAGAAGAAAAAGAAGGCTAGCAGCAGATATTTAAAATTTGTTATATAGGCATCCGTGGTGGGTGTTGTCTTGCCAGTTTTTAGTTGGTGTTGTGGCCTACCTTAGGCTCAGTGTACCAAAGCCTCTGATGTGTTTCATGCGGAACCCGCTGCAGAGTTACGAGTGCTGTTTATTTGATTTCTTTTGGCTTGTACAACATTTATTTATTCATTTATTTCTTGTGGCTTGCACAAATGCAATGCAGCATTTTGTTCAAGGAATAGTGGTGTTGTGTGCCAGATCAATGTAAATAGCAGTATTGGTGTGGACGAACCAATCCCATGTAGTTGCTCACCTCTTTTCTCCCTTGCAGTTGTATACATTTCTCAGTAGTGGCTCCTCATATTTGTCATTCCTTATTCTTCACAAGGATAGTTTCATTAGAGTCACAAACCTGGTGTAATATTTGTGGAAGTGTCTGATCCACATTTTTCAGGTGCTAGTCTATTTTTTTTTGTGGTCTGTTTGATAGAATCCCATATACCCACCATAGCATGCGTTTCTCAGTTTTCCAATAATCCGAATTCCTTGGATTTTCTTCCCATGAAGGTTTTGTACAAAGCTTTTGATGCACATGCCACTGTTAAGTGCATTTTAATGCTCCCAATTTTACATTTTTACTCTATTTTGCATTTGAATACACACTGAAAACTATCTGTTGCCTGTCATTATGTATTGTTAAATATGGGAAAAACGGAAAATAGGCCACCTTGGAATCGTTTTTTTTGAGGAGGAGAAATCATTCCAAGATTTCTATTGTGTAAATTTTTACATCGAGATGCACCAGTCGCCATTTTTAATTTACTGTTCCATCATATTCGATTAACATTTTAGGGCAGGAAATTAAAAAGACATAGCGAGTGGAAGTACAAAAAAAAGTAAAGATCCCTGTTTCTCTTTGAAGCAGACAGGCACACAGAAATAAAAAAAAAACGGGGAGTGTGATTGGGGTATGATAGGGGTGGGCTGGCAGAGCACCAGGAAGGAAAAGATGAGCAGGGCAAGTGGAGTACAGTGCTAGTCTCTCTGAAAAAAGTCTTGTTAAAAACAAATTTTAAAAGTGGGACGAGGGAAGAAGTGGATAAGTGCGGTTGAAAGTAGAGAATAAAGAGTGGAGGGCAAGGGTGTGAGGGAGAACTAGTAGATAGGTGGAAGATCAAGGATTGACATGCATTCCCATGAAGTGCTGGAAAAAAACAATAAAATAGTTGACCCTTCTGGCTGTGCAATATCAGCAAAACCTCCCCAGAAAAGTGCAGTGATGCTGCTGATGCTACCTGCAACTCCTTTCTGTATGTGCACAGGAGTGCTGATGTGTGTGTGTGTACGCTTGCATCACCTCTGGAAAGACCTGGGTAGCATTTTATTTTTCTATTTACCAGTCTAAGATGGCGGACAACAGTTAGATCAGTAAATAAAAAATAAATAAAAACTATTTGCGTAAAATGTGCTTTTTGCACATCCACAAATGGCAGCTATTGGGCACTCACAAAAATGTAAAATAAATAAATGACTGCACTACATAAGGGAGTGGGTGGAAAGAAATTAGTAGGGTGTGTGTGTTGGGGGAGGGGGCGACGAGGCAGCAAAAAGCCCAAATATGCGCTTTATGGAGTGTAGGTTGGCCTGGCAATAGTTGGCACCTGCTGGGCCCTTTCAGAGAATGTCAACTAGTAAAAAATGTAAAGGAACAGTGGAGGAGCAAGTTGGAGGGGCTGGTGAAGGGGAAACAAAGGGCAGAGTGGAGATATGTGGGGAAGCAGTACAACACGAGAGGGTGCAAGGAAACCAATGCAGTCTCTCAGCGTACTTAAGGATGAAGAGGAAAGTACTTCCCAAAAGGTGAGCAGTAGAAGGATACCAGTCAAACGATCAGAATGATGGTAAAGAGAACGCTGAGGAAGGGGCAAACACAACGAAGAGCAAGGCAAGCCAACGAATAAAAAGCAAGCTAAGGAGAGTGCCAAAAAAACCAACCAATATCGTCTGTGTATGGGCTTTAACCCTGGTAGGCAGGGCCGGTTCTATGATTTGCGGGGCCCTGGGCCAAAAGGGAATGTGCGAGGCCCCTCTAATTTAGTTAAGTGACCCCTTGCAAGGAAACCATTCAGAGTCAGAGAAACTGCGGGAGGCCCATTGTACAGGATTTTAGCGCCCCCACAGTTTTCACTTTCAGCCCACAAGCAATTCTCACACCTTCAGCCTGATAGGTGTAAGAATTGCTAGTGGGCTGAGAGTTAACACTGTGGGGGCGCTAAAATCCTGTACAATGGGCCTCCTGCAGTGTCTCTGAATGGGTCTCCTTGCAATTGGGACAAGGGGAAGCGTCTCCCTCCCCTAGGCCTCCAGACACCATCCCTGTGAGGCCCAGGGAGGGGACCCCTCCCATGGACCCTAATTGCAAGGAGACAGGGAAACAACAGGGCACACGATCGGTGCGGGCCCCATGCTGGTGGGCTGAGTGCGAGGCCCTGGGCAGCTGCCCATGCCTAGCGCCGGCCCTGCTGGTAGGTACGACCTTAAAAGAGCCCACTCAAGTTATCAGTGGAAGGACACAACTCATCCAATCAAAAGCATTGTGAAGCAGTGATGCTTCAGGACAGGACGAACCCAAAAATAGGGAGGAAAGTCATTGAATAAGTCATCGAGATTTGAGAGAGACAGTCACCCAAACATGAGCAAGCGACTCCCCCAGAGCCCGCAATTTTTATTTCATTGTACAGAATAGGTCTTCTACAGCAGGCAGCTAAAGAAGCCTCTACAGCAAGCCACCCGGGCTCTTTTTCCTTTTTTAAGGTTATTGAGTAATCTTTTAGCTTTATGCTCCAGGCCACTCTGAAATGCATATAAATGTTCCTTCGCCCACAAGCGTAAAGCAGCTCTCAGACTTTTGTGCATAACCTCTGGCCATCAAGTTCATTCTCGTTTTCTTTCTGGGTGGGGTTGACAGATAGTAAGAACTTTGATACATGTTGAGAAATGTGGCTGGCCTCATGCCAGGATGTTTGACTAATTCAGAAGCACTTTTTTTATTTTCATGATTTCGACACCTTTGAGAACACGCTTTCAAAAGCGAAGCAGCCTCTGTGAAGATGTTAGATAACAGTTGTTGAAATAAAGTAGTTTGGCGCTGGATATGTTGTTGGTAATATTGACTTTTAAGTTGGACAATCAATGAATCAATGTGGTGTACTCGGGCATTCGGGTTTGCAGGTGTTAAAAATCTTTTGGCTGCTATGTATGAACCAAGTGTTTGTCTTTTCAAACTGAACTATCGACCGAGAATATGTGAAATCGCAATAAAAAAAAAAATATATGTAAGCCTGATTAAGAAAGCAGCTTTTTTTATCCGCACCTTTTGTAATGCCGTTGTTTTGGCAGAGATGCACATCGTGGCAGGAAGTGCATACTTATTGACAATGAATGCAACATACCTCATTTAAATAATTATTTTGTATTCTGAAGTTGGTGTTAAGTGTTCCCATCAGTGCACGTGCTTTGCAGTGCAAACAAGTACTAGCTTGAAAACAGGACGCAAGCTTGTAAATCAGTACTGCATGCAAAGTATAGGTTTGCTACCTATATGGTATAACTTCAAGTTAAAATATTTCTACATTGAAAAGCAGCAGGCACCTGATAATCTGAGAAAGTGGAGGGCGTTCGCAGTGGGGAATCTCAAGGACCAGTGGCTATGTGAGGGTATTCCCTTCATTGCCTGTTATTGATGCTGTGGACTGGCTGGATGGATGGGCCAGAGGGTTGTTGTTCAAGGTTATCCTAAGCTTTGCAATAGACACAATATTTAAAGAAGAGACTAGAGAAATGAAAGCTTATGGAAATCTGAAGGAGGTTAGAAAGATTGCGGCTTAGATTCAGTGCAGCAAAGTTTAGAGTAGAGAATTGAGGATTAGTGCAAGCTTGAGGAAAGGGTATTCAAGGCCATGGAAAGAGGCTTCTTGATGTTATATTCAAGATTCGTGATTCCACGCTGTCTAATAGGACAGTAGGGAAAACCAGGGTTGTTTTGAGCTATACGAGGGAACAGTTTGACCTGACCAAATGAACCTCACACTAAAGATTGTCATGAAAAAGGACATTGATGGCAGTGTTGTAGGGGCTTTCTTTTGGCAGATTTATATACAAGGCATATTTATAATTCACAAAACAATTTGAGGGCATTCAAGTCGGCTTTTGAAAGGTGGTTTCATCTTCTCACAAGGCAGACACTTAAATGTGTCTGCTTCTGAGAGAGCCTGGGATCGTCCCATTCCCCAGTAAAGCTGGTGGCCGGCAGAGGGAGTCCCAATAGATAATAACTTCTTAAAAGTTTCTGAATCCAAATGCAAGTCCCAGGTTGCTTCCAATTTCCAACTGAAAAATTTCTGCTGTATGGGAAACCATACGTTTTTTAGTCCGCTATTGTGGAAAACAAAGAAGGATAAGGTTTTTCTCCACCAATACACATAGTTCGTAAGCCTTTAATTATACAAATCATACCATAGTTAAACTCTCAAGATGTGATCTTATCAAGTAACCTATTTTCTATTAGAGGACACAATTAGGATAAACAGAGAGGGAGGAAAAAACATCCCTGCCCAACCTGCTACCAAAAATGTAGGGTTATGGATATAACATATATCATCTTTAGCCATTTGTCTCTGCATATAAAACATGGTTTTCTCATACTTGTGCTGTCAGATCTGACCGTGTGTTTCACCACCAATGATACAGTAGACTTCTATCTTTTAATATTGTCTTCCCAACTATTCGTGCACACATGAGAAATTTGTTTTCCTTCTGCTGAGTACAAAGACCAATCTAATTTTTTTTCTTAGGGGTCTTACCTGGTAGGAGCTCTAGTTGTTGTTCAGGATATATGTATATACACATACTGTGAGTGACAGACTTTTGTTCTTGCATGTGTACATTAATCTAAAGAGTAGGCCACTTCAAAACCTGGGCTTATAAACTAATTCCTGCTTTGAATTATGCCTTCTTTTCATATAGATGTTTTTCATTTATTTTTGTGGGGTTCATTTGTCACTTAGTTTTTTTGCAAACATATGCACACCATTTTTAGACAGTGATATTTTTAGACCGTGATATTTTTACTTTGTTACTTTTACACTTTTAATGTCTATTTTAGGTGTTTACCTATTTTACAAAGGCCACCCGAGTTTGACTAGGTATCACAATTTCTTATTGTTTTCTCTTTGCCCGTCTAGTCACTCTTTGACACACAAAGTTTGACAGGATGTCCTCACACACCTGCCAGGTGTCATGCTTCATCATTGGACAACACCACGCTCTCCTAAACCATGGTTTGATGGAGAGCGGGCCGATACCCTGGAGTTAGGGAAGCACTGTGGCCTCTTGGGAGAAACATGTCAACAATTACAAGGGGTTGGGGGTACTTATTCCCCTATAGTCCATGCCCAGTGTGTAATACCAAGTGATATCCTGCGAAATAAAAGATATCTTGGTTAACCACATTGGTTTTAATTTGTATTATAGATCCTCGGTTAGAAAAGAGCCTCTCTAACTCCAGGGTGTAGCCCCGCTTTCCATCAAACCATGGTTTTGGAGATCGTGGGGTTGTCAGGTGATGAAGCACGACACCTTACAGGTGTGTGGGGACATCCCGTCAAACTTTATTTGTGTGTCAAAAAGTGACCAGATGGACAAAGAGAAAACAATCAAAAAAATTGTGAAACCTAGTTAAACTCTTCTGGCCTTCTTTGTGAAGTAGGTTTGCATTGCAGGCTGGCTCACCCTTGAGGCCCTAAGCCTCTAGTTCCGTACCTTGGAGAGTGTCCATTGGTTTTGTGGTTTGGTATTTCAGATGTTTGCCAAAAAAGCAAAAGATTCTGCAGGCTGGCTAAAGCCAGACTTATAGGCTTTTCCAATGCTTGTTCAAATATGAAGCCGTGTTAGATGAGGAATTTTCCCAAATTCTTTGATCGTGTCAACTGAAAAGCTTTACTCCAGAAATTGATTACCCTCTAGGATTTCAATAACAAATGACACAAGTGTAGTAGCTTTGCTTAAATCATGAGACTAGCAGCAGTCATCTTAAGTTAGCCACAAGTTAACCATCTTGAAAGGTGTTAGATGAAGCCTGTAAACTACTTTCTGTTGCATGATTTCTTCATCTGTGATTGAGTAACTGTAACTCCGTGTGCAAAGGCAGTGTAGAAAAAGTGGCAGGCTAGAACAGAGGGTAATATTCCTTGCTTAATGGGGGGCCATTTTAGCTTGTGAGAGACCAGACCTGGTCATTTGGTAAGCAGGGATTAGTTGAACCTTTGGGATAGTTGCTACTGAGTGTGTGGAGGACCACCTCATTCAAAGAATGGCATTACTGGTCTGTGTGTGTAGAACAAACACTGTTCTGCCCCACTGCCTAGCAAGAATATACCATAATCGTCCGCAGCCTGTTATCTATGGACAGCCTCTGCCATCCCATACCTTCGCTAGACCCCCAGATTCAACTGTCTGGAACCCAGGAGCTCTTGACCTCAAATATGAAACAAAAATAAAAAATGTAAAAAAGTGGTCTAAAGATGGGTTTAAGAACTGGGTTTAAAAAATACTTTATTACTTACCGGCAGAAAGTAAAACCTATTGACAATCAAAAGTACATTTTTTTTGTCATGATTTGTTGTGTGATGGTAGTTGGAGATGCGTTTCAAATTCTTGCTCAGCAACTTTGCATATAATTCCAAACAAAAAGTTGTTATCTCTGTCCCTTAGTTACTGTAAATAGAGAGCATTTAGAAAGTGCCTTCAGGCGACGTGTGGCTCAATTCAAGAAATGATAATACCATCGCTTGTTGAGTTTAAAAGTCTAGTGTTAACTCTTTATAGGCAAAGGTGTGTAACATGACTTTGTTTTTGTTTTGTTTTAGTGACAGCTATATTGTGCGTGTCAAAGCCGTGGTTATGACCCGAGATGACTCCAGTGGGGGATGGTTGCCACAGGAAGGAGGCGGCCTTAGTCGAGTTGGTGTCAAAGTCATGTTCACGGAGGGCTGCGGAAGAAGTGCCTTTGTCATCTGTGGTGTACGAATAAAGGACAAACTGGTAATGCAGAATGCATCTGTTTATAAGTTAATAAGATTGACGTTGGTCTACCTCAAAACCCTTCACAAAATACATATCTATCAATCAATCTCTATATATATATATATATATATATATATATATATATATATATATATATATAGTGATCTTCTGGGTTTTTCTTTTTACTTACATGGCAGTTGAATAGCAGCAAGTAATTTGCTTATTGTTATGCATCTTCTGCTTTCCAAATATTTTATTTTGGTGTTTGTGTTTCAAAGGGGGTATTTTATTTTGCTTGCTAATTTATTTTGTACACGCATGGTGTTATTTGATTTTGGATGGGAAATATGCATGGTGTGAAGGGCTGGAAGGGTCTGGAAAACACCTAGAGAAAACCGCATTAACATGAATTAGGACTGTATTTGAATATTTCGCAGTTCTCAACCTTTATTGCCATTAAGTTGTGTTTTTACAGTGTATTGACGTTCAAGCTTACTATATTAAAGTATTTTAAGTTGGACTTCTTTTATTATACATTACATTTTCTTTGTTTAGTGGCACTAAATGTTGCTTCTTGTTCCCTACTTATGTTTCTTTGCCTTGTGTATATCCCTATAAATTTGAGACGGGTTTCCATTCATGGCCATACATCGCTTACATAAGTATAACAGATCTGTATAGTAGCTCTCTGCATCCGGTGTTCACTCATCTACTGGTGTTCTGGGCACTTATTTTTGTAACAATGTTAACGTGAAATCCTTAACACCTGGAATATATTTTTCGTGTATCACATCTAGCTTTAACTACTTTTTTGATTGTACCTGTGTTGTCTTGTGCATTCTACAATTTTTTATGTATTTGCTATTGGTTTTACCGGTATGTGGACTTTGTGGCGTGTTTATTTTTACAACGGACATTTCAATGTCTAATTAAGCAGAGCTGCAGTTGGAAGTAGCGCAATGACCGTGGACATGTTGGGGAGTGAACCTGGGACCTGAGGTCCTGCCCCATTTAAAAAACAAAAAAAAAACAAAAAAAAAAAAAAACATAAAGATAATCACCGGGCAAACACCTCAATTGAGAGTGTGTCGGTGTTTGCCCTTTGGTGAAATATTCACAAGTCATCTTTACTTCTTGTTTGGTGTCAGTAGTTGTCTAATGGTTATTTTGCTGTGATTGAGAATTGTATCTGATGTCACCTGATTTGGTGGTATCTAATGGAATGTGTGGAGCATAAATCTGGTTTGGAAAAATGTATTTTCAGTGCTAAAAATTTGAAAATGCAAAGGTCCAAGTGACGATTTAAGGGTATGAAATACGTTGTTTGGACTACTTCATATTGAATGTTTCCAGTACTTGCAACAGTAAAAAAAAATTAAAAAAAATTGTATCAGTCTTCAAAAATGAAAAAGTAAACTATACAAGTTCAGATAATTGTCAAGCTAGAAGGACGTTTTGTATTGATTACCTTGTTGTTCATGGGAGAATGCACTTATTTGTTGTGGAAGATGTGTGGTTCAAATGATTTTAAAGAAAGTGTTGTACTCTGTTAAAAATGTAATTACTTGGAGTTTTGTGAGCGTTGCTTTCAGTCGTTTTGAGAACATAGTGCCACTGGAGTGGGAAGTTTCGTTGGGTTGGGTTATGGTGGGTAGTATGGATGGAGAGAAGTCTGTTGGGTAGATTGACAATAGAAATTACTTTGCTGAGTTAACATTGTGAAATGTAAAACTTTGTGTAGCAGAGGTCCTCTGTAGTTTCAGTGCTGTTCCCAAAGATGCAGATGAACACAACTGGCCACAGACATCTGACCGGCAGTGAGTAATATCCAAGTAGGCAGTATATTCCGATGGGATGAGTGTGGTAGGAAAATGAAATCCGCACATAATTGTGCTATGTTTCCAGCACTGGAACCAATGTTAGGCCAGTCTTGTCCTTTCAGATACAAAAACCAGTATAAATTTAAGAATGTTCTGAAGAAACATGGCAAAAAATGCAATATACGTGAAACCCGGCAAGTGTTACAGCCTGATTTTTGTGACTGATTGATTCTTTCTTTCCGATACACAGCAAATTTAATTTGTTGGTCAACAATGCCTATGTTTACTGATTCCCAGCTGTGGGAACCAGTATCTTTAGTACAGTTTGCTTCCAAGTGGTAAATAGTTGCATTGCAACATTTATATAGCACTTGTATTATATAGCAGTGTGTTGGGCACTGAAGCGCTTGCCTACATGGGCAGTAAGCTTCACTGAGTTGGGTATGTGGTTGGGAGGATGTTATCTTTGTTTTGATCCCATATAGGAAGTGTTTCCATGTTGTGCGCAATGACAACATAGGTGCGGTAATCGTGTTATGGGACACAGTTCTTAACAGTGAGATGGATGAAGAAGTATGAGAGATAGGTCCACACTTTATGGTTTTAAGTAAGCTCGCAGCTTTGGGCAGCTCTGCGGTCCCTTATGGGTATTTCTTAGTTTCATAGTCCACTTATCTGGTTACTGCATAGGTTGTCCAGTCTGAGATATCTTTTTTAAAGTTTATGGTCCTGAGTAAGCATGAAAGGATAGAGACATTGATCAGAGAAATGATGGAAGGGACTTTGTTACTATCGACCCATATCTCATTGCCACTGGGAGATGCCAAAATTGGTCATAGCATATAGCTAGCTGGGACCCGCAGTGGTAGACCGAATGAAAGCCCTCCATTGGCCAGCAGCGTGTGGCAGGTCTCTTCAGTTATTCCCTGCTATTGCAGTTGGTGATGGGTGGTTTAATGTCATGGACTGGTACAATAATGTCACTTCGGCTAGTGTGCCTTCTCTACTGGGTAATGGACATGACCCATAGTAGTTTTTGTATTATGCGAGTGTGTCAAGCTGTATAAGGAAAATATTCAGCCTGTATGAACTACAATCGACTGCCCAACCACTGAGTGTTATGGAATTTTGAGGCAGGAGGGTTAGATATTGCATTGTAACTGCATTTATATAGTGCTTATTATCCCTGAAGAGATATTGTAGAACTTTACTGTGGGCAGCACGCTGCTCCGGAATTTATGATAAGTATTTTTTGGTTATTGGGATTATTCTTCTGCTCTTAAGGAAACAATGCCATGCATTTACTTCAGTTTCTATATGGTAGATTAAGTTAATAGTAGTTCGGGGTGATTGTTAGTGGAAGAGGGGGAATTAATGAATTTGATTGAGTTATTAATAGATGAGCTACAGTAGATTAGGTATTGTTAGGTTGCAGGGGGTATGACTTTTAAAGGAGAAGTTGTGATCATTGAAATGGAGGTGTAGACAGTGAAGGAGAGTCATGTAAAAGAAAAAGGAGATTTAAAAATTGTTAAGTTTTAAGTCATTCAGTTTTCATGCAGAGGCTTTTAGGAATATTGTGAGGGCTTTTTGAGACAGCATGCAAACCCATAGAAAGAAATAACATTATTTGCATGTGTTGCAATATCGTTGTAGGCCATGAGAACACCAGCGCACACATGCGACCATCACCCATGGGTAAATAGAAGTATAGTTTCCTTTTCCCACAATATTAGACGGGGAAAAAAACACAAAAAAGGAATGTTGTACTTTTTTTTAAAAATCTTTTTATTGAACGTCTTTTGACACCGATTAATCACATTGTTAGCGTTACATTTGTCAAGTATATGTCCAACTGTGCAGCACTTTAATACATTTACACATTTGTATAATAACCTCAACCGGAAAATTATGTATTAACAATCCCCCCACCCAACCCTATCTTCCTCCCCCCCCACACACGTTACAGTGCGGTCTCCCTCCTTCCTCTGGCTTTTATTCGACGACCTCTGGAGCAATCCCTTCTTTGTACAATACCCCATGTACAGCTCAGTACCTATAAACTTTTGATGTATGAAAATTGCCTCTGCTATACCTCTCCCATGCTGGTCCTGACTTAGCTATGTCTCCTGAATGTCCCCTCGTTGTGTTTCCTTCCCTCCCTCCGTGTCTTCGTTGTTCTCTCCGCTATCCCTAGTCATGCTGCCTATAAACGCCACCCACTCGATTACATCTTCCTCCAGCTTATCATCCCTACATCCTTACACCATAAATCTATTGAGGGCATCCGCACACTCATCCATCCTATAGCCACCCTCCTTTTAACCAATACCAACGCTAACTGCAGAAATTTCCAACATATTTTGCCTTTCCTGGGTTTCTAAACCATGCCCAACAGGCATTCTCACGGGAGTGCTTCTCAGATTAATCCAGTCACCCCACTCATTTGTTCCGCCACTTCCTGCCAGTACTGTAGAACTGCCTGGCATTCACATGCCAGGTGGAAGAATGAAGCCCCGTCCATCCCACATCTGGGGCAGACTGCCCCCCCCTTCCTGCTTATATTCTGCTAAGTTTAATCGGAGTCGTATATGTTTGATGCAGGTAATTAAAGTGCATCAACCTGAAGCGTGCATTACTTGACACCGTCGAACTAGTTCACATACCGCACTCCATTCAGTGTCTTCAAAGGGGCCTCCTAAATCCTCCTCCCATGCCCTTCTGGATGGCATTTCCCTCACTTCTCTGTCCTCCTTCAACGTTCTATACAGAAAGGTCACCATATGTCTCGTACCCCCACAGTCAGCAGGAGCTCCAAGGTGCCGTTCTCCCTCGGGGCATTTGGGAAGTCGGTCCATATTTCCCTCACCGTGTGCGTTATTTTAGCATATTGAAGGAGCCGGCCCCTTGTTACCACGAATGCCTCCTGTGCTTCTTCAAAAGTCAGACATGTCTCTCCCGGGTATAGGTCACCCAATGTAATGCATCCCCCCTCTCTCCATCGCACCATCGACATGTCTCGGTCTATACGCAGAAATGGCAGAAGCGTCCCGATATCTAAATGCCTGAGGAATGGCGGCTTCCTAAACACTCTCTTAATCACTTGTTTCCATATCTCTGCTCTTTGGCTTATGATATAAGGAGTTCCCCCGGGTACCCCATTTCCCAGTATGAGCAATTCCATGAATGAGAGTGTTCCATGTGTTCCCCTCAGCATTCCCATCTCAGCGTTGTCCTCATCCGACGCCCCTTGTGCCACGTCCTGCAGTTTAGAGGCATAATAATACAACTCCAAATCCGGGAGACCCATCCCACCTTCCTGTGTGTCATGTTTCAATTGCGGCAATGCTACCCTGCTCCTTTTTCCTGCCCTTACCAGCTGGATCAAGAGGCTATCTAATTTTCGGAACACACTGCAGGGAAGTGTATACATCACATTCTGGGCCGTATACAGACACCTTGGGAGGTACACCATCTTGGCTACCGCCACCCTCCCCATAGTGGAGAGCAGTAGAATATTCCAGAACTGAATGGACCGGGCTAATCCCGAAATCATCGGGCCTACCACCAAGCGCTCCTGATCCTTGAGGTCACGGCCTACTGTAACCCCCAAGTATCTGAAGGACGACACCTCCCATCGCAATCCCCCTGTGTTCTCCTTTCCTTCCAACCCTCCCAGGGGAAATAACGTTTTCTGTTTGTATACCCGCAAACCCGTGACTTTACCAAACTTGTCCAGCTGTTGCAGGAGCTGCGACACTGTTGCCGCTGGCTCCCTTAGATGGAACATCACGTCGTCCGCGTATAGCGAAATCAGGTCTTTTCTCGCTCCTACTCTTATTCCCATCATCTCCGCCTCCTTCCGCAGTAATGCTGCCAAGGGCTCCAGTGCCTTTGCAAATAACAATAGGGAGAGCGGGCACCCCTGCCTCGTGCCCTCACCTCCCAGCCTTCTGACAGAGTACTTCCACTACGCACCCGTACTCCTGGGGAAGTGTATAGTACCCTTACCCAGTGACAAAATGTCGGCCGGAAGCCCATGTGCTGCAGCACCTTCTGTAAATATGTCCATTCGACTGTGTCAAAGGCTTTTGTGATGTCCACAGACAGAAGCGCTAGGTCATCCTGACTATCTTTCACCGCATGCATTACATGTGCCAGCCTACACAGATAATGCAGTGCTCCGCCCCGGGATGAATCCGCACTGGTCTTCATGCACTAATCCCCTCACTACGCCCGTCAGTCTCCCCGCCAGTATCTTGAATAGTACCTTGCTGTCGACATTCAGCATTGTTAAAGGTCGGTATGCTGCTGGGTCCGTCGCGTCCCCCCCCCTGGGTTGGGCACCATACAAATCCCTCTTTCCCTGAATGTCGGAGGCATTATCCCAGTCTGTCCTGTTTCTCTATATACTTTTAATAATGGTCCAGCCAACTGTCCATATATGTCTGGTAGAACTCTATGGGGAATCCATGGCTTCCCGGTGTCTTGCCCCTGTTCAGTCCCTTGATTGCCTCTTTTACTTCCTCTAAAGTAAGGTCCGCCTCGATTTCTTTGCTAACCTGTCGTTCCAGTCTGGGAAATCCCGCCCCCTCTAGATATTCCTCAAGTTCCCCGTCCGCCGGCTCTGTCCCCCTATGTAGACTTCTTGAAGATGTTCCTTTAGCGCGTCGTTTATCAGTCTCTGTGTAGTGGCTATTGATCCGTCCTGCCTCCACAGCATTACTATAGGGTCCCTGGCCGTTTCTCTCTTGAGCAGCCACGCAAGCATTCTGCTAGGCTTATCCCCTTCACCATGCAGTCTTTGCCTGTAGTCTCTGCGTGTGATTTTATCGAGTCTGTCCCACGTATCGTCCAACTGTCTCAGCACCCTGAGCTCTTTGTCCCTATTGTCCCGCCCCGTAGCCCTCCTCTGCTGCACCTCTGTCAGATCTATTTCCAAACTCCTCAATTCCGCTTGTAACTGCCTCCTTACTCCACATATCTTACCCATGCATTCTCCGCGCACAACCACTTTTAGTGCTTCCCATTCTAAGCCCCGGCTTGCGGCTGTGCCCCAATTCCCCTCAATATACGCAGTCATTTTATCTGCTAATTCCTGTCGAAAAGGTGCATCAGTTAGCATATCTGGTTGCATTCTCCATGTTCTGTTTCCCTGTCCTGCTACTCCTCCCTCCCATTCCAGCAATAGCGGGGAGTGATCAGATAGGTACCTGCCCAAATATCCTACTCTGTGTGTTTCCGTCTGCATGTGTTCCGTGCCGAGCACTCTGTCCAATCTACTATGTGTTGTGGGTTACAGAGTAACATGAATATTCCCGTCAGGTCAGATATAGTTCCCTCCATAGGTCCTTACAACCTAGGTTGTGCATTACCTCTGAGTGTGTTTACCATGCCTGGTATAGTCCTAGCGCTCGGGGGTGATCTATCCAAACTGGCATCTAGCACACAATTGAAGTCCCCCACCCAGAGCAGCCTTTCTATCATGTTGTCTGTGATCTTGTTTTGCAATCTAGGAAAAAACTCCCTGTCGTCCACATTGGGCGCGTACACATTGAGTATAGTCATGTCTGTGCCGTCTAACACTCCCTGCACCAATATATATCTTCCTTGTGTATCCGCTTACGAGTACACCATGCGAAACGGGGTCCCAGGAGCTACCCAGATTGCCACTCCCCGTGCATAGGAGGAATATGTAGACGAGTATAGCTGTCCCCTCCATTTTTTTCTGTAACTTCTGGGCTTCTTCCTCTGAGGTGTGTTTCCTGTATACAGGCTCCCATGCTTTTCAGATATGAGTGTATTCTATATCTCTTCACATAAGTACCTATTCCCCTGACATTCCAAAGACTATCTTGTACCGTTGTGGCATTCTCCCCCTATTCTTCCCGCCGGCGCGGGGTCCTTCCTATGTGTCTCACCATGCTCCAGCGTGTCTTCCTTCGCTCCCCCTTCTCTCAGCCCCGTGGGTTTTGTCCCGCACCACTCCGTGTAACTTTTAACCTTTAGTAACATGTGTACCCCCACACCCCTTCCCTCCCCGGATAATCATATGAACACAATAACTAGAACTTTGATGATTGCCCACCCCCATGGGGCATCGAATGCCCAAACCTACCCCCATATGTCCACCTGTGGAAAAAGAGAAAAAAGATTCCTCCTACACCAGCTGTCCTCTATTTTCCCCTCCCTCGTGCGGAGGTAAGGTGTCGACCTGGCTCCCCCTCCCTCAAGGGGAGAGTCTGAGACCCCACCGGATCTTACCTCGGCTGCCCTACCCTTATCCCATACAATTTTACAACCGCCTCAGTTCCTTCGATTACCTTCAGCATATATGTCCACATTCTGTTTTCCCACATGTCCCCGATGTTCCCACTTCTCGACCTGTGGTATTCGGGCCCCCCTCCCAATGTCCCCTTTTATACCTCCTGTGTTTTCTTAGTCCGGAATATCTGGAGCGGTATTCAGCTTTCTTCTTCTCTGACTACTGGTTCCGGAGTCTCTTGCGTCAGGGCTTTGGCATTGCCTCCTTGTTCCATATCGCTCTGTGCTTCCTCTTGTTGCACTGCCAGCACTGAGCCATCTTCCTGTACCTCTGTCCGAGGGGTCTCCACGTTCTCTCTGGTCGAAGTTCCAGGTGACAAATGCCAGTTCTCCACTCTTCGTGCTCCTCCTCTACGCTTCTTATCCGTTTTCTGTGTGCCCCTCTCCCTCGATGGCAGCTTGTCCCAAGCTTCAAGCCAGGCCCAGACCTCCTCACGCCTCTCGAAGAAATGTGTTTTGCCTTACGCTACCACTCGGCTGGGAACATAAGCATATATTGTAGTCTCAGTTCCTTGAGTTTCTATTTGGCTTCCACAAATGACTTGTGTTGTGCTTACGCCTTTCGCATATTGTCCAGGAATATCGTGATGTTATGATTATCAAACTCTAAGGCACTGGCCTCTCGTGCCGCTCTAAGGATACAGTCCTGGTCACGGTAATCAAAAATGCATGCAATTATTGCCCGGGCTGGCGCCCCCAGAGGGGGCCTCCTCGCCAACGCCCTGTGCGCCCTTTCTACTGCAAACATCGGTGACAGTTCTTTTGGCCTCGGGGTGTTATGTATCCAGCCTTCCATAAAGGATTCCATGGACCTTCTTTCCGCTCCCTCCGGGAATCCCAAGAAGCGTAAATTATTTCGTCGGGATCTACCTTCGTCGGCTTCTGCCCGGTTTTCCAGCGTTGCTGTCGGATTTGTGAGTTTCCCAACCTGTTCCTTAAGGGCACTGACCTCCCGCGAGACTTCCTCTATCCTGTGTTCATGGACCATCTCACCTTCTCCGAGACCTTGCGAAGGTCCGCACGGAGAAGGCCCACCTCAATGGACACCGTGTCTATTTTTACCTCCGAGGCGCTGCATGTGCCCTGTATTGCTGCCATTAACTCTGTTCTCGAGGGTTCTTGCGCATTCTCCGCTTCCTGGGTCTGTCTTGTAACTCTCTGCTGCGGTGCCTGCCATTGGGCATATTGCGTTATAGTGTTGGTCTGTTGCCCTGCGTTTGTTTTATCCTTCCCCATCTTGTGCTCCTGGGGTAGTGTTGCCCTTCTTTTCCGTCTAGTTGGGGCTTCCTTTTCTATGGCTGCTGGTTATGCCCTGTGCCTCCTGTACTAAAACTCTGCCGGATCTCTGGAGACTGTCTGTTCTCACGTCCTCCTGCAACTTCGTCCGTACACGTGCTTTTGTTTGTGCGTGGTTTCCCTCCTCAGTCCTTCTCTCCTTGTCTTTGGCTCGCCTGCTATATTCTCCAAGCCCCTGCTCCTCCTAGCTACCTTTCATTGCAGCCTGCTGCTTCCTACTTGCGCCTGGATCACCTGTGCTGCACTTCGCCTTGGGCCTTATCTACTGCGACGCCTTAGCCCCCTACTCCGTCCCAGCTATGCCACCTCTGATCAAGCCAGGATGCAACAGTGTCCAGTCCGTTGCTCCCTCGTGATTTTTGTGCCAACCCTCTCACCAGCAGCCTCTCTTCTCGCCGCTCTGTCTCCTTGCGCTGCTGTCCACTACGCGGCTGTGCATGCTGCCCGTCCTTTCATTCCTACTTCACCTGCGTCAGGGCTGGGGGGGGGAGAGACAGCAACCCTCCTCCCCCTCCGACGCCGCAGTGTATCTCACCCCGGGAGCTCCTCCGTCCTCCGGGCCGAGCACCGGCAGCAGGCAGACCGGGCAAGGAAGTTTTCTCCCCGCGTCCCCAGAAGACTCGCCCCTCGTTGCTTCCTCGTTGTGGGGTCCCTCCGTAACCCGATGGCAGTCCGTCCGGTCCCTCCCACGTCAGTGCCGTCTTCGGAAGGACGCCTCGGGCCGTTCCCACTTCCGCTGCGAGTCCGTCACTCGGGTCTCGTCTCTTTTGTGCGGGATTCAGATCGGGGAAAAGGATCTCCCCAGGCCTGTCGCGTCTCCCAGGCCCTCCGCCCTCGTACCTGCTCACCGCCGGCTCTCCGCATCTCCAGTCTCAGCGTTGCTCCCTGCAGGCCGCCGCTCTTGATTTCTGGCCTGCGTGCTGTGTCCCGCGGTCTGTTTCCGTCAGCCCGCTGTTTGGGCTGGATTCCGTTCTACTTCACCCAGGAAGGGGGCCAGGATGTCCTGAAGGTACTCAGTTAGTTTCTTTCATAGGATGACTATTGTAAGGATCCCGTTGGATTTTATATTTGGGCTGCGGAGCTCTGCCTCAGTGCATCCGATCGGCCATCTTGCCAGGCCGAGGAATGTTGTACTTTAAATGTTTACACTAGAGATGTGCCTCCCGTTTTCTTCTGATGATCTAGGGTGGGATGAAGAACACCTTAAGGTGGCAGATGTAACACTTGACTGCTAGCTGACCAAAAGATATTTTGACCATCTAGCTGAAGAAATATCACATTTCCTCAAATTCTTGTTTATGTCCTTGCTGTCCTTAAGGCTTCATGGTTAATGATAGGGTTACTCCTAGTCTAGGAATAGGAACAATGATCAATATCGAAGCTTAAAGCAGTGGGAATGCGTGAGTCGTATACCATAAAAATTTTTTTTGCAAAATATAAATAAAATGAGTGGTCATTTTTGCTCCTTGAGTCAAACAGTATAGTTACAGGATAACTGCAAAAACGATTTGGGAATTGGGAAGCAGGACAGAGGAGTGTATTGTGAACAGGATCAAGCAAATTTATAACTCTAGAGCAAATTTTGGTATCTATGACCATATGGGGGAAGTGATAGTGATGAGTAAGGTGTAACTGGTATCATTGTTGAGTGCCAAAAGGTACTGTAATTTGAGGATATATTTCAAATGTCACTTGAGTTCAGTGTGAGAAAAATTTGATTTATCAGCAAATATTCTTAAAAACAGCTGGGACCTTATGGGAAGTGCCTTGGGGATACAGCTGCCCGGAGGGCAGCGCATTAATTGTAATAGAGTGCACTGTCCACCTTATTACTCAGTTAAAGGTGCACCATATGCAGGCCCAGATGCTTAAACGATTCTGTACTATAAGCAAGAAAGCCTTTTTTTAAACTCTGCCTCTTCAAGTAAATCGGTAAACCTAAAACACTAACTTATGAGGTTTTACTGAACATTTCAATACTTTTTAAAATTTCTTTATTGGCATTTCAAAAACAACCAGTACGAACAACACAGCCAGTTGCACATAGCAATGTCGCAATCTATGCATGAGTGAAATACAGAACTGCAAAGCGAATTAAATTAGTGAATACATCAACTTGTATAGATTAGCGCACATTATACATCAGTAAGGCGGGAGAGTCCGGTTACAATCCAAGCACCAGCTACGCAAGGGACCAACAGTTATTTAGGACATAATCGAGTGGTCTGATATTAGAATATTTGCGTGGGGTCAAGTTAATTCCTACTCTTGGTTGCCACCCGTGATGAGGCCTGTCTACCCGCTCCTACAAAGCACTTGTCAATTCTGGAGATCCCTCCCTTCTTTCATGTCGTGTTCGTGCCCAGTCCAGGAACGGGCCCCATATGTCTTTTGGCCAGGAAGCTGACTGCATTAATTCCCAGAAATTTGTACGCTGTGTATGACTAAAGGTTACATCCTGGATCCAAGCATCCACAGACTGAGCTCCCCCTCTCCCCCAGTGTATGGCTACCCGGCGTTTAGCAAAAAGTAGTAGCATAGCGTGTAGTTTACGAGTCTCAGCCGGCGTATCTCTAACATACCCTAGTAGGCCAATAAGTGGGTCAGGGTCGTCGGCCGTACGATTATATCTCGGACTGTAGTGAAAATCTTTGACCAGTATGAGGCCGGGGGGGGGGGGCAGCTCCATGCCATGTGTATAAACATGGCTGGGGCATACCCACATCTCCAGCAACAATCATCTGCCCTAATCCTCATGCGGTGTAGCTGGGAGGGAGTTCTGTAAAATCGGTGAATGTATTTAAAATGGATCAGGTGCAATTTGTAGTTGGGAGACAAAACTGTGAGTTGGCTGCAAAAAAAGGCCCACTGGTCCTCCGTTATCTGGGTGTGCAATTCTGCGTTCCAGGACTGAAAAGCTTTAGGTATCAGAAGAGGGGCGGTGGTCTGCATACTACTGTAAAGGCGTGTTATGAGCCTCAGAGGGGAGGCTGTCTTAAGACCATTTTCGAGGGCAAGCAATGTTGGCGGGGAATGTGGTATGTAGTTGCCTACATGTGGCCCTCAGTTTATAGTGTAAGAACAGCTCTGAAAAGGGCACAGCGCTCTCCTCTGTGGGTTCTGGAGGAGTCCTAAATTCGTCCTCTGGGTATAAATCTGCGGAGGTATGTAAGCCCATTTTTTTAGCTATGGTTCTACTGGCGCCCTCCGCCATTGTAGGTATCATGGGATTGTGTGCCAGGGGAATGGACGGGGCGTATAGAGTTTTGAAATGGGCTCTTTCCCGGAGTCTATCCCACACCCCCCTCAGGGTTTCGACTGTGTCAATACCGTCCCTCGGTCGTCTGTATGTCTGATATATGGCCACCTGAAGGGGAACCGGCGCTGCAACGTCCAATTCAACAGCGTGTGTGGTTAGAACTGGGTGGGATGAACCCAAAAATGTAAAAACTGAGCTTGGGCACAAAAAGCGTACAATTGGATGTCCGGGGCCCCCAGGCCACCCTGAGACAGAGGTAAAGTTAAGAGTTCCCATGAGACCCACGCCTGTCAACCCGCCCAGACCATTGATATTAGTAACGAACGAATTGGGCTGAAAAAGGCTTGAGTAAGGGGTATCTGAATATTTATGAATAAATGTAGAAATTTCGGCAGGACCACCATCTTGAACATTTCAATACTTCATGTCCCTTAAGATAAAGATTGCTCATATAGTGTTCAGGGTACATATGCTAAATAGTTTTATTGTGAAATCACCATAGAGCTGGCACAAACTTTTACTTTTCACCTTGGCCCTCCATTTAACTAAACTTACCATGATATTTGGGTAATTGAAATTCACAGGTAAATATAAGGTGTGTAGACAGTTAACACAAAAATTATGGTATTTCTTTGAGTAAAATATGACAGTGCCAATTAGTTCTCTATAAATGTTAAAATGTAAAGTGTGGCATTTGGTTTTACTCCGTTTAATTACCAAGACAAATGTTAATACTATAGCCTTATAGCCCGCCATAGCGGGCTATACTGGCTATTAAAGGCCCGCTCCAGCGTTAAAGGCCCGAGCCGAAGGCGAGGGCCTTTACCAAGGGAGCGGGACTTTAATAGCCAGTATAGCCCAGCTACGAAGGGCTATAAGGTATATTAGAACATTCTGCCACTAGAGGGCAGAATGTTCTAACAAATAAAACAAAGGCCTCTCGGAGCCTGAGGGGGTTTAAATCCCCTCGAGCTCCGAGAGGCCTTTGTTCACAGCAATAGCTGTGAACAAAAGCAACATTGGAATGTTGCTCTGCGGGCCTTTACCGGCCTGTAGAAGCTCGGAGCACTCCATTGTATTCAATGGAGTGCTCCACATTCCAATGTTCTAATAATACTTAATAAGACAAATGTTAATACTAATACAGTAGTCCAGCTAAACCCTTCCTTCCAACTCTAAGATCTAAAATGGTGTGTGAGAAGTTGGCCTGGTATATGCTGTCCACTAGTTAAAGTGGGCACCTTGCACCAGTCCAAACGACCCTTATGATGTATGAGGTCAAAGATAACCTTTAGAAAGCTATCCTAGTGGTAGCTGTGGAGAGCAGCCTTCAGGCTTAATCTTGAAGGAATGTAAAGCAGCTTGTTTTACCAAAATATCACCTCCTATATTGACTAAATGAAAGGAGAACCACACAGTAGTTATATAAAAATATGTATTTATTAATATAAAACTCTCTACTATCCTCTACCCGAGGATAGAACACAAAGCACACAATACGAGATCAATAGAACAGTTGTAAGTAGCACAATACACAGTGGGCTCCGGGGGAGACCAAACCATATACTAAAATAGTGGTATAACAGTTACGACTGAGATCAAGACAAGGTCTGGAGCACGTAGAATCGCTGGGACCCCAAGGAACCACCCCAGGTGAGTAAATAGGGACCCCACGGAGGACGGGTGCAGTGTGCGAACACGACCGCGGGCTCCGTACAATTCTATGGGGAAGTCGCGGTTACACTTTTAAAGTTTAAGGACCCTTCTAGGAGGACTTCGAGCGAACCCTTTGGAACATAAGAGTTTGAAGAGCCACCCCACCCGTGGATACCGTAGTACCCGAGTTACCTATCCCAGAGGAGCCGGGTGCACAGGTCTGAAGTGGCGTCGGAAACTGCCATTGTTCTCAATGGAGGGATGTGAAGAAGTACTGCTGCCGTGAAGGTAAAAAGGATCCGGTGGAATCCAAGCCTGGATTCGGGAAGGAAGGAACCTGAAAGCAGAGGGGACAGAGTCTGGGTCACTTCAGCGTGACCAGGGGCTCGGTAGACGAATGCCCACCGATGTCGGTGCTTCAGGTGCGAAGAAGGGATGCTTGACTCTGCAGCCACGAGGACCAGGAGACGTTGAGGATGACCAGGAGCCGGAGGTGAGCTGTCCCACGAAGGATGTCTAGTGCTGAGGGGTCAGTGTCAGGCTGGAGCACCAACAAGCCTTGGCAAAAGCAACCCACGCAGGAAGGTCAAACAGGTTACGGTGTGGACCAGCAAGGTCCAGGGGACTCACCAAGCAATGGGGAGTCAGGGCACGTCTGGAGCAACCAGGAAAGCCCAACGGAAATCAAGATGACCCTCAGAGAGACCCACAGCCCGAAGGACCAGGAGTCGCGAGGGGACCTCGGGCAAGATTGCAAAGTACCAGCCCACGGAGCACTCAGTGCGAGGAGGCCGGAGTTATTTGGTGCAAATACTGATCAGGGTCAGCACTACATGGAGTCCAATGCACAAGCTCGGGAATCGCCAATAAGCATATGCAACTGCAAATGGACGCGGTGCACAGGGGTTCGGGTTATGCAGTCCACACGAGGGATACTGGCCTCAAACTTGCGGAGAGGGCAGATCGACCTCGGGGACCTTCAGAAACCCACCTCCTGTGTTGCTGAAATCCTCGGAGTCCTCCGGAGCAGCAGACCGGTCAGTTGCGATAAGGTGCCTGCTAGGGCAGGGGAGTGACTCCTTCACTCCAAGGGAGATTCTTCAGTTGTCCTTAGTGCACCACAGGTCCTGCACGGAGCCTGTATGGAGCAAGGGCACAGACAAAGCTTTGGACGGAGAGGGAGACTAAGTCGGGCCCAGTCGAAGTCCAGCGAAGTCCAGAGTGTCCAGACGGTCGAAGGTCAGTGGTTTTTTCTTGTAGAATCTTGTCCACGTAAAATCTAAAGTCGTTCAGCCAGGTAAGCCCTTATGTACCCACGGGAGAGGGTTAGACAGATTTGGGGGACCCTCCTAGGGGAGGGTCAGGACAGATGGGTGGTTACACCCATGTCCTTTGTCCAGTTTCGCACCAGAGCAGGAGCCAACGGCTCCCAGAACTGGTTTGAGCTGGACTATGCACAGGGACACCAAATGTGCCCCGGGTGCAGACTTTCAGGCACTCTCGGAGTGCACCCACCCAGCCCCAATACACTAAATCCTGTCTGGGAGGTGGTCACACCTCCCTGTGACAGGATGCCTATTGTGCTGCCTTCCTCTGCTCGAGCTTGGCTCAGCAGCAGGAGGGCAGAAGTGTGTCTCTGGTCGGCAGCATCCATTTTGTGCTGACTGGGTCGAGGAGGCTGGCACCCGATAGTCCAGTGACCCCACGAAGCTCGCTTCAGAAGGGTGGAATCATACCTCCCACACCGGTTACCGGTGTGGAGGTAGGATTCCAAGGTGTTTGATACCAAACACGATATGTTTCTATGCAGCCGTTTTCGAGATCGCATTTACCGCGAGGTTATAATGCACCTCTACCTATATGTTCAGCTGAGTCGCAGACGACCCAGGAGAATGGTCTCCGAAGGCTGCACAGAGGCTCTGCTCATGCAGGGGTACCCTCTCACTAAAAACTTAGCACCCTCCCTTCAGGATTGATAAGGCCTTCTATAGGGGTGACTTATAAGTATTAAGTGTAGTGACCTATAGATATAGTGAACCTATATCTAAAGTAAGTAATGCAAGCACCAACTTACACAGGCTGCTATAGCAGACCTGGAGTTCCATTTTGCATGGCCTCTCATGGGTGGCATAATACATGCTTCAGCCCATGGGAGGCCTCTGGGGTACCTATGCCCTGGGTACCATATACTAGGTTTTTATAAGGGTACCCCTGTATCCGATCTGGAGTGTACCAAAGTACATGGTTAATAATTTAAGGGAGAAAGCAGATAGACTGGCGTCCTTATTAGCAGGATCCCAGTCAGACTAGTCAAAAACCAGCTAAACACCAGGCAAAAAGTGGGGGTAACCATGCAGTCAGATCCTACCTTCCTACATGGTGTACCACTTCATAGTGCTAAAACCATTCCCAAACTGGACCCTCTGTGTCTTCTGGCAGGCTCACAGAAGGAAACTTTATTGGAGCACATAAGTGAAGATTGTAATTTTTGAGTGGTAAGTGTTTATTAATGGCTGCAAGGAATATACACCATATTGACAATTAAAGTAGCACAAGATATTTGAAGTTGTCTTTAAGGAGCGCCTCCTCGCATCCACGTGGGTTCTGCATTTCAATTGGCTATTGAATGAAATTTCTGGTTCTTACATGGGTCAAGCCTTGTTTATGTATGGCAGTCACTCAACCCGTGGCTAGTCAACATAGACTGGCTCCTGATATCCGGATTCCCTGAAAAAGCATCCCATACTGGAGACCCCGATTGTTCAGGCTTCAACAATCGAGATCAATCTGAATTCCCTTCCAACCAGTCCTATGTATAATGCAGTATAGCCAGTAACATTCTTTTGGGTATCCTAGAAGACTCCAGGGCCTTGTTATCCTAAATAATATTGATGGTCAGGATGCAGCTATGTATGTGCTCCCAACTGGAGAGGCATTTGAATCAGCAGAGCTGTTGGCGCCAGTGTCGTGCTCATAAGTAATGCTTGAATGAGATCAACAAGATTTCCTTAAGACACGCCGACATCCCTAATGCCCCAAGTTATCTCTGTGCTTTTCAGAAAAAAAGCTGCTTTGTGCTTGACCTATTCAAGGACAGTCGCACCAAGCAATGATCTCTGGAGCTATTCAACCTTACCTCGACCCCGTAGGTGATCTCAAAAGTGATGGTGGTGGTTGCATCCCATCTTACAGTGTCGGGAGTATAGGTTTTCCTGTACCTCCGTGACTGGCTGCTGAAGGTGGGCTTGCCGCAGTTAGCTGTGGACCACCTCCAGATGACACCTGAACTCCTGACATAATTAGGTTGCACAATCAAACAGCTGAATTTCCATCTGAGCCCCATGCTTAAGATGCCATTCATTGGGGCAGTTTTGCAAACTGGAATTCAAGGCCTTTCATCTGTCACCATGAGTCTGGGATATTTAGGATATGATCCTGATGTTTTGGGATCACTCCTGAGTTTCAGTGAGAGCCGTTCTAATGCCTCTCGTCTCTTGTATCCTCCTCGAATGCCAGGTTACACACGCTTGCTCTGCAGTGAACCTTCATATCTCACTGGGCCCAGCTTCAGGGCTACCTCTCAACTTCATTCAGATCTCAAAGGAGACGTTGGAGGATCTGCAGCTGGTCACTCCTAAGTCCACACCCAGAGTTCACTGTGGTGGTAGACATCACTGCTCAATTGGGGGGGTAGGGAGGGTGCCATCTTAGAGAAGTCTCTGGTCTCCAGTGGAGAATGGCTCCATATGAATCTTCTGGAGTTTTGAGCAATCCATCTGGTCATAAATGCCTTCCTACCATCTATCAGTACATCATAGGGGCTGGTACAGGTCCTCACAGACAACATGATTGCCCTGTGGTATTGCAGCACGCCAAGCGGAGTGAGGTCCCGGATGTTGTGTCAGGAGCCAATGCGCCTCTGGAAGTGGCTGGCCAGGCAGAATATATTCCTGGCTGTCAGTCACCTTGCGGGGTCCCTGAATGCTACAGTGGCAAACTGGGCAGGTAGTGGGTTATGAGTGGTGTCTTCATCCCTACTTTTTAGGGTGGCACATGGCATCTTCAATCTTTAGGGCCACCCTGGCAAGATCCCTTTGCCACCACAGGGGAAACCGTTTCAACAGTTCTGCCTGTTAGTTTTCTCGAAGGAGCTCATCAGGAAACACATTCCGTCTAGAATTCCACTGGTGCCTCTCCTACCTGGTTCTGCATTTGAGCTGCAACAAAAAGCACCTCCATGTGGACAGATTGAGCGGCTAAGTGTGTTTGAGTTGCTAACTGAGGTGGTTGATGTCCTCTTTACGGCCAGGTTTCCCCTCCATGAAGCCAACCTATGTTTTGACACATTTTTTGCTTGGTGTGGTGCCCGTAATACTGACCCCCTTACAAGCTAAACTTTTGTGATTTGCTCTTTTGTTAGCGTAGCAAGGCCATTAAGTGGGCATGGTAACAGGTTTTTTCTGTCCTTTCTGTGTTTACCTGACCGACCATCTTTAAGTCACCTGTTGTGATGCATTTTTTAAAGGGTATGACTCGTTGGTTTCCCTTCAAACATTTGCTTTGCCTCAGTGGGACCTGAACTTGGTTGTGACATTTCTCATGAACACACCCTTTGAGCCTATGCACGGCTGTTCCTTCTGGTCTTTGACACTATAAACAATCTTCCTCATTGCCATTAAATCTGCTTGTGGATGAGTGAACTACAGGTGCTTTCTATGCACCCGCCTTCCACCTCCTCCTTTTTGGGCAACTTGGTGCTGAGGACCCGAGCAGCCTTCCTGACAAAAGTTGTGATAATCTTCCAGGTTGGCCAGTTGATCATTCTGCCAGCATTTCTTTGCCCTGCCTCAGCCATTGAAAGAGTAAGAGAAGCTCCATCATCTTGACCTGAAGAGGGTGCTGAGCTTTTACATTGACCGCACAAAGTTCCAATTGCGTAGATATCCAGCTCTTTGTGTGATTTTCAGAAGAAAGGTAAAGTGGTACAAAAGCAGACCTTGTCATGGTACATGCTAGCTAAGGAGGAACCCCCAGAAGGCCTGCATGTGCATTCCACCAGGGTTATGACCAGTGTGCCTATTCGGGCCATCAGTCAGGCTTCAAATGTGGGCATCAGTGCATATGGTCATGAAACACTACTGCCTTGAAATCCAGTTCAGCAGACGGTCACCTCGCCACTTGGTTTTGCTTGACTTTGGTCAGAGTTCACTCTTAAGACTCTCCACCTTAGGAGGTACTGCTATGGTGTCTATTCTAAAGGTGCGGAATTCGCGGTTAGAAGTATCCATCAGTAGAACAAATTACCAGTGGATACTCCATCTAACTACTGATTCCCTCTAAGTGCCACTGTTATTGCCCTCCAAACTAGCTCCTCCTGCCTCACCAGTACAACGTGGTGTTGCAGCCTGAGCGTATCTAGATTGCTCATGAAAGAAGGCAGTGGCACCTGTGTTCCAGAAAGCTGCATTTGGTCTTGTCCACACAAAGAGAACAAGTGGCACATAAACAAAAGGCACATCGGAATCTTCAACTCAGCAACCCCCCCAGTGCATTATTGCTGTGTCCCCGATCTCCATGACAGTGGAAGGGCTCAAAACGCTATCATAAGGGGGAAGGCACAGTGTTGAAATGCTAAATCAAGGTATCGTGTCTGAAGGCAGAGAAGAGAATGCGAAGACGGAAGCAGCTGCACAGCTTGGACATGAGCATAGTGTAGTGAGATGATGTGTCAGCATGTGCAGCTGTGTGAACAGTTTGCTGATTGATTGAAAAATCTGCCACTTTAGCTTCTGATTAGAGTGTAGTATGTTATGATTAAATCATTGCAAAGAATCGTTTTGGAAAGCAAGGGACAATGTTGGGATAGTGAAAAGTCTTTGAGCAAGTGTTTGCCAGAATGGGAAAGTGTGGATTTGTCTCTCTTTCCTTGTACCGTTTCAGTCTTTGTAATAGAAGTGTTGAGGTTGTGATGGATAAAGCGATAAAACGGCACCACAGACTTGGATTGTTAATGTCCACCATCTGGAATTTCCTAATGCCTAAAATCTATGATCCGTTTTATAATCGATGTGCTGTTAGACGAGGGGTGAGGCACCATCCGCTTCTCTCTTGAAGAAACCAGGCAACAGTTTTATTGGTTTTAGACGTGACGTGGTGCTGCCAATAACATTTACACTTCTCAGAACACGGAACAGGTCTGCAAGAACTGATGAGTGGCATCTGACTAAGTTTACACATGCCAGCCCTCGGAAATGTCAATGCTGCGTGGGACAAAACCTGATTGCAATTGCACGAGGAAGGGCGGAATAAAGACAACTCGTTTCGAAGTACAATTGAGTCTCAATTATTTTGCGACTGTATCTTTTCTGTTCCTTGGAGATTGAAGTATGATGGTTGCCAGGGCACATCGCTCTTGGAAAGGCAAGACAACCCTTTCAACTAACAATGAATACTTTATGGAGCGAGCTATTTAAAGTCTGCACTGATAGAGAAAGGATACATTCGCAATCTAGTTCATTTTACACTCCATTCTTTGCAGTTCAGAATGCTGCTTGGCTGGAGAAAAACTTGCATTATATCCACAGTAAACTGGCAGCACACAAAAGCATTTCAATTGTGGATGACAGCAAGTGTTTTTCACTGTTGTAGGGTTATTCGTTGATGAAAATTTCTTAAGGATGTTTCGGACTGGTGGATCCCAGAATAGCCAAAATGTCATGTGTTCCAGTGTCCTGATGTTCCTTCGGGAAATAAAACGTTGCAGAAGTGTGGCGTCGCCCATCCCGGATAGAATCTTTTATTTTTGATGCAGGAAATGCAGATTAGGGCAGGAAGTCCTGTTCTCCTCCCACTGTTTTCACAGAAGATGTTTTAGACTGATCTGTACTCTACAAGAAGAACCATTGCCTCTCAATATAACCTCGATTGGAACAAGCTTCAGAGTGGTCATTAGGGCCTCTAAATTAGGTCACGTCAGTCAGGAGCATTTAAAGTATACATGTTTTAATTCCTAATTTAAAACCGAGTTTGAAGTGCTGAATTATGCACCACCTTCCTGACTATTTTAAGCAGCCCTCCTTGTTTTCCTTTCCCTTTTTTAGGGAAAGTCCTCTGAGTAGCCTCCACTCCCCCAGTGTCTGTTCCTCTCTCGGTTCAAACTTCGACCTCCTTCATTCTTGCTCCTGACTTCTTTTTAGGTCGAGCCTAGCGCAGCGCGCATGCGCTGCTCTAGGAAATCGGCCTCTTGGAATCACTTCAGCTTTTGTAGAAGCTCGTGCGTGTGGTGCTCACACGCTATTGACCTTTGCGTCTGACTTTAGCACGCAATTGGCCAAAGGCGTGTGGATGTCCCAGCTTTTCGTGAAATGTTTACTCCCAGAGCGTTTTGCTCTCGGGAGCCAGCAGCGGCGCGCAGGAGCCATCTGTTTTGGGTCAGGTTTCAAAGGCGCGTCCCCTCCACCCCACCTCCACAAGAGTGCGCGTCGCTTTAACTTTCGCGGCCGCGCTTGTTCCTTCCGCTCTCACCCCAGCCTCTTCTCTTCTCCGCTTTACTTTGCTCGTTTCCTGTTGGCGCTCCCCGACCCCTCACTGCTGATCACCCTCTCCACTGGGGCCCTTTTCGGACGTTTTTTTTTCTCTCGTTTTCGGCTTTGCTTCCTGTCACGCTACACCCCCTTACTCTCCCACCCAGACCTCTTACACAAACTAACTGCCTACACCCCGTCTTCCACTTTTTTTTGTAATTTCTCATCGTGATGCCCTTCTTCTCCCCCTCCCCCCCCCCCCCACACTTTTCATCTGGCATAGCTCAACCCCCCCTCCTCTCTCTGATATAGCTTTCAATAGTAGCGATTTTTTTTTTCTTTCCTTCAACCGCATTTCAAAGGAAGCGCCAAGGGGCCCTTTCAAGGCCGTAAAGCGCTCTATAAATGACTCACTTTTCTCTGGGGTTTGTTGTTCAAATTCTGTAGGATTTCTTTCACCTCCTTCGTCCACGTCCCGTCTCCATGTCCCATCCCTCCTTCCTTCATTTACACCTCACACCCTCTACTCCCCGACTCTTGTCTTCGATCCCTCACATTTTCTCTCTCCCTCTTTCTCCCTTCATTTCTACACTTTCTTCTCTATTTATCAGCCAGCTTTTTTGTGTGGTTTTTTGCAGTTTTATTTAGCGCTAACTCGACCCGAAGGTATTGGAGTGCTTTACAACTCCCCCACTTCTTTCCTCTTTAATGATCTTTCGCCTTCCACTGCCTCCTCTATGACGTGTCTCCCTACTCCTCTACTACCGCCCTCGCGCCTTCTCCTGACTAGACACCCTTACTGTCATTTCCTATGTTTCTCTCCCCGTCCTTTCATCTCCTGTACCCAGCTCTTCTCCTTCCTTTCCTCTCCCCCTTCCCTTCTTGTGACCTCCACCAGGCCTGTTCCCTCTCCCCGCACTCCTCTTTCTTTTCAACTTTTTTCTACCTCACTTACCATCCCGCCTTCTTCTCCTCCACTACTCTCCCCCCTGCATTAGCCCGTCCCCTCGCTACCCATCGACGCTCCCTCCTTCCCCTGCTGTCCCCTTTTCAGAGAGTTCCAATGTTTTCATCTCCCCTTTCATCACCACTACCCTCAGCCCTCCTCTTCATCTCTTCCCTCTTCATCTCCTTCCCTCTTCATCTCCTTCCCTCCATAAGCCTCACTGACCTGCACTCTCCCTCGTCAGCATACTTCCCTCCTTTACTCCTCTCTGCTCGGTCTCCTCCACTCCTCCCGTGTCCTGGCTGGACCTCCCTCTCCTCCTCCGCTCCACCACTCTCACTCCCAAACTCAGCTGCCCTCCGCCCTGTCTATCAACTGAACTTTCCACTCATTCACCTCGCCCTCTCCCTCAAGCCCCTTTTTTCCGACTAGCCCCCCTCTCTTCTACACCTATTTTCTCTCGTCCCTCGTCTGCTTTGCCCTCTCCCTTCCGCGATCATGCCACTTCTCCCCACCCTGTCCACCTTCCTCTCATCTTTACTCTCACATTTACTGTATCCACCCCCCTCTTCATCTTGTCTTCTCCGCCTGCCCTCTACGCCACAACCCTGCTTTCCACCCCTCCCCTATCCGCCGCTCACTCCCTCTACTTCCCCCTTCGCTTCTCTCTCCTTTTTATGTGTCCTCTTTTCTCACTGCCTCTCGTATTCAGCCGTCCATACCGCCTTCTTCCTGTACCCACCCCAGTGTTCATTTTCCTCTCTCGTTTCTAGCCCTGCCTTCCTCCCTCTTCCACCCGCCCTTCATTTGACCTCTCTCCACCATCTCTCCTTCCTCCACCCCTCTACTCCTTTTCTTCTCATGTCAACCCTTTACTTTACTCCAGCAAATGGCATTGATCAGTGCCTCAAAATAAGCACTTGAAGCGCAGGTACAGGTTGCAGCGCTGGCTCAACATTCTCGAACTTTGTACAGATATTTTTTTAATGCATTTTCGGGTACGAACTTCCCACCTGACTTCAAAACAGCACACTGTACCTGGGTTTTCAGCACCACTGGCCATGATCGAAACGAGCTGCTTATTTCAAAAGATATTATGTATTCCTCATAGTTTTAACAACAAGCATTGGCATAGCCAATAGGTCTCGCCTTTGGGACCTTATAAGTGTTTAACCATGCAACAGTTAATGTTGTGGCACCAAGGATATTGTGCTGCATAACTAAATACTTATAAGGTCCCAAAAGCGAGACCTATTGGCTATGCCAATGCTTGTTCTTCTTTTTTTGTGTTTTTTTGTGTTTGGGATTTCTCACCTAAACTTGCCCACCAATGGTTTTCTTTGTTACTAATTCCTCTATTTTTCTGTCTTTTTTTGATACGGTAATTTTTTTTTTAACCAAGGGGACTCAATTTTTTTGCAGTTGGATTGCATTTTTCTTCCTTGCCATCCTCTTTTCCCTTAACTGTTTTCCGTTCACCTCCATCGTGCTCTTTTTCTGTTCGAGGTCACTGTGCAAACAGAAAATGTATAACTGTGGCCCAAAAGTGTTTCTTTTTTATACCTTTTTCATTTATAACCAATTTTCTTTGGAAGTTTTTGGGCAGTGTTTTTTTTTTTTTTTTTTTTTTAAAATATATCTTCTGGACATGGGATTAGATACCAGGTCTGTGAGGTTTTTCGCATTTTTTTTCTTTTCACCATTGTAGTAATTCTCAAAAATGGATTTGTGTTTTGCACTAACAGATTTGGTATTCATCAACTTAGTTTTCTACTAAACCACATATTAGAGTTTTGCATGCCACCCTCTTTGCCATATTTTGGAGTGTATGATTGGAAGGGTAAACTTAAAATGTGTGTACGTTCCTTCATGTTGTCAGTCACTTAGAGGTATGTAGTTGAAGGGGATAAAAGAAGAGGCAGATATGTTATCAGCAAATACTGCAATGTATTGATGTGACATCA
Organism: Calotriton arnoldi; assembly: GCA_963921515.1. Classification (NCBI taxonomy): domain Eukaryota; kingdom Metazoa; phylum Chordata; class Amphibia; order Caudata; family Salamandridae; genus Calotriton; species Calotriton arnoldi. Next base: position 1,141,234 of record CAWUFW010001674.1, read on the forward strand.
ATCTGAGGGATTTTTACAAATCTATAAAAATTAGGCATGTGCTCAGGTTAGACTTGGATGTAATGCTCATCATTTCCGCAGCCCATTAGACCCCGTGCAGGTGGAAAGAAGGCAATCTGCACACACAGATGGGTTTTGATGGATTTATCGGCTGCTACTTTGGGGATGCCAAAAAGAGCAAGCAGGCTGAGTTGAGCCATGGTTCTGCCGGAGAGGAGAGTTGGAGAGATTCCAGCAGAGCCTGAATAGCTTTTTGTTAACCGCTTAGTTGCATGCAGTAGTAGACATGAATGTATTTGGTGAACTCTTAAGTGTGTTTATAGCAAAAGTTAAATTTAAATACTGGACATATATGTATACAGACTGAGGTTGTTCATGGCGAGAGTTTCTCGTTGGACTTACTTGGATCTACATTGGATATTGTAACTTGGCTCCAATTAAGCCTTGCTGAAGATGTAGCTGTATCTGAAGATACCCAGATAATGCAAAATATTTCTGCTTTGTTAGGGGTACCATGCCATGATGATTCAGACACCCATGCAAGCTAGCGAGATTGGCTGGAAGGGAATGGACATCAACATGACATCTGAAATATAGATGTACTATTCATTATTACAAAATTCAAGCAAATCTGAAGATCACTATTTAATATTATTCATGAATGTTGTGCAGTCTTGTTATGGACGCAGGTCAAAACGGGAAGGAGAGAATAGATCATAGAGAGAGTAAGATGGAAAATATTTTTATCAGATCCAAGTATATATGTGACAACTATGTATACCTGCCTTTCTAGATTTGACCTTGAGACAGCTATAGCTCTGTAGCCAGCTTAATGGCTTCAGAAGACCTCATAAATAAAAATCCATACACATATAAGTCAATGGTGTCTGGATCAGTCTTCTTTATGTATTGGACTGTTAAATTGTCAATCACATTTTGGTTTCACCTACCACAACATGCAGTGCATCATTCCACTTCAGCCATTGACACTATTGCACTGAGACTGAAAATCCACACATCCACCTAAAAAGTAGTTCTCTCCAGTAAACAGTTGGTCCAAGCACTCCTTTTGCTTTTCTTTAATGTATTCATTTATTTTGCTTTGGTCCATGTGCCATCGGCTTGCAATAAAAAAAAATGCAGGTTGCCAAGGCCAGACTTTTTGAATTTGAGAATGCATGTTCTGTTTGCGCTGGCCTGTTGAAGCTATTTTACTTTTGAGTATTTTTTAGGTTGAACTAGACAGCGCATGCGCTGTCCCTTCGAGACCTGCTGTCTGTGTGTTTCAAGTCCATCCCATTTCTTACCAATGCTTTTCATTTGTCTGTCAGTGTCCTTTAAAAATCCTTGCTTGCTAGGGCTCATTCCTGCCTCTTTGTCCCTCCTTTCTCTCTTCTGTTCCTCCCACAGAGCAAGGACTTAGTACTAACTCATTCCGCTATGGTTCTTTATCTGTTCTTTGGGTGACTTTTTTTTCTTGGTTTCCTGCTCTGTTACTGTTTTTCTGTTTAGCTTCAGCGCCCTCGCTCTTTTCATTCAAATATAGCATTCTTCCTCCCACCTCCTCCTAATGCCACAGTTGTGTTACTGCTGCCTCCCCCACCAAGGCTCCCATCAGTTGCTTGTATTTTTTTAATTAGGCTTTTGCACTTTTCGATCCCCATCATCAGTTGGGCTTTTTCTAGTAGGATATTTGCTTGGTTTGGGCTTCCTTTTAAGGGGGGATTGGGCTTGTTTTTTATGTATGACCTGCAAAGGGTTTACATCCAGCCTCCTCTCATTCCTGGCTTTTCATTCGTTCCTGTGCAGGCCACTTACTTTACCTTCAGTTCTATTAGCTGTAGCATATTTTCTTGCATTGGCCAATGCTGGTTTGCAGCGGCTTATAACGTATTGGAGCGCTTTCCATGTGGTCACTTAAACTATTTGTTTACATTTGGCAGGCACCGCTTAAACTATTTGTTTACATTTGGCATGGCAAATCGAGTGACTCCCAGAATCGAATGTTGTCGACTGGAGACTCGAACCCTGCTCCTCAGCTCCAAAGCCAGCAGCTCTGGCTGTTACGCCATATGGTGTTCCGTTCCCCGTGATGCTGCTTTTAGCAGATGTAGGCATTTTAAGTTCGGGATCGGATGGTGGCCTTCAGGAATCGCCTTTTTTAAAACATTAATATTGTGATTCACCCAGAATCACAGGATGTTGAGATGCTCCGAGACTCGAACCGGATTGCCCAGCTCCAGTCGGCAGCTCTGGCTGTGACATCACTGGACTGGTGCCTGCACCATAAAATAGTTTACAATGGCGGTAATTAAACTACTGTTTCAGGCAGTGGAATAAGTGTTTTGGGCACAAGCAGCGCTAATTTTCCAGGTTGACCTGAGAGACCTCTACTGGCATGTTAACAGTACAGGGGCACACTATAAGATAAAGCTTCTATTCTTCGCAGGGATATGTATGCTTACGAGTTAAGCACGTTCAAGTAAAAGTCAGTTCTGCTGTGGGATAGTCAGACTTACTTATGTGTCAAAGTATTGCCTTCTCAACCTCACACAGAGAAAGGTACAGCAATTCCACCCCTCAACCATGTTCGAGTGCAGAAATACTGAATCGCTGCACTCTGGGTAAAGTATGCAATCCTTTCTCACGGACATAATGTATTTTTGGTGCACAACGGCCTCCTGTGCCCTGAGCCTTAACGCACAACTGTCTCCCAATCAGTCTACTAAAATATACCACAACACAGTGGTGCCCCATGCACTCTCCTACACAGCACATCACTTATATGGCCATAACTTAATAAATGTTGAGAAGTTAAAAGTAGTCGGATGTTGAATTCCTATAGCCCAACGCCCAGGACATATTGTTTGGGGTCAAGGGCAACAAGTTTTCATGTGCATTTTGTCCTTGGGACAAGTAGGCCCAACCCCCTACAGCACAAACTCTTTGGCTGCCAGTTTAGAGTATGACATTATGGATCAGGGAAGGGCATTGTCTGCAGTTAAGGTAATATTTGTATCCATGTGTTAATGCTGTTCAGACTTATGTTTACGGTTCATTAATGCAAAGCCTTTATTATTAGGGTGAGCGCTCTAAGTAAATGTTGTTAGCTCAGACTGCACTACTGACAGTGGTTCCAGTATAAAAAATTTGTACACACATTTTCAAAGTTTAGCAATTTGAGGCGATGTATAATGCTCCCAGAATGCTCTTTGATAAGATGCAAATATTTGCAGAAGCTTAAAAGCAAGATTGATGATTCTTTGCCTTCAAAATAAAATGTTCACAAACAAAAATGCAAGTTGGAAAAAAAACATTTAGCCAAAGTACTGTAAAAGTTTAGGTACCATTTCTTTTCAGCATCATTTAGTAAAATGTGTTGATGTATGCTGGTATTTCCCAAAAATATTCATAATTTAAAATAAGTGTAACCAGTTTCAATAAGATTATAGGAAACATAAAAATAAACAGTTATTGGCAAATCTATAGGTATCAAATTGGCGGTCAACCTTTTGGCTTTGTCAGTGCGTGACTTGTTTTGCCACGGTTTTTGTAAAGCCTTATTGCTGTGGGAGCTGCTGGGCCCTAACCATTATAACTAACATTGGCAAAAGCAGAAAATTGTTTTTGATCTCTAAAAGCACACATTGCCACAGTAGTTCCTGACACTGAGCAAAACTACTTTGCATGCCGATATGCTCCTTGTGAAAGAACAGAATGCTGTCGCTCACAGTGAAGCCAGCCGATAGACCGAGAGAGAGACAGAATTTTAATAAACACAAACGTCTTGTTTAAAGCCAGACCTAATTAGGGGCCCAATTATTTAAGAAAGTCTCAAAAGTGCACCCATGGTATATGTCCTTGCATTAAGTGCAGATATATGGCTTTCATGAATTCACAAGAATTTACAGAAGTAGGCCAAGAAATTGTACTCCTAGAAAATATTTGTGAACTGCATTTTAGCATAAGCAAATAAACACGTGCAGATTTGCTTATGCAAAAATCTGAGTGTTTGCAAGTTCACTTTCTCTCCAACCACTTTTTTCCCAACCCTGGTAGAAGTTTTACGTCTGCCATTTGTCCAGAGTAAATTTTCAACCTTTCTGAGTATGGGAAATGATTAGAGAAGTGTTGGCGAAAACCCTTAAAATATGCAAGTTAGTATGTTTGCACAGACTCAAAATGGCATTCCAAACCTGGAACTATTGCTTACCACTACCTTCAGCCCCAGTATGTAGATCTGCAGAAACGCTGCAACATAAGGGAACTGCTAGCATTCAAACTCTACTATGATATGAGCCCTGGCATAATCAGTGAGGTTAAATCAAAGCTCTTTTCTAATGAGATTGCTGCCATAATCTGTCGACACCTTACGTGGCACAAAAGTGACATGTGGATTTTGCTACGGGACAAGTAGATTTATGAAGCAATTTGCCCCATGGACAAGTAGATATTTCATTAAATTCCACACCCCTGAGTAGTACATTAAGCCCAGTATTCAGATGCCACAAGCAAAAGTACGAGATAAAACAAAGCTTGTCAGGGGTAACCAAAGCATTAATGTACTCGCCACTAATAGCTTCAGCACTCCCATGACTGCCACCCAGGTGTGGAAGACCGTTTAAGAACGCACATTGGGATTCAAGGTTACTATAAGAAATATATTCCAAAGAGTAGCACAGTAAATGTGTAAACACACGCTCTCGCCCTGTATTATGGCACTGACTGTCACGACGCGGTCAAGGATACTACATGCTGCTGTACATCACAACAGACTTTGTCTGTTCTATTTTCTGTCGAACAGCCTCCTCCCCCGCCCCGAGTCTCACTCCCGGAATTGTTAGACGCTTGTTAATGCTCATACTAGTTCCAAAGATAATTACATCAAAATCTGAGGGTAGACTCTCCTCCATCTTGGTACATTAGGATGGAAGAGTAACTAATGACGGAGGTGATGAGTTTCTGGACGTGGGACACAGTGTGCCAAGGGAATTTAAATTTTTACGACAAGCCAAATTATTGGTGCTGTCGGCGCAGCTCCGTTTGGTATGAGAACTGCACTCTGATCAATGCTGTTAGGTTGGGATAGTATAATTGGTAGAAGTCGTGTTTGACAGCTTCATGCTCAGTGGTATGGTGGTCTCCGTGTCCCGTGATTCAACTTGCATTTGACTGTCAATGATGCTAATTTTATGGGATGTGGAAAATTGAACATTATTATTATTATTATTGTTTTTACAGTTTTAGATAGTGCAAACTTGACCCGAAGGTATCTGAGCGCCTTACATGAGCACCAGTTGCATTAAAGACGGACACATTTATTTTTAGGCACAGGGAGTTTAAGTGATTAGCCCAGAATCACAGGATGTTTGAGCCAACCCCAGACTCGAACCTGGTTCCCCAGCTTCAAGGTCGGCCTCCCTAGCCGTTAAGCCAGACCCTCACACCCTTTTGACATTTGCTTAAAAATAAGGTTTTATCTGAAACGTGTCTCTCGGGCTTGTGTCTCCCGGGAAATACAGTGTGCATTCCTAATTTTAAAATATACTCGTAAACCGATGCATTACTTCCTTTCTTTCATGATGCCACACAATTCAACTCCACACATTTCCAATACACACCACATAATTCCACACCAAACCACATATGTCAAATACACAACACCATTCCATATACACCACATACCTCCAATACACAACACATTTACACATCAGACCACAACTAACCATTACAATGCAACCCACATAATTCCACCCCACCCCACATGCTTCCACGGCACTCCAAACCAAAACACATAGGTAAAACACATTGTCATTTACAACGCCAATAGCTGTAACTCTTGGAAATGCGAGACCAATTGCATTGCAAATGCTTGTTCTTCATTGGCAACATCTTGTCTTATTTGTATAGATCTAAGAGGAATTTAACAAACATGAGACTTTATAACAAAAAAAATTAGCTTCGAAATTCCTCAAAATTGTTCACGGTGTAATGAGTGCTCTCGTGTGCTTGAGAACTCCCTCAATCCTCTCAACCTTCTGCAGTGGCTTGACAGACCAGACTCACTATCTTGATGGTAGACTCACGTTTTTTTATGGTTTAACCAGAGTATGAGATTATTTTACCTTCCGTTCATGTGCATGTATCCCTGTGTTTCAAGCACACTGGATAATCATTGATTTGAGTGCAGTGGCATATTCATCAAAACAGTGTATATTTTTTATATATATATATATATATTTGGGTTCTTGAACGCTGCACTCTTCTATCTGTGAAACCTTCTGTCATTATGCTGAAAGGATAGCTCAGTCAGTTGAACTTTCAACTCTCTGACAAGGTGGTGATCGACGGCTCACAAGTGCAAGTCCCGACAGCCCCAATCAGCCTCCTTCCTCCCAAAGGTCGGTAATTAGGGACTAGTCACATCTGTTATTTACAGTGCATGAAGTGCTATATTAACAAGCATTGGCATAGCCAATAGGTCTCGCCTTTGGGACCTTATAAGTGTTTTGCCAGAGCTATTGGCTTTGCCAATGGGTTTAAGCTATGTTGTAGAGCAGTCCGGCTGCTGTACAGCATGTTGAAAAGTTATAATAAAGTGACTGGGGTGAAAAGAAGATATAGGGCAAAATGGAAACAGGGCACAATAAAGATGGAATGATGAAATGGAGAAGTCCAAGAGCTAACATTCTGGTGTGAAAGGTTTCTGGAGGCAGCAGTGTTTCGGCCTGTGTGCTGGTGCCTCCGCAAGGGGCACGGGGTGTCTGTGAAAAGAACAGAAACATTAGCTGAGGGCTGAGAGACAAGACTTTCCTTTGCAAGGCCCTGCCTTGGGTCTGGGCTCCGCTCCAGTTTTAGGCTGAATCCACGTCCAGTTTTTATTTCAGCCTGGCTATGCTGAGGGGGAAAGCAATGTGTAAATTCCCCCAGAGTGCGCACAGGCTCCAGCTGTGAATTCCATGGGCTGGGGGTGGGGAGGGGACGGGGCATAGGGGAGGGTGGGGGCTGTCTCGCGCTGTGTGCGCCAGGAACTCCCTAAACAGGAGTACCAGGCTCTGGGGCAGATAGAGTTTATTTTTTATTTTATTTTGAGAGTTTTATATAGCGCGAACCAGACCCTTGCGGGTATCAGAGCGCTTTACAAGGTAAGTGTCTTAGTTGCATATGTACAAGGTAGATAAAATAGAGTTCAGTGATAGTGAATGATATTATAAACATCCTATCGTAGATACATGGGTATATGATACATAGCAAACATTCTCTATAAATCAAGCATAATATAGATGCAATATATCGGGTACCTGGCTGGCACTTAGTCATTAAAAAGTTCCATGTAGAAGATACATTGGGTCGTATGATAGCAGTAGTCCATTCTCAGGTGAATTTAGCCATGAGAAGCGATTTCACTTCTTTTTTGAAAGATACAGTAGAAGTATTTAATCTAGTTTCTGGGGGTAGAGCATTCCAAATTCTGGGCGCCATCCCTGAAAAGGTTCGGTTATATGTTTTCTTCTTGTTGAATCTTTGCGGTTTCAGTAGAAGGTTTTTAGCACTTCTCGAAGATCTGTCCCCACAAGAGGGCGTCAGTTTCCGTGCCAAATAGTAGGGAGCGTTATGATGGATGGCTTTATGTGTCATACATGCTATTTTCAAATGAATTCTGGCTTCAAAAGGTAGCCAATTAAGGGATTTTAGGTCAGGGGATATGTGGGAGCTTCTTTTGGAGCCAGTGATAAGTCTCGCTGCTGCGTTGATTGTGGCTCTTAGAGGGGCCGTTGCAGCTCTGGGCAGGCCGCAGAGAGAGACACTCCCGTAATCCACTCTTGGGATGACTAGAGCTTGTACTGCCAGTTTGAAGTCCTTTTCCGGCAGGAACTGTTTCAGTTTTCTCAAAGTATTTATCTGAAAGTTTGCTCCTTTTGTTGCGTTGCTGATGTGTTTTTGCATATTGAGGTTTCTGTCCAGTGTTATTCCCAGCGATTTGGCTGAATCAACGATGAGAGGTTGGCAGTTGAGTGCAGTAAGGTGTTTGATCCAATCTTGCATTATGGGTACTTGGGCGGGAAGAGCGATTAGGAGGAATTCGGTTTTGAGGGCATTCAGTTTTAGATGGTTTACTGCCAGCCAGGTCTGAGTTTTTCCGAGAGTAGTGTTGAGCGATTTGATGTCTTCTAGGGTGTGAATCTTAAGGTATAGTTGTGTGTCGTCAGCGTACATGTGGTATTGCACGTTAGACGAGTGGAGAATTTCAGTGAGTGGTTCCATGAATAGATTGAACAGTGTCGGAGATAGTGAAGATCCTTGTGGGACACCTAAAGAGACTGGGACGGGTTTGGACAAGGAGTGGTTGACCTTGAATCGTTGTGATCAGTTTTGGAGGAACGAAGTAAACCAATTTAGAACTGGTCCAGATAACCCCATCCTGTGTTTCAGAAGGTCTATCAGGTTATCGTGTTTGACGGTATCAAAGGCCGAGGAAAGGTCTAGCAAGATGAGTAAGCAGGATCCGTTCTGATCTAGGATTTGTAGAGCGTCGTCAATTATATGGGTCATGGCTGATTCAGTGCTGTGACCTGCACGGAATCCTGATTGGTATTTGTTGAGTAGGTTAAAATGTTCAATATGACTTACCAGCTGGAGGTGTACATATTTTTCTAAGAGTTTGGCCAGGGTAGGGATGTTGGATATAGGGCGGTAATTGTTTAAGTCCGCCGGGTCAGCCGTAGGTTTCTTTAGAATGGGGGATACCTGCCCGGCTTTGAGGGTGTCAGGGATGCAACCTTGGCGTAAAGAGTTATTTATGATCTTGGTCCAGAGAGGCAGCAACAGCGGGGTGAAGTCTTTTACGAGGTTTGCTGGGAGAGGGTCAGTGAAGTGATTGGCAGGGTTCAGGGCAATAAGCATTTTGAGAATAGCTTCTTCATTTAGGTATTGAAGGATGACCAAGATGCATTATTTTTTAGGTCGAACTTTGATGAGATTCGATGTGGGGCATTTAGAAGTGATGGTGAGGGGTTCGTATGTGAGACAGAGTGTGTGATTAGATCGTTGAGCAGGTCCTTCTTTATGGTATCGGTCTTCTGAGTGAAGAAGGAAGCAAATTCTTCACAGTTAGGTCGTGGGCCTAATTTATCTTGGTGGCGGAGAGGTGCATCCTTAGATTGAGTTTTGATTAACTCGAACAGTAGTTCAAGATAAGCAGCCAAAATAAAGCGGCTGGTTTGTAAGACGGATCACGACGATAAGGCGCTTCTTGCTCAAATAGAAATTTGCTTTTATGCGTACTGCATATGCATTTTTGTAACGGACATAAACAAATGTTAAATCCAGGAGAGTAGTCCAGATGGGTATTTTGTCCCCCGAACAGATGTGCACAACCTTTGCGTAACTTCCAGTTCAAAGCTATGAATCCTAGTAAGCTACCCTGCACATAGCACGAGTGAAAATAAAACACCATGGAAGACAGATGCCCTTGAAGTCACACTACTTCATTGGGAATACCAATACAAAATGAGCACGCCGCCTCCATGATGAATGTCACAGTAAACAGCCATCCGGTAACCCTCTAGTGTACTGGACCATTTTGGGCAGCAGGCAAGAGCGGATTGGGGGGGGGAGTAAGCAGAGGGGAGAGGGGAAGGTCAGACCGGAAAAGAGAGGGCAGACAAAGAGAAGAGAGGGGAGCAGAGGGCAGCAGCGAAGAGTGAAGGGGGAGGGTTAGAGGGATAGGTACAGGGCAGAGGGAGGGACATGTGAAAGGGAAGGGAGAAAAGAGGCAGCAGGGAGATAGAAGGGGCGAGGGTACAGACAGAGGGGAATATTTAGAGGGGCGGAGGCGAGTGTAGGAGAAAGAACAGGGAAAGGACTGAAGAGAGGGAAAGAACAGAGGGGACGCGAGAGATAAGAAAGGGGAACACAGGGTGGAGTCTGAAGGGGGTGGGCGGTCCGGCGTCATGCTGACTAACATGCATTGTCAGTCCAGGGGGTGGCGCGGAGCGCACAGCAGGCAGCAGCACAAGTGCGCATGTTGGGTCAAGGTCGGAGAATTTTTCCGACCAGCCCAGTCATGCGCACTAGTGTTGAGTCTGGCTGGCGGCTGCGCATTAGGAGAGTGAGGGTTGATCAACGCTGCAACCCTCGGTCTCCTAATGGGCGGCAGGGCGGCGAGTATCCCTGCTAAGCCAATCCTGGCGCTGCTGGAGCAGCGTCAGTATTGGCTGAGAGGGGTTGCCAGCCAGTGACGTGGCTGTTCCTGTTCAAGAAGTTAAAGCGCCGCGCAGGACCCCGGCCCAGGAGCAGAGGAGGCGCGGACAGGTAAGTTTTCTTTTTATATAATTTTAATTTTGAACCCTCCCCCCCCCGCCCCCCCCCGCGCGTATTGCGAGCCGCGACTGGATGTCTTTGTTCTCACTGAGTGATGCAGTGTACACTTTTCAGACTGTCAGACAGACACTGGTCATTCACCACTGTGGCAGAACTGTAGGCACGCTCCTGTAAACACGGAAATTCACACTATGGCACCAGATAAACATGCAGCGCCACCTCCCACTGCAGGGGCAGACAGGTGGGGTGAATGATTGGCTAGCAAATAAACCGGGCCGGCTTCACTATGTTTATCAATGATTCCCAGTATTGCCTAGCTCCTCGCACACGGGACTCACCACCCCCAGCGCCTATCCGCTGTCTGGCCTGCCCTCACAGCATATATATTTACCGCCAATAGCCTTCCACCTGTGTTTTTTTTTTTTTTTTACTAGCCCTCCCTTCATTTCCTCTCGCCGCCTGGCTGCAGCACTGGATAGCTCGCTGCGTCAAGGCAAAGAGACGGGGCCGTGCCCACTGCGAGGCGACTGCTCCATCACCTACCTAAACACGGTGTTCCTAAGTGCGCCTTCCCAGACACCTTCGCGGCGCCTAATGGCTCTTATTAATATCCGTGTTGACTAAACAGTGCCCTCATTACACGCACCCTAAGAGAAAGGCTCATGCCCAATTGGCCCCAATTAGACTGTGTTCCGCCAATTATTCACCCACTTCCAGGCCCTCCGAGGGGCAGCGGAGGGGGCTCATGGATGAGCAGCCATGGGCCTGGCTGCGCACCCGTGCGGGGTGCTGAGGGGGCAATTCACTACAGGAGACCCCACCCACTCGCCTTGCACCCACAAAAACAAGTCCCTCTGTTCGCCAGACATAATATCTTTGTATTCTTATTGTCGGCCATTCATTGAGAATCATTTATTGCGGCAGGAAACCTTTCATACTGCGTGTAGATGTGAACTTCTAATCCCACTCATTTTAAAGCGCCGAGACGGCAAATGACGATTTTATTTGTTTGGGACGATAAGTGCAAAGTCTGCTGAAATGGAATAATGTTTCGATATAGTTCACTGGCCAGAAAAAAAAAGTTTGTAGAAAATGGCCAGAGAGAATGTGAGGTTACAGCCAGAGGTGCTGATTTTAGAAGTGGGGAGATGGGTTCTATTTTCCGCAGCTTAACATCCTGTGATTCTGGGCAAATCACTTAACATCCCCATGCCTTAAATAAAAACATGAATGTGCCTTTGTGTAATGTAACTGGTGCTCCTGTAAACCGCTCCAGTGCCTTCGGGTCAAGTTCACGGTATACAAAATTTGTGAAAAATTTGTGAAAAATCATAAACACTCTGTTGAAAGAGTTAATTTGAAAGCGCGTTTGCATGGAGTTCCCTTTGTATTTTTTTTGTAATTTCGGTCAAATTCTTATCAACAGACGTGACTGTATAAACAGCAAAAAAAAAATATGCCACTATGTTGGCGGAGTGTGCTGTACACATTTATCCATTGCCTTTTTCGACATTTCTGTTTCAGCCATTAGACACAATAACGAAATCACAATATTGCACCAATTTAAAAAGTAGAGTCAGAGGAGATGGCGCGGCGTTGCAGACATCAAACCATTGCTTCATATGCGGAAGAGCATACACACGTGCATTTACATATAGCTTCCGGTTAAGCATAGTGACGTAAATGGGCAGGTGCTGTCCGGTACTCAGTGCCTGAGCCTCTAGAACTCGAAACGGAGAGTACCAGCACTTTCCAAAAGCAGGCAGGTACTCTGGGGGAGCAAGTACCTGCACTTCTAGAATTCCATTGCATCAGAGTTTTTAATGGGCAGGTAGTACTGCCCGTACTGAGTACCTGCCCTTCCTTAATTTGAAAGGGACAGTACCTTTTTTTCTCAGCACTGCTGCAATACATTTAATGGAAGAGTACTGGCACTTCTCAGAAGCAAGCAGCACTCTGGAGAATGAGTCCCTGCACTTCTGTAATAGTATATCCACATGCCCTTATTCTCGCGCACAACGTCATGGCCGGGGAAGTGAGGTTGAAGGAAGCATTCGTTTTTTCATGTCCTCTCCGACTGCGAGTGCATGCTTCCATGATATTAACCTTCATGCTATTTGATATTTGCTTTAAAATGCACCATTTGCCTACTATTTTTTAAACACATTTCTTTGGGGGAAACCTGCCAACTGCCACTTATGACGGTTGAACTAACTTGCTTCGCTCAATCGCAACGTTTCTCTCTTCCCCAACTTTAACGCCTCACCACTCGGAAATGTCACCAGCCGCCACTGGTTGCATCTTTGTTCTATTTCTTTCTTCCCATATCACAATCTCGCGTCTTGTACTTTCTTCCTTGGAAACTGTATTTTTTGTTTGTTAAGCATGAAGCAGTCTTAAATGGCCTCTGTAAACTTTTGTTCAACACATTTGTAGGTTGTGCTATGGGTCATGTTCTTTGAAGACTAGATTATCTCCAATGATGTTTGGAATATGGCGCCCATTAATATATAGTGTGTGTATGTATGTGTTTGCGTGTGTGTCTAAATATATTCACATTGTCCAGTGCCTTCAGGTCACCGACCTGACTATGTTTACTGAAAGTTCAGACGCATTTATCCTTACATTTGTGTTTCTACATTCCAGGTGGTATTGGAATGCTATTTAAAGAAGGACCTCACCTATACAAAAGCAACTCCAACTTTTCATCACTGGAAGGTCGACAACAGGAAGTTTGGGCTCACGTTTCAAAGTCCTGCCGATGCACGAGCGTTTGACAGGGGAGTAAGAAAAGCCATCGAAGACCTTACAGAAGGTAGCACCATTTAAGATCCGCATCCCGCCCGCGCTTTGAGTGGGGTGGGGGCTGCTGAGCATCCTTTGCGGTCCTGCTCGACTGTGTGTTGCTTTGCTGGATACGAGATAGCCCTTATTAGCCCCTCAGTTGAACTTAAACGAAGGCTGTGATTGTTCTGTTCAGAATGAAATTCGCATTTGGCCGTGGGCCAGCGATGCTTGCTTGAAAGCTATTCTACTGGGTTTTAAAATGTTGAGCCAAACCCATTTGACTCCATTATCTTCGATTGTGGGCCTAACTTTTAAGCTCAGGACTACACTGAGAAACCGCATGTCTTCTAGGACTGCATCTTAAAAATAGCATTTCAATTGTGATCGTTTCTACGGGATTGTTCGGCTACAGTACATGATTTCACAGTATTTGCTCTTGATTACTTTTCTGCATTGGATACGCAAGAGCCACGTGTATTTAAACCACAGAAGAGAGAATAGGCTGTTTTCAATATTTAAATGTGTTGTATATTCTTATATTTTGGTTATCTCTTAGGCCTGAAGCATACTTTAGAATCTGAATAGGGATTGGCTGGCATCCCCAAGGTTTTTTATTTATGGTTCGGTTTTACGTTACAGGATGTGAAAGGTAGTCTTTGAAAATAAACTCGTATGCTTAAATATGTGCTTGGGACTATGTGGCATGAGCAACTAAGTGGAGGGGGTTAATCATAAGAGCTGGTCTGATTAAAACGGTCTTTCATACATCAAGACTAGCATTAAACCTTTTGTTCAGTGTTTACAACACCTTCTTAAAAGCTCCAGTTTCGGACATCGTCAACACTTCAAGTGATTCACTACTGGAAAAGTTGTATACTGCACTCCTAACAATAGAAAGACCAACCCTTCAAAATAAGATCATTAGAAAAAAATGTAAAGCATTTGCATGCCATCAGTTTACTGTTATGTTAGAATGATCATAGGTAGTATTGAGAGACCGTAAGGAATAGGTACATTCCTCATCAGCTAAATTAAGATAACTTCATACATTTGTTAAGTCGGGAGAATTTGCAGGGCCCCCCCCTTTTTTGGGTCTCGCGCCTAGCGTTGCAGTGCGCAGCACTGCTCGCGCAGCGCGAGACCTCTAGAAAGGGCTTAAGAAAGCTAACCACACGCTCGTGCGTGTGGTTTTGCTTTCCGCGGGTGCCATTGGCTTTCGCGTGCTTTTTAAAAAAAAATCCAGCACGCAATTGGGCAAAGGCGGGCGCATGTCCCGCCTTTGCTCCGCCCATTCCCGTCGGTGGCCAGCACGCGCAGCAGCGCGCGTTCGCTTCGCTGCCGCGCTCCCTAGTTTATTTCATCCCGAGGGTGAAAGCAGAAATGGAAAGTCCGATAGGGACCCGTCTCGGCACCTGCATTCTGCATTCTAAACTTCCAACGCGTAAACACGGCGCTGATGTAAGCCCTCTTACTCAACTCGAGACTATTATGAATTTCAGTTGATCTTGTTTTGCTGAACGCGAACGTTTACATATTGTGCTCCAAAGTGTGTCTTTTATAAGAGAGCAGTTGTACATCACTGAGACGCGCGTGAAACACGATTTTAAAATAAAAGAAGCAAGAATTAGCCCCGGCCGAAAAATGAACTAAGGGTCAGGCCGGGGTCAAACACAACTAAATGTTATGAATTCGACACACCCTTCCACAGCGAGAAAAGGAGTCTGTGCAGCACTGTACATACACCAGACCCACTATTTGAGTGCATCAATTCATGCACTCCAAGAATCTGTACATATTCGCCCCTGCCTAGTCACGGGTTCAAATCCCAGCGGGTGCGCGCCTTCCCTCCTTCCCAGGCTGAAGAAATGAGCACCGCCAGGCGCGTGAAAGTACACTTCTGCTATATATAGCGCCAAGATGCCCCAGGGGTGACCGTGCGCTTTACAGATACAAGTTATTTGCAAAACACTTTTAATATAAATATAAGAGCGCAACGCATTAGTGCAGATAGGTGTCCCTCAAACGTACTTTATTTTGACAAAGTATCCCTATAAATGTGCGCTTCCAGCAGAAAATCATTCAGCGACGTGTGCGAGGCAAAGGGCAGCCAGGGGCAGGATGGGCCGGCGCCACGTGTGCCTCGTGCAATGAAAACAACCAACACGCACACACACAGGTAAATACGATACAAACAACACATACATACATAACTCTACAACCGCGACACACAAAGCACCCACTCTAACATATAACACACGGACAGGCTAGCGCGCACACACATTTATAACACAGCACACACACACACTAGCACAACCACCACACAGGTAAACACAATACAGATATCACACACACACACACACATAACTCTACAGCACCCACACACAAACAACCCATTCAAACACAACACACACGGACAGGCAAGCGCACACATACATCGACTAACCACACTGCCATGGTCTGCTGCTCTAAGGCTTTCTGGGTACCTTCCATATAATACTCTTATTTCGTGGGTCCCCTTCCAAGGGGCTGCCCTTCTGTTTCTTCCAGGTGCACCACATATATAATACCCTTGCACTGGAGGTTTAACAGCGCCTCCCATGGTTTGTCCTTCTGTCTCCTTGTGTAACCTCTAAAATAATCCTTGCTTTGGTGTGGTACAACACAATACACAAAACAACACAAACAGCACAACTATAACAAAGCACCAACACACAACAATACATGTACTCACAACAAAACAACACATAATAACAAAACACACCAGCTCAGATACTATACAAAACACATATGGCTGGGTCCAAACTGGAATGGCATGGTGAGCAAAAAAACGATGGATTTAGGCCCAGATCTCTGTACTGGGGTGAATGTATGCCATTGTTCTGCATTCTGTCCATCAATTGTTCTTTTTGCACAGATACTATACAAAACACATCAAAATAATAAAAATACAATAAGAATACAATAACATAGCTACAAAAAATACATAATGCATTTGAACACCTCAATAGCACAACATAAAAAATACAGAACATATGAAAACAATACAATAACTGTTCCCTTGACATTGTGATGCGCTGCTTGTGCTGTGTTGTTTTAATGATAATAAAGAGAATGTATTTTTAGGTCTCGCGCCTAGCGTTGCAGTGCGTAGCACTGCTCGCGCAGCGCGAGACCTCTAGAAAGGGCTTTAGAAAGCTAACCACACGCTCGTGCGTGTGGTTTTGCTTTCGCCTGCTGGTATTGGCTTTCGCGTGCTTTTTAAAAATAAATACAGCACGCGATTGGGCAAAGGCAGGCGCATGTCCCGCCTTTGCTCCTCCCATTCCCACTGGTGGCTAGCACGCGCAGCAGCGCGCGTTCGCCTCGCTGCCGCTGGCACGCTCCCTCCCCCTGCTCCTCTGTGGTGCGCGCGCACCACTGTTTTTAATGGATATCTGTAGCATTCCTGAAAGAAAACTGTATGCTCTGGAAGAGTTGATGCAGCTGACCCCACCATCGCATGCAAGGGTCACCTTGGCGCTGATTAAGTTTTAAGAATCCGCAAACCGTGCTTATTACAGGCCGGCACATTTAGAGTATGATTGCCCGCTCTAAGAGTTTGTTTTGATAATTTATTTATCATATTGATTTGTGAAGCGCTGGCTTGTGGCAACAAGTCTGTTCATAGCACTTTAAGTGATGAATTGTTCAGAAGTAAAAAGCATACCCGGGAGTTATCAAAACTGAAAGGTAAGAGTGGTTTGGATTGAAAGAAGTGCTTACCTTTAGAAGGAATGTAAATTGTAAAAAAATTTGGTTGATACCGTGTTTCACAAACTGTCCATTATAGGTCGACCTTGAAACCTTTGTGCAGACTACAGAATGAGCCTTCTGTTTAGAATGTTATTGATTTTTACTAATTTGGGTTCGTTTTAGGCTCTACCCTAATAACCACTTGAAGTATAACTATCAATGTAGACTACAGGGCAGACATAGCTGGGTCCGTCACATAGTGTTAGGTTGCCAAACGAGTGATCTCACTGCAATGTATTACTGCAAATAGCTGCTTTGTATTCTTCCAAAGGAAGCTGAACGAATGCCTTACACAAGAGATGCAGGAATACAGTTCCCGGAAGTGACCTACTGAGCAGCACAGAACAGGCATGGCTGAGTGGTGCTTGCTCACTGCTTGTTTGACATGTTGTTATGGAACCGCTTGCAGCGTACAAGGCGGAGTCTGCACGGGGCAAAAGCTCTTTCCTCTGTTCTCCTTGTGCCTTGGCCTCGTCTGCTACACTCTCCTGACTTGGCTGCCCCTTTTGTTTTGAACCATCTCTTGCTCCATGCCCCTTATCTTTCCTCTTTCTCATCGCTATTACTTATGTCCTGTTCTGCCCCTGTGTCTGCTTGGTGCTCGGCCCCAATTATTGTCCATTTGCTCTCTTTCCTGTCTCCTCTTTCTCGCCCCATTGCCAGCTTCCTGTTCTGTCCTCTATCACCTTATGGCTCTGGACTCTAGTCCCCTCTCCCACATCCCTTACCTGTATACCGTCCAGCCGGTATCCCCTATCCTGTGTGTCCAACTGTATAGTGTATTTCCCACCCTTCTAAGGAAGTACGCTTACTTCAGTGGCTAACTCCTTGGTGTTTGACACTGGGAAAACTGACTTAGTGCCTTCCCCACGGCACCAGCACCGGGACATGCGCCCGCCTTTTGCCCAACTTAGACTTTACAAGTCCAGAACACACTGTCTGAGAGGCAACCACTGCACAACCATTTGGTCATATACTTGAAGGGCCGGTCTTCCGGGCTTTTTCATGATACCATTGTTGGTAGAAAAACCTGTTTTCACCGGAATTGCAGTAGTGTGTTTGAATTGTGCTGCCATCCTTCTTTCCTATTCACATTTCCCAAGGAGGAATGATTTAATGGGAAAACCACCTGGTTAGGATGGAAAACGTGCATGAGTTGGTACCCAAGCACCAATACCTACGATTATTTCCACAATTAGAGTGCAAAACCCAGGGCTTTAAGTGGGCTGGGTCTCACCGGTGCTGAGCACCGGCAGTTTTTAAAAGGGGGCCTTGAAACGGGTCTCTATCGGGCTCTGTTTTGTTCCCTGGCACAAAGTAATATCCAAGTATTCCCCAAGCTTAGTTGTTAAAAATATGCTTCATGGCTATACACTTACACGGTCCACACATGCTTTCTTTTTTTAAAAGTCGCTGCTTGTTTGGTTTACTTTTGGCCAGTCACTCTCCAACAGAGCATTTTGACACTCCGAAACCAACTGCTCCCTCCATCCTCCCTTAGTAGGTAACGGACATTGCCATTTACAATGCCAATAGCTCTAACTTAAAAAAAATGCGAGACCTATTGCATTTCCAATGCTTGTTTCTTTATCGCTCCCACATAAATGGCCCTCATTTTTTTAGCACAAAATACAACCACACCTTTTTTATGATGAACTTAATGCTGTTAAATGTTTTGTTGTGGCTTTTTTGTGTAGCACAGCATTTTCCTTCTCCTTAAACTCTTGTCGCTTGAGGTACTTTTGGGAAAGTTATTGTCTGCAGTTGTTGCCCCAAAGTGGGTCTTCCTGGTGGAATGGACGCCTTCAACCTTTCACTGGCCAGAATGAACGCTGCTATGATATGTGGGGTGAACATTTTCCCTCTAGTGGTGTTTTGTAGGAGGCTGGAGAAGGGAAACTGATATTGTAAATCTTCAGTGTAACCCATGCTAGTGAGATTTATGCCATGAGTTTATCCCTACACAGCTCTCTACAGAGAGAACCCGGTCTTCCAGTTCTCCACCTAACCTCTGTTATCTATGGCACTGTTGTAACATAGGGGATATGAATTTTATTACACTAACTTCCTAACTGGTTCCATGTCCAGTATCTTTGTAGTGCAGTGTTTGTGACTTCTTTCTGGTCTATGATATGCTGTTTATGATCTAGGTTCCGTTGGCCTGGTTCTTGTTTCTTTGTCATGAGAAAAGATATGTTTCTTTCTTACCATGCTTTATTGTTCTTGAATGCATTACCATGTGTCCAGTGTTCCACAAATCACTGTCACCATATGAGAGTTCATCCTCCCCCTGCATCCAGGTCCACCTGTCCCTTTGTTTTTTGTGTCCGAACAGAGTTGCCCTCATTGAGTTTCACTAGCTTCTTGTACCTCCAAATTAAGCTCCCTGCGTCAGTTATTGGGGGCGAATGTATGCAGACAACCATACAAACATAGTGGACATGCAGCTTGCTACCCAAATAGGAAAGCGCTTCACTGCCCCCCATATGGGTAGTAAGCATGCTGCAGTACAGTACACTTGCACACTTCTCTGTGACAAAGAGAGATGGGTCTAGTGTCTGCACTCCGTGAACAATCATTCAGCTAAACAAGGATTATCTCTGCTGTTTGTGATAATTGTAGGATTTTTCTGCAGTGTGTCACAAATAAGGGATAGTTCTGCTGCTTGTGACAAGGTGGGTATTCTTGATGTCTCTGGGCAAGTTAGTCATTTCTGTATCCCAGTGCTGGTGGGTTCCTAAAATTCTGCTCAGATTGACTCCAGGGACATATCCTCTTTCCTGCACCAATAAAACAAGCATGGCAATGCCAATAGGTCTCACATGTGCGAGAGTTAGAGCTGTTGGCGTTGTAAATGACGATGTCTTTTACCCATGTGTTTTGTTTTGGAGTGGAGCAGATATATGTGGTGTGGAGTGGAATTGTGGTGTGGAGTGGAATTGTGAATTGTGTGGTGTAGAGTGGATTTGTGTAGTGGAATTATGTGACATGGTGGATAGGTGGGGGTGAGAGCTGCACAGAATAGATAGGAAGACAGAGAGGGATATATACTTTGTGCACTAAGTGCTGAATGAACTCCAGACAGAGGAGCAGAAAGAGTCTGAGAAGGACAGACTAAGTTAGCAATAGAGGAGAGCAATAGAATAGAAAGAATGATACCCAAAGGAAGGACAAAGCGTGACATAAAATGAGAAACAAGAGAGATTATAAAGAGCAAGACATTGTGTGTATGTGCTTGAGAGCGAGATAGAGGAAGCTAGAGCGAGAATGAGTGAAAATGAGAGAGCAGGAATAGATAGTACGTGTTATAATGAGTGACCCCAGGAGAGATTAAAAGAAATAGCAAATGAGTGCCTGGATGAATGTTGGAGAAACAGAAAAGGCAGAAGACTAGAGACCGACAGAAAAAAGAGCAGCAAAGAGGAAAAGAAAAAGAGGAGATGGAAACGGTGAGCGGAAGAGTGGAAAGAGATAGAACAGAGGAAGAAGAGAAAGGATGACAGAGGAATTGCGAAAGGGAAAGAAATGAAAATTGAGGAAAATGCATGGAACCCAGGGTGAAAAAGCAAAGGAGTGAAGGGAAGAAAGTGAAAACTGACTGAGAAACAAAATGTGAACCGATGTTTAAGGTGAAAGAGAACGTTTGAGAACTGAAAGGGTAGGTAATGCTAGAAATTAGAAAGAAAAGAAAGATGGAACATATGAAAGAGGGAACTTTAAGGGGGGACAGATATTAGCAAAATGACAACAATTTATAGAAAGAGTGAGAAAACGGAGGGCAAGAAAGAGAAGGGGAAAGATGAACAAGAGCGTTAGAGGCAGAAAGAGAGGGATGAAGGAATAAGAGGGCAGAGGAAGAAGACTGGAAAAAGAGAAAAAGATATGTGCAACGTAGAAGCCAGCTGACTACCCAGTAATCTTAAAGGTACGCAAACGAAATGCAGAAGACCCATGCAGCATCTCAAGTACACCATTTGGTGAAAAACGAAACAAAGGATTCAATTTGAAAAGGAGCTGGTGCCGACATTAGTAACAGACTGCACTCCAAAAGAAAAGTGTTATACTATCGGACTACCAACGAGCAAGTTAGGGTGTTAATGGTCACACAAATTTAACAAGCAACAACTTGACAGAGCTCCACATCTTAAATAAAATAAAATCAAAAAATATAAACTTAGAAAAAAGTGCTATGACTCACCCGGTGTTGGCCATGTCGGAGCACTTTTTTTGTTATGGCAGATGGGGCAGGGCCACACGGACATTGGTAGGAGAGTTTGAGGGGCAAACAACACTAGATACAGCTGGAGGAAGGCGGGAGAGGGCTAAGAACACTTGAGAATCAACACGAGTGAGTGGGAAGGGACCAGAGAAGCAACTCGACACAGGAGGGGGTGGGAAGGATGGAAGAAGCAACACAACGCGGAAGGGAGCAGAAGGGATGGAGCAAAGGCAACATTGTGAGGGGCAGGGCAAGCAACAACGATGGCAAGCAGCAATGAACAGGCAAGCAAAGATGACAGAGCAAATAAAGAATGCATGAGCAGAGGGAGGACACAGTACAATAAGAAAGCAGTACTTGGGCCAAGCTCCAAAGGGAGGTACAAACACAAAAAGAGCAAGTGAAGCCAGTACCCGCTGACCAAAGAGAAGCTAAGAAATGAGAGTGCTGATGAAGCCAACCAATTGTAAGCAATTGGCTCACTCTGAGCTTCTTGTAAGCTAACAAAATGTCTTGCAAGTGGCAGCCATTGCTTTGTCTCGGGTGAGACCTAAAAATGCAAAAATATTGATGGTTTGTGTTTTGTTTTTTTATTGCAATTCTGCTTGTTCCTCTAAGCTGGAAAGATAGAGATCCTAGCACAGCATACTTTTCGTTGATGCCATTTTTAGAAAGAAAAACATGCTTTCTTGCACAGCACTTTTTTCCTATTTTTCCCACAAAAACATAAATTTTGAGCATTTACTTGGCTCCTTCCAGAGGAATCTACAAAATGTGGGTACCTTTGGAATCCTCAGAATGTTGGGAAAAAGGACAGGAATTTGACGTGTATACTTTTGGGGGGGGGGAGGGAATAGGAAGGGTTAAACATGAGCTACCCCTAACATCCAAAAAAGGGCTTAACACCAGGGAACAGCCGTAACAGTCAAGAGGCCTCCACAAGTACCCCATTTCCTCTAATTGGAACACCATTCTGGCCGACCTCCAGGCCTCCCTACATGGTGATGTGGTGACACACGAAACTGCTGATCCACTGCTTACACCTGTAGAGTAACACCCGCAGACCCCATCATGATGCTGCGATCAGTAATGTAATTTTATGTACTGGGTTGATTGCCATTTGGGTTACTGGGGTTGGGTCAGGACTGTTTGCGGTTGCAGCACATTCCTTCCCTTTTCTATACCCTATTGTAGATGGTTGCAAAAGTTGATATGCACTGAATAAGTTGGATGTCATTACAATACAGTATTATGGGCTGGATTACAGTGTATTACACAAGCAAATTGGATGCATCATTGCCATTTAACCACAGTACCCCCTGTTTGGAATTGCTCTTGCCTGGAAACACTCGGCCCTTAACGGACATGCTATTATGATTCTGTCACATTGTATCACGCAAAGCCCAGCTCCATTCCAGAACTGGATTATACTTATACTGTGATTCACTGTGTCCTGATATTATAATGTTTCTATACATATGAAAGCTTAATAAACAGATCAACCAAAAAAAAACAGTTAAGAGGTTAAGCATGTTGTAGGTTAAAGATCATTTAGTAGAACTGTGTATCAGGAGCAGCATCATTTCTGCTCAGCCCACTCTTTCGAACTGCCAACCCAGCCTTTTAGTGGCAGCCTAATGTTCTATGATTTCATAAGTTAGGCTGAGCACAGCAGCGAAGGCATTACAAAAACAACAAATTAAAACATATTGCATTCTCTTACAAAATAGTAACACAAACGGAACAAACAAAAAAAGGATTGGGAAGACAGTTACATTTTTCAGTTGATAGCAAATACATTGTTTTCTCTGTGCAGTTCGCCACCATCCACCTGGTAAAATAATGACCCGACTTCACACAGCCCAGTCTCTGCACCATGAAGTATGGAATTGTTCCTCACGGTCATCTTTGGCTTAGCTGATGTAGCTTACATTTGAATGCTATTGGCACAAGTCACCAATGGGAAATAGAATCTATGTTTTTTTAAGCTGTGCCCTGTCATGTGTGGCACACTGCTGCCGGCCCTCGTCCGTCTGAGTCTCCACCAGTTGTGTTGGTTACAGATTTGTAGACATGGCGGCTGTGTAAACTCCTCTTTGACAGCAGACCGCAGTTCACTAACATTAGCGGGGTTGCAGGCAGAGTATGAGACCGGACATATGCAATGCTCTGTCCTACGTAGGAGATGCAGCTGGACACGTCGCCCGCAGGGTGACATAGAGGGGACATGTTAGAAATGGGAATCTCTAGTTGGCCAGGGCTTGCACCTCTGTCCAAGTAGGGACCCTTCTTCCTAGTCAGGATAAGGGAGTTACACTCCTAAAATAACCCCTGCTCACCCCCTTGGTAGCTTGGCACGAGCAGTCAGGCTTATTCTAGAGGCAGTGTGTAAAGCATTTGCACATAACCAACAGTAATATAGTGTAAGCACTACAAAAGGACACCACACCAGTTTAGAAAAATAACCAATATTTTGATATACTCAAGACAAGACCAATTACGACAAAAAAAAATCCACAATACTATACTTTGAAAATGAATGCTTGATAAGGTAACTTCTTCTTTGCAGGAATAACACAAAAGCAAAGTTCGTGCGAGTCGGTAGCCCCGTACGGGTCTACCGTGATGCTGAAATACACAGAGTCTAACAGTTCCAGCCGACCACGTCGCTACGGGCCAGCAGAGTCGTGAACAGACTCGGTCACAGTACCTTTCTCGTTGTGGCTGGTACGGAGTGTACGAGCCTGTCGGCGTTCGTTGCGGTGCAAGACGGAGCGATGCAAGGTGCGGTGTCCCTCGATGCGGTGCAGGCAGCGGCTCGATGAGCGTCGTGCAGACGGAGTCGGTGAGTCCAAGGCGTGCGGTGCAAGGCGAGACGGTGTACGATGCGGTGCTGACAGGTTGCGATGCAGGCTACCAAGCCGGAGTGCGGGAGCTGGCGTCGGACAGCGGTGCAAGTCGGAGCGGTGCGTCGCAAACGTGCGAGCGGTGCCCCAAATGCGATGGGGTCACGACTGTGGAGCCAGTTGCAGCGACCGCGTCGGTCGGGTCCGGCTGGTTCAGTGATGCGATGCGAAGCGAACTGCGGTGCCCACAGGTGTCACGGTGCAAGCACTGGCTCGGTGTTGACGGCGTCGGACGTCGCCTACGGTGAGACCAGGGTTGCGATGCGGTCTGCGGTGCAAACAGGTCACCGGTCAGGGATGGATTCGGTTGACGGAGTCGGTTGCAGTTCCCTTCCTCTGTGGCAACTGAAACAGCGTTCCAGAAGCGGTACCCAGAGGCTTGTGAAGTCTTTGCAGTCCCTGAGACTTCTTAACAGGAAGCCAGCTCGGTTTCAGGCCCTTGGAGATTCTCAGCACAAAGAGTAGAAAGTTCAGTCCAGTCCTTTCACTGCCCAAGACAGAAGCAGCAACTGCAGGCCAACCCAACAAGGCAATAACTCAGCAAAGGGGCAGTACTCCTCCTAGCAGCTCTCCAGCTCTTCTTCTTGGCAGGTTCCTTGATTCCAGCGAGATCTAAATTCATGGGGTCAGGGCCCCAATATTTATATCCCAAATTCCTTTGTTCTCTGGAGGCAGAGAAGCCTTTGCCTAGTCCAAACCAGTTCTGGAGCACTCTGTTGACAAGACTCCTTCTTTCCTTTCACACTGCAGGGCAGAAACATCAGACGCCCCACAGGAGGTGGAGCCAGCATTGTGGAGGGAAAGCACAGCCCTGGAGCACTTTGTTGACATGATTCCTTCTCTTCTTCCACAGTGCAGGGTAGAGACATCAGACGCACCACAGGGGGTGGAGCCAGCATTGTGGAGGGAAAGCACAGCCCTGGAGCACTTTGTTGACATGATTCCTTCTCTTCTTCCACAGTGCAGGGTAGAGACATCAGACGCACCACAGGGGGTGGAGCCAGCACTGTGGGGGGCAGGCACAGTCCTATTCAGGTCCCAGGTGCAACTCCTCCCTCCCATCTAGATGCAGATCTCTCTATTCACCACTGGGCGGACTCATTCTGTCTCCTGGAATCCCCCAGCCCTGTCACTCAAACTCCAGACAAGGAATACACAACCTAGCAGAGGCAGGCCTGGATAGTTAGACAAGAAAATACCTACTTTCTAAAAGTGGTATTTTCAAACACAGAATGTTAAAACCAACTTCACTAAAAGATGTATTTTATCATTCTGAGTTCAGGCATACTAAACTCAAATTTCTACCATGTTCCCGGAGTCAGTTAGGATTATAAGATGTAATAATCAAAACTGCCCATTCTGGCCTATGGGGGACAGGTAGCCTTGCAATAGTGAAAAACGAAATAGGCTGTATTTCACTATCAGGACATGCCACACACACCAGGGCATGTCCTACCTTTCACATACAATGCACCCTGCCCACAGGGGTTCCTTGGGCCTACCTTAGGGGTGACTAACATGTAGAAAAGGGAAGGTTTAGGGACTGGCAAGTGTGTGCACTTGCCAAGTCGACTATAGCAACCCCAGGCTGCGCACAGGCTCTGCAATGGCAGGCCAGAGTTACACTTTACGGGCTGTTTGCGTGGGTGGCACAATACAGTGCTGCAGCCCACCAACAGCATTTGATTTATAGGCCCTGGCACTCGCAGTGCACTTTACTAGGGACTGACACATAAATCAAATAGGCCAATCATGGAAACACCAATCCATAACACATTTTACACAGAGAGCATATGCACTTTAGCACTGATTAGCAGTGGTAAAGTGCCCAGAGTCCTAAAACCAACACACACAGGGTCAAAAACAGGAGGCCAAAAAGCAAAAGGTCTGGGGGTAAACCCACTGAAAAAGCCAAGTCTAACAGGACAGCATTGTTATGTTGCTCCCTTGCAAGATAGGATGGCAGCTTTGTGCAGTAAGGGCCACTGTAGGTTGAGAGGGCTGAACCCCCTCTGTTTATTGCCCTGTGGACATGAGTGGAGGAGTGAGGCCAGAAGTGGGTCTTCCTACAGGTCAGCAAACTGGGCTAGGCCTCTCCGTGATCGGCGCCCATCTTGGTCCATGGGGTGCAGAGTTTGTTGCACTCTTAGCTGGGAGAAAGCTCTTCATAGCCCGCCTGGTTCATGTAGTGATGGCTGTGTTCGTGAGGGTTTCACCAGTCCTGCTCCTGGCTGCCTGCTGACTGAGATAGACAAGCAGAGGGGGGGAAGGCAGCATCTCCGCTCTGAAGACATGAAACCTGGCCACTTACAGAAGTTGTGACATGCAACAGCTTCACCACTCTTGTGACTCCACAGCCAAAGAACAATCTACAAAACTTTCCCATCCAAGATCACCTCAGTTTGCCAATACTAAAAGAATGTGTTCCTCCCACCCGATTGGTTGTGAGCACCTGGGTACAAAAATATCTCACTCTGATTGCCGAAACTTGGGAACAAAATCCACTGATAACAGAGTTATTTCAACGTAATGTATGGCTCAACACCTTGCAACAGTTTTAGAAGTTTGTTAACAATAATCAAATTCTGCAAAACAAAAATATTTAACATTTTGCTACAAACAATAATATGACTGCTGTTTATAACGAGTAAAAACCTTTGACTGGTGCTTTGCTCGGTATAGTGCTCATTATGAGTGAGAATGAATGCAGATGCAGTGTTGAACAAAATACACTTTTTCACGATGGCTACGTATTTAAGAGTGATAAAGCAACCAAGCACAGTAAGGCAAAATCATTTTGAATTGAAGAATATCCTTGTACTATATATGCACTCAAAGATAATGCTGTGTGATGTACTCTCTGAATGTAAAGACAAAATGTAAGGCATCCTTCCATGACATTACATTTTGCCATATAGATGCTAAGGTGAAACTATGCCAGAACCTAAAAAATACAGCTCATGACAAGCTAAGAGCATCAATGACAAAGGCCACGCGATTTTATTTATAAAGGAGGGGAAAGCAGGAATGCTGCAATAAGGTCTAAAATAATCACAAACTTAACGTATCCCTCCACGAATGTGAAATCCGTTGCTATAGTGAGCCGGTGTTTGCCGGTGGGGGGTACCAGCACTCATTTTTGGGGACCGGCACTTATTTTCCCTGATCAGAAATTTTTCAGAGAGGGAAAAACACAGAAAGGTGGAGGAAAGAGGAAGAGAAATTTTTGGATTGAAGGTGGATTGAAGATTACGAAGGCTTGATTTTTGGTGCCCTAACATTTAATAGCGCCGGCCGCTGACTTCCAAGCATAGTTTGGGCACCGGCACTTATTCTTTTACAAATGTATGTAGATAGTTGTGCAATTTAAGAGGTGACCGTAACCCAAGCGAAAGAAAGTAGCGAGAAAGGACAATGGAATTATTTTTGGGTGGTAACTGGGGAACTGCCGAGCAAATATTGCAGAATCAAAGGGGGACAAATCGACTGAAAGGAGACAGGAATACTGGATTATATCCGTTTCTAGATGATTTTAATGGACACTATACTTTATATAAGTGACTGTGTGCAGCATTATCAAACAACACGTTTAAACTGCAAGAGATTTTATAAGCAGAGTTTGCAAAATACTTACTTCATAATGCATGGATGATTCCTCATTTACAATAACGTTGGGACAGTTTGGGTGGATGATGACAATAAGGGATTGATGGCTGAATGAAAAGCAATAAAAATTAAAAAGGAAGAAATAGGGGGCGTGTCTAAAATGGCGCCCGTTTAGTAGCGTTTCTCCGGAGCTCTGCCGCCCCACATAGCCAAGCAGCGGATTCCCGGTGTCCCGGCAGGCTCCAAGCACGGGCACCAGACCGCCATGACCCAGAGTTGCCTACTGTCCCCCACCCGATGTCTAATGGGGGCGTGAGGAGAACCTCGTAATAGAAAGGAAAAGTGGTGGAGTTGTACGAGGCAAGATGGCGGCCGAGGGAAGGAGAAGCTCCCGCTGACCCCCGGAACCACTGAGGAGCGCGGCCTCTGCTTGCGGAG
This sequence comes from Calotriton arnoldi, assembly GCA_963921515.1. Classification (NCBI taxonomy): domain Eukaryota; kingdom Metazoa; phylum Chordata; class Amphibia; order Caudata; family Salamandridae; genus Calotriton; species Calotriton arnoldi. The sequence continues at coordinate 1,169,305 of CAWUFW010001674.1, forward strand.
CTCCCGAGATACTGGAGCCGCATCAGAAGGGAGCTCTCCGGACAGTTTGTGGATCGGTGGGGGCGCTTCCTCCACCTACCGCACTGGAACGGCGGAGCCCTAACAGACGCACGTCCCGAGATCGGAACAGGGTGCGGCCTTAGACCCACACAGCGGATACTCCTCGGTGTTTGGCAGGACGTCGGGAGCGGCGTGAGGAGGGGGCCGTCGAGGGAGTAAGCTTGGCTCCAATTGAGACTCTAGTGTTGCGGGGGCCCCTTGATGATGCCGCTGATCGCGAGGCGCTGGTGACAGGAGTAAGGAGCTTCAGCCGGGGGGTGAGAGGAGGGGAATCTCGCTGCAGAGTGGGACAAGCCGCTTACCTGGGCATTGCGGCCTCGCCTGGAGGGGTTAGCAGGACTGCCCCGAGTGTGCGGGCCGCTGGTGTTGCTGCCTTCCTCCCCCCCCCCCCTCTCTGGTGGTACTGGCGGGTGCACTGAAGTGGAGCGCGGCACACTGCTACGGACACAGGAGGAGCGTGGACTGCACACAAGGTACCCAGGGGTAAGTCGCACTGCGCTGGTGGGCTGTTGGAGGGCCGGGAATGGGGCATGTGCTACAGGAACAGCTGCGGTGGAGGGGGGCCCTCGGTCTCAATTGCCTTGAAGACTTTTGCCTCCCCTGCAGCGAAATGTGGCTTTCTAAAGCTGGAGCAGAGTGTTGAGAGCGATTTCCACCTCCCCCCCCCCCCCTACACCCCCCCTGAGCTGGGCCCTGGGACAGTGTTACGTGGCGCACTAACATAGGGGCATCGGGGGTGTCCAGCAAGCGAGTTGCAAGCCCCTCCAGATACACAGGATACGAAGGGCTGGGTCGGTGCAAGTACATTACAAAAGAACTCCTAATCGGTAGGGCGGACCGCGCACCAGGAAATTGTGCTTGATGACCTCAAAGAATACGACCCACAGTGAATCTGCAAGAGGGGGCAAGATGGCACATACCAGGACTAAAAAGGACCCTACCATCAAGGATCTTTTTACTAAAACCTCTCCCAAGCAGGCTGGGCAGGTCTTGGGGGCGGACTCGCCAGAGCACCAACCGACAGGTACAGAGACTGGGCAGGAGGGGGGCGAGGAGAGCCCGGTTACAAGGGGCTTTATGGAGTCCCTCTTTGGTATATTGAGGGAGGATATAGCGGCATTAAGGACGGAAATGGCAAGTGACGTGAAAGAACTGCCCCACGAGGTGGCCAAACTTGAGCAGTGAGTGGACTCCGTAGAGAAAATGGGTGATGCTAGAGAGGAGGAACTGGAAAGACGCCGTAGTGAGATACTTGAACTTAAAGAGCGTAATGCCGACCTCAACTACTACTTAGAAGATTTAGAAAATAGGTCTAGGAGATCCAATATAAGAATTAAGGGGGTTCCACTTCAGGCGGATGGCAACCGCCTTGAAGACTTTGTCACACGACTATTCCGCCAAATAGCTCCGGGGCTGAAAGACGCTGATATCCCCTTGGACCGAACACATAGGGCAGGTCGCCCATCCTCCTCGCCAGGTTCCCCTCAAGACATCCTGACGTGTCTACATTACTACCGACAGAAAGAACTCATAATGAAAGTGGTACGAGACCAGGCCCACGTCATGTTTGAAGGGATCAAGGTCTGCCTTTTTCAAGATCTTTCCCCCTACACATTGCAGCGTCGTCGCTCTATGATACCCATTACTGATTTCCTGAGGGAAAAGGATGTGCGTTACAGATGGGGCCACCCCTTCCGCCTACAGTTCATATGGAATGGTGAGACGTGCTCGACTCGCACCCCCCTGGAAGCGGGAGCGATCTTGGGTCTGGATCTGGAGCAGGGGGAGCGGATGGATACTCATACACCCATTTCTCTGCAGTCCACCAGTCGTATGCCAGAATTGACTATTTCCTAGTTTCTACCTCGCTGTTGCGGTCTGCAATGAAATCAGACATTGAAGTGGCCTCGCTTTCTGATCACTCCTCCATTACCCTGGTATTGCGCTTACCGCACAGCGAACAACAATTTAAAACCTGGAGGCTCAATCCTAAGTTGCTCACCAGTAGCTCGAATGTTGAGGAGGTTCGGGGAGTAATACAAGACTACCTCACTATCAATGCTACATCCCAGGTATCAATTTCGACGCTGTGGGACGCGCTTAAGGTTGTAGTGCGGGGAACCTATATAGCAATAGCGGCAAGGAGTAACAAAGAGTGCAGGGTTAAACGCGCAGAGTTGGAGGGGGCTGTGGCGGCACTGGAGGAAACGCACAGGAATAAGGGGACACATAAGATAAGGCGACAATTGACTATTGCTAGGAAACATCTCCAAGCTTTGGATATGGACCCAGCCGAATATGCGTTACTCCGTACAAGGCAGAAATATTATGCAGGAGGGAACAAGGCTGGTAGACTGCTGGCGCATAGGCTTCGCACAGAGACGCAGGCTCGCCGGGTACAGGCCTTGACAGACCGCTCCTTGAACACTCTGGCGAAAGACGTTGAGATTGCGGCAGAGTTTGGTCAGTTCTATGCACATCTTTATGAGGTGGAGGCACAGCAACACGGGCACTGCACCTCATATATGAAACGGGCTCCCCTGACCAAACTGACGGAACAAGTAGCCGCACCCCTAGAACTTGATATTACATCCTCCTTTCTTCTCATCTTATTTTCTTCCTCCTCTCCTTTCTTCCCTCGTCTTCCCATCTCTTCCTTGCTTCCTCGGTTCCTCCGTTCCTTTCCGTATCCAGCCCCCTCTCCCTGGCACCTCCGACCTTTCCCGCTGCCTCCCGACCGCCCTGACAGTTTGGAGCCGGTGCCTGCGGTCGCAGAGTCGGGCTCGCCGTGATTTATGCCATCGGTATAACAGCAGACACACTGCAGTCCATCACTGCAGTCCCCCTGATTAAAATTCAGCTCCTGCCCAGACTGCAGCACTCCACAAATGGAATATTGTACATGATTTCCGAAAATGCTTGTTTATGGCAGTTGGTATGTTAAAAGCAAAACTACAATTGTGAACATTACCTGCGCCATCTTGTCTGGTGGAATTCTATGTGCACATAAGTTGCAGTCATTTTAATCTATCACAGCCATTTTGTACTCTGTTGGTCACCTTTGTTTCACCCTGCCCTTACTAGCATCCCTCTGACCGACCTGGTACGTGTGCTGGGGGCTATAAACTCTATTGCCACAACAAACCTCAGCGCCACTTGCTGCCACAAACTCGTTTTTCCTCTCATCTCTGTTTTCAGGCAAACCTTTGGACACTCTACCCCTCACTGCACCTAGTTACACAAACAGGTTCCAAACACCAAAAAGACTCTTGCAACATGATTTATTGCACTGCAAACAGCAAGACTTGTTGTTACCAACAATGGGACCTGTTTTTATCAACAGAACGGACTCTTAGATCTGGCCGGTCTCACATGTTTTAGACCCTGAAGCAAGGTCCAGCTGCAAGATAAGATTGTCTGTTTGACCTGGGTGGGAAGAGAATTACTGTTGGTCTTGTGTGACAACCTGCCCGGGGCGGGGACCCCAAGCTTGTGTAACCATGTTAATGAAACAAATGCATTGTGTCAAACCTGTATAAAAGGAAGAGCCAAAGGAGTTGTCAGCAGAGCACCTCCCTCAGACATCCCGGTGTCTCAGTTGACGTGATCGCCTCATGAGAAATAAACCTTTTTCTTGTCTTCCAAATTCCAGCGCTTGCCTCATTATTTTGATAGCGAACCCAAAGTGAATTAGAGGTGGAACCCTGCACCGGGCAGCATTGAGGGTCTTAGAAGACTCGCTGCCTTTCACAAATTGGCGTCCAAACGTAGGGGCCCATCAGCGACGCGTGGGTTTGGTAGAGAGGTCCTAACGACGGAGTGAACGACTAAACGATTGGGGTATACCTGCCTGAGAAGACCCATGTCTGGCTGCCAATTGACTGAACTTCACCGGTTCCGAACGGACCTCTCTCGAGTGACCTGCGGTCCTGACTGTGACCTTAGAGGAACGCCGTATTGATTGTTGGAGTGAGAGGACAACCAGGCGCTGGAAGGGGAAGACTAAGAACTGTCCATACGGTCCGGGTAAGGTCGTGAAAAAACGACTTAAATTGATTGATTGATTGAATAGTTTGATTGAAATACTAGTATTCCTTTTTGATATTGAGTTATTTGCGACATTTCCCTGCTTGCAAACAACGAAGAATAGGAATATTCTCTCTCTTTGCAGGCAGCGAAGGACAGGTAGTGCAGACTTTTTGTCTAAATTGATTGATTGAGATATTCATTTTGACCGATAAATACGTCATGCCTGTTTTCTCTAGATTGTAATTGTTTTGGACCAGACCGTTTGTTAGAGGTCAGTCAGCCGGCACCGCCGGAAGGCACCCCTAACAAGGACATGTACGTAAAGTATGGATTAGCCACCGTAGCTTATAGCAAACTATGTCATAAATACACTAGGAAGGACCGGGTAAATCAGTGGCCACTGACGGGATCTTTCGATCCCGCTAAAATAGAAACGTTAGAATTAGCTCTCCACAAAAAGAAAAGTAGACCAGCCATGTTTGACAGTTTTGGTTTATGGCGAAAAGAGGCAGCTAAAAGAAAAAAAGGGACAAAGCGTAGACAAGTATGTGCTTTACTAATTGCATTCGAAAATGACATCTACTCCACCGCCCCCATTACAGGGGAACCTAGGAAGAGGGTAAACAGAGCGCTATGTCGGCGGGAAATGCCTTCTGACAATTTACCCAGAGGTTCCAAAACGTCTTAAAATCTAACGCCACTAATACTCTCCAGATTTGCTGGCCTGGCTTCGACCCATCTCGAGAATATGTTTACATTAATGGAGGGTTCACATGAGAGGTCAACTCACTTGAAGGCTTCAGAAATCGGTCGCTGCTTTCTCCTTGGGTCTCCCCAAAGAAGAATTTTTTTTTTTTTAAAGAAATCATTAACTTCCTACATCAGTGCAAGCTCATTTCACTGTACTTCAATTGCTACCAGGTTTTCGCCCCCAACAATAAAACAAGACAACTCTAAAAAGAGCATGTTATATTTTCACTTCAAAGACACGCCATGCTGGAAGCAACGCACTTTATTTCCAAAACCAATAATGACAATAATTGGCGCTCTTGTGCAGATTAAGACGTGATTACTATGTCAGTGTTTTCTGATTTTGGTTAGGAAGTAAACAAGATAACAATTTTGTTTGACAATTTCCGACTTTAACATTCAAAAGCCATACAAGAGAAAGGCCTGAAACTGTAACGGGGAGAGATTTTTAGCGGTCGATCGATTTCAAAATATTTTACCCCTCCTAAAAGTGAAAGTTAAGTGATGGGGACGCGAAATATTTATTTTGAGCATAAGGACTGCGCCTTCACTCGTGTTACACTTTCTGACAAATACAGAATCGGTGGTCTTTGTAAAAATCACTATTTCGTATGGGCCAAATCAAAAACAGAAAAAGTACTCCTGAAACAATAAAACAATTTAAAAAAAAAAAGAACAAACCGAACGAATGAGAAAAATTGCCTTGGCTAAAAATGCAACGCCAAGAAATCGCAATTTGGTACATTCAAGTAATTGTCATTCTCGAAAATAAAACAGCATAGATGCAGCTTTGTTAAATGTAAATAGGTAACATTTCTGTCGCTCTTTGAAAAAAAAGGCAGACTAAAAATGTGCTGGTGCCATCCGTCAAGCTATTTTTGAAGCCTTTGGAGGCGCGCAGACGCTATCTTCTAGGTCCCAATTATGTGCGTCAATAATACTCTTTCTAGGCGCTCCGACCGTAAGAGCGGGGTTGGAACGGTCTGTGAACCTTTCACTCAGGAAGGCTACTCAGGCTAGAAGCAAACCAGGGTCTTTCAGGCCATTCAATGCCAGGAATCGGCGGCCGGCAGGACTGCAATTCCTCTGAGAGGAAAACCCCTCCGCGTGTACTACCTCATGTAGAAATCGCATACCAGAGGCAACGACAAGGGGTCTTTCTCCTCACTGTGCAATGTGCGCGAGAGATACGTACGGCGCTTGCTTGATATGCATACGGCAGTGGAGATTAACTGCTGGTTTCGTGCACTCCCTCTTCAAGCAGACGGGCGGCATTCCCAGGGGCCGCCCAAACAGGCGGGCGGATGGCGTCTGCTGCCCTCCTGCGAAGGCAGAGACTGGGTGGCCCGCGGCGCGGCTCCCGGTGAGGTCATTCTGGTATGTGGAGCGCCCTACTCCAAAGAATCACGCATTCCCAAAAGCGAGGCGGTAATTTCTGTTACATCAATCCAACTGTCTGATCTCTAAAAAACACTACGTTTAAAACCGATTAAGCGGCCAGGAAAAGGGCAACACGCCAACATATGGCTTTCCACAGAGTGCGATTTCGGCCCACTTCAATGAAATACGAGTAAATTATCAAATTTGCCTATGGGTTGATGGTCAACGCAATCATGGTACGAAGCCGCCGCTTCACAAAAACATACAAAATAAAAGCAAAAAGCGCATCATCTAAATAAAATTTTAAAAAATAAAAAACCTTTATCGTTATCATCGGAAATGAGCCGATTAAAACCTCTCCTTATGTGGCACGTCGGCCCGAAAAAGTCAAGTACAGCCCTTAAGCCCAGGGGAACAATCTGCATATATGTGGACTTCGCTTGGTGTTAGTGAAACACAAGTGAGCACATCTGGTCTGAAATAACAGGACAGCTCATATATGGTCGGAGCTTTCTTCTGGCTTCTAGATCAACTTGCATTCTATATGTGCCATCTGAAACCTCAGTATTACACCAGAAGTTACAACAAGTTCCTCATTGTCAAACCCCTTCTCTCCCTCCTAGCTAAAGACATCCCCTCACCTCTCCCCTGGACCCCCGAATGCCAGTCAGCCTTTAAAGAACTACGCAATCCCCTTTGTTCAGCGCCTGTCCTAGGAACCCCGGATTACTCCAAACCATTCTTCCTCTACACGCACGAGAGGGAAGGATGTGCATTCTGTCCTAAAACAATCAATTGGTCACAAACAACGCCCTTGTGCATATTTCTCTGCCACCCTCGATCCAGTACAAAAACAACAATTGATGGACAGAATGCAGAACAATGTCATACATTCACCCCAGTACAGAGATCTGGGCCTAAATCCATCGTTTTTTTGCTCACCATGCCATTCCAGTTTGAACCCAGCCATATGCAAATCAGTCTTGACCCTGTGCCCCATGGGAACAGTCCAGCCCGAACTGCCAAGCCAGGTCCTCCCTGGACTGGAAACAAGCATCCTAGGACCGCCACTGGAGTCAAGCTATCCTGGCTGATGAAGGCTGATAGACTGAAACCGGTCCTAGGATGCTTGATTCCGGTCCAGGGAAGACATGGCTTGGCAGTTCGGTCTGGACTGTTCCCATGAGGCACAGGGTCAAGACTGATTTGCATATGGCTATGTCTGAACTGGGGTGGCGTGGTGAAGCAAAATAACGATGGATTAAACCCAGATCTGTGACTGGGGGTGAATGTTTGCCAATGTGCAGCATTCCGTCCATCACCTTGTGTGTTTTGCATTTCGCCCTAAGTGGGAAGGGTATGCCCAGACGTGGGTCCCGTGCTCACTACGCCACTGGAGTCAAGCTATCCTGGCTGATGAAGGCTGATAGCCTGAAACCGGTCCTAGGATGCTTGATTCCGGTCCAGGGAAGACATGGCTTGGCAGTTCGGTCTGGACTGTTCCCATGAGGCACAGGGTCAAGACTGATTTGCATATGGCTATGTCTGAACTGGGGTGGCGTGGTGAAGCAAAATAACGATGGATTAAACCCAGATCTGTGACTGGGGGTGAATGTTTGCCAATGTGCAGCATTCCGTCCATCACCTTGTGTGTTTTGCATTTCGCCCTAAGTGGGAAGGGTATGCCCAGACGTGGGTCCCGTGCTCACTACGCCACTGGAGTCAAGCTATCCTGGCTGATGAAGGCTGATAGCCTGAAACCGGTCCTAGGATGCTTGATTCCGGTCCAGGGAAGACATGGCTTGGCAGTTCGGTCTGGACTGTTCCCATGAGGCACAGGGTCAAGACTGATTTGCATATGGCTATGTCTGAACTGGGGTGGCGTGGTGAAGCAAAATAACGATGGATTAAACCCAGATCTGTGACTGGGGGTGAATGTTTGCCAATGTGCAGCATTCCGTCCATCACCTTGTGTGTTTTGCACCCTCGATCCAGTAGCCAGAGCGCTGCCAGCGTGCCTGCGCGCTGTGGCAGCTGCAGCAGTATCGATACGCCAGAGCGAAGGAATAGTACTCTCCAATCCAGTCACTGTTTTAGTAACCCATGCAGTCGACACACTACTAAACCAGACCAAAACCCAACACTTGACTAGCGCCCGACTGACAGGATATGAGTTGACCCTGCTAGCACCGCACATTACCCTAAAGCGATACACCACCCTCAATCCAGCCACACTGTTACCCCTACCCGAAAATGATCCTAGCGTGACTCCACTACACGACTGTGTGACACTAACCGATGAACAAACAAAGAGTAGAATAGATCTCAGAGCTACCGCCTTTCTGGAACCAGATGGAGAACTATGGGTGGATGGTTCGTGCATCAAACTCCCCGACGGCACCACCTCAGCTGCATACGCTGTCACCACAGCCCGAACCGTTCTGGAAAAAGCCCGTATTCCCCAACGTTCAGCCCAGGCTGCAGAACTCATTGCCCTCACACGAGCATGTATCTTAGCGACTGACACGACAGTTAGCATATACACCGACAGCCAATATGCCTTCGGGGTGGTTCACCATTTTGGGATCTTATGGAAAGAAAGAGGGTTCCTGACTTCACACGGTACACCCATCCTGCATGGAGATTTAGTCTCCACCTTGACGCAAGCAGTCCTCCTCCCCAAGAAGTTAGCAGTGATAAAATGCCAAGCACATAGGAAAGTGACTGATCTCATTGGACAGGGAAATGCACTAGCAGACGTTACTGCCCGAGCCACGGCAGGAGACAGAACTTCGACACGAATGTATGTGACCAGGTCACAAGCTGAACGATGGACTGACGCTAGGACCACTGTAAGGGACATACAGACTACAGGCACACAAGACGAATTGACCGAGTGGGAAAAGGTGGGACTAAAAGACGAGGAAGATTGCTGGAGAACTAAAGACGGAAATAAATGGCTGTTACCCAATGCCTACCTCATCTCCATATTGACCATGGCACATTTACCAGCACACATAGGCTCCACCCCCATGATTGAACTAATCACCAGAGTATGGCATAACGTCAAGATAGCAGAATCTGCAAAACGCCTAGTACAACAATGTATAGTCTGCCTACAACACAACCCAGGGAAGGGGACAGTAGTACCACGGGGAGGGTTTGGAGTCCCTGACCACCCCTTTGAGCATTTGGGCGGCACCAAGACCCACCTCCATTAACGATGTCCCGAACATATTAATGTCGGATTACTTGCATAAATTGACAAACGAGCTAACAATTATCCACCAACAGGTGCAGCAAGCCTTGCCTGACGTATCCAGGGGCTCGGGACATGAAATAAAGCCAGGCGACCATGTATTGATTCGCAACTTCCAAAGAACGAAGAATCTGGAGCCTAGGTGGACGGGCCCCTGGCAAGTCCTGATCACCACCCGAACTGCCCTCCGAGTGGAAGGAAAACAAAACTGGCTGCACGCTCAAACGAGTCCCTCCAACCCTGGCAACCTGTGAAGGGGTGGAGGTGCAAGAGGAAGTACTCGCGAGAGACCGACCAGCTCTGAGTTGCTACCCACAAGAAGACACCCTCGAACTATCAGAATTTCCCGACCCCCACGGTGCCATCCAGGAAAGGGTACAACCGAAGATCGACGAAAGGAGGGAGCTCCAACGACCAGGCCACAAACTAAGTCAAGGTCTCAGATCAGTAGCACAGTCAAACAACGCTACCAGGAAAGCGCCAGACAAAAGTCTGTGGTCCTAACAGTTGTTGAGCTCCTCGAAGATGATAGAAGAAACTGAACACCTGCAAAACCACCGGAAAGACACCAAGACTGCTAACCTGCACAGCACAAAGTCAATTGCACTTGTAGCCGCATTTCTCACCTGTCTCCTGCTAATGGTCGCACTCTGGATCATTGAAGAGAATGCACCTGCATACAGAACATTGTCACCCACCATGCAACCAACCACCAAGAAAGAACACTACCTGGTATCACTACCGCCACATCTCCGAGAACGACGCAAAGAATTCTGGAATAATTCTTTCGTGCAGATGTTGCACCAGCACAATCTTGCCACCAATGCTACCAACTATTGGGTCTGTGGGCTGTTACCACATGCCACTGAACATTCCATCCCTTTCATCCCTTCGCCCTTTTCTATTCACGGATCTTGCCTTGCCTGGATGATGCTCCTACAAGAAAGTTACAAAGACAATGCCACTTCTGACGGAACAATCGCCCAGTTCTACAACGAGTTCTGGCAAAACAAAACAGGAAGGACAGCCGCCCCCTTCTGCCCTCACACCTTCAATGCGACATTCCAGATTAATGTCCCCTCCAAAGAACGAGTGGAAATGCAAGTGTTCAATAATCCTAACAGAGCCACATTTTCCTACCTGAAGAAAAGAACTGCTGCAACACTGACTGTGGCCCTATCTGTGGTGAACGTCTCTGGCCTTGTATGCATTGAAGGCCGTGGGACTAAGAATGTGGGTCACAGCACCTGTAGCATTGTAAGGACTTTGAACACTGCCAACCCCCAGCGCTTGTTGCATCACCCAATATGTACTTTGTTTGTGGAACCAAAGCCTACACCTGGCTCCCAAGAAACTGGGGGGGCACGTGCTACATCGCCTTTGTTTGCCACCAACCTACACAGCCCCTGCAGAGCATCATCATCAAGGATCAGAGACTTGGACAATTGGAAGTTGGCTTTGGGGCATCTTGAAGGAGTGGGGTTGGAAAATATCAATGATTCTCTTGGTCCCAGTATTGACAATATGTGGTTGTTGTTTGGGTATACACTGTATACCACCTTTGTGTTCTCTTTGCATAACTACCTTGCACCCTAAGACTATGGACACTCCGCTAACAAAAATGAGAGTAATGTATGATCAAGAGATACAGGGCATTATGGAGATCGAAATAGACTGACAAGCTGGCTAGTTATGTTCAAATGGGCCACTGTTAAAAGCAAAACTACAATTGTGAACATTACCTGCGCCATCTTGTCTGGTGGAATTCTATGTGCATATAAGTTGCAGTCATTTTAATCTATCACAGTCATTTTGTACTCTGTTGGTCACCTTTGTTTCACCCTGCCCTTACTAGCATCCCTCTGACCCTCTGACCGACCTGGTACGTGTGCTGGGGGCTATAAACTCTATTGCCACAACAAACCTCAGCGCCACTTGCTGCCACAAACTCGTTTTTCCTCTCATCTCTGTTTTCAGGCAAACCTTTGGACACTCTACCCCTCACTGCACCTAGTTACACAAACAGGTTCCAAACACCAAAAAGACTCTTGCAACATGATTTATTGCACTGCAAACAGCAAGACTTGTTGTTACCAACTATGGGTCCTGTTTTTATCAACAGAACGGACTCTTAGATCTGGCCGGTCTCACATGTTTTAGACCCTGAAGCAAGGTCCAGCTGCAAGATAAGATTGTCTGTTTGACCTGGGTGGGAAGAGAATTACTGTTGGGCTTGTGTGACAACCTGCCCGGGGCGGGGACCCCAAGCTTGTGTAACCATGTTAATGAAACAAATGCATTGTGTCAAACCTGTATAAAAGGAAGAGCCAAAGGAGTTGTCAGCAGAACACCTCCCTCAGACATCCCGGTGTCTCAGTTGACGTGATCTCCTCATGAGAAATAAACCTTTTTCTTGTCTTCCAGTTTCCAGCGCTTGCCTCATTATTTTGATAGCGTACCCAAAGTGAATTAGAGGTGGAACCCTGCACCGGGCAGCATTGAGGGTCTTAGAAGACTCGCTGCCTTTCACAGGTACAGTGAGCGCCAACGAAGTGGGTGTTTGTGACTCGCCCATGTTTTTCTCACTTCTCCCGCTTTAAAACAAATAGTTGTGAGCGGCGCAGACAGAGTTTCAACGCTGGGTAGTTGAGGACAGGCCTTTAAAGATGTGCAAGAAATTTAACACTTTTACGATGAAATTAGGTAAATTATCCAGCTACTAAACTACAGTTTTGACTACAGCGTATTTGTCAAAGCTTATTTCACCATGGGCCTTTACGTCTATTCAGCGGCCTTCACTGTTGCATGATGTCAAATCTGCTCTTCTAAAATTACAAGCTACAGTACAGGCTGCTATAAAACGTGCAAAAAGGTTTAAGATAACAAGCATTGGCATAGCCAATAGGTCTCGCCTTTGGGACCTTATAAGTGTTTAGTTATCCAGCACAATATCCTTGGTGCAACAACATCAACTGTTGCATGGCTAAACACTTATAAGGTCCCAAAGGCGAGACCTATTGGCTATGCCAATGCTTGTTACATGAGGTGCTGGCGTCAGTGGGCTTGGGCCCCCTGTTCTGTAAGTGGATATGGGCCAGATAGGCAGACCCCAAGGCTCTTGTGCGAGTTAACATTGCCATCTCCCCTGTGTTTCCGATTTCGAGAGGGACGCGGCAGGGGTGCCCTCTCTCCCCTCTCTTATTTGCGCTCTATATGGAGCCATTGGCGGAGCGAATACGAGGGCACTTTCTAGTGGAAGGGGTGCGGATGGGTGGCCAGGTGCATAAAATAGCAATATATGCCGATGATGATCTGCTTACAATTACTAAGCCCCATGAGTCACTGCCTCCGCTTCTTCAGGAGCTGGCAGAGTTCGGGGAGGCTTCCAGATTTAAGATGAATGCTGCCAAATCACAGGCCCTTGGCATCTCTATCCCGCAGGAGGAACAGACTTACTTAACTGACACGTTCCCCTTCTCCTGGGCCACACGGGATATCTCATATCTGGGAATCCAACTATTCTCCACTACCGACAAGGTAGTGTCACAGAACTACGCAACCCTGCTGGGTACGGTGCGTTCTCGCATACAATCGTGGCATGGAGGTCCTATCTCGTGGATAGGGCAACCAAAATGACCCTACTGCCAAAAATTCTGTATTTAATGCAAGCAGTGCCGCTACAGCCTACCCCTGCAGTGATCAAGAAACTGCTGGCGTTGGAGTCCTTTATATGGGACGGTAAAAAAGCTAGGATGGCCAGGGAGAGGGCTTATCTTCCTGTGGCTAGGGGAGGCTTGGGGATACCTCACTTGGTACGCTACTATCAGGCAGCTCAGTTGAGGTTTTTAGTGGAATGGCTACGTCTGCTTACAGAAAAGCACTGGTGCTTTCTAGACCAGGCAGTGGCCGGTACTCACATTTGGAAAGTCCCCTTGTTACCGCGCAAGAACCGCACAGTAGGAGTGTATATTTCTCTGGTGGTTCGAGCTACAATGGGAGCATGGGATAAATTGAGTGTCTCTAAAGGTCTCTCCTCCCCGATATCTCCACTCAGCCCAATCATGGGTAACGCGGATTTTCCCCCCGCCATGAGTGGTACAGATTTCTCTCGGCAAGATGCCAACTGTAAACGAATAGGTGACCTATTCAACGAACGGGGACTGCAGGACTTTTCAGGGCTTCAAAAAGACTATGGCCTCCCGGAATCGAAAAGGTAGCGATATGCAGCCGTTCGCCACTGGGTGACCCGACCCGACGTGCGACCCTACGCCAGCAGGCCCCTAACGCAATTTGAGCGCTGGCTCCTCACACGAAGTGAGGACCGGCGTTTACTTTCAGATATTTACTCTTTTCTGAACACCTCAGCCGTGCCCCTATTATCTCCAGCGAGATCTAGATGGGAATTGGAATGTGAGCGCGCGTTCATGGATAAAGAATGGTCAGACATTCTACAGCGTGCTCGCACGTCGGCGGCGCGCAGTGCAGTAGGGAGGGAAACCCTTCTTAAAATGGCACACTATTGGTATTATACACCTGCTCGCCTGTCCAAATGGAAGCATGGTTGTAGTGATAAATGTTGGCGGGGCTGTGACAACACAGGTACACTAACTCACCTTTCATGGCACTGCCCCAAACGACATCGCTACTGGGAGGAGATATTGGCAGCTATAGATCAGATGTTCAAGACGGAGTTGCCTCGCTTTCCTAGCTATGTCCTCTCCGGTGTCCCCAATGGCTTGACATACCCCCTCCGTTCACTTAGGGGGAGGGCCATAACCCTAGCATTGTGTGCGGCGAAGCAAGTCTTACACTCACGCTGGGGGACGGATGTTATACCCACACATTTAGACTGGTTACATAAACTCTGGGACTTATTGAGTATGGAGAAATTATCCGCTGTTGTAGATCGCACACTCCGTAAATTCGAGAAAACTTGGGGCCCTTGCCTTAAATACTTGTCCGACACATTTCGAGAACTCACAGGCCCGAGATATTTACGCGTTTTGCGCTTAACAGCAGGCTCACAACCGGACTCTTAAATAATATAGGGGTGGGAGCTTGATCTTGTTGACGTTAATGCAGTATAGGCGGGCCTAGTTGGGTTGAGTGATTTGTTTAGTTTATTGATGCATAAAGTGGATTATTGTCTCTTTATGGTCATTTTCTGCTTTTTTAAATTTCTCTTTTCTTTTGTATTGTTCGCCTTTCTCTGCCGGCCATTGTTTTGGTTGTATGCGGACGATCTGTATAATTTCTATTTTATTGTTTGAAAATGACTAAAAATTGATACAATCCTAAAAAGGAAGAAATACTAGGAACCTCTCCCTAAAAGCAGTAAACTACTGGGCAAACCTTTGGGGTGTTGTGATTGGAAGTTCAACACTAAGTAATTTGCTTCAAGCTTGACCTTGCTAATGACGTGGGCATTGAGGTCGAAGTGACTAGGTTTTCATTCAGTTTACTCTCGCAAGTGAGTTGAGGACCCCCCCTTGCTCTTACTTTGACACGGTCTAACTCTGTTTAAACATGGGTGAGAGACACTTGACTAGAGAGAGCGAGGAACCTTTGCACAGAGACGGCCAGTGTAAGGACTTTGGCGCACATGGACCATGTCAACAGATCGGGGCTTATGGACCGAGAATGTCAGGAGCTTCCAGCACACCACCAAGCAGTTTGAGGTGCCCGGGACACATGGACAGTCTGACGAGATTGGGGTGTATGTACAGTTTGTTTAACAATGTTATTGCACAAGATCAGACATGTGACAAGGGCATGAAAACACTGACAGACATGATGCGCGTCCTGGAGCACATTCAGAGTGTCTGCAACTGGGGAAATAAGTAAAGATGATATGGGAAGCATCTTACAGTTGAACTGACTGTGTGAAGAGGTGGAGTCACATGGACTGGACTAACAGTGGCAGAGACCTAGTCCACATAGGCAGAGGCTGGAAGCAGGGGAGCATGGGACCATGGGAAAAGAGTGTAAGGAACTTGAAGAGCAAAGATGGTGTGAGGTGCACAAGCCAAGCCACACTCGAAGACAGTGGAATACCACTGAAGCCGCCTACGGTATATAAACAGTGGAGGAGCGTGGGTACACAGACAGTGTGGAGAGTACAGGGTATATAACCGACTGTGAAGAAGTTGGCCCATATAGTTCCAATAGGCTGGAGCACATGGGCAGTTTGAGGAGGTTTGGATTCATGGACAGTAGGAAGAGTATGGGGTGTATGGAAGAACAACAGATAGGATGAAGTGAAGGGGGCTCAGTGACACAGCACAATTGTCAGTCAGCCATTAGACCGTCTCAGCAACTTAGAATGGTAAGGAAAGTGTGAGAATCTTTGGAGCAGATGGACTGAGTGTGAGGGATGGGGCAAAGCCATGCTTCCCCCGCACCCCCAAAATTATGAAGTATGGGGAAAAGTGTGAGGATCATGAAACATGGACTATGGTAGCAGCATGAGTGACATATACAGGCAGTGTAAAGGTCTGTGGCATCTGAGAAGACCGCCTCATGATCTTAGGGCACATGATCAGTGTTAAGTATCTTGCACTCCGAGGAGTTCCTTAGCCTCTATCATCCTCAGTCCAACCACCACCACGAGGGCTAAGCTCCTTAGGATGATCACTTCAGTGTGTGCTATACTTAATGTATATTCTGTTTCTTGTTGTATAATATACTATTATGCTCTGTAGTGCTGTGAAACGACTCGCTGGCAATAGTGAGAAGTAACTCATGAGTACATTGATCATGCATTCCAATAACATGCTTTGCTGAGTCTGTTATCCTTTTCTAACATTCAACTTTAGTTTGACATTTCTTTCCAGATTCCAGTCTATTTATATTCACTGTTCTAAAGATGATGGATTTTGACAGATCCTAGATTGAGAAATTAGTTCTGTTTTAGTCACTCCACTCTTTTAGATCTACTGGCTTGTATTTCAGATAAAATCTTAGCTACTTACCTCTCCAGCCAGCAGACGTCAAGATCAGAAATTCTATGGCGATGAGAGAGTTCAGCACCCTGGTGCGGAGGAATGTGCTATTTGCTATGCTGCTGTCCGTGCTTTAACAGAACCTATAAGAGTTGTGGGGGACTTTGAAGCACCCTTTCAGAATACCATCCAGGTGTGCTTGAAACTCTACCAATGCAGCATACATTACAGTATTTATATCACTATCTACATCACGGGATTAGGCACTTACACAAAGTTAAGCTTATGTTTTGTTTGCATCACGTGAGAAAGGAAGCTGCAAACTGGAATGCTTGTTTGAACAATTAACCTCAAAATTCTTATTATGACTGATCTGAATTATGACACCTTAGCCAGCTTGCGGCATGGAAATCATCTTGTAGATTCAGAGTTATTATATGTCCCGTGCATTACGAAAAGTTCGTCCGAGTGGCACAAGGAAAGCATGCTATTTCCTATTATTTGTGTTTATACTCTCAGTACATCGTTTCTCAGATAAACATGCGCTTGTTATATATATATATACTCGGCCCAGGATTGCCTTCCGATCTAAGAATTGAAGAGATTAAAAAAATACAGGTGCTCAGCAATTTCTTTCTGTCTTGGAAATGTGCTGGCCTGAAAATCTTTTTTAAAAGTCTCTTCCACACCTGTCAAAAAATTCCTGATCAAACCTTTCTAAGCAAGCAACAGCAGCAGTAATCACCATGGGAAGGTTTGGTGGTCGCGGGTCGTGGGGGTCTGAAGGTATTGGAGAGTGAACCATGTGCATATTCTATGTAAAGAATAACCTTATCACTAACCATAGTGCTGTGTCTTGTATGCCTGTGTTTGATTCAGTGGTTTGAACACTAATGGGGGTACGGTCAGGAGGATGGAGAAAGCCGAAACATACAGCTTCTCCAAATGCACCCCAACACAATTTTTACGCTCTTGATCTCCTTTTCATCTCAAACAACTCCCCTTTAAAAAATCCAGTTTTAGTGGTCAATCCTCTTCTGTCACAAAACCACGCTCTCCATGTTCAACTTAGCCCGCAGCCCCTTACCTGTGCGTACTAGAGCGGTCGTCAATGTTCAGGCCCCTCGTAAACAATGAGACCAATACTTTTGGAAAAAAACTCGAAACATGTTCCAGCCCACATAACATCAGTTTATTACTGAATGTGAACAGCTATGACGGGATCTGGGTTAAAGTCTCTTCATCGGTTCTCTCGGTGCCCATCAAAAAACAAATTTAAATACATGTTGATCCGTATTTAAATACATGTCGATCCGTTGACAAATAAAACAATGGCAAAACAGAAACAAAATGCAGAGTGCCGTACAAGTAATTAGTGCTACCAAACAAACTCCCATTGGGTAAAAACCAGCAGCGACCTCGGAGGGGTGGTGGGGGCGGGCAAGTAGTGTTGTGTGAGGGGTGTGGGGACAGCACGGGGAGATTAAGTGACGGGTGAAGCTGAAACACCGAAGACAGGCAAACAGCACGGCAAATGAAGCGGCCGCAAACTGTTGCGTGGTCTCTAGGGACATTGTCGACATCTTTAAGTTAGCATGAGCCCGGTAGCCATGATGCTGCTTTTGCGCACAACACTGCATGTCTTTTTTTTTTTTTTTTTTTTTTTTGCAAGACTGTTTATGCCTTTCACATGAGAACTCTCTGCTGTGCTCGTTCTCTGCCTGTTCCTGGAGTTTAGTCTGAACATTGTGAGCAAGGTCGATAAACACTGCCTCTTGTTGTTCTTGTCAGGCCCTAGCACTTAAACAAAACATACCAATGCAGCTGTTTTTACTGGAGACTCTTACTTTGATATTACGGGGATGCATGTTTAGGTAACACACACTTGGAGAGGGACTTTTCCAGGGAGAAGAGCAATACGTACCTGTGATGTAGAAATACGATCTATGGCCTGAGGTATGGGGTCTGCTGACAAAGCCCAGAGATCTTCTATTATATAATAATACTTCTGCTTACCACGGGGAGGGAGCATAGGCACTGTAGTCCTTTCTCCGTAGTCTTTGTACGACATCTCCCTTTATGATATATGGCCTTACTGCAATGCTAACGATATTTGTGTTATGCATCTTTGATTGTTGTGGCACGTATACTGCATTTTAGAGCATGTTAGTTAAAATAAATATTTTAAACTACGTGTCTGTGTCAGATCTTATTGTTTACAAGTACAAGAGTGTGAGCGAAAAGGTGTGTCTTGTTACCGCGATTCCTGAGAGATCCGGGAGTGTTGTGTTCTGGGGTGTCTAATCATTGGTTTCTCCGTTTGTGAGTAGGAGAGCGAGTGAGACACTATAGCTAGTCGGTCCTGGGCTCGTGGGCACTAAGGTGGTAAGAAGGCTTAGCCCCTATACACCGAGGTCCCATAATACTGCGCATAGTTCTGTGTATGTGCAGAATCCCTGCAACAAAACGTTTCATGATGCCAGTGCACAAAGTAAACAAAACCGAGTACTTAACATGAGACGAGGCAGGCCAACAAAAACAGAGTGCTCTCAAAGTATCCGAAATAACCTGAAGAGTAAGAACACATGTAATGTGGGAGGTCCTCATGGGAGGATGCAAAAGTCCAAAAGGCGGGACTACTAAGCGTATTCACCAAACAAAAGCCGGCATTTACAAAGGACAGTAAGAGGAACCAATGAAAAAGATGGGCGATGCTTGAAGCCCATATTGTAGATACAGCATGTCTTGAAGAGACAGCGCACATGCGCTGCCTAGACGAGACCTAAAGAAGTACAGAATAATTTCACTCCAAATTACTTGTTAATTTTCCCCGATGTGGTGGCCTTTGAAGTCATTCCTTGCTGTTGTATCATATATCTCACTGGCCATAGAGCAGAAACGTTCTCTTCACATTCGTTTTCTGCCTTGTTGCTAAATTGAGGAATGCACTTGTCCGCTCTCGTTTATTTAAATATATGGGGTTCCTCTGCACAATATTCAAACTCAGCCTGAGAAAACATGAGTGAAGAGAAATGCCTGTAACAGAGGTAACCACGTGCAGTGTGGATCATAACTTTTCTTCTCCTTAGAAGCAACAGTTTCCTAATTGGAAATTAGCTATAACAGTGTATGTGCTTACTGCCTCTGAGCTGAAAGCTAGACCAAAGAAGCAGACAGGAAATTCTGTATTTATGATGTGTGCAGGCCATTGGTAATTTGGCCAAGGCGGCAGGAGTGAAAAGCATATTTTAGGCCAACAAAGAAGGAGGATGACTTCAAAGTGATGCTTCAATGCATTAGAGAAGCAGAGTTTCACAAATTGTGATTGGGGCAAAGGGAGCTAATGCAAGAGGAAGACTGACCAAGCTTTTTTTTGAGTGGGTATTGATGTACTGTGGAATTGGTTAAGGATTGAAACAGGGCACCTGTTTAGTCAGGCAGAAAGAAATAGCCTTCAAATTCATGAATTCACGAATGTGACAGGTGGGCAGGGAAAGTAATTGTGAGCAGATGTGGTTGTAATGTTCCTGGGCCTATTTAATGCATGTAAGACATTATGAAGTCCTGTTTTCCCTGAAATATTCCTAAATATATGTCCTCGTTGGCACGCACTGTCTCTTTAGGCCCGTAGCCCTATGAGCCGGGGCTCTACTAAGACAAATTGAGAACAGTGTAAAGTACAGGCCTCTCAGTAAGCTGATCTAATCACCTATGTTGTTTCGGTATCACTTTGTGGTTTCCTGGAGCAGAAAGAGGTAACTGAAGCACCGAGAGAAGCCAAGAAAGGGTGACGTAGGCAAAACCAAACCACTGAGAGTGAAGATTGTGTGCTTACAGGAGGCCATATTCCGGGCATTTGTACTGAGAATCCAAAGACTGTGGGGAACTCTGTTCTGAGATTGGGCACCTTGATAGCTACCATATATGGAGATGGCTCAAGCGTTGTCCTCTGCCCCAGCAACCTAAAAGCCTGTGAGTTACTCTCCAGCCAAAGATCCAAATGGAAAAAGATTCCCTCCAGCCTCTGCTTTGAAATGTCCCTATGGGTGTGACGATAATACTCTATTAATTGCACATTATGTAGAGTAATTTAATAACACCCGTTGTATTGATGTCATCATGGTAAAATTGTATGTTACTGTGTATCGCTTCTTCTGAAGTCATCCGGAGTTTGAAATGAGTTTAATGTCACTTCCACAAACTGTGAATTTGAATTATGTTAATCTTATGGGGAAATTAAGTTCAACACCGATTATTATCTCCCTTTCCCATGGAAATATGAATGTTCACCCCTGCATTGAGTATATCTAATAAGAAAGGGAAGGAAGAGAAAGGTGTTCTGCCTAATAATCACATGACTTGTGTAGTTTAGCAGCAATAAGTATTGCAGAACATATGAAAGTTCATGGCTTGGCTGAGTCTCATACAGTTAGGTTTGAGCGAAGATGTATAGAAAATTCCGGCGGCATGAACCTTGGTAGTGATGGGATCTACCACGAATACACTTAGTTTGACTGGGGTGTCGCAGGTGTGAATCCCACAAAATACTTCCTTTTGCTTGATAGACCAGTAGCTGTGTGGTAACGGTAGCAAGAGCCCTGGCCAATAATATCTTATGTGGGTGTGAGACAAAGGGTATTTTTATTAATGCGTCATTTGTTGATGTAAACTTTTCAAAGATAGGGAGATGTAACCTGGTGCCTATAAGGGGTGGGCAGCATAGTTTTGGCAACACTGCAAGGTCCTATGCAATAAATAGGGGGGTGTTAGACTTGGCATCTTTTGGCGTTTTTCCCCTGACATTTTGCTTTCTGACCTCCCGGTTTTGACTCTGTTTTTGCTGGTGTAATGATTCTGCGCACTTTCCTCACTGCGGTCCAGTGGGAAAGTGCAAGTGCTCCTGTATAAAATGTGTTATGGATTGACGTTTCCATGATTGGCCTATTTGGTTTATGTGTCAGTCCCTTGTAAAGTGCACTGCGAGTGCCAGGGCCTATAGACCAAATACTGTTGGTGGGCTGCAGCCCTGGATTGTGCCACCCACGCAAACAGCCCGTAAAGAGTAACTCAGGCCTGCCATCGCAGAGCCTGTGCGCAGCCTGGGGCTGCCATGTCGACTTGGCAAGTGCACACACTTGCAAGTCCCTAAACCTTCCCTTTGCTACATGTTAGTCACCCCTAAGGTAGGCCCAAGGTACCCCTGTGGGCAGGGTGCGTTGTATGCGAAAGGTAGGACATGCCCTGGTGTGTGTGGCATGTCCTGATAGTGAATTACAGCCTAGTTCGTTGTTCACTATTGCAAGGCTACCTGTTCCCCATAGGCCAGAACGGGCAGTTTTGATTATTACAGCATATAATCCTAACTGACCCCGGGAACATGGTAGAAATTCGAGTTTAGTATGCCTGGACTCAGAATGATAAAATGCATCTTTTAGTGAAGTTGGTTTTAACATTCTGTGTCTGAAAATACCACTTTTAGAAAGTGGATATTTTCTTGTCTAACCATCCAAGCCTGCCTCTGCGAGGTTGTGTATTCCTTGTCTGGAGTGTGAGTGACAGGGGCTGGGGGATGCCAGGAGACAGGGTGAGTCAGCACAGGGCTGAATAGCAAGATCTACATGTAGATGGGTGGGAGGGGTTGCACCTGGGCCCTGAATAGGACAGTGCCTTCCCTCCACAATGCTGGCTCCACCTCCTGTGATGCGTCTGATGTCCCTGGCCTACTCACTGAAAGAAGGGACGGAGATTTGTCAACAAAGTGCTCCAGAACTGGTTTGGACTAGGCAAAGGCCTCTCTGCCTTCAGAGAACAAAGGAATTTGGGATATAAATATTGGGGCCCTGACCCCATGAATTTAGATCTCGCTGGAATCAAGGAACCTGCCAA
This sequence comes from Calotriton arnoldi, assembly GCA_963921515.1. Lineage (NCBI taxonomy): Eukaryota > Metazoa > Chordata > Amphibia > Caudata > Salamandridae > Calotriton > Calotriton arnoldi. The sequence goes on from CAWUFW010001674.1 coordinate 1,191,610, forward strand.
GACGAAGAGCTGGAAGAGCTGCCAGGAGGAGTACTGCCCCTTTGCTGTGTTGTTGCTTTGTTGGGTTGGCCTGCAGCTGCTGCTTCTGCCTTGGGCAGTGAAAGGAAGGAACTTTCGACAAACTTGTGCTGAGTATCTCCAAGGGCTTGGAACCGAGCTGGCCTCCTGTTAAGAAGTCTCAGGGACTACAAAGACTTCACAAGCCTCTGGGTACCGCTTCTGGAACGCTGTTTCAGTTGCCACAGAGGAAGGGAACTGCAACCGACTCCGTCAACCGAATCCATCCCTGGCCGGTGACCTGTTTGCACCGCAGACCGCATCGCCCCGCTCGCATCGCAACCCTGGTCTCACCGTGGGCGACGTCCGACGCCGCCAACATCGAGCCGCTGCTTGCACCGTGACCTGTGGGCACCGCAGTTCGCATCGCTTCACTGAACCAGCCGGACCCGACCGACGCGGTCGCTGCAACTGGCTCAAGAGTCGTGACCGCACCGCACTTGGGGCACCGCTCGCACGTCTGCGACGCACCGCCCTGACTCGCACCGCTGTCCGACGCCAGCTCCCGCACTCCGGCTTGGTCGCCTGCATCGCAACCTGTCAGCACCTCATCGAGCATCGTCTCGCCCTGCATCGCACGCCTTGGACTCACCGACTCCGTCTGCCCGACGCTCATCGAGCCGCTGCCTGCACCGCATCGAGGGACACCGCACCTTGCATTGCTCCGTCTTGCACCGCAACCGCGACGAACGCTGACCGGCTCGTACACTCCGTACCAGCCCCAACGAGAAAAGGTACTGTGACCGAGTCTGTTCACGACTCTGCTGGCCCGCATCGACGCGGTCGGCTGGAACTGTTAGACTCTGTGGTTTTCAGCATCGCGGTAGGCTCGGACGGAGCTACCGACTCGTACGAACTTTGCTTTTGAACTATTCCTGCAAAGAAGAAGTTACCTTATCAAGCATTCATTTTTAAAGTATAGTATTGTGGATTTTTGTCGTAATTGGTCTTGTCTTGAGTATATAAAAATTGGTTATTTTTCTAAACTGGTGTGGTGTCAGTTTGTAGTGCTTACACTCTATTACTGTTGGTTATGTGCAAATGCTTTACACACTGCCTCTGAATTAAGCCTGACTGCTCGTGCCAAGCTACCACGAGGGTGAGCAGGGGTTACTTCACGAGTGTAACACCCTTACCCTGACTAGGAAGAAGGGTCCCTACTTGGACAAAGGTGCAAATCCTTGCCAACTAGAGATCCCATTTCTAACAGGGGGCGACCAATTTATGTAAAAATCAGCTTTGCCAGCAGAAAATTTATTGAGATGTTGAGAGAAGGAATGGATCCAGAGATAAGGCGGCCGTTTGTACAGTCTGTCATAAAGAGGTCAGAGAATACTATTCTGTAGGTTGGCATAAAGCAAAATGCCCTCCGCTGCCATCGCCTCGCCTGAAATATGCTATTTTGTTCTGTGTGACCCCTGTAAGTGGAATTTTTACAAGAAACCAGGACTTACAAAATTAGTTTATTTACCAGCCATCAGCTACATAAACCGAGCTGCGGATTTATATAACTCTGTCATTGTTATTTTTGAAGGAGTTCTACTGGCAAAATATCTAGTACATGGAAAGACCTTAGCCTGGTGAATGTATCTTGAAATAGATTTAGTAATTGCTAGCTAGGTGCATGCTGACCTGAGCCAAAAGAGGATAGATCCCTTTCCCTGTTTTATTACGGTATCTTGGGCCTGAAACGATATGCGTTTCTTAAATGCACCGAGGTTGATTTCGCCATTTCGGAAGGTGTGTTAACTTTTCTTTTTTGCATTGTCAGCATGTGGACGGACCACTGGGATACAGCGTTTTTGCTGTCCGATTCGCAGCCTTTTGAAGACTCCTGTAGGTTTGTGCGGGGCTTTATGCACACCATTTTCTGCTAGCCGGTCAAATGTTTGTACCATATTTTCAGCATTGGTTGACCCAACCACCTATTGTACTGTTGTTTCTGAGGTAGATTAATACTTTTTGGGCCTTGCCTACCCGGCAGTGCAAGCTGTCTGGTTGCAAAAGACCTATTGTGAGCTTACAAACTATCTACTGTGGGTTTACAGCCCACCCATTTTTACCACAGGTTTGCTCTCTCATTTTCTTGCTTCTTATTCAGTCCTTCCACTGTTCGCGTTTAGGGAACTACTTTTGTTTTTTGGCCCAGCGCTCCATGGGAGTGCAGGTGTTTTTCAGTGTTCTCCATTGTGTGCTTCTCTGCCTGCCAAATACCCCGCCTCACCCACCCAGTGCTGCATATTGCTCTCTCCTTCAAGTGCTGCACAGCATAGGCCAAAATAAAAGTGTCGCATCTTCAATCAACGTTGGCAAAGCCATTGGGTCAAAAAGGGCGGAACCTTTTGGCCTTGCCGATGCTTATTTGGTCTGTTTTGATATCTTTGGGCCACATAGAAAAACATTTTCTAAGCCATGACATCGTTTTGAGTTACAATATGCAGCTTTTTGTGTCCCCCTTTGTAGGTTTTGTTTCCCTCATGAATTTATGATCATTTCTTTAAGCCTTACTTACAGCCTAAGCTAGCAGTCATCCGTATTTTGATCAATTGTATTTACATAAAGTGAGATATATATATATATATATATATATATTATATATCGGCAAATGTGCAAGTAAACAAGACTAGCATTGGAAGCTAGATGTTCAAGAGCGTTATGTTTTTGAGGCTTATTTTTACCGTTTATTTACAGTTGTATATGATTCTTTTTAGTTTTTATTATTAATGCTTATGTCATAATTGAATTACCTGGTATAGAATCTTTTTAGTACATTTATGGTTATTTTTCTGTACTACCCATGATTGCAAATGGGTGTCTTCAGCTTATGTTTTTATAATCTGACCCCTTCCCCAGACGTATGCAGTTTCTTCTAATGACCCCTTGTGTTGTGTATTACAAATCTATGCTTGCATTGCATTTGTGCTTCTGGAGGTATATCTTTTTACATCACAGTGACTTTCAATCTAGTTCTCCCGATTGTGTATAAGTTTCCTGGTGCTAAATGTTAGCTTGATAGTTTTATGCGCTAAGGGAGCCTACACTAATGAGTTTGACTACTAACAAAAATACTACAGAAAATGTGGTCAAAAGCAGAAAATGCCTAGCGCCATTGAAAGCCTTAGCACGGACTCCATCCACTCTTACACAGCTGCGCTTCTCTTATGAGACTAATCCAGTGCTTCCCAAACGGCCCAGTTTTTAGAACGACAACCTTTTGTTACCCACCTAGCTTTAATAGACATGGGTCAGATTTTTTTTTTTATGTAACCAAATCATCGTGTGATTGCGCACTGTCGTTTACAGATAGCATATGTTACTTTGAAATGGCTACTAAATTTGCACATACATACAGTTTTACTGATCAAACTACATTTCGCACTAAGGATAATGTGTGGAAATCGAGTTTCAGTGAATAGTTATCATTTGTACATGACCGAGAAAAGTGTCTTGCTTTGTTTTGAGCATATTAAAATCTTTGTTTCCATCAAACTTCCGAATTTAAAAAAAGTGCTTAATTTTTGCTTTCCTAACTGCTGAATGTATACATTTTTTGTGTGTAAAAAAAAAAGACATCCTACAGCCTTTCCTTTCATACTCTTCATAACCCAGTAAGATTGTCATATAATTCACTTTATTCTTCTTACTCTGACTGCAAAGTGAGAAGAGGTTACAAACATCAATCCCCATGTTAAGAAAATAAGTAACAAATTGTCAGAAGACATAGCCTGATATTTGACTTCTCTCTTTAAAGGACAGCAAACGTGACCATATAAATACAGATTTTAGAGTCATCTTTATTTATTACTTACTTTTGCAACCCAACAAAAATAGGCACACAACCCACCAGTGGGTCGCCACGCACGGTTTGGGAGCACTGGATTAACCCATTTAAATCTTATTGCTATAGAGAGATATGGGTCTGAAAGTGGGACAAGGTCTCACTGCTACATATAGGCCTTTTACAAGTCCTCTTTGTTATCACATGGCTATTATGAGCTAATGATTGCTTTAATAAATGTTTTGTTAACGATTTCCTCAGAGGAATTGGGTAACATACTACAATACATATGCAGAAGGTATTCATCAATCCTTTATTTAATTTAGCAAATACACTATATACTCATTTTATGGTAAAAAAGGCTTTTATGTGAATGTTTTAGGGTAGACTCTATATTTCAAAATTATATTTTCCTTACTTGGTTATGGAAGAAATTATTTTAGTTTATGGTCCCAGTAATTTTGAAGAAAGATTATGTGGTTTGCTTTTTCCAGAGGTGAAAACCTGAATAAACTGAAAACGTCATAGAGTTTTCAATCAAAGATCTCTTGTGGACCATACCAGAAAGTGGACTGAGAGCCAGCATATTTCTTGTCATTTATTGGCTTTCTTGTCACTCTCCTTTTTTTGCTTCTTATTCAATGGATTGCCTTCCTCTTCTTGTGTTTGTCCCTCCTCTGGAGCATAGCTTCTTTACCATCATTTTGTTTGAATTGACTTGTGTGCTTTCACTTCTCACATTCAGGGAACTACTTTATTATTTTTCTCTCAGCACTCCGTGAAAGTTCATGTGTTATCTTGTTTCCCAAGGGTGTTTTTTCCCCTCTTCAAATACCTGTCCTCACCCCATGCACTCCATGTTGCTCCCTCCTTTCCCCAACTCTAGCTCGTCCATTGCTTCACCATCATACTTTTTTTAACCTTTTTTTAAAATTATTTTCTTTTTATTCATCCTCTCCTTGCAACCTCGGTCTTAAGCTCGTCCGTTGCTCCCCTGCCCACTTCAAGATTTTCCCCCACCCACACTATTAATCTTTCATGTCTCGTAGTCGTTAAAATAAAATATTTCTTTCAGGGTTTTTTTTGTTGGATTATCTTTTTTTGAGGGCCTGAAAGCTGTTATCCGCTGCTGGGTCACTCCATTTTTAGGTCTCGCGCCTAGCGTTGCAGTGCGCAGCACTGCTCGCGCAGCGCGAGACCTCTTGTACGGGCTTTAGAAAGCTAACCACACGCTCGTGCGTGTGGTTTTGCTTTCGCCTGCTGTTATTGGCTTTCGCGTGTTCTTTTTTTTTAATAAATACAGCACGCGATTGGGCAAAGGCGGGCGCATGTCCCGCCTTTGCTCCTCCCATTCCCACTGGTGGCTAGCACGCGCAGCAGCGCGCGTTCGCCTTGCTGCCGCGCTCCTCCCCCGCTCCTCTGTGGTGCGCGCGCACCACTGTTTAGTTTCATGTTGAAAATCGCAAAACGAATTATGAGCCCTCCATTAAGAGGGAACACTATATCATGGCGTGATCATTAGTCTGCCATGTCCGTGCATTTCACGCTGCAGCGAGTTCATTAGTTAAAGCACGAGATTGTAAAGCGCGCAAGAGATACATTCACCGGAGAAACAAGTTACATGGCTGTTAATCAGAAAGCTGCCACCATTACCACCGAAAACTGCTGAAATGAGACTCGCCGAGCAGAAACCCTGACAGCAGCTAATAACATGGAGATTTAGTCACTTCCATTGCTGTACTACCAGGGAATGCAGTAGCGCGCGTTCGCATCGCTGCCGCACTCCCTTGCCCTTGCTTCTTTGTGGTGAGCACCATTGGTTTTGCTTTGTTGTCGTCTATGTATGCGCAAATAAAACAAATGCCGTCTCGTACAATAATGCTGGCATGATGACACCGCTGTTGTTTACGCAATGTAGTGTTTAGTGCTTTAATTACAAATAATTAAGAATGCGCGCACTAAATTGTAGACTGTGTAAAATTACCTGCTTCTTACAATTGTGAAATGAATATCGTTACGCGCAGTGGCTTTAGTGTTGCGAGTTTTTAGTTTCTGGGAATTAGTCATACTGTCCAGTGTGCACAGTCCCGCTGCTGCTGACACACCGTTTCTTTACAGTGCCCGTTTGTGTGAGCCCGTTCTAGCGCCGCAGTGCCTGCCCTGTGCTCGGACTCTCTACACAAAGAACCGGATGAATGCCCCCTTCCCTCCCCTGCCGCATATCTAGTAAGCTTACGGCGTTCACTCTATTATTCTAAACCACTTGTTCTAAACCCCTGCAAAAGTTACCTTTGTTTCTGACGCAATTGTTAATTACCACCCGAGAGGGCAGGGGTTATGCAATGGATAGTGACGTTATTATTGTATGTTTGTGATAACAATCATAGTGTATATAAGAGAATCTCGAGTACATCTTTAAAAGCCACGATTATGTAGTTGGAGGCGTGTGCATGTTGTAGCTTCTTGAGAAATGTAAGCGTTCATGCTCAGTGGTGTCTGTAACGTGCAGCAGTTTTATTCGATACGTAATTAAGCATGTGTTTTTAATTAGCGCGTGTTCGCTTTGTTAATGCGCTCGCTGCAAATGTATACATGATAGGCATTACAAGTAAGCTAATAGTAAGAAAAACAGTAAAAGTGGACATGCAGGACATGAAACATAATGTATGATATACACATTCTGTAAAGATCGCATACAAGTATTGCTTCGATACATTGTGTATGTGTGTGTATCACTGTGTATGTGTGTACATTACGGTCTGTGTCTCTGTGTGCATTATGTCTCTGTGAGTGCATCACTGTGTCTGTGTGTGTACGTGTTTGTGTATTTACATTACTGCCTCTGTATGTGCAACACTCATCTGTGTGCATGACTGTCTCTGTATGTATATTACTGTTTTTGTCTGTGCATCACTGTCTGTATGTATATTACTGTCTCTGTCTGTACAGCAGTGTTTCAGGACGTGCATCAAGCCTTTGTGTGCATGATTGTCTCAGTGTGTGCATCACTGTGTGTGTATGTGTCTTACTGTCTTTGTATGTGCAATATGTCTCTGAAGTTTTTGTGTATGTCTATGTGTATGCACTTTTGTTTCTATAGTCTCTATATGTGCATCTCTGCTTGTGTTTCTGTCTGTGTGTACGTGTCTGTCTGTATATGTGTATCTTTGTTTTTCTGTGTACATCTCGTTATTGTATGTGCGTCTCTGTATGTTTGCTCTATCTGTCTTTGTGTGTGCATGTCTGTGTCTGCATCTCTGTCTCAGTGTCTATTTCTATGTGTGTGTGTACTTGCCTGTATGTGTACTGCTTTGCTTCTCCTTACAAGAAACAAACAACACTACAATTTCCACTTAATCTACAAAAATAGGCTCCAGATTTCCCTTTAGGAACACATCTCACTTTACATTATCCCTTTGCTTACAGTTGCAACCACTCTTTTGGCGTTGCTAATAATAATGCAATGCCAATAGCTTAAACTTTCAGTAATGCGAGACCTATTGCATTGCAAATGCTTGTTATAAACTGCTTTTGCTCTTATTTAAATGTTTTTTATTTTTTTTATTTACGAGTGTGTGCTTACGTCATCTCGCTGGGCTGCTGTGGCATTCTGAGGCATGCGCAAGTCCACGTAGGTTTTTTTTCCATGAAATTCTGTGTAGCATCGTCAAGAAGCATTGCCAATGTTAGTTGTAAACGTTGCCTTTTAATACATTAGTTGAGCTTTTCGAATTCGAACGCAACTTTTGAAGTAAAATCTCTTGTAGAAGTGCAGTATGTCACTATTTGCAGGATAAGTTGCAGCAAACTTAAATGCTTGGAAATGCATAAACAAAACGAATCCCCGCTTTTCCATAGTGTTTGAAGGTTATATGAGAAGATAACATTGTAAATAAAGCTTATCCAGATCCTTTAAAATAGATGATCGTTTGTTAAAACGTTAAAAAACATTTTAATTTTAGAATGTGCTTCATACCTGTAACCGAAGACATTCACATTAATAGTTATTTAGAAGTTTTAAAAAAACATTTAAATTGTTCGTCGACACTTTTAAAGGCTATTTAGGAGTAGGAGATAACACACTTGTAATTTGTTACATGTAAGCGTTCCAAATGTTAGTTAAGAATCAGTTGTAATTTCGGGTGAACAAAAGCCTCACTCCTCACAATAGAAGTAATACTGTTGGGAACCAAGTCATGCAAATAGATATTTTTGTGCATTTTTTTCTCTTTGCAGATTTGCACAAGCAAACATTTCACAGAGATAGCTGGATTTTGTGCACGACCTTTTTTGCATTACACTTTTCATATGATTTATGTTAAAATATTTTGACTTGTTTGAAATGAATGTTCGTGGAGATTACAACATGTGACACTTAGTGGGCATCACTGGAACAAGAACTGCATACTTGCAGCTTGCATAGATTCTGCAGCTTCAGGGAGCTGAAGCTAATGCTTTGAATAACCGGGCCATCCAACTGATATTTTAGTTTCGTGAGTTACATTTGTGGTACCTCATTGCTTTTAACACCTTCGCCGCGAACGGAATTCCGCTCAGGTGCTGGACATTCCGATTGCGGGCGTGGTCGTGACGAGCTCAGCTCGTCATGCGCACACGCCCACCGTGCAGCATGACGAGCTGAGCTCGTCATGAGCATCGAAGGGGTTAAAATTCTTGTTGTGCTCTGATACTGAAAGCTTGCATGGTCTGCTAGTGAGATTGATGATGTGATACATGGAACCCGATGCACAAAAATACTGACCATCAAACTAGGAGACAGCCAAACTGAGATGTTGCTGAGCCCTCTCGGAACCTGCAGACAATCTTGATCCAGTATACTTGAGAGCACAAAAACATTGTTAGACCCAAGAAAAGAGAAGCTAAGAGCAGTACCTTGTTTGCAGATTGGTATGGTTGATGGTGGATTCACTTGTTGCCTGGGTCATCAGTCCACTTGCTTAATGTTCACATGCTGTTGTCTGATAACCAATTAACTAGTTCCTTTCTTTTTTTTTATAGGATCTACAACATCGTCTTCCACACTCCATAATGAGACAGATCTTGGAGATGATGATGTGTTTACAGTAAGTGGTATTGTGTTACTGTTTATCAAACTCTTTACGTGTATTTATTCACCTCTTTATTTTGAAAGAAAATACTTTTTACAATTTTGGGCTTTTTGTTATCCTTGCATGTCTTTATTTAATTAATTTGGGTGAAGTAGGAGGCTTGTACAGTTGCTGGTCAGACTTCTCATCCATGGCAAAGAAACACAGAAGTTGGATGAATAAGGTGATGTTAGTGAGACAGCAAAGGTGGTTATACTTAATGGGCAGCTAGTCTACACAAGATACTGTCATAGGGTTTCTGCACATACAGAGCTATGCACAGGATAATAGGACCTCGGAATATAGTGGTGAGCCAACCATAAACCTTAGCACCCAAAACCCCAACCCAACTAGCCTTAGCGTCCCATTAGCACCAATGTACCAATGCTTAGACAACCCAGAACACGGTATCTCTCTCTCAGGACTCGCAGAGGCAAGAACACTCTTTCGTCACATTCGTACCTGTCCACAACATGCGTATGAAGAGACACTGTATAGGTTAAAATGTTTATTTCAACTTACGTGCTCTAAGATACAGTACACGTGTCAGTACTAGTAGCATAATACATAATAACAATATAATCAGCATAGTTACTACTCCATAAAATACGAACGGGGAAAGCATCTCATAAAGTAGTGGATATATGTCTAACTAACATTACCACCCTCCCCGTGCTGGAAGCCAGTTTATTATAATAATAGAAGACCTTTGGGCTTTGACTAGCGAACCCCCATACCTCAGTCCCTTGATGCAAGACTACATCAGCAAACAATCACAGCTCTTCTCTCTGGAAAGGTCGTCTCCAAGTGTCATCTTAGAGCAAGCAAACGCATTATTAAAAGCACACTAATTTCTCGATGGCAGCTGTACAAGTGTTATGTCTAGGTGCGAGGGACGGGCCAAATCAGTATAAACCAGGGGGTTGTTATTCGACCTTGTAACTGTTGTTCAGACTGAGCCCAAAAGGGAACAGGAGAAAAGGTGAGCAACAGAATATGCAGACTGTTGCAGAATCACTTGGCAATAACAAAGGGCGAAAGAACAACATCCAATAATAACGTGCGCAATAGTCATCATGGCGTCCAGGCCTGCGGAACCTGGTCAGCCCATCCAGGAGGCCATGATCCACAAGACACCCTCCGCTGGACAGTCCATCGGCCGAAACAAAAACGAAGACAGAGTTCCAAACACCTGAGCAGAATTGAGGCTGTCTACTGAGAACTAACGGCAAGTCAATCAATCCAAAAATGTGAATGAGCAGAAAAACGCTATACCGTCCAACAGGACATCATTGGAATCGTCAAAAAATGTAGAGCGCCATCCAGTCCAACAGATCAAAGCTGCAGGAATGTTCTTCAGAGTATGGAGCATCCAAAAGCAATGCGGGACAGCTTGCGTGATATTCAATGTAACTTTGTTGTAGGAGGTCCTGAGCAGCCGCCCAGATATCCCATTGTGCCAAAATCCCCAGTGCAGCCGCACGCATCATAAAACCAGCAGCGGAACAGTCCCGTTCATGGGCCTCTAAGGGACCCACCAACCGAACAAAATCCGGTACCGACAATGACGAATTGGAGAGGCAATAATCCATGGTCCATGTAAACGGACATCGGATGCAAGACATCACAGGTTGCACGCAAGTGAAATACGCAAAGCGAAAGGAAAGGGTGTAGGACACACTGATAGTTGCCAAGGGCAGAACATCGAAGCCAACCAGGAGTCGCTCACGGAGCAGCTGGAGGCGTTCGGGATCGAGAAGGGCCCAGTGGAGTGCAGCCATTGCGCAGAAAACAGACCAACAGCAAGACACCGGCCGCCAAAGCGAGGATTAATGGAAATCCACCAAAGACGCTAGAAAAAATGGAATGAATGAATGCCGGTATCACACCGAAAACAGTTTGAAAGGTGGACACGAGGCCAGACCCCACAACCTTAAAAAGTGCACCAGACCCTCGGTGTTTGATGCGTTAAAAATACGATGAATTAACTCCCCAAAATGTTGGGGGAGGTCAGTGTTCAAAAGGGCCTGTATTTCACTGTGGGTGCTCGCCACCTGGAGAATGAATGTCTCCCGGGCGGATGTGAGCATAACCTCCTCATTCAATAATAGGGCCTTTATTCTGCTCAACTTATTGAAATCTGCCTCCATGGTAGGAATGGAAGGCCAAATAGAGCTATCAACGATGTCGTGAGGGGGAGGAAAAAGCACATTCTTGCAGCAGACAACTCTGTGCGAGACTAACAATATACGGAATGCCGGCCTGCAGGCCGCAACAATTTTCGTTATTTAAAAGCAAATAGCTACCGTTGGTAAGCAAAGTAAAAGTAGGAGAAATAACAGGAGCAGGAATACCCTTCAGGACACATGCAAGATTTGGAACTGAAACGCTACAAGCCCCGTGCAATTTAATATGTTTACAAATAAGCGAATGACCCACAGTTGAATCACAAGACTCCCCCATGAGAAATACTTCCTTGCCATCTCTAAGGCATTTATACATGAAAGGCAAGGACCAAAGTTCATGCAGGAAAGCACCACCCAAAGGCTGGAAACGGCCCACAGGATAATGCTTCATGCACGAACTGAACTCAAATAGGGAAAAAGGTAAAGCTATAACCCCATGAACTAGCCATACCGCAGAATCTAGTTCTGCTAATGAGAACGGTAAAGGATCCACTTTTTCAATATGTAACAAAGTGTAAGATGCATCTTTCATGGACATGAACTGATGTTTGTCAGTCAAATTAAAAGGCAGAAAGAGGGCAGTGGTGTTTAACAAATTCCAAGGAACTTTACCCAACTTAAGAGTTTGCAAAGTCCATGCAAACTGCATCACTGAGCGCAACTGATTCTGACCATGATACAACATAGAGACATCATCTTGTACAATATCAACAACAGAGGATACAATATTGTCTAACGTGTAAATGCGGGAAGACAGGGTATTTATACTATTGTCAACAACAGCAAGCACCTTTTCCAAATTTGCTTGGTCTATTTCTCTAAGACGGGAAGCAGCTTCCATTTGTGACAGCTTCCAGAGCTCATTATACGCTTCATAAATGAATCTCTTCGGTCGGGGACCACGAGGTCCCAAGATAAAGTCAGATGAGTCAATAGTGCCTGATAGGAGGGATAAATGGTTCTTAACAGAGTCTAAGGACGAATGTTGTAACCATTGTTTACATAATTTACCAACTGAATACGTGGTCACAGTACGAGTTTCAGTAAATCTCGGATCAGGCTTGTCCTGTATGTAGCCAGGAACTGTGCCATGAAAACGAAGTTGGCATGCATTAGATGATATGGGCCATGCCAACCAGGGTGACTGTATTAGTGCAGAAACGTTAAAGGAATTGTTCTGAAACTGAGCCTGTAACGCCATAAGGGACATATTAAAATGCAAACTATCATTTGGAAGACTCGACAAGGATGGGATGGTTGGCGCATTTAGTTGTTTAACGGTAGCCAACCCCCAACACGTGGTCTGATAAATGGAAGCATTTAGAAATAGAATTTGGGCTGGGATAAGGCAAGCACGGTGCAGGGCCTCAGTGCCCTGCACCTGCCATGGCTTCGAACCCCAAATTGATTTCAAATTCACTGTGTCTTTCCAATATTCATAACCACCCACTGCCAAGGCGCTCAAAAAGGAACCCGAATATAATAATTTAGTATGGGTCAACATTATTTTCTGAGTCAATGGAGATTTTAATTTAAAATAATATGACCCAGGGTTCGATCGATTAAAATCAGTAAAATAGGTGAATTTATTTCGAAGAGTTTGGGAACTACCTGGCACGGGGTTTGGGCAGTGTTCCCATTGGGTGTAAGTAACAGGGCTGCGTAGTGCACTTGGTTTGTGGAGAAAATGATTGCCCCAATGCTGGTAGCAATACAAATCGGCATAATTCGCAGAATTCATATACAAGTCTTCAGCATTAAAAGAGGCATAATATTTTAAATCCGCAAACAATGCTTCAACTGCATGCACATCCCAATCATCAGAATGAATATTACTTTTTACTACATCACCCGTTGAGACTCGAAGGACATTTGGTACATTAATAATTTCTGTCGGACCATGTATTTGAAAGTTTACCGCATCCCATACTATGCCATCAGCAACTGGAAACGCTGAAATGTTCACAAATGTGTGGTCACGCTTCATGATGTGTGAAGAGGAATGTGGAGCCAAAGTTCCAGCAACACTGTTCACAGCAGAGCGTTCAGGTAAATAGTGACCATTGATGAGTAGAAAGAACACTGTGACAAAGCCAATGGACATGAACAAAAAAACCAAGAAAAGTACCATCCAAATGTATGTCCAAGGTGGGATCAAAAAATTGTCTCTAAACCACGATACAAAAAGACTAAACTTGGACGGGACTTGTGATGAATTGGATTCTGAGTCAAAAGAATAACGTGTCGGGCTCAGTGGCGTTGTTGGTTGGTGTGCCACCGACTCTGTGGCGGGATAAGTATATTCGTCCTCGTCTATGCAGGGTGATGCAGGGGGTTAAATACATTTTCAGGCAAATCAACCATCTCTATGGTAACATCAGTGACTGTTCGTGCAGGCGTACCTCGAACGCTTGTCCGATAAATGGCAGGACAAGAGACCGCTGGTGTGACACTATTTAGGATCGGCCAGATGTTGTAGCTTGACATTTTCCACTGAGATGTATCTGTTTTCCTTGCGACCGGAAAGCGGTGGTAAGATGACTGTACGTGTTCCCTTCAAGCCCAGCACTGGAACCGGTGCACGAAAAGAGGGGCCAAATTCTTTTTTGTTCTCCACCTTCTCTCGTACCAGGTCGCCAATCTTCGGAAGCCAGCCGGCAACCGGAATCTGCAAAGCAGGGTCTGTGGCTGAAGGCAAATGTGCAATTGCTAGTTTGTCTCGGGCTTCTTGTAAGTCCTGTAACATAGTAGAATGATTATCTACATCAAACTTGGCGGATTGCGCCGCCATGTCTAGACCATCAAGGTCAGGCACAAACATTCGTATGCCAAAGAGCATTTCGTAAGGGGTCCGCCCACCCAGAGGCCTTCTAGGGAGATTATTAAGTGCACGTTGAACAGTATACAAGTGGGCCAGCCAGTTCCTGCCAGTACCTATAACTCTAGCTGTCAAGGATTGCTTTAAGTCACGGTTCATTCGTTCAACGATAGAGTTGCCCTCAGGCCTATACGGAGACGAAAATTTCACCCGCACCCCTAAGGAGCCCATTGCGTCCTTGTAAGCCTTAGAGGCAAACGCCAGACCTTGGTCAGAATGGAAGGTGCCGCATGCAAAAATTCCCACAAAGACTCGCAAATCCCTAATGACATTTCGTGCGTCAGCACTCCGTTGTGGCCAGACCCAGATGAACCGTGTGCACGAGTCCACTGCCACTAAGATATATTTATAGGCAGTGTCTGAAGAAAATGGACCGCAGTGATCCAAGTAAACACACCCAAAGGGTCTGTTCGAAATTGCAAGCGAGGTCTGCGGTGGTCTTGTGACTGTCGAAGGCTTGATCTGTTGACAAACGTCACAGGAAAGCACATAAGTACGTGTATCTTTGTATAAACCACGCCACCAGTAACGCTGCTGCAATATGGAAATTGTCGCTGACACACCAGCATGCGCCGAAGCCATGCCTTCGTGTGCTGCTGCCATCAAGGAAAGTCTGCGGTCCGCGTTGGGGATCAGCCAAACCCCAACGTTAGGTATTGTTACATAAGGAGCCTGATCGGGACCTATCTGGTAAGAATATTTAGAAGGGAAACCTCTAGGGTAATTAATTCCTTCTTTTGTTGCAGCAATAGCTGCCAAGATATCAGTGTCTATTCTAGACATGGATCTAGTAACTGCTGCTACTGAACACGTGAGTACTGCTGATCTGGCAGCTTCATCTGCCAGACTGTTACCAACAGCGTGTGCGCCCACCCGCTGATGGCCTAGGGTGTGAACCACCTGTGTGAGTGGCAGACGTCTTTGTAATTCTGCCACCCTAACCCAAAGCATTTTATGCTTGATTGTGTTGCCTTTAGCGTCTCTATAGTCATTTTGCGACCAAAAGAACAGATTGTCATTGTATGATTGAACACAGTAGTAAGAATCGCACACGATTAAAGTGGTCACATCAGGATTTACGAACTCAAGCGCAAGCACCAATGCGCGCAGCTCGGCCAATTGTGCAGTACTATCCCCGAGTGTCTGAGTGTGCACCACAGTGGATCTGAACTTTCCGTTCACAAAAGTACCTGCAACAATAGCACATGCGGCAGAATAAGCATGCTTGGATCCCGTGGCCGGTTGTGCCGAACCATCGGTATAGATCACACAGTCGTAATCCTCAAGCGGCAATAAAGACAGAGGAGGAGGATGAACGAATTCATACTGTAAAAACTCCTGAGTCTGAAGAGAAGAATCGAATATGAAAGTGACATCCGGAGACGTCAAAGAGGTTGCCCATTGAATCCAACGGGGGTGCAAGGCTTTAGAGTTCGGAACACTTGCTTTAGTCACTGCCTCTAGGGCAGGATAGGGTGTCACCACCAGAATGCGTTTTCCCTGTGCCAGTGCGCGCTCCTTCAGGATCGCCATTTGCACTGCTGTTAGCACTTTCTCCACAGAGGAGAACCGCATTTCTGCAGAGGTGTATAGATGTGACTTGTAGGCGATAGGTACTGTGTCTCCTTCATTAAAGGTTAAATACGTGAAGCCCACTGCCCCTGGAATGATTCTAATCACCAAGTTTGTGTGGTTATCACGCGTCAAAAGGTATTTAGACTCAAGAAGGTCTTTCTGCAGTGATTGCAGAATGGAGGTATGCTCCGGAAGCCAGCAAGACTTCGAAAAAGTAGGCTGTATCAAGGCATACAGTGGCTTGATACGCTGGGCATATTCGGGAATGTATGTACGTCCGAAATTCAGAAAACCCAGCAAAGACTGAAGCTTCTTCAGATTTGTAGGAGGGCACAGAAGTGCACATTTCTCCAGAAAATGGGGGCTAAACCCTTACCTTCATTGTTGAGCTCATAGCCCAAGAACAAAACGGTAAACTCAGCAATATGGGATTTTGCAAAGTTAATTTTGTATCCCTGAACCGCAAATTCAAGAATAATGCGGTCCACTCGCATCAGATGCGGAAACAATTCATCGTCTGTCAGATAAATGTCATCCACATACGAACAGGCGTCTGGATCTATGCCGTCTAATAAAGAGACAACACGAGCGGCAAACACTCCTGGACTATTTTTGTACCCCATAGGAAGACGCCTGAATTTGAACATTGTACCACCGGAAGTAAAGGCACACCATTGGCCACTCTCCGGGGCTAAGTTGTGCGTGTAGAATCCATTTGAAAGGTCAAGGGTCGTTTTGTATTTTTACGAACAAGACTGTCTACAAGCGCAGAACTATGGGTATTTTGCACCGCAAAGGTCCGACAATGAGAGTTCAAATGCCGGTAATCCAATACTAAACGGTACGATCCATCGGGTTTAGAAACCGCGAAAAGGGGATTGTTCATAGGTGAGACACAGGGTTCAATTACTCCCTGATATTCCAACTGTGTCAGAATTTCGGAAACGGGGCCTTTGGCTTCACGTTTTATGGGATACTGGGGTTGTGGCTGCGGCAACGATCGCAAAGGTATTTCATGGGGGAGATTCTTCGTCCCAACCCACGTGATTGCGGAATAACGCTGGAGCCAGGGACACAGCCCATTCTGCTGCAAGAGCCTTTGCTTTGTCCTTTGGGACATGTCTAGAAAAGCTCGGAAGGATTACCTCCTCCCCTTTACGCGCAGTAAGTACGAATGGGGGTGGCCAATCCGCCTCTGCTAATAAAATATCATATGAAGAGGTCAGATTTTCCCAAAAAATACCTTTAATTACTCGCTGTATATCACCTTCAATTTGGAGGACAATATTAAATAGTCTGTCAGGGGTGCCACTCTGGTGTCTGCTGTTTCAACAGTAATGAATGTTTCAGTGGCTGTCGCCTCCATATGAGGACGTAGCGCCTCCCGCACTATGGTTACTTCCGCGGCGCTGTCTAGGAGGGTTACTGCCCACGTCCAATTCAGGAGTCTCGTTCTCACCGTTTGTGGCATATTTAGCTGTTAAAGCGGCAACTTTCTTCTTCTGAAATTGTGGTCGAAAACGTTGAGCGTCTTCTTCTTTTCCTCTGACTTGTTGTCGAGGCTGGTCTCGTCCCTGTGGGGCCTCACGGGCCCTTCCTCTATCCTGGCGGTCTCCTCCACCGGCCTGTGACGAAGTCTGTGCCTGTAAAGAACGAGGAGAACGCGTATCAGGGATCTGAAACCTATCCGGAGACTTAATTCTCGCTCTATCGCGTAAATCATAAGTACGTTCAGAAGAAACTGAAACCGGGGATGCGCCTCGCGATCCCGGCTTTGTCTGTTGCTTACCCTGTTTTTTCAGCCTCCAGCTCTTTTTAGTGAAGACTGGTTTCTCATCCTTCTCAGATTGAGATTTGGTTTGTTGCTGTTGTGGTTGCGATTGTGTTTGCTGTTTAGCAAAGGCTTGTTACCCAGGCTGTTTCTACCAATAGTTTTGTAAGCCTGGGTAATAATTTTCGGTAATTCGCGAGGCTTGTCCAATTCTGGGACCAAAGCCAAAGCGTTCGCTACTTGAAAGTTCACTGCATCGCCCTTGACATTCGCAAGGATCAGTTCAGCTACTATTTCAAACACTCCCACTAGTCTCATCCCTAATTCCACCGCCGCTTCAGGGCCGTGTTCATCCTGTACTTTTTAATTACAGAGGGGAGAACTGTCATGGAAGGCGTACCAAAACATTTAGAATATACTGCTGCGAATACTCTACCCCAGTTGTCACATGCTGTCAACTCGGGAATTAAGTCTTTTGGCAAACTAATCGTCAAAATACGATGTTTATCCACTGGAGATGTATGTGGAAAAACTGCCTCCAACTGATCAAATTTTTCTGCAAGCCAATAAGGGAAATCATCCTTATGTTGTGGACGTTTGCCCATCACAGAGTTCACCATGACAGGACTTATGGTTACTCCGGCTGCACCAGCTGGATGGCCGGCAACTCCAGGAGGGGCTCCCTGGATGTTGCCTGTAACATATTGCACTAAGGCTCGATGCACTCGTACTAAAGCCGAATACATGTTACGCAATTCCGCGACTGGTATCGTCATATATCGCGGATGTGGGGTGTACCCGGCCAAAACAGGCCAAGTGGCCCCATCAATAGATAAGGGGCCTAAACGAACCGTGGTAGTCGGTTGTGGAAGGGCGCCATTAAACCAAACACGGTGTTGCCAAGCCGTGAGCGGTACCTCAAGACAAGAATAAGGTATATAATTATTAGGAACTGCGGTGGCTGTATATTCATGGAACAAATCGTCAGTCCCATCCACTGCAGGAAAAGTTACCCATGAGTAGAACACCTCAAAGTGGTAAGCCGGATCGGCTTGTACCACAAAGATCAGTTCGACTCCAGCATCTGGCACTCCATACGCCCGTAAGTGTGTTCGGAGTGCTCCGCGGATATGCGCCGCAATTTGAACAGCCATTTACGGCTAAAATACTTCGACAAACTAACAGGAGGCAGCACAAGTAGGGTTTTAATCAAGAAAAACCTTTTCTAATAACTTCAAGCTTGAAAGAACCTACAATAACTGTAATATAGGAGGTATCACCATCACACACGCTTCCGGAAGCGTACGTGAGGGTTGTGTGGACAAGCACAAGTACTACTCAAGCGTCTCGCAAGTAAGCTGCCCCACTTGTTGGTCGCGCCATGTCATAGGGTTTCTGCACATACAGAGCTATGCACAGGATAATAGGACCTCGGAATATAGTGGTGAGCCAACCATAAACCTTAGCACCCAAAACCCCAACCCAACTAGCCTTAGCGTCCCATTAGCACCAATGTACCAATGCTTAGACAACCCAGAACACGGTATCTCTCTCTCAGGACTCGCAGAGGCAAGAACACTCTTTCGTCACATTCGTACCTGTCCACAACATGCGTATGAAGAGACACTGTATAGGTTAAAATGTTTATTTCAACTTACGTGCTCTAAGATACAGTACACGTGTCAGTACTAGTAGCATAATACATAATAACAATATAATCAGCATAGTTACTACTCCATAAAATACGAACGGGGAAAGCATCTCATAAAGTAGTGGATATATGTCTAACTAACATTACCACCCTCCCCGTGCTGGAAGCCAGTTTATTATAATAATAGAAGACCTTTGGGCTTTGACTAGCGAACCCCCATACCTCAGTCCCTTGATGCAAGACTACATCAGCAAACAATCACAGCTCTTCTCTCTGGAAAGGTCGTCTCCAAGTGTCATCTTAGAGCAAGCAAACGCATTATTAAAAGCACACTAATTTCTCGATGGCAGCTGTACAAGTGTTATGTCTAGGTGCGAGGGACGGGCCAAATCAGTATAAACCAGGGGGTTGTTATTCGACCTTGTAACTGTTGTTCAGACTGAGCCCAAAAGGGAACAGGAGAAAAGGTGAGCAACAGAATATGCAGACTGTTGCAGAATCACTTGGCAATAACAAAGGGCGAAAGAACAACATCCAATAATAACGTGCGCAATAGTCATCATGGCGTCCAGGCCTGCGGAACCTGGTCAGCCCATCCAGGAGGCCATGATCCACAAGACAATACGAGGTTGATCCCCCATCCCCGTGTCCCCATGGGTCCCAAGCAGCACAAAACATTGGCTAAAGGCTTGATTATCCCGAAAGGTTTTGAGTTTTTACTGGAAACTGGTGTCTCAAATTGGGCTCTTGTTGCAAAATATTGGTTGCCTGGTAAAGAACTTGAAAATTGTTGCTGACATGCATTGGTAGGCAAAGAAATTCTTTTCAAGTCTGGTCTACTGTGCTTTTTTCAAAATATGTCCATGTCTGGCAAAGCCACAAGGAATTTAGAGCTCCGGCTTGCTCTATTACAACTACTTGCATTGAAAACATTGTAGGGAATGGTTCTTTTCTTCACATCAAAAAAGGGGAGGTAAATAAATGTGGCCTGGGGCAAAGTAGTAATGAGTATCATTGTGTCCAATTGTAATTGAAGTGGCTGTTCCTTACTGTAATATAGTTTCATTGTAGTAAACAAGGATATAGTACATCAGGCGTTTGCTTCACTGTACTGAGACAGTTACCTCCTTTTCTTGTCTGATGTACTACTTTCTGAAGAACAGCAGGATTCTAATCTTATAGAAGTGGGAGCTGCAGTGGTAGCTTAGGTGTAACTCATGCAGCCTCATTCACAATGGTGTGATATTCAGAACAGCCTTGCTTCAGACCTGTATCAGTCCTTGGCACTAAATATTGTAAGCACATCTTATGGAATACATGAGGAAGCTAGATCTGAGCTGAAGGTAGACGTGTTCCTATAACCTATGCCGCATTTCCAGTGCTGTGCAAAACCTGTTAGCCTATATGCCCTATTAGTTTGAGATTGAGCAAACACCTAAATTGGTGCTGGTGAAAGCAAACAGTGATTGAAGGGGGGAGGGGGGTATGGCCCCCTTTCCCTGTTGCCATTAGCATGCCACTGCATTGATATACATTATCCCAGCTTAATATGGTGTCTAGAAGAACTAATGAGCCTCATGCTCTTTGAGCTGGCAATCTCTATATTGGATTGTATACTGTTTTTGTGTTAGGGTGGTGGGGATTTTGTATTTGACCTATGTTGGTGCTTGACTGTTTTCTCTCTTTGATTAAAGATGTCACTTTTAGAAGGGAGATTCGATAACTCTGTGTAGGGCTTGTTAACTCGGAGTCTTGGAGAAAGTCTTGTCTCTTGCTTGTTCCAACCGCTTCCAAATAATTGTTGAGATGCCCAATCCTAAAGGTGCAGGCTCATTCTGTTGAAGCAAAGCCAGTATACATGGAGATACAGAGCTGTAATGACCCGGAATTATGCCTGAGCACTTAACTCTCTGAGAGGAGGCATTCTGTCGATGTCTATCTAAACACAGTAGTTACTTTCTTAGTAATGTGAATAGTATGACTTTGTAGTTCTTTTTGTGAAATCTCAACTTACACCATCCATTCAGCCCCTAGGCTTACCTTTCTGTAAAACCTGGAAAGCGTGGAACCAAGGTGTGACCCATTCGCTGGTATTGCTTGAAGAGCCCATGCACTAAAGTGTTCTCTTGTGAACTTAACTGAATGACGTATAAAGTTCAGTTCTTGTGTTCCTGGTGTAGAATCTCAATGCAAAAATGATGCTTTAGAAATGAGGCAGAAAGCACTGGGTACCTATAGTGGTCAGAGAAATGATATTGATATAATGTAATCAATACCCCTGTGTGACTGATGCAAGTCATCCATTTGAGCCCCAGTGCTTGCATGGTAGCACACTGCATTTGGGAGCTGCAGCGTATCCTGCCAACACCACATATTAATGCTGGCAGACTTGTTTCCTTTAGACCTATGAACCCAGTGATCTCCCACTGGGAGATCTAGCTGACAGCTTGAATACACTACCGACTGTTGGAGTTCTAATGTTACTGGCTACATGAGTGAACTCCATCAGTATAGTAGTAACAGTAATGTCACAAACTGAGACGTTTGGTGTACATGAGATGAGTTGCAATAAAAAAAAATGTTGAAATCAGTGTACTAAAAAGATGGAATTATGGTTGCAAAGCTTGTGGTCTTGGTGCAGCTTGCCCCATAATTTTCTATTCTACTTTGGAAAAACTGTCCTTTGCTCTCATTTTTGTGCAGCTGTTGATCTCCATGAGAAAGTGATATATATATATATATATATATATATATATATATATATATATATATATATATATATATATATACATACTAAAGAGTGACTTCAACGGGTGTTTCCTTCACAGTGACAATTCAATTAAATGTGTCCTAGATTTGCATATTAGGTCCCTGATTACTAGTTCTCAGGAGGGAGGGTGCTATTTATCGCGATAAAATCTAACTGTGTTCCTACTGTTTTGACCTGTTGAAATTTAATAAAGGACCAGATTTTATGGCACCCTGTAATTTTTGGGGGCAGTAAACTCTGCATTACTTGAAATGCTGACCCTTCTGCAGGGTTCAGCAAAGTCTGGCCTACCCATAATTAGCAAAACCAAAGGGGATGATGGACGGAGTGTTGAACATTGCAAGCACTCACCCCCAGTCAACTGATCTGGGTTTAATCCATCATCATTCTTTAGCTCACTCCGCCACCCGAGTTCAGACATGGCCATATGCAAATCAGTCTGACCCTGTGCCTCATGGAAACAGTCCAGCCCGAACTGCCAAGCCATGTCTTCCTGGACCGGAAACAAGCATCCTGGGCCCGGTTTCTGGCTTACAGCCGTCATCAGCCAGGCTATCTTGAATCCAGTGGCAAAGTGAGCAAGGGACCCACGTCTGGGCATACCCTGCCAACTTAGGGCGAACATAGCAAAACCAAAGGGGATGATGGACGGAGTGTTGAACAATGCAAGCACTCACCCCCAGTCAACTGATCTGGGTTTAATCCATCATCATTCTTTAGCTCACTCGCCACTGCGAGTTCAGACATGGCCATATGCAAATCAGTCTGACCCTGTGCCTCATGGGAACAGTCCAGCCCGAACTGCCAAGCCATGTCTTCCTGGACCGGAAACAAGCATCCTGGGCCCGGTTTCTGGCTTACAGCCGTCATCAGCCAGGCTATCTTGAATCCAGTGGCAAAGTGAGCAAGGGACCCACGTCTGGGCATACCCTGCCAACTTAGGGCTGAACATAGCAAAACCAAAGGGGATGATGGACGGAGTGTTGAACAATGCAAGCACTCACCCCCAGTCAACTGATCTGGGTTTAATCCATCATCATTCTTTAGCTCACTCCGCCACCCGAGTTCAGACATGGCCATATGCAAATCAGTCTGACCCTGTGCCTCATGGGAACAGTCCAGCCCGAACTGCCAAGCCATCTCTTCCCTGGACCGGAAACAAGCATCCTGGGACCGGTTTCTGGCTTACAGCCGTCATCAGCCAGACCCATAATTAGCCCACAGACCGATAGCCAGACTAGTTCCATGGTAACTTAGTGTCCACACCAACGGTGATATCTGCAACTCTCACTGCATAGAATATATATAAATTATTACTAGTAGAGTGGAGTGCAAAGCAGGTAAGGAGACTTCACACACGAAAAGTGAGTCTTTTATGCAGGGTGGCATCACCTGAAATGATGCTTCTCCTAATGTCTCTTATCACCTCTTACATTTAAGGTTGAGTCTACTAGACCGCATAGTGATGGCAAAAGACCTAATGTCGGCTTACCAGGAATGTACACAGGCTTACAGCCCACTCATTGCTTGCCATTGGCTGGCTTTATTGTCACTCATTGCCTTGCTTCTTATTCAGTAGTTTCCCTTGTCCCCGTTTGTCCATCTTCTGTTTGTCCCTTCCTGGGAGCTTAACATCTTTACTATCTCTCTGACTAGCTTGCTTCTATCCATACACGGTTTGCTTTTGGGAGCTTCTTTTTTTTCTTGCTTATTTATGTTTGTGCTTCTTCCCCTACCAAATTCCCTGCCTCCCCTAAGCTCTGTGTAGCTTTCTCACTTGTATGCTTCTCCCCCCACTCCTTTATTGCCCTCCTTTGTGTGCTATTTCCCCCATCCACTCCCTCTTGCTTCGCTCACCATCTCCTCTGTCCCCCCTTCACCCACCTTATGTTTTTGTGGGGGAGTGTGGGCAGGTGGGAAATAGCCAGCAAATTGTGGCTGACCACTCAGCCTTTATCATAAATCCAGTTTTTGCTATTATTTGTACGTTTTTTTTTAATTCACCAATCTATCACAGACTGTAAAAAATTAAAAATGGCAAATGTGTCGTTTGGTAGATGGCAAGCATAATGGCACATGCACATGGTGCAGGCATTACAGCATTAAGCCTCTTAACTGTAGGACATGCAGTGAGTGGTTTCCTCGCTATATCGCACATTACGGTTCCCTTTCAAAAGCGGTTTGATGTTCCAATGGTTCAAACACATTTTTATCAGAAGCGAATCGGTCAATGGCACTCATTATTGTAAACCCAGTTAATGAGAATCCATGAGCCGGCATGTGCCAAGGGAGGAGATTTTCCATCGAAACTATTTTGTTTAACCAGAGCTGTACAAAACTGGCAGTCCCTTGCTTAGAGACCTGTTTGACATTCACCAAAACATTTCGGTGTTCTCGGGTGAGAAAAAGCTGTATTTTCCAACTGTCTGTTGCATGTCACTGTCCGGCTATCACAAACTTTCTTAACTGCATGTGGAGTTTGGGTGGCACATCAGATTCAGAAGTAACAGCCCTTGAACAAAGGAAGGATTGACAGGAAATGACTCCTTTTATATTAGTATAAATAAAACGTGGTGCTCGTTCTCAATTGTAGCTCCGTTTTTTGTTAAAAAGGCTCATTATCTTTTAAACCACTCCATTACATGTTCACGTGCAATCTTGCACCATTCCATTCATGGTATTTTACACCTTTTTATTCTTCCACCCCAGTTAGCCATGCACACGTATATCAATATGAAACTTGTTTATTTTTTTGCTGGCTAAGTTTTCTATATTCTTTGAATCGTCATTGTATGTGCACATTCAGTTCATTTTTTCTTAGCATGTATACATCCATCTAATTCCTCGTTTTTGATTTTGTATACTTTTTCCTCATTCATAAATAAAGTACAATATAAAAGCACAATGCATATTGAAAGAAAATTTTCTAGGCTAGGTTTGCCGACAGGACAGCAGCCTTGGTGAAATAAGTCTGGCTCCTCTGGTGCATGTGCTTGAGGTATCCGCACTCACAAATGTTTTGATTTACTTCGTTTTACAAGGTTGAGTGCCTGTGCTACATCAGGACTTTATCACTATACTTGGGCACGTAGAGGTCACAAGTTCTAAAAGATGTCCCTGTCTTATTACGTATGTTCATCTTCGTCTGCCATGGATTAGTGAATTGTTAGACACACTTGCCAAATACACCATGGTGGGTGTCGATGATGTGTGTATTTTGAGAACCATACCCCAAGAACTTATTACCTTTCCTCTTTATTGTCATGCTTCTATCCTTTCCTACGGGCAACCACCAAACACTTTTGGACCTTAGGAGTAAATAAGTGTATGTGATGCATGACTGTGTTCCTCCACTTATTGAGAATGGCCCTTATTGCAAAATTAGCGTACACATTCAAATGAAAAATAGTTTTTGGGTGATAAGCAAAAAGATAAAATAGGGATCTGTTAAATTACAGCCCTGCAGAAAGCCATGAGACCCTGTGGGGGCTAAGATGGTTGAACCATGTAGACCATGATTTGGTTGATGTTAGGCAGGGTTGTGGAATCTAATAACAGATCTACTTGTCCATGGGACAGGTAGCTTCATAAATCTATTTGTCCTGTAACAAAATCCTATTGTTCCTTTGGTGCCATGTAGTGCACTGTCAAATAACTGAAGTATTCTCATAATAGAAGAGCTCTGATAATAGCCTCTCTGTCAGGCTCATAGTATAGAAGGATTTGAATGTTAGCAATTCCCTTATTTTGCCTCCTTTCTGCAGATCTGCATACTGGGGTTGGAGGTGTAGCAGTAAGCAGTAGTTCCAGGGTTAGAATACCCTTTTGCGTCTATGCAAACCTACTAACTTGCATGTTTTTGGGGGTTTCACCAGCTCTTCTCAAATCTTTTCCCATACTGAGAAAGGTAGGAAATTTACTCCTGACAACGGCAGAAGTAAAATTTCTTCCAGGGCTTGGAAAAATGTGGTTGGAGGAAAAGTGAACTTGTAAACACTCAACATATTTTCGTAGGGGCAAACTACACATTCATATTTGCTCATGCTGAAATGCAGGTCACAAATATTTTCTAGGAGTGTGATTTCCTGGCCTACTTAAGGAAATGTATGTGAATTCATAACAGACTTAAATCTGAATTAATGCAGGGACATATATCATGGGTGCACAATTGTGACTTTCTTTAACAATTAGGTCTGGCGTTAATCAAGACATTTTGTTTTCATTAAAATGCTATCTCTCTTAATCTATTGGCTGGCTTCACTGTGTGTGACAGCATTCTGCTCTTTTACAAGGAGCATATCGGCACACAAAGTAGTTGTGTTCAGTGCCAGGAACTACTATGGCAATGTGGGCTTTTTGAGACCAAAAACTATGTTAATTATGAGCCTATGTCTGTAGACCTGCAGGCAGAAGAGGCCTATCAAGAACTCCACAGCTGCTGTAGGTGCTACAGCTCACGACACAATGCCCCTGGTGCAGACACAAAGTAAAACAAGTGGCCCAGTGCAAGGACAGAAATGGGGGTGGGCCTGAGGCCTGCATGAAAGCCCATGGGGAAAATAAATAGATTTAATGTAAGCCTTGGATGATGTAAGATATGAGAGGCCAAGGGGAGCGGGTCAGGGCTGTTCAGAGAGGGCGATGGAGGGTTGGATGGGGTTGGGGCTTAGCAGGTACAGGCACCGGATGAAACATAAGGTCTACAGGAAAGGCTAAGGGGGGTGTGAGCACGAGCTGCATGAGAAGGGAAAGCAGGAGGTGAGGGTGAAGAGGGATCTTGGGGCCATATGAGGCCCAAGGGTGGAGCACAGAATAAAAGGCAGGGATCACAAGGTTCAAGTCGGAGCAGGAGCCAAGAGACAGATTAGGCAGCCTCTTACATGCCAGTGCTGTGAGTGTTCTAGCTGCAGAAGCTAGGTGTTCCTCTCGTGCTCGAAGTAAATGACAGGACCAGGGGAGGGCCTGGAAGCCACACAAGAGCTTCGGGGATAAAGGACAAAGCAAGTGCTGTGGATGTTCCATAGGGAGCTGCAACTTTGAGCTCTACTCCATCATGTTGTTGTTTTGCTCTGGGGAAATGAAAGTGCAGGCCCCAGCTTTTGCATTCACCCTTTCACTGCCAATAAACTTCTCAGAGCTACTTATTAACTGGCTGTGACCAACAGGGTTGAACAGCTGAGTATCGGATTACTGCAAGACTGTCTACTTGTCCTTCTGAACTCCTGCTAGGGGCACCTTAAATTGCCCCATAAGGCACCCCATGTGTTTTGTTTTAGCCTTACCTTAGTACCAGTTGTTAATTAAAGAAGCCCTCTTTTGGTTGCTTGAGGTAATTTTAATTGTCTCCCTTAGAAGTGCTCCCTCCTTCTAGAGGTTGAGCAGACCTGGGTACAGTAGGTGCTCCGGGTATGGACTCGATGTTGAAGCATGCCACAAGAGGAAACTCTAGTTGGTGAGAGCCCTTTTAAAAGCTTTTAAGACTTTCCAGGGTAGAAAAGGCATCCTAGTGGCACCAGTGCCCTTTGATTTGCTTCTGTCTGTATGTACAGTCAATTGGACTGGAAAATCTGATTCCTTTTAGCAACATTGAACTGAATGTACTATGTCCTTAACTGTCCGTTAAGAAAATGAAAACCAAAAAATAATTCTTTCTTTCTGTTGTCTTGCCCCCGTGAAAATATTTAAAAGGATCTTTATGAAGACCAAATGATGTCGTAAATAGATATCGTATGTAACTGTGGAGTATTTGTGAAAGACAGCGAGTCTTCTAAGACCCTCAATGCTGCCCGGTGCAGGGTTCCACCTCTAATTCACTTTGGGTTCGCTATCAAAATAATGAGGCAAGCGCTGGAAACTGGAAGACAAGAAAAAGGTTTATTTCTCATGAGGAGATCACGTCAACTGCAGACACCGGGATGTCTGAGGGAGGTGTTCTCCTGATAACTCCTTTGGCTCTTCCTTTTATACAGGTTTGACACAATGCATTGGTTTCATCAACATGGTTACACAAGCTTGGGGTCCCCGCCCGGGCAGGTTGTCACACAAGCCCAACAGTAATTCTCTTCCCACCCAGGTAAAACGGACAATCTTATCTTGCAGCTGGACCTTGCTTCAGGGTCTAAAACATGTGAGACCGGCCAGATCTAAGAGTCCGTTCTGTTGATAAAAACAGGTCCCATTGTTGGTAACAACAAGTCTTGCTGTTTGCAGTGCAATAAATCATGTTGCAAGAGTCTTTTTGGTGTTTGGAACCTGTTTGTGTAACTAGGTGCAGTGAGGGGTAGAGTGTCCAAAGGTTTGCCTGAAAACAGAGATGAGAGGAAAAACGAGTTTGTGGCAGCAAGTGGCGCTGAGGTTTGTTGTGGCAATAGAGTTTATAGCCCCCAGCACACGTACCAGGTCGGTCAGAGGGTCAGAGGGATGCTAGTAAGGGGCAGGGTGAAACAAAGGTGACCAACAGAGTACAAAATGGCTGTGATGGATAAAAATGACTGCAACTTATGTGCACATAGAATTCCACCAGACAAGATGGCGCAGGTAATGTTCACGATTGTCGTTTTGCTTTTAACAGTGGCCCTTTGAACATAACTAGCCAGCTTGCCAGTCTATTTCGATCTCCATAATGTCCTGTATCTCTTGATCATACATTACTCTCATTTTTGTTAGCTGAGTGTCCATAGTCTTAGGGTGCAAGGTAGTTATGCAAAGAGAACACAAAGGTGGTATACAGTGTATACCCAAACAACAACCACATATTGTCAATACTGGGACCAAGAGAATCATTGATATTTTCCAACCCCACTCCTTCAAGATGCCCCAAAGCCAACTTCCAATTGTCCAAGTCTCTGATCCTTGATGAATTTCTAAAAATAGTCTATGGAGATGTTCGATTGCTTCATAGACAGAAGGTGAATTATCAGGAATGTATACACAGCAGCTGGCACCGATGATGCGGCATGCTCCTCCACGGTCCGCTAGTACCACGTCCAGGACCATGCGATTTTGCAGGGTAACCAGACGGATCGCTTGGAGCTCAGCAGTGTTGTTGGTGAGGATGCCAGCAGTGACGTTCAGGGCGGTCTCTACCGCTTGGGACAGATGTCTGATGGCTCGGCTGTTTGCCGTCGGACCCCATAGCGGGACGAGCCCTTTTGCTGCGTCGAGGAACTGTGATGAGGCAGAGTCTGCTTGATCAATGTCTTTAGAACGCTTTCTCGATGATGCTCTGCAGGGGCTGTGTAGGTTGGTGGCAAAACAAAGGCGATTTAGCACGTGCCCCCCCAGTTTCTTGGGAGCCAGGTGTAGGCTTTGGTTCCACAAACAAAGTACATATTGGGTGATGCAACAAGCGCTGGGGGTTGGCAGTGTTCAAAGTCCTTACAATGCTACAGGTGCTGTGACCCACATTCTTAGTCCCACGGCCTTCAATGCATACAAGGCCAGAGACGTTCACCACAGATAGGGCCACAGTCAGTGTTGCAGCAGTTCTTTTCTTCAGGTAGGAAAATGTGGCTCTGTTAGGATTATTGAACACTTGCATTTCCACTCGTTCTTTGGAGGGGACATTAATCTGGAATGTCGCATTGAAGGTGTGAGGGCAGAAGGGGGCGGCTGTCCTTCCTGTTTTGTTTCGCCAGAACTCGTTGTAGAACTGGGCGATTGTTCCGTCGGAAGTGGCATTGTCTTTGTAACTTTCTTGTAGGAGCATCATCCAGGCAAGGCAAGATCCGTGAATAGAAAAGGGCAAAGGGATGAAAGGGATGGAATGTTCAGTGGCATGTGGTAACAGCCCACAGACCCAACAGTTGGTAGCATTGGTGGCAAGATTGTGCTGGTGCACCATCTGCACGAAAGAATTATTCCAGAATTCTTTGCGTCGTTCTCGGAGATGTGGCAGTAGTGATACCAGGTAGTGTTCTTTCTTGGTGGTTGGTTGCATGGTGGGTGACAATGTTCTGTATGCAGGTGCATTCTCTTCAATGATCCAGAGTGCGACCATCAGCAGGAGACCGGTGAGAAATGCGGCTACAAGTGCAATTGTCTTTGTGCTGTGCAGGTTAGCAGTCTTGGTGTCTTTGCGGTGGTTTTGCAGGTGTTCAGTTTCTTCCATCATCTTCGAGGAGCTCAACAACTGTTAGGACCACAGACTTTTGTCTGGCGCTTTCCTGGTAGCGTTGTTTGACTGTGCTACTGATCTGAGACCTTGACTTAGTTAGTGGCCTGGTCGTTGGAGCTCCCTCCTTTCGTCGATCTTAGGTTGTACCCTTTCCTGGATGGCACCGTGGGGTCGGGAAATTCTGATAGTTCGAGGGTGTCTTCTTGTGGGTAGCAACTCAGAGCTGGTCGGTCTCTCGCGAGTACTTCCTCTTGCACCTCCACCCCTTCACAGGTTGCCAGGGTTGGAGGGACTCGTTTGCAGTGATGGGCATGCAGCCAGTTTCGTTTTCCTTCCACTCGGAGGGCAGTTCGGGTGGTGATCAGGACTTGCCAGGGGCCCGTCCACCTAGGCTCCAGATTCTTTGTTCTTTGGAAGTTGCGAATCAATACATGGTCGCCTGGCTTTATTTCATGTCCCGGGCCCCTGGATACGTCAGGCAAGGCTTGCTGCACCTGTTGGTGGATAATTGTTAGCTCGTTTGTCAATTTATGCAAGTAATCCGACATTAATATGTTCGGGACATCGTTAATGGAGGTGGGTCTTGGTGCCGCCCAAATGCTCATAGGCCTGCCGAAGACCACCTCATACGGGGTCAGTCGGTGTTTGGTTGGGGTGGAGCGCATCGATAACAATGCCAATGGGAGGGCGTCGGGCCATTTCAACCCGGTCGTGGCAACTATTTTGGCTAGTTTTAGTTTCAACGTTGCATTGTGTCTCTCTACCAGGCCCGCTGATTGGGGGTGGAAGACGGCATGGAACTTTTGTTTTACCCCCAACCCTCTCAGTATGTTCTGTATCACCTCGGCTACGAAGTGGGGGCCGTTGTCGCTCCATAAAATTCTGCAAAGGCCGTATCGGGGGAAGAATTCTTTCAGCAATACTTTTGCAGTGGCTAAGGCGGTATTGTCGCGGGTGGGATATGCCTCCACCCATTTGCTAAAAGCGCACACAACCACCAGGACATATTTTAGACCAAGGCATCTCTCTAGTTGAATGTAATCCATTTGAAGGATTTCAAAGGGGTGGTCAGGGACTCCAACCCCTCCCCGTGGTACTACTGTCCCCTTCCCTGGGTTGTGTTGTAGGCAGACTATACATTGTTGTACTAGGCGTTTTGCAGATTCTGCTATCTTGACGTTATGCCATACTCTGGTGATTATTTCAATCATGGGGGTGGAGCCTTTGTGTGCTGGTAAATGTGCCATGGTCAATATGGGGATGAGGTAGGCATTGGGTAACAGCCATTTATTTCCGTCTTTAGTTCTCCAGCAATCTTCCTCGTCTTTTAGTCCCACATTTTCCCACTCGGTCAATTCGTCTTGTGTGCCTGTATGTCCCTTACAGTGGTCCTAGCATCAGTCCATCGTTCAGCTTGTGACCTGGTCACATACATTCGTGTCGTAGTTCTGTCTCCTGCCGTGGCTCGGGCAGTAACGTCTGCTAGTGCATTTCCCTGTCCAATGAGATCAGTCACTTTCCTATGTGCTTGGCATTTTATCACTGCTAACTTCTTGGGGAGGAGGACTGCTTGCGTCAAGGCGGAGACTAAATCTCCATGCAGGATGGGTGTACCGTGTGAAGTCAGGAACCCTCTTTCTTTCCATAAGATCCCAAAATGGTGAACCACCCCGAAGGCATATTGGCTGTCGGTGTATATGTTAACTATTGTGTCAGTCGCTAAGATACATGCTCGTGTGAGGGCAATGAGTTCTGCAGCCTGGGCTGAACGTTGGGGAATATGGGCCGTTTCCAGAACGGTTCGGGCTGTGGTGACAGCGTATGCAGCTGAGGTGGTGCCGTCGGGGAGTTTGATGCACGAACCATCCACCCATAGTTCTCCATCTGGTTCTAGAAAGGCGGTGTGTCTGAGATCTATTCTACTCTTTGTTTGTTCATCGGTTAGTGTCACACAGTCGTGTAGTGGAGTCACGCTAGGATCATTTTCGGGTAGGGGTAACAGTGTGGCTGGATTGAGGGTGGTGCATCGCTTTAGGGTAATGTGCGGTGCTAGCAGGGTCAACTCTTAACCTGTCAGTCGGGCGCTAGTCAAGTGTTGGGTTTTGGTCTGGTTTAGTAGTGTCGACTGCATGGGGTACTAAAACAGTGACTGGATTGGAGAGTACTATTCCTTCGCTCTGGCGTATCGATACTGCTGCAGCTGCCACAGCGCGCAGGCACGCTGGCAGCGCTCTGGCTACTGGATCGAGGGTGGCAGAGAAATATGCACAAGGGCGTTGTTTGTGACCAATTGATTGTGTTAGGACAGACAATGCACATCCTTCCCTCTCGTGCGTGTAGAGGAAGAATGGTTTGGAGTAATCCGGGGTTCCTAGGACAGGCGCTGAACAAAGGGCATTGCGTAGTTCTTTAAAGGCTGACTGGCATTCGGGGGTCCAGGGGAGAGGTGAGGGGATGTCTTTAGCTAGGAGGGAGAGAAGGGGTTTGACAATGAGGCTAAAGTTCGGTAACCACTGTCGGCAAAATGAAGTGAGACCTATCAAAGAGCGGACTTGTTTCTGATCTTTGGGGACAGGGGTGTCTAGAATTGTCTGGATCCTGTCAGGCGTGAGTTTCCTCCCTTCTTTGGATAAAAGGTGACCCAAATAGGTCACTTGTGATTTACAGAACAGCAATTTCTTTCGGGAGACCTTGTGACCATTCTCAGCAAGAAAATGGAGTAGTTTGATGGTGGCTGTGACGGCTATTGGTATGGTGTCCGCTGCTAGAAGGATGTCGTCTACATATTGTATTAGTGCCACTCCATCTGGCTATTGTATGGCGTCCAACTGTCTTTTAAGCGCCTGGCTATAGATGCTTGGGCTCTCGGTGTACCCCTGAGGTGCTCTGCAAAATCTGTACGAACAGGAGTTTAGGGTGAATCCAAATAGATAGCGGCTGTCCTTGTGTATAGGTATGGAAAAGAATGCGTTGTTGAGGTCCATTACAGTGAAGGTGGTGGCAGTGGAGGGGATTAAAGTCAAAATTGTCGTGATGTCGGAAACTACTGGGTATTGTGGCACTACGATTTTGTTTATCTCCCGCAGGTCAATGATGAAGCGGTAGGCTTTTCCGTCTCCCTCTCCCTGTCTCTTTACAATCGGTAGTATGGGACTGTTACAAACGTTGCTCACTACTTCCTCTACCACCCCTGCCTCTACCAAAGAGTGTATGATCTCTGTCAGTGCCTTCTCACCCTCTGGCGATATTTTGTACTGCGGTACTTTCGGTAGTGTTGCGTCCTGTCGTATTGTTACGTGTACTGGGTCAATCATCATTCGTCCTACGTCGGAATCAGCCCTAGCCCATAAGTGTGATGGCAAAGTGTCCAGTAGGGATGCGTCAGTCTCGGAGATGGGAAACATGTGCTGAGAAGGGTTCTCGCTATGGCGCTGGGGGTTGTCATACAGGACGACACGCACTCCGTCTGGTGAGCATCTGATAGTCGCATGGAAGTGTTTCAAAAGGTCGAGACCCATAATGGCGTCTGGGGTGTTGGAAGAGAGGAGGAATGTCGTTTCGATGCTATTGTTGTCAAGGTTAAAAGGGATCGGTCGGGACAAAGGGTTGGTGGAGGGCGTACCGTCAAATCGTATTGAGGTCACATGTGAGCCTGACAAGGGTGCCCTTGGAATCAGTCGCTTGGATAGTGCACTACGTGTTGCTCCCGTGTCTACCAGAAATGGCGACTTAGTGCCCAGGACCTCAGCGGTAACATAAGGGCCTTGCTGATCAACATAGAGCTCGACTGGATACCTCCCTTGCCCCTGGCTGTCCTATGCAAAGTCGTACGTATTGTCATAATCTGTCTGTTGGTACTGATTCTGTTTGGGATGGTCAAATGTGTTCACTCTTCCTGGCCTTTCCTCGCTTGCTTCACTCGCGTACCCTCTTCCACGTCCTCTTCCTCTCTGTCCACTTGCTATTTCCCTCTGCCCCTACCAGCTCCTAACAAAGCCGGGCATTGGGTTTTCCAGTGTCCATATTCTTTGCAAAATGCACATTGATCCTTGGCGTCCTACATATGATGTCGATGAATTGTTTCTAGGTGGCTGTACTCTAGGGGTATTCTGCTGGTATCCTCCCCTATATTGCTCCCTTCCTGTATTCGCCCCCTGGAGTTGTGCTACCATTACCCTTTCCTTCAAGTCCTTCTTTTTCCTTTCTGTAGCCCTGTCATTTTCGTTTCTCTGATGCTCATAGTACTGGGCCATTTGGAGAATGGCCGCCGGTTTAGATGCTGCCCAACTACTTTCGCTGGCTTGTAATTTCTGGGATACATCTGGCAGTAGTCCTTTGACATAGTTCTGCACAAATAAGTGGTGTCCGGTTGCGGTGGACATGTCTTGTCCACTGTAATCGGAGAACACCGTTTCAAATCTGGAGAAATACTCTGAGACATCCTCTTGTGGTTTCTGGCGGCACGCGGTTACTATGGACCAGTCTATCTTTTTCTCTGGGATCAGCGTTTTCACTTTCTGCACTATTTTGTCAGTGAGGTCCAATATTGCTCTAACCGGTTTTTGACCAGGGTTCCGCTGTTTATCTAGTGTGTTGAGTTGTTCCCAGGTATGACCAAGCAGTTCGGTATGGTCTATTTTCCTAATCTGTTTCCACACATCTGCTGGCACACATAACCCGAAGAACAAGTCTATGTCGGCAAGTGTCATTATTGTTGATCTCAGAGCGGTACCTAGCTCGGTGTAAAAGGCGGTGGGGTTCTTTCGTAAATCAGGTAAAGATTTACGGAACGTCAAAATGTCCTGTCTGTCCCATGGTTGATGCACCCAATTGTAGACCACCCTTCCTCTAGCGTCTTGATGGTTCATATCGTCATGAGTCCCTTGTCCTCTAGGAGGTACCCAATAAGGGGCAGCTTCTTTTATCGGCATCATGCTATCTGGTTTTTCCACCGGGGGTCCTGCTATCTTAGATGTCCTGTCCTTATCTATCCGTCCTTGTTCCACGAGGTGACGGAATACCTCCAGTGTGGATGAAAAGAGTTCTGTAACATCGTTGTCGCCTTCATCTCCGGTGTCTACCTTCCTATAGAGAGCCACTAGCCGCTCGGGCCCTACATCTTGGTACTTCTCTTCATATGCAGTAAGAGTGTGGTAACAGAGACGTACAATAAAGTATCGTTTGCGGTTTTCAACATAGGAGTTGCATATGTCAGTTACATACTCTTCTGTCTCCTTCCTATCTATGAGGGATTTAACTATTTTATCAATGCCTGCTCGCTCATTTTTACTTAATCGCGGGACCCTGGGCGCTCCTTTTTCTTTTCATCCTACCTCTACTACTGTATCCTTTGATGAGGCATTTGGTGTGGGTGACTCGGTGGGAGCAGAGGCGGTGGAGACTGAGGCGATCGTGCCATCTCCGGCTATACTTTGGTGGTCCTGGCGTTGTACTACGGGATGAGTAGGGGCGTAAGGGGGTGGCATGTATATGATTGGGGGACCTAACAATAAATCATCATCTACCCTTTGTTTTGCTGGTAACTTGGGGTAAAGAGTCGAGGGCGTTCTAACAGGGCATTGACCTGATATTTTTGATTCCTGTTCCTTTTTATCGATTTCCTTTTCTTTTAGTTTTTCTTCTAATCTTTTACAGGCTTGGTAAGCTGATTTTCGCGTTTCTTTATCTTGTCTAGCTTCGTCCCTTTTCTTTCTTTGAGCTGCCTCTTTTCGCCATAAACCAAAACTGTCAAACATGGCTGGTCTAGTTTTCTTTTTGTGGAGAGCTAATTCTAACGTTTCTATTTTAGCGGGATCGAAAGATCCCGTCAGTGGCCACTGATTTACCCGGTCCTTCCTAGTGTATTTATGCCATAGTTTGCTATAAGCTACGGTGGCTAATCCATACTTTACGTACATGTACTTGTTAGGGGTGCCTTCCAGCGGTGCCGGCTGACTGACCTCTAACGAACGGTCTGGTCCAAAACAATTACAATCCAACAATCTAGAGAAAACAGGCATGACGTATTTATCGGTCAAAAATGAATATCTCAATCAATTTAGACAAAAAGTCTGCACTACCTGTTCTTCGCTGCCTGCACAGAGAGAGAATATTCCTATTCTTCGTTGTTTGCAAGCAGGGAAATGTCGCAAATAACTCAATATCAAAAAAGGAATACTAGTATTTCAATCAAACTATTCAATCAATCAATCAATTTAAGTCGTTTTTTCACGACCTTACCCGGACCGTATGGACGTTTCTTCGTCTTCCCCTTCCAGCGCCTGGTTGTCCTCTCACTCCAACAATCAATGCGGCGTTCCTCTAAGGTCCCAGTCAGGACCGCAGGTCACTCGAGAGAGGTCCGTTCGAAACCAGTGAAGTTCAGTCGATCGGCAGCCAGACAAGGGTCTTCTCAGGCAGGTATACCCCAAACGTTTAGTCGTTCACTCCGTCGTTAGGACCTCTCTACCGGACCCACGCGTCGCTGATGGGCCCCCACGTTTGGGCGCCAATTTGTGAAAGGCAGCGAGTCTTCTAAGACCCTCAATGCTGCCCGGTGCAGGGTTCCACCTCTTATTCACTTTGGGTTCGCTATCAAAATAATGAGGCAAGCGCTGGAAACTGGAAGACAAGAAAAAGGTTTATTTCTCATGAGGAGATCACGTCAACTGCAGACACCGGGATGTCTGAGGGAGGTGTTCTGCTGATTAACTCCTTTGGCTCTTCCTTTTATACAGGTTTGACACAATGCATTGGTTTCATCAACATGGTTACACAAGCTTGGGGTCCCCGCCCCGGGCAGGTTGTCACACAAGCCCAACAGTAATTCTCTTCCCACCCAGGTCAAACGGACAATCTTATCTTGCAGCTGGACCTTGCTTCAGGGTCTAAAACATGTGAGACCGGCCAGATCTAAGAGTCCGTTCTGTTGATAAAAACAGGTCCCATTGTTGGTAACAACAAGTCTTGCTGTTTGCAGTGCAATAAATCATGTTGCAAGAGTCTTTTTGGTGTTTGGAACCTGTTTGCGTAACTAGGTGCAGTGAGGGGTAGAGTGTCCAAAGGTTTGCCTGAAAACAGAGATGAGAGGAAAACGAGTTTGTGGCAGCAAGTGGCGCTGAGGTTTGTTGCGGCAATAGAGTTTATAGCCCCCAGCACACGTACCAGGTCGGTCAGAGGGATGCTAATAAGGGCAGGGTGAAACAAAGGTGACCAACAGAGTACAAAATGGCTGTGATAGATTAAAATGACTGCAACTTATGTGCACATATAATTCCACCAGACAAGATGGCGCAGGTAATGTTCACGATTGTCGTTTTGCTTTTAACATGCCTGGGTATATTTTTTAAGTTTGACACAAAGGTTCTTTACTTTGTGCAATCACATCTTAAGTGGTAGGGTGTGGCATTACCCAGAGTGGCACCATTACTGAGTTAATCTTTGTATACTTTGTGTTCTTTTTATACTACATGGCCACTAAATAGCTCATCTTTACGAGGTGGGATACTTTGTTCCACTACCACCCTTTGTTTGTTGTACAGTCACAAAATGATATACAATTGAACTGTTACCTTCTTAGGGTTTTCCCTCTTCAGTTTTGTTGTATGTTTTGTCCTTGTAGAATTTTAGAATGGTTAACCCTGAGGGTTGGGCATCCATGCTGTTGGAAGGATATTGAGTGTGGCGACATTTAGCACAGCCAAAGCAGTAGCTTTATGAGAATCGGACTGCAAGTGATTACTGTAGAGGTGATGACAATGCTAGCAATTTACAATGCTGTTGCTCTGATTTTTAATTGTTTGTTTGTTTTTTGTTATGGTAGTGTCCCATACTGTGTAGGTTTTTATATGAGTCAAGATTACCAAAACCAAATGTGTTTTCATCACTACGATTTAGATAGTTGGTTGCTCTATCGTCTATATCAACTTTTCTTACAACTTTATAGCGATTGTGGTATGTGCAGGACAATTATTTGTACTGCAGCATTTATTTAATCTATTCATCCTAGTCATTTCATTACTTCCAAATATAGTCTCTTTTAATTCAAACTGCATGGCTCTGCACCACCATCGGAAATGTTTTTTTATCAACATTCACGGTATATATTCTTTAGTACGCCTTCTAGTTAATTTCTGGACCATACTTAATGTATATCTTTTCTTACACAAAAATACTATACATACACAGAAATGCGAAGTCATTTTTGGTTGTGAAATAAATGGTGCCATTGACTGAATATTATTTTGTCCATGCCCAACACAGTAAAGACTGCTCTCTTCCATATGGAAAATAAAGTTCTTGTGCACATTGGTGTGATCAGAGGACTGATAGCCCTGCAGCTAAAACTTAACAGTTTCTACAACATGAACATTTAATAACAACACAACATCTCAGAGCTTTGGAAGTACCCATCCGGTTTCACCTTGAACAAGTGATAAATGGAAACTCATTGTCAGCTTTTTCCTGAGCTGGGAAAGGGCAGAAATCTACTATACAGCCATGTTTGCCACCCCTGCTGAGTTCCTCTGCGATTACACTACCAGCCTCTAAGGGCTGTCAAATTATGCGGAGATGTTTCCATGATGTGGAGAAGCTGGCCTTGACTGTTAAAAATCTATCTGTTGCAGATGCCAGAACAGCCAAACCAGAATGCTAATTGCTTAACCACCGTTTGGAGGTTCCTTTACAAAACTGTTAGCCTCTATAAAGCGTGATGGTGATATCCCAGGACTAAGAATGAGAAAGGGCCCCTGCAGGGGTTAGGTGATCCCCAGAATGAGGGAATACGAGGCGGGGGGGAAGGAGAGGCGTACAAAGAAAAAGGGAGGAAAGGTATACTAGAGCACAAATATTAAGAGGCAGAGAAGTGGAGGACATAAAAATAAAGGAGTGGCAAGGGGTATATAAATAGCGAGATCTGAATATGCAAAGGAGATGGGGTGATGTGAAGAGAGCGGAGAGAGCAAAGATAAAGAAAAGGAGAGAGGGAACATATGAAAAGAGGTAGAGGATGTGGCGCAGTGGCCAGAGCCACCAACTCGAGACCTGGGGATCTGGGTTCGAGTCTTGGCATTGGGGCAACATCCTGTGATTCTGGGCCAATCACATAATCTCCCGGTGCCAATGGACGGAGCCTGGATAACCTCACGGGTGATAAGCTGCGCTATATATAAATCTACAAACATATATAAATCTACAAACAAAAGAGTGATGGAAATATGGGACAAATAAGGGAACTCGGAGAATATGAAGAGAGCAGAGGGAAGAGTTAATAGAAGTAGTAAAGATAAAAGGGAAGAAATGCTAGAAAATAGATTGAGGAAATGAGTGAAGAGGGTATAGATAAAGTAGTGGAGAGAGAGGGAACTTAAGAGGTGGAGAAGGATGAGATAAAGTGTGTGTGTGTGTGTAAAGAGAGAAGAGCTGGGAGAATGAAAAGTAGAGAAAATATACAAAACTAGTGGAGACAAAAAGAAAGGAGAGAGAGGACATACAAAGATAACAGAAAAGATGTAAAGAGAGTAGAGAAAACGAAAAATAAATGTAAGAGAGACATGGAAGGTGTGGGCGCGAGAGAGTAGAGCGAGGAACGTGCGAGTGAGTGAAAGTGTGCGTAGCGGGGAAAAGAAGAAAGATTAATAAAGACAAAGAATGGAGGGGTGAAGAGATGGAATGCAGGGAGGACGCCCATACTCTTGAGGTGAGTGAAGACTGGATCCTGGGTTCGAGGGGAATAGGAAAATAAAGGGAGAGATGGGGAAGTACAGTGGTCGGGAGAGCACACGGGTTAGAGGGTGCGAGAGCAGGCTGTGGAGGGAGAAAAGCCAGAGATTAGTCAGCCGGTCTCGATGGAATCTGATGGGGGTGGGTGAGAAATACGGGGAAGAGCATAGGTGGGTAAAGCTCTGTGCAAGGAGGCATACGAGACTTCAAGTGCTCACAGTTCAGGCAGATAAAAGAGATCCGGGTTTATTCAGGTCGGAAAGCGATTTGTCCAGGATCACCAGAGTGCTGTAGTGATGAAGTAATGATCTTCAGAGTCTACAATTTAGTCTCTGAGAAAAGTGCGTTGCTCAAATGAGGGGATAGGAAGGAATATATGATACAGAGGGGAATAGATATAATGAAATGAAAAGAAATGGCGAGTGCTGGATGTGAGGCGGGAAAAGGCGGCATAGAGTGGGGTCACCAATTGGGAAACTGGGAGGGGCGGTATCTGTGTACATGGCAAAGCGAGTCGGAGGAGAAAGAAACAGAAGTCAGAGCGGTGGAGCGTTACTGATGTATGAGGACAAAAAAATAGAATGGAGTGCTAATGCAGAGAGGGGGCGGAGGGAGGAGAGGTGCAAGCGAGAGGGTGCAGGGTCAAGGAGTGTCGACAATCAGTGAGCACACTGAGTCTAGTGTAGAACAAAAAGAGGTGGGGGCTCCCACTTGAATGGAGAGGAAAGAGTGGAGAATGGAGAGAGTCGCCCGGTTAAAGATGGAGGTGGGGAGAGAGGAGGGGAAGACAGCAGCGACTAGAGATTGACAAAGGGAAGTGGATGAGTTACAGAGAAGAGCCGCGGAGTAAACGAGGTGTACAGAGACACTGGGCAATGAAGAAAGGAGGGGAGGAGGTGCGAATGTGCGAAGTGTGTTGGTATTGGAAGGAAAGAGAAGAGGCAATGTGGGAATACAAGGAGGGTGGTGGGGTGGGAACAGGGACGGGATAGGGAGTGGTGCAAAGGGGATAGATACCACACTGAGAAAATGTGGGTGGAAAGGGAAACCTGTAACACTAGTTGCAACCATCAGCTGCGCATGTTTGCCTTGGAAAGCCAACAAACAGCATTCCAAGAACACAAGCCAAGGCAATCAAAAATAATTGTGCGCGAACTGTAATGAACAGAAGCGAAATGAGATATGTAACAGGGGCAGCCCTCCTGGGAGGTTCCAAAACACCAAAAAAAGAGAATAATAAGCATATTCACCAAACAAAAGCAGGCATTTACAAAGGGCAGTAGCAGGAACCAATGAAAAAGATTGGAGGTGCTTGAAGCCCACATTGTAGATACAGCATGTCCTGCCTAGGTGAAACCTAAAAAGGCATTGTTTTTCCATGCTGTGTCATAACATCAAAGAGAACCATTACTACCGCCTATCCAGGCACGTGCTGAACCAAGCCGGATGGAAGATACTTGAAAATAAAATGAGATTGTTTCAAGGTATCCCAAGCTCGATATAACACTTTCAGTTTATGAAAAATTGGAAATCACAGGCACATTGCACCAAAGAGGTATACTCATTTTCGTTTTGTGGTGTTGGTTTCCAATAACATAGCATGGGAAAAGTTACATCAGTCCCCATCCTTTCTGCTTTTTATTTATTGTTTAATAGGTCTTGCCTTTAGCTGTCTGTTGCCAAAAAGCCTCTTGTGTGCAATAGCAATATTTACGGTGGGCTTTAGGTGAGCCCATTTTTTTTAATAATTGGTCCATTTTTGGCACTCTCCTTTGCTTGCTTCTTATATAATGGTCTTTCTTCCTCTTCTTATGTTTGCTCCTCTCCTGCATAGCTTCTTTGCCATTGTTTTGACTGGATGACTTGTATCCTTCCACTACTTAGATTACGTGATCAGCTTTTTTTACCTTTTGCTTTCAGCAGTCCATAGTGAGTGTATGTATTTTCATGCGGTCTCTTCCACCTCCCCAGCTTATCCATTGCTCTACAACCCCCCTTTGCCCCCCCCCCCCCACGCTTGTCTTTTTTTTTTTTTTTTCATCCTCCATTGCTCCCCTGTCACTTTTTTATTTTTTGGGAGAGTGCCTGACCATTCAATTTGATACCGGGCAGCTCCTTTCTTGATGATGTGTGCACACTTTTTATTTTGTAATTTAACTGTCCAAAACAGGCATCCTCCTCCTTGGAACAGTGAATTAAAAGTAAAAGAAACAAACAAACAAAAAACAGGCACACGGTTGTGACTCATACATGTATGTGTATGTGTGGTGACCATACCCACAAATTCATCATCGGTCTGGGGCCAAAAATGCAGGAAAAAAAAAAACATCCACCACAGTATCATGATGCATGCTGTCGAGCAGATACAACAAAGTTTTTTTCATTTTCTTTTTAACGATGCTGAACGGCATTGGCAGCATTCATTGACGAAAAGGTTGTCTTACACCTTTCAAAGGTGAGACCTGTTGGGTTTCCTAGTGCTTGTTATTACTTTGCTAAAACCATTGGCTTTATTGCATGGGCTGTTGCCTTTCACTTTTCCATGACACATCATTTATTTATTTATTTATTTATTTATTTGTAGAGCGCATCATTCATCCCAAGGGATATCAAGGCGCTGGTCGCAACAATGCTTGGCTGCTGGTATAGAAGAGTAAATGGTTGTTTATTTTTCGGGAACAGATGAGTTTTAAGCTTTTTCCGGAATGTCAGGTAATCGGTTGTAAGACGTAGATCCAAGGGGAGTTCATTCCATCTCTGAGCTGCTAAGTATGAGAAAGACCGTCCCCCGGCCCTCACTTTCTTGATGCGTTTAGTTCTGGCTAATGTTTGATGGAGTGACCGAAGGCTCCTTGAAGGGACATAGAACTCAATTCTCCCCTGGAGAATTCTGGGTCCACTTAGATATAATACTTTGTGTGCATGACAGAGCAGCTTGAATACTGCTCTTTGTCGTATTGGAAGCCAAAGCAAGTTTTTCATGCACGCTGATGCGGAACTTAGTCTGCTTTTATTGCATACTAGTTTGGCTGCAGCATTTTGGAGCACCTGGAGCCACGTGAAAAGGAACTCGGTCATGCCCACGAACACGGCATTTCCATAATCAAGCTGACTTATGAGCAGTGCCTGTGTGACCGTTTTTCTGCATTCTAGTGGAATCCAAGGGAAAAGTCTGGTTAGTAATTTCAGAGTCGCAAAGCCTTTCCCGCAGGGCCCGCACATGGTCCTTCATGGATAGAGAGGTGTCAATGATGATGCCCAGGTTTCTTGCGCTGTGTTTGGAGCACCAAGAGTTTGTGGCCACCAAGAGGCGTCCCAAATTAGATTGGCGCCCCCAAAGAGCAGGATTTCTGATTTTCCTGCATTTCGTTTTAAATAATGCTCAGTCATCTACTGTGCGATACAAAAGGGGATGATGGACGGAACGCTTGAGCCAATCAAACACTCACCCCCAGTCAACTGATCTGGGTTTAATCCATCATCATTCTTTAGCTCACTCCACCACCCCAGTTCAGACATGGCCATATGCAAATCAGTCTGACCCTGTGCCTCATGGGAACAGTCCAGCCCGAACTGCCAAGCCATGTCTTCCCTGGACCGGAAACAAGCATCCTAGGACCGGTTTCTGGCATCTACTGTGCCATCTCTGAGAAGCAGTAATGCAGGTTAGTTTTGGTGAGTTCAGATTTTTCCTCAAGAGCCACCATCAGTTGGGTATCATCCGCGTAAGAGCAAATGCCAATTCCCCATTTTCTAGCGATTTTCGCCAAGGATGAGACATAGGCATTAAATAAAGTTGGGCTCAACGATGCCCCCTGTGGGACACCACAGCTGATGGCGCTAGGTTGAGATCGGAAGTGCCCTTGTGAAAGGCAGCGAGTCTTCTAAGACCCTCAATGCTGCCCGGTACAGGGTTCCACCTCTAATTCACTTTGGGTTCGCTATCAAAATAATGAGGCAAGCGCTGGAAACTGGAAGACAAGAAAAAGGTTTATTTCTCATGAGGAGATCACGTCAACTGCAGACACCGGGATGTCTGAGGGAGGTGTTCTCCTGATAACTCCTTTGGCTCTTCCTTTTATACAGGTTTGACACAATGCATTGGTTTCATCAACATGGTTACACAAGCTTGGGGTCCCCGCCCCGGGCAGGTTGTCACACAAGCCCAACAGTAATTCTCTTCCCACCCAGGTAAAACGGACAATCTTATCTTGCAGCTGGACCTTGCTTCAGGGTCTAAAACATGTGAGACCGGCCAGATCTAAGAGTCCGTTCTGTTGATAAAAACAGGTCCCATTGTTGGTAACAACAAGTCTTGCTGTTTGCAGTGCAATAAATCATGTTGCAAGAGTCTTTTTGGTGTTTGGAACCTGTTTGTGTAACTAGGTGCAGTGAGGGGTAGAGTGTCCAAAGGTTTGCCTGAAAACAGAGATGAGAGGAAAAACGAGTTTGTGGCAGCAAGTGGCGCTGAGGTTTGTTGTGGCAATAGAGTTTATAGCCCCCAGCACACGTACCAGGTCGGTCAGAGGGTCAGAGGGATGCTAGTAAGGGGCAGGGTGAAACAAAGGTGACCAACAGAGTACAAAATGGCTGTGATGGATAAAAATGACTGCAACTTATGTGCACATAGAATTCCACCAGACAAGATGGCGCAGGTAATGTTCACGATTGTCGTTTTGCTTTTAACAGTGGCCCCTTTGAACATAACTAGCCAGCTTGTCAGTCTATTTCGATCTCCATAATGTCCTGTATCTCTTGATCATACATTACTCTCATTTTTGTTAGCTGAGTGTCCATAGTCTTAGGGTGCAAGGTAGTTATGCAAAGAGAACACAAAGGTGGTATACAGTGTATACCCAAACAACAACCACATATTGTCAATACTGGGACCAAGAGAATCATTGATATTTTCCAACCCCACTCCTTCAAGATGCCCCAAAGCCAACTTCCAATTGTCCAAGTCTCTGATCCTTGATGAATTTCTAAAAATAGTCTATGGAGATGTTCGATTGCTTCATAGACAGAAGGTGAATTATCAGGAATGTATACACAGCAGCTGGCACCGATGATGCGGCATGCTCCTCCACGGTCCGCTAGTACCACGTCCAGGACCATGCGATTTTGCAGGGTAACCAGACGGATCGCTTGGAGCTCAGCAGTGTTGTTGGTGAGGATGCCAGCAGTGACGTTCAGGGCGGTCTCTACCGCTTGGGACAGATGTCTGATGGCTCGGCTGTTTGCCGTCGGACCCCATAGCGGGACGAGCCCTTTTGCTGCGTCGAGGAACTGTGATGAGGCAGAGTCTGCTT
This sequence comes from Calotriton arnoldi, assembly GCA_963921515.1. Classification (NCBI taxonomy): domain Eukaryota; kingdom Metazoa; phylum Chordata; class Amphibia; order Caudata; family Salamandridae; genus Calotriton; species Calotriton arnoldi. The sequence continues at coordinate 1,236,532 of CAWUFW010001674.1, forward strand.
GATCAATGTCTTTAGAACGCTTTTCTCGATGATGCTCTGCAGGGGCTGTGTAGGTTGGTGGCAAAACAAAGGCGATTTAGCACGTGCCCCCCCAGTTTCTTGGGAGCCAGGTGTAGGCTTTGGTTCCACAAACAAAGTACATATTGGGTGATGCAACAAGCGCTGGGGGTTGGCAGTGTTCAAAGTCCTTACAATGCTACAGGTGCTGTGACCCACATTCTTAGTCCCACGGCCTTCAATGCATACAAGGCCAGAGACGTTCACCACAGATAGGGCCACCGTCAGTGTTGCAGCAGTTCTTTTCTTCAGGTAGGAAAATGTGGCTCTGTTAGGATTATTGAACACTTGCATTTCCACTCATTCTTTGGAGGGGACATTAATCTGGAATGTCGCATTGAAGGTGTGAGGGCAGAAGGGGGCGGCTGTCCTTCCTGTTTTGTTTCGCCAGAACTCGTTGTAGAACTGGGCGATTGTTCCGTCGGAAGTGGCATTGTCTTTGTAACTTTCTTGTAGGAGCATCATCCAGGCAAGGCAAGATCCGTGAATAGAAAAGGGCAAAGGGATGAAAGGGATGGAATGTTCAGTGGCATGTGGTAACAGCCCACAGACCCAACAGTTGGTAGCATTGGTGGCAAGATTGTGCTGGTGCACCATCTGCACGAAAGAATTATTCCAGAATTCTTTGCGTCGTTCTCGGAGATGTGGCAGTAGTGATACCAGGTAGTGTTCTTTCTTGGTGGTTGGTTGCATGGTGGGTGACAATGTTCTGTATGCAGGTGCATTCTCTTCAATGATCCAGAGTGCGACCATCAGCAGGAGACCGGTGAGAAATGCGGCTACAAGTGCAATTGTCTTTGTGCTGTGCAGGTTAGCAGTCTTGGTGTCTTTGCGGTGGTTTTGCAGGTGTTCAGTTTCTTCCATCATCTTCGAGGAGCTCAACAACTGTTAGGACCACAGACTTTTGTCTGGCGCTTTCCTGGTAGCGTTGTTTGACTGTGCTACTGATCTGAGACCTTGACTTAGTTAGTGGCCTGGTCGTTGGAGCTCCCTCCTTTCGTCGATCTTAGGTTGTACCCTTTCCTGGATGGCACCGTGGGGTCGGGAAATTCTGATAGTTCGAGGGTGTCTTCTTGTGGGTAGCAACTCAGAGCTGGTCGGTCTCTCGCCAGTACTTCCTCTTGCACCTCCACCCCTTCACAGGTTACCAGGGTTGGAGGGACTCGTTTGCAATGATGAGCGTGCATCCAGTTTCGTTTTCCTTCCACTCGGAGGGCAGTTTGGGTGGTGATCAGGACTTGCCAGGGGCCCGTCCACCTAGGCTCCAGATTCTTCGTTCTTTGGAAGTTGCGAATCAATACATGGTCGCCTGGCTTTATTTCATGTCCCGGGCCCCTGGATACGTCAGGCAAGGCTTGCTGCACCTGTTGGTGGATAATTGTTAGCTCGTTTGTCAATTTATGCAAGTAATCAGACATTAATATGTTCGGGACATCGTTAATGGAGGTGGGTCTTGGTGCCGCCCAAATGCTCATAGGCCTGCCGAAGACCACCTCATACGGGGTCAGTCGGTGTTTGGTTGGGGTGGAGCGCATCGATAACAATGCCAATGGGAGGGCGTCGGGCCATTTCAACCCGGTCGTGGCAACTATTTTGGCTAGTTTTAGTTTCAACGGTGCATTGTGTCTCTCTACCAGGCCCGCTGATTGGGGGTGGAAGACGGCATGGAACTTTTGTTTTACCCCCAACCCTCTCAGTATGTTCTGTATCACCTCGGCTACGAAGTAGGGGCCGTTGTCGCTCCATAAAATTCTGCAAAGGCCGTATCGGGGGAAGAATTCTTTCAGCAATACTTTTGCAGTGGCTAAGGCGGTATTGTCGCGGGTGGGATATGCCTCCACCCATTTGCTAAAAGCGCACACAACCACCAGGACATATTTTAGACCAAGGCATCTCTCTAGTTGAATGTAATCCATTTGAAGGATTTCAAAGGGGTGGTCAGGGACTCCAAACCCTCCCCGTGGTACTACTGTCCCCTTCCCTGGGTTGTGTTGTAGGCAGACTATACATTGTTGTATTAGGCGTTTCGCAGATTCTGCTATCTTGACGTTATGCCATACTCTGGTGATTAGTTCAATCATGGGGGTGGAGCCTTTGTGTGCTGGTAAATGTGCCATGGTCAATATGGGGATGAGGTAGGCATTGGGTAACAGCCATTTATTTCCGTCTTTAGTTCTCCAGCAATCTTCCTCGTCTTTTAGTCCCACCTTTTCCCACTCGGTCAATTCGTCTTGTGTGCCTGTAGTCTGTATGTCCCTTACAGTGGTCCTAGCGTCAGTCCATCGTTCAGCTTGTGACCTGGTCACATACATTCGTGTCGTAGTTCTGTCTCCTGCCGTGGCTCGGGCAGTAACGTCTGCTAGTGCATTTCCCTGTCCAATGAGATCAGTCACTTTCCTATGTGCTTGGCATTTTATCACTGCTAACTTCTTGGGGAGGAGGACTGCTTGCGTCAAGGTGGAGACTAAATCTCCATGCAGGATGGGTGTACCGTGTGAAGTCAGGAACCCTCTTTCTTTCCATAAGATCCCAAAATGGTGACCCACCCCGAAGGCATATTGGCTGTCGGTGTATATGTTAACTGTCGTGTCAGTCGCTAAGATACATGCTCGTGTGAGGGCAATGAGTTCTGCAGCCTGGGCTGAACGTTGGGGAATACGGGCTGTTTCCAGAACGGTTCGGGCTGTGGTGACAGCGTATGCAGCTGAGGTGGTGCCGTCGGGGAGTTTGATGCACAAACCATCCACCCATAGTTCTCCATCTGGTTCTAGAAAGGCGGTGTCTCTGAGATCTATTCTACTCTTTGTTTGTTCATCAGTTAGTGTCACACAGTCGTGTAGTGGAGTCACGCTAGGATCATTTTCGGGTAGGGGTAACAGTGTGGCTGGATTGAGGGTGGTGCATCGCTTTAGGGCAGTGGTCTTCAAACTTTTTGATGTCGGGACCCCCTTGTCAAACCTTTTTAAGCGTAAGGACCCCTTCTGACAAAATGTTCTAGAAACTGGTTCTCCTCATCATCAACATCTATCGACAACCATAAATGCCCCTATTAGACCTGGCATCTTTTGGCATGTTTCCCCTGTTTTTTTCCTTTCTGACTCCTAGTTTTGACTCTGTTTTTGCTGATTCAGTGTCTCTGCGCACTTTCTCACTGCTGTTCAGTGTTAAAGTGCTCCTATTGTAAATTGTATTATGGATTGGTGTTTCCATGATTGGCATGTTTGACTTACTAGTATGTCCCTAGTAAAGTGCACTAAGGGTGCCAGGGCCTGTAAATCAAATGCTGCTGGTGGGCCTGCAGTACTGATTGTGCCACTCACCCATGCAACCCTGAAAAGTGTTATCAGACCTGCCACTGCAGTGTCTGCGCGGTTTATAACTGCCATGTCGACCTGGCAGGTGCACCCACTTGCCAAGCCCTAATCTTCACTTTTCTTACATGTAAGTCACCCCTAAGGTAGGCCCAAGGTACCCATATGGGCAGGGTGCCGTGTATATTAAAGGTAGGACATGTACTGGTAGTGAATTACAGTGTGTTTCATTTTTCATTATGGAAAGGCTATCTGTCCCATAGGATAAAATGGGAGTTTACTTTTAACATCTTATAAGCATATCTTCCAATTGGGACAAGATAGAGAAATGGGGTTTAGCATGCCTGAACTCAGAATATAAAAATGCATCTTTTAGTAAAGATGATTTTTATGTTCTGTGTTTGAAAATACCACTTTTAGAAAGTAGGTATTTTCTTGCTTAGCCATCCTGTGTGCCTCTGCTGAGTTTATGGATTGACTGTCTGGCTTTGGAGTGACAGGGGCTGGGGATGTGCATTCTCATCAGACAGCCACTGCGGGGGTCAAGGTGTCCTGCCTTTCCTGGATGAGTCAGGGCTGGGCTGAATAGACCTGGGCTGTATTTATAGTAGTGGGAGAAGATTTCCCTGCACCTGAATGGGCCTGGTCTGCCTTGGACAATGCTGTTTCCACCTCCTGCCAGGAAGCTGGGCCAGAGAGGATATTATTATTATTATTTGGTTTTGTATAGCGCTAGAATCGACTCCGAGGAGTTTCTCTGCGCTTTGGACGCGTAACAAATTCATATACAGAACTGTCAAACTTAAAAGCAAAACAGAATGGTTTTAAGTAACTTTCTAAAATGAAGATGGTTCGAACATTCTCTTAAATGTAGGGGGAGTTCATTCCAATATTTCGGGCCAAGATGAGAGAGAGCTTTTCCTCCTAATCTTGCTCTCCTAATTCGGGGGACCTTCAGCAAATGTTTAGTACTAGAGCGTAGGGATCTTGGGGGATGATAGAGAGTGAACTTTTCTGACAAATAGCTAGGGCCAAGATTAAACAATGCCTTGTGGATAGTACAACAGACTTTAAATTTTATCCGTTGACGTATGGGTAACCAGTGAAGTTTTAAAAGAAGAGGGCGAGAGGCTGATCTGGGGGGCATGTTCAGAACCAGTCGTGCCGTCGTATTCTGAACCACCTGAAGTTTACTAATAGAAGTTTCATTGGCAGAGAGCAGCAGACCGTTACAATAGTCTAGGCGACTCAATATGAGTGCCTGAGTCAGAGTCCTTCGGGCAGAGTCTGGGAGCAAAGGAAAAACTCGTCGAAGTAGGCCCAAAGTATGGAAACATGTGCCTACGGTCTGGCCAATATGTTCCTTGAATGTAAGGGCATGGTCTAAACGGACTCCTAAGTTCTTAACAAAGGTTTTATGAATGGGAGGCTTCCCAAGATTAATAGGCCACCAATTTGGTGACCATAATAAGGGAGCCTCTCCAAAAAATAATAGCTCAGTTTTCCCAACATTACATTGGAGAAAGTTGTTTTTCATCCATTGTGAAATGGCACTCATACCCAAAGAAAAGGTCTCTTGGACAGTGGGAGTGAGTTCATCGAAAGAAAAAAGTAACTGCGTATCGTCAGCATATGATATTGGAATAAACCCATATTTTCTTAGGACATTGGCCAAGGGAGCCACATAGATGTTGAATAAAGTAGGACTCAAACAAGAGCCCTGTGGGACTCCCTTGGACAGTTCCATGGGCGCCGAACGATATGGGCCTAGGTTAATCGTCTGAGATCTACCAGATAGAAAGCTTGACATCCACTGAAAGGCGGAGTCTTAGTCCCATTTCTCTCAGCCTTTTGAGCAATATTTGATGGGAAACCGTGTCGAATGCGGCGGATAGGTCCAATAGCACCAGAATCATAGAATGGCCCTTGTCTGGTTTGGGCTGGGCACAGGCACTCTCTGCCCAAAAGCACAAAGAGAAACTAAGTATAAATATTGGGGTCCAGACCCAGAACTTTAGAACTCGCTGGAATCAAGGAACCTGCCAAGAAGAAGAGCTGGAAGAACTGCCAAGAGGAGTACTGCAACTTTACTGTGTTGTTGCTTTGTTGGTTTGGCCTGCAGTTGCTGCTTCTGCCTTGGGCAGTGAAAGGACTGGACTGAACTTTCTTTACTTGTTGCCTACTGTTCTGAAGTCTCAGTGACCGCAAAGACTTCACTGACCTCTGGGTACCGCCTCTGGAACTGTGGTTTCAGTTGACACAGAGGGGGGAAAGCAACCGACTCCGTCACTGACTCTGTCGTTGGCTCCGTGCCCTGAAGGCACTGCAGAGGGCACCGCTGCATCTCGCACCGCAACCGTGGTCTCACTGATGACGGCCGCTGAGCTGCTGCTTGCAGCGGGACCGGTGGGCACCGCACTCCGCAACGCCTCGCTTCAATTCGCCGCCCTGGTCTCACCAACGCCGTCACGGACTTCGACAACCGGGACCGCACCGTGGCTTGGGGGCACTGCTCGTAAGTCTTGCGACACACTGCTCCGTCCCACACCGCAGTCCGGACCGACCGACGCCAGCTCCCCACAAAGTGCATATTTTTAAGTACTGTATGTTGGATTTTTATCGTTTTAGTCTTGTTTTGAATATATAAAGTATTGGATATTTTTCTAAACTGGTGTGGTGTCTTTTTGTGGTGTTTTCAGTGTATTGCTGTTGGTTATGTGCAAATCCTTTACACACTGCCTCTGAAATAAGCCTGACTGATCGTGCCAAGCTACCAAGGGGGTGAGCAGGGGTTATTTCAGTAGTTACCCTGATTAGAAGGAAGGGTCCCTACTTGGACAAAAGGTGCAAGCCATTGCCAACTGGAGACCCCCATTTCTAACAGCCCCCAGGGCAGGAATGCACTGTAATTATGAAATACGGTGCATTCCAGTCCTTTTCCCTTCACAAATTGCTGCCTAGCTCCAACGTAGGCAGAATCTTTTGTACGGGAAGAGGCACCTTCCTTCACCAAAACAATCCTGAGGGGCGATTTCCTATTTCTATGAGAGCTGCAGAATGCAGCACACGTGGAAAGAGGAAAAACGAGGAGAAATTAAAACCTTTCTCCTCGTTACGCCTCCACTGGAGAGGCGTCAGTTTTTAGAGCTGCCCCAGTTTTATGTGGTTTTGTAAATATGGGGCAGCATCAAAATCCATGGGCTTTGCGCAGAGTAAGGCAACGCAGTGACTTGCGCTGCTATGTCTTACTCCATATCTATGAGGCAATGCAAAGCCATGCAGGGTGACTTTGCACTGCCTCATAGGTATGGTTGAGACGCTTGCGCCACCGGAGCTTCAAAAAAAGTGATGCTCTGGCGATGCAAGCCTTTCATAAATAAGCCCAAAATATTCTGTACATTTTTTAGGTCTTTCACCTTCAGGTATCTACATATAAAATAATGGGCAGCGTAAATGAAAAATAAATTTTAAAAAGTTATTGCTCAGTGGGAAATGCACTGTAGTACATTATGAAACCTCTATTAGTTAATGCACTGCAGAGGTCTGTGTGTAACCAGAGAACCACAGAATTAAATCTTGATTGGTGCAGTGGAGAATAGTGATGTGTATTTTTAGTGCTACAAAGTCACAGCCTGTGACTGAAAGCACTGTGAATATGCAAGTCAATTTTTTATACTTGCATTACACACAGGGTAAGATAGAATCCTGCAAAACGTGCGCATAGTTTTACAATAAAATGGTGCTTTCAAAATGTAGGTTTTAATAATACCAGAGCGTTTGTAATGCAGTTTTCTTTTTTTACATAACTGTCCCTTCAACACCTCTTTAGGGGCACTAAGTGCTGTGTAAATGCAGTTAAAATTAAAAGCAAGAACTTCCCAGCCCCGTAGTTAACTCTTTGCACTTCCACTCAAAAAAACACACATCTTTGTCTTCACAAAGAGCCAGAACTGCTCCCAAGCATCCTTTACACTTGCAGATTACCAGATAAGGCACATTTGCCTTTCATTCAGGCAAGCAGCTGATAACGATCTCAATTAGCAACAGCTGTCTTTTTACAGGGACAAGTGAAGCTGGGGAATCTGCGACCCCCTTCCTAGAACTCCACGACCCCCCTGGGGGTCGGGCCCCACAGTTTGAAGACCTCTGCTTTAGGGTAATGTGCGGTGCTAGCAGGGTCAACTCATATCCTGTCAGTCGGGTGCTAGTCAAGTGTTGGGTTTTGGTCTGGTTTAGTAGTGTGTCGACTGCATGGGGTACTAAAACAGTGACTGGATTGGAGAGTACTATTCCTTCGCTCTGGCGTATCGATACTGCTGCAGCTGCCACAGCGCGCAGGCACGCTGGCAGCGCTCTGGCTACTGGATTGAGGGTGGCAGAGAAATATGCACAAGGGCGTTGTTTGTGACCAATTGATTGTGTTAGGACAGACAATGCACATCCTTCCCTCGTGCGTGTAGAGTAAGAATGGTTTGGAGTAATCCGGGGTTCCTAGGACAGGCGCTGAACAAAGGGCATTGCGTAGTTCTTTAAAGGCTGACTGGCATTCGGGGGTCCAGGGGAGAGGTGAGGGGATGTCTTTAGCTAGGAGGGAGAGAAGGGGTTTGACAATGAGGCTAAAGTTCGGTAACCACTGTCGGCAAAATGAAGTGAGACCTATCAAAGAGCGGACTGGTTTCTGATCTTTGGGGACAGGGGTGTCTAGAATTGTCTGGATCCTGTCAGGCGTGAGTTTCCTCCCTTCTTTGGATAAAAGGTGACCCAAATAGGTCACTTGTGATTTACAGAACTGCAATTTCTTTCGGGAGACCTTGTGACCATTCTCAGCAAGAAAATGGAGTAGTTTGATGGTGGCTGTGACGGCTATTGGTATGGTGTCCGCTGCTAGAAGGATGTCGTCTACATATTGTATTAGTGCCACTCCATCTGGCAATTGTATGGCGTCCAACTGTCTTTTAAGCGCCTGGCTATAGATGCTTGGGCTCTCAGTGTACCCCTGAGGTGCTCTGCAAAATCTGTACGAAATGGAGTTTAGGGTGAATCCAAATAGATAGCGGCTGTCCTTGTGTATAGGTATGGAAAAGAATGCGTTTTTGAGGTCAATTACAGTGAAGGTGGTGGCAGTGGAAGGGATTAAAGTCAAAATTGTCGTGATGTCGGAAACTACTGGGTATTGTGGCACTACGATTTTGTTTATCTCCCGCAGGTCAATGATGAAGCGGTAGGCTTTTCCGTCTCCCTCTCCCTGTCTCTTTACAATCGGTAGTATGGGACTGTTACAAACGTTGCTCACTACTTCCTCTACCACCCCTGCCTCTACCAAAGAGAGTATGATCTCTTTCAGTGCCTTCTCACCCTCTGCCGATATTTTGTACTGCAGTACTTTCGGTAGGGTTGCGTCCTGTCGTATTGTTACGTGTACTGGGTCAATCATCATTCGTCCTACGTCTGAATCAGCCCAAGCCCATAAGTGTGATGGCAAAGTGTCCAGTAGGGATGCGTCAGTCTCGGAGATGGGAAACGTGCTGAGAAGGGTTCTCTCTATGGCGCTGGGAGTTGTCATACAGGACGACACGCACTCCGTCTGGTGAGCATCTGATAGTCGCATGGAAGTGTTTCAAAAGGTCGAGACCCATAATGGCGTCTGGGGTGTTGGAAGAGAGGAGGAATGTCGTTTCGACGCTATTGTTGTCAAGGTTAAAAGGGATCGGTCGGGACAAAGGGTTGGTGGAGGGCGTACCGTCAAATCCTATTGAGGTCACATGTGAGCCTGACAAGGGTGCCCTTGGAATCAGTCGTTTGGATAGTGCACTACGTGTTGCTCCCGTGTCTACCAGAAATGGCGACTTTGTGCCCAGGACCTCAGCGGTAACATAAGGGTCTTGCTGATCAACATAGAGCTCGACTGGATCCCTCCCTTGCCCCTGGCTGTCCTATGCAAAGTCGTACGTATTGTCATAATCTGTCTGTTGGTACTGATTCTGTTTGGGATGGTCAAATGTGTTCACTCTTCCTGGCCTTTCCTCGCTTGCTTCACTCGCGTACCCTCTCCCACGTCCTCTTCCTCTCTGTCCACTTGCTATTTCCCTCACCCCTCTGCCCCTACCAGCTCCTAACAAAGCCGGGCATTGGGTTTTCCAGTGTCCATATTCTTTGCAAAATGCACATTGATCCTGTCCTAGGTCTTGGCGTCCTACATATGATGTCGATGAATTGTTTCTAGGTGGCTGTACTCTAGGGGTATTCTGCTGGTATCCTCCCCTATATTGCTCCCTTCCTGTATTCGCCCCTGGAGTTGTGCTACCATTACCCTTTCCTTCAAGTCCTTCTTTTTCCTTTCTGTAGCCCTGTCATTTTCGTTTCTCTGATGCTCATAGTACTGGGCCATTTGGAGAATGGCCGCCGGTTTAGATGCTGCCCAACTACTTTCGCTGGCTTGTAATTTCTGGGATACATCTGGCAGTAGTCCTTTGACATAGTTCTGCACAAATAAGTGGTGTCCGGTTGCGGTGGACATGTCTTGTCCACTGTAATCGGAGAACACCGTTTCAAATCTGGAGAAATACTCTGAGACATCCTCTTGTGGTTTCTGGCGGCACGCGGTTACTATGGACCAGTCTATCTTTTCTCTGGGATCAGCGTTTTCACTTTCTGCACTATTTTGTCAGGGAGGTCCAATATTGCTTTAACCGGTTTTTGACCAGGGTTCCGCTGTTTATCTAGTGTGTTGAGTTGTTCCCAGGTATGACCAAGCAGTTCGGTATGGTCTATTTTCCTAATCTGTTACCACACATCTGCTGGCAAACATAACCCGAAGAACAAGTCTATGTCGGCAAGTTTCATTATTGTTGATCCCAGAGCGGTACCTAGCTCGGTGTAAAAGGCGGTGGGGTTCTTTTCGTAAATCTGGTAAAGATTTACGGAACGTCAAAATGTCCTGTCTGTCCCATGGTTGATACACCCAATTGTAGACCACCCTTCCTCTAGCGTCTTGATGGTTCATATCGTCATGAGTCCCTTGTCCTCTAGGAGGTACCCAATAAGGGGCAGCTTCTTTTATCGGCATCATGCTATCTGGTTTTTCCACCGGGGGTCCTGCTATCTTAGATGTCCTGTCCTTATCTATCCGTCCTTGTTCCACGAGGTGACGGAATACCTCCAGTGTGGATGAAAAGAGTTCTGTAACATCGTTGTCGCCTTCATCTCCGGTGTCTACCTTCCTATAGAGAGCCACTCGCCGCTCGGGCCCTACATCTTGGTACTTCTCTTCATATGCAGTAAGAGTGTGGTAACAGAGACGTACAATAAAGTATCGTTTGTGGTTTTCAACATAGGAGTTGCATATGTCAGTTACATACTCTTCTGTCTCCTTCCTATCTATGAGGGATTTAACTATTTTATCAATGCCTGCTCGCTCATTTTTACTTAATCGCTGGACCCTGGGCGCTCCTTTTTCTTTTGATCCTACCTCTACTACTGTATCCTTTGATGAGGCATTTGGTGTGGGTGACTCGGTGGGAGCAGAGGCGGTGGAGACTGAGGCGATCGTGCCATCTCCGGCTATACTTTGGTGGTCCTGGCGTTGTACTACGGGATGAGTAGGGGCGTAAGGGGGTGGCATGTATATGATTGGGGGACCTAACAATAAATCATCATCTACCCTTTGTTTTGCTGGTAACTTGGGGTAAAGAGTCGAGGGCGTTCTAACAGGGCATTGACCTGATATTTTTGATTCCTGTTCCTTTTTATCGATTTCCTTTTCTTTTAGTTTTTCTTCTAATCTTTTACAGGCTTGGTAAGCTGATTTTCGCGTTTCTTTATCTTGTCTAGCTTCGTCCCTTTTCTTTCTTTGAGCTGCTTCTTTTCGCCATAAACCAAAACTATCAAACATGGCTGGTCTAGCTTTCTTTTTGTGGAGAGCTAATTCTAACGTTTCTATTTTAGCGGGATCGAAAGATCCCGTCAGTGGCCACTGATTTACCCGGTCCTTCCTAGTGTATTTATGCCATAGTTTGCTATAAGCTACGGTGGCTAATCCATACTTTACGTACATGTCCTTGTAAGGGGTGCCTTCTGGCGGTGCCGGCTGACTGACCTCTAACGAACGGTCTGGTCCAAAACAATTACAATCAAACAATCTAGAGAAAACAGGCATGACGTATTTATCGGTCAAAAATGAATATCTCAATCAATCAATTTAGACAAAAAGTCTGCACTACCTGTCCTTCGCTGCCTGCAAAGAGAGAGAATATTCCTATTCTTCGTTGTTTGCAAGCAGGGAAATGTCGCAAATAACTCAATATCAAAAAAGGAATACTAGTATTTCAATCAAACTATTCAATCAATCAATCAATCAATTTAAGTCGTTTTTTCACGACCTTACCCGGACCGTATGGACGGTTCTTCGTCTTCCCCTTCCAGCGCCTGGTTGTCCTCTCACTCCAACAATCAATGCTGCGTTCCTCTAAGGTCCCAGTCAGGACCGCAGGTCACTCGAGAGAGGTCCGTTCGGAACCGGTGAAGTTCAGTCGATCGGCAGCCAGACAAGGGTCTTCTCAGGCAGGTATACCCCAATCGTTTAGTCGTTCACTCCGTCGTTAGGACCTCTCTACCGGACCCACGCGTCGCTGATGGGCCCCTACGTTTGGGCGCCAATTTGTGAAAGGCAGCGAGTCTTCTAAGACCCTCAATGCTGCCCGGTGCAGGGTTCCACCTCTAATTCACTTTGGGTTCGCTATCAAAATAATGAGGCAAGCGCTGGAAACTGGAAGACAAGAAAAAGGTTTATTTCTCATGAGGAGATCACGTCAACTGCAGACACCGGGATGTCTGAGGGAAGTGTTCTGCTGATAACTCCTTTGGCTCTTCCTTTTATACAGGTTTGACACAATGCATTGGTTTCATCAACATGGTTACACAAGCTTGGGGTCCCCGCCCGGGCAGGTTGTCACACAAGCCCAACAGTAATTCTCTTCCCACCCAGGTCAAACAGACAATCTTATCTTGCAGCTGGACCTTGCTTCAGGGTCTAAAACATGTGAGACCGGCCAGATCTAAGAGTCCGTTCTGTTGATAAAAACAGGTCCCATTGTTGGTAACAACAAGTCTTGCTGTTTGTAGTGCAATAAATCATGTTGCAAGAGTCTTTTTGGTGTTTGGAACCTGTTTGTGTAACTAGGTGCAGTGAGGGGTTGAGTGTCCAAAGGTTTGCCTGAAAACAGAGATGAGAGGAAAAACGAGTTTGTGGCAGCAAGTGGCGCTGAGGTTTGTTGCTGCAAATAGAGTTTATAGCCCCCAGCACACGTACCAGGTCGGTCAGAGGGTCAGAGGGATGCTAGTACGGGCAGGGTGAAACAAAGGTGACCAACAGAGTACAAAAGGGCTGTGATAGATTAAAATGACTGCAACTTATGTGCACATAGAATTCCACCAGACAAGATGGCGCAGGTAATGTTCACGATTGTCGTTTTGCTTTTAACACCCTAACTGAATTGTTTGAGTACGATTACTTAAGAATGATCTGAACCATTCCAAGGCTTTGGAATGGATTCCTTTTTCATAGAGGATTTCCAACAATCTGTTGTGTGAGACCGTGTCGAACGCTGCCGACAGGTCTAATAATATCAGGGCAACAGCTACTCCCTGGTCAGTGCACATTCTGATATTGTCCAATACTGCCTTATAGCTGTAACATGAACCCTGACACTGTATCCCAGAAGTCCCAAAAGTAGTATTGTGGTACACGGGTGCCAGGATAGGATCCCGTTATTGCATCAAGTATGTAGATCCTGCATCGGGCAAACTGGTACAGTTGAAGAGAATGTTGATGGTAAATTAGCATTTTCTCAAGTGAATCGGTTATGTCTGTATAGTTGCTGCCCAATGACTTAACTCCTGTTGCAAGCGCTGTCCATGATATTGGTTTCATCAACACTTAAAGATGTCGAAGGTCTCAGAAAGAAAAAGTGCATGAGATACAAACCAAATAGTTGTGTCCGATATGCTAATGAAGACTTACTCTTTCCAGAATATTGGTCTTCTCCTATGGCTTGACATCTATAATAAACAATCTTCCTGGTATGCATCATTATGTATAGTCTGTGCTGAGCAGCAAACTTAGCCAGTGTCCCATCAACACTATAGCCTTATAGCCTGCTGCCTCGGGCTATACGGATTGTTAAAGGCTCGGAACCGGAGTTATCGCGGCGAGGGCCTTTAATGAGGAAGAGGTCCTTTAACAACCGTATAGCCCCAGGCAGAGGGCTATAAGGTTATTCGAACATTCCATCCACTGAGGGGTAGGGTGTTCTTAATTTTTAAAAAGAACTCGAAAGTCAAGCATTGGAATGTTGGAGCAGAAGGCGTGTACCAGCCTTTATAAGCCCAGAGCCACTTTATTGTTTTCAATGGAGCTCTCAGCATTCCAGTGTTCAAATATTTCAAAACAAATTTACCTCAGTAGCTCGTCGGTCTTATGCGAGGTGGGGATTCAGTTACTAGGTAGCACTAACGTGTGCTTAACCACACCAATAGTGGGCGAATTTGTGAAACATAGTAAACGGCACACAAGGTGTCACGTTATTTCGCCTAGTTTTCAGGGCGTTTCAGCACCAGCACAGGAAGAACTGGCATGCCCCAGAAACAACAGTCTAAATAAAGAGCGGCCCATAACTAACGCCTGGATTCTTTCTCTTTGCTCAACGTGAAACCAGAGGGGACCTTTGAGCCAGTTAGATGTAATGTCCGGGCTCCAACTTCACCGATAGGCTGGGTAGTGTGGCCCAGCGAATGAATGCTTCCGCAGCAGGGATGTACCTGTTTTTAATCCCGTGGTCAGAGGTTCGAATCCTGGCGGTTGCACTCGGTACAAGTCCAAATGAGTTGAGTAACAAATATCCTTTTTGTGTCAATAATATTACCAAGAGATAGGGCGAGCGTGCACTTTACAGATACACGTCTTATAGTATGTACTTAGACCCTCACAGAGGCTTGTAAAGTGCTATTTAAAAAGTTACATTTATAAAGTGCACACTGCCTGTTTAGGGAGAGGTGAGTGTTGTCACTCCTGACCCTCGCACCGCTTCACAGTTACACCCAGTCCCCGCCAGTGGCGTAGCTAGGGGGGGTGAGGGGGGGCGGACCGCCCCAGGCGGCACAAGTTTTGGGGCGGCAGCCGGCTCCCCTTTCCCCGCTCTTACCTGCGGACGCTAACACCCCCCCCCCCCCGCTCTTCTATCATTTTGCCGAGGGCGGCAAACGCAGGGGCCGCCACGGGCAGCCTAAGGCCTAGCTACGCCCCTGGTCCCCGCCAAGATGTTCCATTTATTCGGACTCCCGCTCCTCAGGGAATCTGTGAATACCACCTCACCCGCTTGTGCAAATGAAGACAAGGTATGTATGCCACATAAAAACGAGGAATGTTATAATTTTTATTTAATTAGGTTGGCTGGAAAGTATGAGGAGAGGACTGTCGGAGCTGCCGACTTTTGAGCTGGTGAACCCGGTTCGCGTCTCCGCATCGGCGCAACATCCTGTGATTTCATGCCAAAAAAAGTGACGCTGTGTAATGTAACTGGTGCTCGTGTAAAGCACTCCGATATCTGATGGTCGAGTTCGCGCTGTATGAAACTGCAAAAATGGTGATGAGTGTCTCTAATATTTCCCATCGCTAGTGAAGCTTTGTGAAAAGACCGGAACTCGAGTTTGTCATTCGACAGTGTGTGTGTCGCAGCCTCTCCGCTTTTCCAGGTTTCTTGCAGCTCTGTGACCAGACCCACAGTTGGCATCTTGTTCACATCTGTTCTTTTGTCACTAGTCTGAGACAAACAACAGCAGGCGGGGTTAAAGGGTGACTTCCTGTACTCCAGAGCAAAACTATCATTAGCAGCTGCTTCCCAGCTACCTGCCAGAGTGATTTATGGTTTCTGGAGGAGGAGGAAGGGACGCAGGGAATCCTTGGAGTCCGAATTCTTCTCTGCTACAGCCGCGTTAAATGAGGAATCGCATGGGGCCGACGGTACTTAGTGCGCGCGTGCATTAAAGTGCACAAACTCTATTCATTGTACGACTTTGCATAGCAAAGCTTGATTGGAACAGATGTTTAAGAAAGAAATGTGTGAATTTATTTTAGGTGCGTCACTATTGCATTGCTGACCACAAATCTATCTCTATTCATTTCACTTGCTTTGCTTGTGCAATATTGTGTGCGCCTAAACATATTTTTATCATCATTACGACAGGCCCGAAGAGTTCTGAATATCTTTATCATTATCAGGGTTATTAGTATTAAGCAGCAACAGAAAACCAAATTATGTGGCAGATTTATCTAAATTGTCTGTTAAGTAAAAGCAAATCGTGCATCTGAGATTACACTAACATTCAAAGTGGAGCCATGTTACTCCAGTACTTAGCTAACTATATTGATTTAGACTGCAGGCTCGTATTAACTTAAAGGCGCTGACAGTTTGCATTTTTTTATGGCCAGGTCCTGAAATACCAGAAAAAGATTTCTCAATTCCTATTAACTGCTCAGTTATGGGCAAACCCGTTTGCTCTCTAGCGAGCCACTAAAGTTGGCACATGATGTGCTTTGCCCTCTTTTCACGTGTGTAAGGTGTGGGATATGCTGTATTTTGTTGTAAGATGCACCAGCAATACATTACATATGTACGAAATCTTCGAAAACACGTCAGTTATAACTGATCAAGTCCTTTGTCGAGTTTGGATTCTCAAAGGTTGGTTGGTTACTGCTGTATATGGAATATGGCATGTACTTTTTTATTCAGAACAAATCTAGGCATTTGACTAATCAAACCACAGCCCGTGCCATGTCATTTAGTTGTCACTTGTAGGCAGGGCCACTGGAATTGCGCGGCAGGGGCGGACCAAATTATGCGTCCGTGTTAACTAAATTATGCATCAAGAACATGCACATTATGCGGTGTAATTGGTCAGATTTTGTGATGGCTTACTTAATTTAGTCATTTTTGCACGTGGTAACACTGTTTGAGAAAAACAGTATATTATTAGTATCAGTTTCACACCAACACAGCAAAATCGACTGAAAGCGGACTAGTAAACTTTTGAAAAGGGCATTCCTCTGCACAGAAATACGTCACCATATTTTAGTAACTTTTTATCTGTTTGATCTGCACATTTTAACAGACAAAAATGTTTTTAGATCATGCAGTGATGTATTATGTGGCAAATATGGTAAATCCATACTTATGTGGAAAATGCCCCAGCTGCCGAGTCTCACAGTTCTAGTGGCTTGGTCAACGGTTTTAAGTGTTCTGTTGTGGAATAGGTTGTCATTAATTTCTATAGGTTGGATTTCAAGTATTGCTATACAGGTTCATTTCGTTTGTGAAGCTGCGCAGCGCAATCAACAAGTATTTGCAATGCAATAGGTCTCACATTTGCGAGAGTTTAAGCTATTGGCATTGTAAATGACACTGCCTTTTATTTATCTGTTTTAATAATTAATACATAAATAAAAGGCATTGTCATTTACGATGGGAATAGCTCAAGCTCTTGTAAATGCAAGATCTATTTCACTTCAATGAAGCAGCCGCCATTGTCACTGGCTGCTTGGAATGTGAAAGCGCGCATGGCGCGCTGAAGGTTGCCGGAAAGCATGTCGTGCCTGCAGTAGGAGAAACTCATTAAAGAAAATAGTTCTTGCAGACTAAATAAGACATACAGTATAACAACAGGAGTAAAAAGGACAGTTTTTTTTTTTAATTTTTTTTTTTTTTTAATTTAAAAGTTTTATATAGCGCTAGCTAGACCCGTGGGTATCAGAGCCCTTTACATACACACTGTACAAAACCAAAGGAAATTGCATTACTTAGTAGGAAGGCAGTAGGGAAGTAAAAACAATTAAAAAATACAACATGAAAAATAGATAAACAGTGCAGCGGAGGGAGAGAAAACAAACGAAGGTGGTTAACACAGACCGGTCACCACTATCCTTGAATGTCAAGAGAGAGGGAGTTAACTCGGATATTGAAGTCTAGGTTAGTTGATGTTGGTCAGGAAAGTATTTGTTAAGGAGATGGAGTTTCAGGTCCCTTTTGAAACAGGAGAAGGAGGGGTTGCATCTGAGGACTCTAGGGAGAGCGTTCCATATCCTGGGAGCGTTGCCAGAAAACGATTGGTATTGGGTGGTTTTCTTTTTCAGTTTCGGAGGGATAAGAAGGAGTGAGTTAGAACTTCTCAGTGTTCTGGATTGACCTGCTCTTACCAGTTTGTTGTTCAGGTAGTTGGGGGGCCGGAGAGTGAAGGGTTTTGTGTGTGATGCAGGCCAGCTTGTAAATACACCTCCCTTCCATAGGAAGCCAGTTGAGGGAGTTGAGAGCTGGAGTGATGTGTTCAAATCTTTTCACTCCAGATATGAGTCGAGCGGCCATGTTCAGCACTGCCCTTAGTGGGGCTAGGTGAGCTTTTGGAGTCCCTGTTAGGATGGCGTTCCCGTAGTCGATTTTAGAGAGAACTAGGGATTGAACTACTGTCTTGAGGTCATCCTGGGGAAGAAAAGGTTTCAATTTCTTGAGGTGTTTTAGTGAGAAAAGAGCACCTTTTGCAGAGTTTTTGATGTGTGCCTCCATTGATAAGTTCTTGTCAAGGGTGATGCCTAGCGACTTCACTGAGTCGGATAGGACGAGGGGGCAGTTTAGGGCAACCAGATTCTTGAGCCACTCTTGGATTGGTCGATGGTTGCTTTTTGGAGAGAATAAGATTAGTTCCGTTTTATCTGGGTTGAGCTTTAAGTGGTTAGTGTTGAACCAAGTTTGGATCTCGGTTAGAGTGACATTGAGGTGTCGGATGTCGTTGGGAGACTTGATTTTGAAATAGATTTGGGTGTCGTCAGCGTAGAGGTGGTAGTTCACTCCCGCTTTTTTCAAGATGATTGTGAGGGGCTCCATGAAGAGATTGAAGAGGGACGGGGAGAGGTGCGGGACCCCAAGTGTGACTTTTGTTGGCTTCGAGAGACAGAGGTTGATTTTAATTTGTTGCGAGCGGTGTTGAAGGAAGGAGGTGAACCATTTTAGTACTGTGCCATTAAGGCCGGAGCATTTCGACAAGGTCTCCAGAAGAGCTGGATGATTTACAGTGTCGAATGCCGCAGATAGGTCAATAAGGATGAGAAGGCAGGCATCACCTTCATCTAAAGCCTTGTGAATATCGTCAGAGATGTTGAGCATAGCTGTTTCAGTGCTACAGCCTTTCCTGAATCCTGATTGAAAGGTGTCGAGGAGGTTGAACTCATCAATGTGTTTGTTGAGTTGGTGGAGAACGCATTTCTCCAATGTTTTCGCAAGGAACGGGAGGTTGGAGATAGGTCTGAGGTTGTTAAGATCATTAGGGTCGGCCCCTGGTTTCTTGAGAATGGGTGTGATTTGTCCTAGTTGAAGGGAGTCTGGGACACAGCCTGAGATGAGAGAGGCATTGATGATTTTTGTCCAGAAAGGGGAAATGGTGTGGTTGAGTTCTTTTATAATTGTGGATGGGAGGGGGTCCATAGTGTGGGAGGAAGGTTTTAGGGTAGAGATTATACTGAAGACCTCGTTTTCCGACATTAGCTCAAAGTCGGACCAATGCGCATTGTTTTTTAGCTGGAGGCAGACCTGATTGTCCTTGGTAAGAACTCTTTCTGATTGGTCAAGGGTGGTTAAAGGGGGGCAGGTTAAGAGGGAAGGAGGGTTTGCGGTTTGGAGGAAGGATTGATCAATTTTTGAGACTTTATTAGAGAAGAAGGTGGCAATTTCTTCACATCGCTCTTTGGTGGCTATGATTTCGTTAGAGGGAGTGCAGTTTGTTTGGCTTTTGACAATGTTGAAGAGTTCTCTCGGTCTGTTTTTCACCAGATCTAGTTGGTTGCGGAAGAAAGACGCCTTTTCACTGAAA
Organism: Calotriton arnoldi; assembly: GCA_963921515.1. Lineage (NCBI taxonomy): Eukaryota > Metazoa > Chordata > Amphibia > Caudata > Salamandridae > Calotriton > Calotriton arnoldi. The sequence goes on from CAWUFW010001674.1 coordinate 1,255,809, forward strand.
ATGTGTTTTTTGTATGCCTGCCGAGCAGATCTAAGTTGCGCTAGGTGCAAGGTCGAGGGGTTTAGTCTCCACCACCTTTCCGTTTGTCTGAGTTGACGCCTTTCGTTATTCAGATCCATATTGAACCAGGGTTTAGATTTGGTTCGCCTCATTTGTTTGAGTTTGAGTGGAGCTACTTGGTCTAAGACCTCTGTCATTTTAGAGTTAAAGTGTGTAGTGAGGTCATCGGCCGTCCATGATGAGGGTTGGGGTTGTAGATGGGCATGAATCCTGGATTCAAGTTCGGGTAAAGGGACTTTTTGATGTTTCTGGTCCAGTGCTTAGGTTTGTCATCACGAATAGGTTGGTGTCTGACAAGTGCATCAATCTTGAACAGAATGAGGTGGTGGTCTGACCAGTCAATGGGAGAAATCGCTCTCAGAGAGACCAGTTCATTGTTGGTAATGATCGCATCCAGTGTTGCACCTTTGATGTGAGTTGGTTCATTGCAGAGTTGTTTGACATTGTATATTTCAAGTAGGTTGGATAGGTTCTGGACAGTGGAGTCTTCTGGGTCATTCCAGTGGATGTTGAGGTCACCCAGGAACACGTCTTTTGTGTCTGTCATGGAGAAACGTGTTATTGGGTCTGTTAGTTCTTCGGGGAAAAGGGTACGCTCTCCAGGAGGATGGTAGATGGTGTGGAATTTGATGGGAGAGGTGCCCTTGGCAGTGAGTTCGACACCCAGGTATCTGAAAGAGACACGTTAGTGACAGATTCCTTACCTTAGAATATCCCCAGGCGTCAGGCTGGATCCGGAAAGTTTTTGCGTAGCAGTACCCTTGCGCGTCGGTAGGCGGCGTCGTGCGGCTCCGTCGTCGGCGTCGTGATCGCCGGGATGACGTCGCGGGCAGTACTTAGACGCCGCCCCTGCGCGCTGACGCCAGTTCTTCTTTTTCCGCGCCAGCAAGCGCAGATCCGGGAAGAGCAGTGCCCTAGTCATTTTTTGACTAACTTTTTTGGTGAATTTTTCACTGTTTCTCGAATCGACTTTAAGGTGTCGTAGGGATGCCCGGCTTTAAACGTTGCGGCGCCTGTGCTCGGATGATGTCCATCACAGACCCGCATTGGGAGTGTCTCTTCTGCCTCGGCCGAGGCCACGACACGGAGTCGTGTTCCGACTGCCGGGCCCTCAACCCGAAAGCTTTGCGAGAGCGGTCTCGAAAGCTCCTCGAGGCCCGGCATTCGGCTCCGCGCAAGCCCCGGTCGCGTGAGAGGTCGAGGGGTCGGTCGCGGAGTCCTCACCGGTCGTCGGCTTCGAAGTCTTCTTCGTCCGGTAAGTCAAAACACAAAGTCCAAAAAGCATAGTCGCTCTAGGACTTCGCCTCGCCGGTCTCGCAACTCGGCTGAGGCCCCTCCCGGCACCGTCCCCGCGGCCCCGGACATGCCTGTGGAGTCGCCCCCGCAATACCCGTCCTTCCCGGGTTCGGGGGCGGATCCGGCCAAAGTACAGGAATTCCTGTCGGCCATGGCCCGCCTCTTCGGGCCTCAAGGTCCCTCCGGTGCGCCTTCGGGCCCCGCGGGCCCTGATGGGGTTGCTCCGGCGTCGCTGTCGGCTCCGGCCCCGGTGTCGCCCGTGCCTCCAGCCTCGATCCCGGCTCCGGCCCCGGCCTCGATCCCGGCTCCGCAACCCCCATCGACGCCGGTCGACCTAACGACGCCTCCGCCGATGTCTCCGGTGCCGTTCACGACGCCGCCTGGGGCTCCGGGCGGCGTCGTCCCCCAGTTCCTTCTGGCTCCGGACATGGAACCGGGCCGACGTCGCTCGACGCCGGTTCCGGCGCTGATGGGGCCTTGGATCCCAAATGTCCCTCCTCCTCCTTATTTTGAACCAGAGGAGGACCAGGAGGACTGGGAGGGGTCTGATGACCCTCTGGCACAACAGTGTCAGTATGATGAGGACTGGACAGAGGGTCTAGGAGGACGCCAGTGGTCTAGATACTTCCCCTGACACTGGCATGCTGTCTCCTCCCGTGGCTACGGAGGAGGGAGCCAATTTTGCAACGGTGTTGCGTAGGGCGGCTGGAGCCTTACATCTCCAACTCCCTACTGTGGCAGTCAAGACTAATCTCTTGACAGAGGTGCTTCAGCCGGCAGCCTCCTCTACGGAGACTGTGCTGCCGTTTAACGATGCCCTCACTGACGTTCTTTGGGCGCCTGGTCCAAGCCCAACACAGGGGCTCCTGTGGATAGGAACGTGTCCCGACGCCATCGCCCAGCTCCGGGCGACCCCTATTTCTCTCTGTCCACCCCACTCCTGAGAGCTTGGTTGTCCAAGCCTCCGCTTCCCAAACCGCCTTCCCTACCGCCCCTCCGGATAGGGAATCCAAACGCCTGGATCAATTTGGGAAGAAGGGTTTTTCTTCCTCCAGTGCGGGCTTGCGGTCCATCAACACCGCTTGCCTTTTGGGCCGATATACCCACTCCTTGTGGGATTCGGTGGCGACTGTTTTGCCCCTGTGTTCTGAGGAGGTCCAGACACTGCTTTCCCGCGCCATTGCGGAAGGAAGAGATGCGGCCAAATACACAATTCGATGTGGCCTTGACACCGCCGACTCGCTGGGCAGGTCTATTGCAACGACGGTGGCGCTGCGTCGCCACGCCTGGCTGAGAACCACTGGTTTTTCAGGGGATGTCCAGAATTCTCTCAAGGACATGCCCTTTGATGGAGTCGGTCTTTTTGGGTCCAAAGCAGACCATGCGTTGGAGCGCTTTAAGGACTCACGGGCTACTGCCAAGTCCCTGGGCCTTTCTGCTACACGCCCTCCGCTAACTTCTGCTTTTCGCCCCTATCGTGGCCACGGAAGGGGCGCCCAGTCACGTCAGCAGCCCAGCCACCGGCCCGCGCAGCAGGCGTCTTCGCGTGGCCGAGGACGTGGATACCGCCGTGGCGGTTCGGGCAACCAGCGTGCGGGTCAGGCCACCACCTCCAACCCGTCCGCGGCCTCCAAGCTCTCCTAGTCCCTCCTTTCCGGTGCACAGCACGCCAGTAGGGGCAGGGTCCGCCATCACCTTCACCACTGGCGTCCCATCACCTCGGACAGGTGGGTCTTGGACATTGTCCGAAGGGGCTACTCCCTCCCCTTCGAGACCACCCCCAGCCATGCCACCTCAATTCCACCGCATGTCAGGGGATCACTTGGTACTTCTGCAGAAGGAAGTCACGGCCCTCTTGGCCAAGAGGGCCATCGAGCATGTTCCGACCCCAGAAGTAGGGCGTGGTTGCTACTCCCACTACTTTCTGGTGCCCAAAAGGACAAGGAGGACATGCGTCCTATCTTGGACCTCCGGAACGTCAATCGCTCCCCTTTGGCCTTACCAGTGCCCCTCGGGTGTTCACGAAAGTGATGGCGGTGGTCGCAGCTCATCTGCGCCGGGCAGGGGTTTCAGTCTTCCCCTACCTCGTCGACTGGCTGCTGAAGGCGGGCTCGTCCCAGGCAGTCGTCTCCCACCTCCAGACTACGGCCGAACTCCTGCACTCGCTGGGGTTCTCCATCAATGTGCCGAAGTCGCATCTGATTCCTTCTCCACAGCTCCTTTTCATCGGAGCAGTTCTGGACACGACGCAGTTTCGGGCCTATCCTCCCGAACGGCGAGTCCAGGATATTCGGGCTATGATTCCGATCTTTCAGCCTTTATCCTGGGTTTCGGTACGGATGACCCTGAGGCTGCTGGGCCTCATGGCCTCCTGCATCCTGCTGGTCAATCATGCCAGATGGCATATGCGGGCTCTGCAGTGGGACCTGAAGTTCCAGTGGGCGCAGCACCAGGGCAACCTGTCCGATCACGTCCAGATCTCGGAGGGGACTGCAAAACAGTTGCAGCGGTGGCTCTCGAACCGGCAATGGGTCATGGGCAGATCCCTCTCCCTTCCCCAGCCAGAGCACACAGTTGTGACGGACGCGTCCCTTCTGGGATGGGGCGGTCACATGGGAGAGGCGGAGATCAGAGGCCTCTGGTCTCCGGCGGAGTCCCGGCTCCATATCAACATTCTGGAGCTCCGGGCGATCCGACTTGCACTCAAGGCATTCCTTCCCTCTGTCAAAGGGAAGGTAGTGCAGGTGTTCACCGACAACACCACCGCCATGTGGTACTGCAACAAACAGGGCGGGGTGGGGTCGTGGACCCTTTGTCAAGAGGCTCTGCGCCTCTGGACGTGCCTGGAACATCAGGGCATGTTCCTGATGGTTCAACACCTGGCAGGTTCCCTGAACGCCAGGGCGGACGAACTCAGCCGCAGGTGCATGATGGATCACGAATGGCGTCTTCACTCGGAAGTGGCGCAAGGACTCTTTCTACAGTGGGGTGAGCCTTGGTTAGATCTATTCGCCCCTGAAGAGAACGCGCAATGGTATCAGTTCTGCGCGTTGGAATTTCCAAGGCGGCACTCGCTCGGCGACGCTTTTCGTCACGAGTGGAGTTGCGGTCTATTGTATGCCTTTCTGCCTATACCACTTCTACCCAGAGTGTTGAAGAAGATTCGGCACGACCGGGCCCAAGTCATTCTTGTGGCTCCGGACTGGGCTCGAAGAGTTTGGTATCCCGAGCTACTCAGTATGAGCGTAGATCCCCCGAACCGTCTGCCTCTTCGGGAGGATCTTCTGTCGCAGCAGCAGGGGACGGTCCTCCACCCGAACCTGTCCAGTCTACACCTGCTTGCGTGGAGATTGAGCGGCGGCAGTTGATTCCTTTCGACTTGCCTCCCGAAGTTTGTGATGTGATTCTGGCAGCCAGGCGTCCCTCCACTAAGGTGGTATACGCCTGCAGGTGGAACAAATTTGTGGCATGGTGCACAGCAAAGGCTGTGAACCCCCTTTCTGCCCCTCTTTCTGAGGTCCTTCTGTTCCTTCTTTCTCTGGCCCAACAGGGTTCTGCCCTGGGTACCATCAAGGGTTATCTCTGTGCTATCTCGGCCTTCCTCAGGCACCCTGATCAGCCCTCCCTTTTCAAGTCCCCTGTTGTTAACAGATTCTTAAAAGGCATTACACACCTCTTTCCTCCTGTTCCGTTTGTGATGCCTCAGTGGGACTTGAACTTGGTTCTTACCTTTTTAATGTGCGCTCCCTTTGAGCCTCTACATAACTTCCTCTTCGTCTTCTGACTCTAAAGACAGCCTTTCTGGTAGCCATCACCTCCGCTCGGCGGGTGAGTGAGCTCCAGGCTCTATCTTGCAAACCTCCCTTTCTGTCTGTTCATCCAGACAAGGTTGTTCTTCGGACGCGTCCGTCCTTCTTGCCAAAGGTGGTTACTGCCTTCCACATTGGGCAGACCATCACCTTGCCTACCTTCTTTCCGCCTCCGCATCCTTCCAGAGAGGAAGAGAGGCTCCACCGTCTGGACCCAAAACGTGCGCTCTCCTTCTATATCGACCGCACAAAACACTTCCGGGTGGATGACCAGCTCTTTGTTGGCTACGTGGGCGCCAAAAGGTCGGGCGGTGCACAAACGAACCATCTCCCGCTGGGTTACCTTGTGCATCAAGACCTGCTATTCTTTGGCTAAGAAGGAGCCTCCTGTTGGGCTGCGTGCCCATTCCACCAGGGCAACGGCTGCTACCACGGCCTTGTGCTGCGGTGTTCCGCTGCCGGTTATCTGTCAGGCAGCTACGTGGGCCTCGCTGCACACGTTTACAAAGCATTACTGCCTTGACAGTCCGGTCCGGAGGGACGGCTTCTTTGGCCGTTCTGTCCTCCATGACTTCCTTGTCTGATCTTTGTTCGCAGACCCACCACTGGGGTTGGTATTGCTGGGGTATCTATTCTAAGGTAAGGAATCTGTCACTAACGTGTCTCTTTCAGATGCACAAGTTACTAACTTGTGTAACGATATATCTGTAAGAGACAGTAGTTAGTGACAGATTCCTTACCGCCCCACCCATCCTCCCCGTTCTGCGAACTGATTTCTAGGGTTAAGGACATCCCTTTCAGGGCCCTAGTATTTTTCAGACACCTATATCAGCTTCTTGCATGGCTCTGCGTTTCTGGCGCGGAAAGTCGTGTACAGAACTGACGTCAGCGCGCAGGGGCGGCATCTAAGTACTGCCCGCGACGTCATCCCGGCGATCACGACGACGGACGCGGAGCCGCACGACGCCGCCTACCGACGCGCAAGGGTACTGCTACGCAAAAACTTTCCGGATCCAGCCTGACGCCTGGGGATATTCTAAGGTAAGGAATCTGTCACTAACTACTGTCTCTTACAGATATATCGTTACACAAGTTAGTAACTTGTGCATTCAAACGATTGGTATTCTGCAGGTTTAAGTTTGGTGATCTGTATTCCAGCTTTGTGAATGATGGCTAGTCCCCCCCTCAGTTTTGATTGGCCTGTCTTGTCTAATGATGTTGTACCCTGGAGGGGTGAGAATGTCAAGAATGGGGGTGGAGTGGACATTAAGCCAGGATTCTGTGAGGAAAGCGATGTCAATTTCTTCAGCGAGTAGAGCTTCAGCAATGTCTGTGGCGTGTTGTACTGCTGATCTGCAGTTTAGGAGCATGCAAGAGAGAGGGCGGGGAGCCTTGGTGGTGGGGGGAGCTAGGTGGATAGAGGAGTATTGAGCAGGAGGTCTAGGCGAGTGGACAGTTTTAGGGAGTCTGTTAGTGCCAACAATAACAGGGATGGGGAAAGGGGCTGATTTCTGGCTCAGAGCGAGGTAAGGGTCGTTGGTCACATCAGGTTTCAATACCGAAAGGGGGAGGCGATCCCGGTTGGGTCGAAGTGCCTGACTCGTTGACGGACTGGAGGGTCGGGGGTGCTCTGTGGGGCCATGGGAGAGGTATTGAGGGGGTTTGAGCAAATCTACACGACGAGAGGGAATACGGTGGCTTGGTCCTGTTGAGAAGGTCTTGTTGTAAGTGTAGGAGATCGGCAGCAAGGGAGTTCATTTTCTGCTCCATTCTGTTCAGTTGCTGTGTTATTGAGCTGAAAAAGTTTAAGGTTTCTGGCAGGGGTCGAGAATGACTTGGGCCTATGGAGGGAGAGTGAGCAGGGGTCAGGGATTGGACGGAATCAGTGGGATTAGGAGAGGGGAGAGTTTGGACGCGGGGAGCCGGATTAGTAATGCTCCCATTCAAGGAGTTCAGAGGAGGAGTAGAGGGTCTACTGTCCAAGTGAGGAGGGAGAGAAATTCTGGGTAGGAAGTCAGCGTTCCGGGGAATGTCAATGAGATTAGCGGTGGAGGCAGGTTGTGTATGTGGGTGTGCGACGGCGGACGGGGAGTGGGCGGTGATAATAGGGGGGAAAGTGTCTGCTGTTTTGGTGAAGACGTTGGACATGGGGAAGTCACGGGGGTTGTCAGTGAGGTAAGTGGTGGAGACGGGTTGTGCCTGTGGATGTGGGACATCGGAAGGGGAGTGTGCAGTGGTGGTAGGGGGAGAGTGACCGCTGGATTGGAGAGGACGTTGGACAAGGGGGAAGTAAGGGTCGGGGAAGAGGGTCTGTGTTGGAGGAAGGGGTAGTTTGAGAGGGAGGGTTCAGATTATCAGAGGTCGAGGGGGAGTGCTTGTGGGGATTTCAGTCGTGGGAGGGTTGAGGGTGAAGTCCGAGCTGACGAGATCGAGATCGGCCTTGTGGTGTTTGTTAATTGTGATTTTGTTGTTCCTGGTGTGATCAGTTGATGTAATAATGGTGGGCGTTTGGCGGCGGAGAGTAATGATGGGGGTAGTGTGATTGTAGTGAGTGATGGTGGATGTCCATGAGTTGAAGAGAGGTTCTTCAGGGCAGGGAGATTGGATCAGTTCCACGTTATTAGTGAGGGTGGTGGGGGATAGGGGAGATAGGGTTTGGTGGCTCAGTTGAGTTAACGAGGAAAGAAGTGTGGGGAAGTGGCGGTCAAAAGTGGTGAGGTGCGGGTCGGTGGCCTGTATGAGAATGGTTCCAGTTCTGTAGATGGAAATGGTGAGTTCCCCTTTGAAGGTCGGAGAGATAGTGGTGGAGATTTTTTCACCATAGGGAATGATTACTGACTTGGCGACTTTAAGGTGAAGAGAGAAGGTGTTTTTCCATTTAGACGGGCGATTAGTGTAAAAAATGAAGTTAGTTTTCGTGTTGCCGTTGGTCGCTGTGTGGTAGTTATCTACAATGAGTGTTTCCGGGTGTTGTTTTAGAGTACTGTGCTTGAAGTTCTTTTTTGCATTACTGGTCAATTTGTCTGGGTAGTTAATGGACCAGGAGTTTGGTCCGTAACGCACGAGATTCGAGTTACGGGAGGGGTTAGGCGGGCGCATGGTTGAATGGTAGAAAATGCCGGGGCGCAATCAGGAATCAAGCAGTAACCATGCTTTTACAGTAAGCATCATTTGGCCCAAACCAGGGGGACACTCCAAATGCAGGGGGGAGTATCAGAATTTTCAAATGCCTGCCATATTGGGAGCAGACAATGTTCACAAGCCAATTCCAGTAACAGTCCCATAAGCACATCAGCCTGTAACATAAACCACATTATGCACAGTATCACATTAGGCGCAAAACCTTAGATGCCAACCTCACCATCATAAACATTATGCAATTCTCTCATCGGTCTAAACGCATTAGACACTAACATGCTAATCATAAATCACATTAGGAAATATCTCACAACCTAAACGCATTAGGGAATAATAACCTCGCTAGCATAACCACATTATGCAAAACCTCACAACCATAAAAGTACATTTAGAGGTAAGAAACAGGGTGCGTAAACCATAGTAAATGCATCACATTTCCTAGCACCATATTTTAGGACAGAAACCACATTAGCACATAACCTCACGGTAGAAACCATAGCAGAGGCATCAATCACATTAGGGCCTGGCACCCTACAATCCTAACAGTCCCCCTGGCCAACTGGCCATCTCAAAGAGGGGCTCAAATGCCCTATGTCCCAAAAGTTCAGGCGCGCTGCCTAAGCAGCGAAAGTCAAGGGTGCGCAATCTGCGCAGGCCTAAACGTTGCAGCTGGCACTAAGTGCTGCGCAGCTGTGAAGGTCAGGGCTAAAGGAGTGCATCTCACTCCTAGCTACCAAGGTATGTCCCCCAAATAAACAGTCTTCGTGGGAGGTTACAAATGAAGACAAGGCGGTACTAAGGAGGGGCTAACAAGCCTATTAATGAATCAGAAGCCAGCATCTACGTAGGACAATGATACAAGCCAATGAAAAATTGGCGGAGTGGGCGGGGCTTCAAATCCATTCTCGAATACAGCATGCCTCCCAGAGCAGCGCGTGCGCTGCCCAGGCTTGACCTAAAACTCAGTGTGTTAGATCTGTGGAGAACTATACTTCTGACGTTTCCTGTACTCTGGCATATGTGAGCACAGTAAAGTCTTTTCTTTAGATGTTATGATACAACTAATATGAAAGCTCGCAGCAATGCGGGAATTAATTGATGTTTCTGGTTAGGTCTCTGCGACTGGAAAGCTTTGAACTCTTTCTGGAAATGTGAGAGTCTAGGCAACATTTTCACATTTAGGGGTTTCAAATTCTGCCCTTGTAAATTAGTAAATACAGTAGCATTTGCTCTCCACATTTTTTAATTTTCTGCCTATGTTAGAGGCCATCAAGGTTGTAGCGATACAGTACAGAAATGATGTATGTATGGGCGTTAATGTCTGCACCTAAACAAGGACGTTGACATTTGCAGTGCTCTTAGAAGGAGCTTTTTGAGGTGTGTGAGCCAGGCTCAGCACGAACTGCCAGTGGGTTGCTGCACCACAACCGTACTACCCTGCTGGCTCGACTTGACCAGGTGGAAGTGTTGATTTAACTCCATTGCTAGATTTTGTGAAAGTTGGGCTCAACAAAAAAGATCTTATTGCTTACTTTCTAGAAGTTCTCCACCCATATTTTTGTTGTTTCTCAGACCTGCGTAAAGCTACAAATCTGAAAGAAACAGTTAGTTATAGATTCCTTACCTTAGAATCTCCCCCAGGCGTCAGACTGGATCCGGAAAGTTTTTCGTCAGCAGTAACCCTGCGCGTCTGAAGGTGGCGTCAGTTGACTCCGTCGTCCGCGTCGTGGTCGCCGGGATGACGTCGCGGAAGTTACATAGACGCCGCCCTCGCGCGCTGACGTCAGTTCTTTCTTTTTCCGCGCCAGCAAGCGCAGATCCGGGAAGAGCGGTACCCCCAGTCACTTTTTTTGACTGCGTTTTTTGCGCCTTTTGTCGACTTTGTTTTCGAGTCTTTATCCGACTCCTCGTGCACGAGGGATGCCCGGTTTCAAGGCCTGCGGTTCCTGTTCCCGAATGATGTCGGTGACGGATCCGCACTGCGTGTGCCTCTTCTACCTGGAGCATGACCATTACCCCAAGTTGTGCTTCGACTGTCGAACCATGGCCCCGTAGTCTTTGCGGGAGCGGTCCCGAAAGCTCCTCGAGGCCCGGCAGTCGGCTCCGCGCCGTGTAAGGTCCTGGTCGCGTGGGAGGTCGAGGGACCGATCGCGGAGTCATCTTCATCATCACTTCTCTTCTAAGTCTTCGCACTCGGGGTCAGGTAAGTCGAAGCACAAGAAGAAGTCGAAGAAGCATCGTCGCTCTTCGACTTCACCTCGTCCGTCGGCCGACGCGACGCAGGGTGCAGGTGGTGCCCCTCCCGCGGCTCCGCGTGCGGAGCCTTCAGGGTCGACTCCGGCCTGACCGGGAGCGACCCCTGCCCAGCTTCGTCAATTTTACGAAGCGATTCACGCCATCTTTGGGCAGTCCGACTCCACTGGCGTGCCTTCGTGCCCCGCGGACTCGGTTGGGGGCCCTAGGCCTTCGACGCCGGCGGCTTCGGCACCGCAGGGCCCCCTTGGATCCAGGCCTGGATCCGGATCGGCGCAGGTCGACCTTATTACACCTCCACCGGCGCCGAATCCACCGGCGCCAACTCCACCGGCACCACGTCCGCAGCCGATGCCGGCTGGACCCTCAGCCGGCGTCGACCCCGGCTCCCACCTCGACGTGGACATGGAGTCGGACCGGCGTCGGCCGACGCCGGATCCGACGCCTATGGGTACTTTTGTCCCTGTGTTCCACCCTGGCTATTTTCAACAAGATTGGCAGCCAGAAGACGGTGAGGAAGACTGGGAGGGGTCTGGTGACCCTTTGACAGACCAGTTAGAGTATAATCCGGACTGGAGAGAGGAACTGGGGGATGCCAGTGGTCTGGATACCTCCCCAGACCTAGGCATGTTGTATCCTCCTACCGTGGCTACGGAGGAGAAAGCGTCATACGCAGTGGTGTTGCGTAGGGCGGCCGAGGCCCTCAACCTCGAGCTTCCTACGGTGGCAGTCAGGGCTAACCTCCTGACAGAGGAGCTCTTCGGAGCCCCTGCTCCCGTTTAATGAAGCCCTTACGGACATCCTTTTGGGCACTTGGTCCAGGCCCAACACAGGGGCTCCTATGGACAGGATGATTGCCCGACGCCACCGCCCGGCCCCGGACGACCCCACTTTCCTCTCCCAACACCCCACTCCTAAGAGCTTGGTAGTCCAAGTCTCCACGTCCAAGGGCGCCTTCCCTACCACACCTCTGTAAAGGGAATCCAAAAAGCTGGACCACCTTGGCAAGAAACTGTTTTCTTCCGTCAGCTTGGGACTGCAGTCTGTAAACGCCGCATGTCTGTTGGGCCGTTATACCCAGTCTGTGTGGGATACGGTGGCGTAGGTGCTGCCTCAGTGCCCGGAGGAGGCCCGGGCCACACACTCCCTTGCCGTTGCCGAGGGGAGAGACGCAGCAAAGTTTACCATCCGCTGTGGGCTGGATACCGCCGACGAACTTGGCAGGACGATTTCAACATCAGTAGCCCTTCGACCCTACGCCTGGTTGCGTTCGACTGGTTTTTCAGGGGATGTCCAATCCTCCCTTATGGACATGCCTTTTGATGGCCGTCGCCTTTTCGGTGAAAAGGCAGACAACGCGCTGGAGCGCTTTAAGGACTCACGGGCTACGGCCAGGTCCTTGGTCCTCTCCACCACCCGCCCTGCGCAGTCTGCCTTTCGACCCTTTCATGGCTACAGAAGGGGTGCCCCACTATGTCCCGCCCAGAGCCACAGGCCGGCGCAAGCTGTACAGTCTCAGCGTGGCCGGGGATGTGGGAACCACCAGCGTGGTTCTGGGGGCCAGCGAGCGGGCCAGTCCACCACCGCCCCCTCTGCAGCAGCCTCCAAACCCTCCTAGGCCGACCTTTCAGGGCCATCAAATGCCAGTGGGCGGCTGGATCCGCCATCACATCCCCCACTGGCGCACCATCACGTCGGACAGGTGGGTTTTGCAAATAGTCCGAAGGGGGTACTCCCTCCCCTTCGAGACTACCCCTACTACCTCCATGCCACCTCAGTACCATCGCATGTCGGAGGATCACCTGGCCCTTCTCCAACAGGAAGTTTTGGCACTCTTGGCCAAGGGTGCCATTGAGCACGTTCCTGCCCCAGAAGTAGGTCGTGGTTGCTATTCCCACTACTTTCTGGTGCCCAAGAAGGACAAAGGCCTGCGTCCTATCTTGGGTCTCAGGAACATCAACCGCTTCCTCCGGAAGGAGAAGTTCAAGATGTTGACGCTCGCTCAGGTCTTGTCTGCGCTCGACCCTGGAGACTGGATGGTAGCGTTGGACTTGCAGGACGCTTACTTTCACATTCCCGTCCTGCCGGCCCACCAGCGTTACCTGCAGTTCATGGTAGGCCACGAGCACTTTCAGTTCACTGTGCTCCCCTTTGGCCTTACCAGTGCCCCTCGGGTGTTCACGAAGGTGATGGCGGTGGTCGCAGCTCATCTGCGCAGATCAGGGGTTCCAGTCTTCCCCTATCTTGACAACTGGCTGTTGAAGGCGGGCTTGCCCCAGGTAGTCGTCTCCCACCTCCAGACTACGGTCGACCTCCTGCATTCGCTGGGGTTCTCCATCAACGTGCCGAAGTCACACCTGATCCCCTCTCAGAAGCTCCTCTTCATCGGAGCGGTTCTGGACTCGATTCCGATCTTTCAGCCCCTATCCCGGGTTTCGGTCAGGATGACCCTGAGGCTGCTGGGCCTCATGGCCTCCTGCATCCTGCTGGCCGATCATGCCAGGTGGCATATGCGGGCTCTGCTGTGGGACCTGAAGTTCCAGTGGGCACAGCATCCGGGGAATCTGTCCGATTTACGTCCAGATCTCGGAGGGCACTGCACGCCAATTGCAGTGGTGGCTCACGAACCAGGATTGGGTCAACGGCAGATCCCTCTCCCTTCCCCAACAAGATCATACAGTGATGACAGACGCATCCCTTCTGGGATGGGGCGGCCACATGGGAGAGGCGGAGATCAGAGGCCTCTGGTCTCCGGCGGAGTCCGGGCTCCACATCAACCTTCTGGAGCTTCGGGCGATCCGTCTTGCGCTCATGGCATTCCTTCCCTCTGTACGGGGAAGAGTAGTGCAGGTGTTCACAGACAACATCACCGCCATGTGCTACTTCAACAAACAAGGCAGGGTGGGGTCGTGGACCCTATGTGAGGAGGCCCTCCGCCTCTGGACATGGCTGGAACATCAGGGCATATCTTAGATGGTTCAACACCTGGCAGGTTCACTGAACGGATCACTGACAGAATATCGATTACAAGAATATCGACCTACAACAATATCGAAGTAAAAATATAGAATACCAAAATATCGAATGCCTATCTACAAACAGGTAAGTACAAAAATATTGAATCCAAAATATAGTTGTAAAAAATATAGTTAGTCAAAATATCGAATTTTTTAAATATCTTAAAAGTAATGTAAAATTAATGAAATAATATATATAATTAACTAAAACATACTTAAAAATACTTAAATAACTTTAAAATTAATAAATAATTAATGTAAGTTAAAAAAAATAAACATACATGTTTATTTTTTAATACATATATATATTAACGTAATATTTATAAAAAATATTCAATATTTTTAGCGTAGGATAGCGGGAGGGTAAAATTTACTATTACCACTCCAGTGAGTGCAACAGTAGGGAAAGCATTGGATAGCGGGAGGGTAAAAATTACTATTCCCACTCCAGTGAGTGCAACAGTAGTGCAAGCGTTGGATAGCGGGAGGGTAAAAATTACTATTCCCACTCCAGAGAGTGCAACAGTAGGGAAAACGTTGGATAGCGTAGGGGTAAAAATTACTATTCCCACTCCAGAGAGTGCAACAGTAGGGAAAACGTTGGATAGCGTGAGGGTAAAAATTACTATTCCCACTCCAGAGAGTGCAACAGTAGGGAAAGCGTTGGATAGCGTAGGGGTAAAAATTACTATTCCCACTCCAGAGAGTGGAACAGTAGGGAAAGCGTTGGATAGCGTAGGGATATAAATTACTATTCCCACTCCAGAGAGTGCAACAGTAGGGAGAGAGTTGGATAGCGTAGGGGTAAAAATTACTATTCCCACTCCAGTGAGTGCAACAGTAGGGAAAGCGTTGGATAGCGTAGGGGTAAAAATTACTATTCCCACTCCAAATAGTGCAACAGTAGGGAAAATAATGATTTAATATTTTAATAAAAATAAAATAATTATCAATACCAATAAAAAATTAATTAAAATGACTTACCAATTACAAAATATTTAATAATTAATTCTAAATACCAATAAATATTATTTCTTAAATTAATTACCTATTAATAAAAATGAATTACCAATTAATACAAATGAATTACCAAATAAGAATTAATTAACAATAAATTAATAATTAATACCAATAAATATAAATAATATTTTATGATTTACAATTAAATTACTTCCCACCCTATGCCCCTATAAACCCACAACCCGCTCTGAATAATAAATTAATACAATTAATATAATTATCAATTAAAAAATTAATAAATTAATTACCAATTAATAAAAATTAATTAAGAATTAATAAAAATTAATTACCAATTAATAAAAAGTAATTAACAATAAATTAATAATTAATGCCAATAAATAAAAATAAATAATTACTGATTTACAATTAAATTACTTCCCACCCTATTCCCCTATAAACCCACAACCCGCTCTGAATAATAAATTAATACAATTAATATAATTATCAATTAAAAAATTAATAAAAATTAATTGCCAATTAATAAAAATTAATTGCCAATTAATAAAAATTAATTGCCAATTAATAAAAAGTAATTGCCACTTAATAAAAATTAATTGCCACTTAATAAAAATTAATTGCCACTTAATGAAAATTTATTACCAATTAATAATTAATTAACGATGAATTATTTATCGATACCAATAAATAAAATGTAGTAATTACTTAATTAAATGTAAATTACTTCCCACCCTATTCCCCTATAAACCCACAACCCGCTACAGAACTAAAACGCACAATTAAATTAAATATAATTAATAATTCCTAAAAATTAATATTTAATTTACTATAATTAAATTACTTCCCACCCTATTCCCCTATAAACCCACAACCCGCTACAGAATTAAATTACGCAAAAATTAAATAACATAAAATTCATTACTTTAAAAAAATTAAAACCTACATTACAAAAATAATACATACTTTTAACACATATACTAACACTTAAAACACTATAAAAAAATTCGATATTTTTAACAACTATATTATGACTGTCGATATTTTGACAATAGATATTTCTTACCTGAATTTCGATATTCTTAACCACTATATTTTGGCAATTCGATATTCTGTCCATTCTATATTTACCACTCGATATTTTGGCAATTCGATATTAAAAATTCGATATTATGTCTGTTTACCCACTGAACACCAGGGCGGACAAACTCAGCCGCATGTGCATGATGGATCACGAATGGCGTCTTCACTCTGAGGTGGTGCAAGGTCTCTTTCAGCAGTGGGGAGAGCCTTGGTTAGATCTATTCGCCACCGAATGTCAGCAGTTCTGTGCTTTGGCATTTCCAAGACGGCACTCGCTAGGCGATGCTTTTCGTCGCGAGTGGTGTTGCGGTCTTCTATACGCCTTTCCGCCTATACCACTTCTGCCCAGAGTGCTGAAGAAGATCAAACACGACCGGGCCCAAGTCATTCTTGTGGCCCTGGATTGGGCACGAAGAGTCTGGTATCCCGAGCTGCTCAACATGGCCATCGATCCTCCAATCAGACTGCCTCTTCGGGAGGATCTTCTGTCGCAGCAGCAGGAGACGGTCCTCCACCCGAACCTGTCCAGCCTCCACCTCCTTGCGTGGAGATTGAGCGGCGGCAGTTGACGTCGTTTGACCTCCCTCCTGAAGTCTGTGATGCAATCTTGGCAGCCAGGCGTCCCTCCACTAAGACGGTGTACGCCTGCAGATGGAACAAATTTGTGGCATGGTGCACAGCAAAGGCTGTGGATCCCCTTTCTGCCCCTCTTTCTGAGGTTCTCTTGTTCCTCCTCTCTTTGGCCCAGCAAGGCTCTGCTCTGGGCACTATTAAGGGCTACCTCTCAGCCATTTCAGCCTTTCTTAGGCTTCCTGATCAGCCTCCTCTTTTCAAGTCCCCTGTTGTAAATAGGTTTCTCAAGGGCATTGCTCCTCTTTTTTCTTCCTGTTCCCTTCGTAATGCCCCAGTGGGACTTGAATTTGGTTCTTACATATCTTATATGCGCTCCCTTTGAGCCGCTTCATAATTGCCCTCTCAGGCTTCTAACTCTGAAAACTGCCTTTCTGGTGGCCATCACCTCTGCTCGCAGGGTGAGTGAGCTAGAAGCTCTTTCTTCTAAGCCTCCTTTTCTGGCTATCCATCCGGACAAGGTCGTCCTGAGAACTAGACCTTCCTTCCTTCCCAAGGTGGTTACATATTTCCACATTGGCCAAACCATCACTTTGCCCACCTTCTTTCCGCCGCCGCATCCTTCAAAAGAGGAAGAGAGGCTCCACCGTCTGGATCCAAAACGTGCGCTTTCTTTCTACTTGAATCGCACAAAACAATTCCGGGTGGATGACCAGCTCTTTGTTGGGTACGTGGGCCCTAAGAAAGGTCGGGCCGTGCACAAATAGACCATCTCCAGGTGGGTCGTTCTGTGCATCAAAGCCTGCTATTCTTTGGCTAAGAAGGAGCCTCCAGTGGGGCTGCGCGCCCATTCCACCAGGGAGACGGCAGCTACTACTGCTTTGGGACGAAGAGTCCGCCTGACTGACATCTGTCAGGCAGCTACGTGGGCATCTTTGCACACGTTTACGAGACACTACTGCCTGGACAATCAAGTCTGGAGAAGTGGCTTCTTTGGCCGTTCTGTTCTCCAGGACTTCATGGTTTGAACTTGGTTCGCAGACCCATCTCCGGGGTTGGTATTGATGGGGTATCTATTCTAAGGTAAGGAATCTATAACTAACTGTTTCTTTCAGATAAACAAGTTACTTACCTTCGATAACGATATATCTGTAAGAAAAATAGGTTAGTTATAGATTCCTTACCGTCCCACCCATCCTCCCCGTTCTGCTAACTGACTTCTAGGGTTAAGGACATCCTTTCAGGGCCCTAGTTTTGTGCACCAGTGGTCAGTGTCTTGCATGGCTCTGCGCTTCTGGCGTGGAAAGTCGTGTACAGAACTGACGTCAGTGCGCAAGGGTGGCGTCTATGTAACTTCCGCTACGTCATCCTGGCGAACACGACGCTGACGACTGACGCCACCTTCAGACGCGCAGAGGTACTGCTGACGAAAAACTTTCCGGATCCAGTCTGACGTCTGGGGGAGATTCTAAGGTAAGGAATCTAACCTATGTTTCTTACAGATATATCGTTACCGAAGGTAAGTAACTTGTTCTTTAATACATTTCTCTTAATATGGGCGCCTTTGCACATAAAAATGAAAGACTGAAGTTAGTGATTTGTTCTGCACTAATTAAATTTTAATGACTTCGCCAGAATTCAGGCCTCTAAGTAGGTAAAACAGTGTCCTTATTGGATTCATTAATTTCACTTAGAAATTCTCTCCACGCAAATAAGAGCTACAAGAGGTTATTCAGAGGGCAGGCGAAGTCTAGATACTACGCGTTTTTGGGACTTTTTTTTTGCAACTTTTCTTGTACTATGCAGAATCCCACTGATGGCTTTGAACACTCAGATGTAAGCTCAACCACAGCATAGCTCCCCGAAAATAAACCATGGTCATAAGAGTTCTTCATTTTGTTCCTCCCCATATGCTCTCCTTCCCTTTCATGGGGAGTATCTTGGACTGCATTCCTTCGTATTTGTTCTCCGCTCTTTGCAGTATTCTTTGTGCGAAATACGAGAGAAAACTGCATGTAGGTGTAAATGAAATTGGTGGGGTGTTTTCTGGAGCAGCCTTCCTTTTAGGAGACCACACAGGTCCCCCGGGCTTGAGTGAGTCTCCTTGATGAATAGTTAGCCCACCTCTGCATATAATAGTGTTATTGGTCCTTGGTGAAAAGCATTCCATAGACCACACACACTTTAAAATGGTTCAAAAAGTCAACAATACAAAGGGAGAAAAGCCTGCATCTATGCATATTGTCTGACATAAATGTGTTCCAAATAACATTCACAAAAAATACTGCCCCATTGGAGTTAATAATAGAAAATCTTCTCCCAACAGGTCAAGATATTTATTTGTAAAGAAGGTTTAGAACTCGATATTTGTGTCTGGGTATTTTCCTGTATACAATACATTGTCTTGCAACGTAACCATCCCCATTAAAATCTGCCATAAGAGCATACAAGAATATACAGAAGCGAAGCATAAGTTTAAGGTGTCTGTATATGGGATAGAATTATAGTTTGGATTTGTCCTAGTTTGTTTTGAATTGGAGCGGCAGTCAATATCGGAGAAATGCAATGTTTCGGTACAGTACAGCACCTTTTTTGGGTTGAGCCTGCGAGTGCATGCTGCAGCGCAGGTGTCTCGTTTGCGAGTAGGCGCGCAACGCAACGCCCATTGGGCTCAAAGGGCTTCAGCCCCTCCGTCGTGTGTGTCAGCCCGAGCAGAGACAGCTTCCCGGGCACACACACAGCCGCACCCGAGTACTTCACAGGTCTTTAAAAGACCATTTACTTGTTAACGAGGCTTTGTTGTTCTTTCACCCCTTCTTTAAACCCCTGCATCTTAACTCTGCCGATTGCTGTAAGAATTAGACCCCCCCCCCCAAAAAAAAAATTCGCTCTAATTGTGCCTCTGCTTGCGAGACACTGTTGTATACAGAAAGGGCTTGGAGCTTGCCCATTGCTTTACAATTTGTTGGCTTCACGTCACTCTTCTTTACAGCCCCCTTAATTAATTGGCCAGTGAGGGCAGAAACATCACTTCCGATCCTTGGCGTGGAGCAGGGACCAAGCACAGATTGATTTAAGCAAATCTGTGCCCGTCCGCTGCTCCAGACGTGATTGAGTATCAGGCGGCTGCTTGGTCACTAACTAGCGAGCAGGTTAAATGCGTGAACTGTCACTGAAAAGATTTTAAACTCTACACAGATGTTTATTTGCGTCTCGTGAGTGCAAACACTTAACAGGAAGGCGGGGCAGAAACTTAACAGTAAATGCCACAGGGTAACTAATTAATAATCAAAAAAACAAACAAACCTGAAACGGAAAAAACCTTTCTTCATGCTTTTTTGCAGCTGCACCAAAGACTGCTACTGCTTTACTTATCACGTGAACAGCTGCTCCTCTTGCTGCAGTGGAATATATATATTTTTAAATTAAACCATGCGATTTTCTGTACTAATCTGAGTGTGCGCGGGACATTTACAAATCCGCATCACTTTTCGGAGTAGGATTACCACATAATGTAATGACTGTGGGGGCATCATGGTTCCAGTCTGGTCGTTTACCAAATCATTCTATTCTGAGAGTTGTAGTTTTTCTCTGATTTAATTAGTCATACATTTTCAATCATTTTTCTGCTATCTATGAGCGCTATCTGGACACCCATCGTGGAACCGGCAGTGTAATTGTAGGGATGCCTGAGCGGGACAGACATGGTGATGGATATGAAGCTTGGTTGTCTATTCCAAGAGCGTTTCATCTAGTTTTGTTTTGTCTTTTGCATTCTTGTAACATGACTGACGAGCGTCTGTGTCTTCTACAGCCCCAGAAGGGAAATAGCTCACGCTGCTAAGTGCTCATTGTCTTGTGACCCCTTCACCAAGTACTAGTACTTTAAGCAGTGGGATTTTGCATTCTGGGACTTGTAGTTTCATTTTTTCAGGCAGAAGGTGTCTTTTAATTTAGTTTGTTTGTACTGCACATGTTTCCTTTAAATTACATAAAGCATCTATTTTTCTTTGGCTAGGGAAGAATGGTTCAGTCCACCATATCAGGGGCCCAAGAGTCTCAGCACCCTTCTGGCACAAAGCCCAGATTAGCTTCAGGTGTTACATGTGTGATGTGAGACCACATAGCAAAAAAAAAGTCTAACTCCTATACCTTGTAGGTTAGTCTGCCTCCTGACTGTGACAGTCAATGAGAGAGTGGGAAGAAAGACATGAGAGTGAGGTGAGAAAAATGTGGAAAGAACGAATGAGTATGTAATAAGGTCAGGGCTACTGGAATTATGGGATTTTGCAGCTGCTGCGTTTTATGCATATTTATGGATTTCCCAGATTTTTTTTTTTTTTTTTTTGCTGGCGGTAGTGGGTGTGAGTTATCTACACGCTCCATGTTGCACACCCTCCCTCCAACCAGCAATAAACATTAAAAATGCTATGACGCGGCCAACGATTTTTTAAAAAGCTTTCAGCCGTGCTGCTTTGCAGCATGGCTGACAACATTGACAAAGCCAATAGTTCACATAGGCGCGACCTATTGGCTTTGCCAATGCTTGTTAGAGCTTGTCTACTAACCGGTTTTAGCTGTCTGTTGTAGAAGACCTACCTGGTTACAGTACCAACACTTGGAGTGGGCATTTGATCAGGCCATTGCTTACCATTGGCTGGCTTCCATCTCCGTCATTTGCTGCTTATTCAGTGGCTTTCCTTCTTCTTGTGTTTGTCCTCCTCAGGGGCATAGCTTCTTTACTGTCCTTTTGCTTTGATGACTTGTATTTTTTTTTCTCAGCTCCATAACCGGAAACAATTCTTTTTCTTTCTTTCAGCACTCCATGAGAGTGCATGTATTTTCTTGCTCTCTCCCAGTGTGCTACCCTCTCCCACATTTCAGCCCCCAACGCTATCCATGCTCTTCACCTCCTGACCCTCAATCTTGTCAATTGCTCCCCCTTCCTCTCCCCAATGCATGTTTTTTTTGGGGGGAGGGGTCTTGCTTTTTAGGTCGAGCCTGGCCAGCGCATGTGCTGCTCTGCGAGTCATGTTGTAATCTAGACTGTGGCCTGAAGCACCTCCCATCTTTTTAATTCTTTCTTGTTCGTGCCCTTCATAAAGGCATGCTTTTGATTGGTCAGCATGCTAAATTGGTCTCGCCTTTTTGTGTTTCAAACCCTCCCAGGAGACTGCCCGTTACGCATGGTCTTATGCTTTTTTTTATATATGTTCCGCTGTGCGCACAATTTTTTTTCTTGTTTGTCACAGCTTGTGTATCAGCACAGCACCCACTTCATGGACGCTGTGCTTCATGTTTCGGTCGGCATTTGCATCGCTGGTTTAATAATGTTTTTACTTTGGAGGCTATGCTCCTTTTAATGACGTGCCCACTTTCATTTTCACCATTGCATCTTGTTTCCTGTTCGTGGCAGCCTGCTCTCCCTGTGCCTTCTCTCCCTTCACCCCGCACCTAACGCCCCTCCAAGATCACTGCTTGTATTTTAAGTTATTTTTCCAAAATCACAGGATGTTGAGGCGATGCCGAGACTCGAACTCCTGAGTCTGCAGCTCTGACTGTACGCCCTTCACAGCATGTTTGGTGCTGTTTGATTGCTGTTTTTTAATTGTTGCCGTATAGTTATTTATAAACTCCAATGCTGTTCAAGTCGCATTGCATACCATCTCTCCCCACCCACTCACCGAATTGATTTTCACCATTGCATCTTGTTTTCTGCTCGACCTGTGCCATATCTCCCTACCCCACACCCACCACCCCTCCAAGATCACTGCTTATATTTTAAGTGATTTTTCCAAAATCACAGAACACTGCTTGCTCATAAGCGTCTCAGCACCCTGAAAGCTCCGGTGCCACACAATATGCTGCATTACTAAATCCTTACAAGGTCGCAAAGGCGATACCTATTGCATTGCAAATGCTTGTTTTATTTAAACTACCCCACCTGGCTCCTCTATTGGTTTCCTGCCCTTCATTACCCTCCTTTGCACCTGCTGCTTGACAGTGTTTGCTTGCTCCTCCCTCATTCTGTGCCCTGCTCCGCAGTTGCTCGCCTGACCCTCCCAGTCCTATTGTGTTTTTTTTTTTATTACTTTTTTTCTTGGACCCGGCAGCTGTAATTTGCTTCCAGTCAACTCCTTTCCAAATAATGTGCTTTCGTCCACCTTTTGGGTATCCACTATCCAGAAACAGTAAATGAAAAACAAAAAATGACTGCCACAGCATGAGGATGCATATGTTCGCACCTATTGGCTTTTTCAGTGCTTTTATTCACAGTATAATGACTCTTCCTCTGCATCCACTAGTTTCCTTCATTTGAAGGCAGCATATGCCCAGCTGCCTATTAGAAATCTGTCTAGTTGGTATGTTACTATGCTATTGATGATTTTTGTGCTAGAATAAACTGAGCTAAGGATTGTCACTTTTACTTTGCATTAAGCAAGCGATAGCTGAGCATGTTTACTGTATTTTAACATAATGGCCCTAGTGTTGCATTTGGAAAATCACTGCAGAATCACTGGTCATGCATCGCAGATCCTGTATCGCAGATCCTGTATTCTCATTCTGTTACTGGAAGAAACAATGCCCCCTTTCATTTTACAAATAGGATTTGTAGGAAAGTAGGATCTGCTTCTTATGATTAACCCCACTTTTTGCTTGCTGTAATGCTGTTTTTGACTAGTCTGACTGGGATCCTGCTAATCAGGACCCCAGTCTATCTGCTTTCTCCCTAAACTGTTATGCATGTACTTATGTACACCCCAGATTGGATACTGGGGTACCCTTGTCAGTCCCTAGTATATGGTACACATGTACCCAGGCCATAGGTACCCCAGAGGTCTCCCTTGGGCTGCAGCATGTATTATGCCACCCATGAGAGACCATTCAAAATGGAACTACAGGCCTGCAATTGCAGCCTGTGTGAGTCGGTGCATGCACCACTTAATTCAGATATAGGTTTACTATATCTAAGGGTCACTGCACTTAAAACCTATGTCACCCCTATAGCAGGCCTTTACAATCCTGAAGGCAGGGTGCTTGGTTCTAAGTGAGAGGGTGGCCCTGCATGAGCAGGACACCCCTGCAGCCTACGGAGTCCATTCTCCCGGGTTGTCAGTGAGGCAGCCACATACTATATATAGAGGGGCATTATGAGACCGCGTGATGACCAACTCTAAAACGGCTGAAACAAACCCTATTGTGTTTGGTGTCAAACATGTTGGAATCATACGGCAGTATGATTCCACCCCTCAGAAGCGTCCTTCGTGGGGTTCCCGGTACCAGCCTTCTAGTCCCGGACAGCACAAAGTGGTTGCTACCGACCAGAGATAGATTACTGCCCTCCTGCTGCTGAGCCAAGCTCGAGCAGGGGAAGGCAGAACAATAGGCATCCTGTCACAGGGAGGTGTGATCACCTCCCAAACAGGATTTAGTGTATTAGGGCTGGGTGGGTGCGCTTGCCAGTGACAAAGTCTGCATGAGGGGCACATTTGGTGTCCCTGTGCATAGTCCAATTCAAACCAGTCCTGGGAGCCGTTGGCTCCTGCTCTGGCGCGAAACTGGACAAAGGAAACAGGAGTAACCTCCCCACTGTCCAGACCCTCCCCTGAATCTGTCCAACCCTCTCCCGTGGGTACTTAAGGGCTTACCTGGCTGTAGGACCTTAGATTTGTTGTGGACAAGATTCATAGCTGAAACCACTGCACTTCAACCGTCTGGGCACTCTGGACTTCGTTTGGGCCTGACTTAGTCTCCCTCTCAGTCTGCTGCATCGTTTGTGCCTGTGCACCGTACAGGATCCATGTAGAACCTGTGGAGCATCCAAGACAACTGAAGATAATCTCCCTTGGAGTGAAGGAGTCACTCCCCTGCATTCGCAGGCACCACAACACTGCTGCCCGGTCTGCTGATCCTGAGCTCCTAAGGACTCCGAAAGGCTCAGCAACACAGGAGGTGGGTTCCTATGTCCCTCAAGGCCCGAGCTGCCCTCTCACTCAGTTTGAGGTCAGAATCCCTCGTGGGGGCTGCAATACCCGAACCCCTGTGCACCGCGTACTTTTGCAAGTGCATGTGCTTGTTGGCAATCCTGTGACAAGTGCTTTGGGCTCCAAGTAGCCCCAACCTCTGGCAACTTCTCCTATAAAAATCTTCAACCACCTCGCACCGAGTGCTCCGTGGCCTGCTGTTTTGTAAAGCTGCTCGAGTTCCTCTCGTGACTCCTGTGCCTCCGGCCTGTGGGTCCATTTGAGGGTCAACTTTGCTTCACCTGGGCTCCCCTGATTGCTCGGGGCCTGCCCTGACTCCCCTGTGTGTGGTGAGTCTCCTGGACCTTGCTGGTCTAAATCGTACACTTCTTTGCCCTTCTGCCTGGTTTGCCGTTGCCAAGGCTTGTTGGTACTCCCCCCCCCCCCCACCCCTCCCCCCCCTGACACCGACCCCTCAGCACTCAACATCCTTCGTGGAACAGCTCGTATCTGGCTCCTGGTCGTCCTCAACGTCGCCTGGTCCCCGCAGCTGCAGAGTCAAGGTCACCGTCAACTATCCTGAAGCACCCGACATCGGTGGGCCTTCGTCTACCGATCCCCTGGTCACTCTCAAATGACCCAGACTCTGTCCCCTCTGCTTTCAGGTACTCTTCGTCAAGAATCTACGTTTGGATTCCAACGGACACTTTCTCCTCTTCCAGCAGCGGCTCTTTCAAGTCCTCCATTGGGTTCGACTGCGGTTTCTGACGCCACTTCACACCTATTCACCCGGCTTCCCTGGGTTAGGTAACTTAAGTACTTAGGTGTCCACGGGTGGGGTGGCTCTCCAACCTTCTGTCTTCCACGGGGTTTCCTCGAAGTCCACTGGGAAGGGTCCCTAATCTTTAAAATTCCAACCGCAACTTGCACATAGACTTGTACGGAGCACGCGGTCGTGTTCACACACTGCACACTCACTCCGTGGGGTCCCTATCTACTCACCTTGGGTGGTTCCTTGGGGTCCCAGCAATTCTACGTCCTCTCGATATTGTCCTGACTCGAGTCGTGGTTCTAATACCATTTTTTAGTATATGCCCCCCCCCCCCCATGGGCCCACTGTGTATTAGTGCTATTTACTGTCATTTCTTTGCTTAAAGATTGTGTGCTTTGGGACTGTCTTTGTATAGGAGATACTGTACCGTACTAGATAGTGTTATATAACAAATACATATTTTTTATAACTACTGTGTGGTTCTCTTTTCATTTAATCTATACTATAAGATTGCATTATGGTAAAACAAGCTGCTTTACACTCCTTCAAGATTAAGCCTGAAGGCTGCTCTCCATAGCTACAGCTTGGATAGCTTTCTAAGGTTGTCTGAGACCTCTTAAATCACCATAAGAGTTGTCTGGACTGGGGGGCGGGGCCAAGCCGAGCTGCAATATGGCCGCTTAGACGAGGGGCTCTGCCGGCTGAGCATAAAATCCTGCAATTATCCTGCTTTAAACCACGCATACTGTTGCTGAAACGCCGGGAAGGCGGTCCTAACACTAAGCGACGAACAACAATCTGCCTACGGACGTCTGAACCGCTTCCTGCGACCTGCTCTGCCCCTGGGGAGAGGGACCGTAACGGAGGCTGCGGAGGGCGGAGTACGGCCTAGCGAACGACCGGCCCTGAGCAGACCTGGGACTCGCCTGACATCCGAGCCCAGGACCTGCCGGCGCGACACACACCAGACTCCGCCGAAGGAAACCCGGTGAGCGGGGATATCAGCGGGGATGTCCGGCGCTGTGCGGCAGAGACAGACGGCTCTCCAGAATCTGCGCGAACAAAGAGGCCTGCGGCGGGGGGAACCGGAGACTTTGGCAGACCACGGCACTGACTGCGAACAGTGGGAGCGGGTGCGAGGGGCCTACCCCAACGAGAGCCGACCCGCTCGAAGCGCCGTATGAGGCCTGAAGCACCATACCTGCAAACGACATCAGACTGCTGGCGCATGGAGGCAGAGATCGCGGAGGGGCACTGAAAGCATGAGCGCCCGCGGCTCGATACAAAATGGCGGACGAGGCCATTGACCTCCTGGCGGACGTCAACAACCCCGACAACGGCCAGTAAGTTCCCCCGCCGCTTTCCCACTGAGCCGTCCCTCCCCGAAGGCAAACTGGGTCTATACACCTGAGCCGAACCAGGGGGAGTACACACAAGTCCATATGGCCCGACTGACTGGGATGGTTGCACTTACCTGCAGAGCGCCCCCGCCCGCCTTCATGGACATCAATAGGGTGAGAGTGCAAAGCCTCGGAGACATAAATCATTAGCTACATCCGCGCCTACAATACCATACTTCTCTCGACACAAATGGTGCTGCCGCAACGCAGGTCCACAATGGGGAAATGTGATAACAAGCAGCCCAAGATTACTTTTGACAGACGCAACACCCGCAATGAGGAAAGTGATGGCATATCGCAAATGACAGTCCTGGAGACACAGATGGAGCCCGATCAAGATGACGACGTGAAAACAATGCTCCGTGAAGTAAGAGGCTGTCTGAAAGACATTGATGCAAAAATAGACTCGCTAGCTGTGCGTATGGATCAGGTCTCCCGCAAAGTCGACAAACATGACGCACAATTGACGTCGCTGGAACAAAGAGTCTCCGATACGGACGACCGGCAGGCGGAAACACAAAATCACCTATTGCGGATGGACAGGGTCCTAGAGGCCATCAAGGCGCGCATCGAGGACCTTGAAGCCCGCTCAAGGAGGAACAATGTACGAATAACGGGTGCCGGAGTCCACAAATATCCCCAATATGGAGAAATGTGTGGAGAGCATGATGCAGGACATGTTTGGGACTGACCTTTCACCGATGTTCCTGATAGAGCGAGCCCACCGTACCTTAGGGCCCCGGCCCCCACTGGGGGCTCCCTCGAGACCCATATTAGCCCGCTTCCTTAACTATAGGGACCGAGATACGGTCCTCCGCCTGGCACGAGAGCGCGGAGAGCTACAATATCAGAACAACAACATCTCCTTGTACCCTGATTTCACGCAGGTGGTCCAGGCCGCAAGGCGAGAGTATGTACCGGCCAAGAAGCTGCTGCAAAAGGCAGGTCTTAAATATGCCATGGTATATCCCGCCAAGCTGCGTGTTCAGGCAAATGGAAAACCCATCTTTTTTACAGAGGCCAGTGCCGCATTAAAGTACGCAAAACAACAGTCAAGACAACAACGAGACCGACCGCAGGATACGGATACCCCGGCACAGAACCAGCTAAGTGACAATGACTGAGGTTGCTGTCATGCTATAGCTTTAAAACTGAACTGCCTTGCTTTTACCTTTTCATTATATTGCCGGTTCAAAATACGAACGGCTACTCTAGCTTAGCCGCAGATAGGTGTAAGAATGCTTAGATTAGTGGTTCCAGAAGCTCGGCCACCCGGTCGCGTTATGCCCGGGGAGTATGCCGGCAACCTCACGCCCCTTTGGGATAATTCCCTAGCGTACCTAATTCGCAATGTTAATATTGGGGGGGGGGTATACTGTTTTTATGCTCAACCTGATTGGGGGTTGGAGTGGGTGGTGGGTGGGGGGGGATTGTTGCAAGTTGTTAGGAGCCCATTGCAAAGTGCTTTATTATTCAATATCACGCGATTTCTTGACAGGCATGAGACACACTTCCTCAGAGGCATATTACTACACTGGGGACTATTATGTTTTGTGTTGACATCTCTCAAAACAAAGGGAACACATTCCTTCATGTCCCTATGTCAAGTTTAACTTGCCTGGAACGTACGCGGTCTCAATGACCACAGGAAGACACGACTGATCCAGTCCCATTTTTGCGGCACTCGGCCGCGCTATGTCTCCTACAGGAGACGCACCTTACCACATCTACATGTACCACACTGAGGTCCCACAGGTGGAGCGAAATTTTTACCTCATGCTACTCCAACTACTCTCGCGGAGTGGCAACGTTAATTAAAAAAGGCACCCCCTGGAAGACCCAGAAAGTAGTAAGTGACAAAGAGGGGCGATATGTACTGGTGTTGGGAACACTGTTTCACCGGCAGGTTCTAATAGCTAATGTATACAGGCCAAATGTGGATGACCCCACTTTCTACCAAAAGCTCTGGCATGCCATTCAATCCCTGGGAGATGCGGCGCTGCTGTGGGGAGGGGACTTCAACACGGTCATGTCCATCGAGAGGGACCGAGTAGGAGCCTCCCGCACACACCACCCGCTAGCAGCGGCATTTTTAAAACAACTGATGGACGACTACGGCCTGGTGGACACATGGCGCAGCCTCCACCCCCACGTCCGGGAGGGCACATGCATAACATACCACTGCAACGCCTGGTCGAGGCTAGACTTCTGGCTCACCACACAGGACATGCACTCCTGGGTCTCGGACGCCTCACACCATGCTCGCACGTTATCAGACCACTCCCCAGTTACCCTGACATTACAGACACCCCAGCCATGTAGACAGCCCTTTACCTGGCGCCTTCCCCCGAACGCGCTGTTGGACACAGCTTTCAAAGAGGAAATACGCACGCATATTACGGAATACTTTGAAAATAATATAGGTTCAGTCGACTCGGTTGGAACATTGTGGGAGGCCTTTAAGGTAGTTATGCGGGGACACTGTATAGCAGGGCAAAATAGGGTGCTTAAAGACATTAGAGGCAGCCTCACGCCTAGAATCGGAGTTACACCAGCTTGAAACACAATACTATACAACACCATCGGCGGGACTACTGGGGCAGATTTGCGGGAAGCTGACGGCGTTTCAGGAAGAAGCGGATAGGGAGGTGAAATTCTTACACAAATACGCAATTGCGAGGAAATATGGGGAAGGCGACAGGCCGGGTAGAACACTCGCGCACCTCCTGAGACCGCCTCTGGGAACTACCTTCATTTCCACGCTCGTTGCCACGGGAGATGAACTAGTACACACTCCCCCTGATATTTTAAACACCATGCGGGAGTTCTACTCCAAACTGTACAGCTCGCAAGCGGCGCCCACGCCCCCCGCTCTAGAGGATTACTTTGAATCTATATGGTTAGTATGGTTCAACAATCAATACCGAGAATATCTTGACACACCATTCACAGTGGAGGATGTGAGACAAGTGATTGGGGGGATGAAAGCGGACAAAGCGCCTGGGGCAGATGGCCTAACTGCGCAATTTTACAAAGAATACGCTGAGGAGCTTGCCCCCTGCCTACTGGACGTATATGGGGAGGCACTGGAGAGTGGAATTCTCCCCGAATCAATGAGAGAGGCGATTAATATCGCCCTCCTTAAGCCAGATAAAGACCCACAATGTTGTGACTCCTATCGTCCTCTTTCATTGATAAACTTGGACGCAAAAATATTCGCGAAACTTTTGGCTACCCGACTCCAGCCACTTCTTCCGACAGCGGTGCTGGCAGATAAGTCCGGCTTTATTCCGGGCAGAGCCACCTCGCACAACCTCCGGACTTTGTTCGGAATGCTACATTACCTGGCGCCCACTGTACCGGCTGCCGCCGCACTACTAGATGCCTCGAAGGCGTTCGATTCATTGGAAAGGGGGTTCCTCTTTCCACTGCTCAATAGAATCGGCCTCAGCCCGACCTTTATAAAAATGATTCTACTCCTTTACACAAAACCCACAGCGCGACTACGAATAAACGGATTAATCTCGGAGCAGTTCGACATAACACGCGGCACTTGGCAGGGGTGCCCTTTGTCGCCCCTGCTGTTCGCGATCGCGACTGAGCCTCTGGCTGCGCGTCTCCGGCAACACCACGCCAATAGAGGCATCGGATTCACCACAAGGGCCCTTACCGTATCTATGTATGCGGATGATATCACGCTGTTTATGGTGCACCCCAAGGAAAACTTGGGCCCCATGATACGGGAGGTGATCCGCTATGGCGGTCTTTCGGGGGTACATATAAACTGGAGTAAATCGGTGATATTTCCCCTCACGTCGGGAACACAGCAATTCGACAACGAATATTCGGTGAGATGGGCCTCGGAACCGGTCCGATACCTGGGGGTGTGGCTGTCCTCTGACATGCAGGAACTCTGGTCTGCCAACTATGGAAAAACTGTGGCGTGGATTGAAGAGAGGATCAAACGGTGGAAGACACTTCCACTGTCGCTAGCGGGCCGCATAGCGATAACGAAAATGATCATATTGCCCAAGTTACTATACCTTTTTGTAAATCTGCCGATTCCACTCCCAATGCACTTCCTTAGAAAGCTACGGTCATTGATGATTGAACTGGTATGGGCTGGAGGCCAACCCCGTATCGCATGGGAAGTGCTGACGCTGCCGCAGGAGCAAGGTGGGATGGCAGCCCCGGATCTAGCCTTATACGCTTACAGTGCGCAAGCACAATTTCTGTATTTCTGGGCACACCCCATACAATATCAACCGCATGTAGCGATTGAAATAGACCGCGTAGCTCCCTTGCCAATCTATACAGCCCTCTTTCAGCCGTACAAACGACCGCGAGGGGAGATAGATACCCCGCAAGCATTGCGATGGGCATGGGAGGGAATTTGCAAACGGGCTAAATTAGAGATACTATACACGTCTTCTGTACCGCTTTTAAATAACCCCATGTTTCCTCCGCTGTTAGAGACAAAACCCCAAGAACGCGCCAGCGCCCACAACTTAACAGGTGGCGACCTTTATCCTAACGACACATTCATAACGCTCCCACAAATGTGCTCCACAGG
The DNA here is from genome assembly GCA_963921515.1 of Calotriton arnoldi. Lineage (NCBI taxonomy): Eukaryota > Metazoa > Chordata > Amphibia > Caudata > Salamandridae > Calotriton > Calotriton arnoldi. The sequence goes on from CAWUFW010001674.1 coordinate 1,286,719, forward strand.
GGAACCCACGGCATTAGACACACTACTGTATTATCAGCTTCGCGCGTCCTGCTGGAGCAAATTCCCCACATTCCCGGCACCCCCGCCCACACTACCGGCGCTAGACAATGTACTGACGGTAAGTTCGGGACGGAAACTCATAACACGCATTTATAAACACACGCAAAAAACCTCCCCAATAACCACACCTCCATCCCGGGTCGCTTGGGATGCAGATTTAGGTGTCCCCCTGACTGACACACAATGAAAAACCAGTTGCCAACAGCTGGAACGTCTATCACCCAATTATCGCCTCCGGCTTATACACTTCAAATTTTTGCACCGGCTCTATCGCACCCCACTACACCTGCACAAAACGGGATTGCGGGAGGATGATTGCTGCTGGAGATGCGGCGCCCCTCTTGCTACTTTTATACACTTGGCATGGGATTGTAGGCCCATAGCACAGCTTTGGCGGGAGATCCACGGGCACATTAGACACATAACGGGCCAGGACATTCCCATTACGCCACTCACGTCCCTGCTGGGGGTGTTGGACATGGTGCCTCCCAAATTACGCAAGCTGCCCTCCATGCTCCTCCTAATGGCGAAACACATTTGGGCACCATACATCACCTGGTTGAATTCTAGAAGTATAGAGGTGTAAAGTAATGTTTGCATGCCAATTGTCCATCACACGTTCGCCACGTTCCGGATTCTTGCGAAGATGGTGAGATGTGAAATGCCGAGATACCCGCTGATCTCTTTGGGTTCACTGATGTTAATCTGTCATCCAGAAGCCTTTGGAGGCCTAGTCTTGAGGGAAGATAATGAAGTATGCCTGTTCGACTCAATTCTTGTCATACAGCACTGCAATGTGGATGTTTCCTCGTTTGTCGTTTTTATGATGAAAATGCAAATAAAAACCAATTTAAAAAAGAGTTGTCTGGACTGGTGCAAGGTGCCCACTCACATTAGTGGACATCATATACCAGGCCAGCCTCTCACAGGATTGGTTAAAAAAAAAAAAAACCTGTTAAAATCTTGGCCAAAATGTCACTTGTTTTGATGTACATTTCTAAACATATTCTAGAACCGAATGTTCTCACGTTGCGAATATCACTGTTCCATCCCACCCTATTAATCAATTTTCTAGCTAGCTTTGTAGCCTCCCTACCCCAGTGGATTCAATATATGAAGGGCCACTACAGGTTATTTGTTATCTATCTCACCAACAGTTAACACGACGGTGCTTGGCAGACACTTCCCCACAGTGTGCCCCTACTTATAGTAGAGGTGACTGCTAACCCATCACCAGGCTGTGGGAAACTGATGGTTAATTGGATGCTGTGACAGTAACGAGGTGCTGGGACCTTTTTACCTGGTCTCCTGGTAGAAGAGCCTTGTGAACGCCTATGTTGAGCATTTATTTTCCCCCTATAACTAGAAACATTTCTCTCCACTTTATGAATACAGTGAGTTTTTCTCTGTGTGATGCATGTTGTGTTTGTGCGGTGCACGTTGTGTTTGTGCGGTGCACGTTGTGTTTGTGCGGTGCACGTTGTGTTTGTGCGGTGCACGTTGTGTTTGTGCGGTGCACGTTGTGTTTGTGTTATACTTGGCTGTGTGTGCATGTGCTGTGTGGATGGGTCTTGCCCTAGGGCTCAATTGGTGCATTGTTCCTGACAATACCCCTGAAATGTTCACAGGATAGGAGAGATACCTGACCAGGACACTCCTTCTGCTGTTTCATCCCCCTCACACATTGTTACCAAAGCTTGCCCTAGAGAGAAGCGGAACTGTGTTTGGACAACTCCAAGAACTGAGCCTGTTACAAGTCTGCACCAAGGTTTGAGGTTCATGAGCATGTACGGACTATCAAAGTACTGTGCCTGTTGATGAGCCTGCGTTGTTCCTTGACTCATCTGACTTCATTGGAGTCTGCATCATTCTGCTTTCTGCCCAGCAGAAACCCAAGGCTTTCCCGTTTAACCTCAGGCCATAGAATAGTGTTCCGTTGGCTAAGGCTAAAGTTTTTGATATTTTTTGAGCTGTTTGAACAGTCTCCTTGTGCCTCATAGTTGTAGAGACGTCTGGGCTTTAAGGTGCAATACAACTGTGCCTAAATCCTAGTTTTCCACTTACTGGGAGAAGATGTGTGATGCGTCCAGTGTATGTCACCTGCAACCAGCTATTCAGAGCTACGAACCTCTGAAATTTTGTACTTTTGGGTGGTCGACTGTGTTGCTTAGTCTATTCCAGAGGCTATAGCTCCCCAGTTTTTACACTTACTGTGGGGTCCCTCTTGACCTGTGTCCATCACCCATGTCCATGAACCACCCTGGTGGCTCCTTTTTTTAACACTAACTTTTGACTTTGAAACCAGTTATCTGGCACCCTAAAAATGGCATCTTTTGAGGGTTGGACTCCAGGTTCATCTGGGGGTTGTGGGTTTCCTGGTGTTGGGGGCTTTTAAAACTGTGTAAAGGTTCTCAGCCACTTGAAGTTACTGAGCTGTCCTTCCTTTCTCCTACGACAGCTGAAAAACTAGGGTAAAGGGCAGCAGTATCATGGCACAGAATAGGAATGTAATAATATCCGAGGCATTCAGACATCTATTGTAAGCAACAGTACTGACCACGGATACTAGACCTCTGATTGGACCAGAACACAAGAAAAGGGTCTCACATATGTTTTTAGAAATCCTGTCACCGGACATAAACATGTTTGTCGGTTCACTTGTTTCCTGACATGAAACGTTTTCTTCTCCTTTGGTCATCTCGACTTATCGCGGTTTAGGTTTGAAGTCAAACTTAAAAGCACATGAATCAGATTCCTCCCACTTTACGACTGTGCAAAGAGTGGTTGCCATTTCCTGATGGATGAAGTTCTGTGGACGTCTGGGGGGCATGCATCCAGTCAAATAATCGTATTGCCCAAACGTCTCCTTTGTTTGTCGTAACAAGAAAAGGATGTGTGCAGCAGCAAGACATTTGTAACTTGTTTATGCAGCATTAAAACTAGAACAGAGGCCCGCATGTTTTTAATTTGCAAAATATACCGAACGGTATGCATTTGACACTGGTAAAATGTGCACAAACATTTCAGAATGACTGACCTAAAACAAATCAGCTGCTAACCAAATAACGATGTCCCCGGTACATAACAAAAGTTGTCATTGTGAAGTATAAAACCCTCTGTTGTGATCTTTGCACGTGTGTCCACTTAGAGACACCGTAGCTCCCCCTCCCCTGTCATCAGCTGTTCGTTCTAGAATGTTGGTGTCTGACAGCTGGTGACTGAGGTGAGCGGACGCATCCTCTAGAGCTCCGGGACCTGAATGGAATCTGTGTTGGTATATTGATAAAGAAGTACATCTTACAACGATTCCGGATTAACAATTCTGTACACCCTCTGTTATAGTTGTAATACTGTGTTCATGATGGTGATGTACATCGCGCGCTGATGGCGTCTTTCACGCGATCAGCGCGCGATACTTGTTTTATGGTTAATGCTTCGTTGTGTTCGTTTGAACGTGGTTCTGGACTCTCACATGGAGCGTACGTCGGTGCAGGGTTCAGGTAGCATGAGTCAGTTGCTATCCGGACGGCTGGCTGAGAGGACGCTCTGTGTGTCGGGTGGACGAACTATGAAATAAACTCCTAAACCCAAAGAAGGCGTCTGCTGCTACTTATTTCATCTGGCGACGATTGGGAACTTGTCCACACCCACGCCTTTTCCTTACCTGTACCGACTTCGTGCCTACTTTCAGCGACTTCTGGCTTCCCGGTAATCCAAGTCGGAAGGCTGCTCTTCGATCGTCTGCACGTAGGTCCACGATCTTCATTGGACACGAGGTACGTGAATCGCTATTTATCCACGGAGCGCCGGAGCGGAGTCTTAATCGGCACCCCTCACGCTATCGCTCATCTGCCACCAGAACTTCCGCTCGAGCCGCCGCTTAATTGTTGCACCTGACGTCATCACGTTTCTATACGCGGCGCCATCTTGGATTGGGCCCGTGCGTGCACGCAACTCAACGCGTAATTTACATCGCATTTTCGGCAATTAAGCGTGCTGTCACTTTCACTTCTCGACGACACGCACGTTATTTACAAATTTTTATCGGCCTTATTACGAAGTGTGTTGTCATTTCAATTTCACGACGACACACACGTCATTTCATTTGCTTAGCAACTGTTGAAGCAACATTGATACAGCACGTTAAAGCAATACTTCAGCGACGCGCACGCTTTTGTTCATTTTTAATACAGCTACAGCATTATTTGCCAACAAGTTATTGGCCATATCGATACTCAATTGGCTATGGCTACCAATATTAGTCATATTACACAACCTCCTCCTTTCTTAAGCAAACCAGGCAGCCCACCTATCATCTGGACTGAGTGGTTCAGACTTTTTGAAAATCATTTAGTCGCTATAGATGCAGTGGACTATTCTGCTGCTGGTAAATTTGCTTTATTGTTTGGTTGTCTGGGTCAAGCTGCTCAAAGAATTTTTGACAGTGTGGTTCCAATTCCACCTCCAGCTTCCCATTCTGGCGACAGTCAATGGAATGTGTACCTGGAAGCTGTAGCACGCCTTAAGAAACAATTTTCTGACGAGCCGAATATCATGTTAGAGCGCCACAACTTCTACAAAAGGAAACAAAAGACGATGAAAAAGTGGAAGAATATATTTCAGCTCTCAGAGTATTGGCAATTACATGCGGATTTGGTCCTTTAACAGATAATTACATCAGAGATCAGTTTGTGTTTAATTGTGCATCTAGAAAGATCAAAGAGAGAATCCTGAGCTGCAAAAACCCACCTTTATCTGAGGTGATCGACTTAGCCTTGAGTATCGAGCGCTCTACTATTTCCAGTAAGGCTATGCAGGAGGATAATAAACTGGGAGTTAATTCTGTCATTCCATCTGACTCCGACCATGAGAACTCATTGTCTGCTGTAAATGTTAAGGATAAACCGCCTAAATTTCCTCAAAAGAGACAGCCTCTTTTCTGTTACAGGTGTGGTTCAAAGAACCATATCGGAAATTATCCTGGTTGCCCTGCAATCAACAAGCGTTGCACCGTATGTAAAAAAAAATAGGCCATTTCCAGGGGGTGTGCAGGAATGCTAGGAAATCAGTCAACATTCGCTACGTTGATACTGAGATAGATTCATGTACCGATTCTCTTAATAATGTCATCGTGACTTTGGACTGTGAAGGTGACGCTATCTCTATAAAGGGTCCTTTGTGCCAAGCATCAATCGATAACATCAGTCTACAAGTCATGGCAGACTCTGGTTCGCCAATTACCATCCTGCGAGATACTACATTCTACGACCTTTGGAAGAATAAACAATTACTTCATTCTGATGTCTACCCAAAAGCCTTCGAGGAGAAAGACATTAACATGATTGGGTATTTTCTAGGAGTAGTACAATGCCTTGGTAGAGAAACTACAACAAAAATTTATGTAGCTGAAAAAGGAAAAAATATTATTGGGTGGAAAGATTTAGCTCGCATGGGCCTGTACTTAGTTCCAGGGGATGAAAACCCGATCAAAGTGGGAGAACTACCTGTATGTAATATTAATTGTTCTGATTCTGACATGAATGTAGAGATGTTAAACGAGATAATTTCAGAATTCAAACCTGTATTTAACAATCAGGTGGGTCGGGTTAAAGGTGTGGAACACCATATCAGATTGGTTCCTGGTGCACAACCTGTATCACATAAGGTACGTTCAGTTCCTATGAGTGTCAGAGAGGAACTAAAGCTCACATTGAAAGATTTGTGATCAAGGCGTCATCGAAGCCACGGATTCTTCTCAGTGGGTCGCACCCATCGTGGTCGCGCGCAAAAGGTCTGGCGAGGTCAGACTTTGCGCGGACTTGCGCTCGCTAAATAAGAACATATTGGTGGATTGCCACCCACTGCCCAGAATCCATGAACTATTAGCAAATTTAGGTGGTGCTAAGTGGTTCTCTTTGATCGACCTAAGATCAGCATATCACCAAGTGTCACTGTCTAAAGAGTCCCAAGAGTTGACTACATTTGTCACTCCTTTCGGAGCGTACAAATTTCTTCGCCTTCCTTTCGGTTTAGCATCAGCTGGCAGTGTGTTTCAAAAGTTAATGGACTCGCTATTTTGTGACATCAAGGGCGTCCAAGCATATTTGGATGACATCCTAATTTATGCTAAGTCGTTCGAGGAACACGACATCCTTAAACGTGTTCTAATGATTTTAAAATCTAAAGAAATGACTGTGAGGTCTGATAAATGCAAATTCGCAGTGCAGGAATTGGAGTACTTAGGCCATACTGTATCTTGTCAAGGGATTAAACCGAAATTTTCAGTGATTAGAGCTATTGAAGACGCAAAAGCGCCTAAGGATAAAGATGCTTTACGCTCTTTCCTCGGCCTAGCAGAATACTATGCAAGGTTTGTTCCATGTTACGCACAAGCTGTGGAACCTTTACGAGTACTACTTAGAAAAGGTCAGAATTTCAAATGGTCTGACGATTTAGAAACCGCATTTAAGAATGTAAAGAAATTAATTGTTTCTGCTCAAGCACTTCATGCTTTTAGAGACGACTGTGTGTCTCTAATAACTGTTGATGCAAGTGTTTTTGGCCTTGGTGCAGTTCTGAGCCAAAGAGTGGATGGTCGGGAGCACACTGTAGCGTTCGCGTCCAGAGCTCTTAAACATTTTGAACAGCAGTACAGCACAATTGAGCGTGAAGCTCTGGCGTGCGTGTGGGCTGTTCAGAAGTTTAAGATGTACATCTGGGGGCGCAAATTTGAGTTGCTTACTGACTATAAACCTTTGGTGTACATATTCAACAAAGTTAACACGTCCAATATGTCTGCCAGGCTAATGAGAATTGTTTCAAAGCTACAAGAATATAACTTTGTGGTTAAACACATACAAGGTGGAAGAAATTTTCGAGCGGACTGTTTGTCCAGGTTGCTTATGGACAAAGATGATGAAGAGGATTCTCTAGTGGAGGATATTGAGTGTGTAGCACTAGTGGATGCAGTCCAGGAGTATGATTCCATTTTATCCGAGGGTGATTGGAAAACAGCTTGCGAGAACGATGCAATTTTAAAAAAGTGGTTAATTATTCAACTTGTGTTTGGCCTGAATCTAGATGTCTGAGCGGTGATTTACCTGTTTTCGCTCAAGTGTCGGACGAACTATCCGTTGAAAACGGTATCGTTCGTCGGGGTGATAAGTTTGTCCCTCCCGCAGGGGTTCGGCTTTCTATCATTAGCAAAGCTCACATGGGACATCTTGGATCCACTAAGACCATAATGAAAATTAAACAACATTACTGGTGGCCTTCTTTGGATTCACAAGTTAAGAGTGTTATTGATAGATGCCCTGAATGTCTTCTGTCTGATAAGCATTGGCGGACCTTAAAGACGCCTTTGCATCCTACCGAGTTTCCTAAAGCCCCATGGGAAAAGATTGGTTTAGATTTTTCTGGCCCTTACTCAACACTTGGTCAAGATAAGAAATATGTCATACTGGCAGTCGATTATTTTTCCAAATGGATGTACCACAGTTTCGTAGAGTCCCCTGATACTGGATCAACCATTTCATTTTTAAACAAAATATTTTCGTTGGAGGGTGCTCCTAAAATCATTGTGACAGATAACGGCACACATTTCGTTTCTGAAAGGATGTGCAAGTTTCTGAAAAAGTTAGACATTAAACATCTTAAAGTAGCTTTATACTCTCCCACGTCTAATGGATTAGTCGAAAGGGGTAACAAAGTGGTGAAAGAAGGTATTCAGACCGCGTTAGCTTCAGGTTTGGATGTAGGCGAATTTATTGTACAAAAGATCTGGAGTTATAACACATCCCCTCACTGTACGACTGGAATACCACCTTTTACATTGTTAAGGGGTAGAGAGGCTCATACCATTTTGTTTCCATCTTGGTTAAAGGACATGTCTACTGGATCAATGGTTAATTTTGAAGATGTTTGTCATAGAGTTCACTCCAAACAGTTACATATGAAAGAAAGTTTTGATAAGAAATGTCATTTGGATGGTGAGGATGTTTTTGTCGGTGATTGGGTTCTAATTAAGAGACCTGACAAAGTTAGAAAGGGGGAGTCTAAGTTTCTGACGCCCGAGCAGGTATTCAAGGTCCGTAAGGGAGCTGCTTTTGTCAGAAGAAAGGGATGGTGGAACAAAAGACAACTAGTTAAAGTTTCTCCTGAACAAGCCAGAATATTGCAAGGGAGACAGAGAAATGTTGTGGATGAACTTGATTGGGAGCACTGGTTGGTTTCTGAGGAATCTGCTAGTTCTCGTGATCATGTTTCTTCACCTCAAGTCGCAAGTGCAAGTCAGGTTGGGGTCAACATTTCCGCTCAGCCTGTCAACAGTAGGGGGAGCATTAGCTCTTCCAGGGGTCGCACTATAAATGTTCCAAAAAGGTTTGACGATTTTATTAGGTATTGATCCTGTTCATATTACCTTAATTCGTTACTTTGTAAATTGCTTACTTTGTTTTCTTTTAAGGGGGAAGGTGATGTTATAGTTGTAATTCTGTGTTCATGATGTTGATGTACATCGCGCGCTGATGGCGTCTTTCACGCGATAAGCGTGCGATACTTGTTTTATGGTTAATGCTTCGTTGTGTTCGTTTGTACGTGGTTCGAGACTCTCACATGGAGCGCACGTCGGTGCAGGGTTCGGGTAGCATGAGTCAGTTGCTATCCGGACGGCTGGCTGAGAGGACGCTCAGTGTGTCGGGTGGACGAACTATGAAATAAACTCCTAAACCTAAAGAAGGCGTCTGCTGCTACTTATTTCACCCTCACATCTCTCCTGCAGAGTTTATGCTCCTCCCGTCACAGAGGCAAGTCATGTTATGTTGGAGACATTTGTGTAACACGCGTTCTCCCATGAGTAAATTTGCAGCACCATTGCAGTTAGAATATCTTCACTTCGGGGAATTAAGGACTTTCGTTTACTAAATTTTCCAAGCATTGCCCACACGTCCATCAATAGCCCACTAGCACCCAGCACTTGTTTTTACCCAGAAGAACATTCGCCTAAACCTACAGCTTGGGGTAGTCGGAGATGCACTGTGTGGAAATATGGTGAGAAGGACACCCCTCCCCCGGTAATTAATTGCAGGAATAAGGAAGGGCATAATTAAAAAGGCAACCGGGAGAGAGCTACAAGAGTATATGTGGTTAGTTGATTTATTTAAAAAAATTTATAGAAAATTAAGCTCAGATTTACTGAAAATAATACACGAAGATGAAACTTGGATTTGACTTCGGATCCAATGGCATTGCCTTTACCATTGTGCCACACATTTGTTATTTATTAATTTATTTAAAACACCGTCAACTTGGAAAGCAACTACTTCGCCCAAACTAGCCATTTTTTTTTCTGACTAAATATTTCACTTACCGCTAGTAGATCTTTTAGCAGTTCGTCATTATGCTTGTAAGTGGTTAAAAAGGGAAGTTAAATACAGGGCATTGGTTGTCTGTTCCAAGAAATCGAGAAGATTGTGCCATAAGGCATAGTAATTGCAATTATTGTCTCTACTTTGGTCGGGTACCCTCATTTCCATTCACGAGGTTATTCCTTAATAGTTATTGCTGTTTATATACCGCATTTTCAGCTGCTGATGTGACTTTGCAGATGGTTCCAAGATTACCATCGCAGACCGGAGTCTAATTCAGCTTTTGAAGATGTATTACGGGTACTTTTATTGTATCGGTTAGGTGATTCTGTCTTAGTCATTGAGCTGTAAGTGTATGAATTTAGTATTTAAACACATCTTAGGTTATACAGTGTGCCCATCAGATAGAGTTGTGTTCCTTGATGGTGATTGCTGTTGAGTGACATGGTGTACTTGGGCTGCTCTTGATGCACATTCGACGTTCTGCCCACCGTGATCTGTTGGATGTGATTGTGTGCCCTGTCATAATGTAAATTCTGTTAGCACAGTGACCCTGCTCTATTGTATGTGTTTGTTCGATACACATATATATATATATATACACACACAAGAAAACGTTCCAGTAAGCGCGCTCTCAGGGTGTAAAAACACTCAAACCAGGTAGAGGAAATGCAAACTGTTTATTACACTACGCATTTCGACTGCCCCGTGAAAATGCCTATGCAAGGACAAACAATAAATCGCGCACATGCACTCCTCCCGTTCTTGTTATACAGACACTGGTTGCACCTGCCCGCATACTTTGTCCAGTAAGAATTTTTTCATTCCCTGGAATTTCCATTGGTCTCTGGTGTTCCTATGCCCAGCTAAGGCTGCCCGTGTTTCCATATGTTTATGGTACATTGGACACTATGTCAATATTGCTCAGGTCATCTATGGGTGCCTGCTGGATCGCCAGCTCTTGGACTACGACATTATGTAATGATTCGTTCCATTCATTATGAGTTGACATGTCAGTGCGCCCCTGTTTATTTTAGTTCAGGAGGACTGCATGCGCATGTACATATTTGCTATTTATTGTTTGTCCTTGCATAGGCATTTTCACCCTGTTAAGACACTTGAAATGTTATGATTACACTTGAAATGCTATGATTACACTTGAAATGCTATGATTACATATGATTTCTTGCAATTTTGTACCCATTCTAAATGGCCGATCCATGAACATTTGATTACCCGACCATCATTTGTCTCTACCATGCTTTCTTAAAGCACCCATTGGGTATGCACTTTACACGTGACCAAGGCAGTCGAAACGTGTAGTGTAATAAACAGTTTGCATTTCTTCTACCTGGTTTGAGTGTTTTTACACCCTGAGAGCGCGCTTACTGGAACGTTTTCTTGTGGATTTTCTTGCCGGTACGCTCTGCCGGCTTGTGCGCCACTTTCCAAGGGTCCCGTCGATCCGGAAGGAGCAGCGAGACTAAAACCCGACTAAAGTGGACCCATAAATCTATGGTTAACACCCACGCCTGGTGGGCTGATCTCTCCTGATTTACTCGGACTCTTGACACGCTTCACGGTTCTTCCGCCCCCGGGCCTCCCGGACCTACAGAATACACACTACCAGCGATGTTTACAGCCTGCCTATATCCGGCTCTCATCTGCCGTTCCCGCAATAGCTCCTGGCCCCCGACTTCTAAGGCCCTCGCAATTCTACTTGCTCACACCCTTTCGTCCTGATGATGATCTCGACTAAATGAGATTGAAACGCCGTCGACCCTTTTCTACAACCAAAACTCCTCCATTGCATTAATTTATTTGGAGTTTTATTCATTGTTATCAATGCGATGTATTTTTTAAATGTCACCAACCCCTCACTTCACGCACCTTCACTATATTATGTGAGCACCAGAACTACCACCTGAATGCAAAAAAGTGATACTTAAAGTTATAATTAGGCACACTGTTCTATCATTTGTTCATTGCTCCACATCGGAGGGCATAAAAGGAGAAAGTTGATGAAACCGACATCAGCATGCAGGGGTGGTCTTTATATGTGGCTTTACTCCGTTTACTCTAGGTCAGTGCTGAGTCACCACAGGGCCACATAACACCACCAACGGGAGCACCACTGCTAAAATCTCCTGATCTGGCTGCCACCGTGGAATGTATTTACGGCAAGAAATCTGCAGTTGGAGTATTCACCAAAAAGACTATTGCGTAAAGAAATTACCTTGGACATTGACTACAAGTCATTTTCCATTTGGTCTTCCACAATTTTAATATCACTTTCCTCTCTGAGGAGAATCCCCTACCCAATTGCTTTCCCTGTTGCAAACCGTCAAAGACTTGCCTATTCTCTGCGAATAAAAGCCATGGTTGGTTAGACTCAAAGTGACTGGGTTCCTTTTGGTACTGTATGCTTTACAACTTTAACAGATCTAAATAATTGTTATTGATGGACTTCTTCCTTACACTAACACTGTTTTTAGCAGAAACCTTCAGACAGCACGGGACATCTCTTAACTCTTCAAAATCTTGAATGTAATCTCTTGGTCTAATAACACTGTTTTGGACTAACTTCTCACCTGGCCTGTTATGTAAAAAGTTTTTTCCTACGTTTGTAGCAATTGAAGTTGGATCCTGTATATCTCTAAAGAAAAATCATATCAAAGTAGTTTCATGGAAGTGGATTGGACCAAAGAATTGATGAGGAAGATGTAAATATGTGCAAGAGTGCAACACCTTTTGTGATTAAGCAATTCTATAAGAGTCAACAATAATGTGTTTGTAGTTGAACAGAATTAGTGTTAACTCTGTTCATTAGATTCTGGCATTCTCATTGAGTGTTCTCCTTGGTCGGGGGTTGAATGAGTGTGGGGTGTGCATAAAAAACGTTGAGAGTTGTTTTTTTTTTATTCTTGGCTTTCTTTGAAATAGCCTTTCAGTTTGACTTGACCGGGGGTGAATCCGGTAGTAAAAAGGATTTTACAGTGATGTAAGTTTCCTTAGCGATCGCTTGCCAAAAGCACTGAAGTTTGTAGTAGCTCGTTATATCCTGTTTGCTACTATGAACGTTCGCGCTATTGTGGGAATGTTTGAGAGCCACGCCTCACCTAGCAACCATACACTCTATAAAAGTAAGAGAAGAAGCTTTCTGTCTGAGCCTGTGCGTGTCTGCTATGCGTGAGGCAGAGCTTGTTCTACGAACTCACTCAGCTTCCTTTGTTGTGCTCTAGGGCAATAGTAGTCCTCCACTGCTGTCTGGCAGATTCTAAATTCCTATTCAGGACAACACCTGGAATTCCTTGTTTCTACATCTGTGGCACGTGTTACTTCGTTGGTACTGGCAGTCCCCTCCGTCTCATTTGCCTGTTTTATTCAAGTTGCACACATAGACAGGCATTGATCTACTTTAGCCTGGAGGGGGTGAGTGTGACTCTTGGAGAAATCTGAAGGATGAGGAAGGGCTGATGCCTAGGTTTTTTCATGGGCTATTGAACTTGTTTCCTAGAACACTGCGTTCTTTCCCCAGTTGGAGTCTACAGTTGTGTTAGAGGCCTTGACTGGTCCTCCATTTGAGCCTCTTGAGCTGGTCAATTTGAAACTCTTGATGTTTAAGACGTGTTTTCTGGTGGCCATTACTTGTGCTAGGCGCTTGGGGGGAGTTGAGGGCTTTATCTTGTAAATATCCTTTTTGTAAGGTGTTTCCAGATTTAATTGTTCTGGTTCCGGTCCTATCATTTGTACCCAAGGTCAATTCTGCATTTCATGTCAGTCAGGACATGATTTTGCCAGAATTTTGTCCAAAGCCGCCCTCAGATGAGGAGTGCAGATTGCATTGTTTGGACGTCAGACGGGCTTTACAGTGGTAGTTGGATGTGATAAAATCGTTCTGGAAAAGGGACCATTATTTGTGAATTTTGGTCCTGGAAAGAAAGGGGGGAAGCTATCTACAGCCACTTTAAGAAGATGGATACAGTCTCTGATGCTGTTGGCGTGTGAGGTGAAGGGTGTAGTTCCTCCCCTAGGGGCACTGGGGCGTTCTACCCACATTATTGCAGCAACAGTGGCTGAAATGCAGGGGACCTCAGTGTTGGAGGCCTGCGACTTGGGCTACCCCATCCATATTTGTCCGTCACTATAGGATTGCTGAGTTGGAACCTCTTGATAATGTGTTGGGTCACAGAGAAGTCCTCTATGAAGGAATAGAGCTATTTCTGTATATGATCTGGGCATCCTATTAAAGTTGGGTGTTTATGACTCAGTTGTCCGTTTCTATTTACTTCCTGTGACTCATTGGTTAAGAAGGAAAGGGAGGGACGGGAGGTAATGCGTCCAATACTTTCTGATAATGGAATTACTCCTAGTCCCACTCCCTCGCTTCAAGGTCCCTCCCGCCCTCCCAGTATGGAACAACTGAGTGTGTGGTTGGGCTTGTTTACCCACAGGACGAGGAGGTGGTGGGGGGGCGTTTTTATTTTAAGAGTGAGGGGTTTATTGGCGGCAGGGGAGCCTCTTTGGCTAAGAAGGAAGGCGAAGGAGTAGGACGAGGATTAATGCCATTATCAGAAAATAATGGACGCAATACTTTTTTCTTGGAATGGAAAGAGGCTGAACAGCGCCACCAAAAGCATTGACAAAGCCAAAAGGTGGGACCTATTTATTGGCTTTACCAATGCTTCTTTTGTCTTGCGTGGGGAGCGTTGTTTTTCAGCATAATTTGCTCTGACGTTCCGAAAGGCTTTATGTAAACTTTACAGCATTTCTTTTCGAGAAGCTGTGCAAATAAATTCAAATAAACATGTATGAGAAATCCGAGCCATCTTGTTTTAACGTTTGCGCCCGTAAAGTGAACCAACTGATGCAAATTTCAGAGCTCAGGTATGTTTTTTACCATAACGTCAGATGTGCTTAAGAGAAAGTACACAGGATGTCATTTTAGAATCCATACGTTTCTCAAGGAGCAGCTAATGTCTGTTCTTTCTCCGGGGCGGATTCTACTTTCTGCTTTTCAACGGGATGTCTCTGAGCAGCTCAATGTGTAAACAGTACGAAAAAGAGGCGGAGCTGGCAGTCTGACGTGCGACGATTCACGGCACAGTGGAGCGGCTTGGAATGGGAAATGCCTTCAGCTGGAGCAGAGGCATTCTGCGTGATCAGCTTCCCAGTAGCACACAACTCTTCCCCTCCCCTCACCCCAACATCAAGGGAGTTCACACACAAGAAGGGGGCTCTTCGGTGGGTAGAAACTCATGGGGAAATGTTATCTTCTAATGCCGATTTGCACATTTTATTTAAATTGCCAGTGGTGGTGTGGCCTGAAGAGAATGGCGGAGAACAGTGTGGCATGGAGTAGGGCTTCTTGCTTGCCTGAATTGACATGAACCATCTGTCTTCCCAATCAGCGTTAGAGGGCTGATGCGAAACCGCCGGCAAATGACTGTTTAACCACCGCCGAGAAGGAGACGGGCTATAATTGCCACGGGGTTTTTAAGCCCAGACGAACGTCTGCTTGGATTCCCATTTTCTGCCTCTAATTTGTCTGCAATTGGGGATAGAGCAGAGCATAAATAGCACGGTAGCTTGCTAAAAAGTATAACATTTGTTCCCCATAATTCTAACTCGCTTATGGTCTCTGTTTGAAGTGTGTCTGTACGTCAAACCATAGAGGAATGAAAATAACAAAGCCGTGCTATACTTTAAGGCCAGAGTGCGATGGTGACGGTCGGGTTTGGTAATGGTAGTTTACAAAACTATTTTGTCCTTGCGGATTGAGGACAGCAGTGTTATATAACCGTGGGTATGCCTTGTAGAGAGTCCCCCACTCTTTTGCTTAATGAGAATACTTGAGATGTATGGGCAATTTTAGGAAGTATAGGTCGCTCCTAGGATCACCTGCTTTCTGTTGAAGTTGCCGTATTTCTAGGTGTAAGAGACCGCAGGGATTGAGGAGTTCGCTCAGAGTGGTAGCAAATGACAATTACGTAACATTATCTGCAAGGGTCTCCCTCCATCCACTTGTTTCCCCTCCAGTTCCCGCCTCTTCCGTGTTCCTCCACTTCTCACATACAGCAGGGCTCCTAAATGGGCTTCGATGTTATCCCTCAGGCTCACTTGATCAGTGCGCTGTTCTGTAGACTTCTGAAGCAGCAGACTGGTCTTGGACATCTGATGACGCAAAAAGGCGCTGCTTTTTATGTGTTATGTCTGACTCAGCAGTTGAAGTACGTACAAAAAGTTTGGTAGCTGTGATTGTGAGTGCAATGGGGCAGGAGAAGTGCTTTCAAAATATATTTTTTGGCACTATGCAATCACACCGGACCTAATTCACACCTTGGGTTTCCATTAGAAGAAAGCACTCCCGAACTCAGCCGGTAACATCTTTGCATTGCCTCTCAAAAAGAATAAATCTTTGTCACCATGAAGCCTCAAATGACTCCATCAGTTAAAACTATACACTGGCTCCCAAGCAGCATTAGGTTTGGTGATTAACAGTTGCACACATTTACATTTCTTTCAGGTAGTGAGCACCCTAGCTAGAAGGCTTGTTTATTCTTTATCTGCCTGTCCCTCCCTTGGCTTCAAAGTGTAGGACTCCCCTTGCCTTTCAACCAGCGGTGTCTCGAAGTCCGCATTAACCATCGTAGGAGCATACACGTCACCGCCTCTGCTCTCCCTACACACCTTCCCTTCCGGTTCTATGTCTCAATGGGTCATCTACATTCTTAGACCTGCAACAGTGGCACTTGGCAGACATAACCTCAACTGGGGATCTTTTCTACAATGGCACGCTGTGGTCATTTAACAGAGTGCCATATGCATCAGACCGTTTTTGGCATATCGGGCAATTACCCATGCGCTGCACACAGGCTGGAACATCACTGCAGCAGAACCGGCCACAAGCAATGATGCAATACCTCCACACAATGGGAAATGGCCACAAACTCATTCGTGGGCTCACTAAGGCCATAGTTGAAAACTGTCTGCCTCCCCACCCCTTACTGTAGTACAAACTAGGTTGGAGGAAGAACTAGCTGTACTAGTTGCAGAAGGGGACTGGGAACGGATAGTGTCCTACCCGGCTAAGGTGTCTAGAAATGCATCATTTAAGTAAATCCAGTTCTTTGTCCTACATCTTGCTCTCTTTCCTGAGTCAAAGTCAAAGAGCAGGAGCCCTGTGCCCTCGTTGTCGGATACAGTGCTGACTTTCTACACATGCTGTGGGTCTGTCCATCCTTGTCACGGTACAGGTTGACCATTACTACACAGCTGACCCAGGCTACTGGCATGGGCGCCATGCACTGCTGGGAGCCTGCTCACTGGGGGTGTTATGCATGCACGGCCAAGGAGAGGGTAAGAGTATGCTTCCTCTATTTTGGCTTACATGCTGTCTAAGTGCTTGATTACCCAAAAGTGGAGGGATACCTGCCCTCCATTCGGGGCATGGTGCAGGTCGCTTACTGTTTAGGCGAAGGCTGAAAGCACCGCCCTAATGGCTGAGGAAAGGCGGGGTCTGCGCAAATATCCCATCTCACAGAGCTGGGACGAGCTGTTGATAGCCTTCCAGTCAGTGACTGCAGGTATGTCAGACCCTCCCTCTCCTGGGTGCACCCCTAGCGCAGCGCCTGTTCCTGCTGAATTCTCTCTCCCATCAGGCAGACACGTGAAGGGCCACTTGAGAGCAGTTGTGTTCCCTTCTCTGCTTCTAGATGGGAACCACTAACCGATTCCAGCCCTGCTCGTCATTTACAGCTCTGCTGACCCAGGCCTTTTTCACACACCTTCAAGCTCGTCAGACCCTGACCTGGAGCTCCTATACCAACAGGTGCATCGCATGTCCCACACCAGGGCCAATGGACAGCTCCCCCCACCCAGTAACATACTATCTCTAATAAGCATTGACTGCCAGATAGTTGTGATTTTCAGCTGTTCATTTCCCCCCTTCGTTGTACCTTATCCGACCCCTTCGTACTCCTTTCTCCTGATGTAATTGTACTATAAGTTACTGTTATGCAAGTGACAGTTATGGATGTGGCCAATAATGTCGAGAGTAACACGTAGCGGTGGAGGCAGATCTGACCTCCCCGGTCTCACTAGCCACTACGCTATATCTATTATACAAGCCTACACGCACTGGGCCCGACACTGTGAACTGTGTTAGATGGGCGTGGGATGGACAGCGACTGCGCATGAACGTAAGTGCATCTATGCCCCGTCCATCCCAATAGCGCGCAACCCTGTGATACCAGCATTACAAGATGATGGTGCGCAATCAGAGTGCACAGTCGAAATCTGTTTACATTCGCTGGCCTTTACCCCAATGGCCAGTTCATTCCACCACCTACACTAACAGACACCCCCGGGCCACTGTGATGGACATATTATTATACCATCAGATTCGCGCTACATGCCGCGCACAACATGCCACCTTCCCTGAGCCCCCGCCAACGCTACATGCACTGGAGCACATACTGCCTCACACCGCAAGCTCGTCACTCGGCTTTACACAGTTATGCAAGATAAGGCGCCTATATGCACCCCCAAAGCACATGCCAAATGGGCGCTGGACACAGATCCACCTATATCCACTGAGCAATGGGAATACTGCTGTGAACAAACCGCAGCCCTTTCACCCAACTACAGACTGCACCTCATACACTTCAAGTTCCCACATCAGTTAAACCGTACACACATACAACATAGGGGTTTGAGAGAGGAGGCGCAATGTGAGAGATGTTCAGCAGCTAAGGTCTCGTTCTTACATCTAGCTTGGGAATGTCCTAGGATTGCGGACTATTGGCGTGATGTACATTTTATTCTCCAACAGATCACCGGTCACCCCATACCACAAACGCCGACGGTTAGCCTCCTAGACTATGTTAAGGACTTAGCACAGACACACCATCGCCTAACAGCTATGCTCCTACTTCTGGCCAAGCGCCAACTGGGGGAAGAAAGCTGCTCTAAAGTCACACTATGGTTGCACAACGCAAAATACTGCCAGGAACGACTGGCCAACTACTGGGAACTGATGCCCCTGTCGGCCTGACCAGCAGACATTCGGGAGCCATTTGTAACATATTTGAGGTCGCAAGACACTCCCCCACCCTAAACACATGCTGACTAACATCCACAATCGATTGTTTACTCTATGTATATCAAATGAGGATGTATTATATATTGTGAAACGAAATTGCGCTGCTAGTCTTAACCCATGCCCCTGTGGTATTACCCTGAGTGACATGTCTATATTCTGAAACACCTTCTTAGGTCGCTAAACCCGTAGATCAAGATTGAACTCTGACGAAGCAATGCCAATGTATAGTCCACACTATGTAATCTGGTGTGATGCTTTTGTTTGTGCTCTCCTCATAAGCTGACTATGCCTTTCACTTTCTCTCCCTCCTGCCTGTTGTTAATTGTTGGAGATTACGGTCTTGTATTGTAATATCGCACTAAATGCCAATAAACAAAATACATTTTTTTTTAAAACAATGTCAAGAGTGTACTATGCCCTGTTTACAATTAAGTAAAAATAAATGTGAAAAAGGATAGCATTAACCAGCTAGGTAAGTAGCTTTTTTAAACAAAAAGTGGCGGAGCTGTTGCTGTAAAATTAAAGATTCGGAACTTCTTTTCCCCCTACTTTAACCACTTGTCTAAATAGCCCATTTTCTGCAGCCAGTCTCCTCCTACTCAACCCCCTAGTAACTGCCTAGTATCCAATGGGTATTCAAATGACGGGTGTACTTATATGCAGTCTCTTAACCTTGAATTTTATCATCTATTCTTGCTCCTCTCTTCTCTGAGGCAGAGAGAAGGAATGGGGAAGAGAAGATGGCTACCAGAATATGCACCTTCATCCTCAGCACATCTGGCCACTCTGACACCACCCTGACCACCCCTAGATTGAGCTCAGCTAGCAACCCCGAACTCCTATGGATGTTGTGCACCACTGCTCGCTTCTTTTTTTTCTTTTAAAAATCACTCGCATACTTTTAGTACAGTTACATTAAAAAAAATCAGAATCACTACATATTGCCTCTATTTTCCGACCAGGCGAGGACAATGAGAGCAGACTTTTATAAAACACACTAGGTCAGAAAATAAATACTCTTGTACTAATGTTTTGTTTGTTTTTTAAATAGTTTTTCTGAACCTTTTGTAGCAATTAAAATACACCTAGAAACAGCTCAACCATGTGCATCCTTCTCAATTGCGAGTGGGATGTCTTCGATTCCATTCTCTTCTCTTTGTAAGTCTTGCAGTATGAGTCATGCCGGCTGCTCCATTTTCAAATGTACTTCTATTGCACTCAAGTAGTGCCTCATTGTAATTGTTTACAATTTTAGGTTTTATTTTGTATGGAATTTGCATGATTTTGAATCGGATGATTGAATTGGGAACTATTTTTAGCAAAGACCAGTTCATCCTTAAACCACGTTTTTGAGAACTTTCTTCTCTTCTCTGAAATAGATGAATAGTTGTACAATACAAACAGTGCATTATCAAGTGCCTGCCCATTTATGTGTCCAGAATTTATCATATTTCAAAGTTTATGTTGTCCCTGCGCAGTTGCGTTGTATTGGGGTAGATTTACTAATATTGCTTCACTGAGTCCGCCATTCATGTAGCTAACAGCTTTTGTTGTAAGATTGAAACAGGGCTGGCTCCAAGGTTTTAGGCGTTTATGTTAAAACAGACAAAGTGTCACGTCACTCATTGACCACTTTAGGTTGTTTGCAAAGTGGATTAGGAAAAGCAAGTTATGGTGAGTTAACATAGGGATATACTCTAAAAGTATTACTTTTCCGAGATTATGTAGCAGCTTTCAAGTAAAACAGAATTGTGTTATGTTAGATTTTAGAAAATTGCAATAGCTCCAAATTCTTACCTTTATCATTTTCTGCTAATGAACCAGATATCTTTTTGAGAAAGAAGAGGAACAGAAAGTGACTGAAGTGTTAAAAGCAAAATGACAATTATGAACATTACCTGCGCCATCTTGTCTGGTGAAATTCTATGTGCACATAAGTTACAGTCATTTTAATCTATCACAGCCATTTTGTACTCTGTTGGTCACCTTTGTTTCACCCTGCCCTTACTAGCATCCCTCTGACCGACCTGGTACTGTGCTGGGGGCTATAAACTCTATTGCCACAACAAACCTCAGCGCCACTTGCTGCCACAAACTCGTTTTTCCTCTCATCCCTGTTTTCAGACAAGCCTTTGGACGCTCTACCCTTCACTACACCTAGTTACACAAACAGGTTCCAAACACCAAAGAGACTCTTGCAAAATGATTTATTGCACTGCAAGCAGCAAGACTTGTTGTTACCAACAATGGGACCTGTTTTTATCAACAGAACGGACTCTTAGATCTGACCGGTCTCACATGTTTTAGACCCTGAAGCAAGGTCCAGCTGCAAGATAAGATTGTCTGTTTGACCTGGGTGGGAAGAGAATTACTGTTGGGCTTGTGTGACAACCTGCCCGGGCGGGGACCCCAAGCTTTTGTAACCATGTTGATCAAACAAATGCATTGTGTCAAACCTGTATAAAAGGAAGAGCCAAGGGAGTTGTCAGCAGAACACTTCCCTCAGACATCCCAGTGTCTCAGTTGACGTGATCTCCTCATGAGAAATAAACCATTTTCTTCTCTTCCAGTTTCCAGCGCTTGCCTCATTATTTTGATAGCGAACCCAAAGTGAATTAGAGGTGGAACCCTGCACCGGGCAGCATTGAGGGTCTTAGAAGACTCGCTGCCTTTCACAAATTGGCGCCCAAGCGTAGGGGCCCATCAGCGACGCACGGGTCCGGTAGAGAGGTCCTAACGACTGAGTGAACAACTAAACGATTGGGGTATACCTGCCTGAGAAGACCCTTGTCTGGCTGCCGATCGACTGAACTTCACCAGTTCCGAACGGACCTCTCTCGAGTGACCCGCGGTCCTGACTGGGACCTTAGAGGAACGCCGCATTGATTGTTGGAGTGAGAGGACAACCAGGCGCTGGAAACAACAAAGAATAGGAATATTCTCTCTCTTTGCAGGCAGCGAAGGACAGGTAGTGCAGACTTTTTGTCTAAATTGATTGATTGAGATATTCATTTTGACCGATAAATACGTCATGCCTGTTTTCTCTAGATTGTTTGATTGTAATTGTTTTGGACCAGACCGTTCGTTAGAGGTCAGTCAGCCGGCACCGCCGGAAGGCACCCCTAACAAGGACATGTACGTAAAGTATGGATTAGCCAGCGTAGCTTATAGCAAACTATGGCATAAATACACTAGGAAGGACCGGGTAAATCAGTGGCCACTGACGGGATCTTTCGATCCCGCTAAAATAGAAACGTTAGAATTAGCTCTCCACAAAAAGAAAGCTAGACCAGCCATGTTTGACAGTTTTGGCTTATGGCGAAAAGAGGCAACTCAAAGAAAGAAAAGGGACGAAGCTAGACAAGATAAAGAAACGCGAAAATCAGCTTACCAAGCCTGTAAAAGATTAGAAGAAAAACTAAAAGAAAAGGAAATCGATAAAAAGGAACAGGAATCAAAAATATCAGATCAATGCCCTGTTAGAACGCCCTCGACTCTTTACCCCAAGTTACCAGCAAAACAAAGGGTAGATGATGATTTATTGTTGGGTCCCCCAATCATATACATGCCACCCCCTTACACCCCTACTCATCCCGTAGTACAACGACAGGACCACCAAAGTATAGCCGGAGATGGCACGATCGCCTCAGTCTCCACCGCCTCTGCTCCCACCGAGTCACCCACACCAAATGCCTCCTCAAAGGATACAGTAGTAGAGGTAGGATCAAAAGAAACAGGAGCGCCTGGGGTCCCGCGATTAAGTAAAAATGAGCGAGCAGGCATTGATAAAGTAGTTAAATCCCTCATAGATAGGAAGGAGACAGAAGAGCATGTAACTGACATATGCAACTCCTATGTTGAAAACCGCAAACGATACTTTATTGTACGTCTCTGTTACCACACTCTTACTGCATATGAAGAGAAGTACCAAGATGTAGGGCCCGAGCGACTAGTGGCTCTCTATAGGAAGGTAGACACCGGAGATGAAGGCGACAACGATGTTACAGAACTCTTTTCATCCACACTGGAGGTATTCCGTCACCTCGTGGAACAAGGACGTATAGATAAGGACAGGACATCTAAGATAGCAGGACCCCCGGTGGAAAAACCAGATAGCATGATGCCGATAAAAGAAGCTGCCCCTTATTGGGTACCTCCTAGAGGAAAAGGGACTCATGACGATATGAACCATCAAGACGCTAGAGGAAGGGTGGTCTACAATTGGGTGTATCAACCATGGGACAGACAGGACATTTTGACGTTCCGTAAATCTTTACCGGATTTGCGAAAGAACCCCACCGCCTTTACACCAAGCTAGGTACCGCTCTGGGATCAACAATAATGACACTTGCCGACATAGACTTGTTCTTCGGGTTATGTTTGCCAGCAGATGTGTGGAAACAGATTAGGAAAATAGACCATACCGAACTGCTTGGTCATACCTGGGAACAACTTAACACACTAGATAAACAGCGGAACCCTGGTCAAAAACCGGTTAAAGCAATATTGGACCTCCCTGACAAAATAGTGCAGAAAGTGAAAACGCTGATCCCAGAGAAAAGATAGACTGGTCCATAGTAACCGCGTGCCGCCAGAAACCACAAGAGGATGTCTCAGAGTATTTCTCCAGATTTGAAACGGTGTTCTCCGATTACAGTGGACAAGACATGTCCACCGCAACCGGACACCACTTATTTGTGCAGAACTATGTCAAAGGACTACTGCCAGATGTATCCCAGAAATTACAAGCCAGCGAAAGTAGTTGGGCAGCATCTAAACCGGCGGCCATTCTCCAAATGGCCCAGTACTATGAGCATCAGAGAAACGAAAATGACAGGGCTACAGAAAGGAAAAAGAAGGACTTGAAGGAAAGGGTAATGGTAGCACAACTCCAGGGGGCGAATACAGGAAGGGAGCAATATAGGGGAGGATACCAGCAGAATACCCCTAGAGTACAGCCACCTAGAAACAATTCATCGACATCATATGTAGGACGCCAAGACCTAGGACAGGATCAATGTGCATTTTGCAAAGAATATGGACACTGGAAAACCCAATGCCCGGCTTTGTTAGGAGCTGGTAGGGGCAGAGGGGCGAGGGAAATAGCAAGTGGACAGAGAGGAAGAGGACGTGGGAGAGGGTACACGAGTGAAGCAAGCGAGGGAAGGCCAGGAAGAGTGAACACATTTGACCATCCCAAACAGAATCAGTACCAACAGACAGATTATGACAATACGTACGACTTTGCATAGGACAGCCAGGGGCAAGGGAGGGATCCAGTTGAGCTCTATGTTGATCAGCAAGGCCCTTATGTTACCACTGAGGTCCTGGGCACAAAGTCGCCATTTCTGGTAGACACAGGAGCAACACGTAGTGCACTATCCAAACGACTGATTCCAAGGGCACCCTTGTCAGGCTCACATGTGACCTCAATAGGATTTGACGGTCCGCCCTCCACCAACCCTTTGTCCCGACCGATCTTAGCGACTGACACGACAGTTAACATATACACCGACAGCCAAAATGCCTTCGGGGTGGTTCACCATTTTGGGATCTTATGGAAAGAAAGAGGGTTCCTGACTTCACACGGTACACCCATCCTGCATGGAGATTTAGTCTCCGCCTTGACGCAAGCAGTCCTCCTCCCCAAGAAGTTAGCAGTGATAAAATGCCAAGCACATAGGAAAGTGACTGATCTCATTGGACAGGGAAATGCACTAGCAGACGTTACTGCCCGAGCCACGGCAGGAGACAGAACTACGCAGATTACTTGCATAAATTGACAAACGAGCTAACAATTATCCACCAACAGGTGCAGCAAGCTTTGCCTGATGTATCCAGGGGCCCGGGACATGAAATAAAGCCAGGCGACCATGTTTGATCTGCAACTTCCAAAGAACGAAGAATCTGGAGCCTAGGTGGACGGGCCCCTGGCAAGTCCTGATCACCACCCGAACTGCCCTCCGAGTGCAAGGAAAACGAAACTGGCTACATGCCCATCACTGCAAACGAGTCCCTCCAACCCTGGCAACCTGTGAAGGGGTGGAGGTGCAAGAGGAAGTACTCGCGAGAGACCGACCAGCTCTGAGTTGCTACCCACAAGAAGACACCCTCGAACTATCAGAATTTCCCGACCCCACGGTGCCATCCAGGAAAGTGTACAACCTAAGATCGACGAAAGGATGGAGCTCCAACGACCAGGCCACTAACTGAGTCAAGGTCTCAGATCGGTAGCACAGTCAAACAACGCTACCAGGAATGCGCCAGACAAAAGTCTGTGGTCCTAACAGTTGTTGCGCTCCTCGAAGATGATGGAAGAAACTGAACACCTGCAAAACCACCGCAAAGACACCAAGACTGCTAACCTGCACAGCACAAAGACAATTGCACTTGTAGCCGCATTTCTCACCTGTCTCCTGCTAATGGTCGCACTCCGGATCATTGAAGAGAATGCACCTGCATACAGAACATTGTCACCCACCATGCAACCAACCACCAAGAAAGAACACTACCTGGTATCACTACCGCCACATCTCCGAGAACGACGCAAAGAATTCTGGAATAATTCTTTCGTGCAGATGTTGCACCAACACAATCTTGCCACCAATGCTACCAACTGTTGGGTCTGTGGGCTGTTACCACATGCCACTGAACATTCCATCCCTTTCATCCCTTCGCCCTTTTCTATTCACGGATCTTGCCTTGCCTGGATGATGCTCCTACAAGAAAGTTACAAAGACAATGCCACTTCCGACGGAACAATCGCCCAGTTCTACAACGAGTTCTGGCGAAACAAAACAGGAACGACAGCCGCCCCCTTCTGCCCTCACATCTTCAATGCGACATTCCAGATTAATGTCCCCGCCAAAGAACGAGTGGAAATGCAAGTGTTCAATAATCCTAACAGAGCCACATTTTCCTACCTGAAGAAAAGAACTGCTACAACACTGACTGTGGCCCTATCTGTGGTGAACGTCTCTGGCCTTGTATGCATTGAAGGCCGTGGGACTAAGAATGTGGGTCACAGCACCTGTAGCATTGTAAGGACTTTGAACACTGCCAACCCCCCAGCGCTTGTTGCATATGTACTTTGTTTGTGGAACCAAAGCCTACACCTGGCTCCCAAGAAACTGGGGGGGCACGTGCTACATCGCCTTTGTTTTGCCACCAACCTACACAACCCCTGCAGAGCATCATCGAGAAAAGCGTTCTAAAGACATTGATCAAGCAGACTCTGCCTCATCACAGTTCCTCGACGCAGCCTGATAATTCACCTTCTGTCTATGAAGCAATCGAACATCTCCATAGACTATCTTCAGAAATTCATCAAGGATCAGAGACTTGGACAATTGGAAGTTGGCTTTGGGGCATCTTGAAGGAGTGGGGTTGGAAAATATCAATGATTCTCTTGGTCCCAGTATTGACAATATGTGGTTGTTGTTTGGGTATACACTGTATACCACCTCTGTGTTATGTTTGCATAACTACCTTGCACCCTAAGACTATGGACACTCAGCTAACAAAAATGAGAGTAATGTATGATCAAGAGATACAGGACATTATGGAGATCGAAATAGACTGACAAGCTGGCTAGTTATGTTCAAAGGGGCCACTGTTAAAAGCAAAATGACAATTATGAACATTACCTGCGCCATCTTGTCTGGTGAAATTCTATGTGCACATAAGTTAGTCATTTTAATCTATCACAGCCATTTTGTACTCTGTTGGTCACCTTTGTTTCACCCTGCCCTTACTAGCATCCCTCTGACCGACCTGGTACTGTGCTGGGGGCTATAAACTCTATTGCCACAACAAACCTCAGCGCCACTTGCTGACACAAACTCGTTTTTCCTCTCATCCCTGTTTTCAGACAAGCCTTTGGACGCTCTACCCTTCACTACACCTAGTTACACAAACAGGTTCCAAACACCAAAGAGACTCTTGCAAAATGATTTATTGCACTGCAAGCAGCAAGACTTGTTGTTACCAACAATGGGACCTGTTTTTATCAACAGAACGGACTCTTAGATCTGACCGGTCTCACATGTTTTAGACCCTGAAGCAAGGTCCAGCTGCAAGATAAGATTGTCTGTTTGACCTGGGTGGGAAGAGAATTACTTTTGGGCTTGTGTGACAACCTGCCCGGGGCGGGGACCCCAAGCTTTTGTAACCATGTTGATCAAACAAATGCATTGTGTCAAACCTGTATAAAAGGAAGAGCCAAGGGAGTTGTCAGCAGAACACTTCCCTCAGACATCCCAGTGTCTCAGTTGACGTGATCTCCTCATGAGAAATAAACCATTTTCTTCTCTTCCAGTTTCCAGCGCTTGCCTCAAGACTCGCTGCCTTTCACAGAAGGAACTTAAAGCACAAGGATTGCATAGCTGTCACGTTTCGTAGCTCCATGTACGAGTAGTTTGTCCAGGCCAGCCAGTTTTTTTTCTTTGAACTATGGGATTTGAAGCCTTGGTTATCACATTATAAAAGAAGAACTAAAATACCCTGAATGGAAACAATCTGGACTTGATATGCTGCCCTGGGAAACTTCAGAGTTCTACCTATGTTGGTTAAAAGGCTTTAAGTTCTTCCTGATGGAGAGCAGAATATGACACCACCTGAGATTCATAGGATCGTCGCTCAGTCCCACACTCTTAAACATCTACATGGCCCCCCTCGCCGCCATCGTCAGACAGCATGGACTCAGCATAGTATCCTACGCCGACAACACCCTCTCCCTCACGAAGAGCCCGAAAGACACCAGACTCAGCTTCCAGGAAGAAATGAAAGACGCCGCAGCTTGGATGAGCAGCAGCTGTCTGAAGCTCAACTCGGAGAAGACAGAAGTCCTCGTCCTTGGACCCACCCCTTCAGCCTGGGACAACACTTGTGGACCTCCCCCCCGAAGCCAGAAATCCCTGCTACGCAAACTCCAGACCATCTAAAACACAGCGGCCAGACTCGTCCTCTGCATCCCACGACATGAGCACATCACCCAGCACCTACGAGACCTCCACTGGCTCCCCGTCGATAGGAGAGTAACCTTCAAGCTACTCACCCACGCCTACAAACCTCTCCACAACACCGGACCCAAATACCTCAACGAAAGTCTCCTTCCACGTACCCAAAAAAAACCTCCGCTCCGCCGACCTTGCCCTAGCAGAAACCCCGCGCATCCGCAGAACCAGAGCGGGCAGAAGAGCCTTCTCCTACGTCGCAGCCAAGGCCTGGAACGAGCTCCCTGTCAACATCAGACGCTCCACTACTCTGCACATCTTCAGGAAAAGCCTCAAGACCTGGAATTTCGGCTAGCTCGGAGCTCCCTGTCCCCAGCGCCTTGAGACCCTCACGGGTGAGTAGTGCGCCTCACAATTCCCTGATTGATTGGTTGATAGTCAAAGCAAGCCAATGCATGGGAGAGTTGCACTACAAGGCACCAATTCCAATGTTGGCTGTGCTGACCTTATGCTTGGCAAACGAGATCATCAGTGGAGAAGTGTGGCTCAATGGATAGAGCGGCAGACCCTGATGCAGAGATCTGGCCCGGGACCAGGGTTCAATTCCCGCCTCGGCGGATCTTGGGCTCAATTTCCTCGGACCTGATAATTCTCGCCTCGGTGCCTATTCTAATCATGGGTCCCACTCTGCAACTCTGGGCAATAGCTTGCTTAATCTCCACAACGGCCCCAACAGCGCTGGGATGCCTGGCTTCACCCTGGGGGTGCCCAGGAGTGGACATTTCACAGGGAAAAGCCAGGAAGGGTTCCACAGCGGTATGCGTACAGTGCCTGGACACCCCTTTGGGGGTATGGGTGCGCTTTACAAGTACAAATTTAATTAATTAATTTAATTGTTGGAAAGATTGTTCCTAGTTGAAAGCAAGTCCATGGTCTCCTTTACAAGGTAAGCTGGAAAGTTAAAAAGTCAGCTACATGGATATTAGAATGACTGTTAATGCGGAAGACAGTCATGCAAGTGATTTTTATTTGAGTTTTGGTACAAGTGGATCATACATCATACAGCTGCAGAACATTTTTACGTCCCAAAGATTTGACCGAATAAAGGTTATAGCAGTTGCTGTTGGGCCATGGTAGTGTATATAGGATACTTACTGGCTGTAGGGTGGATACACAGTAGAACTGTTAAGGATATAGCTTTCTAGAATCGGGATTAGGTGAGGGAATATTAATGAAGTAGATACCTTTTAGGGGTTTTTTCCTCCTAATTTCAAGAGCATGGTTGCTGGGGCCCAGAAAGTTTGGAATACAAAAATGGTGGGTCAAAACTGTAGAATGCTTGTAATTGTGTATCTGTTTATTTTCTTTTTGTGCATTATGTGGATTTTATGGCTTCAATTTGTGCAGCTTTTAGTCGATTTACTAAGTTCCTTGATGAAGTGAGTGTTAGGAACTTTTAAATGATGCAGCTGGGCTTGACGGTGGTAAAAGTTTAAAGTGTCAACCGGATGAGGGATATGATGGTGAGGTTAATGTGGTCAGGATTTCTCTAAACAGTACAACGTGTGCTGTTGTATGTAAAACAGAGATGAGTGTGTTGAGTGCATGCGAGCATTATTTACCTCGCGTGTCCTCGTCTCGTGCTGTTGGTGAGCATGAGCGCAACATGACGTGTTGCGCTCATTGTCATTCATAATGTTCTTGTTGTGGTTCTGCTCTCGTGGGGGAGAATGTTATTATTAGAAATGTCGGGGGATGGATATAGGGTTGTAGACCAACTGTATTGTCATTCTGTAACTGGCACTTGAAGAGAACATTTCTCCTACAATAAAAGTGGATCCTCAACTACAATCCGGAGTCTGTTATTACTTGCTGTATACTGGGGGATTTCGTCTTTTGGACCCTTCTCTACACAGAGAAAGGGCTGCTGTACGTCAGTCAGCACGCTGGGCATTGCCACAGTTGATATAAAGAGATAGCAAGTACTTTTATTACTGGTTTCAAGGCAGGGTATCGGGCACCAATTATGAGATTTCTTCTAAAGCCCTCTTTGCATGTCATCTTGAACTCAATCCATTGGGCACCATGTAACTAATTAATCCCTTGGGGCCAAAGGTGGCCTGTTTAAATATGAGAATTAGACAGTCTCTAGGGCATCGAGATTTAGGACCTCTGGAGTATAACCTTCCTTCATGTTAGGGAGTAGTCCCTCTAGACATCACTCTCTCTTTACAACAAATGTAGATTGTCGTTTTACTCTGAACTTACATTTTGATAATCAGTTACTGATTACCGTACATGTACGTACTACATTTTGTCTGGAAAATGTGGTTTGTACTGTTCAACATTGTTCTATGCGAAACCTTTACATAAATGGCAATAAATGCTCTTATAAAAAAAAATGTGGGCACCAGTTACATGGTAAATTTAGGGCACAGTCTTGGGCCGCCTTTTCTCACGACGGGACATTTGTGACCACAACTCTGTCCTTTTACTGTCATAATTTACTTCATTATTTGATTTTGTGCCCACTGCGGTTTACTAAGGGTGCCTTTGTTTACAGGTCATGTAAATTGTTGGTGACACGGTAGGACTGAATCTACTGATGCCATATTAACTTTTAGCCCCTTTCAACCAAAGCCAATCACCAGTGATCTAGATTAGATGGGACTAGTCACAGTCCACTTAATTTTGGTAGTGCTCAGACCATGTTTGAAGTTGACCTAGTGTCATAAGAACGTATCTGGCCCTTTAATCTCATGGACGAAAGTGAGCAGTATATTTAGACTTTTCTTCTCAATATCATAACCAATTTTTTTTCCCCAGAGTTTTATATAGCGCGAACTTGACCCGAAGGTATCGGGTATCCGAGCGCTTTACATGAGCACCAGTTGTGTTACGACGGACACATTCATTTTTTTTGTTAGGCACAGGGAGATTGTGTTTTGCCCAGAATCACAGGATGTTGAGTGTTGTTGCCGATACTCAAACCCGGTTCCCCAGATTCAAGGGGGACCGCTCTAGCCGTTAGGCCACATCCTCTCCCCAATTAACAAAAAGTTACTGATACAAATATTATGCAACAACTATATTCCCATCTCTTTTGTATTCAAGAGACCCTAAACCAGACCCGATGCTATAATATTGAAAACATTCCTAAACTAATAAAAGCCTAATAATTAACTGTCAGATTCAATAAATGGCCCATACAGTTTCAACTGGTTCTATTTCTTTAGGGTTTCAGGTGTAACAAGAGATGGAAAACCTGCCTTGATAATGAGCTGGTTAAAATTGTAGCGAGTCACAGCTATCGCCGTAATTAATGGTAACCACTTCCTTCTAGGGTTCATATTATGAGGAGACAGATGAATAATGAAATGAGGTGGAAGAGAGGAGGATTAATAATAGTCAAGTTTGTGTCATCCCTAATATGTAAACATGCATATTGTACTAGTGAAGCTTATTAAAAAGTGGGGCATATGGATAATTTAGTTTTTTTTTGTACATTGTTGATATTAACCCAAGAGACGTTGGAGCCCTTTACTTTGGAAAACATTTGTACATTACACTGGTTGCATAAGAAGCAGAATGCATTTTCTAAATTTCAAAAAGATGGGAAAATGTAACCAATAATGATGTAAGTATTCCAATTTGTGTATACAAATTGGAATACTTGCATTTTTGAGTGGCTACCTCCCACTGCACACCATCAAGAAGAGGGAAATGATTTTTTTCCCCGTTATAGTATTGTCATTGTACCAATATAAACATGCGTCTTGGTTAGGGAGGAAGAGTTTGTTTCTGGCGGATGGAACAGAAAGGTAACATTATCCCAGGTATCTAGACGTGTCGACCTCGAGAGCAGGGAGATGGGAAAGGTTGTCATTCAATGTGTGGCACCTGTGTAAATAGAAGAAAAGTGTGAGGAAACAAATGGTCAGGGGGTCGTGATAGTGAGATAGATGTGCAGAGTGTGCGAAGTTGGATCAATGGCATCTTTGAGACCAGATTGAGCACCTACCTACTACGACCCTTCTTTATGCATTATTCACCACATAATTTCTGAATAGACCTGGTGAGTGGACTTTTCAATAGATAGTACAAGTGGGACTTTGAAGAAATAAGCTATGTAGCTCTCCACTCATTCGTGAGAAATCAACCCAGATGTGGCTTATGGTTAAACATAAAGGCTACTCGTTATATAGTAACCAACTACTTTTGGAAATCCTATTCTGTGTTCTGCACATAGTGTCTCCATATCTGAAACCCTTCAGAAAGAGGCAAATCAATGATAACCTAAAGTCGCATATTTTAGACAGTCCACAAAGTGTGATTACAAGCCCATTAGTGTGATCTCCCCATTGGTTCTGTATGCAGCTCTATACAACGCCGCACATGTATTTGTAAAGTTGGATGAGACCAGTCGGCGTTTTCATTGGAGGGTTGGAGGTAAAGTACAAGTGGGGGATGTGTGGAAATATATATATCCTTTGAAAAGAAAAAAGGTTAAAGTGACGTTCTAGTTAGGTGTGGGAATGAGACATCCACTAACGTTAAAAACCTATGACTTCTAACCTCTCACTTATGACATGTTAAAATTTAAAAGGGGAGGGGAAGAATGTTGGTTGGGTGTTTGCAGTTCAACCATCAGTTTAGGTTGTTGTACTATTCCTGCCTTTTTAAGGTCTGTAGCACACTGTGAGATGTATTGAATTATAACATAATTCAAATGCTAAGCACTTGACCTCCGTGCACAATAACCTGTTTGCTGTTGCTATATTTACGTTATACACTTTATTCAAAATTTATCCAATAATCAATCCGTGATATAATATTGAAATACTTCAAAAATATACACCATAGAACATTTGCTTATATTCAAAGTTCACAGTAAAACATTTAATCTGTTTTTTCACAAATAAACGTTATACAGAACTACATATTTCATTATGGAGTTAAATCCATGAGAATGTTCATTTTGATGCCCGCCCAATGCATTTCGGGCCTCACTGGCCCTTCTTCAGGGGCTAGTATCTGTAAATAATACACAATATTCTCATTTAATATAACGAGCAGGGAAACATTATATCTAAATATACAACAATTCTTAATCTATTACAAAAATTATTAAAGTAATGCATTAGAAAAAGCACATCTGACAACCATTTCTGTGTTACTACCATAACTTACAGATAAGATTCTTAAGAGAAAACAGAGAAAAGAAGAAAACCCATCTTTAACCTAAAATCAAACCAGTGTAAGAAAGACCGTAGAAATCACTGAAATAGCCTTCACCAAAATTAATCCTCTATTATCTGCACCACCTCATACGTGATCAAACTCACTCGAATATATGTACCTGATTATAATCCGTAAGGCTCTAAATCCTAAAAAAATATATATATAACGGTATCAGAAACCAAAATTTCATACTCATTTCTTTCAATAGGAACAATAAAAAACATAAACTAACCTCCTAGTGTTAATCCGAACCTATAACACATGTATTCGTGTCGAATTCAAAGTCCCATGGCCTCCAGTACCTGAAATCACCGTAAACAATTATTAAAAAATCCCTAAATCGAAAATCTCGTTATTTCCAATCCCGACATTTTCTACACGGAACCACTCTCACCTTTCCTTCTATAGAAGCCACCTCTTATTCAAACTCAGAGGATCACCGAATTCCGCGCTCTCTTCTGCTTAGAAACGCATGTTGTTACCTATGCGTGTGACGTCATTATAAGAACAAAGTTATAGAAAGCAGACTACCAAACTCGCTTCAGCCTTCTGAAAATGAGCGCCATATTTTAACTATTAGATTCTCAGCGCCATGTTTAAACAAACTAAAGACCTCTTCTTTCTCTCGTATTAGTTGATCATAAATAAGCCCAAAGCTATTTTTATCCACTTCCAAAATAACACTGTCTAATAAAAAAAAAAAAACTTAAACCTCACTTCGTGACTGGTAATCAATATAATGCTGAACCCCATAATAAACAGTGCAGAAAAGGAAAAGTGAGGGATGAAAGACAGAAACAGATGCACATGTTACTAAACATCATTCAACGATATGTCATAAAAACAATGTACTCCCGTTGAATTGAATTACATTTAGACAATTGATGGCAGCGCCTAAACGACCTAACAATTTGTTTACAAAAAGCACCCTAAATCCACTTTATCATTGATCCCTTTGGGATCCTGGGTTTCTAACCTCCTTATCCAAAATATTTCCCTTTGTAGCAATGTTCTTGTCAAATCTCTGCCTGGAGTAGGATATACCATCTCAATCACTTGGAACTTGATTTGAGCTATAGAATGTCTGAATTTCATCCAATGTACAGCCAGACTACTTTTGGTGTTGCAGTTGCGAATAGTACTCTTATGTTCAGAGATGCGGATTTTTATTTTTCTCTCAGTCTTGCCTATATATAGTAATCCACATGGACACTTAATACCATATATCAAGTTTTTGAATTACAATCCGCATTATGTTTTAGTTTAATCGTTTCTCCTGTCAATGGGTGTTGAACCCCGTCTCCACAAATCACATTATTACAATGCACACAATTTTGACAACGTCTTGTGCCCTTAAACTGTTTACTGATTACTGCTGGTTTGTACGTTAACATTTCTTTCAGATTTTTTGATCTTCTATATGAAAATAAAGGTTTCTCTTTAAATAAATCTTGAAAATCGCTTTCATTTTCCAAAATCTCCCATCGATGATATATAATCTTTTTAATTTGTTTAGAACACGTGGAGTATTTTGACACAAAAACTTGTCTAGTCATTTTAGCTTTAGGTTGATTATTCAAAAGACTCTGGCGCGTTCTAGGTTCCATTCTTGAAGTAGCATCATTTAAAACACTTTCAGGGTAACCTTTAGACATAAATCTTTCTTTTTGAATATTAATGTTTTTCTGTAAAGTCGTCTCTTCTGAACAAATCCTTTTTGCTCTTAAGAACTGTGAAAATGGTAGATTACAAATCAAATTCTGGGGATGGAAACTCGTGAAAAATAATACGTTGTTCTTATCCGTTGGTTTATGATAAACCTCTGTCAAGATGGTACCAGTCTCTATAGTTACTAGTACATCCAAAAATGATGATTGTCTATTAATAGTACTAGTAAACTGGATATGTTCATCCTTCATATTCAATTGAGTGATCTTCGTTTCCAACAGGTCCCAGCTATTGCTCCAAATTAGAAAAATATCATCTATGTATCTACAATATAACAATAGATTCTCAGTCCATTCGATATCATTATAAATGTTTGCCTCCTCAAAATTTGACATATAGGTATTCGCATACGCTGGGGCCCCAGCAAAGCCCATTGAAGTGCCTTTCAGTTGTAAATAATGATTTTCCCATTCAAAATAGCTGTGGTGGAGACAAAAATGCAACATCTCCAACACAAACACTTTACTGCTCCAATTGCCGGTTGTTTAAGCAAAGCCCATTCTACTGCCTCCATTCCTCCAGAATGCGGAATGGAGGTGTACAATGATTTTACATCCAAAGTGCATATAATCATATTATCTTTTATCTGAATTGTTTGCAACTTCTGGAGAAAATGAGTAGTGTCTTTTACATATGATGCCCATTGCTGGACAAAAGGTTGCAAAAAATGATCCATATATTGACCAATTGGTTCAAAAATAGTCCCACATCCTGTAACTATAGGTCTTAGTGGCGGGTCATGAAGATTTTTATGGATCTTGGGTAACATGTAAAATCCTGGTCTCCTTGGATTAACTTCTGTTAGATACGAACGAGTTGTACTTGTTATCCAACCGTATTCCATGGCTTTGTTTAATATGCTATCCAAAGTGGAAACCAATTGTTGTGTTGGGTCTTGATCAAGTAAGAGATAGGTAGTTGAATCGGTGATATGTTCTTCAACCTTTTGAGTGTAAAATACCTTGTCCATAATAACAATGGCTCCTCCCTTATCAGCTCTCTGTATCACAATTCTAGCATCCTGTGCTAAAGACTTCATAGTATTGTATTCATGGTTAGTAAAATTTGTATTCTTACATCTGTTGACTTTAATTTTCAAGAAATCATTTTTTACTAAGTTTTCAAATGCATCCAGAACTTTATGAGATGTAGGGGCTTGAAAAGTTGATTTTCGTTTGAATTCCGTAAATTCTGGTTCTGAACGTACTGTTTCGGAAGTAGTCAAAGTTGAAAAGAAGTATCGCAAACGTAGAATCCTCATGAACTTGTATAACGCAATTTCGTTTTCCAATGTACTTGTTTGATACGTAGGAACATATCCTAATCCTTTATTAAGAGTCCTTTTTTGATGGGAAGTCAGTTCAATTGATGAGATATTAACTATTAAGTCGTTTTCTGGCTACTCAAATTTTGTCTTAGTCTTTCTTTTACTTCTCCTGGTTTTCCTCCGGGTCTGCCAGGCGGTTGACTGTTGTCCGTCTCCTGTACTAAAAAAGACTTTGACGTTGAAGGATGTGTTCTCAAATCTCCTCCTGTTTCCACTTGCGCTGAGTCTCTGACTTTATCAATTTGTAAAGGTGCTCTATTTGTGTTTGTATCTCCTTCTGTTGCCACACTTTCTTCTGATGATGTATTTGAAGATTTTTTAAAGAAGACTTTTCTTTGGGCATATACTTCTGCCCAAGTATACACCTCATTAAGTTTATAATCCAGGGTATCTCTTTTATATTTTCTTAACTTTCCTTCTTGTAATTCTTTAGAATAAACATCCAATTTAGTGTTGATTTCTTCCAATACTTTATTCAAATCTTCCGTTTCCATTCTTGCTTCTAGGTCAGTTTGGAGAACCGTGATTTCTTCAGTGATCTCTCTTATAACTACTGCCAATTCTTCTATTAGTAATAAAATCAAATCTAATGAACATTTATTAAGTACTGCGTACCATCGATCCATGAAATCCTTTTTAAGATGAAACCTAAAGAGCATAGGTTTAATAGACAGTCTCAAACCTCTAGGAATCCTTTTAGCACGATGATACTGTACAAGTGTAGAAGCGTGTAGGCGCTGATTCAATTGTCTTCTGGTGAGAAACTCTAATTGTTTTAATTGCTGCTTCACAGTGTTTCCCTGCACATTAAAAGATTTGACCTCTTGAATTAATGAGTACATTTCTGATGCCTGTTCATTTGTGTAAGCCAAAGTATTGGCTCTATTTTCCGTAAGACTGGTGATTGCGTCAAAAGACATGTTTGGGTGCTTCCTCTCAAAAAGACAGAAAATACTAACACTTAAAATGGGGTAGAGGAGCACTCCTATATTTTTCTACTTTTCTTATTAATTACCAACTAAATTTGGTGTGCTACTGAGGATGGCATGCTGTCCAATCATGCCACTAACTTCACAACATAATTCAAGTGCTAAGCACTTGACCTCCGTGCACAATAACCGGTTTGCTGTTGCTATATGTATTGAATTATCTCATTAGTCATTTCATTGTTATTTAAATTTAATTTTAAAAAATTGTCATTTAACATGTCATGAGTGTTGTAATGTGTGAAGTCAAAAGCAGTGCCAATTTAAATCTTTATTTTGGTTGAAAAACCATAAAAGATGCACACATATGCTTGCTTGACAGTAGAACTCAAGATACAGTTAACAAAAGAGAAAAGTATTCGATACACCAAGTTCTAGAGGTCAAGTATCTCATGTTATAGATTGTAGGCACAAGAAGAATCACTAAAAAACATCATTTACTATGTGTTATCTCTATTGAAAATAGATAAAATGAGAGTAAAGTGCAAGTACATTAGTAGCTAACAATCTTCACAATTATCACTCTAAAACATTCATTAGGGGCCCTTTTGCCCTTATACATGAAAATGATAAAATGTGTTGAAAAGACTTTAAAAAAATTAATAAAAAAAAGTTAAGAACAAAATCCTGAAAATTAGAACGCCTTCAGGTCGTAGGATTTTTACTGCAATTAGGCCATAACACTAGGAAAAGTAAACAGTAGCCTTTGCCTAGAAGCCCAAAACTGGCCAAGAAATTTTGCGACTGCACATACAAATAGTGGTCTTGTATCTGTTCTTAGGATACGTAGGGCTTCGAGATGGCTAGGGGTCCCCATCTGTCTACATAAGGGAACCAGACAATTCCTTCTTAATCTAGCATATGCGGGACATACAAAGAAAACGTGGCCTACAGTTTCATTTGGGTTTGAACAGGACGGGCAGCCCTTAGGCTGGCTGTTATTGTTTAGCCAAGAATTGGTAAAAGCATTAATAGGTAAACAGCCATACCTGAACTGCGTATACAGTTT
This sequence comes from Calotriton arnoldi, assembly GCA_963921515.1. Classification (NCBI taxonomy): domain Eukaryota; kingdom Metazoa; phylum Chordata; class Amphibia; order Caudata; family Salamandridae; genus Calotriton; species Calotriton arnoldi. The sequence continues at coordinate 1,324,492 of CAWUFW010001674.1, forward strand.
CCTGTCCCCAGGCTCCTTAATGAAAATATTTTTCAAGATGTTTAGAGAATTTTATGTCTAAAAAAACATCAGTAAGGCTACCATGGCGAATCTTCGAGTAGGTGATCTGCTCTACCCATAACCAATATTGATGTTTTATTAGATCCTTTGAATACAATGGTGGGGAACTAGCAGTCTCATTTGGGAGACCAATTGCTGCCCGGATGGTATTAACATGTTTTATCCACCCATTTTTTTGTTTCTGTCTAAGGCAGACACTTCATTAAAAGCAGCAGCATAAGGGGCCAGGTCGGGAGTAATAACCAGCCTATACCAGAAAAGCAAGGGGCACAACCTCGCTTGCTCGTGTATTGACCTAACTCCCAGGTCCAGTTTCAACGGGAGGAGTGGGGTACTTTGAGGTAGGGATACAAGTCTCCTAAGAAAGTTATTTTCCACTAATGTTAATTTTCTTGCATCCGCTAAACCCCACAATTCTGCCCCATAGAGCACACTGCTCACAACCTTTGAACTATAGAGTTTAAGGGCTGGGGCTACGGGCTCGGTATATGATAAGCAAATCTCGCGCCGCAAGGCCCCTGATAACTGTGAGAATTTTAGGGACGCCTTGTTCAGATGATTATTCCAGGTCATACTGTCAGACAGCGTTATACCCAAATACTCAAAGGAACTAACCCTCTCTAGTGGGACATTATCTAAAACCAAGTTTCGTTTAAAAGTTTTACGAGGATTCAATATCATCAACTTGGTTTTAGTGGTGTTAATGACCAGACCCCTCGCATCACAGAAGGCCTTAAATTGGTCCAGAAGCTTTTGGAGGCCCATAGGAGTTTTGGATACCAAAAGAGTATCATCAGCGAACAGCAAAGTAGCTATTTTCTGGTTCGCCAATGAGGGGGCATCAGCCGGAGTAGAACATAAAAGGTCGACAATCTGATTAACATAAAGGGAAAAGAGAGTAGGGGCCAGGACACACCCTTGGCGTACCCCACGCCGGATCTTGATTGGGTCAGTAAGTTGCCCCTGATTGCCCCACCTCACGCGCGAAGTTATCGTCGTGCAACTTAACCAAAGGTTCTAAGATTTCGAGGGGCATTCCCATATTCATGAGGGTTTGCCAAAGTAGATCCCTGGGGACTAGGTCGAAAGCGGTTTTAAGATCTATAAAGGCAAGATATAAACTGCCTTTGCCCAACACAACCACCTTCCAATATAGCAAGACAAGGCGAAACGCCTGGTCAATAGTACTGGTCTTCCGTCGAAAGCCCGCCTGCAATGGAGAGAGGATGTTCTTCTCATCCATCCAGGTTTGGATTTTAGATAAGAGCGAACGGTAGAAGACCTTTTGGGCGCAATCTATCAAACTAATTGGACGGTAGTTGGCGGGCTTAGACCTGTCCCCTTTTTTAAAAATTGGGATCACTTCAGCCCCCTTCCACGAGTCCGGAATGATTCCTCCTCCGGCAATATCATTGGCCAAGTTCATAAAATATGTTGACCAGTTCGCCCTGTCAGCGCGAAAGAGGTCGCCTGGGATGCCATCTGGGCCTGAAGCTTTTGCAGGTATAATGGCATCTAAGGAACTCATGATCTCTTTTCTAGTAAATACAATGGTACATGGTTGAGCATCCAAGTTGGAGGGCATCTGAAAACTATCGATAATATTACCTGTGGAATATAGTTCACTGAAGTGATTGTACCATTCTGTTGCCGGAATGTTATTAGCCAGAGGAGGTGAGCGCTCAAAGTTTGTTTTGGCCACTAACAACCAGAATTGTCGAGGATCAGGGTGTCCAATGGCCTCCTCTAGCTCTTCCCATCTCCCTTCATCCCATTGTTTTTTGGCTTTACCCTGTACCTGTTTGTAAACCCTTCTGGAATCACGAATGCTTGTTTGGTCCCTATTTTTAATTGCTACGGTCAATCTCGCTCTCGCTGACCTACATTCTTTGTTATACCGTGGGTTTGCTCCCAGGTGGCCTCCACAAGAAGGTCTAATCTTTTTAGTGGGGATGTAGAAAAAAGAGGCCAGTTGCTCAAAAAAATCTCTATGAAGGACACTACAGGTATTCTGTAAAAGTGGATCGCTGCTTGCTGTATCTAATGTCACTAAGTGCTCGACTAGAGCTTCATTAGTCTTTTGCATTCATCTGCCAAAATCGTGGGCCATTTTAGCCGACGCTTATCATTTGTGGCACTTAACTCCCTTGTGCATAATGGGACATTGGAATCCTGCCAATTGCTCCCCCATAGGTGACTAATAGATAAATGTAGGGAGTTATGGTCACAGGCCTGGTGTATAAACATGTCCTGAACTCAGGGCCACAAGGTCAAATCCACTAATATGTAGTCAATACGACTTGACCCATTTGTTCCTGAAAAGGTCATTCCACCACTTCTGTCGGAGTTAGTTCGACCATTGGAGGCCCTTAGCCTGTATTCTAGGGATATTGCATTCAATTGAAGGGCAGCATGTGACCATTTTTAGGTCTAGCCTGAGCCAGCGCAAGCTGGTCTGGCGAGACATTTAGTGAGTGGGGGCTTTAGAAATGCGACCACAAGTTTTTGCTTGTGGCCTAAGGCGTGCTGTTACGCGCGCGTGCACGCGCTCAGCAGCCATCTGCCTTTCCTATCTCTTCCTCATTTCCTCGTCATGGCTCATTAACTCTCTCGTCATGGCATATGCAGCTCTGCCTGGCATCTGTCACGACTCTGATGTTTCGATCACAGCAGCAGCTCACATTACCAACTGACGGCCCTGGACTACAGTCACATGAAAAACAACAGCGTTCTGCTGTTCTGCTTCCCTGTAAACCTCAGTCAGGTTTTTGAAGTGATGTAGTCTCCCAATTCTCCTCTCTGCCCCATCTCCAGACTGATGTCCCCTCTGGAACCGGACAGAAAAGTCAACTCTTTTCTACAGGCGCATCTGCAAGTTTATTCTTTTTATTTTTTAGTGTGACTGTGTTCAAAATATTCTGACTTCATGTTTAGCACTGTTGAAAAAACATTGAAACCTATATCACCGAAATGCTTGCTTATTTAGTGCATACTTATGTATATATTTATATTTAACATGATTGACTAGTATTCTCTTCCATTGTGTGCGGTGCAGGCGTTTCTCCATACCATTTGTGAGAAAGCACTTCTGTGAAGTACCTGGGCCGTGTGCTCAGCTGAATGCACTTAAGCAGAATTGGGAACTGTGCATTGTAATAAAATGGCTTTAGGACTCTCAGCAGAAATGAAGTAGCCATAATTTCCGAAGCATGATATAGATCTTCACTCTCTCTCTCTCACTCGGCAATACCACAGCATCACCACAGCATCACTCAGCGCAACCACAGCATCACTCAGCACCACCACAGCATCACTCAGCACCACCACAGCATCACTCAGCACCACCACAGCATCACTCGGCACCACCACAGCATCACTCGGCACCACCACAGCATCACTCGGCACCACCACAGCATCACTCGGCACCACCACAGCATCACTCGGCACCACCACAGCATCACTCGGCACCACCACAGCATCACTCGGCACCACCACAGCATCACTCTGCACCACCACAGCATCACTCTGCACCACCACAGCATCACTCTGCACCACCACAGCATCACTCTGCGCCACCACAGCATCACTCTGCGCCACCACAGCATCACTCAGGGCCACCACAGCATCACTCAGGGCTACCACAGCATCACTCAGGGCTACCACAGCATCACTCAGGGCCACCACAGCATCACTCAGGGCCACCACAGCAGCACTCTGGGCCACCACAGCATCACTCTGGGCCACCACAGCATCACTCTGGGCCACCACAGCATCACTCTGCGCCACCACAGCATCACTCTGGGCCACCACAGCATCACTCTGGGCCACCACAGCATCACTCTGGGCCACCACAGCATCACTCTGCGCCACCACAGCATCACTCGGCGCCACCACAGCATCACTCGGCGCCACCACAGCATCACTCGGCGCCACCACAGCATCACTCGGCTCCACCACAGCATCACTCGGCGCCACCACAGCATCACTCGGCGCCACCACAGCATCACTCGGCGCCACCACAGCATCACTCGGCGCCACCACAGCATCACTCGGCGCCACCACAGCATCACTCGGCGCCACCACAGCATCACTCCGCGCCACCACAGCATCACTCCGCGCCACCACAGCATCACTCCGCGCCACCACAGCATCACTCCGCGCCACCACAGCATCACTCCGCGCCACCACAGCATCACTCCGCGCCACCACAGCATCACTCCGCGCCACCACAGCATCACTCCGCACCAGCACAGCATCACTCAGCACCAGCACAGCATCACTCAGCACCACAGCAGTATCACTCAGCACCACAGCAGTATCACTCAGCATCACCTTTGCACTAGTACACCACCACATCATCACTCAGCACCACAGCAGTATCACTCAGCAAGACCTGAGTATCATTCAGCATCACCTCAGCATCGTCTCCGCACCAGTCACCACCACCACCACTACCACCTCAGCATCACTCAGCACCACCTCAGCCTGCTCTCGGAATCTGGCATCTGTTAATTCTCCCCTAGCGTCTGGCCGCTGCTAGTGTTATAATACAGGTACTAGTTCCCAACCTTCACCCTCCGATTGTTTATGCCCCTCAAAAAAAAAGCTTTAACAAACAACCATTGGAATAGGCAGAAACAAGTTGCCAGCATTGCAAGAACAAAAGAAAACTGCGGACATTTTTTATTGTAAATACTTTTTTTAATATGGTCGTTCAGTTTTACATAATGCCTTCTTGGTCATATATAAAGTAACAAAATGCTTCTGACACTTTTTATTATAACTTTTCAGCATGCTGCACAGCAGCCACACTTCTCTACAGCACAGCTTGAAGACATTGGCAAAGTCAGTAGCTCTGGCTAAACACTTATAACGCCCCAAAGGCGAGACCTATTGGCTATGCCAATGCTTGTTTAATTGGGGGTAATTCCAACGAAGGTACCCTCCAAGCTTTATCCTCCTCGGACACATCAATGGACTCAACCCAGTCAAGAGGTTCGAATGTAACATTGAAATCTCCACCGATTATTAGCGGGTAGCTGACATTCCTGTCTCCCAGTAAATTATCCAAAACAAGAAGAGTCGGCGAACTGCCACCTCTAGTGCTCCTAGCATGTACATTATACATATCGACAGTTTGTCCTTTCCCATTGGCAAGCCTGATCCCCAAAATATCTGGATTGTTGGTAACCAGCTCTTTTGCTTCACAACTCAGGGTATGATTTACCAAAATAAGTAACCCCCCTGATGCCTGTCTCATGGCAGGTACTGCTGGTCTAAACAAGCATTTGCAATGCAATAGGTCTCGCATTATTAAAGTTTGAGCTATTGGCATTGCTAAATAATGCAACACCAATAGCTCAAACTTTAATAATGCTAGACCTATTGTATAGCACTTGCTCACATGTCATTATAAATACAAGCCTCCATGACCCCGCACTAAATGGAAAAAAAACTGCCTCTGCAACATGGTTTTGCTAGTGACAAATTTCCCTGGGAGTCACACGTGAGTCTCCATGCATCACATGCAGGCAGACTGCACACTGAGACCTGTCACACACATGCCAACAGCAGACTTGGACGCTCTACTGGTGACGTCCCCTGTGGGCCCCCGGCCTCCACCCTCGGTACTGCCCTCACTCTCGGCGGCCCGGCCTCCCCCAGCCCCCTGCCCCGCACCTGAAGTCCTTGTAGCTGGAGCCCATCTTCTCCAGGAGGCCACAGAGCTGGTAGGACGTGCCGCTCATGTTGAGGCCGGAACGAGGAACGGAGGCGCGGGACTAGCGGCCGGGACCGAGAGGCCGCTCTGGAGGCTCGCACCGCCCGGGTTACATATAGAGCAGGTGCCCGTCAGCAGCGACCCTGTCCTGCAGGAAGATCCGCGCATGCGCGCCGCAGACTCCGGCGCCACCACGCGGCGGCTCCGACCGCGCGCATCCAGGAGGCCTGCCTGTGAAAGGCAGCGAGTCTTCTAAGACCCTCAATGCTGCCCGGTGCAGGGTTCCACCTCTAATTCACTTTGGGTTCGCTATCAAAATAATGAGGCAAGCGCTGGAAACTGGAAGACAAGAAAAAGGTTTATTTCTCATGAGGAGATCACGTCAACTGCAGACACCGGGATGTCTGAGGGAAGTGCTCTGCTGATACTCCTTTGGCTCTTCCTTTTATACAGGTTTGACACAATGCATTTGTTTAATTAACATGGTTACACAAGCTTGGGGTCCCCGCCCCGGGCAGGTTGTCACACAAGCCCAACAGTAATTCTCTTCCCACCCAGGTCAAACAGACAATCTTATCTTGCAGCTGGACCTTGCTTCAGGGTCTAAAACATGTGAGACCGGCCAGATCTAAGAGTCCGTTCTGTTGATAAAAACAGGTCCCATTGTTGGTAACAACAAGTCTTGCTGCTTGCAGTGCAATAAATCATTTTGCAAGAGTCTTTTTGGTGTTTGGAACCTGTTTGTGTAACTAAGGTGCAGTGAGGGGTAGAGTGTCCAAAGGTTTGCCTGAAAACAGAGATGAGAGGAAAAACGAGTTTGTGGCAGCAAGTGGCGCTGAGGTTTGTTGTGGCAATGGAGTTTATAGCCCCCAGCACACATACCAGGTCGGTCAGAGGGATGCTAGTAAGGGCAGGGTGAAACAAAGGTGACCAACAGAGTACAAAATGGCTGTGATAGATTAAAATGACTGCAACTTATGTGCACATAGAATTCCACCAGACAAGATGGCGCAGGTAATGTTCATGATTATTGTTTTGCTTTTAACATGCCAAGCACTGTTAATTAACATGTTTAGATGATTAGTTAGTAAGAGTTTATGTCCTTGTATAGGGCAAGGTAGCTGCAGCTGTCAGCGCACATCTGGTTCTGTCATGATGTTCGTTACAATAACGGACTTCTTCGTTGGCATGACTAATAAGGTAGTGTTCCGCTATGTTATTTAAAAAACGACGTTATACAAAATAATCTAATTACACCATGCTTGTAACCGGAAAGAGTCGACGCATGCTAGATGGTAGAAAAACATGAATTCATACATTCGGCCCGAGAATAATTTTTTTAAAGTATTCATTAACGCTTTTATATTTAGATAAAAAAAGAAAAAGTACCTACTACATAGAAAATTTCAATAGGATGGCCTCGCACCAAAAGTTACAAGGCTTTCTCGCAACTCCGAATGCTATAAGGTTATAACGTTTTAAAATCTTCCTCGGTACAAAAATGCAAGGCACAAGTGCTAAACAAGCACAGAATCGAAACCTGTGGTGCGCGCGCACAACAGAGGAGCCGAACGCGGGATTCGAAACCAGTGGTGCGCGCGCACCACAGAGGGGCGAGGGAGCCTATCGTCTGTGCTGCGCGCTGATGCGCGTCCTAGACACGGACGGGAATGGGCGGAGCAAAGGTGGGACATGAGCCCGCCTTTGCCCAATTGCGTGCCGTTTAAAAAAAAAAAAAGCATGCTACAGCCAATGTGGGCTTCCGAAAACAAAACCACACGCACGAGCGTGTGGTTAGCTTCCTGAAGCCCATACAAGAGGTCTCGCGCTGCGCGAGCAGGGCTGCGCACTGCAGCTAGGCGCGAGACCTAAAAAGGACTTATAACCCAGGAATATATATAGGAGTCTGAACCAGGTTTCCTGAAATAAACATATTTCTTGGCGAGAGACCAGATCCAGCCAATACGGGCAGTTACGCTTTCTACTTGTACCTGCCAGGTTCCATGACAGGATATTCATCATATCCCCATAAACTGTTTCAACAAGGACCTGGGGAGGGGGTGAAGCTTCCAACATGGGCACATCTCGGCTATCAATTCTTATGGCTGATTCACTAACCTGAATGCAAATATTCGTTGCCAATGATGTGTTAGAATTTTCAGGCTCTGCTAAAAAACAACACCTACGCTCTTGCTCAGCCGGACAAACCTCAGAATGTAGATGGAAAGGGACTGCAGGGGTCGTTTGAACTGTACTAAAGATATTCTTTACTATACTAGGAGATGTAGGAATGAGTCAATCGATCTGCGAGAGTGTTCAAGTAGGGGAAGCCGGGGGTACCTTGCTCACATTAGCATCTTGACCGGGGGGGACAGTCCGTCTCAGCCTAATCTTTGTTGATGCGTGGGAATAGGATCTTGCTTCCAGGGCAATTAAATCGTGCACTAGATGGTTTGTAGTTAAAATTCATTAAATTGCATCCACTGAGCTATGGGCCAAGATGCACCTTTTAGCATGGATAATGTCCTCCCTTATTATGGATCTACACCCCCTGGTGTGTCTCAGCCAATGTATAGCTTTATTTTTTAGGGCTTCCCCACTCTCATATCTAAGACAATTGGGGTCGACTTTAGGAACATTAGTCAGGAAGATTGGAATTGGTAAAGAAATATCTTGCTTGTGGTAGAATACCTGGGATGCCTCAGAAGCTTTATAGTATATAGGTGCCCTACTAGGGGTCTGGGGAACTAGCCTTGGCAGTGAGCCAGGTCCTACCTTGTCCCATGTTGCGGCCGCATTTCCCCTATCTTGCACCTTAAGAGGCCTATATTGCCCTGGTGGGGCACTAGTGGTTACCTTAGTACTCTGAAAACGGTGAAGGTCTATGTCCGTAAGCAGTGTGTTTCAGCCATTTGGATTCCCATATATAACTTCCTGCCTCGCTATAAAACCAGCCTGAGTGGGAAGAGCATTTAGTGGGGCTGCTGGCATTGGATGTAATCCATTGCTATCTTCTATTCTTTGGTAGAGTTTAAAGACCAGTGAGGTTAAAGCCTCAATACTGGTCTTTAGTGATGCTATTTCAGTCAAAAGGTCAGAATTCGAAGATGCAATGCCACTACTAGCTTCCCCTACTTCCTGCACGGTGTCTGGGCTTAAGATAATAGGCAGTGAAGGTGCGTGTATGGGAACGGTGTTGTGCATGACTATAGGAGAGTCCTCATCAAGAGCAGCAAAACGATTGCTCAGTGGAATCTCTTCTGGTCCGCTATTTACTGTTGGACAAGACAAACTATCCGAGTCCAGCGCGCTAGATATAACTAATGTGCTCAGCTGCAGCTGCGGGCAATTTAGTTTTCTTAGAAGCAAGTTTGAATAATTATGGGATGTTTCCATACCCAAAGACAGGGGACCTGATTGGAGTATTGGAGAGAAGGGGTTTAATATGAGGATTTCCAGTTGTCGAGGGGATAGGGGCTGGAGCGGGTGATGTCAACAATTCCTCACAATCTGAGACAATGTTCTGTATACGGTCTAAGATTTCCTCGCCAGTCCCCCCTTCACTCTCTACACCTTTTGTAGTTGCCAGGGGCCGGTTTTTTTGACGTTTTTTACTTGCACCTCCCTGCCCTGCTTCAATCCCTTTCCGTTTCCCCATTACTACAACTAATAATCAACTGTGCATTCCCTGCACTATAGGCAGCTAGGACTACAGCGTAGTGACTACAGCGTAACACAACACTATACTGGAGCACCAGAGTCTGTAGACACAAAGTCAATAAAAAGTCAATGTAGTTATGTGGCCACAAGTTCCTCAGTGCGTCCCACTGAATTTGCCGGAAATGCAATATTAGGGAGTGTTCAAAGAGCCTCAATGATGGTATAAACAGTACCTTTTATGGCTTAAGTTGAGTAGGATGCTCAACAGCTCCGGGGCCACGTTGTCAGGAGGGTAGACCAGCCTCTTACGGGCAATGACGGGCAAGGACGGGCCCGCCCTTGGCCCGGGCTTCGCACGCGCGCATCTCGCGCTGCGAGAGACTGGAGCGCAGGATGAAGGTCGCACTCCTCCCTCCTGGGAGAGCAGGAATCCTGGGACTTGGAGTCCCCAGCTGGTGGCGAGTTTTGGCGGCAGAAACTGTAGTGTTGCAGCGCATGATGCGGGTGCAAGTTATAGTTAGTTGACTAAACTTTAAATGATCTATTACAGTGGGTTTTGAGGTTTTAACATTCGCTCATGTCTCATTCTAACACCTAAATGTAACGTCACTTTAACCTTTGCTGGGTTTTAATTTTTTTTTTTTTAAAGTAAGGTAAGGTCTTCGAGTTTAACCTATCAAGTAATTTTAACGTGCGTGTGTGTGTGTGTGTGTGTGTGTGTGTGTATATATATATGTGTGTGTGTGTGTGTATGTGTAGAGTTTCCATAGGAAGATTGTAACTTTGGTGCCGTTTGATAAATCTTCCTGGAACTTTCCAATAAATAAGTTCATGCACCTCTGCTCCTTCCTGGATCATTTCAGGGTAATCCGTCAAGCTCGGGCAACAAAAGGAGTAGTCCCCATGCATTTTCAATAAGAAAAATTAGACACGGATGTAG